>OX411337.1:2666399-5066399 GCA_948150665.1 Conistra vaccinii | reverse complement strand
CCAGTTGCAGCTGAATATTAGAATTTTACATGGAGCAACTCCAGAACTCAGTTACTGGGTAATACGTTACCCCATAGCAGTGGCGAATACTCCAAAGAACTCGATTCCCATCGGCTTCCCTTCGGACACAACCACTCTATCATCATTGAATAATCACACTATAAGTATTTGAATACAATTAAAACATTACAAAACGCCTACATTAAATATTTTGTCTTTATATTCCAACAACAAAACATTTCGCTCTAAAATAACTCGTAGGCGCATTCGGCTTATTGTGAGTTCAATTTCTATAGAAAATAAAATCCGTCTGACGTCACTCGGTCACGTGACTCCGTGCGTTTTATACCAAACTAGGAAGCCGGCTTGCAACGAGTTATAGTAGGTAAAGTAGGCGAAAACGCGCGCGTGGGAATGAGAAAGAGCTATTGCTATTGCTCGCACTCGCATTTGATACTCGGTTCTTGTCGTAGAGTTTCGTAATGCATTCGACTTGAACTTCGCTCATTCGGTCGGACCGGAAATCAAAACATTCATCTATAAATTGTAGTCTGTGCATTCATCAATCATTCCAATTTCCATTGACAATGTGAGATGTGTGGTCGATTTTTGTCGTAATCGCATTATATAACCATATAATTTGTTTACAATAAATAGTTAATTTGCATTTTCTATTCATTAGTTTATCATTACTAGTAGTAATATTAGTTTTTTGTGTAGAACAGTGATTAAGATAGTGTTTGTGTTTTGAGTTTCGTGAAAGAGAAGTACGTTTTAATTAGGTATTTGGGGTAAGTAGATAGTATACTGTTAAGCCGGTATGCGCCGAGTTACGCTATGGACAGAGAAGTAGAAAACGCGCGGGAACGAGAAGCAGCTATTGCCACCTTGTTCACGCACACGCAGTTATTCGGTTGTTTCCGTTGAATTTCGTAATGCGTTCGGCGCGGAGTTCGGTACATAATAATATTGACATTGAATTGATACAACATTTGTGGTTGTTTGTTTTTTGACGTAATCGTATTTTAAAAACAATTATTTGCATTTTGATCACTAATTTTTCAGTGAATTCATGTTTCTCATTACTGATACTTGTTGTAGGTATAGAACAGTGATTAAGACAGTGTTTAAGTGTTTTGAGTTTAGTGAAAATAAAGTACGTTGTAATTAGATAAGTGGGGTAAGAATATAATTTATTATGTTGAAATTACTTGTATAAAGTAGATTTGAAAGTAATTAAAACGATCAGTAGGATTAGGATAGATTGTTGCTTGACGGATTATTAACTTTGTGAGGAAACATGCTTTTCAAGGTTAACTTTTGAAAATAAGAACCCAGATAATTATGACTATAAATTACAAACGACGTGATGGTTTTTTCAAACATTTTAATGTTTCCCTTTACGATAAATATCAATGATTGACTGGCAGTTATATCGGAGCTCGTGGCTAAGTAATAACAAGCCGCACGGGTCGATTCATCAGGTTAAGGTACGCTTGACGGGGTTGGTCAGTGGATGGGTGACCATTTTTACATACCGAGACTCCCCCGTGCCTCGGAAAGCACGTTAAGCCGTTGGTCCCGGCTGTCATTCGTGGATCTTTGACAGTCCGTTCAGTTTCGTCACGTGCGGGCAAAAGCAAGTAAAATGTATTGTTTCCCGTGTTTACTTTTCTCAGATTGTAGTACCTAGTATATGGATTGTTTGGGTATGAGTTCGGGCCTGGTAGGTTTTTTTTTTTTTTTTTTTTTTTTGGCTCCGGCTCTCGGCTTACCCCCTTCGATTTCCCACGCCGCGCCACTGCCCCATAGTTAGATTGGTTGTCAGACTTTTGGCCCTATTCGTAGCGACTGTCGAAGATGATGGTTTATTTGTCAACGAATGACAAATAAAACAGAAACTACAGACAATAAAAAATTAAATCAATACCTATATAAAACAATTGGCCTTGCTCTTTTATTTAAGGTACTTTCTGTTTATCGCTAGCAAACAGTTAATGATTAATATTTGTACTAGACAAATGAAAAATTTCTGTTTGTTCCTAAATGCTATGTTTGCAGTTCTTTTTATTATTACCCACTAGCTTCTGCCCGTGACTTCGTGAGCGTGAAATTTCTTGTACATAAAATATCATTTAACACTCGACAATACTATATCTTCCCATTAGTGAAAGAATTTTCGGAATCGGAGTAGTTCCAAAGATTACCCCATACGTAAACATATATACATTTTTACCCCCACATATATAGTACATTACTGTCAAGGCCAACAATTAGGGCATTGATGGACGATCGTGAAAACATGAGTCCATCAATGCCTGGTTGCGGCCAAGGTTTGTATAGTACTTTTCTCAAACAATGCGCGGAAATTCAAACTAAGTAAATTAATTATAATTTCCAGAATCAATGACGAACTAAGAAAATTTTTCACGCGACCGTATGTGCATTTGTTTTTTCTTCTTTACTTTATACAGCTCCATTTGCTAAGCCAGTTCGTTTGAATAAAATATTTGATAATAAGTTACCTCCTTGGTTGCCATGTGTTGAAGTTAGTTCCATTTTTAAATAACACGACAGATTATGAGTTTCATAGTAATTTATTTGACCGCTAAACACGACAGATATGGATTTTCTTACTAAGATTGCCGGCCGCGCGCTTGTTTTTGACCAGTACAGCAATTTCAATTTATCTCGAAGAAGGTTGTCTAAATTAAATTAAAAAGTATAAATATTTATTATGTTGTAAGTATTTACTAGGTACGTTTTTAACACTGGCAGTCTCATTTTCACTGATTTTAAAAACGTTCGATTTTTAGTGTGATTATTATGGTTACTCTCTGCTCTCATTATTTTGATCTAAACCCACCTTATCAATTATTTGTTTCTATCATTTTTACTGGAGAAAATGTCATGAAGAAAATTTTAAGTATGAATGTGGATGGGTTTAGACAAGAGTACGCGACGACCAAAGAAATGATGGATGGACTATGTGAAAGATGATATGGCTAGAAAGAGGGTGACTATCGACATGACGACTAATAGAGAAGTATGGAAGAACAAGCCATGTTGCGACGACCCCAAATAAATAAATTAATTAGTTAATTATTATTACTTTCTAACAACAAAAATGATTTTAGCCGTTCCCAAAAACAAATTACACTCGTTTGCAGATTTCTCTGCACGCCAGTGTACAACTCTTTCCCAAGAGATTAATATTTCATAGCTCGCGGCATCCATCGTTGGTTCTTCGACTTTGCCTAATTCTGGCAAAAGATATCCATTTTAACGTCTGTTTTAATACCCAAGGGTGTTGTGGCCTAAATATTGAGCTTTGATTTGAGTAATTAAAAGAGGAAAGAGGGGCTCGTGGCTTGATTAAAAACACGTGGATTTATTTAAACTTCTCGCATACAATTAGGTACAAAGGCGGATAAAATGCCTTATGGCTACTACACACATGCCAGCGGCATGGCCGCCGCCGGCTTTTGCCGCGCGGCACGTGCCTCCGGCTTTTGCTCCGCCTTCATTTCCTTTGCGTTTCTTTGTGCGGCTTTGTGCGGCAGTGACGGGCGCGCCCGGAGCCCAGGCCGGCGGCGGCAGTGTGTAGTAGCCATAGGCATTCTCTGCCAGTCAACCAAGGTCGGTGAAGAGATAGGATGGCAGGTGCTCTGAATGAGAGTGGATTGATCTATCTATGAGACTGAAATAGTTAATGTTACAAAGAAATGGAGATTATGACTGGTTCATGATTTACAAAACAATATCAGTCTTAATATAAACGCCTCTTAAAGGACATGACCAGTTTTAGCCTTCGAATTCGGGAACATGCGCAGCATTACAACTTTTACACTAAGATTTAAAAATAAAGATCTAATTTATCATGGTTATATTATTCCGACTAAAGCCCAGATTAAATTATCTGAAAAATCAGTATATTAATTGCTTCCGTTTCTCTCTTTTATGCACTTCCTGATTTTGACGTTCCATTGTATCTTTATTCACCCGGTAACCAAAATAAGCTACACATAATATGGAAAAAAATAAACTAAAAACGAGCTATTTTCGATCAAGTGAATTTTAATGACATGGAATATACATGTTTTGTTTATAATTACTTATTTATTGATACGCCTACGGGTTATGTTAGGTTTTATTGACACGTGTGAAGTTCGAACACCATATTTTTTTTAATAATCACTGCGTATATAGGAGTGTTACTTCGTTGACAATGCATCTGACATTAGCAGACACCTGTGTAGGGAGGGACCAAAGGGGTAGTAGTTTTTTTCATAAAATTGATAATTTAATCGATTCGAGTCAAAGCATGAAAAATCGATTCACATAAAATGGATTTTGAATTGATATTTTCTTTGACCGTTTTGAACTACTTATATTTAATTTGGATGAATAATAACATAACACCTTCATTTCGCCAGTCCCGTGTAATGCGGGGCGAGCGTTTTACCATTAACTGGATACAAATCTGGACTCCGGGCTGCTATTGAGAAATTCCAGATGGAAAAACCCAATAACACTTTGCCCGACCCGGGAATCGCACCCAGGACCTCATGCTCAGCTGTAGCGCTTGCCACCACTAGACCAACGAGGCAGTCAAATGTTTTCGAATTTTATGTGTTAGGTTCGAGAAAAAAGCAATTGACACTTTATCGATTTCAGATCGCCATTCACCATCCCTACTTGCACATTCAATCTTGGCGTCACGTCAGGTATAAATCTGTACTTTTTATGGTGTACATAATAAAGAATCTTCTATCTATCCATCATTGCAGTTCGCGACCCACGTTGTGTTTACGCGTTCGTTGTGTACTGTGCGATTATTGTGTTCTATTTCTACGCCCCTAAGACGACCCACTGACCACGACCATTGCTATTCTTTACGGACTGACATCTTCAAAACCCGATTACCATTGCTATTCATAAAGGATTCATCTGTTTTGCTCTACGATTCAGATAAACGGATATTATGATGAGGTGCCTAAACTATGGCATATCTGTAAGGCGGGTTAAAAGGCATATTATGAAGATTTATCAGGGAAATGGTGTTGTTATTTTCTTGTCAAAACCCATTTTCCCTCAAGAATCTAGGACAGCCGCTCGGTTAGTATTGAAGTATCCAGATCCTTAGGTGCAGGACGTCACCGCTGCTTGGACTGGGATAGCTTTACAACCTGCATAATCTACGCGTCCAGCGATCACGCCCGTCCGGCACAGTTCGTCTTTCCTACATATTTTATTTTATTAAAGATTAAAATAATTAATTCGTTCAAATAATAGTTTTATTTAAATCCTCATGCCTTCACAAATAATAATAACAATAGCCTTAGCGGGGAGGTACCACACTCTTACAGAATACCAACGTAAAGTACCAACATTATGTTGCTCCGCTTCGAATAGTGAGTGAGAGAATCGGAAGCCCAGGGTTTGGGGTGGGAAAAGGGTGGCAGCGCATCGGCAGTAACCCTGGTGTTGTAGACTTCTATAGGCGGCGGTTATTGCTTATTAACATCAGGTGATCAGCATCCTAGTTTGCGCCCTTAATGGTATAAAAAAAAAACCTAGCGCCTCGATGGATGGCGTGTCGAATAGTAGAAAATCATTCTTTAACTCGATTACCACAACGCCTAGCGCCATCTCTTAACGAAAAGCAGAGCTATTTAGTGAAAACTTATCTTTATTTTTCTCAGCTTCCTGATCTTTTGGAGTCGTGAAAGTTTTTTACCTGTAAACTGTAGAATACAACAATAGCAAAAATAAAACAATTTTTGCTGCACATTGATTTTTAACTCTATTACCACAACGCCTAGCGCCATCTCTTAACGAAAAGCAGAGCTATTTAGTGAAAACTTATCTTTATTTTTCTCAGTTTCCTGATCTTTTGGAGTCGTGAAAGTTTTTTACCTGTAAACTGTAGAATACAACAATTGCAAAAATAAATCAATTTTAGCTGCACATTGATTTTTACACCTAAGCAGGCGCCCATCGCCCCACTGGTCATGTCCTTTTACAAAATTCTTATTCATAAACGTTATTTAGCGCTAAGAGGTCGCTAAGCAATTGATAAGCAGCTGTCTTTAAACACCACTGGTCCATTGTTAGAGGATATAAGTCAAACAATTTTTTTTATTATTGTCATAACTAATGATTATTATAATTCGAAAGTGAGTTTATTTGTGTGTTTGTTTCTTTGTTAGGCTTTCACGTTAAAACGGTTGAACGGAATTGGATGAAATTTATCACATATGTAGACCATGATCTGAAAAAGGAAATAGGATACTTTTTATCCTGGATCGCAGACGTAGTCGCGGGTAGCAACTATTATAAAATAAATTCTTAGCAAAATAAAACATTCACATAATTTGTAATAATAAAAAACTTAATATCCTACTTAAATGGACCATTATTGCCCAAGGGGTGGATTATTACACTAAAGCTGCGGTTACCATGCCAATTAAAGCAAATATTTCAATAAAGCTTTGGCTACACTGAGATAAATCCCGCGCGGGATTCGGGAACCGAATGCGTGCGTTCGGTATTATATTGTTTTCCATAATATTATTTGTCCTATTATTGTTTTCCATAATCGTCCCCACTCATAATATTTACTTGCACTATTATCATTTATACTAATAACGCTTGCCATATCAACTTATTTGTCATAACTTTTATTTGCCATAATATTAGTTTCCATAATAACATGTGTCATAATCATTAGTTTCTATAAGTAACACATTACATAATCGACACTTGACAAACATAATTTAGAAACGTTACAGACAGATGTCCTCAGTATTGTATTATATGATATGTATTATTCCGAATGTTCATTTAAATACATACATACGTACATTTGCAAAATAGGATAGGTTAGGTTAGGTTTTCTTGTTCAGACAATAAACAGTTTGTAAATTCGAAACGGGTAGGTTAGGTTAGGTTAGAACTGTGACCAAACAACGCGCGAAGGCGAGCGGTCGTAGCGAGCGTGCCGCGGCAGCGGCCGCTGAGTGCTAGATTTCCTCTTTTGCAAAGCAAGCATGCATGGCAGATTAGGGTAATTTTTAGGTTTTCTTGTTCAGACAATAAACAGTTTGTCAAATTCGAAACGGGTAGGTTAGGTTAGGTTAGAACTGTGACCAAACAACGCGCGAAGGCGAGCGAGCGTAGCGAGCGTGCCGCGGCAGCGGCCGCCGAGTGCTAGATTTCCTCTTTTGCAAAGCAAGCATGGTACATACTGAACTAGCATTGTTGTGCTAGTATGGGCAAATGAATATTAATAAATGTTATGGAAAACGACATTATTGAAAATAAAAAATATAGCTAATGAATTTATGGATTAAAATTATTATGACACTTGATCGATTATGACCAATGAAATGAGTGAAAATGATTTTATGTCATTTCACGATTATGGCAACTGAAGCGTTATTTCTAATGAAATTATGGCAAATAAAAGTATGGCTATAAAATTATGGCATTTTAAATTATGGCAAACATTAGTAAACCCGTGCGTTCATTGTCTTAATGACGAACTCATGCGACTATTCGAGTTAGTTTGAAGACCTTTATCACAGAATAAATAAGTAGCAGTATAATATATCGACAGTGACCTTGAATAATTACTAACCTACCTATGGCCGTTCAATAGATAAACCTTCCGCGCGTAACTTTCGCGCACTCGATACTGTCGCGAGATTTCGAAGCGCATCATTTCGGCCATTTTCTATGAAGATAAAATACTAAACTTATTTATACTGTGCCTTTATAGAAGTTAGTTGACATAATCGACGCGAAGGGATCTCCTCTTACATCCCGCGCGGAATGTGCCTCTGTATGGCCAAAGCTTTGGGTACAATAAAATTTCATACCTATAACAGAAAGCGATGACGTCCACATTTTCATTTTGACGCTCGCACTTCAGCTAGAGCTACAGTCAGGGAAATAAATTGCTAATCAAATTGACACCCTACGTCAATTTGTCGTGTTATACCCATTTCATATAACAGTCAAAGAATGTTGTTGTGATTTGAATATACGGACAATTTAAGTTGGTAGTGAAAATTGATTACGAATATTAATTACTTACTTATTCATCTAAGGGCCCTCGCTCACGGCGACTTTTTGTAGCGATGCTGTCGCGTGTTTTGTAAACGCGCTTCTGCATCGCTGCTATCGCGCAGGATTCTTCATAGATAATAACAGCATCGCGGATGTATCGATACACATGCGCGACAGCATCGCTACAAAAAGTCGCCGTGGGCGAGGGCCCTTATGTACGAGGGCCACTCACAAGCGCCACTAGAGACTATTATATAAATCCCAGGGCAAGTACTTATATTATAAATCATATTTTCATACAAAAAGCACAATTTCTCACAGAAATAAAGAAAGATTAGCAGCTTAGCTCAGTTCTGTTCAGCATACAAAACGAATGCAGCCGTACTGGCGAGAAAAATTTAAATTTTCATGAATATCACGAGAAACACAAGTGGCCAGCTCGAGTGCAACTCGACACTTATTTAAAAGAGGTAGGATTGTATTATATTATGGACTCTGAAGTAAGAAATTGCATTTTTATTAGGAGTATGAATTTTTTAACGTCATCTGTAACGGTGGGTTTGTAAAGCTTTGCATCTTTTTTGTGGCTCTAACTTTGTGCATATTCAGCGTATAATGTTCCCACCGGTCTGGGACATAGGCTTCCTCTCTATGAGAGGCAGTGGGTCGTAATCCACCACGCGGGTTGGTAGATGTCACGTGTCTTCAAATGTTAAGTTCTAGGTTTCCTCACGATATTTTCCTTCACCGTTTTGAGAGCAGTGGTGATAAAATAATTTACTCAAAGTAAAGCGTCTGTCTGGGTTCGTATCTACAACCTACAACTCGTAAGTCGCGGCCATTACCATTTGGCCAACACTGCTGTTATGCAGGGCAGCTTATGCCGCGGTAAAAAATATAAGTCCGTCAGCTAGCTGGGCGGTTAATTTTTAACTGGGAATGTACTGAAGTTAAATGAAATGATGATTTTATTTTCTGTAAATAGGTTTGTAAAAACATTTTTACACATCACTGTTAACATCTTTACTTAAAAGAAAGTCACTTTTCGTGTCTGTCTGTGTAACCGCTTAAGGGCACGCTAGTTGGTAATTTTTCCATACTAACATAATATGGTGATACTCGGCTATTTGACGGTGTACGTTCAGAATTAAAAATTATATCAATTTGTCTTGTCATTATCTAGCCCTAGGGAGCAGAATTGGAAAAAAAAAATTGTTTTGGAACTTATGAATGTCGAAACTACCATATTTCATATTGAAAAATATGAAGCAATTATCTATTTAAAGAAAACATAATACAACTAATTTGATACTATAGAAAAAAATCACGAACATACCTCTAAAAATTTATTTTAACAATTAAAAATAATATAAATAATTTATAATATTTTTTAAATTTTTAATTGTTTTTTTTTTGTGAATTTTCAGAAAAATATTAAAAAATGTGAACAATATGTATGAAAATGGAATAAAAGAAATAATATTAATAATAAGTACATGCAATCATTCTGATTTTTTGTCAGATTATTACAAGAAACATATTACCGTATAGTGTTTTAATTTTTTTGTCCAAATAAAAGATTTTCTGTAAATAGATAATGGCTTCATAATTATTTTGCAATAAATTACCTGCGTTATGTCATCGTTTCGCTTTCTTTTCGAAGCAATTAGACAGTGACCGCGCTTTAGCTGTTGTAAGCCTCTTAACAGCCAAAGTCAAAGTTCTGTTGTCCAATAACACTTGACTTGTTCATTACCTATCATTAATTATAACTTTTTTTGCAAAAAAGTACAACTAAGTACTTAGAGAGCTCAATTAATTTAACTTGACCAATATAAATTAAACTTTCGCGATAAAACAAAACAGCTTAGCAATTTTTTTTAGTTTTTGGCTAATGATGAGAGCGTCACATGGAGTTTTATAACACAAACTTTTTTCATTTAGCATTATGAAAATTGCTAGTTTTTAGTCATAGCATTTAGTGAACTGCTTAATGCGAAGACTTGGAGGTACAACTTTTGAAAAATCTGCATTTATATTAAAAATAGTTAACATTCCCTTATTTACAGGATGTTTTAGAAAGATGTGGTCCAATTTAAGGGTGTGGTAGAGACCATGAGACCATCAAACTGAACAACTGCGCCTGCTTGGGTTCGAAACGAAGACCTACAACTCGTAAGTCGGGGCAGTTACCACTGAGCCACCACTGCTCCCCTGACGGGACGAGAAATTGCTACTGTAAATTCCCGCAAACACTCTACCCTTGAAAATCTAGGCTACATTATCTAATCATATCCTATTTCGTCTGAACAAGCACCTGAAACCCGACAACCCTAATTGCGAGTGATATATATGTCGCCTTAACTTAGCTACATAGATTAATGAACGCATGTGCGCTGGATTACGAATTAAGGTTATGTCTGAAGTCTACATAAAGACTCTTTTTTAGACATTTTAGACTGTTTCTAATGATTTATACAACGTGAAATTTGAATCACAGTTTTGCTAGAACAAACGTTGTTCAGACCATGGTCTACTATCATTCTATATCATCCAATATGTTATTAAAACAAACTAAACTAGGCGTTCTCAAATAAGTCTTATGTTGCTCAAACGTGTTCAAACATTAACCGTAACATCTAAGGACTCATCGCGGTAGCAAAATGGCATTCAAGAGAGTTATGAGGAGTCCACGTGGACTACAAGGATGTCCGGCCAATGCGGGCCGAAATTTTAATAAATAAATCAGTCTTTTTTTGTGTATTTTCAAATACCATTGACGTTTTTTTTTTAAATTGATTGTTATAGAATTGTAGTAGACCATGGTCTGAACAACGTTTGTTCTAGCAAAACTGTGATTCAAATTTCACGTTGTATAATTAAAATATTTATAAAAAAAATATTCTTAGGTTAAACGCCACCAATCCGCACTGGGCTCGCGTGGTGGATTACTGCCCATTTCCTCTTACAGAGAAGAGGCCTGTAATCCAGCAGCGGGAATGTTATAGGCTGATTGAGTATACTACAATACAGTCGTAGCGAAAATGCTTTCCTCCTGTCTGTTGGACAATTTCTAGTAGAGATTAGAATAGAATTGCTTTATTTCAACTCTGCTTATTGCCTAGAATAGTGTTAGTCAAAATCAACCTCCGCACAAACTGCTATACAATCGGAGAGCCGAAGCTCTCAGTTACAGTTTTCAGGATGCTGTTCTGCACTCTCCTCAGTAGCGACCATTGTTAGTACAATAATACCTCAATGGTAGCGACGCAGTGTTTTTGCGCATAGAAGCCGTCGATGTGGCATTCCCGACGCGCTACAGTAACGAGGCAGCCTCAACATCATCCTGAAAGCATTGTTATATTGGACGCGCAAGACATCCAGCGATCTCTTAGTACAATGACCCATAGATTGCCCGCGTACAAACTTTGGCAATACCTAAGCCTTGAAAAGAGTTACTTTTATTTGCTCTGTACACCACGCAAACGCACCACGCTCCTGACCGCTAGAGCCCTGCGCTATCTCAGTCTCAGTAATAAGGATCTGCAAAACACCTAAATCGTTAGGTTGAAACTGACAGCTGTCAAAAACGCATTATCTCGACCTCGGCCGAAAGGTTGGGCTAGTATACCACATGATTGAAAGTAGTTACCACAGATACCTACTGGGTACACCCAGGGACATGACAGTTTCTGTCATTTTGTTGCTTTCCTTCTTTACCGGCAAACAAACTACTTGACTATCATGTTTGCTAAACATAAGTTCGGTAAGAGGTAAACCTGTGGGATTCTTCCATTTTTCAATTTATCAGGAAGATAGCCTTCCGAAGATTGTGAAACCCAGCCCGATCAAACTCGTAAGGCTCCTAAAAACAGTGACAGCGGCATTCCCATCGGCACAGCGCTGCTGGTGCGCCCGGCGTGCCGCACAAAGTAACCGGCGGGATGTGCCAGTCGGCAAATACTAGCGCGGCGGTCCGTGCCGCCGGCACTGTGTGTAGTAGGTAAGTAGCTGTTATAACGGCGAATTTCACCAATTAAATTGAACGCGCTCAGCACATCTAAAAACCGCGAAAGATGTTAGTGTCATCTTTGTGGCGGAAACCTCACACTGACAGCTCTTGAACGCGGTTTAAATGTGCTGTTCGCGCTCAGTTTTATTCGCAAAATTCGCCCTTAGTCATCATCATTATCTCTGTCAAAAGTACTCTCCTACTGAAAATCGATATCTCTCAAGCATCGTCACTTTGAACAATTCTGCACTTTCCGCTTCCCGCCGATTCCCGTGACCTCCACGAGGTCATCGATCCAGATTAATAATTATAAATGATTTTAGAAATGGTGACCTAGTGATAACGACCCTGACTTACGAGTTGTAGGTCGTCAGTAGGCGCTTTACTTTGTGTTCATAATTTCATCACCACTGGTCTCAAAACGGTAAAGGGAAACATCGTGAGGAAACTGGCATGTCCACGAACCAAACTTAGCAGCAAAGTCAAAGCATGTCTTTTATCCAGTAGATTCCAATGACCTTAACGATTCCAGCGACCTTTACCAGGTCTTCTGACCAGCATCCAGCGGATTTCAGCGTCCTTCACCAGGTCTATTTGAAATCGACCCAACACCTTGCGCGCGGGTTGCATGAGCAGGCTGCGTGATCAACGCGTTATCATCAAGCTCCGCGCGGCGCAGTGGTGACACGGCTCGGCCCGCTGACGACTCTCTTTCTCTTCAACGGACTCTACCGCGACAGACGATTTTCCTCTCTTATTTATTTATATTACTTACTGTTTGTTCGGGAAAGTAATATGTAGTAACAACGGCAATAAACCAAGCCTTATATAACACAGTTCACTCTTTTACCTGCTCCCCGCGCTTTAATTTCGTCCCAAAATATAGGGCCAGGCCTAATTTGGGGGTTAGGATCCGATTCTTGGCTATATATTATTTTGTGTGCGAAGTGTATTCGCCTTAATAGAGACAATAAGAAAAGTGCTATTGGACACATTCTTAGTAAAGACAATTTAATAGTTTAGGTTATAATTAAATTACTTATTAGTCTATTTATAAGGCTAGATTGTAATAAGATTAGGGTCCATCGTATTTGTTGAACCCTAGGAAAAGGGAAAAAAAAAAAATATATATATATTTTGTGTGCTATATTATTACGGCATACTTGTTTGTATTTTAAGTGTCAAATAAATGTTTTTTGACGTGAAAACTTCTATAGCGGTGTTGTGCACTTTTTTAGGAATGGGTAAAAAATGTTAAACTCGCGTCAGTCACGTTCTAGTCATTCTAGTCAAGTCGTAAGACGTTAAAGTTTTTGTTGACAGCGCACTCAGTTTTTTTTTTTTTAATGGAGCTACAGCTTGCGTTCTTGTACTGACAGCAAGCCACATAAATTCCTGACATTTTCGTTAGATGGCGTTACTTAGTTTTCACTTCAATCGGCAGTCCCAGACTGCCTCGTTTTTTTTTTTGTAATCTTTTATCCAGCATACAGCGGATTTCCACATCAGTCAACAGGTCTCCGGGCACGCATCTTTGTTTAACTACTAGTAAACATCTTTTCTTAACATGTTTTCGGAACACGATGATATTTTTGACCTGTAAGTCCTGTAACAACAGCCGGTGGTTCAATGATTAATAGATCTGTTCCTATCAACCTGGACGGCACACGGCAACAGATAAATTATGATTTATTATAGTGATTTATTACCGAGGAAGTGAACAAGAAATATTGTTACCTGTGATTATTTCATGTCTGTAGGTCGTTGAGAAATGGTCTTGGTCTAGTGTTTGTTAGGTCACAGTTGAATACAGATCTTCTTGACTGTACTGTGGGCCCTCACGGACCCACGTCAAAAATATTGGTTATTTTTGAACTGAAAACTTCTTTAGCGGCGTCGTGCACTCTTTTTGGGATGGTCTGGTCTGGTCTGGACATGTGACCTGATCGAAAATTCGTAAGACGGCTGGCTGTCAAGCCTCATAAATTCCTGACGTTTTCATCAGATGGCGTTACTTAGTTTTCTATCGGCAGTAACCAAAGACTGCCCCGCATTTTTTTTTTGTGGGTGGGAAATCGTCAAATAACTTCTCTCGCTCTGGGCAGAGCGGGAGGGCGAGTCAGACTCTTACTGACTAAAACCACCCGTGTTCCTTCAGTTGCCTGTACGTTGCCAGGGGCCACGGTCGCCCTTTAGGTCTTTCCCGCAACCCCGGCAGGCATATACAAATGGATCACTCCGCATTTTTGGTATGAAGCTACAAGTACGTGGCGAGCTCGACTTGTTGGGCCAATTCAGTGAGTGTAACGTAGTCAGAAGAATTAAGAGCTTTAAGGTGAAAGAGAGGCAACTTCTAGGTGAATTTATATAACTGTAGGTAATTAACGCTGTGCGACCTGAATTGCACTTTATTGTGTCGTAGCAAGAGTCGCTTTTTATTTAAATGATTTTGCGGAGTGAAACATCTGTATTAATCTTTGCTTAGGTGTAGGTTTTGGTGAAATGGAAGAATACCTACTCTGGAAATTATGTTGGTTTATCCATGACTAGGTCGCGTCTGTGGCTGCGCCTGCGTGATGTCTTTATAAATTATAACCTATGTTAATCAGTGATATTAGAGCATTCTACTGTTGAAATAATTTTTTCAATCGGTCTAGTAGTTAACGTGATTACAAATAGCTCATTTAATAGTACAGGATAAATGATTTTATCTTCCTTGATAGTATTTGTTTAAATGTATTTTATGTAAAATACCATGGCTTACGTTGCATTGACTAATGAAACACAATGAACTATCCGGAGTTGCGAGACCCCTCGAGGACCAACGCGAATGCCCGGATTAAAGGAGATCTGGCTCTTGTTATCAAAACTATCCAGTATCCGATAGGTAAGTACTCGGTGAGTAAAGTTTATCGTTGACTACCAGAATACTTGCGAGACTATTACAACTTTCGAACAAATTGCGATAGGAGTCCTCAAGAGAGAGGTCGCTGAGTATCGGAGACTTGTGTTTCATTGTAGCTATCTATACAAAAGTTCATCTTGAAAATAATACTGTTTTTATTTTTATTTTTTATGACGTTTTGCCCACGGGTTCACCCGCGTAGCTCAAAGCATTTATTTCAAATAAACCAATTACAGGCACTTTTGAATTGTCAAGGAGTCGGTCAGGCAGAAAAGATGAAGCTAGATGCCCATTCCAAAGCGTAGTAGGTACCTATGGAGAAGAACGGGCAAGAAACTCCACGGACACTCTTTTAAATAAAAATTTGGTTACAAAATATTGGTTACATCATTCATGTTGAACGTATACATGTGAGAACGATGCAAAACGTTAAAAACATCCTATAATGTTCCCACTACTGGGACACAGGCCTCCTCTCGGTGAGAGGAAGTGGGCCGTAATCCACCACGCGGGCCCAGTGGGGGTTGGTAGATGTCATTGTCTTCAAATTTTTGGTTCTAGGACATGCCGGTTTCCTCACGATGTTTTCGTTCGTCGTTCTGAGAGCTTCGCCCGCGTGGATGTCGAAAAATATCCCCCTATCGGCACTAAAGTACCCTATGTGTTAATTCAGGTAAGCAGTTTGTATTAATTCAGTAATACATTGTTTTCATAATTATAACTGTATTGGTTTACGCGTCACACGGCAGTAAAGCTCCCCCCAGCCGGCTTGTCTTTTTCCGACTTACTCAACTATCATCGTTATATTTCAGCCAATTTACACAAAACCTTAAACACTTAAACCTTCCTTATGAATCACTCTGTTCATTGGTGAAAACCGTATGAAAATCCGTTCAGTAGTTTTTGAGTTTATCGTGTTCAGGCAGACGCGGCGGGGGGGACTTTGTTTTATTGAATTGGAAACATAGACAAAAACTTTGTTTAATATAGTATTAGAAGTTTGTTATAATAATAATATGATTAGCCTATTAATGTTCCCACTGCTGGGACACAGGCCTCCTCTCTGCGAGAGTGGGCTGTAATCTACCACGCGGGCCCAGTGCGGGTCGGTAGATGTCACATGTCTTGAAATTTTTGGTTCTAAGACATGCCTGTTTCCGCACAATGTTTTTCTTCACCGTTTTGAGAGCAGTGGTGATGAAATTATTTACATAAAGCGCCTGCTTGGGTTTGAAAATACCTCAATTTCTTCGATGACTCTTATTATAATGATCCAAGGCTCGAAATCGCATAAAGATTTAATAGCTAAAGCATAGGATAGAAAATAGCGAGGTTATTGTTGCTCGGCGTATGCGATTAATGACTCAACCACAGTTTAGGGCCATGAAGTTAGCGTTGCATTTGAAATTAATAGAACCTTTGGAATCTTATAAGCGCAAATTTCTCAGTAGCAGTTCGAAGTCTAGATTTGTGCCCAGTTGATGACAATATAGGCCCCCTATTTCATGGGACATAAAAATATAACTGGCACTAGTTGTAGAGCAGTGGTGGTTCAGTGGTTATGGCCCCGGCTTGCGAGTTGTAGGTTGTGGGTTCGATTTCGAACCCAGACAGGCGCTTTTCATTGTGGAAATAATTTCATCATCACTGCTCTCAAAACGGTGAAGGAAAACATCTTGAGGAAACCGGCATTTGTCATAGAATCAAAAATTCGAAGACAATGGCATCTACCAACCCGCACTGGGCCCGCGTGGTAGACTACAACCCACTCCCTCTCACAAAGAAGACGTCAGTGTCCCAGCAGTGATAGGTTTCTGCTTATGTTCGCAGTTTTTTTTACACACTTTATGATATGCCAAATTTCTACATAAAAATAAATAATTAAAAAAATTAAAAAACACAACTGCCCTGCCAAAAACGAACTAAAAAGTAAAAAACAAGCTGTATTAGTTAATCTGTATATAAAATGAGAAGTCACTCAATTACTCTCTGACTAAATAGATAAATAAAATGGTTACTGCAGTCGGGAGACCTCTTAGATTAAAAAGTGTTCCACGAAACAGTCCCCCGACTGCAGTAACAATTTTATTATGCCTATGTCACTCGGGATGATGTAAGGATTCTAACGATACCTCACACATCCAAATCTGTTTAGGCATTTAAAAGTTATGTTGGAACAAAGAAACTCACATACATACATGAACCCTGAACACATTACACTCCTTTTTGGGAAGTCGTGTAAACACTCCTTTTTGGGAAGTCGAGTAATAATAAATACCTTCAATAGCAAATGCCTATCCATACTAAAATAATGCCAATGACTATCTGAAAACTACTTACAAAAAAATCCTAATTAGTTGCTAGCTACAACACCTTCAAAGTGCTATATAGTCGCTCCATGTAAAATACTGGTATTCAGCTACATCTGTTAGACTGGAAGCCGACCCCAACATAGTTGTATAAGGGATCTCGGTCACTAGACGGCCATGACCACGACTGCGACCAGGTAAACTATAGAAACCGATACGAATGGCGCACTTGGTCGCAACGGCCAACTAGCCGCACACCATACAATACCACTAGACGGCCACGACTAGTGAGATCTTAGGAATCTCGCAGATTATAAAAAAAAATATTTATTAAAACTTTATGCACAAGTAAAAAAATGCCGTACAAAGGCGGACTTAATGTCCGACTTAAGTCAACCTTAGGGTGATGCAGAGACAAAACATGGCAGGTGCAACATAAGGGATTGATAATACGAAAATTACTATAAAATACAAAATAAATACATAAATATAAACAGAATAATCTTTTTCAGGAGGAATAACGATCGGTAGAGGAGAAATAACGATCACTAGAGGAGAAAACGAATCTAGCAAATCACCGCTGGAATATTTCAGTCAACTTATTACGTATATGCTCACGTAGGTACCCTCTGATATTCAGAGGTAGCGCATTCTAAAGAAAGACCGCCTGGACAAAGAAAGAAGAGTGAATGAAACCAGAGTGGTGAGTGTATAAAACCAGAGCGGTGACAAGGACATCGTAGAAGAGAATTGTTGGTAGAACGAAGATTTTTACTATGTGCAGAGCATAAGTATTGAATATGAGAAGTCAGTCAAGAAGGATCATGATGGGACAAATAGCCCTTGTCGTTTTGTGAAGTGCAAGTGACATTCAATCGTATGATGATAAAGAATTTACGAGGTCAACTATACCTACTTTAATTGCAACGATCCAAAATATAAATCTTAGGAGAAAACTCATTGCTAGGAAAATTCAAGGTAAAGGAAATAACTCACATTAAATTGCTTCACATTAATTTTCCTTAAAACAGAGTTATTTTCACTCATTCGCAGATTTCAAGCCCCCATCTTCAGATTATCCCAATAATATCTCGGTACACATTTGATTCTCCACCTTATTTCTTCTATAACAAAGTTGAAAATCTATCAATTAAACTGCTTACATTCGTTAAGATGAATGAAGGTAATTTCCTTTTTCAAAAGGAGTTTATCAAAGAACCTTTGGCTCGAGCGTTCTCGATTGTGCCCGATCGCGCCCGAAGCGGAAGCGAAGCCGTTGTTTGTCAAATACACGTTTCAACGATTTATTTAAATATCGGTTTTATGATGACAATGTATTGGTTTACTGTATGTCAAAACTTTATTATTTTTAATATTTTTTGTCAGAGAATTCTCATTTATAGCCCAATCTATCAAAAAGTGAGTTAACATCACGTCTACACAAAAAAAAATACAAGCTTAGAAATTGGTTAAAAACTGTTGATTTTAAGAGGTTTTGACAGATTGACGGATTGACAGACGGACAGAAGCAATCAAAAGCAGCCAAGTGTGAGTCGCGTACGAAGGGTTCCGTACAATGTTAAACATATTTTAATGTGGACCCTTTGATTTTAACTTAATAATTCTTTTTTTGGTTACAGCGGTCATACACTTGCTTTGAAAATTTCAAATGTCTACCTCACATCAAAAGTGTCTATTGTGTGTGTATACATTTTTAACTATAAATAAAGTATGACCAGAATGTATGAAAGTAAACGAGGCAAAAGGAGCGTAGCAGGTGGCGTTCTGTAGTTTCTGGCTTACCCCCACGGATGGAAGGCGTAATATATGTGTTTGTAAATAAAAAAAATTAAGATGCTTTTTCATAATAAATATTCTTTTATTTCCATTTTTAAGCTCAAATAGTAAATCGAAGCAAACCGATAAAACAGAAAATCCCTCACAAAGAACATTCTTGAATAAAACATTCACTCTTCAAAGCTTTCAGAATCGGATGTGGAAGTATTAAAGGAGGTTAGAACTTCTGACTCCAACTCCTCAGGGATATCAGGGAACTACATTTTGTAAATCGAATTCATGGTATGCCTTTATACTTGAGGATTTTCGATACCTTGGAAAATATCGAAGATACAATATCAATAACATTGTTTCTCAAACAAACGCCATTTTCTTGAAATAATCACGTAAAAATAATAAACATGTTTTGCTTTTGAGAGAAATCTTATAAATTATTGAATGCTAATACAATGTGAGTAATGACCTTGAGGTCGTAGTGACCTTGTGACATATTAAATTACCATTGAAGAAGAAAGGACAGAAGGTTCATTATACAATTATTTCCTCCCGGGAGAGGACACCAACACACAAGTACACACACGTAGTAGCACAAGTTTTAGACATTTCTAACCACTTCTAATGCTAAAATGTACACATGAATGCAATAAAGAGTTTGAGTTTGAGTTTGAGTTTGAATGTAGTAAAGATTATTATTAAAGTGAAAATTGTGCACTTTTTTTGGGATGGGAAAAATATGTTAAACTCGCGTCAGGACACGTGACCTGATCGAAAATTTGTAAGATGTTCAAGTTTTTGTTGACAGCGCACTCTGTTTTATTTTTTTTGGATTTTTTTTAATGGAGCTACAGCTTTCGTTCTTGTACTGACAGCAAGCCACATAAATTCCTGACATTTTCGTTAGATGGCGTTACTTAGATTTCACTTCAATCGGCAGTCCCAGACTGCCTCGTTTTTTTATTTATTAAAATTTGAGTCTTGGTTCTTTTAACCAAGCTGAAGTGGCAGTGGGCTGACCAAGTTCGAAGGACCGATGGCCGGTGGAGCAGACGAGTCTTGGGGTGGAGACCGCGTATCGGCAAGCGTAGCGTGGGGCGCTCCCAGCTAGATGGACCGACGAAGAACTTAAGAAGGTGGCCGGGACAGACTGGATGCGGAAGGCGGAGGACAGGGTGTTGTGGCGCAGCTTGGGAGAGGCCTATGTCCAGCAGTGGACTGCGATAGAATGAGTTGATTGATTTATTAATTGAAAATAATGAATAGCAGCGAAATATTTATTGTTCCCTTTAGAATGGACGCTCTTAAGGCGACGATAACCGACTTTTAATGATTTTATACTGAAGATCACGTCTAAACGAGTAGTGGAATAATGATTTGGAAAAAATATATGTTAAATTAGAGCATTTTGTTAAAAACTTCTGTGAATATTTCAGATTATGTTTATACTGAATCTAATTGATTAATTTGTAAAATTATTTCTAACACACATATAAAACTGAGAATCACGCAAAAACTAACAAAGCGTATTTTTCTGAAACCTTCACCATTTTAAAGATAATTTAATTATTTATCTTTGAGTATACGTGTTTCGTGTCGTACGATACGTTGCGTGAGCTCATCACAGAACACGCAAGCTAATCATTCAAAGGCACTGGCATTTATCTGCGTCTTAGGCTTCTGTATTATTTTTACAGTATTATTAGGATTAGGCTAATGTCTGGTTTTATGACTAAGGGCATATCAATAAATTACAGACTCTGCTAGTCATGTGCAGGCTTCCAACGATATCGCCTCTTAGTAGATTATATTAAGCGATGTTAGACAAACATACGTTTTTTTGTAAACCTAATACATAACATAAGCTATCATCACGCCTTTAATCCCCGAATGTTGAGCAGAGGTGTACCTATAGTACCTACCTACACCCACATTTCACCAGTTATATTTAAGTCCCATGTAATAGGGGGCGAGCATATTGCAATCAACCGGGCAAAAATTCAGACTCCGGACTACCACTGAGAAGTTCTTGACGGAAAACCCAATTATACTTCTCAATTCTTTATTGCGTACCATAATGTATAATAGTTGGTATGGAAATCATTATATTAGTCACAATTATGGACCCTGTCGGGCACAGCATAGATCAAGTAGGAGAGAGGAGGAAGAGCACTGGGTTTTTAATGTGATACATTTTATTACTAGTTAAGTAGTTAGTAAGTTTTATTGTTTTATTATTAGAATTATAATTATTGTTTTATAAATTATATACATTTATTTATTAAGTAGCAATGTAAAAAAAAAAAAAAACATAAGTATATTTAAAAGAATGTAATTATTGTTTTATTTAATACGAGTAGTAAGTATTTGTAGATAAACTTTGCCGGACCCGATAACTAAACCCAGGACCTCATGCTTAGCGGTAGCGCTTCCGACCACTAGCCCATCGTAGCGTAATCAGAACCCAAGAAATACAGTCTTATCATCAAAATCAAGTAGATTTATTTCGCGATGGGGGCGATGCCAAAAAAGGAGGGTTATGTGTTGTTCCCTCGTAAATACTAAACAGCTGAACCGATTTTGAAGAATGTTATGTCTTTAGATTCGTCTTTATTAAGTCAAGACCACCAGCAGCACACCTGGAGCTTGATACTAACTGTAATACTTTATACAACGTTATTTTTGTTTATCCGCTTGACTGTCACTAATGAGACACAATAAAATTTTAATTGTTATCGAGCTGCATCAGTCTTTCGGACAGTTGAGCATCTACACTAAACCTCTTAAGGGGTCATTGTACTCATCATTATGAACAACTTTCATTAAGGGACCAAGGATGAAATCACGAAAAAAAAAAACTGCTGTTCCCTACATTTATTTTCGCATATCTCGTCAAAATGTATAGAACAGCTGATTTTTCTTTCGCGATTTATTCGTTGGTCCCATAGTGAAAGTTGTTCATTATGATGAGTACAATGACCCCTTAAGAGGTGAAGTATAAACAAAAAATTACGTTGTAGAAGGAAAAAGAAATGTCCTCTTATAAGGCTGCTCGCCCAGTTAAAAGACGTTGGCATATTCTTCCCACGCATAACCTTATCGCCTTTCTTATCAACCGTAGGCGGTTTACATATTAAACGCTCTTTAATTCTATTTATTACAACGATTTAACTCAATACGTCACAAGTAGGTACAGTCACAGTAAAAATACGTTCGTCACCTCCTCTTAAGGTTTATTTTTATTTCCTACGTGCACGATAGAAATGCTTTACTAATTTACTGCTTTACCGATTGTCATTATGTCAATGTCACAGAATAAATATATAAATAAATAAAAGAGTCAGAAACAACGCTAAGAAAAAACGAAGTAACAGCGCGGGCGATACGATTGGATGCGGTGGAACAGGGAACAAGAAAGATCACGCGGACGAAATCGACAGAAAGTCGACAGTCGGGACATCATCATCATCATCAGCCTATTAATGTGCCCACTGCTGGGACACAGGCCTCCTCTCTGTGAGAGGGAGTGGGCTGTAATCTACCACGCGGGCCCAGTGCGGGTTGGTGATGTGTTACTAAGACATGCGGGTTTCCTCACGATGTTTTCCTTCACCGTTTTGAGAGCAGTGGTGATGAAATTATTTACACAAAGTAAAGCGCCTGCTTGGGTTCGAACCCACGACCTACAACTCGTAAGTCGGGGCCGTTACCACTGGGCCACCACTGCTCACAGTCGGACAGTCGGACAGAAGCTAGTATTTCATAAAATGATCAGTCTATTAACACGTTGATGTCAATTAGACAAAGGTTAATGCTATTTTGACCTTTGTTTTCAAATTATTAGATTATTTAATAAACTGCTTCTAGGGGTCGCAACCGCTACTGATGAGCATGAGATCCTAGGAACGATTCCGGTAAAGTGCTGTAGTGTTTTTCCTGGTATTATATTGTTTTCCATAATATTATTTGTCCTATTATTGTTTTCCACAATCGTCCCCACTCATAATATTTACTTGCACTATTATCATTTATACTAATAACGCTTGCCGTATCAACTTATTTGTCATAACTTTTATTTGCCATAATATTAGTTTCCATAATAACATGTGTCATAATCATTAGTTTCTATAAGTAACACATTACATAATCGACACTTGACAAACATAATTTAGAAACGTTACAGACAGATGTCCTCAGTATTGTATTATATGATATGTATTATTCCGAATGTTCATTTAAATATTTATATACGTACATTTGCAAAATAGGATAGATTAGGTTAGGTTTTCTTGTTCAATAAACAGTTTGTCAAATTCGAAACGGGTAGGTTAGGTTAGGTTAGAACTGTGACCAAACAACGCGCGAAGGCGAGCGAGCGTAGCGAGCGTGCCGCGGCAGCGGCCGCCGAGTGCTAGATTACCTCTTTTGCAAAGCAAGCATGTATGGCAGATTAGGGTAATTTTTAGGTTTTCTTGTTCAGACAATAAACAGATTGTCAAATTCGAAACGGGTAGGTTAGGTTAGGTTAGAACTGTGACTCTTTTGCAAAGCAAGCATGGTCCATACTGAACTAGCATTGTTGTGCTAGTATGGGCAAATGAATATTAATAAATGTTATGGAAAACGACATTATTGAAAATAAAAAATATAGCTAATGAATTTATGGATTAAAATTATTATGACACTTGATCGATTATGACCAATGAAATTAGTGAAAATGATTTTATGTCATTTCACGATTATGGCAATTGAAGCGTTATTTCTAATGAAATTATGGAAAATAAAAGTATGGCATATAAAATTACGGCATTTTAAATTATGGCAAACATTAGTAAACCGTTTTTCCTACATAAATTTGTCAGTGATTCCCTGTTCGGGCAAAGTAGGTGCTGTTGGGTTATTCCTACAGAAATTTGTCCGTTGATGGCAATAGGCTCTCCCCCTTTTATATGGGAGTTAAACATAACTGGCGAAATGTGGGTGTACTTTGTATTATATTTAATATCAACTCAGCCTATCGCAGTCCACTGCTGGACATAGGCCCAGGACATAGATCTTCCGTCTTCCGCACCCACTAAAACTAACCCTCTGCCTCACTCTTCGGGGATAGCAGCCGTGATGTGTGTTATGTTATGATTAGATATAGTTTTCTATACAGTCTGCTAAGTTATAGCTTCAAAACGTGTGTATTTATCCTGACTTAATATAGGAAAGACTTTAAAAACTGACGAAGGTTTAAGCAACCCGACTGTACGTAAGTACTTACAAAAATAGAAAAATCAAAAAGCTTTATTTTTGCATTTAATACACCCACATTGTCTGGATCAACTTTATAAATTCAGCTGAAATATTATTTTATTAGATAATTATTGAAATGAATTTAATTAAAATAATAGATTGTGATACGCTTAAATTAATATTTTGTTATTATAAAAATACATGTATATTTCTTTATTTAATTGAAATAAATGCTTTGAGTTTGAGTTTATTTATTTTTGTAATAACCTACATAAAAATTAACAGTTTTTTTTTTTAAATTCTTTATTAATTCTTTGATTGATTTTACAGACATGAGTGAGTTTTAAATGATTTAGTATTTATTTAGAGCAGTCCGTAAACTTGTGCCCGATTGATGGCAATATGCTCGCCCCCTATTACATGGGACTTAAACATAACTGGTGAAATGTGGGTGTACTATAGGTACACCTCTGCCTAACCCTTCGGGGTTTACACGCGTGATGTTATGTTTAGTTTTTATTTTAAGTTCTTGATAACGAAAATAACAGTTTTCATAAGTTTTAAAAGTAATATAAAACTTCCTGGGAAAAAGGGAAACATGCAATGATTTCTAAGAAATGAATATTCATATTAGTTTTTCTAGATAATTACATTCTCATCGTCGTCTATTTAATATTTTCTCAATTATGTTGGGGTTGGCTTTCAGTCTCACCGGATGCAGCTGACCAGTATTTTACATAGAGCGTAAAAAAACGCTCTATGTAAAATATGGCGGGTTATGGAGATCATCTGATCTCCATAACCCAGTAACTTACACTATATCCCTTGGCAAGACTGGTTGCCAGACTTTCCGACTTCTGAGAACAGTGAGAACCCGTAACGACTGGACCAATGTAATTGATGGTCACCCATCCACGGACTGACCTCGGCTAGCGTTGCTTAACTTAGAAGATAGACCCGTGCGGCTGTCATAAACAATGCGCGTGTGCGATAATTACATTCCTTAGGTCATTATTTTTTAAACAACTTTACATGAAAACTTTACGTTTATTGAAAAACTTTACCAGAATGTTAGTAAATAAAGTTAGCAAGAAAATCCCGAGAGGACTATAATTTTATATTTTCGAAAAATAATATGATTTCGTATGCGTTAACTTTTCAACTTTTGCTTTTCCAATCTTTGGGTTTTAATATCTTTCAGAAGGTACTGAGGCGTAGCTGCTAACGTTTAAAATATGTAGGTACTGGGATTTTTTACTTAATTTAAATCAAGTTAGTCTTTCGCCGATGCTCAGGAGTCCAAACTCAAGGTTTGCCAAAGAGCGATATAGCATTTAAAAAATTAAAATATTTTACGACCAGTACCTTATTCGCAACACAAAATATAACTAGTAAATATCAACTAGTTCCACCTTAAGTCCAGAAAATGATATGAGTAGGCTCATTATACCTATGTAAAGACCATCTACGAGTACAATGGTTTTACGTTTTTACATGGCTGCCTGTTCACTGAAGCGGAGAGGAGTGGAGCTGTGTGAGCTGTGCCAATATTGACCAATGGCATTGCTTGCTTGCTAGCGGAGATTTTATCTCCGCTCCGCTTCAGTGGACAGAGATTTGCGAACTAGTTTAAAAGTTCATACAAAACCGGGAAGTTGAGCGGGGAAGCGGAGTGGAGAAACGGAGCGGGGTAGCGGAAAAAACCGGCCGCGAGGTATTGCAGCCGGCTCAAATTACTCGTCGCGTGAACTCGGCCTAGCTCCGCACAGTCCGCCACTCCACTCCACTACCTCGCTCCGCAACCTCACTCCGCACAGTCCGTAAACTGTTCTCCGCTCCGCTGACTCGCTCCGCATCAATGGACAGACACTGTCCGCAACTCCGTTCCGCTCCGCAGCCTCGCTCCGCACCGCTTCAATGGACAGTCAGCCTAAGGCTGCCTGTCCACCGGAGCGGAGAGGAGAGGAGAGGAGCGGAGATGTTTCAACATTAACCAATTGAATAAAAACTCCGCTCCAGAGGTGCGATTCTATTGGTTAATTTTTTCACATCCCCGCTCCTCTCCTATCCTCTCCGCTCCAGTGGACAGGCAGCCTAACAGTCGTTGATTTACATAAAAACAATATTTATCATATGTGACTTAACTTCACAAAATTATATAAGAAAGGCTCATGTATAGAAAATCCTTTTTAGACATAACAGTCGTTGATTTACATAAAAACAACATTATCATAAACAGCTATAAAACTATTCACGCTATAAACACAAAGATTTATGGATGCTTATAATGGCCTTAAGTGGAGTATAAAATGTAAATTTTGAAGCAGTTTTGGAGCCAAACTTAATAATTATAACTATCTGATAGAAAGCACAAAATCTGTTAGTATTGCCACAAAAATATGGACAGTATGGAAACTAGGGCAATTTGTTGAAATAATTACCTACGCTCTATTTTTAAAAAGATCGCGGCGACCACTCGGTTCGACACGGCACCCGCAACCTTGACGCCAATAGCACACCTCCGCCGCGAAACCGCAGTAGTTCAATTCAATTGGCTCGTGTCATGTGCTGCTACGCGAAAGTCGAGTAGTGGAACTCGAGTAGCGGAACATGACACTGAACATGGTTTCACTGCTACGGTTTCGCGGCGGAGGCGTGCTGCTGGGATGAGTGTATTCACAAAAATATGGACAGTATGGAAACTAAGGCAATTTGTTGAAATAATTACCTACGCTCTATTTTTAAAAAGATCGCTGTGACCACTCGGTTCGACACGGCACCCGCAACCTTGACGCCAATAGCACATCTCCGCCGCGAATCCGCAGTAGTTCAATTCAACTGGCTCGCGTCATGTGCCGCTACGTGAAAGTCGAGTAGTGGAACATGACGTGAACCAGTTGAACTGCGGTTTCACTGCCACGGTTTCGCGGCGGAGGTGTGCTACTAGGGTGAGTGTATTATCTATGCCCGCAACTGACAGCATCGTGAAAATCACTTGGAATCTCGTCAATGAGCGCGTCTTGTGCCGTTTCACGCACCTCTGACTTTTCGGACTCATGTGCGTATTGTATAATTATCACTTGCTTCAAACACCGTGAAGAAAAAAATTGTGAGGAAACCGGCATTAGAGACATTTCTTTGACGCCATGTGAAGACACGTCAGAGGTCCATGTACGGCTTTAAACACTGACACCAGGTTAGTCACAAACCATACGAAAACACGAAGAGGAAGAACATTTCCCCGAAGGGTTAGGCAGAGATACCTATAGTACACGTGTTTTCCCATTGTTTATGAGAAAATACTGCTGCAGTTGTAATTCTAGAAGAAATAGAGAAATCGACGCGGACAAAGTCGCGGGTAAATCGGATATTCGTATTCTTTCGAAGTTAATCAAAACCACAACTGACTTCCTGACTTCCACTGAAAGAAAACTTATGAAGAATTTTAACATTGAAATAGCAGACATTCCAAAAAATAATATTGTCATATAAATTAATCACGGGACACAGCATCGAGATTCTCATCCAGTTTCACCTCAATGGTCGAGGACAACAGAGTCAGCAGTTTAATAGATAAGATTTTGTAACGTTGCCGAAAATACGGATGACCTTCCTGGCGAAAATGGTGTGATAGCAGGAAAAGTAAAAAACCGGCCAAGTGCGACTCGGACTCCCAAACGATGGGTTCCGTACGATCATCTTTCTGCCACGTCCTATGTTACTTGGGGTCGGCGCAACATTTTTATATAATTAATGCAAACAAAAAGTTGTTAAAAACATTTTAAAACAGTAAAATTTCTTGCTCATTCTTCTCCATACGAAAAGTACCTTTTAAAAGGGGCGATTAGAATAATTTTTATTTTTTGTAAATTTGACGTTCAAAAGTGCCTTTTTTGTGGCTAATTTAAATAAATTCTTTGACTTTGACATGTTTTCTATTTCCACTCTCCCCTGTCAACCAACACACTACCATTCACTCCCTTCTCTTTCATATCATTCCTGACACAATCCATCCATCTTTTCTTTGGCCTTCCGCAGGATTCTGTTCCACCGTACATTAACACAACATTTTATTTAAGCACTTTAGCAAAAATGTACACGTTTCTTGTATTTTAATTATTTGTTGTAGGTAAGTAATAGAAATACTTATTCTGTGAAAACTTAAATAAATTGTCTACCTACTTATTACGGTTAATTAGATAAAGCCCGTTAATGCAGGCGGACGGACGAATAGTGGTGGTTTAGTAATAGGGTTCCGTTTGGGTCTTCGGGTACGGAACCCTAAAAAGTTTACCTTTAGAAAGTTATATTTGTAGGGTTTTTTCAGGGTCTGCAATGGCGTTAATTGTAGAATCTTTTGTCCGGTATGTTGATTATGAAAAAATTACGTAAGTATACGTATTTTTACTTTTTTTACTTTATCAAAAAATTACGGCAATAAATTGAGTTAAAAAGTGCTATGACGTCACGAGTATGTAGGTTTTATCCAAGTCATTTATTATTAATCTGATAAAGCAAAAAATACGAGTCTAATATTTTTTTTGTATCTGACTGACGGACTAAATAGAATTACTTTTTTTGACCCAGGCATCACCGCTATTGTCCTATTGCTGTGCAAAAGTTTTATTTTCATAAAAAAACTGAATGAGCACTATGCTAGTTTACAAGAGCACTATGCTAATACACTTCGTGCTAGCGATTTCAGTCTTCTTCACGATTTTTTCCGACTTACGTTACAATAAACGCTAGAATTAGTCAATTCACTAAGCTCAGGCTTCTAAAGAGAAATAGGTAAATATTTTTATTTAATTTCGTAGCTAAACCTTGCAGAGCAATCAATCATCGCATTTGTTATAGAGCAAGGAATTCTCATCAAACACTACATTGCACTCAATCTTATGTTAAAATCCATCAGTCAACGTACTATGTGCTTAGGGGTGATCCGTCAAATTCAAAATTGCAACCCGTGAAATTCAAAATTGCTTACGTTTAACATCAAAATATAATTTCGACAGCTATACTTATTATTTTAAAATATTTTATTATTTATTAACTATTTTATCAGGATTGCCGCTTATTGAATTGTGATCAACATAATTATAACATAATTATAACATAATTATGTACAACAATCTCTGGAGGAGGCCTTCACCTTCTATTATGAGGGGTTCTTGCTAAATTAAAATAAACTACTAAATCGTCAAGATAATTAAAGAATAGAGAGATAATAGAAATAAAGAAAAAGTAAATGTTACGATGTAGATAAATAATCATAATAATAATCATTATATCATTTTAATATCAATATCAATCAAACAATACTTATTTATTATTAGAAAGGAATTGTATTTTTTAATTTTATTGTGTTAAATGTTAGGCACTTAATACGAATTGAAATGTAAAGTTATGATTGCATGCAGTATTTATATTATTTTTTGTAATTCTAACAGCAAGAAATAAAAGGCTTTTTTATTTTATTTTATTTTATTTATGTAGAACAACGCCTGAATATGCAAAAAAATATGACAAGAAAATTGTTTCATTATTAAAAGTACCTATAGCTACTTATATGTACTTACGTCATGCGTTTCAGTTTTGTTGACAATGTTGATAATATGTAACATTACAATACGGACTTTTCCAACATAATTATAAAATGTAAGATTGCCTATGGCACTTAATGCCATAGGCAATCTTACATTTTACCACCTCTGTATATTTATGTGCTTATATTAATAAATAAATAAATTAGAATTTTTAATTTCGCGGGCTACTTTGAAGGAATCACCTTAAATCTTTTTATGCTAGTCGAACTGTTGCCTTAAGTGAAAAAGTAAGGTCGAAAAGCCAAATCAAATAAATTGAATGCTCTCAAGAAAGCTGTTAAAACCCTTTAGTACGAGATTAATAAACTTAACTAGAAGTTACTGGTTTACTAAAGAATAATGTACTTATTTACAGGTTTAGTAGGTTCTTAGGGCTCCGTACCCGACGAAGGGTGCCAAACGGATCCCTATAACTAAGCCTCCTTTGCCCGTCCGTCTGTCTGTCAGCGGGCTGTATCTCATGAACCGTAAGGTAGACAGTTGACATTTGCAGATTGTGGTTTTCTATTACCCGCTGTAACAATAAATAATAAAAATGTATTAAGTTTATAATAGGGATTATTATTAATGACTGGGGGGAAAAATTAAAAATATATTTAGTCCGTCAGTCAGACAATAAAAAAATATTAGACACGTACTTTTTGCTTTATGATATTAATAAAAAATTGTTTAAATAAAACGCTTCAAAGTTGGGGAGTGGGGGTTCGCTACGTCACAAGTCAGTATAAAATCTACCGGGGAGTGTCGTCATGCCACATTTTAAGTCAATGTATTGCCGTAATCTTTTGAAAGTAAAAAAAGAAAAAAATACGTGTGCAATATTTTTAATAATCTACCTGACGGGCAAAAAAAACTTTTTGTCATCATCCCTATTAAAAGAGGTCCCCAGACAAGAAACGTGTTTTTTTCGAAGTTTTTTTAAACAAAAAACGCCGAAAAAAATACCTTTCGGGTCAGTGCGAGTCCAACTCGCACTTGGCCGCTTTTTTTTCAATAATGTCCCCTGAATAAATCCAATTTCAATCCAAAAGCTAATTCAATGATTTATTGTATATATTTTGTAGTCTTGGTTTTCTGAATTACAACACAGTTTAACTTGAAAATAATAGGTAATAATAGAAAGTTTTTTTTGTTTATACTAAAACACGTAAGGGGCTTAAAAAAAGGCTTTGGTCCCATAGTGAAAGGTGTTCATAATGATGAGTACAATGACCCCTTAAGAGGTTTATTATAAACTTAAAATAACGTTTTATATGATAACTTTTATTATTTTCAAGCTTTTGCTAACTTTGTGACAAAATCATTATCAAATAAACAAATTCAAGCTATGAATTTCACAAAAACAGAAGCATTAATTAAAACTTCTAAAATATATCAACATCGAGATTAATTTCAAAATTGGAAATACTAACAATAAAACTTTCGTCGCGATCTGGGACAAAATACGAGTAAAATTGGAAATTGGAATGAAAGTCTCCACCTTTAATAATTTAAATTAGAATAATAAATTTCAATTTTGGATTTCGTTCACCAATTTGGAATTACATAAAAATAACAAATTAAAATCGCAAATTCAACATACAGTTGAAGAAAAATAAATCTTTCTTTTCCTGCTGAAATGAATGGAAAAGGTTATTAAAAAAAGAAAACTTAAGAAAGGTGCGTTCTTAATTAATATAAAATAATAATTTTGAACTGCTCAGTGTCCGTCTCTGTGACCATTTTATTCTTCTAAACTACACATTGAATATTGATACAGTTTTCACTGTCTTGAGAATTTATTCCGGAAGGTATAAGTGTCTAATACATTAATATAAAACTTAGATTGAATAAAGATTTCTTGATGTTTTGTCAAGTCTTAGGCTGCCTGTCCACTGAAGCGGAGAGGAGAGGAGAGGAGCGGAGAAGTGCCATTATTAACCAATCAAATCTAAACTCAGGGGCGGAGTCAAGATTCTATTGGTTAATATTGACACATTTCCGCTCCTCTTTTCTCCTCTGCGCTCCAGTGGACAGGCAGCCTTAAAGCCTTGCGAAGCAGGAGTGGGTCACAAAAACCTCCTTTAGAAATATTTACATTTATATATCTGCTTTTTAAATTTAAGGAATGTAAGAAACGGCGTTATTTTTTGGGGTAACTCAACTAATAAAGAAGTTGCATTTAAAGCACAAAAGAGATGCCTCAGGGCAATGTTTAAGTTAAAAACGACCGACAGTTGTAAGCCCTATTTCATACGCTATAAAATATTGACATTGCCATCTCTTTATATTCTGGAATCAGTAATGTTTGTAAGAAACAACAGTAATTTATTTTCGCGAATGTCAGATAAATTTCCCAGAAACAGGCGTGATCAAAGTCAGCTCTGTCTGCATAGTAGTATGACTGCACTTATGCGCAAAAGTGTTTTTTGCATGGCTCCCATTATAAATAATAAGTTACCGAAAAGTTTGAGGGAGCTTAATAATGTACAATTGAAGAAACAACTAAAGTCATTTCTAACTGACAAAGCATAATATATATTATTATAATATTAAGGAATTTCTGACAGAACCATTTATTTTGACATAGATTTTATGAATTAATTTTATTTACCTACTGTTGACATTTATAATTCATTAATATTTGCTAAATTCAAGGTAAATTTTATTAATGATTTTGACTTGACTACCTAAATTATTAATAATCATAATTATTCATATATTATTTGCACGCCATAATGTGGCAAACATGTCTGAACCTGTATTTTTCCTTGAATGTTATCCTGCATGCATGTTTTTATATCTGTATGTGTACACATGTTAGCAAATAAATATATGTTTATCTTTATCTTTATCTTAAAGAATAGTTTTAACCTCTAGGTGTAAAAATAAAAATAAAATATATAGTCCGGCGGAAAATTAAGGAACAATTTTTATATTTAATGCAATTTGTTGCGCCAATGCAAATAGGGATGATGCCTGGGTCAAAAAAAGTAATTTTATTTAGTCCGTCAGTGAGGTAGTAAAAAAAAATTAGATCCCTATTTTTTGCTTTATCATATTAATAAAAAAATACTTGATAAAACGCAATTGAAGTTGGAGAGTGGGGGTCGCGGGTACGTCACAAGTAAGTATAAAATCTACATACTCGTGATGTCATAGCACATTTTAACTCAATGTATATGTGCCGTAATCTTTTGATAAAGTAAAAAAAGACAAAATACTTGTACGTAATTTTTTCCTAATCTAAACATTTTTTTAGTCATCATCCCTATTGACACTAACGCCGCCTCTATCGAATTTGAGTGGTGGTGCGAACTGTAAGTACCTTTTTAATTTTTTTGTCACTCACTGACTCTATTTATTTGACCTATTGAGGTTTTTGTGATGTTTCTGTATAAATTTTGTTTGGTTCTTTAATTAACTAATAAAAAAAAAAAAAAAAAAAATTATTAACACAACATTATCTGTTTTTTAATTTTAAGGAATGCAAAAACAGTTTTAACCTATACGTGAAAAATTATTATTATAAAAATTATGTTAATAATATTATGTAAAAATAAAAAACGAGCTACGTCTGCCAACTTTGCAGTTTAGCAGAGGTAAGTAATAGGTATACTTATTATGTAAAAAAATATTTAGTGCACTTTTTTTTTGTTTTTCTGTAAAATATCGTAGGTACAGAGCTACGCGGACCGCTGTTGACGATATTTTATTTTGCCAAAGTATGCCATATACCTACTTTTTCAATTGAAAGAGAAAATAAGAAGACCTTTTCCTTTCAGGAAAGGCTTCACTTACACGAATGGTTACCTACATTCGCATAAAACAAATAAATTGTGGCATTATGATAATAAATCTTTCTTGTCGAGACCACAAATAGAATGTGGGCACAGGACCGGATGGTATAGGGAAAGAAAATTAATTACTTCCTTGAAAAGGTGATGCGTTATTTTCTTCGACTAAAATAAGAAGCGCTCTTCCTGAAATACTTACCAATATAATTTAAAGAATAACGTCCCTTCTTGTTTGACTACAAGAGCAATTATAAAAAAAAAAACTTAAGGTGAATCCGCAGTTGCAGCCCGCGAAATTCATTTTTTTTTGCAATTTGCAATTTTGTTTTTTTGCAATTTGCAGATCAGTGTATCTTGATCAAAACTTTATTCGCGACTATAACAGGTATTTATTTACAGAATTATAATCATTGAACTCATTCTACATCTCTCTAAGTTAGATTTGTTACATAAGAACTTCTTGTGGAAAAGTTCACACGTAATAAATGTAACTTAGAGAGATGTATTTTATGATTATATATCGATGATTCCAATAATTATAATTCTGTAAATACATACCTGTTATAGTCGCGTATCATATTTTAATCAATGCAACCTGACACTGACCTGCAAATTGCAAAAAACGTAAGAAAATTTGAATTTCGGGGACTGCAACTGCGGATTTAACTCGAGAATACAGGTTAACGATTTACTTAAGTTTTTTTTTTCAATTCCTAATACGTAGGTAGGTATGTTCTCTGTGTACGGCTTACTGATCTATAAGACACTACTAGTTTTATAAGATGAACAGGGGTCCGGCCAGGCTGGCCGAGTTAGGAATAAAGCTACAAGTACGCGGCGGATTCAGCTTGTCGTTCCAATTCAGTGGGCGTAATGTAATAGAAGATAAATATAAGAATAGAAGATACGAGTTGTAGGTCGTGGGTTCGAACCCAAGCAGGCGCTTTACTTTGTGTAAATAATTTCATTACCACTGCTCTCAAAAACGGTGAAGGAAAACATCATGAGGAAACCGGCATGTCTTAGAACCAAAAATTCGAAGATATGTGACATCTACCAACCCGCACTGAGCCCGCGTGGTAGATTACGGCCCACTCCCTCTCACAGAGAGGAGGCCTGTGTCCCAGCAGTGGGAACATTAATAGGCTGATAATGATGATGATGATGATGTGTTGTACCAAGAGTCGCTATTTATTTATATAATTTAGCGGAGTGAATATTCTGTACTTGTACTATTATGTATGCTGTGCTGGGGGTTACATCAGTAATACAAACAAGTTTAAAAAATAAGCTGAGAGCACTAAAAAGGGATCACAAGGGTTAAGTCACCAGACTATAGTGATAGTTTATTTAAATAAATTGACCTCACTAATTATTCCGACTTGAAAAAGAACACGGGAACACAACGTTTATCTGTGGCCCTGTGGACCATCTAACTAAAGACCTGAATTATACCGTTTGTCCACCGCCACCGTCAACTGGACGTCAACGAGAAACGAGATTATTCGAACCGAACGTGAAGTCCTGGCAACGTCGATCGTTTGTTCACCGTGTAACCAGTCTTATTTACTTACTCTATTTTCATCATCATCATCAGCCTATTGATGTTCCCACTGCTGGGACACAGGCCTCCTCTGAGAGAGGGAGTGGGCTGTAATGTACCACGCGGGCCCAGTGCGGGTTGGTAGATGTCACATGTGTTCGAATTTTTTGGTTCTAAGACATGCCGGTTTCATAACGATGTTTTCCTTCACCGTTTTGAGAGCAGTGGTGATGAAATTATTTAAACAAAGTAAAGCGCCTGCTTGGGTTCGAACCCACGACCTACAACTCGTAAGTCGGGGCCGTTACCACTGGGCTACCACTACTCTATTTTATTCTATTACAATTCTGTTTAAATGAAATGGTGGCTAGTTTGATGTCAGTTAGCAAACGGAAGTACGTAACATAATTTTGCTACGATTAAAGTATCTCAATTGACTAACGTCAGAATTATAAAATTGAAGTTGAGGACGGCATTCCGGTTGCAACCGTCAAGTCGTACAGACGTTCATAATGTCAAGTGTAAAACTAAGCTCAGTGATCATGTGCTATGAATGACTATGTTAAACGATTAAACGAAGAAATATACGTCATGACGTATTATTAGGTACTATTTTGGTACAAGTAAAATGGTTTTACAACCGCGACCGAACTCAGTGGTTCAGAGGTTATGCATGATAGACAAAACAAAAGCTGAGCGAACGACGCCAGGGCGACGGCAGTGTATAGACAAGATCAAATGTGTTTGGTATTGTCACACATAGGCCCGTCACAATCTTGGGCCGAGTTCTAGCGGTGGCGCCAGACTACTCAAAAATCGGGGGTCGAAAGAATCATATTTAGATTAACATACAACCTAGTTATTAAACTGCAAATTGTAAAAATCATAAGAAATTTGAATTTCGCGGGCTACCTTGAAGCTTTCGCGGCCCCATAAATATAATAAAATCAAAACTCTGGTGTGTTTGAAAAAAATAATAACACATTTTTTTAATAGATATCAATCCAATTTATTAGTTTTAATTCCCAAAGAGTGAATGATATAAATAGGTAAGCGAAATAGCAATAATTAAAAAAATAAAGGGTAGGTATAATACCACCTATTAAGACGCAGATACATGTCAGTGACCTTGAGTGGTTAGCTTGTGTGTTCTGTACTGAGCTCACGCAACGTGTCGTACGTCCAGCCAGTAATAGGACTCGCCCATCAAGGAGCGCTGTCCACAATTTGACGCATTATTAATTTATTATACAATAAAACATAAGGTAATTATCCTTAATATGGTGAAGGTTTCAGAAAAATACGCTTGATAGCTTTTGCGTAATTTTCAGTTTTTTATCCGCGTTAGACACAAACTTTAATTTCACTATGTAATATAAATATAATCTAAAATATTCGTATATTAGGTTATTAAAAAAAAGCTGTAATTTAACATATATTTTTTCCAAATGATTAACACTACTCGTTCTTCATAGCGTGTCGATGGCAAAAATAACACGAAATAAATACATAATATAATTTTATTATGTTCTAAGTTTTTTAAATTTGTTTGGCCCAAAACTCAGCAACGCGGATACCGTTCGCTGACGCTGCCATTAGGTCCTCAGGAGTGCAGGTGACAGGGCATGCGGAGCAAGATGGGAGGTGAGCCATTGTTTGTGGAGAGACGCCGCATATGCACCGAAGGTCTGAGCCGTCCATGAACCCCCACTTGTGGAGGTTGTCCTTGCTACGACCTACTTGGGCACGAAGTCTATTTAATGTTTTCCAAGTAGGCCACGGTAACTTGTGCCCGGGTGGGAGGCTCTCTGATGGATCAATGAAGGAATCAGGGGGCTTAAACAGTTCTTGCCAAAGATCACGTTTTGCTGTGGAGGGGTTACCATCGGCTGGACTCACGCACCCAATAAAATTTTTGCGGCTTTTAAGCCTTTGCGGAACTGGTTTAAAGTTGTGCATTGGGTGACGTGAGTCATCTTGTAACTTTGCTCTCTCGATGCGGCTGGCTATAGTCCTACGGATTTCTGGAGGCGCGATGCCAGCCAGTGGATACATCATACGCAACGGGGTCGGTTTTAAGCAACAAGCAACACTACTCGTTAGACGTAATTTTCAGTATAAAATCGTTAAAAGTAGCTTATCGTCGCCTTAATTCAGATAATATCTAAAATAGAATTGAGGACGCCAAACAGAAATGACGTTGAACGTGAATACTCAAATAGGACGACCTCGATAGTCAACCTATTTGGGGATAAAGAGGGTAACCATACGTTGTGTTATTCGGGAAATGGGAAGACCATTATCGTCCATTATGTAAGGAAGTGAAAGAAAGTTAAGCTTGAATGATTGCTGCATTGGTGTAGACGCCAAAAAAACATTAAAACGAGGAAACAGGGGAACATAAACCCCCCTTTTTATGGCGTTTAAAATGTGCACCCCACTAGACATTACCGCACACATTTCTGCAGTGAAGAGGCTTGAGGCTTAGTAATAACAGCCGCACGGTGCGATCGATCATGTTAAGTTACGCTTGCCGAGGTCAGTCCGTGGATGGCTAACCATTATTTCACACTGAGACCCCGCCGTGCTTCGGAAAGCACGTAATTTGTAGATCTTTGACAGTCGTTACGGGGAAAGTGAAGCCAAAAAGTCTGACAACCAATCTTAACAAGGGATATCCTGTTACCCAGTAACTGGGTTATTGAGGTTAGACAGTCAGTCGCTCCATGTTAAATCCTATCTAATACTATAAATCTGAAAGTGAGTTTGTTTGTTTATTTGTAACGCTTTCCCGCTAAAACGACTAAACGGATTTGGATGAAATTTGGCACATGGGTAGACTATACCCTGAAGAAGGAAAAAGGCTACTTTTCATCCTGGAGCGCAGACAAAATCGTGGGCAACAGCTAGTTGGATTTTTTGCAGTGTAGGTAGGTACTGTAGAGGCTTTATTCCATTCGGTTTGAGATGCAACCTTTGTGTGCGCGTATTGATGGCAGTTAGAGGAAACAAACATTAGGTTCATAATTAGAATAGGAGAAAATAATAGAGGGTCGGCTGACGGCTGTCAGGCCGTTGGATGTAAAATGTATTGTAATAATTTGTAGTTCCAATTCTAGAAATAATTATGTTATGCGATGCCAATATGCGTTTAATTTAGTATCATCCTGGTACAAGTAAGCCTTAGAGCTTACAAGTGGTGGAGGTGCCCAAACCCGGGCTGTAGAAGTAAGGCGTGTGCAGAGCCAACTAATACTGCACTAGCGAAGTATATAAAGAAGTATAGAGAAGTATAGAGAAGCTGCCACCCATTTTTTTTCAGACGAAATTCATTTGATGGAAAAGGGCGATTCCCCATAAAAGTATTATAGCGAAGCATATCGCATGGAAGCATGGAAGTGTTGTTTTAGGCGAATAAACGACACCTATATAAAGAATCGAAAGCTAAGTGGTCTTTATTAATTTTTATAAAAATGGAATATTTCTCGGGCTACAACGGCGTGTGCCTGCAAAGCTTTCTAAATAATTTTAAGCTCACAGCCACCTTCAACGAATGGGAGGAAAATAACTGGGCACTGATTCTACGCGCATTTCTTGTGGGTCCAGCTATGATTTTCCACGGTTACACGTACCATGACGGTATGAATTTTGAAACGTTGTGTGACAAACTATGGGCCGAGTTCTCGTGCAAATGTCACAAAGGAGAATGTAGGGTACAAGAGAAGATTGTACAAGTTAGAAAAAGCGAACAGGAAGAGATCGCGACGGTAGACATTGATGCAAATTTATTTTCTAGCGGAAAACAAGACGAACCGCTAGCTACTGAGCAAAGCTGTAAAGATGACGATGATGTTGATGACGAGCTCAGCTGCCAAGGATGCAGCATCGCCACGAACGAGGAGGAGTCGACCGAAGTGTTCGAGAATGAACACAAAGAGGAAATTGTCGAATCGGGTCAGTCCAGTCCATTTATTAATTCTGTTAGTAATGTTTCAGAACAACAGAGCATATGCCTATCTATGGAGAATGATGATCACGATGATGAAATTCTTAAATATAACATCATCGCTGATCGGAATTATGAAGATGATAATGTTGAACAATCTTCTGAAACAAAGGAGGTTGACCAAATCACCTTGTCTACCAAAATAAAGGAGAACGAGCAGTTATCATTGGTACCAGACAAAATTATTGAAGTTAAGGCTGATTTGGAGGTAATTGTAAACAACAGTCATATTGTCGAGGATATCGTCGAGTCTTATATAGTCGAGTTTGACATAGAATCACGGTCAGTCGGAGTTATTAGTAATGACTTTCCAGTGAAAATTTATAATAACAAACATAAATATAATGTGCCATCGCAAGGTTGCTTTGCCATAAACTTGTCATTCATTTGGAAAACAAAGTTCATAATATTATTATTATATTATATTATTACATTATTGCAACAACAACGTGCTACAAACAATGTAAGAAAAACACCAATAAAGTTAAAGGGCTCATATGTTGGGGATACTCAAATTAAAAACTTCGTACCAAAACCAAATAAATTAAAAAGGTTGAAACCTAATGAAATTTCTTTAAAAAAATGTACTATTTTTAAATATAATTTTTTTAGAAATATTTTAAAGAGGTTTAAAGATATTTTTATTAACATAAATAGTTGGAAACCTTTTCTTTTAAGGATTTTGTAATTTTTCAAGCTCATCATTTTCATTTTATCATGTCGCTACATTATTTTTGTAAGATCAGCAGGGCATGTAGGATTAATCACTTTATTTTGTTTCATATTCTGATGTTATGGCGAACGGAGGAAGAGAAAAAGATGTCCACTACAACGGCATCATAGTATTTTTTTTTAACTTAGGAGGAACGCACTCCAAGGTTATTGATTAAATGTCGATTAATGTTTTGATGGGATAATAATGTATTTTGAGAACTGTGACACTTCTCGAAGGGGGGGTGATACTTGATACTTGGTCTAGGCTGAGACCAACTTTGCTGATGGGGCATAGCCTCGCAAAGTGTGTCGATTTGACACAATTGGTTTCTGCTGATGATTGAGGATCGACAGTTCAGACAATATGGACTTGTAAGAAGATTTGGGGTTTAGTATTGTTGACGTGATGATTGTTCTAGAGGTTTACCTTTGGAGTGAGTTCGTGAGTTAGGAGCGTTCGATCTTTTGCAGTTCTGACTTTCTCTTCCTCTGACTTTATAAGGTTGAATGAAGTTTAAGCCATTATTGTTTGAGGTTTCAGTATGATTAACCCTCTCTGGGCTGATATGAATGTTGTCATATCATTTTATTTGTTTTTAGGAGGATGTGTTATACGTTTTTCGCCAGTTTTGGTGTAACGAGATTTATGCGGGATGTAACGATAGTTTGTGTGAGTGCACATTGGCACCTATTAGTATTTAAATTAAGTAGTTGACACTTGCCGTAGTGTCACATTATCGCGATTAGTTCATCCTGACGTAAGTCTTCTCCTGCAAGAGACATACCTCATATTGTTAATTTTATTTCTGGCGTTAGGCAAATATTATCTTAGATATAGGTAGGTTAATTTAATGTTTGTTTCATATGGATAAAATTGGACACTACGTTAGCCCTATTTTATCCAGTAGGGGCGTAGCTGATGTAGAGGCTTTATTCCATTCGGTTTGAGATGCAACCTTTGTGTGCGCGTATTGATGGCAGTTAGAGGAAACAAACATTAGGTTCATAATTAGAATAGGAGAAAATAATAGAGGGTCGGCTGACGGCTGTCAGGCCGTTGGATGTAAAATGTATTGTAATAATTTGTAGTTCCAATTCTAGAAATAATTATGTTATGCGATGCCAATATGCGTTTAATTTAGTATCATCCTGGTACAAGTAAGCCTTAGAGCTTACAGTACCTACTAACGGGTAAGAAGGCTCTTGAAAGAGCACCTTTAGTCAGTGTTGGCTTGTCACAAATATGATTCTGCTAGTCATGGGCGTACCCAGGTTTTGGCCCAGGGGGGGGCAAATCAGAAATCCCCCCCACATGTTTTACATTTGATATTGCTGCTGCGTTCGTGTATTTTTAACCGACTTCAAAAAAGGACGTATTAAGCTTTTTTTATACAATGTTTATCGATATTTTGGTCAATTGTGGACCGCATATAATTTTCTTTTTTTAAATGAGACACGAATTTTCAAAATTTCTTCACTGTTGACGAAAATATCGTTACCATAATAAAACAAAAACCGTGAAACATAGAACGTCCTCCTTTTTTAAAGTCGGTTATGCATAATGTACGAGTATACAACATGAAAAGCCGCGCAGAGCGGTTATTTTTCTAAAATTAATTCAAAATAATATATTGTAGTTGTAAAGGAAGTCCTCCTTAACTTTTATCGAAAACAGTTCTTAGGCATATAAAATCCAGGGGGGGGCAGCTGCCCTCCCCTGCCCCCCCTGGGTACGCCCATGCTGCTAGTGTTTCTCTTTTATCAGGGAAGGACAAAAATGACTCCCTCATTGGTTAAGTATTCTCAAGCGCTACTGCTGGAGCAGTGATAGCTCCTAGTGGTGGTGATCCTCAGACTGCCAAGTCATAGGTCTCGAGTTCAAACCCAATGCAAGCACCTCTAACTTTTCTGATTCATGTGCGTGTTAAGTATTTGTTTTTTGTTTCCAATAAACGATTATTATTATTTTAGGGGTATAAGGAACAGGGTGTAAAGTTCACTCATCCACCATAGAAAAGGGAGGATCCTCCAACCGGACGGGTTGTTATGTCTGGCGGGCAACTGCCCGTAAGTTGATTTCGGATAGTCTTATCTATGTTTTTCGCTCTGTAAACTCTAACTGCGCGATGCAGGAATTGTGTGACGTCATGTCTTCGCTGCGTAGTTCGTATGTGGCGGTGTACAAATTATTATATATTACTTTATATTAAAACTGCTACAATTGTTACTAAGTCTTTCCATTTTATTTATTGTACGGGACAATCCTTGAGGTACTACTAAATAAAAATTATAAGATGAATTTCTACGTAATCGTACCTGACATTATGTCCAGTTTAGTAAGCAGAGTGGTGTCACCATACCATACCCAATCTACTATTAAAATGCGCAGAAAGCTATTCATTATGCAGCAAACTAACAAATTAAAAAATACCGGCTAAGTTCGCGTCAGACCATGCACAATGAAGGGTTCCGTAGTTGGGATGAATGTTACTAAACAAACTTATCAAAAAACTTTAACATCGTCAATTCTCCAACTGCAAAAGTAAGTTTGAAATCGCAATTTTTTTTTCTTTTTATTTATTTATTTGTTTAACACTTTAAGCACACAAATGTACAGAGGCGGACTTATTATATGGTGCTCCCACACTGCTGTTATAAAATGTTAACAAACATTTTATAACATAGTTTTTTAAAGTACTAAGGGTCAGTTCTGTTTAAAAACTATGTTATATAACGTTATATAACTGCTGTGTGGGAGCACCTATAGGCATTTTCTACCAGTCAACCTTTGGGTGATGCAGAGACAAACAGTGGTAGGTGCAACTTCGAAAATTGTGGAATAAATATTTATTAAAATCTAAGGATATATATACCTAATAAAACTATATATTATATAATTAAAAAAAAAAAAATATCTATGATAATTATAAATGATTTATCTACATATTAACGATTTTCGGACTTTTTTCTTTACTTATGCTATGAGACCGTGCTTCTTGCCTTTCCTGATTCAAGATCAACGGGAAGTACCCAATAGGTTTGGATTTATTTGTGAGTATCAAAATATGTCGCATTTTAGAGCTACATGGGACTGGAGACCTACGTATTGATATTAATTTCAACTTGATAACTCCACGCGTTACTCAGCTAAAAGGGTCTTGGCAGACTGACAGACAGACAGATAGACATATAAACGGACAACGATTCTATTAGGGTTCCGTTTTTTGTTTTTAGGTACCTACGGAACCCTAAAAATAAATAAAATTGCACGGAAAAGCGCCGAGTACTCGGTTAGTAAATAAAAATAAAGTTTAAAAGCGAATTTCGGTTCCAACTTGTTTACTTTTTAAGTAGATTCTAAGTTTCTTAGTATCGCTTGTAGGTGGAAAGCAAGCGGTCATGTTTTTCATTTAGATGAACGTTAAAACGAGAAAGTGTTGAATTCATTCTAAGTTAAATATCACTAGGCAGGCAGCAGGTCAAGAAATAAGGCAACACATACGGCATACCAAAGATCACAGAACTTAATACCCGAATATGTACCCCGTATTAAGAAGTTACCTATACAGAACTTACTTAATACCCGGGTATTAAGTAAGTTCTGTTTTCGTTTAGTTTTTATTTTCGCTTGAGTATAGATTTCGATGTTTTTGTTGGTACATAATATATTGGCGTAACGCTTGAGCACTAGGTGTTGCCCAAAATTGGTCTTGGTCTTGCAGTCTTGGTCTTGTTCTTGCATTTTCGCAAGACCAAGACCAAGACCAAGACCGATTTATTTTAGCAAGACCAAGACCAAGACTAACCCTGCAAGATTTAAGCAAGAACAAGACTAAGCCTGTGAGACTCTTGCGTCTCGCAGTTAAGTCAAACTGAGATTTGGGCGGGTCCAAATTGGCGGTTTTTTGGCGGACATCAAAGAGCCGGTAACGCGAATGAGAATGAGTGTTTGTGTTGAATCTTTGAAAGACATGTGAAGCGGCAATGTAAACACACATTTCCCTTGACGTTGCCACATCAATATTTAGGGAAATATTTCCGGCAACACGAATGGCAATGGCTGAATGTTAACGAGGTATTATGGTATGGTCTATCTCTAAATTACGTTACGCGAATAAACCAATGGTCGGTCAGTGTTTATGTACCTACTTACGAGTATTTAATATTTTACCGACAAAGACGCTGCTTAATCAAAGACTGCGACAAGTGTATTTGACACTGTTTGATTGCCACCGCGCGCCGCCCGCCACAGAGTACGGACAGAGGCATACAAAATGGTTACCTATTTTGGTAGGGTTGGCACAGGAGGATAAAATGAAATGACCTTGAAGATCTTTAATAAATAGCAATAGGCTACCTATTAGCCTATTGCTATTTATTAAAGATCTTCAAGGTCATTTCATTTTTGCAAGACTTGCGAGACTCTTGCTGCAAGACCAAGACCAAGACTGAGAGCGCAATACCAAGACCAAGACCAAGACCAAGACCAGGTGTATTGATGCAAGACCAAGACCAAGACTAGCTAAGTCTCGTCTTGGTCTTGCATTTGGGCAACACTATTGAGCACACACCTCTAGCTATTCTAAATATACATACATAAGCAAAAATTATACAGCAAGTATTGCATTTTTATATAAATAATGTACGTATAAGTATGCCACATATAAAAATATATACTCAGGTTGTTAATGTTAGTTAAGCATAGAACACAGAAAGATGCAGTTTTTCCTTTGAAAAGTGTCATTTTTACATCTAGCGAGTATGAAAGTTCAATGGGCAATAAAATTATGTTAGCCATCGAATTTGGCAATAGCGATACTTTACAATATTTCTACTATTATTACTCTGAAATATGAGATACATTTCGGTTGTGTTGGGCCTGGGGCTTTTTTGGCGGATCTCCTTTATCTTTATCTAGAAAAAGTGTTCACGTTGTGGTGTCTTGGTTTAGGTTAGGTATGTACAATAAAACACTGTTTCCAATATCACTGCGCTAGACGTGCTATCGCAATGACCGCTCAGAGTAGACTGCCGAGCACGGTACAACGCTCTGCACTCCCTCTACTGCGCAGCCCCCACCATAGCACGCATAACTTATTTATTAGACGTCACATCTCTTCTTTACAAAATATAAAATAAACAATAATACAATTATTTGCTTTAAGAATCAATGGCTGACAATATTAACACATTTACTAATCATCAAGTTAATTTCTCACATATAGAAATCTGTTACATTCATACATTCTTTATGATCTAATCTATTGTCAACATTTCTGTAAACAGTTAGTATGTGAATCAAATTCATTACTGGGAATCACAGTTCCCGATTGATTTACTTTCTACTTTCATAAAATGAATAATGTTTCTACGTGATATCTGCCCTGTACTTCCACATCATATTTTTTATTTTAATTACAATTTGTTTCTTTTTGTCATATTTTTTTTTTTCATACTTTTTCATTCAAATATGATTTTACTAAGCTGAGCATTAAATTGTCTAGTCCGTGTGCTCATGTTTCAGGTAAATGTATCGTGATTTTCGCAATCAAAAACCTTAGACAGGTCGCAAATCTATGCCATTTTGGGCCTCTTCCAACGCGTTAAAATGCGTTTAATTAAATAGGGTTACACCGACGTCTATCATAAAACGTCCTTTGGTGAAACCATACTGTTGATCGCGAATAATTTTATTCGTGTTAAATGATTAAGTTTTTCATTTAGCACTATCATTTGAAACAGCTTGCCGAAAACCGGCAACACGGATATGGGTCTATAATATAGGTGTCTTTTGTATCCCAGGATTTGAAAAGTGGTATTACCATACTTCATTCTGGTAATGGTATTACCATACCAGTAGTATTACCATATTTAGTGGTATTATCATACTTAATCGAGTTTTCCCGGATTTAATTAATTAAATTCGGGAAGACTCCTTGATCTACATTTATTAAATTTTTTGGCTAATTATAGCGGTAATATCACAATTATAGACTATTGGCTACGACATTGTCTGCTGATATAACCTTATATAAAGCTATATCTGTCTTACTAGTACTACTACTGTACCAAAAGTTTTAGAGTAAGTAGCTCATACCCACTTATTAAAAGTTTCAGTACATTTGACCTGTAACTAGTATTATTCCATTTAATCCTTTTCAATTTCCCTTATTAAATACAATTATTTGAATAAGTTCAGGAGTATCTGTTACACGAGTTCATCATACTATTACAGAAAATACAAATTCTCAAATAACTCAAGGTATTACAATCATTTTAGGAATTTATTTCAGAATTTTATAAGTTAATGAATATTTTGGAGCTCTTTTACTATTCAATCTACCTAGCCTTTTCCCAACATGTTCGGAGCGGCTTCCAGTATTTTACATTATTTCTTTTTATTTGCTTAATTCGTCATCTAAACAAGCATTTTTAAGAAAACATCATTTTGGTTTTCAAGCAGCAGCTTGATATTGTCATTTTGTAGATGTTGTTTTATTCCTTTTCATTACTATTTATTGATGAGGAAATTAATTATTGATATAATATATTTAGCATATTTGTCTTCCAATCAAAAGTTTGATAGTTTATTAGAAATAATCAATTTTATAACAAATATGTTCTTAATTACAATGCTAGTTTCTAATATTATAATATTTTTATCTATTATTCTATCAAAAACTTAGGACGACGTAATCGTTTATTTATCAAAAAATATTGATTTACGTACCATTTTTTTAATTATTATTATGAGACCTCTGAGTTTTGAGTCCTTTGAGTTCTTTGAGTCTACTTTTCTTTAGTTCTTTATTTGCCCAAACACTAAATAAAACTAAGACCTGATAGTTTTAGCTTTCTTCTAAAAATAATTATTGAACTCACTGAATTCTTAATTTAAAATATTAACTCAGTTTGTTAATAATTCTACAAAATATTAACATCGTTTATTGTAAGATCAGTTAAGTTACAAATTAAAGTGCAAAATTAACAATTATGTGGTCTGGTTTGTATCTGCACAATGTATTTTTTCCGTATGTTGTAACATGACATAACATCACATCTGTATTCCCCAAAGGGTCAGGCTTAGGTGTACCCAATGTACACCCACATTTAGCCAATTATGTTATGTTATGTTTCGGTCCAATGAGATGGTGGGAGACCCATCAATCGACCACAAATCCAAACTACGGGACGCCACTGTGAAATTCAAGATGGAAAATCCAATGACACTTTGCTCGACCCGGGACTTCATGTTTAGCATTAACGCTTGCGACCATTCAACGACGCAATCAATCTTTACCGATTTATTACCAATTGCAAGTTTTCCAGTTTTGTTTTGTCCATTATCGACTCAAAAACTATGACATGCTTATCTAGTTCAACACAGGACAGTTCAAGTTCAACGGATAGTTCAATTACGTCTTTACGCCTTTTTGGGTATATTACGATTTTATAATGGTATAGACTTAGTGAACCAGCAAACAACATTATTTTCTTACAATTTAACTTCAATAGTTCGGTGACACTATCAATTATATGTGACCAATGCCCTATGCGTGTGATGGGCCTTCTTGGCACAGCTGCAACCCTGAGGCACACACTGTTGTTGTTCAGTCATGCCTATTTTTTACAGTAATAATGTCATTAGGATCATATTCATTCCTAGTTATTTATGAAATTATCTGTTTTTAGAAAGTCTGAGGCATACAATAGTTTTGAGCAGAATGACTCAGTTTGTTGCTAAGTATTTTTTTTCTAACCCTTTTCCAAACTATCAGGAAACAATGGAGCAGTAACAACCTTTATCACTACAAGGAAGAGAACTAGTTTCTTTTTTAAGTACTTGCAAAAGAACCTTGTTCAATTTCTGGTATATCTTGATTGGGGATGCAGACCCGAGAACTTCCTGACTGGGACGGGTCTTCCGTTACCTCAGTTCGAAGAGTGGCAAGATTGGATTTCCTTCGCAAAGAACATCGAGAGGTCTCCTTTGTCTACAGTTAGAGTGGCACATGTCTTGAATTTGTTTTTCAGACCTCACATACGTCCTAGTATAAAGTGAATGTATTGACTCTTCTAATACCTGAATTTCAGACTGTAAGCGTTGAGTGTCAATCTCATAAATGTACTTACTGTCTTCAAATTAATAAACTATTTTTAGTAGGCATTTGTTTTATTTATTGGCAAAACACGTGCTTTCCTGTTCCATTCCTAAAATGTATTCCATTTATTTATCTTTTTTATTATGTTTCATTAAAGAATCTTCAGTAAGGTCTATTTTTTTTTAAAGGGAATGAGTGTTATAATTACATACATATACTCAAGCCTTCTTCCCATGGGGGTAGGCAGAAACTAAAGAACGCCACTTGCTACGATCCTTATATACTCCTTTTGCCTCGTTTACGTTCATACATCTGGTTATAATTAGTATCCAATAATTCAATACATAAATTATAAGTTTACTTAGCCCGAGTGCTTTCTTTTTTTTTCTTTATCTAGTCATTTGTGCATTTGCATGAATTAATTCGTTTACTTACATGTATATTATCTACTTACATGTTTTTCCATTTATCTGGTACCTTTCAGAAATAACTGAATTCCTACCATTTTAACAATAACTCATTTGTTATGACTAACATAACTAAATAATTGTTTAATTTCAAACAGAACATCAAAATTACAGTTACTACCACAAAAATATATTTTTATGTGTATGGTAGGTAACTGTAAATAGTAAAAGAATATAGACTATTTAATAGTTAATTTTTTCTTTTAAGAACAATGAAATAATATTATTTGGAAGGTAGACCGAACGTACCAAAGAAACATTGTTTTATGCGCTCGATGGTATAAACTTCATATTATTATATTGGGAGAAGTATTTTGTTTTTTTTTTTTAAATACAGAATTTATGAGTTATTGCCTTACTTATTGGTACCAACCATTCATTGAACAGTTTACCTCTCAAATTACTTTTCGTAACGTAATTGATACCGATTACACATGCAATCTATCATATTCGCCATTTCCGCGATCCTTGCCTAATTTTAGACAATTTTGTTAGCCAGATATTGAATGGCATAGTTTTTAGTTGGGTCTATCGTTTTTGTGCTCACCAGTTGGTTCCACTGGTGAGTAAGGTTAGTTAATTTTATGCATACCGTATTAATGGTTCATGTTAGGATAGTTGGGAAAAGGCTAGGAAGATTGATTAATGGTTCATGTTCGTTTTGTACCAATAAACCAGAAGTGGTTTGTATACCTACTCACATTCGCTATTAGAACACTCCTTAATCAATTAAATATTACTCTAATTTACTGATTATACAGGGTGACAGGGAAATTCGACCTATTCCTTGAAAGGGGTTATACTAGAGGTCATTAGCAACAAATTAAGTCCAATGAACTAGGGGTCAAACCTGGATGGTTCTCGAGTTGTGACGGTTCTTCGATATTGTAGAAATTTTCTGACTTGTTACCAAAAACAATTAATTATGAAAAAAATACTCCACTGTAAACATTTAATTGATACTTTTCTGAAAGCTGAGAAAGGCGTGATCATTGTAAAAAAAAAATCTCGCCCAAAACTTACATAATCTCAGAAATAGAAGGTCTTTAGTAGCTATAATTTTTAATGATTGTTTTATTCCCAAACATTGAAGTAAGCTATTGGAAAAAAATTGTATGACAGTTGGCGTACAAATGTGTAAAATGACTAACTGGTTTCATAAGCTTTTCAAAAAGGTATAATTGTCATTAACTTTCCCAGCGGTTTTTCAAAAATCTGCAAAAGCGCGCTATAGACCAAATTTTTTATTTTGATTTGTTAAATTAATTCAGCTCGAAAAGTCAACGTGTAGAGTAAGTAGTGAATAAAAAATTAATGTAATTTGATACAGTTTAATACAAAAAAAAGCAGTTAACAAAAATTACACATCCTTTTCGAATTGCCTGCCATTGTTGCGTATGCAGCCTACGACATACTTCACTCACTGGCACTCGCGTTGAAATTGAGGTTTTCATGTGTTCGGCAGCTGCCAAAATCCTCTCCCTCAACTCTTTAATGTATGTCACTGGTGTAGGGTACACTAAGTCCTTCATGTGACCCTAAAGATAAAAGTCGCATGGCGTTAAATCTGGACTTTCAAAGATTTCAAAGGGCCCACCAGAGAAGATTTTCGTTAAATGTTTGGATGGGGATTGGCCATGATAAGTTCAGGCCATTCTTCTTGCCCTGAAATTTGAGTGGCATAACGTAACTACGAAAACTTTTTAAGAGAAGAAATGAACACGGTTTTGGAAGATGTGCCTCTAGCTACGAGAAGAGATATGGTGTACTAGCACAATGGAAGCCCAGCTCACTTTTACCGAGGTGTGCGACAATGGCTGGATGACAATTATCCGCTGAGATGGATCGGTCGAGGTTGCCCAACGTCATGGCCGGCAAGAAGTCCATATTTAACGCTATGCGACTTTTATCTTTGCGGTCACATGCTCACTTTCAACGCGAGTGCCAGTGAGTGAAGTATGTCGTAGGCTGCATACGCATCAATGGCAGGCAATTAGAAAAGGATGTGTAATTTTTGTTAACTGCTTTTTTTTGTGTTAAACTGTATCAAATTACATTAATTTATTATTCACTACTCTACACGTTGACTTTTCGAGCTGAATTAATTTAACAAATCAAAATTAAAAATTTGGTCTATAGCGCGCTTTTGCAGATTTTTGAAAAACCGCTGGGAAAGTTAATGACAATTATACCTTTTTGGAAAGCTTATGAAACCAGTCAGTCATTTTACAAATTTGTACGCCAACTGTCATACAATTTTTTTCCAATAGCTTACTTCAATGTTTGGGAATAAAACAATCATTAAAAATTATAGCTACTAAAGACCTTCTATTTCTGAGATTATGTAAGTTTTGGGCGAGATTTTTTTTTTACAATGATCACGCCTTTCTCAGCTTTCAGAAAAGTATCAATTAAATGTTTAGAGTGGAGTATTATTTTCATAATTAATTGTTTTTGGTAACAAGTCAGAAAATTTCTACAATATCGAAGAACCGTCACAGCTCGAGAAAAATCCAGGTTTGACCCCTAGTTCATTGGACTTAATTTGTTGCTAATGACCTCTAGTATAACCCCTTTCAAGGAATAGGTCGAATTTCCCTGTCATCCTGTATATTATTCATGTACGTACACTATTTTAGCCGTAAGTATCTATCAATAAGTACGTGAGTCACACACATGTAAAGTTTTGGAGTCAGAGCTAAAACAGGTTCTAGTCAACGTGAAGAAATTTTTATACATGTTGCTTCACTTTTATTTATTTTAATTAGTGTTTTAAATTTGAAAACGATTTTATTAAACTAAGTAAAATAAGTAGTTGCAATAGTATTTTGTATTTTTACTTAGTTTTTGGAGTTTATTTCAGTTGATTAGGAGGTTAGTACGATAGCCCTTATTGGCACCTATTAACAAATGAGTTCATTATTATTATTATATTTTTTTATTTTTTTTGTACCCGCTTTTCGGTAGATGGAAATTAAATACAGTCATTTCTTTTCGACCTTGGATTGAATTCAATTATTAACCCGTCAAATTATATTTCGATCGATTGAATGATATAAAAGCCGTTTGCATGAAAGTGTAAGCATTCAACGATTTTCGCGATCGTACTTTTGCTGTCGTTTCGATCGTATAATGCTTTTACAATTAACAATAGATGGTTCATATGACATTTGTCGATTTAAATGAAAATAACACCATCGCTACGTCTCGAGGTTTCAAATTTACAAAAATGAATACTATATATTTCACCACAAATTATTAGGAGAACCACTTCTTAACTTTTTTTAAAAAACCTCATTCGTTAATTTGCCACTATATCTCGCAACCATTAGGTTGTTTTTATATTTTAAGTCTTATGCACGACATACCTTATATCCTCGTCGCCACTTGTGGTGTCTTGGTTTAGGTTAGGTATGTACAATAAAACACTGTTTCCAATATCACTGCGCTAGACGTGCTATCGCAATGACCGCTCAGAGTAGACTGCCGAGCACGGTACAACGCTCTGCACTCCCTCTACTGCGCAGCCCCCACCATAGCACGCATAACTTAGTTTAATAGACGTCACACACGTTATATCTTTTTTAAATACATATACACAGTTTCGAAATTAAAAATAAAACCTTTTTTTTATTTTTAATAACAAAAATTGAGTAATGCAATCCTAATGTAATTGTAACAGAAATTTGATGGAAAGAAAAAGATTTATTAAAAAAATGTTTTTATTTAATACAATATAACTCCTCCCCTAGCTTGCACACGTCCGACGATCCTCCTAGGCATGCTGAGGATCAAGTTATCATCCTTATCCTCCTCACCTCCTCATCTCCTTCATTTTGCCGGAGCCTAGCCCACTGCAATCTCCATCGCTGACGTTGCCGTGAATTGAGAGGTACTCGCCAAGACCTCCGTGCTCGTAGTCCAGCCTGGTGTAAGCAATTCTGAATGGTCTAAGTGATAACTTCAAGTCCAGAGGCAACCCGCACTTCTGCTTTTTTTGCAGTGGCGCTGATTGTTGGGTCACGCGTAAGTCAATATACTTTTGATTCTATAATCAGAACTCTAAATTTGTCAATCCCGGAATCCCGGGATGTTTCGATACAAAAGTGCATTCCATAATAGCGAACACCTCAACTTTAGGTAAATATGCATCCGAATATCCGATCACTAATCATAACTTTATTATTATAATTTTCAATAAACTCAGGTTCTGGAATCCCCAACTCAATCATTTCAAAACCCACAACAGAGACCAAAGCGCCATATTATTAACTTCAAAGACTTCTAGCTATTTCAAAAGTTTGTCCGTGAAAGTAGGTAAGGACTAACTTTGTACATTGTTAAATTGGGATTAAACTTCCTATACCTACTCTGTTGCGCGAATAATCCATTTAGCAGTTCGTCAGGAATTTGAAGTTTTGGTTGTGAGCTATATGTGTGTGGAGGAGCTTGTAGCTAAGTAATCGAGTAGTAGATCGATCCATCAGATTAAGCTATGCTTGCCGGAGTTGGTCCGTGGATGGGTAATCATCTTTACATACCGAGACTCCTCCATGCCTCGGAAAGCCCGTTAAGCCGTTGGTCCCGGCTGTCATTCGTGGATCTTTGGCAGTCGTTACGTGTCGTCAGAAACCCGAAAGTCTGACAACCAGTCTTACCAAGACGGTGTATCGTATTACCCAGTTACTGGGATGTGGAGGTCAGGTAGGCAGTCGTTCCATTTAAAATACTGGTATTCAGCTGCATCCGGTTAGACTGGAAGCCGACCCCAACATAGTTGGGAAAAGGCTAGGCAGGCGGATGTGAGTTATATGTAGGGAGTGTGTTTATAGTTAGATCGTTTCAGTCATGGTTAATGAACTGTTAGGGAAATATTTCCTAAATGATTGATGAATAAGTGGTGATAGCAGATTTCCACCAGAGTTGTGCTATGCAGCTGTGCGACAATGGGAAAATTAAGCTACGAAACTATGTAACCGTTTCCACTAATGCTTAGCTGTGTAGCTGATGGAGTGAGATGTGCTATGAAAGTGTTATCAGAAGGCCAATTCTCGTGCTTGTAAAACGTTCACATTCAAGTCGCAATCTGTCAAACTTGTCAAAAATGTTGGTAAATTATGGGTAAATTGAATTTATTTTTGACAGATTGCGAATGAGATGCGAATGCAAACGTTCTTAAAAATTACGGGAATTGCCTCTCAGGTTTTATTATAATCAAAATTCAAATCAAAAAACTAATGATCGGTTTTTTAATCCCGTAGACTAATTTGACAGGTGCTAATATCAAACTACAAATTGGAAAAACAAACAAGAATCTGAATTTGAAATGTCAAATTAGTCTACTGGATTCAAAAACGACTTTACATCGTATTGTTCTTTAAAACGAAATCCACCGTCTCCTTATTTCCTCGCACCGGCTCAAAACTTTCCGCTCTTTCGTCTTAAAGACCTTTTATGAACCCCACAACTGATTTTCAACAATACAAATGAAACATTGACCTCACACCTACATCATAACTTCAATAAGAATCACGTCGTCAAAGCTTAATATTTAATAAACAAAACATGTAAATATTAAAGACACAATATGTCAAACACGTTCGTTGACATGGTGCGAACATTGATCTTGGGGTCCTATAGGGTAGAACTTTGACCCCCTCGTGATTGTAATTCAAGGGGGATTATTTTATTTTGAGATTAATCTTTGTATTAAGGAGTTGATTGATGAAATATTAGATGAGTCTACAATCCCACAAGGCAGACCGATGACCTTGTGAAGGCGGAGGAATCCGTTGGATGTGGAGGCACAGAACTGGTCGGAGTGGCGGTGCTTGGGGAGGCCTTTGTGCAGTAGTGGACGTCTTTTGGCTGAAATGATGATGAGTTCATTTCATGATTCTAGGCCAATGGGAAGTACTCTACATATTTTATTCGAAGTGTATAGAGTGCCGCGAGTTTCTTGTGGCACTCTAGTGTCACTGCCTCGGCCCGGCTAGGGTGCCGTGAGCGTTGCATTGTCACTGTCACTTGTTATTTAGGTTAGGTTAGGTTAGAACTGTGACCACACAACGCACGAGCCGAGCGAGCGTAGCGAGCGGTGTCGCGGTAGCGGCCGGCGAAGTGCCAGGGTCCGTTTAGACACAAGATAATGTAATGTTTTGGGAATGTGGTGTTTTACAGCGATCTTACCTCGACAATCAAACAAAATACCAAGTGACGTGACTTAGTGACAGTGACAATGACAATCCAATGCTTGCGGCACTTTGGCCGGGCCGAGGCGGTGTTACTAGGGTGCCTGTAGTGGCACTTGATCCGATAGGGATAGAGTGCCACTGGTGGCACTCTATACACTGCCTATTTTATTTAGACCTTCAGCTGTCATTAACGAGACACAATTGAATTTTAATTGTTATGCCCACCTGATGTCCACTTGAACTGATGTCAAGCGGTTATTTGCGAGTATGAAATTAGGCCGCATTAATTGCCGTACTTTTTTTATTGCATTGACTTATAAGGTTTATTTTTTTAAAGATCCAAGGGATCATATTTCGTTCCTAAAAAAAGTCTATTGACAGACTTACAGACTGACAGAATGACGGATAGACAGACAACAAAGTGATCCTATAAGTGTTCTGTTTTTTCCATAAATAAGAGGTACGGGACCCTAAATAAGTAGTAATACTTTATGCAAATTGTTTACGTACTTAATAACTCAGTAGGAATTAATAAAATACTCTTACCTGAGAGATAAGACAATACCGTTTACTCAAGTTAAACCCAAGTTAACACAAAGTTACAATACCGATAAGTCTTTCCCGCAACTTAAACGGTTTAAAGATAATCCGCTACTACTTTATTTACTAACTGCGGTTTATATAAATGTACTTTGGATGAAGTTTGCTTCCGTTTTCCGTGATCTAGTGGTTGCAAGTGGTGAGCATGAGGTCCTGGGTTCGAATTCCAGGTCTTTTTTTTTTTTGGGTGGGAAATCATCAAATGACTTCTCCCGCTCTGGGAGGAACGGAAGGGCGTGTCAGACTCTTACTGACTAAAACCCACCCCTTGCCTGTGCCGGGGGCCACGGTTTCCCCTTAGGACATCTGTCAGTGTTATTAAAGTTTTCCATCTGGAATTTTCAGTAGCAACTAGGAGTCTGGATTAGTGCCCGGTAGATGGCAATAGCCTCTATTACATGGGACTTGAACTTGAAATAACTGGCGAAATGTGGGTATACTGTAAATCTTTGCTTAACACTAGGCGTCATGTTATGTTATGATGTTATTTAAGACACCCCAACTTTTTCTAGTTGACAAATGATTACGTTAAAAATACATGCACTGTCTAAACTTCTTATATTAAATTAACTAACATTAATTATCTTTATAATATGTATTATTAATTAAAGACGCTTTTCGTGTCTGTCTGTGTGACCGATTGTCACCGAGTTGTCATCTGCATCATTTTTTATTTTTATTTATTTATTTTATTAGGTTCACCAACAATTGATTACACTGATACAAACACATATTAATACATTATTTAACCGACGAAAAAAAAGGAAGAGGTTCTCAATTCGACACGTATATATTTTTTTTTTTTTTTTTTATGTATGACCACGCATAACTTTTTACTGAGTAGCCCGATTTGAACGATTTTTTTTTTATTGGGAAGGGTATACCTCGAAGTTGGTAGCATAAAAAAAATAAAAATTGAAACCCACCCCTAAGTGTAAAAAAATTTGGGTTGATTGATGTTTCACGTACTGAATTTTCAACTGTGAACCGATTCTGTTATAATTTCGCACACAATTATGTAGTACTGATGACACAACTACACAATAAAGACCTGGAGTTGATCTGATGATGGAGTCAGAAGACAGTCGCGAGAGCTTCTCACCAATTTACAGCAGCTACATCGTGTTTGGGCTTATTTCTTTCCCCCTGATGAGAACTTTACACCTAACTGGGGTATGACTGTCATCGACGGTCAAAGGTTGAGACAAACATAAAATTTAATGGTAACTTAAAAGCGAAAAATAAAAAACTTTTTTGCAAAAAATTTAATCGACGAAAAAAACTGAAAAGCGAAAAATAAAAAATAACTATTTAGTGACAAATTGATGACCTTCAAATAACAAATTTTGAGGCGGTGCCTAACACACATTCAACGAAGATCTATCAAGCTAACATTTTACGCTTTATGTAATTATAATATGTTTGTTTGGCGCCGCCTCAAAATTTGTTATTTGAAGGTCATCAATTTGTCACTAAATAGTTATTTTTTATTTTTCGCTTTTCAGTTTTTTTCGTCGGTTAAAATTTTGCAAAAAAGTTTTTAGAGTAAAATAACAGTGCATCAGTTACTTATAGGTAAACACCACATGCATAAAACAATTAATTAGACAAATAAGCTATATTTATTAATAAGCGCTAATATTGAAAGTTTGGTAACAGTGGTATTAAAGTGCAATTTATATAAAATTAAAATGTATGAAATGTTGATTAAATATTATAAAATGGGTAAAAGTAAAATTTACATTCTTCGACATTATAAAATTGATAAAAATTGCATAAAAATAAAATGGTAAAAAATTATTAAAATTGATAAAAATTCAAAAAATTCAAAAATAAAATAAAAATTCATACTTACATTAATAACAATAAATAAAATTGATTTGATAACATTATAAAATACAAAGATTAAATTTAAATTTATAACAGTGGTAAAATTAATACAATTCATAGCTTAGTTGATTAGGATTAGGGGTTGCCCGGTAAATCATCTACTACAGACTTTTCCCAACTATGTTGGGGTCGGCTTCCAGTCTAACCGGATGCAGCTGAATACCAGTATTTTAAATGGAGCTACAGTACTGCCTATCTGACCTCCACAACCCAGTTATTGGGTAATACGATACCTCTTGGTAAGACTGGTTGTCAGGCTTTCGGGCTTCCAGTATTTTACATCGAGCGACTGCCTATCGACCTTCCCAACCCAGTTATTGGGTAATACGATACCCCTTGGTAAGACTGGTTGTCAGGCTTTCGGGCTTCTGACGACCCGTAACGACTGTCAAAGATTCACGAATGACAGCCGGGACCAACGGCAAAGCACGGAGGGGTCTCGGTATATAAAGATGGTCACCCATTCACGGACCAAGTGCGGCTAGCGTAGCTTAACCTGATTGATCGACCGGTGCGGCTGTTATTACTTAACCACGAGCCCCGTTTTTGTCTAAAGTCAATTAGTATTCCACCAATATAACAATTAAACGTAAATCAACTATTGTTCGTGTAAAATCAATCAAGATCACAAAGTAATCTATTGAAAATTAATGTTCTAGTTATCTAAAACACAGTATAATAAAGTAACAGTATCTTCTTCTTTTCGTGGACTTGTGGCTAAGTAATAACAGCCGCACGGGGCGATAGATCAGGTTAAGCTACGCTTGCCGCGGTTAGGCCGTGGATTGATGACCATCTTTACATTTCAAGACTCCTCCGTGCCTGCAAAGTACGTTAAGCCGTTGGTCCCGGTTGTCATTTGTAGACCTTTGACAGTTGTAATGGGTCGTCAGAAGCCCGAAAGTCTGACAACCAGTCTTACGAAGGGGTATTGTGTTACCCAGTAACTGGGTTGTGGAGGGGAGATAGGCAGTCGGTTCATGTAAAATACTGGTATTCAGCTGTATCCGGTAAGACTGGAAGCCGACCGCAATATAGTTGGGAAAAGGCTAGGCAGATGATGATCTGCTTCGTTTCGTGTCGCTGGTCCACTTCTTCGTTGTATTTTTTTTATTTTTTTTTATTTTTTTTTATTTTTTTGTATTGTATGAGCCCAGTAGGTGGCCATGTCGATTGCGGCATCAATGGCATTCTTTAGGTCATCCGAAGTGCCGGTGAAAGGCACTTAGGACAGTTAAGCAAGTGAGGCATGGTTTGATTAGAAGCACCGCACTCGCACTGGGTGTAGGATTGGTCAGTGATCCCCCTCTTCGACAAATTGTATCTGCAGTGGCCTACTCGCAATCGATTGAGGGTTTTCTATATATCAGTATTATGTCTCGGCAGTGACATTGAAATAATTACCTGCGGTAACTGCCACGCACTCGATTCTGTGGCGTACTGGGGTTCGCCAAAGTTCACCTAAATTTTCAACTCCGATAATTGGTAATCCGAAAATGTTCTTCCTAACATTTTTCATCCTAACAATCACAATTCTTAACTACTCTGCCTCTAATGTTCATAATTCCGAAGCATTCAACTTCATAATGTCAGTAGCAATAAACATCTATTATACTTTTATTTGTTTTTCTATATTTTCTCAACATAACCATCTTTTACACTATTATTCAAAGTCATATCTTTTTTGTTTAGATTAGGATTAGGTTAGGTTAGGTTAGAACTGTGACCAACTACGCGCGAGCCGAGCGAGCGAAGCGAGCGGTGCCGCGGCAGCGGCCGGCGAGCGCTACCTCGAAATTGGTCGCGAAATTTTTCTAAGTATTTTTTTCATAGTCCCCCAAGACGACACTTTGACCTGAATTTCATTCATTTAAGACAAAAATCTGTGAAACGACCTTTAATCATTCTAAACAGTTGGTGTTTTAGACATAATTATCTCAGGTATAGTTATAGTAATAAGTATGTAACAACAATAACTAAAAATAAAATGGCTAAATGTAAAAATGTGAACAGTTGTTTAATAATCACAAGAAATAGTTTAAAAACAAACCTTTTCCTTCACAGCATCTGGTTCATGATTATGTTCTCTCAGTAGGATAAAAGCGTTATGATAAAAAACAGCAGGAGTTTAAACATATTACATGAATGATATTATTAATTACAATTTTTGGAAACATGAGTGTTATGAACATCGCCGGTAGCACTACAAATAGTATGAATGAAAACATTAGGATGAAAAATTTTAGGAAGAGTGATCATTCGGATTACAAATCATTAGGAAGAACAATTTCGGGTAAAGAACTTTAGGTGAGCCAATATGGACCCGGCGTACTGATATACACTGAGATTTTGAAGCTCGTGGCCGTTTTCTATAATGTTTTTTTTTTTTCTACTTGTATAAAAAATGTGGACAAACAAAGTGAAGCCCTGACTCCTGCGCTAGCTAAAAACACCTGTGTTACGGGGCCAGTGTATTCTCCCAATCAGTTATATTTTCGGGATTTTATGCAATTACATGATTGAATTAACTATATTAATATATTTGAATTAAACAAACAAAAATAGCAAAATAGTAGTTACCTTCATTATAAAAAAAAAAAAATATATATATTAAAATAGTAATTAAACTACTCAAAACAAAATAGGGCCCACCTCGAATCAGTCACTATTTTGGTCAAAATAAAGTTATCTAAGTAGTTGTTGACAAAGTTATGCATTGAACCGTCAAGCTGACATGTTTAGGAACCCTTATCAATGTTTATTTCGACAACATTCATATTGGTTTCAAGAGGGTAGCTAAAAAAGTGAAGTACTCGAAAAAATCGTCGAATGCACAAATTCTCAGTCACTTAAGTTTTCAGTCTACACTAAACAGTGTTGTGGAATACTCACGTTTTTAACAATTTTGTTTGGTTCCTGTGTTAGTTGTGATCACTATGCCTGGTCCTCGCCATCATATGGACATGGAAACCGCTGCAAGAGCAGTATCCTTGCTTCAAGAGGGACAGTCTCAGAGGTCTGTGGCTATCCACCTCGGTGTTTCGCGACGAGCAATCCGAAATGTTTGGGAACGGTATCAGGAGACAGGAAGTGTAGCTAGGAGACCTGGCACAGGAAGAGTTAGGGCTACGACTACCCAGGAAGACCGATATCTAAGGTTAACCGCACGACGAGAGCGTACTGTTACCGCTCGGACCTTACAAACTCGACTACGGCAATCCACAGGGACGAGAGTCAGCGACCAAACCATTCGGAATCGGCTTCACGAAGATGGACAACGCTCCAGAGTACGAGCTATTCGACTGAAACTAACGAGGGCTCATCGTGCAGCACGATTAAGGTACGCCCGGGAACATTTGGAATGGACCATGGATAACTGGAGGAATGTGCTTTTTACGGACGAGTCTAAAGTGAAGTTTTACAGTGATGACAGACGAGAAGGAGAAGAGAAGGGTAACGTTTTTCTGAACCATGCGTCCATGGAACAGACCGATGGGGAGGTCCCAGTGTTATGGTATGGGGTGGAATTAGCTTACACGGCAAAACAGAGCTGGTAATTCTCAATGAAGGTACCGTAACCGCCGCCAGTTACATCGAGCGAGTAATCCGGCCACATGTCATCCCGTTTTCACAAAGAGTGGGCAATAATTTTGTCTTTATGCATGACAACGCTCGCGCACACACAGCCCGCACCACACAAAGAGCCCTTTCTGAAGCCAATATCACCGTTTTGCCATGGCCAGCCATGAGTCCCGACTCAACCCAATAGAACATTTATGGGATCAACTCAAAAGAAGCCTGAAAGAAAACTACAGTGATGTTAACAGCCAGCAGGAGCTCATTAACGCCCTGAAAGTCTGTTGGGAACAAATACCGCATACAAACGTGACTCACTTGATTGAAAGTGTACCAGATAGGCTCAGAGAGTGCATACGGAGCAGAGGAGGACCCACTCGTTATTAAAAAATAACAAGCACCATAATTTTTTTCAGAAGACGTGTGCTTTACAAGATCATGTTGATCCTTTATTTTGTGTAATTTTTCCTAAAAACTGTTATTTGTGTTTTTATTAAAGGAAATAAACAAATGATTCCATTGTTTATTTTTACACTATTCCTGAATGCCCACTTGACACTTGTACATTCATAAAAACTGAACAATTACGTTCAATTTTAAGTTAAGGCAAAAAAACATGGTGGGCCCTGGTAAAAATGATGATAACAATTGATTGTCGAAGATAAAATACTGCTACTTATTTAAACTGTGTCTTCAACTACAATTCTAATAATGTAATGCTCATTAATCCTTTCCAAGGAATAGTAACTCCTGGGATTGTGTCTTTAATTTATTCAAAAGTGATTAGTTTTAGCCAACAACTAGGTATTGGTTTTCTTGTAATTGTAATCTCCAAAACCGAGTATCTCAAGACTATTGAATTTTATACAGAGAAAATTTTATACAGATTAATTGTTACCAATAAAGCCCCACCGTTACCATTTGGCAACGGTAAGCCGTTATTACCGTCAAGCCCCACTGTGACTGTGAACACACGGGTGACTCACGTGGCTTGAGTCACTATTGTAACTGCTAAATAATGACTATAATCGTCTGACGGCTTCCCTCTATGGCCTGTAGGTAAAGTATGTATGTAGGTCAAGTTCTTAGGATAGGTAGGTGAAGGTAGGGTAGGTAGGTAGGTACCTACCTACCCTACTTTCACCTACCTATCCTAAGAACCTTCTCCTTACTATAACAAACACAATTAAAAAAGAATTAGCGAAATCGGTCCAGCTGTTCACGCGTGATGCCGTAACCAAGGAATTAGGGATTCGTTTTATATACAAGGTGGAGACGACAATACACCAAAAAATGAAATGCCGTGTCCCTAATGACGTGTCCCATTCTGCATACAAAAATTCAATTGAATATATTCAATAGTTTAGTCAATATAGCTCGGCAAAATCCATAGTCGGCTCGGGTTATTACGTTTATCCACCCCAAAGATGTGGATCTTACATACATTTCCGAATATCCACCTTAGGGTGGCCTTAGGTGGATATTCGGAAATGTATGCCCGAGAATCCACCCTAGACCTAGTTGGATAAACGGAATTTATAGGCTTAGGGTGGATCCGACATACATTACATTTAATTTGTTTGAAAAACTCATTTTTTTATTTCGAAGCTAGGATTTATTTGACAGTTCCAAAATACTCTTTTGCATTAGTAGTGTCAGTATTTTCATTTATTGTTGTATTGTAGTCTCCACATTGTATATAAATTTAGCAGCATAAACATCACGCTTGTAACTCCCAAAGGGTAAGGCAGAGGTAAAAAGAAGAATACCTATGGCTTTGATTGATAGGAACGTATACTTATATTGGGACACAATTATAATTTACGTTTTGGTGTTCAATGTAGTGGAAAAACCAATACAATAATTTCAAATGAAACCCATCACTATTATTCTATTATTATGTTCTGCAGCTGACCATGAAGTCTGGGTTCGATTACCGGGTCGAGCCATGTTTTTGGGTTTTCTGTCAGTTTCTCAGTAGCAGCCCGGAATTTGGATTTCTGCCTGGTTGATGGCAATAGCCATGCCCCGTAAAATTTCATGGGACTTAAACATAACTGGCGAAATGTTGGTGTACTATAAGGACACCTCTGCTTATTCCTTCGGGGAATACAGGCATGATGTTATGATAGTAGATTATTCTAGACATGCTGGTCAACACAAAGGACCTATCACATAGATAAACCGCATAATACAGACCAAACATACAAGTTATTAAGGACGAATTTCACCAATCATATTTAACGCAATCAGCACATCCTAAACCGCGTTTAAAAGCTGACAGTATCAATTTTCGAAACAATGATGACAGTGGCAACTCTTTAACCCCTCCTCCTATTTAAAAGCAATCATTGCGCGAATACCTACACGATCATCGCATCGACTGTACCTAATAAACTTTATTTGGCAGCTTAAATTGATTTGGAATGAGGCTATTTTTTGTATGAAGAAACAGGAATAAGAGAAGGACACAGGATGCAGTGCCTTACCTTCCTAGAAGGCTGAAGTCGACTTCCTGGTCAGGTTGCATTTTGTATGTCCTCGATGTGTAGGTTAACCACGCGGCATGCTAGCGCGGTTTCACGGATAAACGATTCCTATTTCAATGTAACTTGATAAGTAGGTAGGTCTAGTTTCGTTTATAGACCCGAAAACCTGGATTTATCACGAAATCCAGATATATTAGCGGTAAAAGCTCTGGAAAGAAGCTTTCGCGGCAGCGTATTCGAACGAACTTGAACTCCTTTTCAAAAAGTAGTAGGTAGATTTGGATATCAGCGATGTAAATATCGGTAACACATACCTAATGTCACTTTTTGTTCGGAAAACTGGAAAGCGCCCTCTGTCGGCGTGATCACGCGTTAGGTTCACCGAACAAAAAGTGACATTATGAACTCGTTGATCGCGAATTAGCGCAAAGATCGCTTTTAAATAGAACGCGACCTAACGCGGTTTAGAAGTGCTGAACGCGTTCTGTTTCATTGTTGTTTGCCCTTAGTTGTTTGTTTGAGTTAAATAAATTAGTAGCTGCGTGGCTTTAGTTATAGTAAGTTTGTGTTGGATTATAAAATACAACAAGACGTTTATTACATTTATGCACGTCTGACGAGTTTTGCTCGCGGCTTCGCCCGCGTGGAGGGTGAAAATTATCCCACGGGAACGTACTACCGGGATAAAAACTATCCTATGTCCCAACCAAGGTATAACACCCGTACACCTAAAACGTTTGCCCTTCTGGTCTTTACAAATAACACCTCCTATTACAACCCTATCGTTATGTGTTTATGCGAATGTGTTGACTTTATAATGAAATTTCAAAAGACAATAACAGTATTGACATCTTCGATTCTCGTGCCGCTGCCTTTAAAAGACATGTATGTACTCTTTTTTTTTAATTTTTGGTCTTGTAACGCTTTAAATACTGTTTTCTTTAAATAATGTAATTCTGTGTCATTTATTTATGTTCTTTACCGGGCGTGTTGGTCTCTACACTTTCCCTGCCTAAGTAGAAGTGTGTCGGAGGGCAGACGCACATACCTTGTAGCTGTAATTTTGTGAACTGAGTTTTTTTTATTATTATTTTTTACTGTAGTTGTCATCATTACTATAACGTGAACCTAGTGATATACTGTGATTGTTACCCGACTGCCCCAGAAGGAGGGTAATGTTTTTCGAGAGTATGTATGTATGTATGTATGTATGTATGTATGTATGTATGTCTATTTCTTTGGCACGCTCTGTAGCCTAAACGGCTTGATGGATTTTAACATATGAGGTGTCGTTAGATTTGTCTTAATTGTAGAAGTGTCATAGGCTATATAATATTTATATATTGCATCTGCAAATACAAAAAAAAAGGAGGGGAAGGTTCTTTTTTAAATAAATTATAACAATATTGGTATCAAATAAAAGCTAGTAATGAGTCAATTACAAATTTAGATATCGCCGTCCCCGGAGAATAAAACGATAACTACAAAAACGCAACTTTTCAGGAAAAATAAAAAACATGTTTTCGTCAATTGCTCCATAAATAATGGACGTCGTAGAGAGACGATTTTCAGCTTTGAGAAAAGGTTATTTTTTTATGTTCATTTCATTTAAAATTATTAAAATTAGCAGCCCACCGGTATCGGCAACAGGGTTCGAGCTACCGGTGATCAGGTCTCTAGAGAGGAACCTCGTCTCTATGCATGCCGTGTCCAGGAAAACAGTTTTCTGAGTTAAGCCCAGCCCAGCCGCGCAATGAGAGCCTCCTGAGGTGTTGGTCGAGGCTCTCCGCTATTAGGCCATTACGCTGCTCCCACATCTCCGCCGCGAAACCGTGGCAGCGGAACCGCTGAACCAATTCCGCTGCCAATTCCGCTGCGAAACATGTCCACATTATGTCGCGAATCTATGCGGAACAAACGCGGTACCGCAAAAAACCGGCGGACTGCGTGCGGAGGTGTAAACGGCTTCCCAGCAGATCGGCGAAATCACGCGAGAAAGAGATAAAATCATAATCTTACTGTACGATAGAGCAGGCAGTTTCGCTTCCGTTTCGCCTTTCGTACAACGGACAAGTCATGGCGGAATTTTTGCGGTTCCGCTGCCACGGTTTCGCGGCGGAGATTTGGGAGCAGCGTTAACCGTAACGGCTATTGATACAATGATTGCAGAGTCCACGTCCTACATGTCGACAACCTCGTGTGCTAAGTCAATACTTGATTTTCGCGATCACGCGATTCTCGTCATGAGGGATAGTGATATCAACAATCATTGCACGGTGCTCTCGTCAATCTATCACCACAATATTAAGCTTATTGGTTACAATAGTCCTGTCAGTGATGATAGATCGATTCCAGTACAATGTAGTAATACCATTCTCTAAAACAGGGTCGGGCACATACTATATTATGTATTGTGTTCTGTAGTATGGTACTTCGGACTCCACAAGATTGTACTGCAAGGCAAGTTACTGGTGGATAATCCTAGCGAATAGATTGTGTCTGTGCAAGTACTCGCCGTTAGCAAGACGAGTACAACCGGAAACAATATGTCGGATTGATTCACCGGGACGGTGGCTTGCCGTTAGCAAGACGAGAACCACCGAAAACAATATGTCGGATTGATTCACTGGGACGGTGGCCTGCCCGACAGCTGTCAAGCGTACCGTCCTTGACAATGTATTTCCGATAATTATTCATCATGATAACCTCGTCTATAATCGCACAGACAAAACCTTTGGTTTCCCCAAAGAGTTCGCCGAAATGCAGCCAGGATACAGACGCCAAAATGTCTACACCAGGCCCATGGAGAGCCCAGAAAAAGCTTTCGTGAAAATCTTTACCTTGCCATACTTCCTTTCGATCGTTAGTATCAAGTACTGTAGGCTGGCGCCAGCGCCATGTAGAGCGCGGTTGTGGAGGGTTTCAGCGTTTATTAAACCTCAACCCCCATACTTTTACGGGATGTACAGTCTCATCACTGATGACCGTGGGTGATACATCTGATATGCCGTCAGCAATGTACGGACCTTCCTATCCAGAGCATCTAAATTATCCATTCGTCTGAATCTATTTTAGTATGCCGAAAGAATACATTAAAACCAGCATGAGCCACCGTTTAAGGCACGCACCTAGTTTCCGTCTGATAAAAGACTACCTATTTAACATTTATTCAGGCGGCCAAAGCAAAGAAGCGCTTCCTCAAGGTTTCATGTCGGCAGCAGTGATGCCTTATGCTTTCGACAGTCAACAACACACGCAAATACTTGTAGGTTTCGGTTGAGGAGTGTGATCTTAGATGAATGGAATCCGAGAGTTGGATTCCCACGGATTCCGTAATCCCTCTCGCTTTACATGCATGACTGCTTATTTTTCCACACCAAATTCCATCGTGATGGCGCTACTGAACGTTTCTGCTATCTTCAGCAGCTCCATCAGTCGCAAATTGTTGGGGGCAAAGAGTTTCAAGTCATTCATGTAAAGGAGGTCAGATATCACCTGACCACCTCTTCTCAACTGATAGCCGATACTTGTATCTCTCTTGAGACTCTAGCCTTGTGCTTAGAGGTTTCAAGGCTAAGCCAAACCAAAGCGGACTCAAACTATCGCCCTGAACCCGCTCAGTCCTGGTCGTTTCATCAATCCCCCGGATCTAGATACAGAAGGACCATCCTCCACTGCCCCATACACAAGAAGATGTGTAGAGTTGCGTCTATTTTGTGCAACTTTAGCACCCTAATGAGCTATGTATAGAGGACTCGGAGGCACCCAGTCATAGGCCTCCCTATGAAAGAAGCACGTAACGAACCAGAATCCAGGAACTTAGCTTATATTGCGTTTGTGTAAAATCTAAGTGAAGGAAGAGGATGACAATATGTCTTACTTTTCAAAACCATAAAAGTCGTTTTACTAACACAACGAAGCGACTGAATGGTTTTTTGAACGAGAATAAAATGATAAATGCATTTATAATAATAAATGCTTTTATTATTTTATTCTCGTTCCGTTTATAATGATAAATGCATTTATTATTTTATTCTCGTTCCGTTTATAATGATAAATGCATTTTTTTTTTTTTTTTTAATCGACTAGATAATGATCTAGTCGTAATTTTTTTCACGAGAGTATAATTCCCGACCGAGTTTTCACGAGAACATAATTCTATGACTGTTTGTCATACTAACAAATCGGAATACATTTTGATAATATTATATTAACACTTTAGGTATTCTCGTAATTTAAGGCCTGTGTTAAATCTTTGAATAAGTACTATTGTAATATTTAGTAAATTCGTAAATAACGTATAAAAATTACGAAACAATTTGAGAAGATGTATTTATAGCACTCACAGATCCCAAAATTGACATAATTTACACTAAAACTAAGATAATGGCAGATATATTAATAAATCGATAATAAATATCGATATATTAATAAAACTAAAAAGCTTGAAATAAAGAAAATTATTCAAAAAACAAAAAACCCGACTACAAAAACACATAACTGAAAAGATAAAAACAAGCATTATAATCTATAGAATTTTAGTATCGCAGGCGGGGACAAACAAAACTTACACCGTATTTCCGGTTATTAGTTTGTCCCCGCCTGCGATACTAAAATTCTATAGATTATAATGCTTGTTTTTATCTTTTCAGTTATGTGTTTTTGTAGTCGGGTTTTTTGTTTTTTTTACCTGTTGTAGTTGCCTTGTGAATAAATAAATAAATAAACCCAGGTCACGGTCAAAAAAAAGAAGAAAAAGATCGAGTAATCTCACTCACTCAATCTTTTTTTCTTCTTTTTTTTTAGCTTAAGTATATACTTAAAGAAGAAAAAGATTGAGTTTTGAATGAAAGAACATCCGACTTCGTTGGCATACCTATACCGTCCGCCATTTTGAAAAAAACTGGTTTTGGCGGCCAGTGATGAAACAAGTGTCAATCGATAGAGTAAGTGATTGCAAACAAAAAATATTTAGTGATGAATATCGTAAGTGATATACTTCCTGAGATATTTGAGTTAAAACATGAGAAAAAAATAAAGCGGTAATATTTTTTTTTTTCAATTTAGTGTATCACAAATGAGTCAGCGAAGTTCGTCCTTGCTGTAAGCAACCGGTAAAAAAAATTCCTTGATTTCATTTACAAACATATAATTTACATTTTTAAATATTTTTATAGAAACGTAGTACACCACACCCGGTATCAGGAGCAGGGTCCTAGCTACCGGTGGTCAGGGCTCCTGAGACAGGAACCTCCTAACGATTCCGACATTTTTGTATGGGACCTGGCATACCTAGGTACCTACCAACCGTACCTGGCGGTCAGTGATGAAACAAGTGTCAATCGATAGAGTAAGTGATTGCAAACAAAACATATTCAGTGATGAATCTCGTAAGTGATATACTTCCTGAGATATTTGAGATCAAAAACGAGAAAAAATAAAGCATTTAAATTATTTATTTTTTAAATTTAGTGTGCTTGCACCAACCGTCATATTTTTTTATGTTTGTCATACGGCTTCTGTCAGAGTCCACGAATGTTTCTTTCCTCACGCGAGTTTTATTTTTCCCATTATTTTTTAATAATAGCTTAGTGTTTATAACATATATTATAAATAATAATAAGAAAAACGGTATTAAAATGGTGTTAAAGTACTAACCCCTTGCACACCAATTCGATGATGGGCATAAGCTTGTACATGTGGATGACCAGTGAGATATTCGTCAGAAAGCTCATAGCTTCGTAACTGCGGTCTAGAACGGCGTCCTCCCCTTCGGGTGGCCGTACTGATTCCACAAAACAAACACCGTGATCCTGGTGGGCCGTTTGTTTTACTTGACATGGTAATACAACATTAACAACAAACACAACGCAACAAAATATAAAAATAAAAACTCGCGTGAGGAAAGAAACATTCGTGGACTCTGACAGAAGCCGTATGACAAACATCAAACAATATGACGGTTGGTGCAAACTGCAAGCACACTAAATTAAAAAAAAATATATTTAAATGCTTAATTTTTTCACGTTTTTGATCTCAAATATCTCAGAAAGTATATCACTTACGAGATTCATCACTGAATATGTTTTGTTTGCAATCACTTACTCTATCGATTGACACTTGTTTCATCACTGACCGCCAGGTACGGTTGGTAGGTACCTAGGTATGCCAGGTCCCACACAAAAATGTTGGAATAGTTAGGAGGTTCCTGTCTCAGGAGCCCTGACCACCGGTAGCTAGGACCCTGATCCTGATACCGGTGTGGTGTACTACGTTTCTATAAAAATATTTAAAAATGTAAATTATAAATGTTTGTAAATGAAATCAAGGATTTTTTTTACCGGTTGCTTACAGCAAGGACGAACTTCGCTGACTCATTTGTGATCCAGTAAATTGAAAAAAAAAATATTACTGCTTTATTTTTTTCTCATGTAATAACTCAAATATCTCAGGAAGTATATCACTTACGATATTCATCACTAAATATTTTTTGTTTGCAATCACTTACTCTATCAATTGACACTTGTTTCATCACTGGCCGCCAAAACCAGTTTTTTTCAAAATGGCGGACGATTAGGTATGCCAGGTCCCATACAAAAATGTCGGAACCCCTTTGGCAAATGGGTAGACCGTGACCTGGGTTGGGACAGACATAGGATAGTTAGAGATTATTAGTTAGGGTGATAGTTAATAAAAAAAATATGTTTTAAGTAATAATTAGTGTGCTAAGTAATAACAAGCCGCACGGGTCGATCCATCAGGTTAAGCTACGCTTGCCGGGGTTGGTCAGTGGACGGGTGACCATCTTCACATACCGAGACTCCTCCGTGCCTCGGAAAGCACGTTATGCCGTTGGTCCCGGCTGTCATTCGTGGATCTTTGACAGTCGTTACATGTCGTCAGAAGCCCGAAAGTCTGACACCAATCTTACCAAGGGGTATCTTATTACCCAGTTACTAGGTTGTGGAGGTCTGATAGGCGGTCGCTCCATGTAAAATACTGGTATTCAGCTGTCGTATTCAGCATCCGGTTAGACTGGAAGCCGACCCCAAAGATAGGTGGGAAAAGGCTAGGAAGATTGATTGATAGTTGATAAAAAAAAATATTTTAAGTAATTATTAGTGTTTTACCCTAAAAATATTTGGGAGTAGGATTTTGTATTCATAGTATTCTATCAATCACTTCTCTGACAAAGGTACTTCCTGTTTTATTTGAGAAACACGACCATGACACTATAAACCTCATACTAAAAATGTCGACTATAATAGATTGGACGTCTTGTCCCGACATTGAAATGGGATACATCTCCATTTAATATGTCCTTCAAGATGATACTTCCGTCATATCCAGTCAATGATAATGTATAATATGTAGGTATGTATAAACTGTTCGAGGGGAATCCTTCTGGAATATTGTGTATTTCTTGTTCTAATGTAGGAAGGTTTTCTGAATTGACGATTTCTAGGTGCTCTGAGACGTCAGGTACGGGCACTTGTCAAAACTATCAAAATGCCTGTGTCATTGTCGAAAACAACACCCCTTGCTAACACATTCTTCTCCTGTTATAAATTATTTTGTGTGTGTGGTATGCATATAATTTTTATGTTCTAACAATTATAATATATTTTATTAATTTTTTGTTTGTATCAGTCCTGTAATAACCCAACAAGATCTACATTCTGTTAAACTGTATCAATCGAAGAATTTTACTTGTGTCTTCAGGTATTATTTTTTCATGCACACTGGTTTTTCCAATGTATTTTAGACATTAACGGAATAGTTGACATCGGCTTTGGTTGCCATTTAATAAAAATAGAATAGAAGAGAAATAACAGATCGTTTAGGCGCAAAATGTCCAATTCGCAAAATGTCCAGCGGTCGAAAAATGTCCAGTTCTCTGAATGTCCAATTCGCAAAATGTCCAATTCGCAGAATGTCCAATTCGCAAAATGTCCAATTCGCAAAATGTCCAGGGGTCGCAAAATGTCCAATTCGCAGAATGTCAAATTCGCAATATCTTGTAAAAGTAGCGCCAAATACTGGCGTAAATTTTCATGAAAACCCTCATTGTGTCGCTTTACAGGACAGGGATAGTGAAAAATATTTCTTCATAAAAAACTGGTTGAGTCCGTATACAAAAACAAATACCTCAATCAACTCAGCTTATTACAGTCCTCTGCTGGACAATATGCCTCTCCCAGGCTGTGCCACAACAATCTGGTCTCCGTCGTCCGCATCCAGTCTGACCCTGCCAACGTTTTAAGGTCGTCGGTCCATCTAGCTGGACTCACTCTCGTCGTCGTCGTCGTCTCTCACTACGCTAAAATAAATTCCTAAACACCCAAAAATATTTGTTTCGTGCGACAACGAATTTATGAAACGGAGCTCAGAACTCAACCGTTTTAGCAAATTCGCTAGAACACGCATTTTCCCAACTATGTTGGGGTCGGCTTCCAGTCTAAGTTGATGTGATTTTACATGGAGCGACTCGAATAAATTTATTCTGAACCTCTAGTATAGCCCACTCCATCTCTCACAACAGTGGTGGCCCAGTGGTAACGGCCCCGACTTACGAGTTGTAGGTCGTGGGTTCGAATTCGAACCCAAGCAGGTGCTTTACTTTGTGTAAATAATTTCATCACCACTGCTCTCAAAACGGTGAAGGAAAACATCGTGAGGAAACCGGCATGTCATCATCATCATCATCAGCCTATTAATGTTCCCACTGCTGGGACACAGGCCTCCTCTCTGTGAGAGGGAGTGGGCCGTAATCTACCACGCGGGCCCAGTGCGGGTTGGTAGATGTCACATGTCATCGAATTTTTGGTTCTAAGACATGCCGTGCCGGTTTCCTTACCAACCGGCATGTCTTAGAACCAAAAAATTCGAAGATGACATCTACCAACCCGCACTGGGCCCGCGTGGTAGATTACGGCCCACTCCCTCTCACAGAGAGGAGGCCTGTGTCCCAGCAGTGGGAACATTAATAGGCTGATGATGATGATGATGATGATCTCACAGAAAGAGGAGGCCTGTGTCCCAGCAGTAGGATCATTATAGACTGATTATAGTATGCTTATGCTTCCAAAAGTTAGTTTTGTATGGAGAAGAATAGGCAAGAAAATCCATAGTAACTTTATTGTGAATTTTTTTACAGTATTTTGTATAAACTCATTATAATTATAATATGTGAAGACGATGTACCTAGAATAAAATTACTATACTCAATAGGTACGCACGGCTACACATCAAGCTATACATTTCCAGTATAAGCTGACCTCGCATTGTACGGAAATCCTATACAATGCGAGATCAGAATAAACTGGAAATGTTTAGCTTGATGTGTAGCCGTGTGTACAAAGTACCACTTCTATCCCATCTCCGAACCCATAGTACTGCTCCCGTAGGGGAGCAAGGAAACGAACTAGGGACCAATATCACAAACTATGGTTGGACCAAGGTGAGAACAGGTAGGCTTAGGAGGCCCTCCCTTCAATTGATGGCCGCCTCACAAAACAGGTTCTCCGACTAACTAAACTACAGCTGCGTACAGTTACAGCAGCAGTAACTGGCCATGGGTCATTTAATAAACACCTCTTTGTCATAGGAGTCACAGACAGTCCGCTATGCAGGGCCTGCAAGGAGGAAGACGAGACAGCAGCAGCTTATGTGCTGTTAAACTGCCCGGTGATCGCCACATACAGGCAAAGTACTTCGGTAACCCAGGTACCCTCCGTGAGATTGTCAGTGACACCTTCTATGAGGATCTGGGATGGATCGAATAACCGATTTTCCCACGCGTACGCAAAAATTACCTATTATGTACCAAGTAAATACCAATATTATCAGACTTCCAGTACCTAATCACTGTACAATTTTGACATTCCTACCTTAAACCAGTTGACTGGTTCCGTGCACACGCGATTCGTAGAAGATCATAATTCACGTGATCCATCAACATAATGTCAGACTACCTTCAAAAGCTTTCAAAAATAAACGCCCACGCAGACGAAAATATAAGGTATTATTTATAAGAAAATTGATGTGTCATAGCCATTCGACGTAGTTAGGAACATTGAAGAGATACCAAAGAGGGATTAGAAAAGTTTTGCGTTCGTACGAGGGTTGTCACGCGAGAGAAAGGGATTAATAATAAAATTGTTTTTTGACTTACAAAGGCGGGATTTAAATGGAAAAGTTAGGGAAGTTGTATACACGTGTTTGTTATTGTTTGATTTATCATTTTAAGGCACGCTGTAGTGTTGTGATGGTTTCAACTGTAAAATCGAGTCGAGTGATGCTAAAATATCACAATAGGGATGATAACTGGGTAAAAAAAAAGAAATTATAATTTAGTCCGTCAGTCGTATACGTAATAAAAATTTATTTTTTGCTTTATCATCATAATAATAAAAAAATACTTAGATAAAACGCATTAAAGTTGAGGAGTGGGGGTTGCTACGTCACAAGTAAGTATAAAATCTACATACTCGATGGCACATTTTAACTCAATGTTCGCCGTAATCTTTTGATTATGTAAAAAAAAAAATACTTGTCCAATAATTGTTAATAATCTAAATGATGGACAAAAAAATATAATTATCTTAGTCATCATCCCTAACAGTAAGTTTTTGACCACATCACTAAAAACGTAGCAACACTGCTTTTCAGGGGACGCTCTGCCATTCCGATTCCGCTTGCTTAGCTGGTGAAAGCTATTCCCTGACCCTCAGGACTCTGTGTCCCCCGACCTAGGGTGAGTTCCACATTAGTTTGGTAATTATACCAGACCCACTGCGCTAGTTATCCTATGAGTTTTATTTTCAGTATAATAATAATAATAAATATTTTTTTATATTTTTAAATGTTTTTGTTTTATTTAGTTTTTATAAAAATATTTAAAAATGTAAATAATATGTCTAAATATGAAATAAAGGAAATAATAAATATTTATTCAGTATTAAAATTGGAAAAATATTAACATAAAATTAGAAATAATTTACAAAGGTATTAATGTTAGATGCCTGTACTAGGCACTGTAGTATACTGTTCATCTTGAAGGTGGGGAAATGGTTCTTTTATTTATTTGGCCAGCCATTCTCCAACTATGTTGGGGTCGACTTCCAGACTAACTGGATGCAGCTGAATACTAATATTTTACATGGAGCGACTGCTTATCTGTTCTGCACAACCCAGTAACTGGGTAATAACACGCGAGAGAAAGTGATTAATAATAAATTTGTTTTTGACTGACAAAGCGGGATTTGAATTGAAAAGGAAGGGAAGTTATGTTGCAAGTGTTGTTTGTTAATTGTTCAGTTCAGTAAGTCTTTGAAGGCACGTTCAATGAGTTTCAAATTATTTATCGTTTTCGTTGAAGGTGGTGACATGGTTCCTTACATTCTTTATATCCTATCCTACTAATATTTATTATAATATAATATAATATAATATAACATAACATAATATAATATAACATAATATAATATTATTATTTATTATTCAGCTGCATCCGGTTAGACTGGAAGCCAACCTATTATTATTACATGGGAATTAAACATAACTGGCGAAATGTGAGTGTACTATAGGTATATCTCTGCTTAACACTTCGGGGATTAAGGGCGTGATATTATTTCTGAGAAAATTTTATCTTACAATCATTTCCTTAAATGGAGCATGATCAATTAGGATTTTATAGTTTTATAATCTCCTTTTTCTACAATTTTCTTTGAGTACTACGTACTTTGAGGAACACGCGTAAAAGTGCAGGTAATAAAAACGTGAACAAAAAACCAAGTACTGAAAAAATAGATGCCTTTAATCTTTTTCAGCTTGAAAAGAAATGGAGTGAGCTTTCAATAAGGCTTCCATGACGCCGGAGCCGCACCGCACTATAGGACCAAATCTGTAGAGCCATTCCTTGCGCTGTTATATTCAAAAATTGTTATGTTAATTTCAAAAATTCTGTTTTCAATATGTTTTAGTCAAAAGAACGACAGTAATCTAATTTCTAGGAGAATATCTCCGGTTCATTAGTTGATAACATTTAAAAGTTGTTGTCGTGAATAAAAAATAAAAGTTGAAACCTTCAATATTCCATTCCTAATGTTCGTTTTGCAATTTCAAATATGGCAAGCTATTGTGAGAGGCACATACTGGACCATAGACCAGTACAAAAAAAAACACAATGACGGGGACTCTCGGCTTCTTTTTACATCCATTATTTATACAGGTACCTCAAGACTTGTGTAATTTTATTTCACTGTTTGCGTGAATAGAAACCACTGAATAGACCTAAACCAGTTAATACTAATGAACCTATTTCAATCAGGAAATAATCGTACTGTCGAAAAAACAAACGTTTTTTTCCCATACTGTAGTTATGTGGAGAATAACCCTAGAGTCTTAGTTTCACAGTAAAAGATGATAACTGTAATGTTTACTGTTCTTTTAACTAAAATATACTGAAAACGGTATTTTACAAACTCGTATAACAGCGGAGGGAATGGCCCTACAGATTTGGTTCAATAGTGAAAAGTGAAAAGAATAACATGTTCTAACGGAATACAACTTTTTTTTTTTATTGGCCGTCTGACTTTTCTAATTTAGCCCAAAATGAATGATCTCCTTTGACGTTGGAAAAGTAGAATCAGCACTCGTATGTTTTTTATTACACAAACGTTTGACAGTAATACATACAATATTTATAAAACATTAGGATTCGAGGCGAAGATAGAAGCTTTCATAAATCGTATATCAAGGAATTGCTTTCGCGGTACGCCGCCCAGTTGACGGACGTCAGACGGCTGATATCAAAACATTTATTTAACAATGAAAGTTATGTGAGTCTTGGTAACTTACTTTACATGAAATGTTTGTGATGGGATCTTATGTTTGACACCCCTGCCACTCGCAATCGTTCCACGCAATATACATACGAAATACTTTGCGTAGGTTTCTATGTTTAACATAAATACGTGAACAAACTTTTGTTGACGATTGTACTCAAAGTCTAAGGCCCTTTGTACACGGTATGGTTTCTTTAGGGTACGGCGTATAATCCGCGCTGTAGAGAAAACGTGTCTGTCAACAAGCTTCTCTAGTGATCCATACAACACTGACGATAGTGCCTACACGGCGTATAAACCGGGCTGCAGAAAAAAACGTGACTGTCAACAAGCTTCCAAAGTGAATCATACAACGCTGACGGCCGTGCCTACACGGCGTATAAACCGGACTGCAGAAAAAAACGTGACTGTCAACAAGCTTCCCTAGTGATCCATACAACACTGACGGCCGTGCCTACACGGCGTATAAACCGGGCTGCAGAAAAAACGTGACTGTCAACTAGCTTACAAAGTAAATCATACAACGCTGACGACCGTGCCTACACGGCGTATAAATGGCACGGTAAAAAAAACGTCCATCCACAAGCTTCCATAGTGATCCATTTGTTGGAAATACATCAATGATTTGACTAATCGAAGCGCCAGCGCCGCCTAGAGTCTGCAACAGAACGCTCTGACCAGCCGGAGTTAAGCAGTTCGTTGGTGGCTGTCAAGCAGTGAGCACGTTTAGAAACTGTCGTGCGTTCCGTATAATTGTCTTCTGTACCTATAGTATGTAAATTGCTAGTGTGATTCATTTGACCGTAAATTATAATTTCATCTAAACTGCAAACGGTTTTTCTATTGCGAAATAACCAACACTACACCACAGTACGCCCACAGTAGTTAAAGTATGGCTGATAATAACGAGAGTCACATACAACACTGAAGACCGTGCCTACAGGCGAATAAACCATCCTGCGGACGGAGAGCAGAGGGCAGCTCGCCGTCCGATAAGGACCAGGCCCGGGTCGACGGCGCGTTGTGTTCCACGCGCGCCTCAAAGAGATGTCAGCAAAACTGACGGGGTCCGCTAGGGCCGATGCCTGCCGGAGTTGCGGGTAGTCCCAAGGGGAAACCGTGGCCCCTGGCAAGGCAAGGGAAGGAACACGGGTGGGTTTTAGTCAGTAAGAGTCTGACACGCCCTTCCGCTCCGCCCAGAGCGGGAGAAGTCATTGGATGATTTCCCACACAAAAAAAAAAGGCGAGTAAACCGTACCGGTAGTTTTTCACGGCAAGAAAAACGTGTGTGTGTAAAGGGCCTAACAGATGTGAGCACGTACAGTCGGGCACATTATGTTATTATTTATTTGTTGATTAGGTGCATGTGTCTCGAAAGTTAAACAAATAACAGCGAGTTTTTCTTTTAGTTTTGGGAACTTTGTGGAGCCACATGTATCGGTTTTTATAAGGAGAATAAAGTTTTTATTACCGACTCAAATAATATACGGAGACTTTTAAATGCTTATGTTACTAGTTGGAATTACTTGGGTTAGTATACAATGTAAAAATATAAAATGTTAAGAAGGTTTTTTGGATTCACATTCTTTGCGTAATTTTTGTAGAAGAAAAAGACATGTTACGCCAATTACAACTAAATTGGGATAAGAGCAAGAGAATGATGATTCTTTGCATAATTTTTGGTAACTCTGAATATTATTACTCTAAAGGTATAACCAAGAATGGCAAGAATATATTTTGGCGTTGAAACTTTAAAACCATAAACTGCGTAGACTGTCTTAAGCAAAAGGGTCTACGTCGTTGCTACGCCGTAGCATGTTGCTACAGAAGCTACGCTTTCGTAGCAAACAAACGCGTAGTTTTATTCAGTTAATAATTATTATTTGTTTAGTTGTTTGTGGCTATTGGTTAATCATTAATTATACGTTTTATTCCTCAATCATTTAATGAATCTGTGACCCGGGGCTATGATAAAATTCAAATAACTGTGGTTTTATAATGTTAATGTTATAAATGCTAGTTTAAATACGGGATAAAATTACTGACGTCATGTAGTCAATATCTGGCCACCTATGGCAAACGCCATCAGGTTAATAAGTGAGTTAGTTCACTACTATTTCCTCGTTGGTCACTAATGCTACTGCTGAGCATGAGGTCATGGGTTCGATTCCCTTGTCGGGCAAAGTGTAATTGGGGTTTTCTATCTAGAATTTTTCATTAGCAGCCCGGTACCCTAATTACGTAATACACAATCAATTCGTTTTGAAACAGATTACTAATCCATTGCTTCATAAGTTTGAAATTTAATTTTTCAGCAGCCCGGAGTCTGGTTTTGTGCCCGGTTGTTGACAATAGGGTCGCCCCGTGTGGGACTTAAACATAACTGGCGCAATGAGGGTGTACTATAGGTACACCTCTGCGTTACCCTTCGGGGCTTACAAGCGTGATGTTATGTTATTTCACTAATTAATTGTCTGTTACATAATCAGCCTATTAATGTTCCCACTGCCGGGACACAGGCCTCCTCTCTGTGAGAGGGAGTGGGCCGTAATCCACCACGCGGGCCCAGTGCGGGTTGGTAGATGTCACATGTCTTCGAATTTTTGGTTCTAAGACATGCCGGTTTCCTCACGATGTTTTCCTTCACCGTTTTGAGAGCAGTGGTGATGAAATTATTTACACAAAGTAAAGCGCCTGCTTGGGTTTGAACTCACGACCTACAAATCGTAAGTCGGGGCCATTACCACTGGGCCACCACTGCTCTATTGTCTGTTATGTTAATTGAATTAAGAGTTGACTACAGCAGAATGTACGCAGTTTATTTATAGCCACTAATATTAACGTGCATTCAAGAAACTTCTATTGTTCAAGACAATTTCCTCAAATCACTTCCCATGTTCACGCGTAAGAAAATTCTGACAAATGACTGCTTTCCGATGATGACGTTGCATTTTGTTTTTGTGACGTCATTATGTTTAGGCCAAAGATTTCTATCGTAGATTCGCCCTGCCGCGTCCAAAGATGATCGCGTTTCTGTTTCGTTTTGATGCAGTGACTGAATTTATTTCATTTATCAGCGCTGCAAAGATTCTGCCAACTTTCTACGAATATGTTTTGAATGATAACCGACTGGTTGCCATCCTGATGTTCAGAGGGAGCGAATTCCAAAGAAATACCGCCTGGACAAAGAACGAAGAGTGAATAAAACTAGAGCGGCGAGAAGGACATCGTAGAAGACGATTGTTGGTAGACCGGAGATTTTTACTGACAGGGGATTTATTATTTTGTTTTTTTTTTTTTTTAATTGACTGTCATGGAAACGCCATGAGGTCACCCTCCTCAGTATGGACACTTTTTTCGCGCGATTTAGTATGGTCAGGGCAAATCTAACGATATAAATCTTTGGATTATGCTCATAGGTCGTGGGTTGGGTAGGAAGGAAGAATGCGAACCCTGAGATGACGGCAGATAGAGATTAGAGATGCGTGGTATACCGACAGCAGATAAACGGGATAAGGGTATAGTCAGGATCATAATAAATGAATTGCTAAATATGTTGCTAAGCGCAAAACTCGAGAACGGCTGCACCAAATTTGAGAAATTATTACTTGTTTTAAGTTATATTATGTGTAATAAGATGTAATAGACTGAGCTCACTGCCTCATTGGAATTAGGTTGTTGATGGGGCTTCCGCGCTTCTGCAGTGCTTCACAGATTTTCGCGGGAGCCCGTGTTGACGATTTTAATGCCATAATGAGAAAGCGGGCAGCGTCGATAATGGGCCGGCTGCGCGGAAGCCCCAACAGCATCTTAATAACATTGGCCGATATAGTGGACAGCCCCCTTATTAGGCACTGGATGCGGAGGCACGTGCCAACATGTGTTAAGCCACGTAGGTATTAATTGTAGTTAGGTTAGTTTGTAAGTTTTAAAGTCTTTGTTACTAAGACTATATGGATTGTATGTGATTTTTATGTGCGATCCGAAATAAATGAAATAATAAATAATTAAAAGTGTAGGGTTGCTAGTTGTAAAATTAAAGCCCCGTTGAACTTGATGATAATTTATTGGCAACTTTACTTATATTACGTTACACATTAAAATAATATTATATCATGTGGCAACCCTAAGTGGAGGGATGAAGGGGACTGCGTGGCTATCGCCCTTCAGACCTCCCCTAGCTGGCTAGTTTCCTGAAAGACTGCGTGGCTATCGAATCAGGAACTAGTCGTACTAAGGATCCAAGCTGGCTGCGTGGCTACCGCGCTCAGAACCTCTAGCTAGTGAATGATGGTTTGTTCGAAGACAGCTCTGCTTATAAAGGCGGATTGTTTACATGTGTGCACAATATCTACCCGTAGTCGTCTGTAGTTGTGATGCAGATAACTTGTGATGTGGCGCTGGCGCAGATTGACACGAAGCTTGCACACGAACATTGTAGATGGCGTCACTTGTCTTCAGAAATCGTTTGTGGTTGCTGTCTTCTAGTTTATGAAGCCGCTCATCGTAGTGTTTTGGATAGGTTACACTAGATGGCGCTATATGTTTGTTACAAAAGTCAATTAGATGAGACGTTTCAAGGGTTGCCTCTGTTAATGATAAATGACTTCATTTCTGTAAGTAGCGTTGTACAAATGCTTTTACACGTCAAACATATTTTAAAAGTTAGATGAGGTCGGCGTTTCCTATCTGACTACTCTGAGAAGAAAGGCCGAAACAAACTCAGAGGTCGCAGTCTCTTTTAAAGTCCAGACATAATCTGGTCAGTTCATGTGAGGACCATGTCTGGATTGGTGCCTGAAATGGTCTTTTGAGAAAAGAACTAAACATATTTGAGTGAACTTGTCCAGTCAGTTATTGCAGATGTCCATAGTCTGCGTCAGGATGACCAGACCACAAGTGATTTTGGGAGATTGAGCAATACCGAGTTTTTGTACCTATTTGGTACCAGACATCAAATAATAATCGCTACCTCGCTAAAGAAGGAAAACTATTGATGAGGAGAGTGGACCACGTCGGTTTCATTTAGTTGTAGGCGTTATCTAGTTCATCTTTTCGCTAAAATTTAGTACCTCATTCGTACATCACAAGCATTTTCACATTTTTTCAATAAACCAAAAAAAAAGACACCTAGAAGAAGTTCAGGGGCCTATTTTACGATGTCCGAATAGACACTACTTACCAAATAAATTCAAAAATGGAAGAAAATTTGTATGAAATTATCTGCCCTTAGGCATCGAATTACTGACCATCGGGTAGGCAAGAAAGAAAATTAACAAAAGAAATAAGAAAAAGAACGTTACTTTTGATTTCAATCTAATTTCAATCCAATTAATTATTCACACACAGAAAACAGGCCAATCTATCACTCGCCAAACTAACATGCAAAAAAAAAAACAAATAAATGAACACACTAACTGACCAGCTAGCCACTTTACTACCCACTGAATAATTCAGCCTAGATCTAGACTGAGCCACAGACAATCAATAGTTCAGTGAATTTTAAATCTAGACCAAAATAGTTACTCTGTCTGAGCTTCTACACGACAATAGCTGAAAGCTTTGCAAGGTAGACAACACACTGAATTCAGTATTGTATTTTAAGATGTAATTTATTATTGTTGCTTAATTGAATTTGAAAGTGGGATTTCAATAGGTATTACGGTTTAAATACTATTGACGTGACAAGTATGAATCGTACGCATCATGAATTGTGGTACAGTAATCAATTTCGATACTGTATCTTACCAGAATACCCGCGGAATTTCGCGTTGTCACACAACTTTTTAATTAGTTGAGTTTTATTTAAGTGGGATTTTTGGGATGGGTCAAAAATTTTAAACTCGCGTCAGGACGTGACCGTAAGATCCGTTGCCTAGCAACCGACAAAGTAAATATCAAAATAAATAGTCTTTGACATTACGTAAAGATTGCGAGGCAAGAAATTTTACCCATATTGATGGGTAAAAAAAAGCAGTCAAAACATACTTCATGAAAGTGTTTAAATAAATTGTTTATTTTTGTTAGACTATATTTTGAAAATAAATAAATATACTACTACCACTAATGAATATTATATTTATCCACATAAATTATAGTACTTTTATACTGATAAATAAAGCAATTCGTGCGAAATTATTCCCAAACCATTCCAAAATATTCATAAATGCACAACGTTAATGTTCACTTCTGCCGGCATTCCCGGAGTGCAACCCGTTGTTTTTTTAATCCATATTCTTTATTGCACTTCTTTTGGTCTTGTCATGAGTTATCCGAAATATCAAAAAATATTGGGCCTAGGTCTTAAGGGGATGGCGTGAAGATTCGCTGTTACAATTTACAGTATATACCTACATAGTAGGTTCATTTTTCGTTCATTCGTCCGTTCGTTCGTTCGGTTTACTTCGTTTTTTAGGTTTATTGGGTTTTTCTATCAGGAATTTCTCAGTAGCAGCCAGGAGTGCCCGGTTGATGGCAATAGGCTCGCCCCTATTTCATGGGACGTAAACATAACTAGTGAAATGTGTGTACTATAGGTACACCTCTGCCTAACCCTTCGGCGAATACTGGCGTGATGTTATGTTACAAATTACTAAGTTTTGCCTTCGGCTTTGGCCACGTGGAGGTCAGAAATTATCCCACGGGAACGTACTACTGGGTATAAAAGTATACTATATCTATCTCAGGTCATGGTCTACCCATCATCCAAATCCTTTCAGTATTTGAAAGCGTAATAAACAAACAAACTCACTGTCGCATTTATAATAATATACAGGATGGAAGGGTAAACACCGTTGTCACTCAAACTATGGGTAGTTAGCTTAAATATAAACATAAAAAACCGAGTAAAAAAAAAATTACGTTATTTTCTTTAACAATATTAAAAAGGTTATTGTCCGACACCGTCCGCAAATTCATGGATATGCGCCCGCCCGAGTGACGTAATCGATCGCCGCCCGTCCTACCTACCTACACAACACATGAATAAATACAATACAACCTTTTCCTGGCTTAAGACAGGCAAAAATACCTACCTTAGGAATTGCGTGACGATTCTAAATGTACATCTTTAAAAAAAAAAAGTTGTGATTTTCCATTGAATTTATGTTCTATAAACGAAACCAAACCACTGGTTTGAAGGATAACGGTGTTTACCCTAACACCCTGTATATTATGTGTCTGGCAAAATTTACAAGATAATAATAATAATAAATTCCTGATGCCGATAGGCGACTATTTTTTATATTTTTAAATGATTTTTATATCTTTTTTTTAAGAAATATTTAAAAATGTAATTTATATGTATTTAAATGAAATAAAAGAACATAATAAATAATAACTTTATTTCACAAATATACGGATTTAACGTTTTATATAAACACAATTTAAATGAGCTTTGGTAGTAACACAATGCAATACAATCTAAGAACTGAAATCTGTACACAAAATGGAAAACCCTGCCTCTCAAACTAGGAAACCTGTATCTTGAGAGACAGTGATTCAGCTTAAAAGTGATGCTATAAGTATAAAAGTAGACTGTGTCGATCTACCTGAGCGACTATGAATATAAAGCTAATTTACGTACTTAATAGTTTAATTTTATATAAATAGATAATTAAGTATACATAAGATAAAAACTTTTTACAAAAAAAAGAACAACCGACTTCCGAAAAAGACACTACAAAGTCAAAAATAACTTTAATTTCGGAAGTCGGTGTATTTGGTTTTGAACTTTCGTTTTTTGCCACCGACTTCCGAAATTAAAGTTATTTTTGACTTTGTAGTGTCTTTTTCGGAAGTCGGTTGTTCTTTTTTTTGTAAAAAGTTTTTATTTTGCACTTTTTAGTTGTGGTACCTACCCCATACAAATTCGAATACCACTAACCTGCTATGTAAATAACAGTGATTGGAATTTATCATTATATCATCCATATATAGTAAGTAGGAAAAATACGTATTATTGAAGCTAACTCAAAAACTATCCAAGTAAAGTAAATAAAATTTATATGGGACCACCTCGGGAGCATACCCCTTCAAACAAAAAAACAATTTTCAAAATCGGTCCACAATTGACGGAGTAATCGCGTAACAAACATACAAAAAAAAAAAAAAAAAAAAAAACATACAGACGAATTGAGAACCTCCTCCTTTTGGAAGTCGGTTAAAAATAGACACGCTTAGTAATTTCCTAGCCAAAACCTTTTGTACTTGGCTCCGTAAACAAACATGAGAGACATAACACATAAATAATGTATTATTTACTTAAGTAAATTAAACAAATACCTAGAATATGACAGCAACATCTTGGCTTACATTTCAGTTTCAGTGATGAAAAATTATCTGAAGACGGTGGAAATTTTGATAAATGAACGAGTCCCAACGAATGAGTTTTGTATTTTTGACAGTTATTATAACGTAAAATAAATGTGCGTGTGCTTTATAACATAAATATTTATTTTTGTGCTTGAGTTCCTGTGAGTTACAGTCTGTTATGGGTTGAAATTATGACTCATATTCTCCCTGCGGTGTAGTTAAGAGGAAAAGCAGTCACGTGGTCGTTGGCGTTCTTTCCATAGACTAAAGTTTTTCTGGTTAACGTTACCAGAACATATTTTTTTAAGTGAAAACTTCTTTACGCGTTGAACTTTTTTGAACAAAAATTGCTCATCTCGTCATCGTCACTGGAGGCGCGTTGAGCACTTTTTTGCTAACCGCGCACTCTGTTTATTTTTTTACCCGACTGCCCCAGAAGGAGGGTAATGTTTTTCGAGAGTATGTATGTATGTATGTATGTATGTATGTATGTATGTATGTATGTATGTATGTCTATTTCTTTGGCACGCTCTGTAGCCTAAACGGCTTGATGGATTTTAACATATGAGGTGTCGTTAGATTTGTCTTAATTGTAGAAGTGTCATAGGCTATATAATATTTATATATTGCATCTGCAAATACAAAAAAAAAGGAGGGGAAGGTTTTTTTTAAAATAAATTATAACAATATTGGTATCAAATAAAAGCTAGTAATGAGTCAATTACAAATTTAGATATCGCCGTCCCCGGAGAATAAAACGATAACTACAAAAACGCAACTTTTCAGGAAAAATAATTACCCGACTGCCCCAGAAGGAGGGTAATGTTTTTCGAGAGTATGTATGTATGTATGTATGTATGTATGTATGTATGTATGTATGTATGTCTATTTCTTTGGCACGCTCTGTAGCCTAAACGGCTTGATGGATTTTAACATATGAGGTGTCGTTAGATTTGTCTTAATTGTAGAAGTGTCATAGGCTATATAATATTTATATATTGCATCTGCAAATACAAAAAAAAAGGAGGGGAAGGTTTTTTTTAAAATAAATTATAACAATATTGGTATCAAATAAAAGCTAGTAATGAGTCAATTACAAATTTAGATATCGCCGTCCCCGGAGAATAAAACGATAACTACAAAAACGCAACTTTTCAGGAAAAATAAAAAACATGTTTTCGTCAATTGCTCCATAAATAATGGACGTCGTAGAGAGACGATTTTCAGCTTTGAGAAAAGGTTATTTTTTTATGTTCATTTCATTTAAAATTATTAAAATTAGCAGCCCACCGGTATCGGCAACAGGGTTCGAGCTACCGGTGATCAGGTCTCTAGAGAGGAACCTCCTCTCTATGCATGCCGTGTCCAGGAAAACAGTTTTCTGAGTTAAGCCCAGCCCAGCCGCGCAATGAGAGCCTCCTGAGGTGTTGGTCGAGGCTCTCCGCTATTAGGCCATTACGCTGCTCCCACATCTCCGCCGCGAAACCGTGGCAGCGGAACCGCTGAACCAATTCCGCTGCCAATTCCGCTGCGAAACATGTCCACATTATGTCGCGAATCTATGCGGAACAAACGCGGAACCGCAAAAAACCGGCGGACTGCGTGCGGAGGTGTAAACGGCTTCCCAGCAGATCGGCGAAATCACGCGAGAAAGAGATAAAATCATAATCTTACTGTACGATAGAGCAGGCAGTTTCGCTTCCGTTTCGCCTTTCGTACAACGAACAAGTCATGGCGGAATTTTTGCGGTTCCGCTGCCACGGTTTCGCGGCGGAGATGTGGGAGCAGCGTTAACCGTAACGGCTATTGATACAATGATTGCAGAGTCCACGTCCTACATGTCGACAACCTCGTGTGCTAAGTCAATACTTGATTTTCGCGATCACGCGATTCTCGTCATGAGGGATAGTGATATCAACAATCATTGCACGGTGCTCTCGTCAATCTATCACCACAATATTAAGCTTATTGGTTACAATAGTCCTGTCAGTGATGATAGATCGATTCCAGTACAATGTAGTAATACCATTCTCTAAAACAGGGTCGGGCACATACTATATTATGTATTGTGTTCTGTAGTATGGTACTTCGGACTCCACAAGATTGTACTGCAAGGCAAGTTACTGGTGGATAATCCTAGCGAATAGATTGTGTCTGTGCAAGTACTCGCCGTTAGCAAGACGAGTACAACCGGAAACAATATGTCGGATTGATTCACCGGGACGGTGGCTTGCCGTTAGCAAGACGAGAACCACCGAAAACAATATGTCGGATTGATTCACTGGGACGGTGGCCTGCCCGACAGCAGTCAAGCGTACCGTCCTTGACAATGTATTTCCGATAATTATTCATCATGATAACCTCGTCTATAATCGCACAGACAAAACCTTTGGTTTCCCCAAAGAATTCGCCGAAATGCAGCCAGGATACAGACGCCAAAATGTCTACACCAGGCCCATGGAGAGCCCAGAAAAAGCTTCCGTGAAAATCTTTACCTTGCCATACTTCCTTTCGATCGTTAGTATCAAGTACTGTAGGTTGGCGCCAGCGCCATGTGGAGCGCGGTTGTGGAAGGTTTCAGCGTTTATTAAACCTCAACCCCCATACTTTTACGGGATGTACAGTCTCATCACTGATGACCGTGGGTGATGCATCTGATATGCCGTCAGCAATGTACGGACCTTCCTATCCAGAGCATCTAAATTATCCATTCGTCTGAATCTATTTTAGTATGCCGAAAGAATACATCAAAACCAGCATGAGCCACCGTTTAAGGCACGCACCTAGTTTCCGTCTGATAAAAGACTACCTATTTAACATTTATTCAGGCGGCCAAAGCAAAGAAGCGCTTCCTCAAGGTTTCATGTCGGCAGCAGTGATGCCTTATGCTTTCGACAGTCAACAACACACGCAAATACTTGTAGGTTTCGGTTGAGGAGTATGATCTTAGATGAATTGAATCCGAGAGTTGGATTCCCACGGATTCCGTAATCCCTCTCGCTTTACATGCATGACTGCTTATTTTTCCACACCAAATTCCATCGTGATGGCGCTACTGAACGTTTCTGCTATCTTCAGCAGCTCCATCAGTCGCAAATTGTTGGGGGCAAAGAGTTTCAAGTCATTCATGTAAAGGAGGTCAGATATCACCTGACCACCTCTTCTCAACTGATAGCCGATACTTGTATCTCTCTTGAGACTCTAGCCTTGTGCTTAGAGGTTTCAAGGCTAAGCCAAACCAAAGCGGACTCAAACTATCGCCCTGAACCCGCTCAGTCCTGGTCGTTTCATCAATCCCCCGGATCTGTCGACATCTTGGATACAGAAGGACCATCCTCCACTGCCCCATACACGACATCAAGAAGATGTGTAGAGTTGCGTCTATTTTGTGCAACTTTAGCACCCTAATGAGCTATGTATAGAGGACTCGGAGGCACCCAGTCATAGGCCTCCCTATGAAAGAAGCACGTAACGAACCAGAATCCAGGAACTTAGCTTATATTGCGTTTGTGTAAAATCTAAGTGAAGGAAGAGGATGACAATATGTCTTACTTTTCAAAACCATAAAAGTCGTTTTACTAACACAACGAAGCGACTGAATGGTTTTTTGAACGGGAATAAAATGATAAATGCATTTATAATAATAAATGCATTTATTATTTTATTCTCGTTCCGTTTATAATGATAAATGCATTTATTATTTTATTCTCGTTCCGTTTATAATGATAAATGCGTTTATCATTTAAAAAAAAATCGACTAGATAATGATCTAGTCGTAATTTTTTTCACGAGAATATAATTCCCGACCGAGTTTTCACGAGAACATAATTCTATGACTGTTTGTCATACTAACAAATCGGAATACATTTTGATAATATTATATTAACACTTTAGGTATTCTCGTAATTTAAGGCCTGTGTTAAATCTTTGAATAAGTACTATTGTAGTATTTAGTAAATTCGTAAATAACGTATAAAAATTACGAAACAATTTGAGAAGATGTATTTATAGCACTCACAGATCCCAAAATTGACATAATTTACACTAAAACTAAGATAATGGCAGATATATTAATAAATCGACAATAAATATCGATATATTAATAAAACTAAAAAGCTTGAAATAAAGAAAATTATTCAAAAAACAAAAAACCCGACTGCAAAAACACATAACTGAAAAGATAAAAACAAGCATTATAATCTATAGAATTTTAGTATCGCAGGCGGGGACAAACAAAACTTACACCGTATTTCCGGTTATTAGTTTGTCCCCGCCTGCGATACTAAAATTCTATAGATTATAATGCTTGTTTTTATCTTTTCAGTTATGTGTTTTTGCAGTCGGATTTTTTTTAATGGAGTTTTTAGCTTTCGTTCTTGTACTGACAGCAAGCCACATAAATTCCTGAATTTTTTGAGATGGCGTTAATTAGTTTTCACTTCTGTCGGCAGTTCCCAAAGACTGCCCCGCATGTTTTTACGTTTAAATTTATGGGGGCAGTGGTGGCCCAGTGGTAACGGCCGTGACTTACGATATGTTGTCGGTCGTAGGATCGAACCCTGACAGGTGCTTTACATTTTGTTAATTATTTCATCACCACTGCTCTCAAAACGGTGAAGCAAAACATTGTGAGGAAACCGACATGTGGCATCTGCCAACCCGCACTGGGCCCGCGTGATGGATTACGGCTCACTTCCTCTTACCGAGAGGAGGCCTGAGTCCCAGCAGTGGGAACATTATAAGCTAATTATGCTTATGGTACAATGTTTTACCACATAAATAAAATATAGTTAGGGGTCCACACATTATTTATTGGGGATCGAGGGGCCGACATCGACAGTGGACTAAACGAGATATTTACGTTTGATGCGTATTGAAACTAATTTTAGAAAAAAAATATTGACAATTAACTAATCGTACAATTAGCCGGCCGTGGTAGATATAGATTACATCGTAAAAAAATATTTGCTCTAGTGTCATTACCTAAAGAGAAAACATAGGAATACCTATATTCAAGGCAATGGCACGTAAAATTTAATCGGAGAGGCAACCGGATGGCGATTGGTAATCTGGGTCTTGAAGTGATACCGAACCCCCCCGTACCATCCGAATGGACCCCAAATGGGCGGGGGCGGAGATATGGTGTTAGGAGGGCAGATTTTTTTTTTTGACATGACCTTCGAAATAATTCAAAGCAAGGAATTGTGTGTATCAATGCAATCCGGTTTTGTCAAAATTGACCCTCATTTTCAGTTAAAAATCATCGGTAAGGAGTTGCAAGAATTAAATAACGCGTAAGACATTATTTCAATTATAACGATGTTGGGGGGTGGCAATTTTTTTTTTACTATGTCAATAGGATATATACTTCAAAGCAACCGCATTTCCATCCAGTTGCCTCGTCGAAAAAAAATGTTATGACCTCCCAACACCATATCTCCGCCCCCGCCCATTTGGTCCATTCGGACGGTACGGGGTGATTCGGTATCACTTCAAGACCCAGATTCCCAATCGCCATCCGGTTGCCTCTCCGATGAAATTTTACGTGCCATTGCTTTAACTACTATGTTTGTTTGGATTATTGGCTTGACTATTATTTCCTAACACTTGCATTTGTATGTAGCGTTATGTGGAAAAAATCACAAAGATAAAAAACATCCTAAAAACCTCACATAATACAAAACATTAACCTTACATAATACCAAAACATATTGTCGTCATTACCCAGAGATTAACACCTGCTTCTCATGCACGAGGTTACAGGATCAAATCCGGACAAGTACCAATATTGTTTTTTCAATTCTTATGTGCTTTCAGAGATTATTTTTATCAGCTTTTTTATCTAGGACATTACTGACATCGGTAAAGTAAAAAAATTGTGATGGAACCCGGACTTATAGTTAATCCTCGTAAGTAAGACGAGCTTACGCAAGCGTGGTGCTCAATGCTCGTGCCTCCTCTGTAAGAGAAGAGGCGTTTATCTTAAACAGCGACAGTAATAGGTTGGTATTACTACAAAAACAGAAATCAACAATACGGTTCCCTGGAATAAACTCTAATAGTTTCTTACCCCAAACTTTCTAACCCATTTCAACGGATCATCCTGTGTAGCAAGTACCAACGAGAGAATAAGAAGAACTAGTACCCAAACTTTAACACCAAAGAAACCTAAATAAGGTCAAAGCTCATCCCGAAAAAGAAACCTAATAAAAATAACACTAGGTATTGCATTACACGGTCGCGTGTCAATCATTGCAATTTGAACCTTATGGCAATGACACACGTCACATACCGCCCGGTCGTGATTTGCAGCGAGACTACTGGGAGTCATAAGGAGACTAATAAAGCAAGCCGTCAGTTGTTTCTAAGAGCACCCCTATGCTAATACAGGGTGAGGCAATATGAGTAATAACGTTCCCGCAGCCCACTGAGTTTTATTAAGCGAAGGAATGTTAAGACTGCTCGCGTATATTTTATTGTATTTTCTTGGGACGGCGTGGTTCTAATTCGTTCATTTGTTGTTACTAGACAAAATCAAACTGGTTGCTAATTAAATTGTATTTATTTTTTATTATAGGTATAACATTGATTTTACATCCTGTGGTTACTTTCTCACACACTGACTTATTAATTGTAATTTTTTAAGAAAATCGTCTATTTTTACAATGTTTGTAAATATGTGAACACCATGTATCTATCACATAATTAATTTATCTGTCGTTTGCTCCACTTTAAATTCTTTTTACATTGTCACATCACATCATCTTCACATATAATTATAAAACTAATGTACAAAATATTGTAAAACATTTTAAAAGAGTAACGGTGAAGTTTCTTGTCCATTCTTCTCCATACGAAAACTATCTTTTGGAAGGGGCGACTAGAATCAATACTATATTTTGTAAATTTTGACGTTCAAAAGTGCCTTATAAATCATTTATTTCAAATAGGCCCTTGGCCTATTTGAAATAAATGATTTGACTTTGACTTTGACTTTGCAATAAAATCGATAAAGGTATTTTTAGTATTTGACTTAATATACAAAATACAGGTTGCAAAAGGCACGTCACTAAAGCCCATGTCAGACGCTTCACAAGAGTGAATGGTTCATTCGAATGATGGTTCATTTTTAGGGTTCCGTATGAGAATAGTGCCAAACAGAACCCTATTATTAAGCCTCCGTTGTCCATCCGTCCGTCTGTCTGTTTGTGTCTCCGAGTCGCAAATTTGTTTTTTTTTTTTACCCACTACGGGTAAGCTCTTGGCCTGCATCTCACCTGATGGTAAGTGATGATCATGCCGAAGGTGGAAGCCAGCTTCACCCGGAATTCTCAACCACAGAGGAACTGACTATTCTCTAACTGCCGAAACACAACAATGCTGTTAACATTGTTGTTATAGCGAAAGACTTAGATAAGATGGTGGTAGTTACCAATCAAACTGAGCAGATAATTTTGCTCCCACTGGGACATCGAACCCGGGACCTCTGGGTCTGAGACAGGTGGTTTAACCACTAAACCACAGAGGCGGTTAAATTCGGCGGCGGTATCATTCCAAATTCATACGACTCCGATAAAATTATATTGGAATGAACGTTCATCCTGTTTCTTTCACTTTTCGATCATTCCGTAGTCGAGTGAAAGATGCAGAGTGTCGAAATCCAACGTTGGATCGGTTTACTAATGTATTCATTTTTCATTAATTTGACTAGTGAAAATTGCCGAATTAAAGGCAAAATTAAAAAAGGGATGCGTCCGATATCAACTTAAATCGAAATCTACACATCCTGTATATCAAACTCTGTCATCATCATCATCACCATCATATCAGCCGAAAGACGTCCACTGCTGTACATAGGCCTCCCCCAAGCACCGCCACTTCGACCGATTCTGTGCTTCCCGCATCCAGCGAATTCCTGCGGCCTTTACTCGGTCAATCTCGTGGGAGGCCTTCCAACGCTACGTTTTCCGGTACGTAGTCGCCACTCCAGAACCTTTCGGTCCCATCGGCCATCTGTTCTGCGAGCAATATGTCCTGCCCATTGCCACTTAAGTTTCAAACTCTGTAACAGTATACAAAAACAGCTGGAAAACGATTTTTATTTTTGGTATAAAAACCTGCTGTTAAATATTAAAAATGACTGTATTAGAAACTCTCAGCTTCGTTGACATAATAACATAATACTGTCGCTTGCGAACGTATCCGTTTCTGCGCCTATTCAAATAGTGTCATTCCTACCGTGTTGAAAGAAGCGAAAGCCGAAAGGATCCGATCGGATACGACGACAGGACGACGCGGTCACACAGACAGACATGAAAACCGACTTTAATTATAATACGTAGAGATATCTACACGTAAGAAAACAAGTAGCTATCGCTTTCATCTACCAAACCCCACGAAACCCCAAAAATGATACTCAATACCTTAATCGGGGTTCTTACCCTTGAGTGGGTGATTCTTCGGTCAATTTTCAAAGGCATTTTCAAGTAGCGCACGTGTTAATACCCTGTCAACTGTCCCTGGGCTTCAATCGATCCCTTCTCGAGTTACCTCTTGTAAAAATCTTCACAACTTTGATGGATATGCGCGGATAGGATGTTCTTGTCAGTCAAGGTTGAGTGGGTTGCTTGAGACAACCATCTTTGTTTTTTTAAGAATATTTTGTACCGCCTACGTGGTGCGTTTATGTTGGCCGTGACGATGAAGTCGCTTCTTGAGCGTAAAATTGTAGGTTTTTATGGAACAATATGAATTAATGAATGAAATACATCGACACCAGCGTGTTTTAACCAGACACGAACCCCAAGATTTGCACTAGCCCCAGGAGCCTCATGCTTCATAGGGCTACAGAGGCCATTGCATATCAAGGAGTAGACCGGGGGCGCGGTAATGGTAGGGAAGACGTGCCCTCAGGATATGGAAGAATTTGCGAGCCGTACTAGTACAAATATTTTCATAATGTAAGGATTCACAAAGTTTATCTTGACTGACTAAAAGGTGAAGGAAGACATCGTGAAGAAACTTTTTATCTATGAAAATTTTAATGAAATGTTAGTTTAGGCACTATACATTCTGATTTTCCCTGCTGAGCATAAATTCATGACTAATAATAGTTGATTTCGGACATGAACATATCTCATAGTTTGTAGCGTATTTGTAATTCTACTTTACCTAACAAATAAACAACGAACCGTACTATTAACAAAACAAAACACTACACAGAATGGCAGTATATAAACATGTTCCTAAACTAACAAGCTAATGGTAAACGATGACGTAACAACATGCAGCGTACTAATTATCTAACTAAATGAACACGATATCATTAGCCAGCTAAACGAGCTCAATCATGACATGAAACACCAAATACTGAGTGAAATATCGATGTTTCTGACAGATTAATGATGGCTTCAGGGAGGAAACATGTCACTTTTATAAAATGAATATTCAATTCTTGTTTGAATTATTTTAATACAGCAGTGGAGTAAATTTTTTTTGAAGTCAAAACTTCTTTAGCGGCGGCGTTGTGCACTTTTTTTAGGATGGGTAAAAAATGTTAAACTCGCGTCAGGACACGTGACCTGATCGAAAATTCGTAAGACGGCTTGTACTGACAGCAAGCCACATAAATTCCTGACATTTTCGTTAGATGGCGTTACTTAGTTTTCACTTCTATCGGCAGTAACCAAAGACTGCCCCGCATTTTTTTTTACCATTATATGATTGAGAAATATGCGAGTAGCACAGGACCGGTCGTTGCAGCGATACTTGGGAGCGGTCATTGTCCAACATGATGATGATGATGACTGGTACCTAATTACTATATTCAGCTGAATTAATTCTAAAACTTTGACCACCAAAAATATTATTCAACGGTCCCAAATGAAGACTCTCCAAGACGAGACCGCTCCGAAAATGCCTGATTTGATATATTACGTGCGAAAAAAAAGCTTTTGCCGACTTAGCCAGATCAAACCGCCTTTCATTACTCTTTGTCTTCCTCATTACTCTGTTCATCTCATTTCTCTGTCTCTTTCATTATTTTGTAACTCAATGCTGAGAACATTGTGTTGGGTATTTAATATACTGTTATTTTATTATCTTCTTTAAGGTGCTGCCTTGTAATAGGATATTATGTGGGCAGTGATGTAATTAGTTAATTATGGTTTAATGACCTTTGATGTCTTTCATCAAAGGTCACATTCCCATAATTTTATTTCCTTTTCATGAGATATTACGCAGTCTCTATGATCTCGAGGAAATACTTAACTACTATTTACGCATCAAAATGCGTAGTTCGTATGTGGCGGTGTAACCGCATGAGGTCACACAAATCCTGAATCACGCTATTAGCCTTTACCGCGCGAACGACGTATATAAGACTATCCGACATTAACTTTCGGGCAGTTGCCCGCCAGACACAGCACCCGTCTGGTTGGAGGATCCTAGCTTTTCTATAGAGGATGAGTGAAGTTTACACCCCATTCCTCATGCCTCTAAACACGTGCCTATGAATGATTTGCAAGTCTGCGAAGCCCGCACTAAAATCCGAAACTGTAACGACTGTCATATTCATCCCTCAAACAACTTTGTTTAACAATAAGTCATTACTTATGAGTTATGAAGCTACATCACAGGTGGACACTGCCCATCCCTCTCAAATAAGGCCCCGATTTCTGCCCATCCTTTACATTAATCTCTAGGTACGGCCCCCATGGGAACTGTGCGGTATTCCTTATCGTTACCCGGAAACCGCAAAAACCTTTTATTGATGACATAATAAGCCGTCCCGTCTATTACATTTAATATTTTTGCCAGATGAATGAGATGGTGCTATACTATACAGAGAGCTCTGTCACTTTTTATCTTCATGCTTAAAAGTTTTATAAGTAATAATATTTTTCGTAGAAAAAAGATATCGTTCAGTTACCTATAAAGTTTTATCTCTGTTGATGGTTAAAAGTTTTCTAAAAATGGAAAAAGTTTTGATAAACGAAATCAAAGTCGTCAAGTTGAGAGTCCATCAGAACGCTGATGAAGGAATTTTCACGTTGAAACTTTTTACTTTGGAAATAGAAATTGTTCTTATATGCCATTGAGACTGTTTTGTTGAACAAGTTAGTTGTTGACAGTGCTACCGCTGAGCGTGGCTTTGATTCCCATTCAGAGCTGTGTTATGGAAGTCAGAATTTATGCCCAATCATTAGGAAATTAACGTAAATATTGACAGAATTATTGACGTGTTAAAAGTGATTGTATTTATTATATCTGACTTTTATAATTCATGTGCGTATTGTATAATTATCATTTGCTTCAAAAACAGTGAAGAAAATATTGTGAGGAAACCGGCGGCATGCCTGTGAGATATTTATTACTCGACGGCACGCGAAGAAAAAATCTGACACCAGGGTAGTCACTATAAAACCACATGAAAAAAGAAGAAAAGAAAGAAGTGATTGTATAAACCACGAGTAAATAAACATCTTTAACTAATGGCCTAACGGTGAAGGAAAAAACATCGTGATGAAACCGGCATGTAGGGGAAGGTGGGGGGACACCGGATAGTTAAGATAAAGACACAATAAATAAATCACCATGTTATTTATTGACATATCAATATCATAAATACTTAAGTATACCTTAGGCTTAACTTTGACATGAAAATGTTTGAGATCAATCTTAATAACTACAAAATATAACAATTTTAATTGAAAATTATGAATCCGAATTCACCCCATACCTATGGGTCAAACCGGATAGGCATTTTATATTCAAGGGGTGGATATAAAATGACTAACAATAAAACTAAATATTAAAATTATTTGCAGTTTTTGCATACAAACCATAATAATTCTTGTTCAGAACAACTGCACCTAAAGAGTGCATTGGCATCATTCATCTGTGGACTTAGTTTGACTGTACTTTAACTCACAAACCAAACACTCCGAATCCTCATTGTAGTTTTCTATATTCGTCTTTTTACGTGGCATGTTGGGGCTCGCACTCTGTAGAAAGTAAGAAATATAGTAATTAAAAAGATGAATAAAACAAACGTCCACAATACCTACTAATAAAATCAATCGGGGTGAAACCGGATAGACGAAATCACCCCGTACGCTTGTACCCCGCAGGTACCACGTTTGAAATTGTAATAACTAACAGTTTATGTTTACACTCATAGAAACAACAAATATCGTTTTAAAAGGTTAAATATGTATTACTTCTAAAAAAATACAACTGTATATGATAGCATATAGCTAAACTTAATGACAACACTTTAAAGAAATCAAAATATTAGATAACTTACCTTGGTTTTCAATTTTCGATTATAGACGCACGCGCTGAGATTTTACCGTCGTCACCATTTGTAACGGAATTGAGCAAGCGTTTGGGCATATTTCTGCACTAGCTAGAACGAGACAGCTGTACGCGAAGTATTGGAATAGCAACTATCTGGTTTGACCCCTTATCCGATTTCACCCCTCTTTCCCCTACTAGAAAAAAAAATCGAAGACATAATATGTCATCTACCAACCCGCACTGGTCCCACGTGGTGCAGGATTACAGCCCACTCCCTCTCACTGAGATGAAGCCTGTGTGCCAGCAGTGGGAACATTATGGGCTGATTGTGCTAACTAATGGCTCGCCTTCTATTACATAGGTCTTATAACATACATATTATAATCTGGCAAAATGTGTGTAGGGTACGTTACATAATATCTGTTTATATACTGGCATTATGGAAAAAGTCACGCCAGTAGACAAAGTGCTCAAGTTTAAGAGCGTTTAGGCTGCCTGTCCACTGGAGCGGAGGGGAGAGGAGAGGAGCGGAGATGTGCCAATATTAACCAATAGAATCTAAACTCCGCTCCAGAGGTGCGATTCTATTGGTTAATATTGGCACTTCTACGCTCCTCTCCTCTCCTCTCCAGTGGACAGGCAGCTTTATTCTGAAAGTTGGCAACATCGCAAATAGATGTCAAATATTTCGCTGTTTTGATTAATTTGGCAATATTACTGTATGGAAATATGAAATGTGGCTAACTAGCGAACTAGAATTAATAATGAATTGCAATTATAACACTGAATTTGATGTAACCATTCGCTAGTTAGCCACATTTCTTATTTCCATACAGTAATATTGCCAAATTAATTAAAACAGGTAAATATTTGACAGCTATATTTGCGACGTTGCAAAGTTTTAGAACAGAATTTACTTCTTCTCACAGTTTTAAAATTCCAGGCTCAATATCACAACCTACAAAATCCAGACAGTTTTTCAAGCGACTATGCACCCTAGATGTCTGCTGACACCGTTATAATCACCCTCTGAACTAAATCAGGCGAGGTACCTACTAAAAACTGTCATACTCCAAAATCATAAATCAAATACTTTTCTGTGTTAACCTCATTTTTTCATCAGAATTTTTGAGTGAATTCCGATGGAAATTTTAATATGAAATGAACTGTTTTGGCTGTCTGGCGCTGGAGGAGAAAAGATTAGCTGACTTGTTTTGTTTGTATTTTAATGAGGCACGCTATTAATAATATTAAAGTAGACAGAACATTTATGGCATTATAAACCGTAAGCAGAGCCGAAAAGTTTGACTGACATTTCGCCAGCAATTTTTAAAGGCCCACTTGCCTTTAAAAATAACTGGCGAAATGTCAGTCAACTTTTCGGCTCTGCTTACACGCTCTAGGAATAAAGATGTGATATTTATGTATGTTAAATAGTTTAAAATTAATCAGTTAATTAAATAACGGGTCGACCCAAATCATGTTGTGTATGAAGAACCTTGGGCCGTAGGCGTGTCTTACGAAGCTTGCCCACTGACATAATGTATTATAGCATATCTCTATTATAGTTTAAGAAATTCACAGATCACGGAATAGCCGCGCCGGCAGCATCTAGAGATGACGCACCATCGGTGCCACGAATTCCGTAGTACTCTACGGAATTCGTGGCGCCGATGGTGCGTTAAGAGCGTTTATCCTAATGGCTACTACACACATGCCGGCGGCATGGCTGCCGGCTTATGCCGCGCGGCACGTGCCTCCGGCTTTTGCGCCTTCATTTCCTTTGCGTTACTTTGTGCGGCAGTGCCGGGCGCGCCCGGCGGCCAGGCACTGTGTGTAGTAGCCATAAAAGTTGGCAAAGTCGCAAATAGCTGTCAAATATTTTGCTGTTTTGATTAATTTGGCAGTATTAGTGTATGGAAATTAGAAATGTGGTTAACTAACGAAATGGAATATTCATTATCATCATCATCATCATAATCAGCCTATTAATGTTCCCACTGCTGGGACACAGGCCTCCTCTCTGTGAGAGGGAGTGGGCCGTAATCCACCACGCGGATCCAGTGCGGGTTGGTAGATGTCACATGTCTTCGAATTCTTGGTTCAAAGACATGCCGGTTTCCTCACGATGTTTTCCTTCACCGTTTTGAGAGCAGTGGCGATGAAATTATTTACACAAAGTAAAGCGCCTGCTTAGGTTCGAACTCACGACCTACAACTCGAAAGTCGGGACAGTTACCACTGGGCCACCACTGCTCTACTATAGTCATTATGAAATACAATAATATTAATATCATACATAACACCGAATAATTAGTTTTGTAAAAACAAATTATATCTACTTCATTCAAATATCCAAACACGTTATAGCCTCTAAGTTTCGGGCATGACGGATAGGCCAAGTAAGCAGTTGAGCTACCCACTGCTAACAAGCCCTGATTACTAGTTTTAGGTTAGGCACACGCAAGCAAGCACTTTTAGGATAATCGATTTCATTACCTACCCCTGCTCTCAAAAAAGTGAGAGAAAACTTGCCTAACCATTTTTCGAAATAGCAATTCACAGAAATCGTATTAAACAATAACATTGTCAAACTATTAGTAGAAAGATTACAGAATCAATGACTATCAAAAACCATTTAACACAAAATCCTTGAACAAAAAACCAACATATTCGAATGAAAAACAAAACACAATCCCTATTCCACATTTAAATGTATTACAAAATAAAATCCGTATTATTCCGTGTTCAACACAAAATCCGTATACGACACAAATGTGTGCTGAGCTTAAACAAAAAGCAATTCTTCTTTTTTAATTTCGCTTGAGCAATTCGTGAGTTGTACGGAATTTATATCCATTTATAGTGAAATACGATTATTGCTCTTCACGCCTCTAAACCGTATATATGTAGATTGAGTTGAAATTCCTAATGTTTGCTGCTTTTTGAGCGAATTCAGCTGAGTAGGGATGTTTGGTCGATCTATCAGGTTAAGCTACGCTTGCAGGGGTTGGTCAGTGGATGGGTGACCATCTTCACATACCGAGACTCCTCCGTGCCTCGGAAAGCACGTTAAGGTGGTACCCCGACCAAGCAACCTTGAGCATTCGTTCCCTCTTTGCCGCACCCCACCTCTACAATACTTCGTAAAACATTACTAGCGCCATCAGGCGAACAACTTACGAATACAAGTAAAAATCACTGACCTTAGAATTCACAGACATCACACACATTCATAAAAAGTACTCTGTGCACACATTCGAAAAATATATTTTTGGAACGAAATTATAATGCGCTGTTTGTGGTAGCTAGTAAAAATCGTCACGCAAAAAAGCGTTGATACTTATGCCCCATGCGACTTTCTTCTTTCGAATTCACATTGTGAACTTCGTCAAAATGTAAATCCAAGATGGCGGCTCCGAAAATTTTCTCATTTTTCGTCTTGGGTGTCGTTTTATTAGTTTTCAGGGGTTCTAAAGCCGATAGTAAGGTCAAAATGGAAATCCAAGATGGCGGCACCGAAAATTTTGTCATTTTTCGTCATGGGTGTCGTTTTATTAGTTTTCAGGGGTTCTAAAGCCGATAGTGAGGTCAAAATGGAAATCCAAGATGGCGGCTCCGAAAAATTTCTCATTTTTCGTCACGGGTGTCGTTTTCGTACTTTTCGATGGTTCTAAAGCCGATAGTGAGGTCAAAATGGAAATCCAAGATGGCGCCAGCGAAAATTTTCTAATTTTTCGTCATGGGTGTCGTTCTCGTAGTATTTGAGGGTTGTAAAGCCGATAGTGAGGTCAAAATTTAAATTCAAGATGGCGGCAGCGAACATTTTCTTATTTTTCGTCATGGGTGTCGTTTTCGTAATATCTGAGGGTTCTAAAGCCGATAGTGATATCAAAATGTAAATCCAAGATGGCGGCTGTGAATATTTTAAACTCGCGTCAGAAATTTTACCTATATTGATGGGTGATGGATGGATAAATTGTTTATTTTTGTTAGACTATATTTTGAAAATAAATAAATATACTACTAATGAATATTGTATTTAACCACATAAACTATAGTACTTTTATACTGATAAATAAAGCAATTCATGCAAAATTATTCCCTAACCATTCCAAAATATTCAAAGATGCACAACGTTAATGTTCAAGTTTTCACTTCTGTCGGCACTCCCGGAGTGCAACCCGTTGTTTTTTTAAATTTTAAGTACAAGTATATATACGGTATATAAAACTGTACCTATTGGTATAAAATAAATTAAATTAGGTGTCGGCAACAACTTTTTGAAAAAGGAAATAGGGGATGAAAGTTTGCTTTAGAATCTGTAATTTTTGAAATGTTAAACTCGCGTCAGGACGTGACCGTAAGATCCGTTGCCTAGCAACCAACAAAATATCAAAATAAATAGTCTTTGACATTACGTAAAGATTGCGAGGTAAGAAATTTTACGCATATTGATGGGTGGATAAATTGTTTATTTTTGTTAGACTATATTTTGAAAATAAATAAATATACTACTACTACTAATGAATACCTATTGTATTTAACCACATAAATGATGTACTTTTATACTGATAAATAAAAGTTGGTATCGTTTTCGTAGTTTTAGTTAGATGGTTCTAAAGCTGATAGTGAGGTCAAAATGGAAATCCAAGATAACGGCTGCAATTTTTTTTTCATTTTTCGTCGTGGTTGTCGTTTTCGTAGTATTTGAGGGTTCTAAAGCCGATAGTGAGATCAAAATGTAAATCCAAGATGTGAAATTTTTGTCATTTTTTGTCATTGGTATCGTTTTCGTAGTTTTTTTTTCACCCATAACGAAAAATGAGAAAATTTTCGTAGCTGTCATCTTGGATTTACATTATGACCTCACTATCGGCTTTAGAACCATCGAAACCTACGAAAACGACACCCATGACGAAATAAGAGAAAATTTTCACAGCCACCATCTTGGATTTACATTTTGACATCACTATCGGCTTTAGAACCATCGAAACCTACGAAAATGACACCGATGACGAAATAAGAGAAAAATTTTACAGCCGCCATCTTGGATTTACATTTTGACATCACTATCGGCTTTAGAACCATCGAAACCTACGAAAATGACACCGATGACGAAATAAGAGAAAAATTTTACAGCCGCCATCTTGGATTTACATTTTGACCTTACTATCGGCTTTAGAACCCTCAAATACTACGAAAATGACACCGATGACGAAATAAGAGAAAAATTTTACAGCCGCCATCTTGGATTTACATTTTGACCTTACTATCGGCTTTAGAACCCTCAAATACTACGAAAACGACACCCATGACGAAAAATTAGAAAATGTTCATAGCCGCCATCTTGGATTTACATTTTGACCTCACTATCGGCTTTAGAACCCTCAAATACTACGAAAACGACACCCATGACGAAAAATTAGAAAATGTTCATAGTCGCCATCTTGGATTTACATTTTGACCTTACTATCGGCTTTAGAACCCTCAAATACTACGAAAACGACACCCATGACGAAAAATTTGAAAATGTTCATAGCCGCCATCTTGGATTTACATTTTGACCTCACTATCGGCTTAGAACCCTCAAATACTACGAAAACGTCGCCCATGACGAAAAATTAGAAAATTTTCACAGACGCCATCTTGGATTTACATTTTGACCTCATTATCAACTTTAGATCCGCTGAAAACTAATAAAACGACACCAATGACGAAAAATGCAGCCGCCATCTTGGATTTTGGTTTTGACCAAATTCATTCAACTTTCTTGTACTTTCGCATTTTGTGTGTTTACAGTTTACATAAACAATAGTAGCGTCTTTTCGCAAAACTCAATAGTATAAATACAAACTTATATTATTATCTACTGAATCGACTGATAATGTGACGATGTGTGTGTGTGTGCTCGATCACGTGACCGACGCGGTAACAAGCGATACGTGTTTCCCCCTCGAGACCTTGCGGCGCACTGAATCCCGGTATGGGGCGCATGAATTACAGTAGTGAATACGCCCAGATTTTGGAATAAAATCTATATAAAATCAAAATTTGGTCTTTTGAAAAAAAAAAAACGTTGCAAATGTTCGTTATTAAATTGTCTATCCATTAGTGTCAGTAGCAAAGTTAAATAATGTTTACTTTACGAGTAGATTCATATTATAAATCATTATTTCTCATTTTTAAGGTTTCGTTGGAAGGAGATTAATTAAACTTATACATATTAAAAAAAAAAAAAAAAAACGATCCGTTTGGACTCAAGATTATGTAGAAATTTAATGTATTTTTATTAGTTGATATTTCTTTTTAAATAACAAGTAGTTCGCTCCTAAAAACTGTACAAAAAACGGCTAGCGCGGCGTTTTGGTCAGGGAGCCGCCTTAAGCCGTTGGTCCCAGCTGTCATTTGTGGATCTTTGACAGTCGTTACGAGTCGTCAGAAGCCCGAAAGTCTGACACCAGTCTTACCAAGGGGTATCGTATTACCCAGTTACTGGGTTGTGGAGGTCAGATAGGCAGTCGCTCCATGTAAAATACTGGTATTCATCTGCAACCGGTAAGACTGGAAGCCGACCCCAAGATAGTTGGGAAAAGGCTAGGAAGGAAGGAAGGGATTTATGTTGCATTGCAAATTACTATACAATAGTTGAGGCCTTTAATCCAGCATTGTGCGCTCGCCACTTTGACCAATCAACTAACCAATCCCAATTTTCGGGTGCCATGGTAAAACTACCAACCCTCTGGGAATGTTCAACGCGCGTATTCTCTGCTCCAAAAGTATCTGACGAGAGTGTCAACAAAACCTGTTCTAAATAAAAATTTTCGGTAAAGGGAATTAGTTTATAAATCTCGCCACTTATAACAAAAACCATTACAATTGTCTGAGGGCCTATTTCACGATGTCCGAATAGCCACTACTTACCGAATAAATTCAAAAATGGAACAGAATTTGTATGAAATTAACTGCCAAGTAAGTTACTAGGAACTTAATCATAGGTGGTGAAACAGGCCCTTAATAAATAATAATTATAATTTTAATTGAAAAATCATCGACATAAATTGGTTTAACCTCAATTGCCAAATGAGATGCATCTTTAAGAAGATTTAAAATTAGAATTTTAAATCTTAATTTTAGAATTTCGGAATAAATTATTTTAGATTTTCAGGTTTAAGTTTAGTATAGCATAGCACAATCAGCCTATAATGTTCCCACTGCTGGGACACAGGCCTCCTCTTTTCGAGAGAGTGTGGGCTGTAATCTACCACCCGGGCCCAGTGCGGGTTGGTAGATATCACATGTCCTCGAATGTTACCACTGGGCCTCCACTGCTCACAATAAATTAATTTGTTTATAAGCAATTTTGCATTTAATTTTGACTTAAAAGATAGAGTAAATATAACTCCTTATTTAATAAAAAAATATATTATTAACTACCTACTTATTGCACGACTCATAATGCGAAGCATTAGAGTGTGCTCCACGATCGAAAAAATTTTTTTTGCCCCGTTTTTGCAACTGTTTTTATTGTTACACTCCTGCTAGTACACAGAACCTACTAAATTTATATACCATTGTATAGATGATTAAATGGAGATTAATACTGTACTTTTTACCAATTGATTTAATGTAGCAGAAATGAAAAAAACATCAAAGTAGTTGAAAAAAAATTCCTGTCCGTCAATTTATGAAACTTGAAAAGATTGTAGCTTGCGATAAAATCAATTAATTGAGTAATTTTTTTTTTAATACATTCGTTTCGGCCATAGAAGGAACTCTATTGAAAATGGCTCTTTTATTCAAAGTAGTTTAATTATAATTAATAAAATACTAACTAAAATATAATATCTTTATCTAAATATTTCCAACCTTGACTTAACGTGTTGCCTAGCAACCCACAACGTAAATATCTAAATAAATAGTCTTTGACATAACGTAAGGATTGCTTGCGGTTAGAAATTTACCCATATTGATGGGTAAAACAGCAGTCAAAACATACTTCATGAAAAGTGATAAATTGTTAATTTTTGTTAGAAACTATGTTTTGAATTTCTTTTTCGTTTATGAATATGTGTTATGAGGCGTGCACTTTTGGAATTTCCAAACTATGTTTTATTAATTGGAACCAAAAAGAGGTATCACTGAGCCACCACAGCTGCTCTCCAAGTTTAGTATACAATTAATAAAATCAAAACATTCAATTTGTAAGTGGCACTGCAAATTGACACCCAAAGGTATTTTTCTGATTCATTTGTTTCTATTTTCACCAGATTTTTGGAAACAGCCAATAGCTGGCCTCAGCGCACTAGGAGGCAATACAACCGACCTCTACGCATGTTTCCTTTGAGTGACTTCGCGCAAGCTCTGAACTCATAGCGTCTTATCTATACAAGCTCTTAGGGCCTTATCATACTAGCGGATTGCGAGCGGAACGGGTGCGCAACGAACACGCGGCGCAATGCGACAGTGAGACAGTGTGAGTGTGGTGTCAGTGTGTCGCGACGCATTCGCTGCGCGCCCGCTCCGCTCGCAAACCGCTAGTGTGATAAGAGCCTAATTAGTTTCGCCAGATCCATCTATCCGTCTGTATTTTACAGCTATTTATTATCTTTATAGAACATTTCAATGGAGATTTCTTTTTTCTCGCGGACTATCACTGTTAAAAAACTGAAAAGTTTATTCAAAGTAATTCAGATATTTCGTTTTCCTTTAGGTTTCTTCGCCGCATTTTAAAGTACCCTTTAGATTAACTAGCCGAGCCTTCATTAGGTACATCATTAGTTTCTTTATTAATTCGTGTTTCTACAAAGAAAACTTTCATAGAATTTTAATGTTACTGCACGTAACATTAAAATTCTAAGAAGAATAAAATTAAGAAATGTGGCTAACTAGCGAACTAGAATATTAATAATGAATTGCAATTATAACATTGAATATTGTATGATGTTGTAACCGTTTTAAGTCTAAAAAAAGGCATTTAGAAAGTTTCTAAATACTTTTTTTACATCGAAAACAAAATTTTTTGGTGTTGCGATATTAATTATTGCATTTACTAATAAACATTTTAGTTCCATAGTTCTACATTTCATATTTCCATACAGTAATATTGCCAAATTAATCAAAACAGATAAATATTTGACACCTATTTGCGACGTGGCTAACTTTTAGGATAAACGCTTGTGATCATTATCATCATCATCAGCCTATTAATGTTCTGTGATCATTATCATCATCATCAGCCTATTAATGTTCTGTGATCATTATCATCATCATCAGCCTATTAATGTTCTGTGATCATTATCATCATCCTCAGTCTATTAATGTTCTGTGATCATTATCATCATCATCAGCCTATTAATGTTCTGTGATCATTATCATCATCATCAGCCTATTAATGTTCCCACTGCTGGGACAAAGGCTTCCTCTCTGTGAGAGGGAGTGGGCTTTAATCTACCACGCGGGCCCAGTGCGGGTTGGTAGATGTCACATGTCTTAGAATTTTTTAGTTCTAAGACATGCCGGTTTCTTCACGATGATTTCCTTCACCGTTTTGAGAGCAGTGGTGATGAAATTATTTACACAAAGTAAAGCGCCTGCTTGGGTTCAAACCCAAGCACAACTCCAAGGTCCCTACAACACGAAGGTCGGGGCCGTTACCACTGGGCTACCACTGCTCCTGAAACGCTGTGATTAGCTTTTATTGTATAGTCAACTAGGTACATAAATACATATACAAAAATACATAAACTTAAGCCATCTTCCCTTGGGGGTAGGCAGAAACTACAGAACGCCACCTACTACGATCCTTACATCCTTTTACCTCGTTTACGTTCATCTGGTCATAAATGCACATTGGTTGCAAGTACTACGCACCTGATCTTTCTGGAAAATATCACCTCTAAGGACACTAGCCAGCTATGTAGGTTCCAAGGTACATACTCGTAATCTATGCAAATAAATAGAATTGAAGTGTCTATTTGTAATGTCAAAATAACAGCTTTTTACTAAATGCACTAAGCTGGAACTATACTTAAAGGTACGGTACATATACCAAAAATTTCAAAATTTAAAAAAAATTGGTGTCTGTCTGTGTGTTCCGCCTAATCTCTAAAACGTCTGGACCGATTTTGACGGGACTTTCACTGGCAGATAGCTGATGTTATAAGTAACTTAGGCACTTTTATTTTAGAAAAAGAATGAGTGTCCACGACGAAGCCACGAGCAGCAGCTAGTATTTATTTTTGTAATATTATGTAAATGTAAATATTGGACCCATTTTCCTAACGCCACATTTTCTGCTTCAGCCATAAAAATAATAACTTCTCATTTGACAAAATTTCGCATAAAAAGTAAGCCTTGTATAAAACTTTTCTTATCTTATGCCTAAGAAAAATACTTAGATAAAATAATACAATTTTAGTGCCTACCAGACGAATCGAATAGTTGGGGTCTTCTTCCAACTTTGGCTCAATAGTTGGATAGACGGCATACGCTAAAACACATGTAAAGTGCTTGCTACACGGTTGCCAACCGCGTCCCCGACAGAGGTGACCTTGGTTGGCGACCGGAAAAGTTGTTCAACGTTTGGTCATAAATCATCATCTACACGGTTGTAAACCACCAAGGTCACCTCTGTCGGGACACACGACAGTCACGTCAACGTCAAGTCGCCGTTCAGTCACGTAAAATATAGTTACTTAGAAGTTGGAGGATGTTGATGTGGGCGAGGACTAACTACACACATACCTCACGTCACTACCGGTGCGTCTCAGTCGACGTCGCGTCAGTCACCGGCAATTTTAAACTTTATTGCTGCGAGCGAAACAGGCTTTGTTATGACCGCCTGACTGACTGACTATCTGTTCACACACGGCCCTGAAATTGACGTGACTAATCGGTGACTTGACGTTGACGTGACTGAAGTGTGTGCATGAATCTTTAAATACCTACATTATATAGCTGGAATTTACTGCAAAATAATTAATTTGTAATGAAAGAAAACGTAATGAAGAAATATATTTATTTAGCACACTCAGTTTCGCCGGGCGTATTTTAATCGCGGCGATTTTTCGTACTCTGGATTTTCAACTCTCGGTATTAAGCCGAGCGTTGAGAATCCAAAACAGCGCAACATAGCGCGTCAACCAAACTGGATTTTCCATTCTCGGCCCTAAACAAAGCGTTGAAAACAATGTGCGCGAAAAACGTCGCCGCGATTAAAATACGCCCGTGTGTACCTAGTAGGGTTTGGGAATTCCCGACAATTTCAAAGTCCCGGGACTCGAGACAGCCTACAATCAAAGTCCCGGGAATTCCCGGGTAATCGAGACTTTTAAGAAAAAAGTTTTTCTTTGCTTTTTTTTTTCGAGGGGTAAGCCTTCTTTGAAGAATTTTAATTCAGTTAATTTCTGGTGAAACGTATTAATAAAGGCATTTTTTTGTAAAAAGCAACATTTATTCGTTTTAATCTTAGTAATTGCTTTGTTTATTTATTTTAATCACACACAGATTCACTTTTAAGCAGTTAAACCTTATAGTTATTAAACGAATTTAGTTAAAAATCATACTAATTCTTAATAACTTTACTATTATCTAGTAATTCTAGTATCTAATCATTGGTCATAATCACAACATTTTTAATTCTCATAATCACAGATTTGTTTCATATTTAAATAATCCAAATATAAATAATAAAACAGACTTATAAATCAGCCTTTTAAATAATCAACTAACACAATTAATTAGACTTCTTTGCTGATTTAATAAAATAGGCTTTTAAAAAAATCTGAGCGTCAACAGCTTTGTCCGACAATCTGTTTCTGATTTTTATAATAATGCCACCGGACAAGGAGAACACTCTCTATGGCGGCATTATAGCGGCACGGCAAACGCAATTATTGTGTTGTGTACTTAGTAGTTACGTAGTAGACCAAGTAATTATTTATTAAACTAGCCTTATGGCGCTAGGCTCCTTCAATTATTTGAAAAAAAAAATATTACATAGCAATTTCGACAATCTTGTCTCGTCTCGAGTCTCGACCCGAAAGTCCCGGGACTCGAGACAACTAAAATTACGAAAAGTTCCGGGACTTCGAGACACAAGACGTCCCGGGAGCCGGGACCCAGACCCTAGTACCTAGGCACACAATTGCATTATACATGTAAATGGCCAAAACAAAGTAGACATCTCTAACTACATACGAGCTGGTCCAAACTTTGGCCCCAAAAATTTATTGGGGCCAATCAATCGCGTTCTTCAAAAAAAAAAACATAAATATCCACATTTACATGTAGATAAAAATGTTCCCAGTTTAGTGTTCATATAAGTAATTTGTATGTAATGGGACCTACGGGTATACACGAGAACTACTACTAACTAGTAAATATATATACTTTTTTTATGAAATATTTTTGTGGGTAGTTTCAGGTTTTATGCAGAGCGATTCCGTTGGGCATTCATCAGCATAAATCAAAGAGTTTTTTACTGTTATCGATTTAGCTAGATACGAGTACTGCGTCCAAAATTGTGAATATTTTATAGAAGAGTATGAAACTGTATGTAATCTTCATTTCTGTCCAATGTCTCTTGTGCTAGTGGTAACTTGAAGTTTATTTTATTTATTAAGATTTATTGTAAGTATGAAAAGACCTCCATTAAAAAACTAAGAACTTACTTTCGTCTTCTAGAGTTCTTCTTTACAAAAAAGCTCCAAAGCTCTTCTAAAGCAAATAAGCCAAACCAATAAAAATGCTCGAATTACAGGCTCACTTTTAAAGACTATCGGCTTATCGACCCAGGTTTAAACCATCAACAGCCATTTTTTTAAATTTCGAACTTTGCTCCGACAAAGCTAGCAGCCCGAAGTAACATGAGATAAGGACAGGAAGTTAATGATTCCGACTCCGAACAAGCTTAAAGTTCCAATTACAAAAACTATCAAGTTATCAATTATGTATTAAGAACTTTACCATGCTCGGAATAAAGTTCAAAATACAATAAGTAACTGGTTTAAACTTAGACTTAAGGGGGATGCGCTTAGGTAGCCCGCGAAATTCTAAATTTCTTTCGTTTTATGCAATTTGCAGGTCAGTGTCAGGTTGTATGTCGATTAAAATATGATTCGCAACCGCAAAAAATACGCTTTTCAGAATTATAATAATTAGAATCATTAATACAACTCTTTAAGATAGCATAATCCCCAAATTTCATGATTTCATGAAATAGTCATTCAGTGGGATAAATGAACTTACAGAGTTGTATTCGAACCCAAGCAGGCCCTTTACTTTGTGTAAATAATTTCATCACCACTGCTCTCAAAACGGTGAAGGAAAACATCGTGAGGAAATCGGCATGTCCTAGAACCACAAATTCGAAGACATGTGACATCTACCAACCCGCACTGGAAGGCAATTCTCGCGCATCTTACATTCGTTATTGTCGCTCGATTCGTACTTTTCCTTCGTAAAAATCATGTTTTCACTCGTAAAAATCATGTTTTCACTCGTACAGCTATTCTCGCCATATCGATTCGAGCATTTGTCGCAGGAAAACCACGCAAAATGCATAGTTTACATGCGACTTGCAAAGAGTGGTCGGTACCAGTCGAAACGTTCATGACGTCATTTCGAACGGCGTACCAACGTCAAACAGTTGTGTCATTCACAATTAGTCAATGCGGAAGAAAATAATAAATGTTTTTTTACAAAATGCGTTACGAGTTCATAAACATCTTAGAAAACGTTGCGATCGCCACAACAAGGAAAAATACACGAAAAAATACTTCACGCGTCCGCCAAAGTTGTCAACTATCCACTGCTTGTGTGGCGTCGATTGATAAGACACACATCTGAGATATATTTTGAAACGGAAGGCTTCTAAAACCAGTCAAGTGGACGACGATGGCTTTACTATAGTTGACGGCAAGAAAAGTCGATCACGGAGCAATTTTTGAGCTGCATCGCTAGTGCTCACCATCGTCATGCATATTTCCCGGTTGTACTTACAGACATTGAGAGAGGAGCCATGGTCTAATCAGTGCCGAATTAAGGGCTTTGCTGAAGCTGACGAGAATGAAGCTGTACTATAAATTTTAAGTCCTTCATCATCGAGGTTCCCGGGTTGCAAAAGGCTGGCATACAAACACCCGAATTTCACCAGGCGAGAGTTGCATGTAGATGTTACAGGGAAGCATTACCAAACCCAAGTGTGGTGTGATAATAATTGTGTTTGTGGTGTAATATAAACCCAAGTCTAATTAGTTTGTGATATATTTATGTAAAGGGTCTTTTGCCACCCAAATTATTATACATATTGCTATTATTATTGTATTACAACTTTACAACAGGTCCAAAAACATGATGCAGAATTTCAAAAACATTCAAAAAACAATAAAGATTTCAAACATGTATAATTGTTTTTCAATATCAAACTTATAATTAACAAAAATACTATGCTTTTACATTATAACTTTGCATTATAAGAATCACTAGTTTACACAAAGACATTAAATTATTTAGTATCTTAAGACCTGATTTCACCAAACTATTCTTAATGAGCCATTATGAAATGTTCTGTTAAAATTGACGAAGACGTCAAAAAGGTTTACGTTCTACGGAGGGATCTTACCAAGGCGTTGCTAAATCAAACATCAAGTAGAAGTATCTGTCAGTATGTTATAAAGTACTCTGTGGTATCTGTCATCGATTGAACAAATATGACCGGTCTGACTTGTCATTCACTCTCGTTAGTACGAGAGCTCACGACCAAAATCATACCACATCGTTTTACGACCAAAACCGTATAAAATCGTTAGTTTAAATGATTCTGAACCCGACTCGGTGAGCAGTACAGGTCAGAAACGACACAGTTATGGGAACCCATTTCTGCTATGTCAAAAAAAATAGGCAGACAGTTTCATCACTGTCTGATATTAAAAATTTACATAGGTTTCGTAATTTTATTACGACAAAGTTTCTGAAAATTGTGTTTTCTGTAGGTATCTAAAAGGGGTTATAGACGTGCAAGCAAGCACACGGTCTCCGTCTTATGGCTCGGCGACCTTACTCGACCGTGTGTAAAGTTCGCCGGCGATCCAACAGGTTTGAAATTTTGCTCGTAGCCCACCTTGGTTCGTAGTTTCGTACATCTGTCATAGCCGCGAGTCACGAGCCTGCATTTTGTTTCGTCATTTGTGTAATGTATGTTTAGTTTGGTTCAGAAAATTCTAAAACATCGCAATACAGTGTGAGAAAGCGTGTTTCACGTGTGTCACCAACAATGTCGGGCCAAGTACGCATGTCTATCACCCACTTTAGATCTATCGTTCAACTACATTCTGAAAATCAGACAGATTGCTATGAAACAGTTTGTTTTTTTTTTTTGACATAATATTTAAAAATGCGGTCAGCTCAGACGTGATGCGGAAAATTGAGGAAATTAGGATTTGTTGAATTCAGAATAACCAAATCTATCGATTTTATACGTTTTTGTTCGTAAAACGATGAATCATAAATTTTGGTCATCGGCTCTCGTACCATGTTTATAAGCAACCAAAACAGAATGTCATGGCGTCTAAACAAATAATTATCTAAATATACCTCATTGGAACTAGCCGTATAATAATGTAATGCCACTGAATTGAAATGTCATAATTTGTGTTAAAATCGAAAGAGCATCTGTGTAATTCTTTATTTGTCGGTTTAAACGTCATACGCATATTATATAATATACTGTCATACCATATGTTTTATGTTTTCGGTGTCGCGCTTGTGGAATTTTAATTGTGGTGATTTTTAATAACATTTCACCTTGGTTCCCCGAAGGGTTGGGCAAAGATGTACCTTTAGTACACCCACATTTCGCCAGTTATGTTTAAGTCCCATTTAATAGGGGGCGAGCCTATTGCCATCAACCGGGCACAAATCGTGACTCCGGGCTGCTACTGAGATATTCCTGGTGGAAAAACCCAATAACACGCATGACCTGGGAATCGAAACCAGGACCTCATGCTCAGCAGTAGCGCTTGCGACCACTAGACCAACGAGTCAGTGATTATTACTTTGTAATTTTTAAAATTTTGTGTGTTGTAATATGTCGTAAAGAAATCGCGGTCCCAATTTCTGCGCAGTGAAAAAGAAATTTCAATAAGACTCATTACAAAACATAATAATATTGTAGTGATGATTGCTCATGATAAAAGAGGGTTGAAAGATGCTCATAGAAGAATTCAACTCCCTGAGCAGTTTCAATGTCCGATATACCAACTAAATAGGAGTTGGTTTATTAGCGAAATCGAATTGTTTCTGTAAGCAAACAAAATTTCAGGTTTGCTTCATCCATACCCATCTTATACGACATCTCGTAGACGGTTTGTGTAACATTCACGGTAGAGATGATGGGGTTGTCCTATTACTAGTGGGAAGAAATGTGTGAGCTTTTAAACTAGGTGACAAATTACACATATATACCTACATAACATCACGCCCGTATTCCCCGATGGGTTAGGCAGAGGTGTACCTATAGTACACCCACGTTTCGCCAATTATGTTTTTTAAGGCCCATGTAATAGAGGGCGAGCCTATTGCCATCGACTGGGCACAAATCCAGACTCCAGGCTGCTACTAAGAAATTCCAGATGGTAAAACCCAATAACACATTACAAACAAGGTTACAAATTAGCATCCAAATATTTATATTAAGTACCTAACACCTTACGAAAGAAGTTGTACTAAATAACAAAACAGGCATATTTTTATTACAATTCACATCGTAAGACCATTTAAGGTACACACCGATTTGATGAATATTCAAGTTTATCTTCAATCATTCAGCGCAAAACATCCATAGCTACAAAAATCTGTCGATAAATGAAACCTTGTCCTGAAATCTACATCGTCATATTCTTCAAAATAGTGACGTCGTCGCTTTTTGTGTGTTTTAGGACGTCGAATAATATTACAAGTTCTATTTTTTTTTATATCACCTATTTCGTGTTAAAAAATAAAATTATCACCAACTCACAACCAGTTGACGGCCCGTTACAAGCATTAGCAGACCACTGGAGCAGTGATTAAGTTTAACGCCATGTTAAGAGAATTAACCATTCGTTAGTACGTGGTGAAACACTCACTACGCCTAACGGGCCGTTATCTACGTAATGGGACGTTAAAACTAACTAACAGAGTATGGTGAAACTAGCTCTTAGACTCAATTTCACCATACTCTGTTAGATATATTATAACAGACTGTTAAACACAATGTCAACTGCTGTGATTGGCTGTTGTCATGTCAGTGAGCCAATCAAAGCAGTAACCTGAGTTTAATGACCTGTTAGCAAATTTTTGTGTTTGGTGAAATTGGGTCTTAATCTCTTTGATTTTACGCGATTAGTCGGCGTCATGTGTATCGCGCTGTTTAGTAGCCAGCTTAGGAATCCCCGGATCATTACACCACCTCTTGCCCAGTCTTCATGAATTTCGACAAACGTTGTCCAGAAATTTCACCACAAAAAAAAATCGTGTTGTAATGAGCCTTCTACTGCTTGACCCTCAGCTGCGTCGTTGGAATGGTAGGTCGCAGCAGCCATCCTGAGAGTATTATGAGAGCCGGTGATTCGGTCCGGTCTTTACGGCAATCACGCTTCCTCTTCTCTATCTTCATAAGCTTTGATATTATTTCGGTATTCATCAGTTTACTCAATTTAATCATTGGTAGGAAATCTGTTTTTATTATTTGATTACACTTAATTATGACGTGACTAAAATCGTTGACATTTAATAGCTATTATCTATGACATTGACAAATCAGCATTGCATTCTGTTGTAGCAATTAAAAAGGAGAGCTTATTAAATATAAATATTCTAATAAGTCTGAATGAAAAAGTTTTTATTTTATTTATTTTATTCACGGTGCGGCGCAGGCGTTGTGTCAGTTGTGTGTCGTTCCTATACATTTTGTATGAAATATGAAACAGGCTTACTAGAGAATGGGCAGCAGTCTTCTCTATGCATTTTCAACACAATACTGCGATCGCCAACCCGCCTGCCAAGCGTGGCGATAATGGCAAACCGCCTAAAAATTGACAAGCACCAAAAACGCCCCGACCTCGTCACACCCGACGATGAGGTGGAGACCATGTATGAGGATATTTCTAGAGTCATGCATGGGTCTAAAACTCACTTCACCGTTGTCATGGGGGACGTCAACGCGAAACTGGGCAAACGAAACGTTGATGAGCTGCGAGTGCAATTTGGAGTTGGACGTCGGAACCACCGGGGTCACCTACTTGCCAGTTTTATAGAGAAGGAAAGCCTCTTTATGATGAACTCCTTCTTCAGAAAACGTCAGCACAGAAAGTGGACCTGGCAGAACCCTGATGGTGCAACAAAAATGAGATTGACCCCATAATGTCGACAAAAAGCAAGTATTCAATTATGTCTCTGTGATCAATGCGGTGAAAACCGGAAGTGATCACCGCATAGTAAGAGGCATATAGAACTTAAAAGTCAAGTTGGAAAGATCTCGACTGATGAAGTCTACGCTCCGCCCGGCAACTACCCAAGTCCTAAACCCCGAGAGGTTTCAGCTCAAACTTCAGAATCGTTTCAAGTGCCTAGGGAGCACCGTGGACGATTTTAGAAATTATCCATACGGTTGGGTTCAAGATCTTTAAGACCCGTCGTACAAATAGAAACAAGAAGCTCTCTGATCCTACTATACAGCTCATGAAGGAGAGGCGCGAGATGATCCTCCAGTCTTCAGATGATGCGCTAAAGTACCCGGCAGCTCAGTAGACGGATCTCTAAGTCCTTGAAAAGTGACATTCGCCGTTTTAGTGCAGACCGCACTAAGGACGCGATAGAGCGGAATAAGGACTCCAAGGTCTTTGCTAGAGATCTGTTTATTGGGCAGAGTCAGCTTGCAAAACTGAATACCGATGATGGCAGGATCGTATCCGCCTAACCTAACCAAAGAAGAAGAATTGCCAAACTTAATTTGCAATGGGCAGGACACATTGCTCGCAGAACAGATGGCTGATGGGGTGCAAAATTCTGGAGTGGCAACCGCGTACCGGAAGACGTAGCGTTGGAAGGCCTCCCACAAGATGAACCGATGACCTTGTAAGGACCGCAGGAATCCGCTGGATGCGGGAAGCACAGAATCGGTCGAAGTGGCGGTGCTTGGTCTATGTCCAGCAGTGGACGTCTTTCGACTGATATGATGATGATGATGAAACGGGCGGTGCAATGCCCGCGCGGCGGCGCCCGCTGGTCCGACACAACGCTCGCGCCACTCGCCCTTTGTGTATGTCCCGCGCCTTAAGAGCCAAGAACAAAGAAAACATTCAGTAATAGGGCGGATTTCACCAATGAAATTGAACGCGTTCAGCACATCTAAACACGTTCAAGATATAAATGATTATATAATTATTTACTTTAAGTATAACACAACTTGTTACGAAATCTATAAAGAATTTTTTTCGATAAATGTTTATGAAATACGTATATAGTGGTGCTCGAATTTTTTTTTACTTAAAAATCATTTTTCAAGTTTGTCGACTCCTTAACCAGTCATGTGGACCAGGAGGGTTTTACTTTGGTTGAGGGCAAGAAAGGTCGAACCCGATGCAGCCGCAACAAACGCGGTGCCCCCACCTTGCTCCTGTACATTTCCCGGTTGGATCCACAGACATCGAGAGAAAAAGAGCTAAGGTCTAATCAGTGCCGATTTTTTTGTGGTTTTACTTGAGTGTATACTTGTACGAGTCATGTATCGTACTAGGCACGCACGTACTACTCGGTACTACATACATCAGCACATTTCCGTCACTTTGCACAAATTATAGTGTAACGTGACAGTACACGATCAGCATTCATAGTCAGCTGTACTCATTCATATAGCATTAGTTACATGGTAGTTAAATATATTCAATAAACCATCATCTTTGGCTATCCGTGACTTATCATTTCAAGCTATCATCCAAGGTGGGTGCGACCCATTCAGCAGCGCATACAATACTGAATTTACATAGTCGATTATTTTGTCACTAGAATGAAATGATATGACCTACGCCCCTATTATTATTGTACCACTATCATGATGCAGTATTTCAAAAGCATTTCAAACAATAAGATTTCTAATGTTTTTATTTAATTTTTTTCAATGCAAAAGTTATATATCTGACAAAAATACTATACGTAAACAATACATTATAATAATCACAAGTTTACACGAATAGTCAGCGTCCTGTATCGCCAGCTGTCCAGGAGCTTAGGAATCGCCGGACCATTTCCCCTCTCGCCCAGTCTTCATGAATTTCGAAACATGTTTGTGCGGTACTTTGACCACAAAGAAATTTGAATTCGTGTTGTGACGACGCGAAATTTGTTTTCACAAAATTTCCCAACTATTTTTTGGGCTTTTTTAAAGTAATATAACCGGGACACGTAGTTATACCAGCGTCGTTAGAGCAGCAGGACGCTCCAGTTGTTGCAGTACCGCACTCTTTACGACAACCATACTTCCTCTTCTTTTTCTCCATCTTGATAAGTCTTGATGTTATTGTGGTAGTCCTCAGATCACTTATAATATCATTGGCAGTTATCCTGCTTCTATTTAATTACTTGTTTACCAATGTAAACAAACAGAAATTATAACTTTAATTTGACGTGACAAATATCTTTGACATTGACAAATAAACATCAGCCATGCATTCCGTTGCATGAGAACTTATTTTAATGTTAATAATAAAATATTAATGGAGTTACGAAATCAATAATTATGATGGTAGGATTCATAAACGTTTATGTAAGTAATAAAAAGTTGCCCAAAACCTTTTATACGCTTATCATTTTTAATATACTTCAAGAAGTACATCTATGGTTGCGTTTGAAAAGTAGCATCGTTTTGTGAAATGGATCGCTTCGCGCGACGTATAATGACAACATTTTTTCCTTCGACTCGTTTATTGTACGAATGACTAGAATACGGAAAGTCACAATTTTATATGCGACTTAGGAAGACGAGCGGCAGTTCGAATTCGACTAGAACGAGCGTAAACGCGAGAATTGGCCTCCTGGGCCCGCGTGGTATATTACAGCCCACTCCCTCTCACAGAGAGGAGGCCTGTGTCTCAGCAGTGGGAACATTAATAGGCTGATGATGATGATGATGATGACAACCTGATACTGACCAAATACTGGCTTATACTGGCAAATTGCAAAAAGCGTAAGAAAAGAATTTTGCGGGTTACACTGACGCTTTCGCCTTAAGCTAGAATTATTATATTGATATAAAGTAATATACGTATATATATCAAAGGCTAGAACTCTTTCTGTAATGAGACTGTATTTCACCTGATGGTTAGCGATGCGCACTGATCTAGAAATTATACCTTAATCACTTGTGACTGGAAGATTTACAGACTAAATCACTTTTCATTCCAAAAATAAAAACCGGGTACTCTTACGCAACAGAATATAATTATTTGAATTCATTATGTAATAAGCTTAAGTTTACGATTGGTTACGGACACAAATCTGCTCACGTAACACGGTCGAGTATTGCCAAAAAATACCGCTTTCTAAAAATATACCCACCCTCAAGAATATATTGCGGAATCATTATTTAAATGGAGGTAGTGCTGCGAATTGTATTGTTATTCTTGTAGCTCTCTATAACACTTATTTTTACCCGACTGCCCCAGAAGGAGGGTAATGTTTTTCGAGAGTATGTATGTATGTCTATTAGATTTCTTTGGCACGCTCTGTAGCCTAAACGGCTTGATGGATTTTAACATATGAGGTGTCGTTAGATTCGTCTTAATCGTAGAAGTGACATAGGCTATATAATATTTATGTATTGCATCTGCAAATACAAAAAAAAGGGAAAGGAGGTTTTTTAAAAAAAAAGGAGGGGAACAATAAGCTGCTAATGAGTCAATTCCAAATTAAGATATATTAATAAAACTAAAAAACTTGAAATAAAGAAAATTATTCAAAAAACTAAAAACCCGACTGCAAAAACACGTAACTGAAAAGAGAAAAACAAGCATTATAATCTATAGAATTTTGGTATCGCAGGCGGGGACAATAATAATTATAACAATAATAACCGGAAATATGGTGTAACTTTTATTTGTCCTGCGATACCAAAATTCTATAGATTATAATGCTTGTTTTTCTCTTTTCAGTTACGTGTTTTTGCAGTCGGGTTTTTTGTTTTTTGAATAATTTTCTTTATTAGCCTTTGTTATTTGAGGATACAGCGAAAATTCTGTCTGAAAGTTTGCGTTCGTGGACTCTGCCGACAAGTATTATTGCTCTGTTCTGATTTGAAGTGAAGTGTATGTTGGAGAAATAACAAGATACTTAAAAAAATATATATTTATGTACTTAAATTGGTTTTTTACACAAAAAAAAAAAAAAAATGTTTCGAACTCTGAGAAGAAACACCGAAATGAACCAAGAGGTCAGTCTCTTTTAACGTCCAGAGCTTATCTTGGACAGGTCATGTGATGTGATCTTGTGTGTTACTTTACCTAGTGTATACTAACACACCATGACAGTTTATTAATGAATATTTTAAGATATTTTTTTAACTAATTGGTTAGTAAGGTCCGCATCGCAATAAACCCGGGTTTAGGGCTTGTACACAAAACTGCGATACGACGTCGCAACGCAAAAATCAGCGACGGCTCCCTAAGATTTTCTTCCAAAGCTTCTGCGTTGCGAATTCGCATTGCGCTGATTCGCAGTTTTGTGTACAAGACCTGAAAGGGAACTTTTGCGAAATCTAACTACTATAAAACTAGACAGTACATAAACGCCTATACATTCCAGCATCATTTAAGTACGAGAAAGTATCGTCTTCTCGAAACATGCTTACAGCGTGGTTTGACATGAAGAGCACTTCCCGCAGATTTAGATACTGGATGCAATGTTCCTTTTGTTTCTTGGTGATTAACTCCTTTTTCGTAATAAACGTTGTATATCGCCTGTATAGTTACACACCGATTTCTCTATTTCAGTCGTCAGTAATTTGACATTTGAGAGAAGAAGACAAAGCGTTGTGTTAATTGTTGTTTATTTATTTATTTATTTTGTAATCCCCTAGTGGGATTTATGTGTCCGTGGCATCACAGCGGGACTTATCAGAATACCAGCGCTGCGGTACTTATTTTTTTAAGTATCGCAGCATATGCTGAGATAGGGGCCTCGCACAGGTCGTTAATAGTTTTTAATTTTTATTTTTGGTTAATACGAACTCGTTTTATTGTTCGTTTTAGATGCTCCTTTAAGTTTTATTTTTATATTACTGTTTGTATTTTCTGTGCGTGTCCCAAATAAAATATTTTTCTTTCTTTCTTTCTTTCTTTTGTGTAACTATACAGACGCTATACAATGTCTATTAGTAAGGGGGTAAATGTATAAAATGATTCTTATTAGATTCGATTTTTTGTGATTATTATTATAGTTGTGTTGATGTAGCATATACATAATAATTATATTCCTAACTTAATATTATTATTTATTAATTCATTTGTTTCAAAGTTCATAACATTACATTGTATTTCATATAAATTATACATGGCTACTTCTTATACACTGTATAACTGTGCGTTTGCACTGGCGAAACATTCACAACAAAACATGTTGAAATCTCTAGTTCCTGTCAAACATTGTGTGGAACATTGACAGAAAATAGAGATTTCAACATGTTTGCGTGAAACCGTAACAAACAAACAAATAAATTAAGAAACTCACTTTGAATTTTATAATCACAGTTAGGATGCTTTTGTTTGTGGTCATTTTGTGAAGACTACATTGTTACTATAGTTTCATAAGTAGATAAAACCATTTATTTCTTAACACATTTATAGTATTAAAGGACAACAACTAAAAACGTATATCTTATCAAAATATACAAGGTCCCAATAAATTAGATGGACAAATTTTAACACAGCGTTCAGTACGTCTAACCAAAGATATCCAAGCAAAAAAAAAGTGAGATTATTTTGACCAAAAATAATAAATGGCATTGGGTAACCAACATTTTTGTTGTATTTTCGTTAGTTGATTTATTTTTCTTGTAAGTATCTAATGCGTTTTTATTTTTTTTACCATTGTCCTTATTTTGGTGGTCTGATGATTACTAAAAGTTTGTCCATCTATTTTAATGCGACCTTATATATATTTCCCAGCAAACTTTTATGTTAAATATATTTATTAATTTCCTGACTGTTAGTCAAAAACTTGGTGACCACATTTACCAAGAAGACGTTTAAATAATTTGCACAGATCTCACTATAAATATGGCGAACTTTAAATTTTATTGTTTTAGTTCGCAAACAATATTCCTAATGGTTTAAAGTTTTGAATTCATGTCTGTAAGGAGCTCTGAATTTAAATATATAAGTTTTGGAATCAATTTGTTCAGATCAAAAGTAGATTAAGATTATTTTCGTGCATTCGAGTTTCGTTTTAGTCATAAATATTATGATGTGTCGAGTTAGGGCCGTTTATTGCAAAACTATGTACTAAGAGTTAGCCCTAACTTTTACACGATATGTTTTTAGAGTACCGTACCTCAAAAGGACTCACGCACCGAAGGTTCCGTAAGAAGCTTCATTCGTTATTAATTGACTCAGGCGTGACTTTGCGGAAATCCATTATAAAATACAATAGACGATGTATATTTAGTAACTTAATCCGCTTAACTCTTTTTAAAGAGTCTTAGAGAACCCTGTGAGAAATCGACACGTGTTTCGCCTCTCAACGAGGCATCCTCAGGATGACGATTGACTTGTTGCGAACTCGGACACGAAGTGTTGCCACGACACGAGCCGAACGCAAAGTGAAACCTGTATCACATTTCTTACAGGGTTCTCTAAGACTCTTTAAGAACAGTTAAGTGGATTAAGTTACTATACATCGTCTACTGTATTTCATTCGTTTATGTAAGAGAATGATCTTATAAGGGCTTCTTTTTTTACCTTTTGAGGTACGGAACCCTAAAAAACGGAACCCTTTTAGGTTCACTTCGTTGTCCGTCTGTCAGTTTATCACGGAGGTATCAATTTGAAATTTTTATCAAATTCGTAGGTCTGCGGTGCTCTGGACTCTAAAAACTCTTGGAGCTCTAAAAAATCAAACTTCTAAGTTACCGCAATAAAAAAAATACGGCCATATATGCGATATATTTTGACACTCGTAAATAAATCAAAACCCACTTCTCGTTGACCTAGCAAATCTCATAGCAAAAGTCATGTGGTCGACTGTACCTTCTTCGCAATAAAATCTCTACTGGAGACTTTTTAACTCTGGAATCACGAATTTCTTTCTTTGCGACGCAAGAGTTTTTAAAGTTCGTTTAAGACGGTCTTAAGGGACTTTCGTATAAAGTTCGTAGTTTCGAGTTCAAGTTAAGTTTTCAAATTCCTTACAGCTTACCGCGACATTGTAACTTTTAAAAACTAAAAGTATTTGGATTTACCTTGTACTTAAAAACTTAATTGCTTAGTAGGGTTACAAAAAGATTAGATACCTTTGTAACTCGTTTTGACCGCGTAATACTTTTTCAAATAAAGAAAAAAATGTGTTTCAGGTTTACTTAAACTTCAGTACCAAGAAGAGATTAGGCTTTTGTCTTTTGTTTTTGCAGAGAGAGTTTTACAGGATACAATATAATTTTTTAAAGGTGAGTTTTCCATATGTCATTTCTCAGTAGCAGCCCGGAGTCTGGATTTGCGCCCGGTTGATGGCAATTGGCTCGCCCCCTATTACATGGGACTTAAACATAACTAGCGAAATGTCGATTTACTGTAGGTATAATTCTACACAACCCTTCGCCGAAATTAGCAGGGGAGTGTGCCTGACTGCTGCGCCAAAAAGGCCCAGTTCAGCCAGAATGCCAGACAACTACATATATGTGCCTGACGCTGGTTTTGAACTGGACCTGAGAGTGATGTAACCTGGGATGTAACGGATGTAAATCAGTTTTAGGTACTCAGCTCAGCTTTACTCAGCTTAACTCCCTGAAGCTTCTCTTCTTTGTTACAAAAAAATATGTAGGTAAGGCAATGTATGTCCTGCTTGCATTACCTTTACCTTACCTGCATAATTCCTTGTATGGTCGTAAAATATTCCTGTTAACTTGGCGAATTAGGCTGAATATAATGCTTGAAGTACGGGTGAACGGGGAAATTCTAACGACCACTCGATTGCCAAACATTGCAAACGGTATAGAATTGAGTCGGTTGAATAACACGATTTACGGTGTGGGTTGTGTGACGTCAATCAGACGTTCATTGCATGTATGGGATTCCTAATGGACCCATTATGTGATTTCATAATTTCTAATGTGACTGTGTTATAGTGGATTACATTACATAGTGAGGTAAAATGTATGGTAGTTTAGCTTTCAAACCGTCCAGGATAACGTTAGAACGTACACGTATGTGGCGGTTATACGAAACGCATCAAAGTCAAAAAATACAATTACAATAAATAGATAAATAGGTACTAAGTAATAAAAATGAAAAGCCCTCTTCCTCTCTCCTACTTTTGCTGTGCCCGAAAGGGTCACAGGGTTCACATGTGGAACATGACATGACGTCACACAAATCCTGAATCGTGCAGTTAGAGTTTACCGCAATCCTGAATCGTGCAGTTAGAGTTTACCGCGCGAAAGACAGAATCACAGTTTTGCTAGAACAAACGTTGTTCAGACCACGGTCTACTACCATTCTATACCATTCAATAAAAAAAAGTCAATGGTACCTATTTGAAAAAACACAAAAAAGGCTGATTTATTTATTTGCATTTTGGCCCGCATTGGCCGGAAATCCTTGTAGTCCACATGGCCTCCTCATAACTCTTTTGAATGCCATATTGCTACCGCGATGAGTCTTTTGATGTTACGGTTACTGTTTGAACACGTTTGAGCAACATAAAGACTTATTTGAGAACGCCTAGTTTAGTTTGTTTTAATAACATATTGGATGGTGTAGAATGATAGTACACCATGGTCTGAACCACTTTTGTTCTAGCAAAACTGTGATTCAAATTTCACGGTGTATAAGACTTTTCGACATCAACCATCGGGCAGTTGGGCCAGACACAACACCCGTCTGGCTGGAGGTTCCTCCCTTTTCTAATGAGGATGAGTGAACTATACACCCTTCCTCATACCTCTAAACGTATTTCCATACACTTAGGTGGTTTTATTTTTTTAGTCCTGTTTTTCGTCGTTGTGTCGGTCGTCAAAAACCCCAAATTTTTTTACAAGTCTTATCAAGAGGTATAGTGTTCCTAGTAACTGGGTTGTGGAGGTCCGATAGACAGTCGTTAAATGTAAAATACTGGCATTCAGTTGCATCCGGTTAGATTGGAAGGCAAGCATCATCATCATAAGAGGCCAAATACAATTATTAATTTTTTTATTTCATTTAAATACATATAAATTACATTTTTAAATATTTCTTAAAAACGGATATAAAAACATTTAAAAATAAAAAAATAGTCGCCCATCGGCATCAGGAACAGGGTCCAAGCTGCCGGTGGTCAGGGCTCTAGAGAGAGGAATTGATTCAGAAAGCAGTACTCCTAGACACGGCACGCATAGTGAGGAGGCTCACTATGCGTGCCGTGTCTAGGAGTACTGCTTTCTGAATCAATTATTTATTTTATTATTATTGTAGTTTACTAATTAAAAAACAAAACAAAATTTATGTTGAAACACTTAGCAATCTTAATACTACTTATTACTAATATCATACTATTGCATAACGAAATATATAATTTAAGGTTAAAACATAGTTTACAAGAACATTGTGAGGTAAATCGCGAAATAACTAAAACAGTACAAAAACGACGACGGCGCGGGACAATTGGACATAGGCCTTCCCTTAGAGTAGGAAGTGAAACCGGTCCTGCACTACGGAACGGATATCTCAATAATTTATTCAAAGGCATAGGTTTCAGACTTCCACCAATTTTAATATTCATCGACTACTATATACCGAATCGAGAAGTGTGAATTTGAAATGCATTCGTAACCAAATAATATAGGAATAGACGAATAGTTACCTATGAGTATACAAAAGGTATTGTTGACAAGGCAGATGTGAGAGGAAAGGCTGGGAGGGGGACGTCCTAGAACGTCCTGGTGATGAGTTCTTCATCCCCCCGACCCTTGCCCGCATCGATGCTGAGCTTGTAGCTTTAAATTCCACTGTTAATAATAATCCTATAAAGACGCCCTAAGCCGAGGTCCGTACCCCACAGGGGGTCCCTTAGCGAGCGTTCGCCTAGTATATAAGTTATTTTACGCCTTCGCTGGAGGTTTCAAGTTAGTAGCTTAAGGCATACACATATAAGTTTGGTTAAGCATCTACGGCTTCCTCAGAGGTCAACTGCGAGACGAACACTAAAAAAAAATATGTTCTTCAGAAAGGCCAGGTGCGTAGTACTCGCAACCGACGCGGCGACGTGCGTGTATGACCAGATGTATGAACGTAAACAAAGCAAAAGAAGTATTTTACGAACATATCAGGTGGCGTTTTGTAGTTTCTTCCTACCCCATGGGAAGCAGGCTTGAGTGTACACAAATAAATAAACTCAATACATAAAATGAAAACGTAAAAATATTTTATTACATCTACACCGTATTGGAAAACGTGCAAAATAAAATTGTATTCATGCTGAAATTGAATGCAATTCAATTGAATTCATTGGATTGTAAGTATTCGGTTTTCAATTAATTCAGTGTGCTGAAAAATTAAATCAAGCGGGAATGAGTTTTTGGGAGATTTCAGTACCTACCTGAGGTGATTCTAAAGCCGTATAAAATTTTATTTGAGAGTTATTGCTTTTATTTTACGAGGCAGGTGTGCTATTGAAATTAAAGTGGAATACAGTTTTTTATATAAATCCATACAGACGTTTTCCTACTAAGTAAACGCTACTAATGAGAATGAGGTCTCGGGTTCGATTCCCAAGTCGGGCAAAGTGTTATTGGGTTTATTTGGAGTTTCTCAGTAGCCCGGAATCTGGATTTTTGCCTGGTTGGTGGCTCGCTCGCCCCCTATTAGATGGAACTTAAACATAACTGGCTCAATGTGGGTGTACTTTAGGTACACCTCTGTCCAACCCTTTGAGGAAACAAGGCGTAATTCTATGTTATGATTCTCCAAAAAACAGCGTCTTTAAACGACAAGGTAACAATAGGAACAAACCTATCGGATAAAGTATACTCGCGACCTTCCAAAGAATATTATTATGCAAGAAACGTGGTAACGTTGGATTTTAGCCTTAAAACTCTACGTAACAAATTAGGCAATTTTTAGATACTACTTGAGTAGAAAATTAGAGGGTAATTACTGGTAGGTAATAGAAAATGTGTATTTATTAAAACACCATAATATTTTTATCAAAGTCAAAGTGAAATAATTTATTTTAATTAGGCACATAAAAGGCACTTTTGAAAGACAAAAAAAAAAAAAAAATTGAATCTATTCTAATTGCCCCTTCCAAAAGGTAGTTTTCGTATGGAGAAGAATGGGCAAGAAACTTCACCGTTACTCTTTCAAAATGTTTTCACAATATCTTGTATACTTTCTCGCCAATTGGTCAACACTTCACGTGACCTGAGGGCTGACTCGTTCTTTGGCCAAAGAATTAGCATTGCCATCCAATGTGGCAATGCTGCCAGTCTTCTGGGCACGTTTCCGCATGACAGCGGTGCGGACGTAATTATATAATTATAATTTATATGTGAACATTATTATCAGACTACTGGCTCCTCATCATCATCATCATTGGCAGTCTTATTCCACCCACTGCTGAGTATAATAGGCCTCGTCCCTATTGAGCCATGCTGCCCTGATCTGTGCGGGTCCCAACCAGGTCTTCCTCGCGATCTTCTGTATGTGGTCCACTCACCTGACTGTTGGTCTGACAACGCTCCGTCTTCCATCTCTCGGCAATCTCGTTAGTGCTCTGCTACACCTGCTATCATCACATAGCCAAGTGTCCTGTCCCATTCCAATTCGAAGCTGCTACCCGTAGACAGGTATTTTGAATCTAAGTCCTGCGTCGGATCTCTGAGTTACGGACTCAGTCTAAACAATCCTGCCCACTTCCACTTCGGAGCTATATTACCCGTAGTCTGGCATTTGGAATCTAAGTCCTGCGTCGTATCTCTGAGTTACGGACTCGGTGTAGTCAAATGTCCTGCCCACTTCCATTTCAAAGCTACTACCCGTGGTCCGACGTTTTGAATCTAAGTCCTGCGTCGTATCTCTGAGTTACAGACTCGGTCTAGTCAAATGTCTTGGCCACTTCCATTTCAGAGCTGCTACCCATAGATCGTCGTTTTGAATCTAAGTCCTGCGTCGGATCTTTGAGTGACGGACTCTGTCTAGTCTAGTGTCCTGCCCACTTCTATTTCAGAGCCGCTTACAGTAATTCGAAATCTTAAGTCTCTTTACCTTAGTCCTACATCAGATCTCTGAGTTACGGACTCGGCCTTTCAAATTAAATGCCTTACATGGCACACTCCATAGCCCTTTGTGCAACTTGGACTTTGTACACAGTCTCTTTAATGAGCTCAGAGATCCATGTTTTGGCCCCTTATGTCATGGCAGGCCGGACACATTGTTCATACAATTTGGTTTGGCTGCTACTAAGAAAATTCTAGTGAAAAAATCCAAACACACATGGCCCAGGAATCAACCCCAAGAAATGAACAACAGTCAAGTCATGCTTGCGAGCACTAACAAATATCAGTACCTAATTGCAAATTATATTAAACCTATTATAATAATATGACCTATTATAATGCTTCTAAGCTTAACATTTGCTTACTGTTATTATAACAAGAACAACATACTCGTATTAATAATAATTCTCATAAACTATGCGTCATTGTTTACGCTTATACATAAACTTACTTGTAATTATGTACCTACGCTCTATATTAAAGCGTTTTCCGTACGTTTCCGTTAGTGGAAGCAAAGCGAATGCGATGCTATCAGAGAAGCAAGAACAAGCATTATTTCTTGGCACGCTCTTTTCATCGTAGAACTCGAGCGAACAGGTGAGATCGAAGTCAAGTGCAGGCCCATTTTTTGGCTGAGAGGTGTCTTTAAAAAAAGTCTTCAAATGCAAGTCAAAGCATTTATTTCAATTAAACCATTTACAGGCACTTTTGAATTGTCAAATAGTCGGTCAGTTAGTCAGAAAGTTGAAGCTAGTTGCCCATTCTAAAACGTAGATCTCTATGGAGAAGAACGGGCAAGAAACTCCCAGGACACTCTTTTAAATAAACATAGATATTACAAAATCAAGAGCAGTGATGTCCCAGTAGAGCAGTGGTGGCTCGGTAGAGCAGTGGTGGCCCAGTGATATCGGCCCTGACTTACGAGTTGTAGGTCGTGGGTTCGATCCCAAGCAGGCGCTTTACTTTGTGTAAATAATTTCATCACCACTGCTCTCAAAATGGTGAAGGAAAATATCGTGAGGAAACCATATCTTAGAACCAAAAAATCGAAGACATGTGACATCTACCAACCCGCACTGGGCCCGCGTGGTAGATTACGGCCCACTCCCTCTCACAGAAAGGAGGCCTGTCTCCCAGCAGTGGGAACATTAATAGGCTGATTATGTTACAAAATCTTGGGTACATTATTCTTGTTGCTTTCATAAGTCAGAACAGTGTACAAAAAATAATCAAAACAATTCAAAATATAAGATTAAAAATAAGCTCTGGCAGATAAGAGATGGACCAGTTTTAGCTTCAGATTATAACATTAATGTATGTCTAGTTAAAATAATATCGATCCCTTCAAACTAAATTGTATTCTAATTATGCATTTGTGATTCGAGCCCACAAAATGTTTAATCGAAAATGCAGTTTTGATTCCTTTTCGTAGGTCAATTTGACGCGAAAGTTTTGGGCTAGCTGCACATTAATTATTCAGTTTATGTTATATACAACGTAAAAAAATAATGCCCCATTTTTCACCACTCTCCAACTTAAGAATTTATTCCGAAAAAAGAAAATCTTTTAGAACTTTCAACAAAAAAGGTTTTACGTTCTTTAGACTTTTGCATTTCAAGTTTTATGTGACTGCGCTACCATTTTGGAAGCTGATCCCTCCGTAAACTTTGAAAGCGCATTATATGAACATATTAAAGCTGAAACGTACATTGTACCTCTACAGTACAGTTGACAAAAGACATTAGTGTACAGGCTGGTAAAACCAATCTTTTTAAACCCACAAGAAGTCATATCGTTCATCTTGTGTCTTGTAATTATACCTAATATTATTATACTCGATAGCAGACATCTTCCGTCACAATCTTAGATCACATGATTTTCTAAAAATCTTTCTTTGTTATCCGATGCCTACGATATAAAATGCACTTATTTTCAAAATTTCTATTAACTCTGTGGATCTGGATTTTATGTCAGTCAGTTCGTTTCCCTTTTTAACGGACTTCAAAAGGAGGAGGTTCCATATTCGTCTGTATGTATCATTTTTGTATGTCCTGTATGTTTATCGATATCTTAATCAACTGTGGACTGATTTAGAAAATTCTTGCGGGCTTGTCACATATTAAGTTTTTTTTTTGGTAGTTTTTGAGTTAACTTCAATAATACGAATTTAAACCACTTTGTGTATGTTTATGATGATATAAAGTCCCTGTCGCTGTCATATATTTTGTAACTATAAATAACTAGCTTCAGCCCGCGACGTCGTCCGCGAGCTTCTATCCTTCCTCAAGAATTGGGCTATCCACACCCAAAGCACAAAGAATTTTTCAAATGCGACTGGTAGTTCCGGAGATTACCCCTTACATACAAACTTATAAACAAACAAATATAACCTCTTTACTCGTAAAATATTAGTATAGATTTAAAATAGTTTCCATGGAGTTTCTTCCCTTCTCCAAGGTACGTAGGTATGTTTACCAATTTTTTTTAATACCTGTGGAAAATCTTTTTTGTCAACTGTACACCGGAATCCTCCTAGGTGAACAACCTCATCTAGTCTTCGGTTTTCAAAAGACATCCATTTAAATATTCGATCACGGATTTAAAGGGTCAAGACAAGAACTTTTGACCCTTAGGGATCTTTTGTTAGGTAGACCCTCGTCTCCAATGGAGGTAGATTTCATGATAAGTATCCAACGATTTGTAGTATTTGAGGTCTGAAGGCGATTCTCCTTTGTTTTTAGTGCTGCGGAGATTTCGTCGGGAGCTTTGGTCCGATTCAAGTGTTTGAATAAAGGTATCAATAGACAGGGGCCCTAGTACGAATAAATGACGTAAAAGTAATGTTAATTCGCAAGTTTTTTTTTATCGATTATACGACTATCCTATACCATTTTGGTTTAAATTTTTGCAAAAAGCACAATAAGTATCACACATAGACATGAATAAAGACTCAAAACTAAGTAAATATTTTGTGCGAAAAGAGTGTTTTCAATTCTAAAATAGTTCGGATTACATTACAAGTGAATGCTCAAGTTTATCAGCACCTTTACGTTTTAATCTCTTCGCGTTCGTGTTAGGCCCACAGCTTAGTCCTGCATTACATCGGTTTTAGTCACAATTTCCCGTGTTCCGGCTGCATGTCGTAAGTGACGACTTTGTTCTTGTCGAAAAGTTTTGACAACCGTTTTCGCCAAGCGTGTTGTTGAATTGTTTTGCTCGTGTATTATAGTGTCTTCTTCCGTCCATTCTTATTGTTATTGTGTCCAGCGTTTTCAAATATTTCTTCTTCTTATTCCGTCCTTGGCTATATTAAGGGTTGGGTCTTCTCACTTTTCTGCGCCAAATTAGTCTGTCTTGGGTTGTCGGTGCTGTCAATTGGGCATTCTTGAGGTCGCTTTTTATATTTGACCACCAGGTCAATGGCGGGCGGCTTATGCCTCTCTTTTGTTCCGGCAGATTTAGTGCAATTTGTACCACATGATCTTTATTGCGTCCATACCGTCATAGGTGGTTTTCAGCCATTTTAGCACTGATTGGTGCGACTTTAAAGCTGTATGTATTCACGTTTTTAAATATTTAAGAGGGTTTACGTCGTACGGCATTTCATACAAACTTTCACGCCCTTGTTTTTCGAAATGACTGAACCGATTTTAATGAAACTTCACAATATGCATATGCAGGCAGGATACAAAGGTCTAAAAGACATTTCGAAAATGTTCTTAACTAAGTTTTTAGACCTTTGTATCCTGCATATGCGTATGATGTTTCATTAAAATTGGTTCAGTCATTTCGAAAAATAAGTTTGTATGGAATGCCGTACGACGTAAACCCTCTTAAGAGCGTAAAATTTGCTGATGTCTTTTCCTGGCTGATATGGATTGATCCAGGAGTTAAGAAAAGACAGTACCTATAGCATGAAGAGATTATATTATTGTGCTTTCTGTACTCTTCATGCTACGGACGGACGCCCAAGATGACCCATGCAGAAATTGTTTCTCTCCAAACTTTGCTATAGATGCTTCATGCCAAGCCAAAATATGCTTAATAGTATTAACAGACCATCAAACTTGGTTCGAGCAGGACAGCAGATATTGGTTCGCTTCGTAATTTTACGGAACAACTCTAGAGGAGCAGATATAGAACGTTCTCTCCGACACTGGTACAGCAACATGTCTGCTGGAACAATGCCGGATGAAGGGGGCAGTCCAGCCTTCCCGCAATTGTCGCCAGTACGATTTTAGGGCTAACCCGTGCCCTGCCCTGTGCACCGCCGTTAGAACATCTCCGCCGCAAAACCTTAGCAGCGAAACCGCAGTAGTTCAATTCAACTGGCTCGCGTCAAGTTAAGTTGAACTGGAGTAGCGGAACATAACGCGAGTCAGTTGAATTTAATTACTGTGGTTTCGCGGCGGAGTTGTGCTACTGGCGTGATCTGTTCTTCTAGACTCTAGAGAGCAGTTTGGTGACAATTATTATTATTTTTAATAAGGCAAACATATTATGTACGGAGTAAACAATGTCCTCTATCCGGCCCGTAGGTACCAAGTTGCGCTATCATCGCTGAAAAAATGTATACATAATCAGGCTTCCTCTCTGTGAGAGGGATTGGGCCGTAATGCACGACTCTGGCCCAGTGCGGGTTGGTAGATGTCACATTTCTTCGATTTTTTTTTAATAGGAAATGCCGGTTTTCTCACGATGACTTCCTTCACCGTTTTGAGAGCAGTGGGTGATGAAATAATTATTTACACAAAGTAAAGCCCTTGTCTTGGTCCGAACCTACGACCCAACTCATAAGTCGCGGCCGTTACCACTGGGCCACCACTGTTCACAAAAAAGGTATAAAATCGTCGATTTAAAAACAAATTTTTCGTCTATAAAGTCTGAATCTCTAAGAATGTTTCATATATGTTTGCACAAGTGTACGCTGCGCTATTCTTGCAGAAAATAAACAACATTGACCTTTCACGATCCGAGCTTAGGAAAGGGTAAACGGTTTGTCTGTATAACTCCTGACATTTCGCTCGTGCAAATATTGCGATAAATAGGAGCAGTATGAACAAACGTACATAAATAAACATTAGGTCAGCAAGAACGAAAATAAATTTTGAATTCTGACTGTGTCATTGGGTATTTCCATCTGGAATTTCTTAGTAGCAGCCCGGAGTCTGGATTTGTGCGATAGGCTCGCCCCCTATTATATGGGACTTGAACATAACTGGCTAAATGTGGGTACACCTCTGCCTAACCCTTCGGGGAATACGGGCGTGATGTTATGTTATGTAAAGTTATTTAAATGTTATGCTGAAACTTATAGCATAATCAGCCTATAATGTTCCCACTGCTGGGACAGAAGCCTCCTCTCTTCGAGAGAGAGTGGGCCGTAATCTACCACGCGGGCCCAGTGCGGGTTGGTAGATGTCACATGTCTTCGATTTTTTGGTTCTAGAACATGCCGGTTTCCTAACAATGTTTTCCTGAGCAGAGCAGCTGAGAGCAGTGGTGATGAAATTATTTACACAATTTAAAGCGCCTGCCTGGGTTCAAACCCATGATTGGTAGATGTCACATGTCTTCGAATTTTTGGTTCTAAGGCAGACAGGTTCTAAGAGTTTCCTCACGATGTTTTCCTTCACCGTTTTGAGAGCAGTGGTGATGAAATTATTTACACAATTTAAAGCGCCTGCCTGGGTTCAAACCCACGACCTACAACTCGTAAGTCGGGGTCGTTACCACTGAGTCACCACTGCTCCCGATGCTGAAACTTACAGAGTTATTTTTACAGTTTTGTTTTCATAAAATTCGCTACTAAGAATTTTATTTACCTACTACAACGTTAAAATGGTTTTTGCATAGGTTATTGTTTCTCCGAAAACTTTCTTACACAGTTCGCCCGTCGACTCAGAAACGGTATCAGAAAACTTTACTTTTTACTTAGTTTACTTCCACCGTCCAAACCTATTTGTCTTTGCAAGAAATAATTTTCTACGAAAACTTAACAATATTTGGCTCCGAAAGTTTTTAACTTTACATAAAATGTGACTAATAAACTTGAAGGTAAAAGTTAAGGATGCATAAACATTTTTTAATAAGGTCGTCACAGGCCACTGAAATTGAGCAGATGTGCGAACGGTACGGGGTGAAAAACTTACAACACAAATGCCCGGAATTGGCATAGGTACGACGTTTTTTTATCCCTGAAAACTGATTTTTTGTAAAAACCTATTATGAAATAGGTTTTTAGACGAGATAGGAATATTTTTTCTGTCTAAAAACGGGTCACTACCTAAACCAAACTACTAAACGTAAATATCAAAAATTTTCGTCATTTGCTGTATTTCCTATCCTAATAAATTAATGGGTATACTAACAGCGAATCTATCTAATACCTATAAACGAGCAATTCTTGTATATTATATAATCTGATCTCGGAAACGGCTTCAACGATTTTCATGAAATTTAGTATGCAGGGATTTTCGGGGGCGATAAATCGATCTATGTAGTTAGGTTTTAGATTTTTAGAAAACGTACCAAAAAAAAGAAACCAGTACCGGTACCCAGATATTATAGATAATTTTTGACATATTTTCTCGACGTCATGTGAAACCAAGTCAGAGACCCGTGGGCGGCATAAAAAGAAACTAACCACACAAATAAGAAGAAGAAAGCGAATTTATAACATTTTCTATGAGGATTTAACTTTTTTTGGCTTAAACGAGTTCTGTTAGAAAGAAAAATGCGTTAAACGCCTGCTACACGGTCGCCAACCGCGTCCCGACAGAGGTGACCTTGGTGGTTTACAACTGTAAATGTAAATGACGGTTTACGACCAAACGTTGAACAACTTTGCCGGCCGCCAACCAAGGTCACCTCTGTCGGGGACGCGGTTGGCAATCGTGTAGCAGGCATTTTATTGGCATTATAACATAAAAATACACCGTATAACTAAAAAAAACAAAACAATTATTATAATGCCAAAAGGGCCTCAGCTCAGCATAATGTCAGATGGCAACACAAAGTGTACCACCTGACGCTGATTTTCAGCTCACAAATTCAAATAAAATGTTGTGACAGTTTATTTGAAGTTGTGAGTGTGTATGGTGTATTGTGAATGAGAATCTAAAATTGTTACCATATCTACGTTTTTTCTGCGATCCGTGAACAACTAATTTGATTCTCGCCTCACCTCCGTAGGCGTCACGTTACGCGCCATTCCTCAGCGCTCGACGCGAAACTTTTTATTTTTACAAACTTTTTGATAAGTTCCATTCTTCTCTACTACTGTAAGGCTTCAGTGGTAGCGGTAAGCGTCGAAACTGAAGTGACTCATAGTGATTTTAAAGTTGTGAAATTTTGGTTTTTCTTTAAACTACTTTTAACTTTTTTTTTTCTTTTTTTTTATTGCTGAATGGGCCTGCTCTTGACCTCGATCTCGCCTGATGGAAAGATGGATGAGGTCTATGATGGAACGAGCCTGCCCAGAAGATGCCTGTTTACTCTTGCTTTGAAGGCAGACGGGTTATATGTGGAAGGGAACACAGACGCCGGCAGACAGTTCCACACTTTGGCTGTGCGCATTATAAATGTAGAGGAGAAGCGCTGAGTACGACTGAACGAGATATCAACCAAGTGCGGATGGTACCCTGCAGTACGCCTGGTAGTCCGAAGGAATCTCTACGTATGATATTGTGCGCCCCTCTCTATCTGGGGCGATCCGCTTGTCGAAAACCAGTCAAACCGAATCGCTATCGTGAATAGAAACACTTCGTACCTGTGAGGCTTGCAGGACTGTTTGATCCAGTAATGGCGATCCGGCTCTCAGGACCAAAAATGTACGGTCAGTTTGTCCGTACACTGAAATGTCGTAGTAACTTAATGGGTACGAGTGTGGGTACGAGTCACACGGGACGTTTACAGGAAATAAAATCACTGTTTTGTGTTCGTTATTTATTGACCGATTTATTAGGAAAGACATTAAAATATATACACGTAAAGTAGGTGACTTGTGGTGGGCGCGATAGCTTATTCAGCAAATGTAGACAAGTAATCGGCGAATAAGCAAATGCTTGTTGAGGTAAAAACTAAAACAATACATTTCATGTGGCGATGCTCGTACATGTATAATTACGTTTTCGACATGGATTTCAAGGCCACCGATACGTAGGATTAAGAGTAAGAGTAATACTTTAATACAATGATATCACCTTTTATTCTTTTTTGTTAATTGTTTAAAACATTGAAACATAATTTGTTTCGGCTTATATAATTAGAAAAGTCTTGTAATACCTACTTAAAAACTGAACACTACTAATATTCTCAAGTTTAAATTATGACCAAGGAAAAATATCAGCATAAAAGCAGCGGCAAGGAGGGAGGGGGAAGGGGGGGGGTAGGGAGGACCGGTAGGCCAGGACTGCCACTAACAAAGTTCACATACGCACAGGCGTTTTTTTGAACTCGAAGTTTTTGTCCTTGCTCTGGATTTTCAACACTCGGTGTCGAACCGAGCGTTCAGAATCCAACAGGGCGCATCAGTAGCGTGTTGACAAAGTAGATTGTGTTGTGGATCACAGTTGGATTTTCAACTCACGCTGCTATCACTCACGCTAGGACCCTTAGAAGCCGAGCAAAAAGAGAAAAGTCTGAAAGAACGCTAAGAGAAAACGAAGTGATAACGCTGGCAGGAAATGCGATGCGACGACGGGGTGTTTCGGGGAACAAGAAATTTCACACGGAAGAAGTTATTGTTAATTGCGGCCCCGATTTTATCGAAAGCCGCTGTCACTCAAACGCGACCTACCCATCACAAACATTTAGTTTCAACAAAGGAAAGGTTCTTACAAAAAATTGTTAGTTTTTCAAACTTCATCGTCTGTAGAAAAAGGCGTCGGAAGTATATTTCGGTCTTGGCAGATATTATTCAGCCTATTGTCGAGTAAAAGTTTTTCCGGTAAATGTGGTCATACCATTTATCATAAGGCTCTGTGAACTAAGCCCTTCCTTATAAACATCCTCATTTGTGTGTACGTTTGACGTCTTTTTACCCGACTCTGCCCCAGAAGGACGTATTTTTCGAGAGTATATTATGTAGGTATATGTCTTTGGCTCGCTCTGTAGCCTAAACGGCTTGATGGATTTTATCATATTATTATGAGGTATCGTTAGATTTGCCTTAGTTGTGGGAGTGACAGACTTGGATACGGCAACGGCAAACGGCACGGCAAAGATTTTCTTGAAATTTAGTATGCAGAGGGTTTCGGGGGCGATAAATCGATCTAGCTAGGTTTAATTTTGAGAAAACGTACAAAAAAAAACAGTATATTGTATCTGAAGGGAAAGATTGGTAAATGGTCGGGTTGGGTCGGCGGACTAAAGCACATAAGTAAAAAAAATGATTATTAATTTAAATCAATACATCGCACATAAGTTAGTCGGCTTGTTCGAGCTTGAATCTCAAGTAGTGTCCTTTTTCAACTTCTTGATTAGCATGAATCTTGCGACGTTATAAAACACATAAGTCGAGACTCAAGCTCGAACAAGGGAACTGACTTATGTGCTTAAGACCCAATTTCACCAAACACAAAAATTAACTAACAGGTCATTAAACTCAGGTTACTGCTTTGATTGGCTCACTGACATGTCAACAGCCAATCACAGCAGTTGACATGTGTGTTAACAGTCTGTTATATTTAACAGAGTATGGTGAAATTGAGTCTTAGTCTGCCGACCCGACGGTTGGTTGGTTGGTTTGTTTGTGATTAATTGCTTTTTTCTGGGGGGGGTGATCTTTTTTCTGGGGTGGATTCTTCAAGCGAGTGACAATTGACAGGGGAGAGTGGAAACAGAAAACGTGTTGCGCCGACCCCACGTTATATGGGACAAGGGCAGGTAGATGGTTAATGTTATTGGAAAGCAACCAAGCACCAAGTGATGGCAAGTGGTAATTGCCACCTAGATATAGACACTTGTAATTCCAGAGGCAGCGCAAGCGCATTGCCATCTCAATTACAAAGCTGAAAAATGTCTCATATGCTTAAACAGGGTAGCAGGGACATTGACGCACATCCTGTTACCATGGATACAGCACATGATTCTGGACCGCCTTGCGTTGAAAATTTTCGTCGGTTATTATAAAATCGTATGCGGTCGGGGGACCCCCGTCCGGACGAGGTTCCTTCTCAGTATGATATAAAATAAATACTAAATTTTTCTATCCGCCATCTTGGATTTACAGTTTGACCTCATCAGCACCTTCGAAATCGATGAAAATGATACTCATGATGAAAAATTTTAAATTTTCTCAGCCGCAATCCTAAATTTACATTTTAATGTGATTATCGGCTTGAGCACCCCCGGAAACTATGAAAACGACACACACGACAAAAAAATTGAAAATTTTCGCAGCTGTCATGTTGAATTAATGACCTCACTATCGGCTTTAGCACCCTCGAAAACCGTGAAAATGCCACCCATGACGAACTATAATTTACAGAGCCGCACCCAGGTACATGCATTGTCAAATTGTTACCATTTAATTATATACCAGTTGACTGTCCTTGAACAGGTAGATACTCTTCGAACCGAAACACAACAACGCATGGTATTAGGTTAGTAATTCCTTAGACAAACAAAAGCTCTAAAACGACTTTGGGTTTTTAGATTTACTTTTTTGTATAGGCATAGAAGAAGTCCGTCTAATTTGACACTATAATGAAATCGTTACACGAACCAATAGCGTCCTTCTCTAACCCTTTCCGTCAATTTCATGCGAGACTTTTAACCGTCTCTAGACCTCTGTACGACACGTCACACTGGGGCGATCCGCTTGTCGAAAACCAGTCAAACCGAATCGCTATCGTGAATAGAAACACTTCGTACCTGTGAGGCTTGCAGGACTGTTTGATCCAGTAATGGCGATCCGGCTCTCAGGACCAAAAATGTACGGTCAGTTTGTCCGTACACTGAAATGTCGTAGTAACTTAATGGGTACGAGTGTGGGTACGAGTCACACGGGACGTTTACAGGAAATAAAATCACTGTTTTGTGTTCGTTATTTATTGACCGATTTATTAGGAAAGACATTAAAATATATACACGTAAAGTAGGTGACTTGTGGTGGGCGCGATAGCTTATTCAGCAAATGTAGACAAGTAATCGGCGAATAAGCAAATGCTTGTTGAGGTAAAAACTAAAACAATACATTTCATGTGGCGATGCTCGTACATGTATAATTACGTTTTCGACATGGATTTCAAGGCCACCGATACGTAGGATTAAGAGTAAGAGTAATACTTTAATACAATGATATCACCTTTTATTTTTTTTTGTTAATTGTTTAAAACATTGAAACATAATTTGTTTCGGCTTATATAATTAGAAAAGTCTTGTAATACCTACTTAAAAACTGAACACTACTAATATTCTCAAGTTTAAATTATGACCAAGGAAAAATATCAGCATAAAAGCAGCGGCAAGGAGGGAGGGGGAAGGGGGGGGGGGTAGGGAGGACCGGTAGGCCAGGACTGCCACTAACAAAGTTCACATACGCACAGGCGTTTTTTTGAACTCGAAGTTTTTGTCCTTGCTCTGGATTTTCAACACTCGGTGTCGAACCGAGCGTTCAGAATCCAACAGGGCGCATCAGTAGCGTGTTGACAAAGTAGATTGTGTTGTGGATCACAGTTGGATTTTCAACTCACGCTGCTATCACTCACGCTAGGACCCTTAGAAGCCGAGCAAAAAGAGAAAAGTCTGAAAGAACGCTAAGAGAAAACGAAGTGATAACGCTGGCAGGAAATGCGATGCGACGACGGGGTGTTTCGGGGAACAAGAAATTTCACACGGAAGAAGTTATTGTTCATTGCGGCCCCGATTTTATCGAAAGCCGCTGTCACTCAAACGCGACCTACCCATCACAAACATTTAGTTTCAACAAAGGAAAGGTTCTTACAAAAAATTGTTAGTTTTTCAAACTTCATCGTCTGTAGAAAAAGGCGTCGGAAGTATATTTCGGTCTTGGCAGATATTATTCAGCCTATTGTCGAGTAAAAGTTTTTCCGGTAAATGTGGTCATACCATTTATCATAAGGCTCTGTGAACTAAGCCCTTCCTTATAAACATCCTCATTTGTGTGTACGTTTGACGTCTTTTTACCCGACTCTGCCCCAGAAGGACGTATTTTTCGAGAGTATATTATGTAGGTATATGTCTTTGGCTCGCTCTGTAGCCTAAACGGCTTGATGGATTTTATCATATTATTATGAGGTATCGTTAGATTTGCCTTAGTTGTGGGAGTGACAGACTTGGATACGGCAACGGCAAACGGCACGGCAAAGATTTTCTTGAAATTTAGTATGCAGAGGGTTTCGGGGGCGATAAATCGATCTAGCTAGGTTTAATTTTGAGAAAACGTACAAAAAAAAACAGTATATTGTATCTGAAGGGAAAGATTGGTAAATGGTCGGGTTGGGTCGGCGGACTAAAGCACATAAGTAAAAAAAATGATTATTAATTTAAATCAATACATCGCACATAAGTTAGTCGGCTTGTTCGAGCTTGAATCTCAAGTAGTGTCCTTTTTCAACTTCTTGATTAGCATGAATCTTGCGACGTTATAAAACACATAAGTCGAGACTCAAGCTCGAACAAGGGAACTGACTTATGTGCTTAAGACCCAATTTCACCAAACACAAAAATTAACTAACAGGTCATTAAACTCAGGTTACTGCTTTGATTGGCTCACTGACATGTCAACAGCCAATCACAGCAGTTGACATGTGTGTTAACAGTCTGTTATATTTAACAGAGTATGGTGAAATTGAGTCTTAGTCTGCCGACCCGACGGTTGGTTGGTTGGTTTGTTTGTGATTAATTGCTTTTTTCTGGGGGGGGTGATCTTTTTTCTGGGGTGGATTCTTCAAGCGAGTGACAATTGACAGGGGAGAGTGGAAACAGAAAACGTGTTGCGCCGACCCCACGTTATATGGGACAAGGGCAGGTAGATGGTTAATGTTATTGGAAAGCAACCAAGCACCAAGTGATGGCAAGTGGTAATTGCCACCTAGATATAGACACTTGTAATTCCAGAGGCAGCGCAAGCGCATTGCCATCTCAATTACAAAGCTGAAAAATGTCTCATATGCTTAAACAGGGTAGCAGGGACATTGACGCACATCCTGTTACCATGGATACAGCACATGATTCTGGACCGCCTTGCGTTGAAAATTTTCGTCGGTTATTATAAAATCGTATGCGGTCGGGGGACCCCCGTCCGGACGAGGTTCCTTCTCAGTATGATATAAAATAAATACTAAATTTTTCTATCCGCCATCTTGGATTTACAGTTTGACCTCATCAGCACCTTCGAAATCGATGAAAATGATACTCATGATGAAAAATTTTAAATTTTCTCAGCCGCAATCCTAAATTTACATTTTAATGTGATTATCGGCTTGAGCACCCCCGGAAACTATGAAAACGACACACACGACAAAAAAATTGAAAATTTTCGCAGCTGTCATGTTGAATTAATGACCTCACTATCGGCTTTAGCACCCTCGAAAACCGTGAAAATGCCACCCATGACGAACTATAATTTACAGAGCCGCACCCAGGTACATGCATTGTCAAATTGTTACCATTTAATTATATACCAGTTGACTGTCCTTGAACAGGTAGATACTCTTCGAACCGAAACACAACAACGCATGGTATTAGGTTAGTAATTCCTTAGACAAACAAAAGCTCTAAAACGACTTTGGGTTTTTAGATTTACTTTTTTGTATAGGCATAGAAGAAGTCCGTCTAATTTGACACTATAATGAAATCGTTACACGAACCAATAGCGTCCTTCTCTAACCCTTTCCGTCAATTTCATGCGAGACTTTTAACCGTCTCTAGACCTCTGTACGACACGTCACACGAGCCGCTTACTAATATTGTATCAACTTCCATTTCCTGCTTTTTCGTTTGTTTTTTTGCTAAATATTTCTGTATTTCTTTTCGTATTTGTGAACATAATATGTAGCTCATTGTCGCTTTATTTCGTAACTAATTCACTAATGGTATCTTACACATAATTTAGGTAATTATTAAGTTCTCTACTAGTGCTTTGCACTCAGCCCCGGATCTAGATTTTTTTTGAGGCGCTGCAATACTGCCGTCTTTCGCCTCCCACCAATCCTTTATGGGGGGTTGCGCTAAAGTAGCCTGGGAAATAAAAAAAATCACGAAATAAAAATTCTGCAACAACGTATTAATCAAATATCGATCGATAATGCGCCCATTCAACAGGGGCGCCAAAACTGTTGTAAATAAAAAAGAAAGAAGTAGAAAGATTAATTTAATGCAAAGTTGCGGTGTGCTGGGTGGTGTACTGGACTGCTACGTTTGAATTTGTCGTTCCCTGAAGTTGACGCCCGTGGCACAGGCCCAGGTTGCCCCCCCCCCTAGAACCGGGGCTATGTGTATTGTATGCGATTTTTTATTGTGTATGTTTAGTAATAAGTCGTTGAAGTACCATATTCAATAAATGAATTAGTACAAGTATGTAAAATACCAGGCCCACGCTCCATGCCACTTTTATTTACCGAATCCATCCTTGGCCGTAACAGATAGTGTTGCAAAACTTGGAATTGAGTTTGTGCACTTTCATGACGGATTGAGTTTGGCTCGTAGCCAAGTTCGGCTGCTCGCCTAATTTATATTGCAGGGCGTTGGTACGGAACTTTTTAGGAAAATCGATCTTTTTTGTTTTTTGAGAGCTCTTGTGACGTAAATGGCTGAGTAGTGGAAGCTGGTGAATGACTGCAATTTAGTATTTTATTTTTTTAGGTTACAAATCCAGGCTTATTCCGATCACATCCCACAATCCGTATTTTTTTTTTGTTTTCTGATATAAACGCAAAGTAACACAAATTATACAAAAAAAGGTTTCAAAGGTATGTAATACATTATATGATTATGATTTTTCATTTGCTTACTGCAAATGAAAAATCATAATCATATAATGTATTACATACCTTTGAAACCCAGTCCCTCATTTGGTAAATCCTTAGGTAAACCAAAATAATATTCATGAGCCCACCTTATGCAGTCAAAACCATCCCAAGAAAAACATTCTGGTTTCCCTTAAGCCATAAATCATACCTTTCTATATTGCTCTATCACGTATTACTTTAATCAAATCTACATTACCATAGTTATGAGATTCCGTTATTACATCATTAGGGATTTTTCCGGATATTATAGTTGAAGCTAGGTTTCTGAAGAGTGTTTTATTTTTACCCGAAAGATGAACGAAAATGTAGAGGTTTCGCTGTCTTCATTATTATCAACTAAGTGATGCCCGCGTCTTCGCCCGCGTGGTCTCTAATTATTTTTCTGTAATAAAAGTCCTTATAACATCAGCTATCTCCAGCCAGCGAAACTCCCGTCAAAATTGGTCCAGCCGTTTCGGAGATTTGCCGGAACAAATTTTTATGTATGTACCTATGTATCAGTATAGATGTATAAATGAGGGTAAAGACTGTGTGCTATGCCTTTAACAAAATGACACACAACTATTTACCGAGTTATAGCTATTTCATACAACTGTATAACTGTACTGAATAAAAGTTGTGTATATTAATTATAATATACTAGCTGCCCGCCCCAGCTTCGCATGGGTAGCCCTAATTTGCAATAAAATAATATTGCGGCTATAAATTGAGATGAAGGCTATCCTATCTTTTAAGTTAGATCAAACTGCACACGGTGTGCAAAATTGATTGAAATCGGTTAAGTAGTTTAGGAGTCCACAGCGGACAAACAACGTGACGCGTAATTTATGTAGATAATAATATAAATATAGATGTATTAAGAGATATGATTATGTATATATATACAGGGTGTTCGGCAGACGGTTGAACATACGAAAATGGCGGATCCGTGGGGACGATTGCTACTAGGTATGTTATTAAGGATTAGGATATAATATTAGTTATGATTCATCGACTTAATTCATTTGACGGGTTTGTTCGAGTAGTTACCATTTTCCTACTATAGGACATGTTTGTAGTATTTTTAAATACTAGTTTATTATGCGACAAAAGCACTAGGAAGTGGTGAAGGGCGGGCGTTTTTGGGGGACTGTCTTATGTAATTTTGACGTTCGAAAAGTGCTGATTCTCAGCCTAGTTTGAATAAATGACTTTTGAATTTGAATTTGACAAACTTTATGACGGCTCTGAAGTGCGCTTCTTGCTTCTTGCTGGGCAGTACCCCACCCCTCACCCCTGCTGACACATGAATTCGTTACTGCGCAGTGACTTGGTTCAAGTTCCGAACCGCCATAAAGCATCAGACTGTATCTAATATTCTATCATTATTTTATTTTATTGAAATCTTATAGCGCTATTTCGGGTACGTATTACAATACCGACATTTCATAATAACGATGACTGAAATCATCATTATCTAATGTATTCAGACTTTTTTCGACATGAAAAATTATATTAAAGTACTATTTATCGGCTTTACAGATCATTAGGCACGTTCGTGTTTAAATTTTCAAAGAATCGCAGACGAAGACGAATGATTGCTGTATTTCTTTAAACGTTGAAGAAATACAGCTAGAAATTGTGTAGTTTAAAGTTATTTAAAAACTAGCTGCAGCGCGCGGCTTCGCCCGCGTGGACATAATTCTTTTTTCTACAATAAAAGTAGCCTTAGTTACTCCACCATCAGCTATCTGCCATGAAAGTCCCGCCAAATCTGTCTGTTTTCGAGATTGGCCAAAACAAACAGACAGACTAACAATCATTTTTTACTCGTACAGTATTATACTTCCATAAGCATTGTGACGTCTAATAAATAAGTTATGTGTGCTATGGTGGGGGCTGCACGCACGGTAGACGGCGTGCGGGGCGTTGCACCGTGCTCGCAGTCTACTCCGGATGGCTATAGCGATAGCATTGCAGTAGTATTGGAATCAGTGTTTTATTGTACATACCTAACCTAAACCAAGACACCACAAGCATTTAGCAAAAAGCTGTTTTGATATTATAAACTGACACTTTAATTTTATTTATAAGTAGCTGCCCTCCCCGGCTTCGCACGGGTAGCAGTAAGTACTTATCTACGGCGCACCTACTATCTACCTACCCTGCTCTACCTACCTACCCTACACTGCCCGACCTACCTACCTACCCTGCCCTACCGGGATACCCTACCCTGACCGACCTACCTACCTATCTACCCTACCTACCTACCTACCTTCACCTATCTTCCTATCTATCTACCCTGCCCTACCTAATTACCCTACCCTGCCCGACCTACCTACCTACCCTACCCTCACCGACCTACCTACCTACCCTACCCTGCCCGACCTACCTACCAACCCTACCTACCTACCTTCACCTATTATCCTATCTACTTACCCTGCCCTACCTAATTACCCTACCCTGCCCGACCTACCTACCTAATTACCCTACCCTGCCCGACCTACCTACCTACCCTACCCTGCCCGACCTACCTACCTACCTTCACCTATTATCCTATCTACTTACCCTGCCCTACCTAATTACCCTACCCTGCCCGACCTACCTACCTAATTACCCTACCCTGCCCGACCTACCTACCTACCCTACCCTGCCCGACCTACCTACCTACCTTCACCTATTATCCTATCTACTTACCCTGCCCTACCTAATTACCCTACCCTGCCCGACCTACCTACCTACACTGCCCTACCCTGCCTTACCTCCCTACCTTACCTCCCTACCCTACCTCCCTACCCTACCCTGACCGACCTACCTACCTACCTTCACCTATCTTCCTATCTACCTACCCTGCCCTACCTAATTACCCTACCCTGTCCGACCTACCTACCTACCCTGCCCTACCTACCTACCCTACCCTGCCCGACCTAACTACCCTATCTACACCGGTAGACGCCTGACGGGAATAACAGACTGATCAGTTACCACTCGATAGTGGTAACTGATCAAAAACTTATTAAAGTACTAATATCGCTACTAAAAAATATGGGTTGGTGGTAGAAGAATGAAAATTTGGGGTTGTATGTATTTTTTAATGCCAAATCATTAAAAAATTACAGTAAAAAAATTTGACCAAAAAAAGAAAAAAAAATATTTGGGGTGGACCACCCTTATCATTTAGGGGTACGAAAAATAGTTTACGTCCTATTCTCAGAACTACCGAATATACGCAAAAAATTTCATAAAAATCGGTCAAGCCGTTTCGGAGGAGTTTGGCAACAAACACCGTGACACGAGAATTTTATATATTAGATATATTTATTGATTTAAACTATTGTGTTTAGCTAATACTTATCTGCTGTATATTATATAATGGGTATGTTTGTTATTTATCTAGCTCTTTTCAAAATTCCTTTTGAAATTCAATCAAATCAATTCATCTTTGGTTTTGACCTAGCCTCCAACGCCTCGTCGCATATGAGCCTTTTTGCTCTGTATTCCACCAAGTCCACCAAGCTGGTATATTGCTGAGCCTTCCCATAAGTGGCTGCAATATTCCATACAGGAACGGACCTGAGCTTTGTACAAACCCAGAATCTGTTCAGATGTGAAGTACCGGTCACCTCGGCGGTGACCTCTCGTCCAGCCCTGGTCCAGGCCATGGTACGGAGCGAGAGGGCATGGCAAGCCGTCACCTCCTCCTGCAAAGCAGTAATGATCACGAGGGAGGAGGCAGAGCTCGTGAGGGAGAGGCAAATTTCGCGCCCTCACGGTTCTTGTTTTTGGTAACAAACACGTCATTTTCTTAAGTGGTTCTAAAATAGATTATGATTTGTAACTCGTAAAAATATGTTTTTTGACAGTACCTACCTAATAATTTACGTTGAGGTCACAGAATCATTGATCATACTGCCAAATTAGGGAACGCCCTAAGTATGAGTAAGAGCTGCTCGTTGCAAAAGGGCCTGTCATGGCCCTAAGTGGCCGGTAATAAGGGTACATTCGGTTAATAAGTACTTCAGGAAATGTAGACGTAGCGACGGAATAATTTATTTTTATGTTGGTTTGGGCCAAGTTTGGGCATATAACTAAAAATACTTATAGAAGTAGAAACCGACCCGGCCACGGCCACTGGGACTTGACAGGTCCATTGTGTGTGTATCGACTTAATTTTTTAAATTGCATTTTTTGTTATAATCCTATCAAGGTATATCTATATATAAAAGATAGTTTGGAAAATCCAAAAGTGCACGCCTCATACTTATCACTCATTCATAAACGAAAAAGAAATTCAAAACATAGTTTAAAAATTAAAAATGAACAATTTATCACTTTTCAGGAAGTCGTAATGTCAACGACTGACAAAGATATTTACTTGGCGGTTGCTAGGCAACTTGAAGTCAAAGGTTGGAAATATTTAGTTTAGTTAGTATTTTATTAATTATAATTAAACTACTTTGAATAAAAGAGCCATTTTCAATAGGGTTCCTTCTACGGCTGAAACGAATGTATAAAAAAAAATTGACTCAATTAATTGATTTTATCGCAAGCTACAATGTTTTCAGGGTTCATAAATTGACGGACAGGAATTTTTTTTCAACAATTTTTATGCTTTTTCCATTTCTGCTGCATTAAATCAATTGTTAAAAAGTACAGTATTAATCTCCATTTAATCATCTATACAATGGTATATAAATTAAGTAGGTTCTGTGTACTAGCAGGAGTGTAACAATAAAAACAGTTACAGAAATGGGGCAAAAAAAATTTTTCGATCGTAGAGCACACTCTAATGCTTCGCATTACGAGTCGTGCAATTACTCAAATTTTAGTATAGAACCTACAAAAATGGGTGCCTCATTCAAAGGCTTAGCAGACTAAATCAAATCTACACAAATAAATAACATTAAAGTGTCTGTTTATAATGTCAAAATAACAGCTTTTTACTAAAATGCGTATGAAAGTATTATACGGTACCTATAAATCATTAACAACTTTTAATAAAATGTTTGTTTGTCCGTCCGTCTGTTTGTTCCGGCTAATCTCCAAAACGGCTGAATTGATTTTGACGGGACTTTCACTGGCAGATAGCTGATGTTATAAGGAGTAACATTATTTTAGAAAAGGAATTTGAGTCCATGCGAGTCCATCATATAGAATTTAATTCTTATTTATTACACTTTAATGCATAATGAACAATATGTGGTACTTATCTGTATAATAATTGTAAAAAATCTAAAAAGAGGAAAAACGCAAGAGTATTTTATTGGAATTACTTATTTATAATTTTTTTATCATTTTATAAATTGCTCTATCTTACATCGAATTCATGCCGTCATAAGACGGTGACAAAATAGCACGAAGTATAAGTATGAAAAACAGACAACAATAAAGCCTTTTTCGTATCCCTCATTTATCAGAGGATTATGAGCCTAATTAATATAAACGACAGAATCCGAATTGCCTTGTTTACTGAACAAACAAAACATAACACCTTTACCGTGTACAGAAACTTGAGTAAACAGGTAAACAGATTAAAGACGCTACCTTAATTGAAAGGAAAGTTCAAGTAAGTGTCAAACAGAATTATACTTTAACTTTGAAGAGTAAGGTATAGTTTTGATTGTGTTATGTGGTGGTTGAAAGTTTCTATGCTATTTCAAAGTTTACGAAGGTAATTTGATGAATGGCATTACCCTTTGAGAGAAAAATGATTCTTGTTGCTTATAAATATGATCCCGGGAAGTCAAAAGTCCGAAAGTCTAATACTATTTCCTTTACATAGGTAATTAGCCCATAATGTTCCCACTGCTGAGACTTAGGCATCCTCTCTGTTAGATCATAGTTTTGCGGTGTCGAGCGATGCGACTCGCGACGCGACTACCATCAAGCGACAAACGTGCGTGTCACGATTTTTCCGTCCGTCCGACAGTCCGTATATAAGGCTAGGCGTATGCTGAGACGCAGAACAATATCATGTTTAACTTTGAATGTACAATGTCGAATCATCATCGTCATCATCATATCAGCCGAAAGACGTCCACTGCTGGACATAGGCCTCCCCCAAGCACCGCCTCTTCGACCGATTCTGTGCTTCCCGCATTTTTGCGGATTCCTGCAGCCTTTACAAGGTCATCGGTCCATCTTGTGGGAGGCCTTCCAATGCTACGTCTTCCGGTACTCGGTCACCACTCCAGAACCTTTCGGCCCCATCGGCCATCTGTTCTGCGAGCAATATGTGCTGCCAAATGCCACTTAAGTTTGGCAATGTCGAATAGCGGAGTAAAACCCCCCCGGAAAAAATATTAACTAGTTCCACCTTAAACCTTACATGAAGAGGCTAAAATGGACTGATGAACCTAAATTTAGTCGCAATGGGAAGCGCGTGTGTTTGAATCATTAACATCCACAAACGATAAGAATTTTTAAGAAGTGAGGTTAACGTATCTTGACGTGGGTCGTGTCGACAGAAAATTATCCTAATTCTAAATCCTAACTAATAATAATTTATAAATGCGAAAGTGAGTTATTTTGTTACGCTCTCACGCTAAAACGGCTGAAAGGATTTGGATGATGTATACCCTGGAGCCTTCTCCAGGGTATACATCAAAATCATCGAAAAATTATCCTATGTCCTTACATAGGATAATTTTTCAACCTCCACGCTAGTAGTACATAATGTAATAAAGTTGGCCTGCAGTGTTGAATGTATACATGTAGAAGGGCGGTCTCTCTTTGCGTATTTGGCGCTTCTCGAAAATTGCTTCGTGTCGCTTTTTTTCGAAAGATTTTAATACTTTTGTGGATAGTTGAGCGCCAAGACGAACAGTGTAAAGAGAGTGGGCCAACTTTATTGCTCTAGTTGTGGCCGGGTGTTTAAATCAAAATTCGGTCTAGCGAGCTATCTAGGGGCACACGCAAGGAAGTAATTTCAAAGGGTTGCCGTTATCGAAATCGATAAGAAGGACTGTACTATGTAACAGCAACATTTACAACTACAATTGTTGTAATCATTTTTAGTCGAGTTTAGAGGCATTTGCGACTTTCGGCACCATTTATTTTTTATTATTATCGTATTTAAAAGTTCATTAATTGTATTTACAAAAAAAAAATACTATTTACATCATACGCGTTACTTAATAAAAGACGACGCGGGCCGACTGCCACCCGAGTTCACCCGACACACTGTGTAAGACTATAAAACTATATTGCTCTCCCGTTTTAACTCCGCTGTGCTCGTTAAAACGTTTAGTTTGTTGAAGTGTTATATTCTAGTCTAGCACGAAGTCAGAGTCGATCTATTGACGAGGTCCGCTAGGGCCGATGCCTACCGGGGTTGCGGGGAGTCCTAAGGGGAAACCGTGGCCCCTGGCAAGGCAAGGGAAGGAACACGGGTGGGTTTTAGTCAGTAAGAGTCTGACACTCCGCCCAGAGCGGGAGAAATCATTTGAAGATTTGCCACCAAAAACAAAAAAAAGTGTCGATCTAGCAAACGCTAGATGCTTTGTAACACGTAACGTGTTATATTTTGACGCTATATGTTTTATTTACCACCACTGACAGTACAACAGTGGGAGCAATACCTAAGAATAATATTATTAATTCACACCTAACTTTTCTTTCTCCGTGGGTGTATGTTTACGTATCCAATTACAAGTTCTCTAGTCTTTCTTATACTAATTTTAGACCTTCTACGTTCAATTGAGTTATTCCCAAAGTTTTTGAAAGCGTGGGCTGTCCATTGAGATAATTGAATGACGGACAGTCCCAAGAATTTGGAAAAACAAGATATTTACGTAATTTGAGGGAAAAACCGCTATATAAATAGTGAATCATGTTTTTATGCTCAAAACTGGCTTTCCAAAAGTGTGGTCTGAAAATTTAATTCATTTATATTTTTTGTCACAGGTGGTACGTCAGTTCTTTTAATTTTTTATCATAGGATTGCATATATACATACCTACATGGTGAACAATATTTTAGAGTAATGGAATTTTTTTAATTTATTGAAACATTATTATTATTATAAAAAAATTACTAGCTTCTGCCCGCGACTTCGTCTGTGTGGACTAGAGAAAAAAGTAAGAATACAAATAGTGTGCCAAATTTTTTGCGTGATTGAGTAACAGACATGCAAACATACAAACTTTCACATTTATAATATTAGTAGAATAGTAGGATTAGTCATAGTGGGTGGTCTTAAGTTTATTTTACACTAGTGAAAAAGTCTGCTTGCTTTTTCGAGGAACTAAATAGCTTTCCCAGAGTATCAACATACAATCCAGATTGAAATGTGGCATTCGATCACCAGTATCAATTATCCAAATGTTCCATAAAACGATTTCTGCGGGCGTCTGAAATTTTCAAGCATAAATTATTCAATTCGATTATTCAAATATTGAGTTGGCGACTACTGCAAAATGGTTATAATTTAAGTTATGAATATGCTTAAATTGGGGCTGGTTATTAGTTCTTCGTTCTTCTCCATAGGAACCTACTGCGCTTTTAGAATGGGCAACTAGCTTCATCTTTCTGATTGACCGACCCCTTGACAATTCAAAAGTGCCTGTAATTGGTTTATTTGAAATAAATGCTTTGAGTTTGAGTTCGCGGGTCCATGTCCACTGCTGGACAAAAGACACTTGAAGCTTCGGCTTTAAAAACTAGGCCCATTGCCTTTTGTTTCATGAGTACCACTTCTTTTTAGTTGTCAGACTATTTAAGATAACTGACAATGTGACATATTTGTCAAAAATTCACAATCACAATCATCAATCATTTCCAAATTTTGTGAAGATAATTCAGTAAATATATATGAAAGACACTTGTGAAATTGGCGGATTGTCACCTGTCACCTTTATTAAATAAGCCCCTGATGAACCGACACATTTGGAACCAAAACTTACCCAGTAACCTTCAAACAGCATGAGGCAAATCTCGCACGGGATTCCCCTCTGTAAGTCTGGCTATCGGTCCACTTTTTGTTCAGTATCCTTAGAATCATTATCATCATCTAGCTAGCTTGTTCCCAACTACTTTGAAGTTGGTTTTCTGTCGAACAGGATGCAGCTGTACATGGAGCGACTACCAATCTGACCTCCACAACCCAATTACTGGGAAACACGATATCTTGGTCTCGTTAGAAGATTACATTATTCATATTACTTTTACTTTCCGCCACACACAAGTAGTTTACCTTGATGAGATTCTGATTACAGCTACACCAAATCAAGAAAGGAAAATGAGCAATCACAAACCTCGAATTCCCCAAAGGAAATGCGACCTCCGAATAGATGAGGATCAAAATCCTTGACGTAAGCATTACCCTTGTAGCTCAGATGTTTTTGTCTCGAACCAATTGTAGAACATCGGTTAGGGGACCCTTTTCGACTCAGCTGTCAGTCACTCCGGGATTCTATCTTTTTCTACACGTGTTTTGGGTGTGGGACAAACGGTTTAAAAGGAGCGGAGAAGAATGAATATTCGGGTATAAACAAAAATTACAAAAATCACCGACTTCTAAAAAAAAACGTCTTTGATTTTGAATAATTATTCGTTTTTTGTCAACGACTACCAAAATTAAAGTAATATTTCACTATGTAGTGTTTTTTTTGGAAGTCGGTTGTTTATTTTTTTGCAAAAAGTTTCTAGTTGTGGTACCTACCCCCGACCTACTATGTACTATGCGAGCCAACTAAGAATAGGACTGTCAAGACGCCATTTTGTTGCCATTTTGACAGTTTTGCAGTACTTTATCTGTCAGGAACGGTCAGGAAAGTACTGCTATCGTGTGAAGTTGGCAACAAGCGCGATCCCATTCTTAGTTGGCACGCATAGTAAATAATAGTGACAGGAATAATATAATCATCATATATCCACATAATACTAAGTGGGAAAACTACGAGTATTAGTGAAGCTAACTCAAGAACTATCCATATGGAGGCAGAGGTACCTTTCAAACAATACAGAATTTTTCAAAATCGTTCCACTGTTATCGAAGAAATCATTGGATATACATTAAAAAAAAAATACGTACGCTATGAACAAAGAACCTCCTCCATTCTGGAATAAATAAATAATTTCAAAAATACGTACACTATGAACATGGAACCTCCTCCTTTCTGGAAGTTGGTTACAAGTACAAATCCTTGATAGGCCCTGTCACTTTTCATACTCATGTGTATATTTGTGCATATGCCTGAGAAGCATATAGTGTGCGTGGAACTACTCGAGTTAGCCGCGCCTTAGGTAATAGATTTTTATAGAAATAGATTGAGCGCCTTATCTTACTTAATCTATTCCGACGCCGTACTTCGCGACGGCAAAACGCGTTGAAAGTTCCGGCTAGTTTAGACAAAACGCACATGAGATTGCAATAGCGAGATGAGTCGCCACCAACTAGTTCCGCGCGCACTAACAACTTTTCTGACTACTGAAATTGTTAGCGGAAAACTTATGGGGGTTAGTTTTCTATCACCTTTTTATAAACAGACAAGAAAACATTTTTTTTTTGTGCAATTATCGCAGTCTGGATCATACCTTGTTTAGACAACAAGGTACAGTACCACACAACTTAGAGGTAGCATCGGCAAAATTCGTAAAACCGATCACCATCCGAACTGAGTGCGCCTTCAAAATCACCAATCTTTATTATTGCTTCAGGTGAAAATGATCTTTCGAAAACGCAATAACTTGTTAAGTCTTATAGCCAAATACATTGGTAAAATTGAAATGAATGAATGAAAATTTTCAAATCTATGCTACATCTAAGTTGTGTCTTACTGTACGACCCAGACTGCGATAATTGCACAAATAAAAAACATTTTTCTTGTCTGTTAATGATAATTAATGGCGTGAGTTATAATTTGCTTATTGCTCGTGCTGTCGCAAAAAATAAAAAGTTTTTTGTGAAGATTTTTAATTAAGGTAAATAAAAATTCAAAACCGATTTTCTCGTGGAATGCAATTTTGAGATAAGGCCTATTTCATAGTAATATGGGTTCCAAAATACTACATTCGTAAAATAACAATCAACACAGTAGGAGCAAATCACTTTTAAAACTTACTAAGTGTATATAAGGTCCCATTAAAATAGATGGACAAACTTTTAGTAATCATTCAGACCACCAAAATAAGGACAATGGTAAAAAAAAGACGTGTGGCACTCGGGGACTGCCCCGGCGAAGCTATTGCATAGCATTTTTTATCAACTTACGCAATTGTAAAATATTAACCCGAATACAAGAAATAGCAATGATGACATTGACAGGAACTGTTATTCACATTTATAGTTTTTAAAACTTGACACAACGTAATGGGAACATCAAACTAATAAAAAGGTTTTAATTTAACTATTAATAGTCAAGGATCATTCGTCTAAGTAAATTTGAACTTTATTGTCAAACAGTTAAACATAATTTTCAATACAACACTCTCGTATCATTCGTCTAAGTAAATTTGAACTTTGTTGTCAAACAGTTAAACATAATTTTCAATACAACACTCTCGTATCATTCGTCTAAGTAAATTTGAACTTTGTTGTCAAACAGTTAAACATAATTTTCAATACAACACTCTCGTATCATTCATTTAAGTAAATTTGAACTTTGTTGTCAAGCAGTTAAACATAATTTTCAATACAAAACACTCTTTTCTTAGGTAGTATTTTCGTTACAAAATTTCTGGATTAGGTCTCCACGCTCAAGGCCCGCGATAGAAGCTATGCAATAGCTTACAAATAAATAAGAAAAACGCATTAGATACTTACAAGAAAAATAAATCAGCTAACGAAAATACACCAAAAATGTTGGTTACCCAATGCCATTTATTATTTTTGGTCAAAATAAAATCACTTTATTTTTGCATGGATATCTTTGGTTAGACGTACTGATCGCTGTGTTAAAATTTGTCCATCTATTTTAATGGGAGCTTGTATATTGGTGCTCGTGAAGTCGTGACTTTACCATAAAAAAAACAAAAACAATACATTTGTTAATTTTGGACCACAAGCAAAATCCTGTTGTAATATTGGGCCGGCTATCAATGTCAGGTACCTACTGTAGTTGATCGATTCGGGCTATTACACGTAGGCTATGACAAAAGCGATAAATAATAGTTATAGCCTGTCAGAGCAAAGCTGTTAAAAAAAGGGAACATATTTTATGATTTAGAAGTCTGTTAATTTTAGGTCTACAGCTTGCTGTTGTTGTTATTTTAGGCACGTTTCAAAGTGTTTTTAGCTGGACTAGGTACTGATGACTAAAAATACAGGTAAGTCTAGTAAATATTACTATTTTATTAATTTATTTAGGTCCAAGTTTAATATATAAGAAGGTGACCATGCATGGTGCTGCTTGCAGATATACTTCTTATGTTATTGTGTAGTATTTATGCATGTTATTGGTAGGTAGTATACTTGCATTATATTGTAAGTACCGTTTATTTTATTTTACAAATCCTAATATTACATATCAAAAAATGACGTACTCAACGAAGCCAGATTGGTTTCGTTCAGTACGTAATTTTTCGGGTCACCACTGAAAATCAGCGTTGCGCTGTGGTTCACATAGCATCATGCTGAGTGGAATCCTTCTTGTCACGGTCACGATGTGCAGTTGCCGAAAAAAATTGTTGTGTTTGTAGATCTATTTAATTAATCTTTTTTATTTATTCGAGTTAACTTATCTTTTTGTTCAAACTTGTTTTTGTGAAAAATACAACTTCTTTCTTAAAAAATATAAATAAGTTTCCGCTGCTTTCAAGGCCCTAACATACAGCCTGTGATGTCAGCATCCCTGCGCGTACAAGATTCCATATTATTGTTTATGTTACCGGAGATCTCCTGAAAGGTGACACATTGCTCCTTCAGATTAACTTATAGCTTGTTTTCTTGTGAATGGTTAGGGGTGGTGGTGACACATTTGCCTTTACACTGATAACAAGGATTTTTTGGGAGTTTATGACTGTTTTCATTTTTGTGGGAGGTAATGTAGTTGGATACTGTAGAAAAACTTGTAAAGTTAATGGAACTTAATGTTATTTGCAATGTAAAAAGTCAATTTCTAGAAATAAAAATGTATTTATATTTTTATTTTCTTTATTTTTACAATATTTAACACAAATAACTATACAAATTACCTATTTATTTACTTTTGTATATATTTTAGTAATAATGTGTTATGATAAATTTTTAATAAAAAAAATTCTTTGTTCCTCTCAAACAGAGCACCTGTCATCAAATCTCTTCACCACTCTTGGTTGACTGGTAGAGAATGCTTAAGGCATTAAGTCCGCCTTTGTACCTTTTTGAATGTGAAAAGTTTAATTGTGGGAGGTAATGTAGTTGGATACTGTAGAAAAACTTGTAAAGTTAATGGAACTTAATGTTATTTGCAATGTAAAAAGTCAATTTCTAGAACTAAAAACGTATTTATATTTTTATTTTCTTTATTTTTACAATATTTAACACAAATAACTATACAAATTACCTATTTATGATAAATTTTTAATAAAAAAAATTCTTTGTTCCTCTCAAACAGAGCACCTGTCATCAAATCTCTTCACCACTCTTGGTTGACTGGTAGAGAATGCTTAAGGCATTAAGTCCGCCTTTGTACCTTTTTGAATGTGAAAAGTTTAAATAAATTAATTAAAACAAAAACAAAATGACATAGGCGTCGAAGTACTCGTCCGCATCGCTGTCATCCGGAAACGTGCATTTCTATTTTATAAAAACAAAAAAAAAAACTTTTTTTCATATTCATTTAGTTTGCACGAGAGGCTTCAACGATTTGCACTTGAATTAATAAAAGTTCCAACATATTTTTATTCCAAACATAAACATCCTTATTTACTTTACCTAACAAGTATCCTCTCTATTTTACGTCGGAAAAGTGATTTATTAAATATATAAATAAAAAGATAAATATCCCTTTTGTTATTTTTTCACCCCAATATCGAAAAGCCGTTCATTGACTATCAAGAGATCAAGAATTGATGTGTAGACGTTGAATAGCAGGATTTTTGTTGGATAGCGAATCAAAGGATGAATTTTGTTGGAATCGATGAAACTTGATACGTTTTGGCCTTTAAAAGGTATTTAAGGCTATATACTATATTACAAGGCTATATCTCACTGCCGTCACGCCAAATTCTGCATCGCGCAAACAGAGTTTACCGCGCGACGAGTTGACAGGGTGGATTTTTGAGACGGGTTAGTCAGGACAGCTACCTTAACCGTTGTCGCTAGAAGAAAACGGTCTTGAAAAGTTAAGGACAGTCTCAACTATCCTTAACTTTTGAGACATTTTGATCTGCGATCACAGATTTTGAAAAAACAGTTTTCACAAAAAGTTTTTTTGATGCCAATCGATCTTGTTTCTCATAAGGATCAAAAAATTCTATCGGACCAACTGAGGTTTGAGTACAAGAAAAGTCAGAAATCGCAAAAAACTTTTCACATACATTTCGTAGGAAAGAAACTCCAACATACTTTTTTATGATATAATATGATCATAGATATCCAGATATGACAGACTAACCAAACAGAAACAAAAGTAATTAACTTTGAACGAATACGCGTTATAATTTTATTTGCTCTTTCATCTTACTTACCATAATCTTGCCAAACAACGTCACATCATCGGCAACAATTTGAAATTGACAGCGTATTTATGTCGTAGAGGGCAATTTCCGTAGTGCGGTTTGCGTAGTATGGTGTGTTTTTTTTTTATAAGGTTCCGTACCTCAAAAAGAGAAACAGAACCCTTATCCTTCGTTGTCTGTCTGTTTGTCTGTCTATCTGTCAAGACCCTTTTCTCAGGAACGCGTAGAGGTATCAAGTTGAAATTAATATCAAATACGTAGGTCTACGGTCCCTATATCAAACTTAATAATTCATCCCAATAACGGAAACCTTTATTATGCGTAGTCCCACACGTAGCTGGCCGGTTTTTTTAGTGTTTATTTTACGTTTTCAAAAATATATTTTCTTTCTTTGTTTTTGCAAGTGTTACCACAGATGAGCAGTTGACTGTACCACCATACCAAGTAAGAACTTACTGTTTCCACGTAAAAAAAGCAATTTCTCATCGACTTTCCGTCTATAATCTTACCCCCTTACTAATAAACGTTGTATCGCCTGTATAGTTACACACCGATTTCTCTCTTTCAGTCGTCAGTAATTTTACATTCGAAAGAAGAAGACAAAGCGTTGTGTAACTACACGCTATACAACGTTTGTTAGTAAGGGGGTTAGTGTAAGAGTCTGCAAATAGCTTCAGCAGCGAAAGTGCCTTTTAAAAGTTAACTTAGAGAATTGAGCGCTGTAATAACTGTAGGACATTAAGATAAGGGTCATATTTGTGACTGCGGAAGTTGGGCCAGCTCCACGCACACAGTGGGCTATCTTTTATTGTGGGCTGTTACCTGTATGAATGTGAAACAAGTGCGTATCCAGAATCATCATCTGTTTAGCCTTTTTCCAACTACTATGTTGTCGTTGTTGTGTATTGTTGTGATGGCCAAGTGGTTAAGGCCTCGCCTCTCATGCACGATGTTGTGATTGCAAATCCGGGCAAGTACCAATGTGACCCCTTCAATTTATATTTAACGAAACCTCTACGTTCGGCGCTTGACTTGGCAACACGGCGTGTCCGGGTTCGCAACAAGTCAATCATCATCCTGAGGATGCCTCGTTGAGAGGTGAAACACGCGTCGATTTCTTACAGGGTACTTTATGACTCTTTAAGAACAGTTACGCGGATTAGGTTACTAAATATACGTCGTCTATTGTAATTTATACCAATTGATGTCTCGGTCAATTAGGTATAAAATACAATATAATAATCGGTCTCGCGCGCAGGTTTGACGACTTCCAGCCTCCCGGATAAGCCGGATTCCGTAAAGGGTTTAGCACCTTAGACCACATACATACGCTGCGGCAAGTTATACAGAAGACCGAAGAGTACAACCAGCCTCTCTGCTTAGCGTTTGTGGACTACGAGAAGCCTTCGATTCGATAGAGACATGGGCTTTACTGCAGTCTCTTCAAAGGTGCCAGATCGACTATCGGTACATCGAGGTACTAAAGTGTCCGTACAAAAACGCCACTATGTCTGTCCGACTCCAGGACCAGAGCTCAAAGCCTATCCTTCTGCAGCGAGGTGTGAGACAGGGAGACGTTATCTCTCCGAAACTGTTCACCGCTGCACTGGAGGATGTGTTCAGGGTTCTGGACTGGAAAGGGCTAGGCATCAACGTTAACGGCGAGTATATCACTAACCTTCGGTTTGCCGACGACATAGTTGTAATGGCTGAGACCATTAAAGACCTCAGTACCTATAATGCTCGATGACCTATTAGAGCCTCCGAAAGAGTGGGTCTTAAAATGAACATGGACAAGACAATGGTCATGTCAAATTCCCATGTAACACCCACTCTCATGATGATCGGAGACGCTACGCTCGAAGTTGTGGACGAGTATGTTTACCTAGGACAAACTGTCCAGCTAGGTAGGTCCAACTTTGAGAAAGAGGTCAATCGTCGAATCCGACTCGGCTTGGCAGCGTTCAGGAAGCTACGCAATAATATATCTTCTCGTCTCACATACCGCAGTGTCTCGAGATGAAAGTCTTTGACCAGTGCGTGTTACCAGTGATGACTTATGGCACATAAACATGGTCGCTCACAATAGGCCATTTAGCCTTCTTATAAAGAAGGCTAAATCACCCAAAGGGCAATAGAGAGGGCTATGCTTAGAGTTTCCCTACGTGATCGAATCAAAAATGAAGAGATCCGTAGGAGAACCAAGGTAACCGACATAGATCGAAGAATTGCCAAACTTAAGTGGCAATGGGCAGGGCACATTGCTCGTAGAACAGATGGCCGATGGGGCCGAAAGGTTCTGGAATGGCGACCGCTAACGGAAGACGAAGCGTTGGAAGGCCGTCCACAAGATGGACCGATGACCTTGTGAAGGCCGCAGGAATCCGCTGGATGCGGAAAGCACAAAATCGGTCGAGGTGCTTGGGGGAGGCCTCTGTTCAGCAGTGGACGTGTTTTGGCTGAAATGATGATGAAGATGAATAAGTTTATTTGTATGTTTTTTTGAACGCACTAATCTCATGAACTACCACCAATTCTTGAGAAAGGCTATAGGCTATTTAATATCACGCTATGACCCTAACGAGCCGAGCAAAAATAAAAATAAATAGAACGAAGGCTGAGCGAAAACGAAGGAACATTGCGGGCGGGCGATGCGATGCGACGCGCTGGGTCGGGGGCACAAGAAATTTCACGCGGACGAAGTCGCAGGCAGAAGCTAGTCCTAATATATAAAAAGCGCTGAATGCAAATCAGCATTTGCATTCAGCGCTTTTCATATATTAGGACTAGCTTCATCCTAACGAGAAGGGTCCACTCAACCCACCATCACAATGACACAATATTTCCTACACGATGAAATTGACGACATTTCATCAGTGAACTGGAACAAAGTTAACCCGTCCTATTGTGTACGGAAACCATTAACCCTGACCTGCCAACGTGTAATATAGACAAAAAACAAAAGCCGGTGGAATGCAAAATAGAAAGCTCCATTTGGTATCCCAATAAAATCAAATAAACTCCAGATATACAGAGTGTTTAAAAAAAGGTTTTATAATTTATGGGATAATTTGGGAAAGAGTCTAGAAATAGACCATAAAATTGTACAATAAAGTAATACAAATACCAAGAATTAAATTATTACCTACCTGGCCCATTAAAATAACAATTAAGTATTTTAATGGAGTTGCTAAGAGTTAAAATGTTTTAGCGAAATTGAGACTATTGTCTGCGTAAGCGTTGTTTAAAAATATAAGTATCAAAGACATAATACAAACAACTGCTGTTAATTAAAATGAAGATTAATAGAATTGTTATTAGTTATTATTTTAAAATTATCTCCTCTGTTTAAGGCGAAAGCGTAAGGGTAGTTTGCGAAATTGAATTTTCTTACGTTTTTTGCGATTTGCAGGTCAGTATCAGGTTGTATGTTTACCTAAATATGATTCGCAGCCGTATTCAATATTTATTTATAGAATTATAATCATAAAAATCATCAATACAGCTCTCTAAGTAAGTTCATATAATTATAATCCTATTGAATGACTATTTCATGAAATCATGGCTTTTTAAGATTATTCTGGAGTTATATGACCTGATTCTAATGATTATAATTCTGTAAAGCCATATTTGTTACGGTTGGGTATTATATTTTAATCAAGATACAAACGGATAAAGACCTTTAAATTATAAAAAAATAAGAAAAAAAAAACATTCTTTGGAGACTGCCGATGGAAGTGAAAACTAAGTAACGCCATCTAACGAAAACGTCAGGAATTTATGTGGCTTGCTGTCAGTACAAGAACGAAAGCTGTAGCTCCATTAAAACAATTCCAAAAAAAATAAAACAGAGTGCGCTGTCCACAAATCCTACTCTCCCTCCATCTTACGAATTTTCGATCAGGTCACGTGTTCTGACGCCTGACGCCTGACGCGTGTTTAAAATTTTTTACCCATCCCAAAATGTGCTCAACGTACCTAAAGAAGTTTGCACTTCAAAAATTTGTATTTCGCGTGCTACCTTAGCGCTTCCCCCTTATATCGGAAAAAAAATCCCAAGCTAAGCCCTTTCACATCCTGTATACACCAAAAATTTTGTAATATCACAGGACAGGGCCGGTCAGTATCCTCCCTAATAAAGATTGCGCTTATTTTTACAACAATAGGTTCGTGTTGACAACGTAACAATAGCCGACTGAAGAGAATAAGGCACCTGTCTACCGCCGGCTATAAACGAGAAGCGAGTAAAGCTAGCAACTACAAACGAGTTAGCGAGCATCGAGCAGCGAGTGCCAGACAGCGACGAGCGATTAGTCGATGGTATGAGTACGTACACACGGCTACACATCAAGCTATACATTTCTAGTATAAACTGACCTCGCATTGTACGGAAATCCTTTAAAATGCGAGATCAGCATAAACTGGAAATGCTTGATGTGTCGCCGTGTGTTCTGCCCGCCAAGCGAGCAGTTTAACTTCTACGGGGAAGCCCTATTGACCTGCATCTCACCTGATGGTAAGTGATGATTAGGCCGAAGATAGAAGCGAGCTTCCCCCGGAATCCTCAACCACAGAGGAACTAGCTATCTTACCTTTATATCTGTACTTTTTATGGTGTACATAATAAATAATATTCTATCTATCTATCTATCTACCTCTAACTGCCTGACAAAACAATGCTGTTAACATTGTTGTTATAGCGACAGACTTAGATAAGATGGTGGTAGCTAGCCAGGCGGACTTAGAACAAGTCCGACCACCTACCAAACTGAGCACAAAATATTGCCCCCGGAATTGAACCTGGTAGTACAAGCATCTTACCATCTTAGCTGCCTTTCAAAACGGAACATAGCAACGTCCGTATAGCTTCCGATGTCCACGTTCTTAGCTTTCATTGTGCATAAGATCAAACCCTTTATTACTGAGTTTTGAGGTATATTCCTTTACCTTTTACATGTCAAGACCAAGCGGCACAACCGCTTAACAAACCTTCGAGTCACAGTATAAATAAGTAACAGTATTATATTTTCATATAAAACGGCTGAAATGACGGCATTTGAAATTTAAGTGTATATCTGTGTGGCTTCCATGAGTTTCATTTTACCATCTCGATCAAACGCATCGACCGCGTTTGGCGCTCCGATTGGCAGCCGGCCAGCCTTCACCGGTGAAGGGCCAATCGGAACGCCGAACGCGCTCGATGCGTTTGATCGAGAAAGTTAAATGAAACTCATGGTAGCCACACAGTACGTAACAGTGTGCGGCAGTTACTCACGGACGCGGAAGGTTTATCTAGTGAGCAGCCGTAGGTAATTATGTCAAGGTCACTGCCGAGATATACGACAAATTTAAATTGTTGCAGGGTAATATTTTTAAAATGTAATGTAATGTTTTTGTCAAAAAGAGTGTTTCTACAGCTTAAAATATTTTTAGGACATAAAAATATTTGTTAGAGTAGATATTAGTTAATGAATTTATTGTGAAAAAATTAAGGACATTATTTTGTATGTAATAATAATGCGTGATAATAGTGTAAAAATAATTTAATAATAATATTGTAATATAGAATCATCGAATCATCATTCATGAAATCACCGATTACGGCCCTCTCCCTCCCACAGAGAGGATTCCTGTGTGCCAGCAGTAGGGACATTAATAGGCTGATTATAATAATAGAATCTGCATAATAATTATGACATATAAACATGAAAAATTGGCAGGCAAAATACAATGACTTTAAGGCTATAAGATCTTCCCTTGTAAACCATGTGTTTTCTTGCAAATAAACAATTTGAATATAATACTGTTACTTATTTATTCTGTGTACGAGTGATATAATTACTTTGTTCCCTTTCAAAAACCATATGCTAAATATGACAACGTAAGGAGTCATGGTTCACCGGTTTGTATGTCAAAGGAGAACATTTTCCAACGAACTTCCAATCTCTTTCATGCTAGAACACAAAGCTTTTACCCGTTAAATCTGAGGTAAATTTCTTCTTTATTTTTTACCAGCTTTTACCCGTGGCATTGCCCGCGTTGTCGTCGGAAAAAATTCCATGAAAACGTACTACTGAGATTACATACATACATACATACATAAACTCACGCCTTCTTCCCATGGGGGTAGGCAGAAACTTACCCCTCCACAATTTACTCCGATGACGTCACTGAAACGTTGATTGTGAAAGTAACTTGGTGTAGTTTTCTAGAGAGCGTTGTTGACACCATAAAGCAAACCCCGCCCCCAAAGATTTAAATCGTACTGTTTGTCTCTGCATCACCCTAAGGTTGACTGGTAGAAAATGCCTATGGCATTAAGTCCGCCTCTGTACATTCCTGTGCTTGAAGTATTAAATAAATAAATAAATAAAGATTTAAATCGTTAGATTCGCCCTCATCGTACTCAGCCACAAGAAAAAGTGTCCATACTGAGAAGAGTGAGCTCACACATGATTACATAGCGTTTCCATATCAGTCAAGTGTTGTCACTGCGTCATTGCGTGTCAGAGGTGTCAGAACGAAACAGAAACGCGACTTTCTTTTGACGCGGTAGAGCGAATCTAATAATTTAAATCTTTGCCGCTGTCATAATTTTCATGACAGCAGTCACTGCGGCTGTCAAATACGGCCATTGCTTTTCTAGGAAACCGTTGCTTTAGGAACCGAGAAAAAAGAACAAAAGTCAGAAAAAACGCTAAACAAAGACGAAGTAATAGCACTGACAGACGATGAGGTTATACAGACAAAGTCGCGGGCAGAAGCTGGTCTCTTATAAAAAGTAAACTGACTGTGAAATCTTTTCTTTATAAAGAACGCTAATAAGTCCTTAGCGTCTTTAAAGATAAAATTACAAGATTTTTATGCCTATCAAGATCTTGTTCTAACATCGCTTGATGTTTGAAAAGCCGACGAGGATTAAAAATTTGCTGGCATAGATAATAATTTAGGACTTAATCGGCTGCTTGAAGAAATGATAGCACCGATTAAAATCTGCTAAGTTCGAGTCGGATTCGAGTACAAAGTGTTCGGTACCACCAAAACCATTACAATTATACAGCATGTATTTTTTTTGCGAATTTGATTGGCCCTATAATAAAAGTTGTTTACATTTGATGAGCAGAACTTTCCTTAAATTATGTCAATTGTTTTTTAACTTGACTTTGAAATCGAAACTATCATAATTCTTATCTACGGCGTGTTATTTATACACGGCGTAGATAACAATGTAATGTCATTAACATGACATCATCTACCCAGCCTTTTTCCCAACCACGCTTAGGTCGGCTTCCAGTCTAACCACCGAATGCAATTGAATACCAGTATTTTACATATAGAGCGACTGCCTAAGACTGGTTTTCAACTTTCGGGGTTCCGACAACCCGTAACGGCTGTCAAAGATCTACATAGACAGCCAGGACCAACGGCTTAACGTGCTTTCCAAGGCACGCAGGGGCTTTTTGGCATGTATTAGATGGTCACCCATCCACAGTCCGACCTCGGCTAGCGTTACTTCACCTCTAAGACCTGCCTCTTATCAACATTTATTTGGGAATGGCGCAACATGTCTTTTACTTCCAAACTTCTCTTTTAATCGTCACCTCGGTAGTCACCCCCTTTCGAAACGAATTCTGTGATAAATTCAACTGGCTATCTTTTCCATGGGGTAATTCTGTAGCACACATAAAATGGCAATCGATCGCAATACTATATCTTTCATTGCGTTATTTTTCAAACCAATTTCTCAAAGCTTTCTTCAGACATAATATAAAACATTTGTTTGATTTTGTGGTCAGTGTCAAATATGTCAAAATAAACGGCATTGTAATTGATTCCCATATTTTTATATTTTTATGTAATTTACGTAACTACCCCGCCGCGCTGGTCAAAAGATAAGGGCCTGTGACATATAGACAGCGTAGGCTTAGTTACAGGGTCCCATTTCTACCCCATGGGTATGGAACCCTTAAAATTAACAGCCTCAACAAATACTGAAAGGGATATCTATGGAAAGGACTAACCGAGGCGTTGGTTAAAAAAATCCGGATCCCTGATTAGATTTTTAACGGTTTTGTCAGCAAATATTTGGTAACAATTTCAGGCGTGTTTTTAAGCTTTGATCAATTTTTTTTTAAACTTATTTTAATTTGTTTCTACGAATTGGTTTCAATATGTTTAGATTTATTTTGTAGCAATGTACAAAATAAATCTCTCAAAATAATAAATTATTATAGGAAATTAAATTCATACTGAAGCAATCTTCATACTCATATCTCTTCATCTTCATATGAATTCTTCTTCTTCGTTTATTTTGGGTGTTGACACCTAATGATAAAACGCAACTCCCATACGCTTATTGTGCTACAATTTAAATCGATGACACTCAATACAACACAGGAACAGTGTTTAATTTTGATATTCTTGAAGTGGGTACCTACTCTCAAGGAGCGATAATGTTAACAGTTATAGTGTGACATAGGGCCCTCACCCACGGCGACTTTTTGTAGCGATGCTGTCGCGCGTTTTGTAAACGCGCTTCTGCATTGCAACTATCGCGCAGGATTCTGCATACATAATTACAGCATCGCGGCTGTATCGATACACATGCGCGACAGCATCGCTACAAAAAGTCGCTGTGTGCGGGGGGAGCCTTAATGTTTAAAGGCGACATAATTTCCTTAATGCCTAACATCTTTATTTCGCTTTTTTTCCCCCTTTATCTGGCCACTAAGTGCTGGAGATCGTGGGTTCGATTCCCAGGTCGAGTAAAGTGGTATTGGGCTTTTCTATCTGGAATTTCTCTGTAGTAGCCGGGGGGAGTCTGGATTTGTGCTTCAATCGAGCAATAGACTCGCCCCTATTAGCCGACTTAAAGTTATCTGGTGAAATGTGGGTGTACATAGTGTGGGTGTGTAATTCAATAGGTACACCTCTGCCTAAAACTTTGGGAAACAAGGCGTGATGTTATGTGTCATACGATTTTATTCTTTATTATTTAAAAGCAATAGGCAGTAGGTAAGTACAAAACATACATTTTGCTTATTAAATTCACTCAGTTATTCCATATTCTCTAAATACCGCATTTTTCAGAACTGTTTAATAAACATAAACAAACAAATAAAAGCCTTTTACGAGTAGGTAAGGTTTCTTCAAAGAGCTCTTAGTAAAACTGTTGAAATGCCAAAGTACATACCTACTTAAGAGGGGACTAAACGAATGATGTAAACTGAGTGGGTACCTATTTAATTTACTGACAAAAAATCTAAATGGCTTGTTCAGATTATTAAGGATTAGCTTCTGCCTGCGAATTCGTTAGCGTGGAAGTCACTGACACTGCCTTGCCACCGGCAATGCCGCCGGGCAAGCCGTGGTGGCCCGGCTTGCCGCACAAAGGAGCCATCATACGAAGTAGTGCCCGTTGGCAAAAAACGACAGCCCATGCCGCCGGCACTGTGTGTAGTTACCTTAAAGGCTCGTACAGACCTGCGCGACGCAACGGCGGCGGCGTGACTTGACTCTAACAATACATTATCTAAGAAAAGTTCACTGTATAACCGGAGTCGCGTCGCGCTAGTTTGTACGAAGCTTAAGACACCACAATTTACTTTAAAAAAGTCACATTTTTATAAAACTTCCCTGTAGTTTTGGTCTCAGCAACCAAAACATAAAGAGATTCTGGACTGGCGAGCAAGCGACGTACAGTTGTCCGTGTGAGAAGCAGCTCGCCCTGAGGTCGACACCCGCAGCCTTCAGTAGCAATTTCCCATTGCTTGCGAAGTTCGTTTTTAGTGAGTTAATGAACGCCTGCGTTCCTACATATACTACCAATTGGCACAAAACTGATACACTGACTGTTGCATTCTTAAGGTGTGTTCAAACATTTAGCGGCAAGAGTGCGGCAGCAACGTTCATCATCAGCCTATTAATGTTCCCACTGCTGGGACACAGGCCTCCTCTCTGTGAGAGGGAGTGGGCCGTAATCTACCACGCGGGCTCAGTGCGGGTTGGTAGATGTCACACCTGTCTTCGAATTTTTTGGTTCTAAGACACCACGTTTCCTCACGATGTTTTCCTTCACCGGTTTGAGAGCAGTGGTGATGAAATTATTTACACAAAGTAAAGCGCCTGCTTGGGTTCGAACCCACGACCTACAACTCGTAAGTCGGGGCCGTTACCACTGGGCCACCACTGCTCTCCACGGCAGCAACGTTAGATAAGACCAAACCAACGAATGTTTGAGCGACAGTACTGCGCGGCGCATCCGAGACACGCCGTGCACTTATATCAATCTGCCTAGCCTTTAATATGTCCGCAGAAATACGTGCAGACACAAATGGTGACGAATGTTTCCTAAAACTGTTTGTGTGCGGCATTCGGCGGTGGTGCGTCGTGCATTACGTAATAAGGGTACAGGTCGAAGGTGGAAGCGAGCTTCACACGGAATTCTCAACCACAGAGGAATTGGTGTATTTGACCTCTAACTGCCGAAACAACAATGCTGATAACATTGTTGCTATGGGTACAGACTTAGATAAGATGGTAGCTATCCAGGCGGACTTAGAACAATCCCTACCACCACCTAAAAGTTTTGCCCTCACTGGGAATCGAACCTCTGGGTCGGGATAGTTTCCCTTCATCTTGTCTATTTATTTTTTTACTTTTTCTCAGCTAAAGGCTCGTTCAGACCAGCGCGACACGAACAATACAATTTCTAAGAAAACTACACGGTATAACAATAAGCAGTGTCGCGTCGCGCTGTCGCGTCACGCTGTCGGGTCGCGCTAGTCTGCACGAAGCTTTATGCGGACATGTTTGGGAAAGGAAATGATTTAGCAGCTTTTTCATTGAAATTCTTTATTTTTGAGATGTTTTATCACAAAATTCGTAGTCCTAAACAACTACTTACGTATACATTATTAATATTAATTGCCTAATATAAAATATCTTACAATCTAAGACCAATTTTACCAATGACACTAAACGCGATCAAAAAAATATCTAAACTGCGTTCAAGAGCTGTCAGTGTCAATATTCCACAACAATAATGACACTGACAGCTCTTGAACGTGGTTTAGATCTGCTGATCACGTTCAGTTTCATTGGTGAAATCCGCCGTAAATCTAATTACAATTACTAGGATGATTCATTCCTGACGTTCCGTTTTCTGCAATATAACCACAATATTCATTAAATCAACTTACAATCATAAAGATAAATCATAATTTCCAAATATCAGATTTCTCCCTTTGTCGCGTCAAATTGCTAAGTTCGAAATTTTTGTAATTTTGCAAATTCTAAAAAGCTTTTAATGAACATTGTTAAGTTAAATCAGCATTGTTTCAACAATCCTCATTAAAATAATTTTAGAACCCAGAACAATTTTGCGTAATACACGCGTAACACACTGGAAAATTAATAATATTTATGTGTTACGCAATAGGGATGATATCTAGGTCAAAAAAGAGAAATTCTATCTATTCCGTAAGTCAGATAATAAAAAAATATTAAACACGTATTTTTTGCTTCATCTTATTAAAGAATCACTTAGATAAAACGCATTAAAGTTGGGGACCGGGGGTCGCTACGTCACAAGTAAGTTTAAAATCTACATAATCGTGACGTCATGGCCCATTTTAACTCAATGTATCGCCGAAATCTTTTAATAACGTAAAAAAAGAAAAAAATATTTGTGCAATATTTTTTAATAATCTACAAGACGGACAAAAAATATATTTTTAGTCATAGGGATGTTATTACCCCGTTGGTCAATTCCTCTGATCAGCAATTGCAAAGTTAGCTGTTGCACAAAAATGGTTGAACATAATAACAATATTGCTAATTAGGTACGGTCTATTCAAACCATTGTTTCCAATTGATGTTATTTCCACTTAAACAAACATCAAAATTATGCAAGTGTAAGTAAAGTCATGGGGTACCAATTCGAACAAATTATAATTAGTCTTGAAAAAAGATCATAGATGGCAGCATAGGTAACAGTTATGAAATTAACAGTCACTAACAAGCGATAAACGGAAGATTTTGGCTGAAGTAAGATTAGTAAAAATCAAAACTTCCTTGTTTAATGCTGATTTATCTATTGTAACTCATAAATCTCGTATTTTCAACAAAAAAAGATAAAACCTTTTTGTTTAGGGCTCTTTGCAATAGATGGCGTTTTACTCAATTTGTCATAACTGTAGAACATTTAGCCAGTCAATAGCCCGACTAGGGAGGTCTCATTTCTTTGTATGGGATTGGGTATCTGTACGTAGTATTATATTATCTGTGGTAAAGTTGATTTTAGACTGACTAGTACTTTTGAAAAACTCATAACTAATATATTTTCCTAAAACCCGTGTTTGTTTACATGTTTGGCAAATAAATAGCGAACGCAGTTTAGGTATATGACAAAAACTCAAAAATAACAAAAATATCCTAAACTTCCTTACTTTGCTTTTTTTTTAATTTCATGAACGGAATATGGTGACAAGTATCTTCATTGCCCTAATCCAATCATGAAAATTACAAAAAAAGTGGCCCCTTTTTTGTCACCCTATTTGTTTTACTGAACGAAAAACGCCACAGAAATTGGCTAACCTTTCACGTTCATTACAGTTTCACACATCAAAGGCTTCTGTTCCCCTTCATTTGTTTCGGGTCAATGAAATTAGAATACTCTTTAATTAATTATTTTGAATGCTGGATATTTGATTTATTAAAACCATTTGGAATAGGCTCAAAATTTAATAGTCATCGTCTGTTTAATATTATTATATCAATAAAATTGTATTATTAAGTTTTGAAATAAATCAAAGAAAAATGGAATAGTTTTTTTTTAAATATATTATTATACTCAAATATAATAATATATTTAAAAATAATAACAATATATTTAATATTTTTAATAATAATATGTTTTATTTTTAATGATTAAAAAAAAATGCCGTGCACCGTGCCGTGCCGTTTTGCCGTGTGCCGTTTTGCACACGGCAAAAGAAACAGTACTATAATCAACGGGGCATCGCGAATTTTTCATCTTTATAAATGCCAAGGATGTACATTATATGATTTTTGAACGTAGGAGTCCAAATATCCCTTCATTTTCCCCAGACGAAGGGCTTGGACTTTTTTGGAGCTTTGCCTGAATTGGGTAAAAAAGAACTACGTAAGTGTTTGTACAAACTATTGCTGTAGGTAATAGTGAGTGATGACCACAATGGTTACTTAATTTCGCAAATGTTTTCAATAAACTGATTCGCCATTATCTGATAGCTTTTAGTATTAAATGCATACTAAATAACTTCCGATCATTAAAAGGTACGCATTCAGTTATTTTAGACACAAAAAAACGACCTCGATCCATTATAATTAATATCGCCTTTAGGCCATCAATTTATTCATAGTTCTTTTACAAAAGAAAAAAGAATCGTAAATCAAAATCCGTTGTTTCTGCAAATCATCTGACTGTCAAGTAAAATTAATGTTTTTGAGCCATTTATGTAATAAAAGCTTAAAACTAAAGTTTCATTTCAGGGAATTTTAGGCCATCGCCTGAAACCATTTTTCTGAGCAATAAATTACATGCCCAAATGAATGTGATTTAGTTATATTTATTCGGAGTTTCTAGATTTCACAATTTATCGGTAAAACGAGCTTTTGAAATGATATTCAATTATCAATTTCTGAAAAGGATGTGTCCAGCATGCCCTTCACTTTAATAAGATTTTTCTAAAAAAATAGAACTAGAACAAGAAATAATAACATCTTTATTAACACTCGCAGGCAATAACTTTTTAAACATAACACACTTAGGGAACTCGCGCACTAGACGGCCACAACTCCGGCCAGTCATGGTCCATTTTTTCCGTGGCCGGGATTTGCGGCTAGTTAGCCGTTGCGACTAATATTCCCACCCGTACGCAAAATGCGCTTTGACGTGGAGTTGCGGATACCAGCCCGTATTACCTATTACCTAGCCGTTGCGACCAAGTGCACAATTCGTATCGGTTTCTATAGTACCTGGTCGTGGTCGTAGCCGTCTAGTACGCGAGATCCCTTACACTTATAGACTTTGATATACTCATGTCAAAAACTAGACCAATCCTACGCACAATATGGGTTAATAAGTAAATACAGTAAGCTAGCATAGGTACTGTAAGGTTTTATTGTATTATCAACCTTATGTTGTACTGGCTGTTATGAATATATCAGTTCGAACTATCTGATGAGTCACTTTCTAATTTAGAATAGGTTCGTAATATTTGTTTTATATAGAAAATAGCGGAAGGCTATCTGTCACTTCGTAGGCGCGTATTCATGTTATAATATATTTTCTCTTAAAATATCTAATTAAAAACCTACTATAAATATAACGTATCACTGTATCATTGAAGAGAACCCGCACACTATAAACATACATATTTATCCAATACTAAAAGCGTCTCGGCGCACCGCACAAACACGTACCCCTCACACATGGTGGATGGCGCCTAAAACCGGGCTTTAAAATAAGGCGTATGCAGAGCCAGTTAATACTGCACTAGAAAAAAAATATAATTTAGAAAAAATATCATAATTCGACACGTAACAGTTCGACACGTAGGTAATAGGCATTAACTCATATCGGTGCAAAGAAAGAGCTGAAGAAGATGCCAGCTCCTCACCGGAGCCGAAACTAAAGCTAAGTGGTTTTTATTAAAAGTGTTTTTTCTAACAAAAGTGCGACATGGAGTACTTCTCAGGTATAAACGGATGCCTAGAGAATTTCCTAGATGATTTCAGGATTACAGCCACCTTCAATGAATGGCAAGAGAGCAACTGGGCATTAATTTTACGCGCATTTCTTGTGAGTCCAGCTGAGATTGTCCACAAGTACACGTACCATGAAGGTATGAGCTTTGACTCGATGTGCAATGCACTAAGGAAAGAGTTTCCATGCAAATGTCATAGAAATATGAATACGTTGCAAGAAGAAGAGATGGTACAAATAATGTCCGAGGCAGGCGGACAGGAAGAGCTTGCAAACATAGATAATCATACCGATTTATTTTTTAGCGGAATACTGGATATTATCCCACTTGAAACTGAACAAAGCTGCCAGGAGCGCAGTGACGATAAAAATAATGATGATGACGAGTGCAGCTGCCTGGAACGCAGCCTTGCAAATGATGAAGACGGCTCAATCGAAAACGAAAATTTGGACGAAATTCACGAATCGGGTCAGTTCAGTCCAATTATTATTAAACCGTTTGAATATGTTTCAGAATACCAGAATGTTCCCTCGTCAAATGAAATAATTGGTCTCGAGGAGGATATTCCTATATATAACCTCATCGCTGTCCAATCCGACAAATATGATATTGTTGAAAAATTTTCCGATTCAAAGGAGATCGCCCGAACCCCATTTTCGACTGAAATAATTAGCAATGAGCAACAAGTTAATATTTTGGTTGATTCAAACTCAATTAAAGCCAACAAAGACTTAATCGAGTTTGATGTGGAGTCACCGTTAGTGACGAATGAAGATATTAGTAATGACTTTCGAGTGAAAGTTTATAACAACGAACATAAACATAGTGTGCCATCGCAAGGTTGCTTTGTCATAAAGTTATCATTCTTTTGGCCAACAAAGTTTATATTATTACTATTTTATATCATCATGTTACTATTATACTACATCATTATATTATTACAACAACAAAGTGCTAAAAGCAATTTAAGAAGTGCACTAATTAAAAACAAAACCATGTATGCTAGAAACAGTAAAATAAAATGCTTTGTGCCAAAAACAAATAAATTAAAAAGGTCGAAAGCTTATAAACATTTTATAATAAAGTTTACCATTTTAGAATATGAGTTTTTAAAATTAAATAATAAGAAGTTTAGGAACATTATACATATTAGATTTTCTTATTGTGTCACCTCCTTTCATATCAATGTCACTTTAGAATGTAATTATTTGTTATTTTATTTTTATTTTAAAAGAGCGTTCATATTATAATTAGGCTAATGTCATTTAGATGTAAACATCATAATAGTTTAGCACATTATTTTAGTAATTAATTACATTATACTAATGCATTGTTATGTGTGTTTTCGTTACATATGCGGGGAATAAACATCGGACGCGGCCGGGAGCGAGTGAGGTGTCACTCCTCATGTCGCCAAGGAGCCTGAGGGAACGTGTCAACCTCATCGTCTTCAAATTATATTCTTGTCTTAGCTTAGCATGAACGCACTCCAGAATTTATCGTTGTGATTTAAGAGGGAAGTAAATAGTTTTGAAATACTGTGGTCCCTCCTGGGGGGGGATGGCGCTCCATCTGGGTTAACATCTATTTTGCTAAAAGGGGCATAGCCCTTGCAAAATGTGTTTGATAAACACAATTGGTTAACTCATGACTGAGGACCCACAGTTTAGTCAGGAGTAACTGACATTTAATGGGGATTGAGTTTTGTACTAGGGGATGATGCTTGATCCAGGCTGATACCAACTTCGCTAAAGGGGCATAGCCTCGCGAAGTGTGTCGATTTGACACATTTGGTTTCTGCCGATGATTGAGGATCGACAGTTCAGTCAACATGAACTAATAATTTGGGATTTTGATATTATTGCGGTGTGATGAATTTTCGAGAATTATTCATCTGGAGTGTGGCCATGAGATAGTTCTTTTGGTTGGACACTTACTTCTTGATCCTGAATTCCCTCTGGCTCAACATTGTCCGATGGGGTTAAGGTTTCTGATGTTAAGTTTCTTTCGTATCTCTTCTAAACCCCTTCTGGGTCGATGTGAATTGTCATATCAGTTTGTTTGTTTCCCGAGGCTTGCCGTACCTTTTACAGTGGTTTTGCTGCGGTATGGTTTAGGCATGACAGCGTTGAATTTTTGAAGTGCACATTGGCATATGCTATAATTTAATTTGGCTGACACTTAGCGTAGTGTCAGGCCTTCGCGACTCGCTTGTCATGAACTAAGCCATCTCTTGTAAGAGAAAGACCTCAGCCGTGTAAATGATTTCCCACTGTTAGGTAGTTTTTCGTATAGGTATAGGTAGGGAAAGTCAGATTGTTCGAATGTTCTGAATAAAAGCAATTTTCCTGTGCTTTTATCCGAGGTGGGCGTAGCTCATGTAAGGTTTTATTGTATTATCAACCTTATGTTGTACTGGCTGTTATGAATATATCAGTTCGAACTATCTGATGAGTCACTTTCTAATTTAGAATAGGTTCGTAATATTTGTTTTATATAGAAAATAGCGGAAGGCTATCTGTCACTTCGTAGGCGCGTATTCATGTTATAATATATTTTCTCTTAAAATATCTAATTAAAAACCTACTATAAATATAACGTATCACTGTATCATTGAAGAGAACCCGCACACTATAAACATACATATTTATCCAATACTAAAAGCGTCTCGGCGCACCGCACAAACACGTACCCCTCACAGTACTTATTTGTTTTGACGACTGTAAAGGATAAAGGCAAGAGAATGATGATTATGATGAATCATGGTTATTTGAATTTATTTTATCCTAATTTATTTAGCGTCGGCACAACATGTATTTTTCTTCCTTAGTTCTCTATTAGTCGTCATCTCGGTAGTCACATCATCATTTTTAGCCATATCATCTTTCACACAGTCCATACATCGTTTCTTTGCTCTTCTCTTACTTTTATAGCCATTCACATTCATACTCAAAACTTTCTTCATGACATACCATAATAAGTATGCACGCTTCTTTTATCAGAGTCAGTTATGCGTAGATAACACGAAACACTAAGAAAATATTTGTAGAATTCGTACAATTTTACGATGTGGCTATCAAAAACAGGTCTAGGCTTTACAAAATTCCACATTCCTCCGGCATTTGGGTCGACATCGATTTTTGCTATAAATGTGTTGATTGGAGTGAGGCGGTTATTCTAGACTACCTATTTTCATTCCGTCTTTTGTTCCAGATTTAAAAATCAGCTCGGATTTTTGATGTTCTTTGCTTTATTAGTAAATTCTATTCCAGTAATAACTTCATCAAAAATAATGAATTAGTTTATTTGACATAAGGCAAAGTTCTAAAACTCAATTAACTTCTACATTCAAACACAATCTATCAACAACAGTCAGATTGTTAGGTATTTCCACATATTACCTACATAACAGACCAAAATAAATTACAATGATACACAATAAAATAAACAGCAGTACAATAAAATAAGCAACACATTCCCCAGAGAACTACAATTTACTTTATTCCGGAAAATTTCCAACATTTCCGAAATATTAATCTTCATTTTTTGCATATATCTCTTTTACAACAATATTCTTTATTACTTTCCTGCTATAAAGCCTTCTATGTATTGTTTCAAAAGCTAATTAAGTGCTTCCTACTGCTAATGGCAGTTTCGTGAAAATACAAGGGTTATTTAGTGAAATTTGCTTGTTCACAATTTATATGTCGGTCATTTAGGGAGTGTAATTATTCAGTTTAAGTGCTTGGTATTAATATTGTTCTAATTATTCGTATTTTATTGTTCGTTGCTAACTTACAGCTTGGAAAAAGTGTGCTTAATTAAGTGTTGTTAGAAATTTCTCAGAATAACCCACTGTTCCAACTTTGTGTCTATTGTACATTATATTTTTGGTTACTTCGTTATTAATTATGTTTGAAATTAAAACATAATTTCATCATGTTTTTGCTGTTACTACTCATATTTCAACTTAAAACATATTTCAATGTAAAGTCCAATTCTTCGTTTAACCACAAAAAAATTCAATGAGACAACAAAAAAACAAGATGAATTTATTTTGTAAGCTATTAACTTAAATTTATGAATGTTGGAAGCTTCGCATTCCCGTCCAGAGCTTTTTATTTTTGAGATTTCTTTATCTAGCTTTTGCAGCACTATATTAAAAGTAGCTTACACCCTTAATAAAGCGGGTTTTTCCTGCAGTTTCAATCACAGATTAAGTTGTGACGATCTGGAAAAGTAATTTATTTTAACAAGCACCACGGTGCTGGCTTAGTACGGGACTACAGTGTCATTGGTTTTTTTTTCGTAAATATACTTAAAAAACAATCTAGTTACGCTGAAAAATATCGTACACACAAATAGTCTGCTACCCTATAATTATTGAGGGGTTGTTATAATTTCCTTCACTTTATGTGAAGATGCCTGTGCTGTAAACTGTAACGTTTTCAGGCCATTAAATGTCCATTTATTTTCCTAAAACTCGTACAAGTGCACATTTTGCGTAAAAGCCGTCTTCGTTAATGATTAATGACTTGGCCACTTCTCATTAGTGTAAGCAGCTTTTTAATAAAAATGTCAAGTTTTATAATTTCAGTAATGATCTTAATGAACATTGTCTCAAGTTATGAAATAAGGAATTTCTTTGGATAGCGTTCTTAATGATAACATTTCAATAAAAAATTCTTTATTAAATTGTTACTTACTTCTTCCGAGAATTTAATTTTGACGTTCTGACGTTCCCAGAAAACAATTCCTAGGCACATTGAATAAATACCATAGTTCATTTTTAAATGAAGCAATGTTCATAATTATTTATGTTCTCATTTCAGTGCTGTCTCCTAAAACATTTTTCACCGTATTATTTTGTAATAGATAAAAGTCTGCTGAACAAACTATTTGGTAAGCAAATTCATGTCATTTATCTTCTAGATGTTTTCTAGAAACAACGGAAATGGGCTTTGAAATAAATCCATTTATTTTCAAGGTATTTTAGGTCTTGAGGTAATAGAAGCTTTTTATCTGGTCTATTTACTACACAAAATATCATTATAATAGTAAAAACTAATGTCTAACTTAATACCAATGCAGAATATTAACAGAAACGGAACACTGTAAAGTAACTTAATGTAACTTTAATCTTAAGCCTATGAGATCGGTATACGTAAGTAAGTGATGAATGACTTAGTTTATGTAGATGATATTATTGTTGTACAAAACATTTTCTATTTACAGAACATTACGTGTTACATTAAATTTAATTCCAGTTATAATTTAATATTGGTATTATTTTTATTTAGAGCTTTTGGATAATTTCAACAAATCAGCCTTAACTCCATAATGTGACTAAAACAGCAAATTCCAGTGCAATCAATATATTAAAACTTCTTTTTTCAATAAATGTAATTATGTAATTAATTTTATCTTTTACTTTTTCTATTTTGACTTAAACACAAACCTAAAGGTAGTTCCGAAAAATATTCAGGCATTTTACTATCGGACATTCAACACCATGACCATACATAATTAGATACAAACATAATGAATGAATTCAATCACTTTTACATTATCGTGTGAGCTAAGTTTGAGCTTAGTCTTAAACAATTTGTGCAAACATACGTTTTATGATTTAGGTACATCAGTATTTATTACAAATCAAAATCAAATAAAATAAAAAATATTTGCTAAATCATGGTACAATAGATATTACAGACATTTTGGTATCAGCGACAATATAGAAAAAAAGCCGGCAAAACTAGATAAATACAAGTTACTTTAACTTTTTCTTATTCATCCATAATGGTAACAAATGGTCACCATATTCCACAGCATAATTTTGATAAATAAAGAGTCCTCAAACAATATTTCTTAGTGAACACCTAAAAAGGTTTTTCTTGTTTTATTGCTAAATCCACTGTGATTTGAGGTCCATAATACAGTCAAGTGTAGTGGAAGGGATATTAAAAATATTTTTTATTGTACGTACTGGTCGTATTTATCAAAATATACATCAGTTTCTAATAATTTTGCAAAATAAAGGAATTTTATCTAAACAATCGCAAATACTGCTACCTACCTAAAACTCCAAATACTCGAAATTACCCAATGAACAAAATACCAATAGCATCAAAATCTTTTTGCGATGTTCAAATAATTTTGCCAATTCCCAACTTTAGATATGAGCTAAAATAACCACGTTAACATAAAACCTCATATCACAGTGAACTATCTAAGTACCCATTTTAGTACTCGCATTCAAAATGGTGGCTTCCAAGTTGAGTAAGTTAGTACCTAATGAACCAGGAAATTGTAAGAAATCCAACCTAAATGAAACTAGAACAAACACAGAACGTCTTTTGCAATGGATCCATAAAACTAAGATCTGACGAAGCAGTTAGGGATAAAAATAATAATGCAAATACCGTATGTTTGCGATTATTTACGGATCCCTATTGCAAGATATATACGGACAAAATCTTACTGCAAATATATTTGAAGCTTATCCTGTTTCCGTAAGATCGAGTATCGACTGTTCACCAGACGCAAATGAGACTTGTCAGTCTATCTCGGATCTTTTTATACCAGTTGCTGATTCCCGTTTATTTTCTGCAATATAAACTACGCAAGTACCTATTACGAGTTGAAAAATAACTAACATTCTTAACGTTTATTTTTCTTACACTTTTTTATCGTGAGCCGCCAGAACGCTACTCTAAAATCAGGGGAATAAAAAGCATATATAAAGGGATTTATTGCTGAATTGAACCACCCTAACCACGTAAGTATGTACATTAGAACTGGATTCACGTAATTACTTGGTATGAAAGGGGTGAGGAGGTAGTAAAGGAAAAATGGAAGCCAGCAGGCAACGAAACCGCCAACAACGAGACTTAAAGTCTGTGCGGTTTTTGTTTCCCTCCTTAAAGAAGATACACGATTATTTTCTACATGTTCCTTCATAGAATGAGTTCGTCTTGTGGTGTTTTTATATTTAAAGTTAGCTTTGAATGTGACATCGTTGTTGTAGAATCTTGATTCTTTTTCCTTACTTCTATATTTCTTTTTCTTTTCTTGTCTGAAGCAGCAAGGACATTTGTGGTCTTGTGAAGAACAGTCGGTCGGTTGTGTGGAGTTTTTTGAAGTCTGTTTGGAAGCGGATTGTCGTAACGACATCTTGTCTGATCCGGATTCCGATTCGGTGCGGATGCAGGAGAGTTTTCCTTTCTGAAACAAGGGGATTTGGTTTAAATAATGTCCGTATATCCTAGTTTTGTATAAGTAGAAAACATCTACACTGTTGTGTTGCGCTCTGTCAAGAAGACTGTGAAAAATGGTAATGAAAAGTACACTATGTTTTATGGGTAAATTTTTTATACTTTGAACTATTTTCATGATGAATGAACTTCAATCATTGCGCAGCTGGACCAAATTTCAAATCTAGATATAAATTAAATACGTCTCTAAATTGAACAATCTTGCATTTCATTTCATTTCAATCAATCAATTTGCCTAGCTTTTTCCAACTATGTTGGGATCGCCTTCCAGTCTAACCGGCAGCTGAATACCAGTCCTATTTTACATGGAGCGACTGCCTATCCGACCTGCACAACCCAGTCACTAGGTAATACGATACCTCTTGGAAAAACTAGTTGTAACAACTGTCAAAGATCTGCGTATGACAGGCGGGACCAATAGCTTAACGTGTTGTCGATATGAATTGGATGGTCACCTATCCACGAACCGACCGCGGCAAGCGTACCTTCGATCGACCCGTGCGGCTGTTATCATTTAGCCACGAGTACGCATCCATTTATTATCATAAAATAACAATTAAGTAGTAGAAAAAAGAATATCTTGGCCAAAGAAAGTTTATTGCCTAGAAAATCCCAGATTCTCTAGATTAAATGGAGTAAGTTGGGCCCGTCATGAATCAGGAATGTTTTAATAAAGATTTATGCTTTGTTTGTTTTGCGAGCGTTTGTCCCAGTTTTAATATACAGGGCGAGTTATTCCGTCTGCTTTGTGACGAAAATTGAATATACGAGAAATAATTGAGAAAAAATATTTATAAAAAACTCCCTGATTTAGGATGCTTTTCATTTAATATACGTTTCTTTGCAATAGTGGATCATTATTATTATCAGTCAGTGCAATAACCTTCAGCTGTCATTAACGAAACACAGTAGAATTTTAATTGTTATGCCCACCTGATATCCACTGTAACGGTCAAGCGGGAAAAATGGTTTTGTGAAGAAAGGGTTCGATTCCTGTCTAACTAAGATACTTTTCTCTGTTTTATTTTTTAAATTTTCTTTTTTCCTTCCTTTTCGTAATTCATATGGCGTACATCATACCTAATAAAGAGTATTCTATTCCATTCGTTTTCAGGAAACTAGGCTTTAACTTACTCCGACATCGAGCTCATAATCTTAGTTTCGGTTTTCGCCCCAATGTCCCGTCTCACAAAACTCACTCTGTAGATAAAATGGAGGCTAAGCTAAATTTAGTGACTGCTAAAGCTGGTTCCTCGAGAATGTTGGTAATTTATTAAGAATTATCTTTTTCATAGCATTCATACTCGTAGTTGCTTTTCCTCTTTTTACTGAATTTTCTTTCGTAAGTATAAGAAATAAATGTGTTCATCATATCTTTATGTCGGTTGGTTTTAGTTTTATTTACAAAAAATGCTTCCGTTATTAAGAGGGCTTACGTCGTACGGCATTTCATACAAACTTTCAAGCCCTTGTTTTTCGAAATGACTGAACTGATTTTAATGAAACTTCATACGCATATGCAGGATAAAAAGGTCTAAAAACATTTTCGAAAAATAGTCTTACAGCCAAATTAGACCGATTTTCCCAATTATCTGTTTTTGAACGAAAAAAGAAAAAGGAGTATGTAAGGATCGTAGCAGGTATATAATATGTATGTCATCTGCGTTGCCTTTTCCCAGGAATGTTGGGGTCGGATTTCAGTCCGGATGCAGCTGAATATACAAGGTGGAGACGATAATACAACAAAAAATTAAACTGCGTGTCCATAATGACGTTCCCATTCTGTATAAAAAAATTCAATTGAATATATTCAATAGTTTAGTCATTGCTCGGCAAAATCCATAGTGGGCTCGGGCCGTTTATCCACCCCAAAAATCCACCCTAAGGTGGATATTCTTAAATGTATGCCCAAGAATTCACCCAAGGCCTAGTTGGATAAACGGAATTTATAGGCTTAGGGTGGATCAAACATTACATTTAATTTGTTTGAAAAACTCATTTTTTTTATTTTGAAGCTAGGATTTATTTGACAGTTCCAAAATACTCTTAAGCATTAGATAGTATTTTTTTTTTTTTTTCTTGTTGTATGGTAGTCTCCACATTGTATATCAGTATTTTACATGGAGCGACTGCCTATCTGACCTCCACAACCTAGTAACTAGAAAACATGATATCCATTGATAAGACTAGTTGTCAGACGTTCGGGCTTTTGACTAGGTACCCGTAACGAATGTCAAAGATTTATGAATGACAGCTGGAACCAACAGCTTAACGTGCTTTCCTATTATATAATTAAGCTTTAATTTTTTTTTTTTTTTCCGAGGCACGGAAGAGTCTCGGTATGTAAAGGATGATCACCCATCCACGGACTGACCTCGGTGAGCCTTCGATCGATTCGGCTGTTATTACTTAGCCAACAGCTCCCCTTTGCATGTATGATCATCAATTACCTTCTAATTCATCTTTTGAACTTCACTTCACCCCAATTTCCGCCCATCCATCACAGGTTACACATTTATATTTATAAACATTTTTGATGTCAGCTGCTTTCACAACTAAGAGGGCTTGCTAACATTGAAAAAGAAATACGCTTTTCCTATCTCAATGAGCATTGAAAGGGTTAAGAATAGCTTTGTGAGGCAGTTCATTTTTCCCTATTCTGAATTCGGTTGCAAAGCACCTATCCCACCGCCACCGACGAGAAAGCGACAAAAAGTCTATGATTTTCTCGGTCAAAAAACGTTTAAAAGATTGTAGGTCCCATGTTAATAAAACACGTTTTTACAATGTTTCTAAATAAATGTGTATAATTTATAAAACAATGATTATAATTCCTCTATTAATAAAACAGTATAACTTACAAACTACATAAGTAATAATAAAATGTATCACTTTAAACACCCAGTGCTCTTCCTCCTCTCTCCTACTTGATCTATGCTGTATCCGACAGGGTCCATAATTTTGACTAATATTATTTCCGTACCAACTATAATACATTATGGTACGCAATAAAGAATTGAGAATTGTAAGGCCTCCCCCACATTAGGCGCGCGCGTTCCTCGGGCGTGTGAACGACGCGGGCGCGGCGGGGCGGGGTGCGGGCTTTCTATACTCACACGCCCGAGGAACGCGCACGCCTAATGTGGGGTCAGCCTGGGTAAAAGAGATACATTTATATTAATAATTGGTCACTGGCAGTTCACACTAGAGATGAGAATATTGGTTGAAATTGTTTATTGGTTAATGGTTAATGGTTAAATAAAAATATCGATATTTTTATTGGTTGAAAATATTAGTTAATATTTTTATTCAAGTATCTGCAACATGTTGAAAAGTTGAATATTCTATTAACTAATGCATGTTGAAATTGTTAAGTTAAACTTCCCTTCATACTTTAACAGGCTTAGGACTGACTAGCATTTATCTCGATTAGATATCGAATATTTTTAACAAGTGCTAGTTTAGTTAAATTTACAAGTTGCGACTTTTTTCACCCCCACGACCCTATCGAAATGGTTCCACGTACCTATCATTATTTCGTCTCGGCATTTTGTAAAACAAAAAAAACAACAACAATGCAACGACGCGACTTTGTTATTTGAGTAAAATATCAAAACTAACTAATAAAATAAACTTATATCAAAAATCAACCATTAACCGACCGAAATATTGGTTAAAAATATCAACAACTTTCTTTAGAATAAAATATCTCCAACAGTAAATGTGTTTTAACATAACAAAGATAGAACATACAATTGAATGCACGTAACGGAATAAATATTTCTACGACACTGACGACACTGCGTTGCCGCTCCGAAGGTCAACCCGAGCGAGCGAGAGACAGCGCGTTGTTCGAGCGAGACAGAGAAATATTCGTCCTTGCCAATTTTGCGCCGAAGAAGTTGATATGATATTTTTATTCGTTAATGTTAATTTTATTTATTGAATATCATGGTTAATTTTAAATATTAGTTAATTTTAATGGTTGATGGTTATATTCATCATCTCTAGTTCACACCACCCGGCGAGTACCTACTCGTTTGTCGCAGCGTAAGAAATATCAAAGAGCTCGCATGGTGGGGAGAACACTCGCTGAGAGACTCACGTTTGGTATATATGCATGCCAGCGAAAAAGCCGCACTGACATGTTTATACCGCGATTTTTTTTCGCGTATTGGATTTCGTCGCTCCGCTTAGCGCCGAGAGTTGAATATCCAACAGTGTGTTTTCTTGACGCGCTGAATTCGTTCTGATGGATTCTCTTTGCTCGGTTCAATACAGAGAGTGTAAAATCGGCGCGTGAAAAAGAAAATTATTCAAAAAACAAAAAACCCGACTGCAAAAACACATTACTGAAAAGATAAAAACAAGCATTATAATCTATAGAATTTTAGTATCGCAGGCGGGGACAAACAAAACTTACACCGTATTTCCGGTTATTAGTTTGTCCCCGCCTGCGATACTAAAATTCTATAGATTATAATGCTTGTTTTTATCTTTTCAGTAATGTGTTTTTGCAGTCGGGTTTTTTGTTTTTTGAATAATTTTCTTTATTTCAAGCTTTTTAGTTTTATTAATATATCGATATTTACTATCGATTTATTAATATATCTGCCATTATCTTAGTTTTAGTGTAAATTATGTCAATTTTGGGATCTGTGAGTGCTATAAATACATCTTCTCAAATTGTTTCGTAATTTTTATACGTTATTTACGAATTTACTAAATATTACAATAGTACTTATTCAAAGATTTAACACAGGCCTTAAATTACGAGAATACCTAAAGTGTTAATATAATATTATCAAAATGTATTCCGATTTGTTAGTATGACAAACAATCATAGAATTTTTTTTTTTTTTATTAATTCATTTATTTCAGATTCACAATCCATACAATACATTAAATTAAATTAAAAACAATTGGTACATATACACTAACATTACATTAAATTAAATTATTAAATTAAATTTGAATTTTACACAATACTAACATTACATTAAATTCAATAATTTACAATAAAATCAAAATCAAAAATTGCGTTAGTATATGACGTAAAACAATGTGTTAGTGAGCGCCCAAAACAATGCGCATCCATTTGTTTTGGATAGGGCAGTCTACACGAGATACAATCATCTGCAGGATGCCGTTGCTACTGCCTCGCACACGCTGGGACAAGGAAGCTACCCTTTTGCGCACAATCGCATGGAAGCCGTCCGTTCGTGCCTCTGCAAACATACCAGACGCACTACAATAGCGAGGCAGCCGCATCAGCATCCTGAAAATGTTGTTATATTGGACACGCAGAGTATTAACAGCCCTATGACCGCAGTTTATCCACAAGCTGCTCGAGTAAAAGGACTGGCAATACGCCTTAAAAAGAGTTATCTTTACTTCCCTCGAGCAGCGAGCAAACCTACGCGCAACCATGTTCCCCCTGACTGCTAATACTCTGCGCTCCCTCTCAATGTCAGTATTATGTTCTCGTGAAAACTCGGTCGGGAATTATACTCTCGTGAAAAAAATTACGATTTTTTTTTAAATGATAAATGCATTTATCATTATAAACGGAACGAGAATAAAATAATAAATGCATTTATCATTATAAACGGAACGAGAATAAAATAATAAATGCATTTATCATTATAAACGGAACGAGAATAAAATAATAAATGCATTTATCATTATAAACGGAACGAGAATAAAATAATAAATGCATTTATTATTATAAATGCATTTATCATTTTATTCTCGTTCAAAAAACCATTCAGTCGCTTCGTTGTGTTAGTAAAACGACTTTTATGGTTTTGAAAAGTAAGACATATTGTCATCCTCTTCCTTCACTTAGATTTTACACAAACGCAATATAAGCTAAGTTCCTGGATTCTGGTTCGTTACGTGCTTCTTTCATAGGGAGGCCTATGACTGGGTGCCTCCGAGTACTCTATACATAGCTCATTAGGGTGCTAAAGTTGCACAAAATAGACGCAACTCTACACATCTTCTTGATGTCGTGTTTGGGGCAGTGGAAGATGGTCCTTCTGTATCCAAGATGTCGACAGATCCGGGGGATTGATGAAACGACCAGGACTGAGCGGGTTCAGGGCGATAGTTTGAGTCCGCTTTGGTTTGGCTTAGCCTTGAAACCTCTAAGCACAAGGCTAGAGTCTCAAGAGAGATACAAGTATCGGCTATCAGTTGAGAAGAGGTGGTCAGGTGATATCTGACCTCCTTTACATGAATGACTTGAAACTCTTTGCCCCCAACAATTTGCGACTGATGGAGCTGCTGAAGATAGCAGAAACGTTCAGTAGCGCCATCACGATGGAATTTGGTGTGGAAAAATAAGCAGTCATGCATGTAAAGCGAGAGGGATTACGGAATCCGTGGGAATCCAACTCTCGGATTCCATTCATCTAAGATCACACTCCTCAACCGAAACCTACTACAAGTATTTGCGTGTATTGTTGACTGTCGAAAGCATAAGGCATCACTGCTGCCGACATGAAACCTTGAGGAAGCGCTTCTTTGGTTTGGCCGCCTGAATAAATGTTAAATAGGTAGTCTTTTATCAGACGGAAACTAAGTGCGTGCCTTAAACGGTGGCTCATGCTGGTTTTGATGTATTCTTTCGGCATAATAAAATAGATTCAGACGAATGGATAATTTAGATGCTCTGGATAGGAAGGTCCGTACATTGCTGACGGCATATCAGATGCATCACCCACGGTCATCAGTGATGAGACTGTACATCCCGTAAAAGTATGGGGGTTGAGGTTTAATAAACGCTGAAACCCTCCACAACCGCGCTCCACATGGCGCTGGCGCCAACCTACAGTACTTGATACGATCGAAAGGAAGTATGGCAAGGTAAAGATTTTCACGGAAGCTTTTTCTGGGCTCTCCATGGGCCTGGTGTAGACATTTTGGCGTCTGTATCCTGGCTGCATTTCGGCGAACTCTTTGGGGAAACCAAAGGTTTTGTCTGTGCGATTATAGACGAGGTTATCATGATGAATAATTATCGGAAATACATTGTCAAGGACGGTACGCTTGACAGCTGTCGGGCAGGCCACCGTCCCAGTGAATCAATCCGACATATTGTTTTCGGTGGTTCTCGTCTTGCTAACGGCAAGCCACCGTCCCGGTGAATCAATCCGACATATTGTTTCCGGTTGTACTCGTCTTGCTAACGGCGAGTACTTGCACAGATACAATCTATTCGCTAGGATTATCCACCAGTAACTTGCCTTGCAGTACAATCTTGTGGAGTCCGAAGTACAGAACACAATACATAATATAGTATGTGCCCGACCCTGTTTTAGAGAATGGTATTACTACATTGTACTGGAATCGATCTATCATCACTGACAGGACTATTGTAACCAATAAGCTTAATATTGTGGTGATAGATTGACGAGAGCACCGTGCAATGATTGTTGATATCAATGACGAGAATCGCGTGATCGCGAAAATCAAGTATTGACTTAGCACACGAGGTTGTCGACATGTAGGACGTGGACTCTGCAATCATTGTATCAATAGCCGTTACGGTTAACGCTGCTCCCACATCTCCGCCGCGAAACCGTGGCAGCGGAACCGCAAAAATTCCGCCATGACTTGTCCGTTGTACGAAAGGCGAAACGGAAGCGAAACTGCCTGCTCTATCGTACAGTAAGATTATGATTTTATCTCTTTCTCGCGTGATTTCGCCGATCTGCTGGGAAGCCGTTTACACCTCCGCACGCAGTCCGCCGGTTTTTTGCGGTTCCGCGTTTGTTCCGCATAGATTCGCGACATAATGTGGACATGTTTCGCAGCGGAATTGGCAGCGGAATTGGTTCAGCGGTTCCGCTGCCACGGTTTCGCGGCGGAGATGTGGGAGCAGCGTAATGGCCTAATAGCGGAGAGCCTCGACCAACACCTCAGGAGGCTCTCATTGCGCGGCTGGGCTGGGCTTAACTCAGAAAACTGTTTTCCTGGACACGGCATGCATAGAGAGGAGGTTCCTCTCTAGAGACCTGATCACCGGTAGCTCGAACCCTGTTGCCGATACCGGTGGGCTGCTAATTTTAATAATTTTAAATGAAATGAACATAAAAAAATAACCTTTTCTCAAAGCTGAAAATCGTCTCTCTACGACGTCCATTATATATGGAGCAATTGACGAAATGATTGTCAACAATTGTCGACATGTTTTTTATTTTTCCTGAAAAGTTGCGTTTTTGTAGTTATCGTTTTATTCTCCGGGGACTGCGATATCTAAATTTGTAATTGACTCATTACTAGCTTTTATTTGATACCAATATTGTTATAATTTATTTAAAAAAAACCTTCCCCTCCTTTTTTTTTGTATTTGCAGATGCAATATATAAATATTATATAGCCTATGACACTTCTACAATTAAGACAAATCTAACGACACCTCATATGTTAAAATCCATCAAGCCGTTTAGGCTACAGAGCGTGCCAAAGAAATAGACATACATACATACATACATACATACATACATACATACATACATACATACTCTCGAAAAACATTACCCTCCTTCTGGGGCAGTCGGGTAAAAACACGTCCGTGCGAACGTCGGCTAATTGCTCGACGCTGGCGCGCGCTCTATGCTCGTTGCTTGCCAAATGCCAACTCTTTTTTAGTTTGCTATCTCTACTCGGTTCTCATTTATCGTCAGCCGTGGGACAGGTGCCTAAGGCCGAGGACTGACACGCTTGTAGCTACATTATGAGTACGTTTCGACGTTGAAAAGGGTAAGGTGGTATTCACATCTGTTGAAGGAGATATTGTAAGGGAATCTACAGATGTCAAAAATATTTGACGTTATGACACAAAATGGGCACACAATCTGCATGATATCAATATTCTTATATAGAAGAGGTACGAGTAAAAAAAAACGGGTTGCACTCCGGGAGTGCCGGCAGAACTGAAAACTTGAACATTAACGTTGTGCATTTTTGAATATTTTGGAATGGTTAGGGAATAATTTCACACAAATTGCTTTATTTATCAATAAAAAGTACTATAATTTACGTGGTTAAATACAATATTCATGCTTGGTAGTAGTATATTTATTTATTTTCAAAATTATAGTCTAACAAAAATAAACAATTTAAACACTTTTCATGAAGTAGGTATGTTTTGACTGCTTTTTTTTACCTATCAATATGGGTAAAATTTCTTACCTCGCAATCTTTACGTAATGTCAAAGACTATTTATTTATTGTCGGTTGCTAGGCAATGGATTTTACGGTCACATCCTGACGACCTATCCCAAAAAAAGTGCACAATGCCGCTAAGGAAGTTTTCACTTCAAATGAAAACAATAAAGGTACCATTCCGTAGCCAGGCGGCAACTGCAGGCGACGTGTCACCGCGACACGACTGGTTTCTATGAAATACCTTCCGTAGCTAGGGACACGTCGTTTGCAGCTACGCTACCGGCGAGCCACAGACGACACGTGTAACCCGACCGCAGACCAGTAGTGCCCCCAACGCTCGTGCGATAACACGTTTTTCTATCTTCTATCTACCGACTGGAATACGAGCTACTGCCGCCTGCGGTCGGGTTCGGAATCACGACTGCAGCGACATGATGCTGCGACGTATCGCGACATGATGCGGCGACACGTCGCCTGCAGTTGCTGCCTACGCTCGGGCACGTAATGGTAGCTTAAATGTATTTTTTTTTTATCTAAAACATAATAATGGAGAAAAGCAGTGGTAATCCAGTGGTATCGGCCCCGACTTTTAATCGTGTCGTGAGTTAGAAATCAGGCAGGTGCTTTACTTTGTGTAAATAATTTTATCACAACTGCTCTCAAAACGGTGAAGGAATACATCGTGAAGAAACCGCCATGTCCTAAAACCAAAAAAATCGAAAAAATGTGACACCTACCAACCCGCACTTAGCCCACTCCCTCTCGAAGACGCTATGTCCCAGCCGTGGGAACATTATAGGCTGATTATGATTATGCATGTTTGACATGAGAGGCCTGTATATGCCCAGAAGTAGGTAAAGTCCCTGTAGAATAATGATGATAATAAAGTAGAAAGAAACAAATTAATTGATAATATAAATTAACTGGCAAATATTGTTTGCAAATACGACGAATACTAGAAACTGGCTTAAAAGCATCTGCGATAAACATTATCTTAAAGACAGATTAACCTTTAAAATTTCCAAGTTACTACCTACTTGATTTGTAAAGGTTAGGTTAGGTTAGTACTCTACTGAATACTCGTAGTAAATTCCTCGAAGCATTACGCAACATCAACATCAACAAAAGGGCTGAATAACAACAACAACACAAACATACATAGCACAACAGATGTTGTTTATCGGCCTAAGGCATGATAACAACTCATTTCCTATATACGCACGATTATAAACTTCCCTTGTATTTCTTTCTTAACGACCATCGAAGGGTCGTTTGTTTACGCCGTGTATCAGATATGTGTGGTCATATTTAAGGAGCTGACAAGATGCAAATGTTAAAAGTAGGCTTGCCTTACCTTGAGTTCCAATCCAAAATTTATCTGTAATACAAATCAGTGCCTCCAGTCAAAAACGGCATAAATACGAATTATGCCATTTTGTTTATATAGCACCATTGTAATCTACGTGTTCTGTTACATAACATATCAAAAGGACACAACTCTAGCTGCATCCTAACATACTTTTTTGTAATATATCAAAGGCATAACTCGACTGCGTCTAAAGGCACATCTATAGATATCAAGTACTCTGTCTAATAGACATAACTACAAGAAATCCCAAAACACAATCGAACTAAAAGGCATAAATACAGTTAATTTAATTACGGAAAGACACAACTTATGTAGTTCCAAAGTTTTTTAAACATACCTAGTAAGAATTAAATGTAGATAATCCATTTGGTAAGCTTCTTTGAAAATTAACAACTGAATTTGTTGCGTTTGCTTCAGGCACTTTATCGCTATTGGTGGATTAGCGCGTGTGTGCTGTTTATAGAAATAAGTCGTTTTATTCCTTTGCTAGTTTCATAATCAGCTCATGTTCCCACTTCTGGGACACAGGCCTCCTCTCTGTGAGAGTGAGTGAGCTGTAATCTACCACGCGGGCCCAGTGCGGGTTGGTAGATGTCACATGTCTTCGAATTTTTGGTTCTAGGACATGCCGGTTTCCTCACGATGTTTTCCTTCACCGTTTTGAGAGCAATGGTGATGAAATTATTTACGCAAAGTAAAGCACCTGTCAGGGTTCGAACCTACGACCGTTAGTAACCGACTCATATGTCACGGCCGTTACCACTGAGCCATCGCTGATCTACTGACTGTATCGGCATGCAATTTGGAAAAAGAAGCTTCTTACAAGCTTTCATTGAACAGTAAATTCAATGTAGACTTTGATAAAGTAATGGTATCTCGAAAGCTTTAGCGAAATTGAATCCTATTCTGTTTTTATACTGGATCAAGTTAGCCTGTTTATTTCGATCCGGGGGAAGCGAGAAAGTATCTACTTGGCTATCAAAGTCTTACAAATACGACGATTAATTATAACTGTCTCAAAAGCCTTTTCATCATCATCATTATTATTATATTGCCCTTTCTCAATATATTCAATCAAAAGCCTTTTTTTTCACATATCAATTTCTGCAATGTGTAACTTAAATGGCATTGGATGTGAAAAGGGGTCATTGTACTTATCATTACGAAAAACTTTTACTATCTTTTACAACGGGACCAACCCTGAAATCGCGAAAGAAACTATTTGTTCCTACATTTTCTCGAGTTATGGGAACATAACAAAACATAACGAATGAGCCGTCCAACATCATACAATAGAACATGAAAGGTAACGCAACAACTCAGCGAATTTGTTACTATGTTTATATTTCGAATTCCGAATTTAAAATTTTGAAATTCACAAATTACCTACTATATTTTTATACATGTTACATTCTACTAATATGTACCCGAAATAAAACATCTGCTGTTCTCTACTTTCTATGTTCCCATAACTCGATAAAATGTAGGGACAGATTGTTTTCTTCCCGATTTCAGGGTTGGTCCCGTTGTAAAACTTGTTCATGACATAATGATGAGTACAACGACAACTTTTCAGGTCCAACACCATACAACAACTTCAAGTGGCAGTGGGATCAAAAGTTATGCTGAGAATAAAAGTTTCTGTGTCTTACGGCTTGGTCAATGGCAGCATGAGTGTTGTAAATTCCGTTGGCCTGCACTAAGACGTGATCATCTAGAAGAAGGAGAGTAGCCTGATGCAGTGCTAATTTTATTCGATGACGCTTCAATCGATGAATTTCAAGCTAAACGTAGTTACGGTGACGTGGAACAACGCATGTTACCGCTAATACTTAGTTGGGCTGTAACTGTACATACCATATACACCATAAGTGCCCGACTTGTATACCCGAAACGGTACCATTTACATTGTCGCCGATATCGCATTGACCTGTTTTTAGCATTATATTGTCACTTTAAAGTTTCTCTATATTGCTTAAAAGTACCAAAACTCCAAATGGAGTTTTTGGAAATTCACAAGACACGAACCACTTTCATTTTAAAAACTCGCTGTTACGTAAGTCTGGCAACGTCGCATGATGTTGACATATAGAGCACTGTAGCGAGCTATCCTACGTTTCCAACTATTTGTGGCTTATTGAATACGTGGCTCATGGCTCAAACCCTCTGGGATCAAAGGCGTAGTAAGGGTTTGTGAGTATGGGAGCAAACTACGTCGAATAACAACATTAGCTACAGAAAATTTGATGGTGCACTGCACACAACACAATTTTTTCTGGTTATTGTAAAAACAAATATTGCTCGTGTTCTAGAACGAAACTCAATAATGCTTATAAATAGTTCAAGGATAAACATTGATTTAAAATAAGATTAGAGTCGAGTGTGAAATCGAGTTGGTATTTTGTATTGGAGTAAGTAGTTAATAGTCTATACGATTTGATAAATAATATGTAAGTACGTTTGTATAAGTTCATAGTTCATGCGACACGATTACTGACAAATGCGTACACTGACTGGACAGGTCCACTCAATCTGTGTGGTTCTTTCCTCAAAAGACCATGTCAGACACCAATCTACATGGTTTTCACACGATCTAAGACTATGTCTGGACTTTAAAAGATAGTGTGACCTCTGAGTTTGTTTCGGCCTTTGAGAGTCAGCTAAGAAACGCTGACTATAGCTAGTTGTTAAAATATGATTGACGTGTAAAAGTTTGTACACTTAAATCATTTATCATTTATAAACACTTTTACACGTCAATAATGTGTTTCATATCTGACTACTTTGAGGAAAGACATTGTGTTCGCGACGAGGCGTCACCGTCAATTTTAGCTTGTTTAAAATCATTAATTTTAACTTAGCTTAAAAACTTGTATGTATAGGATAAGTATTTCTTCGCAATATGCGTAATAATAGCATGTAGTATGTAGATTCCTTGTTATACGCAATAATGCGTCATCAAAATATTTTGTTAGAAAAGACCTTTCTATTTGTCCGGATGTTGAAATACCAAAAATCTGCACACCTATAAAAGAAAAACTAAAGTTGCAATAACGCAAAACAAAATAATACAAGTTGTGGGCAACGCCTATACTAACTCAAATATGAAAATAGTATAGGTATTAGTAATGCTATCTAGCAGCTAGACACCATCCAAATATCAAATTTTTACTAAAAAAGGTAAACAAAGCCCTTGCACTCCTTGATTAGGTAGGTTAGACAGATATAACGTAAAATCATTTATGGCATCCAGGTCACCTAGACCGAGACCTAGCCCTGGACCTAACTTCTAGAAATCTAGCCCTTCAGGATACCTACTTAATCGAGTTAGAATGCCGCAAAGCGGATTTGTAAAAATAAAGGCTACCCTACCTGTATTCAGAGGCCTATAACTGGCTGAAAAATCTAGATACAATAAATAAAATACTAGATTTCTCTAGGGGAATAGACTAGCCCGAGTGTTCTTTTGGTATGGTGGAAATCGGATCAGAACTTTGTCTGAAAAGTCACTTGCAAATAATTAAATATTTATTTAATCATTTTAATACCGATAATCCTGAAATATCTTTTCAACAGGAATAGTCAGAATCCTGGAAGAACCCTCATTAGAAAGGGGGCAATTTTGTGAATCTCATGATGTATAACATGATGTATATAGCTATTGAAATAAGTGTGTTTAGCTATAAGAAATGTAATTTTATAAGAATTTAGAAAATAATAAAGTTACGAAAACAGGAGGCGATTCATGGGTCTCTATAGGGTAAAGGGCGCTACCAGCTAAGCTAACACGCCATCTCTAGAAATTGTAGTCATCAACATGGAAACTAGTTCCACCTAACAAGTAAAGCAGTAGTCCTGAGGAGTCCTGAAATCGTGTCCTGAATAGTTATGAAGACTTATCAATAAACAGTGTAATCATTCCTGCCGAGCCCGTTTTCCTTCAAAAGGTCGAGTGCATATCCATGTGAGTATTCGAAAATAGCTAGCAAAAACTTCGGTACAGGACGTCAGCGCCGCTTGGACCAGGATAGCCTTACAACCTACCTGAACCCGTATCCAGCGATCACGCCCGTCCGGTATATCTGCTGGTCCTTCGAAAGCCGGATTATTTTCGAAATCCTGGAGAGCTCAATTGAAGACTGAAGGATTACCGAAGAAGGAAGATTCCTGGAATAAGAAAATCGGTTCCTGAAGAATTATTTTTGGAACCTGAAGACTTACGGCTGAAGGATTATTTTGAAACCTGAAGACTTACGGCTGAAGAATTATTTTTGGAACCTGAAGACTTACGGCTGAAGGATTATTTTGGAACCTGAAGACTTATAACTGAAGAGTTATTTTTTCCTGAAGGATTATTTTGAAGACTGAAGAGTTATTTTTTCCTGAAGGATTATTTTGAAGACTGAAGAATTATTTTCGAATCCTGAAGACTTATAACTGAAGGGTTATTTTTCCTGAAGGATTGTTTTGAAGACTGAAGAACTATTTTTGGATCCTGAAAACTTATTTCCTGAAATTTTTTCCTGAAGGATTATTTTCGGTTCCTGAAAACCTTTTTCCTGAAATTTTTTCCTGAAGGATTAATTTCGGATCCTGAAAACTTTTTTCCTGAAGAATTATTTTTGGATCCTGAAGACTTATTTCCTGAAGGATTATTTTTGGACTTTGAAGAATTAACATTTAACATAGAGAAAATAGTTTGACGTTTGAAGATTTGTTTTGAAGATAGAAGAAACAACTTGGAACTTTGAAGATTTGTGTTGAGGATTACAGTATAGTGCGTTTATAGTGAAGTGACGTCCCCGAATCTAAACCAACATGCCGATCACAAGGTCACAAGGCAAAGCGCCTGAAGCATGGACGGTGGAGCTGGACAGAACGCGTACCTCTACAGCTATACGTCATGAGTTACCTCCACGTTCGCCGTCCACTACGGAAGGGACTGAGCAAGTGCCACCACCACCACAAGCCCTAACCGGGGGTGAAGACGTACCTATACCAACACAAACGAAGGAAACAGAACAAATCGAACAACCAACGACTTCCAGGAAGGAAACCAGACTGGAAGGAACTTCAGATAGAACATTAAAACCTTCAAATAAATCAGTGAATCCGAACAAAATAGTGAAGCCATCAGCTGACAAACGGGATGGAACTTATAGAGGAATTATTCCGATGACTAGCCGGGGAGACGCCCGTTACCCACGTAGACCGCCGTCGACAATTAAGACGACGCGGTCCCATCTAAAAGTAATGAAAGCTCGTGAAGACCTATTGAAAATTAGGTTAGAACTTGCTGAGATAGCACTTCAGAATGCCGAGGAAGAAAATTCCGACGGATACATGGATGACAGAGATTCCAACGACGAGTACGTGAGATCGTGGCTAGAAGACGCACCAGCGCCTGAGCCATTGAAGGAAGTCCCTTCTGCAGAGGTGGAGAACCATGATTGCGAGATAAGCGATCAAGCACTTTCTGTAGACAACGCCGCTGAAGAGAACGGGAGCAATAGAAGACGGGACGCCGTTGCTGCTCCACGCCCCTCCAAGGATGTTGAACCTATAGTAGACTTCCATCAAAAGCAAGTACCCGTGTTACATCATCCTATAGAAAAAGAAGTGAAAAATGTAGTACCATCGAAGGATTCGGGGGAAGGTCAACTCCGTTCATTTATAACGGACTTGACGTCTGCTATAGCGTCGCTAGCCGACAAGAAAACAGATCAGTGGACAGTAAATAATCCCTCGGCGTCGAAGGTCATCATGACCCTGCCAAATTACAGTGGGGCTCACACGGAATGGTTATCGTTCCGTGCCATCTATGAAACAACTCGTCGATACTTCAACGATGTTGAGAATACAGCTAGGCTGAGAAGGAGCCTGCGCGGACGAGCACTGGAAACAGTGAGTTCAGAACTCATCGGAAATGCCAAACCAGATGACATCATGAGAGAACTCGAGCTGCAGTTCGGCCGTCCAGACTCGATAGCTCAAGCTGAAACGGACAGGCTCCGTGGGCTGCCGCGCTGCAGTGAATCTCCGAAGGATATCTGCACGTTCGCCAGCCGAGTAAGGAGTGGTATAGTCACGCTACGTGCGTTGAAAAAAGAACATTACTTAATCAACGCCGAGTTAATGCGATTGTTGACTGAGAAGTTGCCAAACTCCCTAAGGGTACAGTGGTATAGAACCTATACCGAGAAGTACCAATCGCTGCCAGATTTATCTCTGCTCAGCGACTTCATCACCGAACAAGCCCGTTTCTGCAGTGCTTTCGCTCCGCCCGAAAATATAAATCCCGGCGAAGCGACAGCGACTAGGCGTGTCACTCAAAGGACACACACAGCAACAGACAAGACGGCTTGGAAATGCCGTGTCTGCCAGAAAGAAGGGCACGATGCTTATGACTGCAAGAAGTTCAAAGAAGCATCAACAGATGAAAGATGGGAACTTGCAAGGAAACTGAGACTGTGTTTCCGTTGTTTGCGAGTCCATCGGTCGGATAAACCATGCAAAAAGGAAATGTGTGGGATCAAGGAGTGTATAGGCACTCACCATCAGCTTCTTCATAAAGAAAAGAAGAAGCCTGCTGCAGAAAGTACCGAGAAGCCTGATGCCCCAGTAAAGAAGGAGCCTCAGGAAACGGTAGCCAGCTCGAGATCAACGTCAGACCAGACGTACTTGAAAATAGTACCGGTCCGGGTAATCGGACCGGCGGGAGAAGCAGCAACATTTGCGCTGCTCGACGATGGGTCAACCGTTTCGCTGATAGACGAAGACATCGCAAAGGAAATCGGGGCAGAGGGCCGCATCGACCCTCTGAAGATAGGTGCGATTGGCAACACTACGATTGACACTCCTTGTTCGCGTCGAGTAACAGTCGACCTTGCAAGCCAGCTGAGAAGCAAAGTGCCCTTCAGAGCGCGCACGATACCGAAGCTCAACCTAGCACCGCAGTCAGTCAGCGAAGAAGACATCGCCCAGTGCAAACACCTGAGCGATTTGAAGGAACAGCTGACGTACGACGTTGGCGCACCGAAGATCCTCATTGGCCAAGACAACTGGCATCTGCTGTTGGCCAGTGAGATACGCAGAGGTCCGAGGCACCAGCCTATCGCATCACTTACCGCAATGGGCTGGACCCTGCATGGCGCGCACACCAGAATCTTAGGTCAACAGGTACACTACGTCAACCGACTGACAACGAGTGATGAAGAGCTGAACGAGCGACTTCGTGAGTTCTTCGCCTTAGAATCGCTAACTATCAATCCGAAGCGACCAAGCTCAGATCCCGAGAAAAGAGCGGAAGACATTTTAAATCGTCACACTCAGCAGCTAGAAGATGGACATATAGAAACCGCTATGCTTTGGAATAATGAAAGCATAGAGATGCCCGATAGTTACGGGACAGCGCTCAAGCGGCTAGTCTCAATCGAGAAGAAGCTCGACAGCAACCCTGCTCTTCGAGACAGATATACAGAACAGATGGACTCGCTCATGCAGAAGGGATATGCAGAGAAAGCCCCCACCACGAGCACACCAGGTAGAACATGGTACCTACCACACTTCGACGTATTCAACCCCATGAAGCCAGACAAGCTCCGTATAGTACATGACGCTGCCGCTAAGTCGAGAGGACTGTCGCTCAACGACTTCCTTCTCACAGGACCAGACCTGCTGCAGTCACTGCCCGGCGTCATGATGAGATTTCGCCGACACTGCATAGCCATTTCCGGTGACATAAAGGAGATGTTTATGCAGGTAAAGGTGCGAGCTCAGGACCGAGACGCACTCCGGTACCTATGGAGAGGCAACAAGAGAGAGGGAGCGCCGGAAGAATACCGTATGACGTCCATCATATTCGGTGCGGCAAGTTCGCCGTGCACAGCCATATTCGCAAAGAATTGGAATGCGAAAAGGCACTTCGAGGAGCAACCCGAGGCAGTGAAAGCTATCATCCATAACCATTACATGGACGACTACCTCGATAGCTACAAGACGGTCGAAGACGCAACGCGCATCGCAACAACGGTGAAGGACATACACCTGAAAGCGAAGTTCGAGCTCAGGAAATGGGTATCGAACAGTGCGCAAGTCATACAAAATATAGATCCGTCACAGATCCGAACCGAAGTTATCAGTATCGGAGATGCAGAAAACACCGAAAAGATACTTGGTCTAATATGGAGACCGGGTGAAGACGCGCTGGGCTTCAATCTAACGCTCGCGCGCCTACCGAAAGGTGTTCTAGAGAAGGAAGCGCCCACAAAGAGAGAGGCACTGAAAATTGTGATGTCGCTGTACGACCCGCTCGGACTCGCCTCACCAGTCACAATTAGAGCCAAGCAAATACTGCAAGAGGCATGGAGGCGAGGAGTCGACTGGGATCATCCACTAGATAAGGACCTGGCAACTCAGTGGAGAAGTTGGATACAGCACCTGCAGCAACTCAAGAATATCAGCATACCAAGATGTTACCCTGGATATAGTGATGCTGTGGAGACACAAATCCATGTGTTCACCGACGCAAGCGAGATGGCATACGCAACAGCAGTATATTGGCGGGCCACATCGATGGAAGGCAAGCAGCAAGTCAGCCTCGTCATGGCAAAGGCGAAGGTGGCACCACTGAAGCTGCAATCTATACCACGCCTCGAACTGCAAGCCGCGGTGATGGGAACCCGCGTGGCTGCAGCCGTGATACGTGAGCACGACATCAAACCCGCATCGGTGACATACTGGTCAGACAGTAAGACCGTCTTGACATGGATCAGGAGAGGAGCACGGGTATACAAACCATTTGTTGCTCATCGCATAGCCGCCATAGAGGAAAACAGCAAAGTAGAAGATTGGCGTTGGGTACCCACCAAATTGAATATCGCGGACATCGCTACCCGTGATGTACCGCGTGACTTTGACTCACAGCATGCGTGGTATTCCGGCCCTAGCTTCCTATACGAAGAACCGTCGTCATGGCCTGCAGAAAAACCTCCCATCAAAGAGGAGACAGGGGAAGAAAGGACCCTCGTTGCCGTCGAAGAAGCTAACACGCGAAAGCTAGCAGAAGCCATACCAGATCCGGCCAGATTCTCGAGATGGGAACGGTTACTCCGTGCGACAGCGAGTGTTCTTCGCTTCATTGCTCTCTGCCGAGGAAGAACAGAGAAAACGTTCTACAAAAGAACGAGGAAAAACGCAGAGAAAGATCCAGATTGGCGGAAAAAGAAGACGACCCCAAGTCCTCCGAAACAGACAGCAAAGACGTCTGAAATTCAAATCGTGAAGCAAACCTTAGAAGCAGAGTATCTCCACGAAGCGGAGAAAATACTCATTCAAGTCGTGCAACAGCAGTCTTTCGCTCATGAGATAGCGAAACTGCGAGAAGAGAAAAAGTTGGAGAAAGCTAGTCGTTTGCGGCCACTGCAGATCGAAGTAGTGGACAATATCCTACGGCTAAGAAGCCGGATAGCCGCAACAGACGAAATATCAGATGACGTGAGACATCCGCCGATATTACACGGCGACCATCACATCACCCAGTTATATATAGACTGGACACACCGCAGCCTACAACATAGTGGAGTAGAACTCACTATCAACGAGGTGAGACAACACTATTGGGTTGTCAAGATGCGGCCGACCACGAAAATGGTGCTAGCCAGATGCCTACAATGTCGCATTCGCAAGGCACAACCACCCGTGCCTGCGACCGGCGACCATCCGAAGACGCGCCTCGCGCATCACCAGAGGCCGTTTACCTATACGGGGCTTGACTATTTCGGCCCACTGTCCGTTACTGTCGGACGCCAGCATCAAAAAAGGTACGTAGCACTATTCACTTGTCTAACCACCAGAGCCGTCCACCTTGAGATCGCCGCCAGCCTCAGCGCAGACTCCGCCATACTGGCGCTGCGACGATTCGCTTCTCGCCGAGGTTGCCCGACCGAGCTGCACTCCGACAACGGCACCAACATGCACGGTGCCGACAAGGAGCTCCGAGACGCGTTTCAAAAAGAGGCAAGTCGAAGAGGCATCGTGTGGCGCTTTATAACGCCATCGGCGCCATTCATGGGAGGCGCCTGGGAGCGTCTCGTACGCTGCGTGAAGTCCGCATTGTACACTGTGTTACTTGAGAAACACCCACATGAAGAGGTGTTGTCCACACTATTGTGTGAGGCAGAGTACACAGTGAATAGCCGTCCACTGACACACGTTTCAGTGGACAGTGAAGACGACGAGTCGATAACACCGAACCACTTCCTACTTGGTGGGTCGGCCAGACTCCCAACACCCGGGGTATTCACCGATCAAGACATAGACAGCAAGAAACTATGGCGGCGCTCACAGATACTAGCCGATATGTTCTGGCGCCGCTGGGTCCGGGAGTACCTGCCGGAGTTACAAAACCGGCGGGAGCCGCATAGCCGCGGACCAGACCTGCAGGTGGGTGACCCTGTTCTCATTGCTGACGGCCAGCTGCCTCGCAACACATGGCCGCGAGGCCGCATAATCGCCGTGTTCCCCGGGGCTGATGGTGAAGTCCGGACTGCTGAGGTGCGCACTGCCGGCGGCACCCTGAAGCGTCCGGTGAAGAAACTCGTCCCCTTACCGAAGTAACGAGGCGTCGAGACGGCGAGCGTCGCGGCGGCGAGCGTCGCGACTACGGTCGTCGCTCACCGGTGTGATGCAGCGCCGTGCCGACGTCGCTACTAGTCGCCACTGCACTGCATGGCGGGAGAGATGTTCGCGACGAGGCGTCACCGTCAATTTTAGCTTGTTTAAAATCATTAATTTTAACTTAGCTTAAAAACTTGTATGTATAGGATAAGTATTTCTTCGCAATATGCGTAATAATAGCATGTAGTATGTAGATTCCTTGTTATACGCAATAATGCGTCATCAAAATATTTTGTTAGAAAAGACCTTTCTATTTATCCGGATGTTGAAATACCAAAAATCTGCACACCTATAAAAGAAAAACTAAAGTTGCAATAACGCAAAACAAAATAATACAAGTTGTGGGCAACGCCTATACTAACTCAAATATGAAAATAGTATAGGTATTAGTAATGCTATCTAGCAGCTAGACACCATCCAAATATCAAAATTTGACTAAAAAAGGTAAACAAAGCCCTTGCACTCCTTGATTAGGTAGGTTAGACAGATATAACGTAAAATCATTTATGGCATCCAGGTCACCTAGACCGAGACCTAGCCCTGGACCTAACTTCTAGAAATCTAGCCCTTCAGGATACCTACTTAATCGAGTTAGAATGCCGCAAAGCGGATTTGTAAAAATAAAGGCTACCCTACCTGTATTCAGAGGCCTATAACTGGCTGAAAAATCTAGATACAATAAATAAAATACTAGATTTCTCTAGGGGAATAGACTAGCCCGAGTGTTCTTTTGGTATGGTGGAAATCGGATCAGAACTTTGTCTGAAAAGTCACTTGCAAATAATTAAATATTTATTCAATCATTTTAATACCGATAATCCTGAAATATCTTTTCAACAGGAATAGTCAGAATCCTGGAAGAACCCTCATTAGAAAGGGGGCAATTTTGTGAATCTCATGATGTATAACATGATGTATATAGCTATTGAAATAAGTGTGTTTAGCTATAAGAAATGTAATTTTATAAGAATTTAGAAAATAATAAAGTTACGAAAACAGGAGGCGATTCATGGGTCTCTATAGGGTAAAGGGCGCTACCAGCTAAGCTAACACGCCATCTCTAGAAATTGTAGTCATCAACATGGAAACTAGTTCCACCTAACAAGTAAAGCAGTAGTCCTGAGGAGTCCTGAAATCGTGTCCTGAATAGTTATGAAGACTTATCAATAAACAGTGTAATCATTCCTGCCGAGCCCGTTTTCCTTCAAAAGGTCGAGTGCATATCCATGTGAGTATTCGAAAATAGCTAGCAAAAACTTCGGTACAGGACGTCAGCGCCGCTTGGACCAGGATAGCCTTACAACCTACCTGAACCCGTATCCAGCGATCACGCCCGTCCGGTATACATTGAAACAAACTCAGAGGTTTCTTTCAAACGTAATCGGGCAGATCATGTGAGGACCATGCAGAATTACTTGAACAGCACTCTGGAATTTGGGCCATCACAGGTTTAAAGATTTGTTCTATATTTTTCTCTCAATGCAGAAAGATCTAGGACCAGAAATCCACCAGGAAGTAAACCTCGCTTCAAACACTTAGGGTCGGGCCACACCTGCCGAACGTTCCGCGACGGAACGTTCGGTTGACTACGCTCCTAATGTTCTTCAAGTTACCTATGACACATCAGCCGAACGTTACGTCCATAGAAATATGACGCGACGGAGCGTTCCGCCGCGGAACGTTCGGCAGGTATGGCGCTAGGCTTAGTCATGCCAACAAAAACTCTTCCAAAGGTTTATAATTGCCAACCTAAAAACAGTATCGAAACAGAAAGTGTAAAGGTCGGGACTATCCATAAAAAAAACGTTTCGCGGATGATCGCATCATTTTTACGATAGGTCGGAAAATCAATCTAGCGTTCATGCGTGCATATGGTCAGCACCATAATCTATCCGCATAGACTCAAAGCATTCACTTGTAAAACAAAATCGAGCATTCGCCGTTTTTATATTTGTCGAGCTGAACAATGAACAGGGCATAGAGCCAAACATATCTACGAAAATTTTCAAGATCATTCTAGCGAACGCTCTAGTCAGTGCTCGTCAAAAAAATATTCTTCACGAAGATGGAAATGGAACAATGATGGAATGGCTCGGCTCGGCAAAAAGCTCGAAGCAACTGTCCTTTTGCAAGAATGTTCGCTAGAACGCTCGCTAGGTGCTCGCTAAAACGCTCCCGTTTATATTTCTGTAATGTAACATTCGCTAGAATGCTCATTACAAGTGAATGCTATTTAAATATTAAATGATGGACACAGGATGCATGATAAAATTAGTATTTTGTTAAAGCACAGTGTTTTTTTAATAATATTGTGACACTGTAGCACATTAAACTATTTATATTGCTGTGCCTTAGCAGGGTTCATGTATGAAACCTTTATACTTGTAACAACTTGTAAACTACATGAATGCAATAAAAATGATGATTGTGATTATTATGAATATGCTCAAGTTTATTATGTGTGTAGAATGTCAACGAAGTAGAGACACGCTTAGCCAAAACATCATACAGGTTGTAAAAAGACCAATCACAAAGCCGTCATCTACGCTACGCATTCAGTACATCATCAACCTTACAAAATAATTGCTGGAAACCGACTTTTATTTTTGGTGTCAAAAGCTGTTTACGGCCTTTATATAGTCAAGCTAACATTTAAAAGTTTTTTTTAATATCTTAAAAAAAATGGATTGGCGTTTAATATCCCCGAAGTCAGGTTCCCAGAAATGGTCCAGTACAAAAAACTTTTACTCATTGACGGAAAGAATATTTGTGACTCGGCTCTCCCGGTTTCGTTAAACGTCATTTTACATGCGAAGAAACGGAACAATCAGCTAGTACAAAACATATTATCACCTGGCAAACAGACTGTTACACTATCCAAAAAACTACCTTTCACAGGTAATTTAAAAGTGGCAAAATCTTGCAGGAAATGAGACCTCGTCCTGCTTTTCGTTCGGGTCACTGCACTGGCGATAGTGGTGCCGTATTGCTTCTTGTATGTTAGGACATGGAGTACCTGAGCAATATTTTTTTTTAGTTTGTCAATAATGTGGGTTTCATATTACTAACCCTACTAAGCTCACCAAATTTTCAGTCGTCAGAAAACTTTTATTTGAAGAATAAAAAGCTGTCAAACCGGAATTTTAATTCCTTAGAGAAAAGTTATCTGAAGATTTAAAAAACGGCGCTTAATTATGTAAATTGAGTTCCAGTAAGAAACTGTTGGAGATCAAACTCAAAACTTTTCGCTAGTCGCCACCATAACCCTTGCTTCAATGATGCCTATACTCCATTTGAAATAAGATTAGACATTTTACTAAACCTTTTTTACAGTCCGTTCAACCGATTTTAACTTCTATTGCGTTGGTGGCATGACAAATGGCAGCTGCAGTAAATAGTTGGTACTGTAACCACTTTTTTGCTTTTAATGCCAGCCTTATGTCTACGGTATAGAAGTCAGAATCGGTTGAACGGACTGTAAAAAGGTATGTTTAAATATCTAATCTTATTTCAAATGGATTATAAAGCTCTGGCCAAACTGAAGTGAATTCCGCGTGGGATGTGGGACGAAATGCACGCTGATTGTATTAACGAACTTGCTTGCTTCGTCGCGTGACTTCCTAATCATTAAAACAGTCGACGCACAGTAGCCTCAGTGTTGCCAGACCTTAAATTGTTACCAACATTATAATTTTAAATACCAACCTTATTACACTTAGTACTGCTAGCCAGCTGCTGATGCCTTCTCGCCACAACACAGGATATCCTGGCATACACATACACCATCACAGCCATGGGCAGGAAGAAGGATCCCATGGCGGAGAATACCACGTACCCAGGGTTCTGGTTGTAGCGGCAGTTGCCGTTCTGATTGTGGTCTGGTTCGTACCTGGGGAAGAGGATAAAGTTTTAAAATACTGTCTTAAGGATGGATTCAAACTGATAAAGGTCTTGCTTGCACTCGGCTTTCCGTACAAAGCCGCCAAACAATGGAGTGCCGCTCGGCAAAAGCCGGCGGTCTGTGCAGCTGGTACAGTGAGTAGCCTTTATGAAGTGGTAAATCCTGGGCTGTCATCGACAAGCTAAGAGAAGGAATGGAGTTTTTAATCTATGTACCTACCTAATTCTGTTGCAGTAAATAAAAGAGTAGGTACCTAATTAACTGTTTTAGAACGGTTGAAAAATATAACACAGACGAACACTGTATGTAATGTAATGTACCCAAGCTATGAAACTACACGAGCGCAGTTGAGAGAGTATCCAGGAGGCTGCACTCTAAATATTATTATGTTTCATTATGTCATAGCTACTATGTCGTATTTTAAGTATACGTAGTGCCTTTTTATGACTGTGTTTTATTTGTTGTTTTAATGTCTTGCTTGGGTATATACATAACATGACACCTTGAGTCCCAAAGGGTTAGGCAGAGGTGTACCTCTTTAGTTGGGAAGAACTTATCCCAAGAACAAACTTAACATTGTAGTTGAAAAACATTTTCTCCTATACGGAATGTATGGGTGAACATGTTTTTCAAACTGTAAAAAGTTGGTCGATTATTACTCATTAACCTGTAAAGCCTACTTACGAGTAGCTGTGATAGTTTTCCTTTTAATTTTGTTGTATATACTACTGCTGATTTGACTGATTTTTTTCACAAATGTAAGTACGACCATTTAGCTGGCAGGGGTGGGGCACATGACTAACAAAAATTAGCTTAATATTTCGCTGAATTGAAAAATGGTTTTCACATACCCAAAATATTTTTAAACTACCTTTCCAACGATACCCCACAACAAGGGACAGACGAGAAAAAAAAAACATCTCCACTTTAAAGGTACCCTAAAAAAACATATTTTTCTTGGTTTTATTTTACTACTTTGTCGGGGTGATTAATATGTATACCCTTGACAAATTACAGCTTTCTAGTACTAACAGTCTCTGAGCTAAGCCGCGGACAGACAGACGGACGGAGATGGCGAAACTATAAGGGTTCCTTGTTTACTATACGAATCTTGCTTGCTTTGCTTGTTCTTAATACGGGACGGAACCCTTGGTGTGTGAATTCAAATCGCACCTGGCCGGTATTTCATCATCATTTACCCGGTTCCTTGTCAGTTTAATAAGTCCAAACCATACTTTTGGCTAAACCACTTCAGCACAACAAAACGAAGTTGCTGTGAAATGTTTCAAACGTTGAATCTACGAAAACGATAAGAACTTTCACATTTACACGATTTCACTCATTATTACGAATGAGGTAGCAAAAACGAAAACATAATGGAACTAACCCACTTATGAAATCTTTTTTTTTGTTAACACATAACGTAACACAGTTCGGCAGAGGTGTAGTATAGGAGGCACAAGCACAACCACATTTTGCCAGATACGTTTAAGAGTCATAGTACGTTTTCAACGCAAATTCATGATTTTTGACGTTGTAATTTTCGGAACCAGTAAGATATTTTAATTATTTAATAATGAATAACGATAGTGCTAGTGATAAGTTGGAGTTGGTGTTTGATTTCTCTTTTCGTGCAATTTACTATAAATATTTTACGAACTCAGTTCACAAGAAAAACTGTCGGCGATGGAAGTTTGACGCTTAAATTCACATTGTTTCATTCGGTTCTAATAAAAGGTAAAATTACTTAAAGATAAATATAATGTTTTACTTGTTTAAGGGAGGTCTAGAATTTCTTAAAATTCCTTGACCTTTCACGAAAAAAATCGTAAAGAAAAGCAATAAATGTCTTGATTCAGCGTCATTTATATTCCAAATAAACACAATTTTATCAAATAAACTAATATGATATAAAACTTCTATCTACAATGAATACGTTTCATTACTTTTCGTTTCTCAATATAATAAGACAAAATTACAATAAATAAAATTAAAGTACTATATATTCCGCATCAATCCTGCAAACACGAAAATAATGTGTAACTCCAACTTACAAGAAAGAAAATGGCACTATCGTTATTATAAACAAATAATTAAAATATCTTACTGAATGCTATCTGCTGAATATTACAGCGACGAAAATCATGAATTTCCTTAAAAAATTTAATAGGACTCTTAAGTCCCATGTAATGGGGAGCGAGCCTATTGCCATCAACCGGGCACAAATTCAGACTCCGGACTACTACTGAGATATTCCTAATGGAAAAATCCTATACCACATTACCCAACCTAGGATTCGACCCAGGACCTCATGCTCAGCAATAGCGCTTGCGACCGCTAGACCAACGAGGTAGTCTTTTTTTGTTATTTATTTTACTTTGACGGTACAATGTTTGGTTACGTAAATGACATTGCAATAATATCAATCGTCCCAGCCTTTTTTTCCAACTATGTTGGGATCGTCTTCCAGCCTAACTGGATGCAGATGAATACCAGTATTTTACATGGGGCGACTGCCTATATGACCTCTACAACCCAGTTACTGGGTAACAGGATAACCGTTGGTAAGACAGGTTGTCAGACTTTCGGGCTTCTGAATACCCGTAACGACTGTCAAAGATCTATAAATGACAGCCGGAGCCCGGAACTAACGGCTAAACGTGGTTTCCGAGGCACGTAGGAATCTCGGTATGTAATGGATAGTTACCCATCTACGGACTGACCTTAGCTAAACTTTTGAGCCCCTGAAAAAATGAGAAGTTATAAGGGTCAAGCCCCGCGGTTTAACATTGACGCGCGCAAAACGTCACTTTTCGACATTTTTCAGAATTTTTCAGTATTACCTGTAATTTTTTGGTAATTTTACTTCTAATTGGCGAGAATATCCGTCAGGCCATAGAGAGAATAAACCCTCAGACGATAATAGTCATTATTTAGCAGTAACAATAGTGACTCAAGCCGCGTGAGTCACTCGTTACCAATTGGTAACAGTGGGGCTTAGTCGGACTCCGACTGACACGTGCAGCTGTTATTATTTAGCTACAAGCCCCTCCAAATCTTTATTTATATAATGTAAATATTTACGATTACTTCCAATTCAACACATACCATAATCAGCCTATAATGTTCCCACTGCTGGGACACAGGCCTGAAAGAGGGAGTGAGCTATAATCTACCACCCGGGCCCATTGCGGGTCGGTAGATGTCACATGTCTTCAAATTTTTGATTGAAAGACATGCCGATTTCCTCACGATTCACTCCTTCACCGTTTTGAGAGCAGTGGTGGTGTAATTATTTACACATATTAGCGCCTGCCTGGGTTCAAACCCATGACCTACCTACAACTCGTAAGTCCCCGTTACCACTCAGCCACCACTGCTCTCCCAATTCAAATAGTACACTTTATTTAACTTGACCTATATTCTTCCCACTTTTATTAGCTTGATCATATTTTTCTTTAAAGTCAGTTAATACTTTTCCACAAAGACAATTTCCACGCAAGCTCCGCCCCCATGCACTTTGCCACTCCACTATATGCTAAACGCTAACACATCAGCAATAAAGTTGAATATCGCGTGCACTCTTTGGTCGTGTTTGAGCACGGACCTAAACGGCGTAAGTCTCAATTCTTATTTCGGTTATTACTAAAGTAATAATTAATGTAGAGAAAAACTATCTTGTGGCTGGATAATAAACTATATTTTCTTACTGTTAATACTTATTTTAGACATAAAAACCGAGTTATCTTGATTTTATTTAAATAGTCTATAAATAAAGACATGGTTTCGAATATAAAAAAAATCGAGCGAAAATGTTACAATTACGTAACTGTCTTGTACATGGAAAAAAAGATCCAATAAATCATATATTTAAGTTTCATTTAGACTGTATGCCTGACTGTTTCAGAATATGAATGCAAATTAACATACAATTTAGGGAGCCTCCTCCTCCTCCTCCTCCTCCTCTTAAAAGCTTGCTCACTACATAGATTGATAGGAACATTATGGGCCAACACTACATGCGTGACTGGTTACCCCGTCATCCGTGTAAGGGTTAAGGTAAGAAAATTTCGTGACATCCCACTTAGTAGGGACTTGTTTACCTTTCGCACCTTTGCTGGTAGATCCCTTAATTTATCTTTCAAGGATTAAGGACGGCCATTTTCCTTTAAAATGGTCAAATATTTTACATTTTATGTGTTCACAGATGATTTAATTTTACACTCAAATGCATTTTGGTAATTGGAGCTGAACTGGAGCGGTCCAATTTCTTTTTTAATAAGGTACTAGTCTTTAGGTAACCAAAACTAAAGACAATTTAATATAAAAATATTTAGAAGCACCCTTTTACCTATCATAACATATAACATCACGCTTGTATTCCACAAAGGGTTAGGCAGAGGTGTTTTCGACGCGGTAAGGCGAATGTAGAATGAATGAATGAGAGTAGTGATGGCCCAGTGGAATCGGCCCCGACTTACGAGTTGTAGGTCGTGGGTTCGAACCCAAGCAGGCGCTTTACTTTGTGTAAATCATTTCATCACCACTGCTCTCAAAAACGGTGAAGGAAAACATCGTGAGGAAACCGGCATGTCTTAGAACCAAAAATTCGAAGACATGTGACATCTACCAACCCGCACTGGGCCCGCGTGGTGGATTATGGCCCACTCCCTCTCACCGAGAGGAGGCCTGTGTCCCAGCAGTGGGAACATTAATAGGCTGATGATGATGATGATGATGAAGGCGAATGTAACGATTTAAATCTTTGTGTTCAAAGTCAACCTCAAAATCAAATAATTTAGGAAGTGTATAGAGTGCCTCAAGAATTCTTCCGGCAGTCTACTGGCGCTGCCTCGGCCCCGCTAAAGTGCCGTAAGCATTGCATTGTCACTGTCACTTGTTATTTTGTTTGATTGATGAGGTTAGTTTCTTTCATCTATAGCCGGCTAAACTTAAGTGCCATAATCCCTTGGCTTAGCAAATGAAAATGGCTGAAAGGTAGATTAGGTTAGGTTAGAACTGTGACCACACAACGCACGAGCCGATCGAGCGTAGCGAATGGTGCCGCGGTAACGGCCAGCGAGTGCCAGGGTCCGTTTAGGCACAAGAGAATGTAATGTTTTGGGAATGTGTTGTTTTACACCTCAACAATCAAACAAAATAACAAGTGACGTGACTTAGTGACAATGACAATGCAATGCTTACGGCACTTTAGCCGGGCCGAGGCGGTGTTAATAAAGTGTCACTTTATCCGATAGGGAAAGAGTCCCGCTAGTGACTGTGGCACTCTATACACTGCCAATATTTAATTTCAATAAGGCACATAAAATACACTTTTGAACGACAAAATGCGGGTATACTGGTAGAATACATCACTGCCGTATATCATAAGGGGAATACAGGATTAATCTTATAGTTATGCACTGATGTTTCTTAGACGTCATTATTTTGTATCTTCTAGACAAGTTCTTACTACAAGTTCCTACATTTACTTCCAAACTTCCTGTTTCTTGTATTCTATGTTCTGTTATTACCATTCTCGGTCGTTTGTTTGTGTACAGCAACGGTGCCAAGTCGAATAAGGTCGCTGCTTTAGAATCTATACGCAGAAATGTGCCATTCTGTTTTGGTAATATTTCGGAGTGTTTTCCCATTTTGACTACCGAACTTAATGTTATGGTAATCACCCTAGACGGTAGCCAGATTTGGCAAATATTTTTGTGAATTAAATAGGTAGATTGAAAAATAAAATTTAATATTTCCGGCCCTCAGAAATCTAAATACTTAAGGAAATTTCAGTGACAGTCACGAAATGTCTAATGGTATTTGGAATAATTTAATTGAATCTACATTTTTTGTATTAAATTGATCTTGTTTTTGCACAAGATTTCTTGTTGGATTTCATTGTTTGGCCATTTAGCCACGATCTTTAAAGTCATCTCAATTCGAAGATTAAAATAACCTTAATTACATATCAGAACATCACGCCTGTAATTCCCGGAGGGTTAGACAGAGGTGTACCTATAAAACACCCACATATCGCCTGCCATGTTGTTATGGTCACCTTAATTATTATTGTAATAACAGAATGTGAAGTTCTAATTTGTTTTCTGTTTTCGTGCTCCTACTAAGTTGGTGTGACGCATTTGCTAGTTCTTGGCTTAAATACTGACGTAGCAACAGTATCTAGATAGTTAAAGCACAGAAATATAAAATAGGAACCTAGTGATTCTTTGCTAGTACCCATTTGGCCTAAATACTGACGTAGCAACAGATGGTGCAACTCGCAGACAGAGGAATACATATTGTTTGCACGCCGTTGATTCTTACAACTTACACTAGACGATGTGCAATTAAGTTTTTTGTATTTTCATTAAGGGATAAGGAAGAAAATCATAAAAAGCAGAACAATAAAAAAGAAAAGCATAAAAATGAAGAACAATAAACTGGCAACAGTGTATTAAAATCACGAGCAAAAGATAAAATAATCTTGTAACTGTAGAAAAAAAACTTTATGAAGGATTTTTACGATATTTATCTAATATTAGTGACCTTTTTAATCAGTGGCAGATAATATTAACAAACATATTGATATTGCTTCCAATTTGGTTTAAAAAAATACGTGCATGGAGTAAATAACCACAGAAGGAAGAAAAACAGTTACAGAAAAAGGATTCTGAAAATAAAAAGAATATTTAAATACTTACCAACCAAACATAGGAGGACAAGTAATCGTCCCTGCAGCGATCCAGACAAAGAAGATCATGGTTAAGGCAAGCTTCTTGGATCTTCTTCTTCTGGAGTACGTCAGAGGCCTGGTGACTGCCAAGTAGCGGTCGACGCTGATGGCACATAAGGACAGGATGGAGGCAGTGCAGAGCAGGATGTCCAGGCTTATCCAGATGTCGCAGAGAATCCAGCCGAGCTCCCATTTACCTGGTGAAGAAGAAGTTGAGTGGATTATATTGCTTTGTAGATGATCTGGTATTTGGATTATACTATACTAGGGCATTGATGAAGCCAGCATAGTCATTTGAAGATCATTTTGGTCATAAAAGTAAATTATTATCATAGCAGGGTATTTTAAGCTAACCAAACTGGTTAGAAAACCGTTTTTGTAGTTTCATTACAAACTTAATGACAATTCAAATTCAATTATTTCGGTGTTCTGAAACTTTTCAATTGGAATTTGGGAGCTTTCTGCGAGATTTCTTTCGAATATCTTACGTTTCGAGTTCTTAAAATTCTGTACGATTCATGCTCAATTGGTTTTGTTTTGTTTTGTCAAATAACTTGCGTTATGTTTTTTGTTTGATCTAGTTTTGTTAATTTTTTTATAATGATTGCACTGAGCTCATTTTAAATATTGGTAGGTTTAGTATAGTATGTACAAGCCGTGTGTCCGAAATGTTTTCTATCGACAATCATTAGTGTTCACCTTCGTTAAAAAATTAACTCGTGTGCAAAATTTCATGCTTCTAGAACGCTTATTAGCAAGTCACCAGATTCGCAACTCACCAGATTCTCAACTAACCAGATTCGCAACTCACCAGATTCGCAACTCACCAAATGTACAATGAATCACAAAATCACATAAAATAACAGAATAGGTAATTTATCCACAAAAAAAAAAAAAATGGTAAATCGAAACAAATGCGTTTTCTGTTAGTGAATGAATGAATTTAAGATTAATATTACTTACTGTATATACGTAACAAAGTTTCTTAACCATAAAGTTGAATGGAAGCGAAAACTGTTTAAGAATATAAGTTGATGTGCATGGTATGTAGGTACGGTAAACAAAATAAATAAGTTTACAGGCATTTACAACTTATTTTTAACAGTGTGCGTTATATAGGGGCTCGTGGCTAAATGATAACAGCTGCACGGGACGATCGAAGGTTAAGCTACGCTTGCCAAGGTCAGTCTGTGGATGGGTGACCATTGATTACATATCGAGACCCCTCCATGCCTCAGAAAGCACGAAAAGCAATTGGTACAGGTTGTCATTTGTAGGACTTACAGTCGTTACCGGTCGCCAGAAACCCGAATGTCTGACAACCCGTCTTACCAAAGGCTATCGTATTGCCCAGTTACTGGGTTGTGGAGGTCAGATAGGCAGTCATTTCATCCATGTAAAACATGGTATTCAGCTGCATTCTGTTAGGCTGGAAGCCGACCCCAATATAGTTGAGAAATATTAGACTGATGATGTGTGTTGTAAAGTCTTGTTGTCTAATCGTTGGTATCAAACATTGGTGTATGTCTTTAGTTTTGAAAGAGAGAAAACACACTTAATAACTATCCATATTTCTCCCAACAACGATGTTTATTTCCTACCTGCATGCCAAACTCTTTTGTGGACTGTACATTATAACAGTTTTCCTTATCTAAGTTACGTAACCAAAGTTGAAAGTGGAAACATGAAGCTCATTTACTTTTATGATATTATGTGCTAGCTTGACTCATACAGTGTTTTATTTTAACGTTCGTTTCGTAAGGTGAAACTGTGGTTTTGATTTAATATTGTATGAATATACGTGTTTCGTGTGGTTACCGGCAGATTGTAGGATAACTCACCACCACACTTCAGTGGGTGGGTACCAGTCTGTGGTACTCTTCAATAATAACTTAATTTTTTGTATTCTTTTTTATTATTTTTATCTTCATTTATTTTTGTTTACTGTGTTCTCCTACCAAAGCTGCAAAGGTAAAAATAATTTGTAAATATTAACTTTATGATTTAATACTCAGACACTGTTTTTTGGGGGGGGGAGGGGGCTTCTTCCTAGTGCAGATACCAGTCTCCCAAAGGAAAGGATCCCACAAAGGATTTATCAGTATATTGTCATCTTAATAGTTTTAAGGCGCCAAACAAAAGTCTAGATTTTTGTTTGAAAAAACTGCTGTCAAGGAGTCGGTTAGTGAATTAAAAAGTTGAAGCTAGTTCCAGTGTTATAGATGTCTATACAGAGAAAAGGGCATGAAACTCCATGGAGACTCCTCTAAAAATAAAGTTATTACAAAATCCCATAACAGGATAACATAGTTGGATTTTTAACGCAAAGACACATTCCGCCATAAATAGCATTATATATTTACAATGTAAACTCGTATCGTATCGTAAAAGGAAAAGAAACTACACTATATTTTCCGTTTCTTTTAAAAATACTCACATCACATCACATCACATCATTTCACATCTATTCCATAGAATTAAAAATATAGCATTCAGTAGAATTGTATTCGTAGAAACGAAATAAAATGAAAATGAAATGATATTATTTATTCTGTAAATAGTAGGATATCGGAATCACATTTAGACGTCTTATTACAAAAATATAAAAAATAAGCTAGGTGAGTGCGGCGTTTCTTATCCGACTACTCTGAGAAGAAAGGCCGAAACAAACTCAGAGGTCGCAGTCTCTTTTAGAGTCCAGACATAATGTTGGTCAGGCTGAATGAGGACCATGTAGATAAGTGTCTCAAATGGTCTTTTGAGGAAAGAACCACATAGATTTGACTGGACCTGTCCAGTCAGTGCAAGCATTTTTCAGTAATTGTGGAGCTCAAAATAAATCAGAACTTAAGGAGCTCAACTCGACGAACAATACCAAAGAAAGGACATTTGGGTAGGCCGCATCAACTACTCAAATTGCCAGACCATCATTAAAACTAACTGAGAAATAAAATTTAAAAAAATTTAATAGGAAAAAAAAACCCACATAGTCCTCACATTCACAACAATTACAATAATATAATACTTTACAAGGTAATCATGTCATTTTGTATAATTTTAAACAATGTCAATGTGAATATAAATCTGGTTTATTTTGATGATATAAGTAATAATTAAAATGTCAAGTTCTATGGTTTTATCACAAGGCTTAGCAGAGCGAGCATCTCAATCCCAAGCTTTTTTATCTTCTAAATACGTAGGTACGTAGTAGTAGGTTACTATGGAGAAGAACGGGCAAGAAACTCAACGGACTCGTTATTATTTAGCCACGAGCTTTGAGCACGAAATATTCTTCTCTGTTAATCAAAAAATAATATTTTTTTGCTTCGAAAATAAAATACGGGAGTGCATCGAAATATCATTAACGTGCAAATCTTCTTGTCGCTTCTTCAAGAGTCCTTCGATTTTTGGTGGAAACAGCTTTTTTGTTGAAGTGCTCGTTATGTTTGAGGTTTTTTTGTTATTTGTATAACGAAGGCTCTTGGGGTTTCTTTTTGATGTTGGAAGAGAAACTGAGCAATAGTATTGTTGGAGTGTTACATAAAATTCAGGTGTGTGAATAAATGACTTAGGTATAGAATACAATAGACGATGTATATTTAGTAAATTAATCCGCTTAACTGTTCTTAAAAAGTTAGAGAACCCTGTAAAAATCGACACGTGTTTCGTGTTGCCACCACAAGAGCCGAACGCAAAGACTTTGCGTTCGGCTCTTGTCGTGGCAACACGTCGTGTCCGAGTTCGCAACAAGTCAATCGTCATCCTGAGGATGCCTCGTTGAGAGGCGAAATACGTGTCGATTTCTTACAGGGTTCTCTAATTCTTTAAGAATAATAGAATACTAGTATTTTACATGGAGCGAATGCCTATCTGACCTCCACAACCCAATTACTGGGTAATTAGATACCCCTTGACAACACAAATTACACAAACTGGTTGTCAGACTCTCGGGTTTCTGACGACCCTTACCGACTGTCAAAATCCAAGAATGACAGCTAAGACCAACAGCTTTACGTGCTTTCCGAGCCACGGAGGGATCTCGATATGTAAAGATGGTCACCCATCCACGAACCGACCGTGGGAAGCGTAGCCTAACCTGATCGATCGTCCCGTGCAACTGTTATTACTTAGACACGAGCCTTAAATCGAGCCATATATTATAAGGAAGCTAAAAGAAGCTTGTATGAACATTGCGTAGGTATTTGTTAAGAAGGTTTACGTCGGTATTTCATACAAACTTTCAAGCCCTTATTTTTCGAAATGACTCAACCGATTTTAATGAAACTTCATACGCATATGCAAGATACAAAGGTCTAAAAACTTAGTTAAGAACATTTTCGAAATGTCTAATTTAAAAGCAGATAACTGGAAATCTCTGTTTCTATGGAAAATTAAAAATCGGTCTAAGTTCACTGTAACACTATTTTTCGAAAATGTTCTTAACTAAGTTTTTAGACCTTTGTATCCTGCATATGCGTATGAAGTTTCATTAAAATCGGTTCAGTCATTTCGAAAAATAAGGGCTTGAAAGTTTGTATGAAAAGCCATACGACGTAAACCCTCGTAATATTTTCAGCTGGGGATTGTTATTTCTTTAGTGTCGATTTCTGAATTTCTGGGTTCGTTTCACTAGTGTTTAAGGCAAAGGTAAAATATTATTGAGGCTAGTTAATTCTTCCACTCCTAAGAAAATTGTCTGAATAGGTTTTATTGGATCCAGAATAGTAACATACCTACAACGTCTATACCAAGTAGGGATAACAAGGCTCACAACACTACAGATATCCCAAGAAATGGATGCGCTTCGAGAATCATCGTGAATCTTCGGAAATATGAACGCGCGATGAGATCTACAATAGAGCTGTTTTATCCATTGATGTACTTACCTAATTTGTATTGTCATGATTATAAAATTATAGATTAACAACTGTATACAATTCTAAAAAAAACATTTCAAAACGTTTGAATAACAGATGACGATCTGCGATGGAGTAGATAACCCGATAGAGAAAAAGCTTTGTACAGACGCGCAATGATCAGTGCGTTACATAAAAAAACATAACATCCCGTCTTGTTTCCTCGAAAGGTTAAGTAGAGGTGTACCTGTAGTACACCCACATTTCACCAGTTATGTTTAAGTCCCATGTAATAGGGGGCGAGCCTATTGACATCAACCGGGCACAAATCCAGACTCCGGGCTGTTACTGAGAAATTCCAGATAGAAAAACCCAATAACATTTTGCTCGACCCGGGAATCGAAACCAGGACCTCACGCTCAGCAGTATGGCTTGTGACCACTAGACCAACGAGTCACGCACACTTCTATAATTATTGGTATACAAAGCGCGATACTACTTAACTTAACAGCTTTGACTCCGTAGGTGGTTATTCTGCAGGGTTCGTGCTAACTCGTATACATGAAAATCACCGAAGCGCATTCTTTTTCTGGTTTAACTGTACCTACTTACATATTCACGCTTTTACATTAAAAAGAAGCATTCTCAACATCAGAAACATTCTTGAAAATTGTTCTAACATTAATAGCACAAACTTATACCCTTGGGAGGCAGTCCTTTAACCGATCGGGTTAAAATATAAAGTAACCGCGTCTTTCAACGAGACGCAACTTTCCTTTGAGGACGATTCAATCGGAATTGGGGTCCGTTGAGATGTTTAAATCGTGTCAACTTTTACCTTATGTGAAATATACCTACGTTGGTTATACTTTTGGATTGGATAGATTTTATTGCTTCAGAAACAAAAGAAAAGTAAAAAAAAAAACAACGGGTTGCACTCCGGGAGTGCCGGCAGAAGTGAAAACTTGACTGCTTTTTTTACCCATCAATATGGGTAAAATTTCGTACCTCGCAATCGTTGCGTAATGACATGTCAAAGACTATTTATTATGATATTTACTTTGTCGGTTGCTAAGCAACGGATCTTACGATCACGTCCTGACGCGAGTTTAAAAAAAATATCCAATTGTAAAAAAGTGCACAACGCCGCTCAACAAGTTTTGACTTCAAAAATACGTTTATTTGTGCAAAGAACACATAAACAATAAGAACAAGTTAGACACGCACCTCTGACTTTTCGGATTCATGTACGTATTGTATAATTATCACTTGCTTCTAAAACGGTGAAGGAAAACATCGTGAGGAAACCGACATGCCTGAGAGATATTTCTCGACGGCATCAGAAGCCAAGTCAGAGGCCCATGGGTGGCTTAAAAACTCTGACACCAAGGGGCCGTACGTGTAAAAGTCATAATGTTTTCAGTGTTAGAGAGAGATGGAGCTATAAAGGACGAATAGCACTATCCCTTTTCCACAACGAAATAATGATGGCTTTAACAGGCTTTAACACGTCTCTAACCACACGAAAAAGAAGAAAAGGAGATTACAGAACCTCCAAAAAGGTGCTTTTACGAAGAAATAAAACGCGGTAATTATTATTTAAGTCCTTTCAAAATCAGTCATCAATCACTTTACTAAAAAGGTCCTTTTAGGTCAATGTCTATAAGGTTATAATCGAATTTGTTTGTATGCCTAAGTACATTTTGTAGTAAAAGTGAAATTACCGATAGGTTTTACTTTTACTTCAGAAGTTTTTCAATAGGTAAAGACGCTGAAGTTGTGTTCCCTGTAATTTGGGGGTTATATAAAATGTATGAGGGCATTTGAGCGTTACGTAAAGGTTAGTAGATATGGCTTAGTACAGTCAGCAGTACAGCTTTGATAGTAAATGTAATCTTTATTTGTTTACAAAGTGTTTTGAGAGTAAAACTTATTTTTGTTGAATAAGAACTGCGACTGCCTCGTTGGTCTAGTGATCACAAGCACTACTGCTGAGCATGAGGTCCTGGGTTAAATTCCCAGGTAGGGCGTTTGCCCTAAAAATCTAATAACACTTTTCTTATTAGTTTTTTCTATCAGGAATTTCTCAGTAGCAGCCCGGAGTTATGATTTGTGCCCGGTTGATGGCAATAGGCTCGCTCCCTATTACATGGGACTTAAACTCTGCTCTGCCCAATCTTTGGGGAAACAAGGCGTGATGTGATGTTTGTATGAAAACATTAACTCTTACACAGAATAGATGTAGTTTTTACAAAAAATTATTCATTTGATTTCAAAGTAATTCTTAGTTCTGATAAAATTATAACCTCGGTTATTAAAATGTTATAGAATTAACTAACTATTCTTAACTTACTTTCATAGGTTATTAAATTCAAAACATTCCTAAGCCTCAGTGAAAATTCATTTCAGGTTTTCAAAATATTGTATTTATTTTAATTTCAAAAGTAAATTACTTATGCCGCTGACCGTACTCAGGTACTTTACCTTTTTTCGCAAACGAAACAGCAATTAGTATAGGTAACCGAGTCCAGAAAAGTCCATTTTTGCAGTACAAGTACCTTTTGTGGGTTATGTACTAATGGACACAATTTAGCTGAAGTACCAACATTACATCATAACGACTGTAGGTAGTAAGCATAGTAATTATTTATAAACCTCTGATTAAATATAAAACAGTTTCTTTGGAACCATGACTAAGTGCTTGTTTACGGAGACGCGGGGCATTGGGCGTGGTGTGCGGCGAGGTGGCCCGCACAAAATTCAAACATATGGCGTTGTATGAGAGCGTTTACGGAGAAGCGATTTTACACGCGTTTGCTTGAAATGCAGGCAGTGCACGCGGCTTTGCACGCGCCGCGGCACGCGGCGAAGACCGCGGCGTCGTCGTAAGCAATACGGCGTCGTCGTAAGCAACATCGGCGATATCGAACACTGCGCCCGAAACGGCGCACGCGGCGGAACTTTCCGCCAGTCTTGCACAGAGTACCTTTTATCAGTCTTGTTTAAAATCGCATAATATTTATTATATGACGGGCGCGCTTGAATATCAGACGATGCACGTTTCCATAAACAACATAATAAATTGCCATATGTTTGCGTTTGCGCACGCTCAACGCCCCGAGTCTCCGTAAACAAGCACTAAGCGTATGCTGAGACGCGGGTGACGCAGCACAGCACAGTACAGATATTGCAGGGTAGGGCAGGCGAGGCAGACATAGGCCGCGAGCGCATGCTTCGACGCAGCTACACAAACACATTCGCTTCCAAACAATAGACGGCTGTGCTGCGTTATCGGCGTCTCAGCAAAAAAACAAGTGACGACCTGCACGCGTCGCGCAGAAATCTGTGCCGGCGCGGCGGCACTACAACGAGACGCAGAACAGAACAGACACAAGTCTGCGTCGCACCTGCCTGCGCCGCAGCGTACGCAGCTGTCAGTACATTCATGCATTACAAAATCTGCTCTGCTCTGCGCAGCGTGGACTTACATCACCTGCGACTCAGCATACGCTTAGCCTGACCTCTGTAACACAGGTTACACCTAGTATGGGGGTCATTGATCAAATATCTGTGCAGTCCTACGCTGTAAATGCTGCGCATACCTACTTAGTACATTCCTTTTAGAAATAAATTATTTATTTAATATTTATTATTGATGTGAAGTTTCTTAACAAATGTTTAGAGGTATGAGGAACAGGGTGTAAAGTTCACTCATCCACCATAGAAAAGGGAGGATCCTCTAACCAGACGGGTGTTATGTCTGGCGGGCAACTGATCGTAAGTTGATTTCGGATAGTCTTATCTATGTTTTTTGCTCGGTAAACTCTAACTGCGCGATGCAGGAATTGTGTGACGTCATGTCTTTTTGCTGCGTAGTTTGTATGCGGCGGTCTAACCGCTACAAATGTATGTACGCGACTGCTAAAATCACAGCTGTATTCCTAAAAGGGTTTGGCAGAGAACCATATTTCGCCAGTTATGTTTCATCATCATCATCATCATATCAGCCGAAAGACGTCCACTGCTGGACATAGGCCTCCCCCAAGCACCGCCACTTCGACCGATTCTGTGCTTCCCGCATCCAGCGGATTCCTGCGGCCTTTACAAGGTCATCGGTCCATCTTGTGGGAGGCCTTCCAACGCTACGTCTTCCGGTACGCGGTCGCCACTCCAGAACCTTTCGGCCCCATCGGCCATCTGTTCTGCGGGCAATGTGTCCTGCCCATTGCCACTTAAGTTTGGCAATTCTTCGGGCTATGTCGGTTACCTTGGTTCTCCTGCGGATCTCTTCATTTCTGATTCGATCACGTAGGGTAACTCCAAGCATAGCCCTCTCCATTGCTCTTTGGGTGACTTTTAGCCTTCTAATAAGGCCCATTGTGAGCGACCACGTTTCAGTGCCATAAGTCATCACTGGCAACACGCACTGGTCAAAGACTTTCGTCTTGAGACACTGTGGTATGTGGGACGAAAAGATATTGCGTAGCTTCCCGAACGCTGCCCAGCCGAGTCGGATTCGACGATTGACCTCTTTCTCGAAATTGGACCTACCTAGCTGGACAGTTTGTCCTAGGTAAACATACTCGTCTACAACTTCGAGCGTAGCGTCTCCGATCTTTATGAGAGTGGGTGTTACATGGGCGTTTGACATAACCTTTGTCTTGTCCATGTTCATTTTAAGACCCACTCTTTCGGAGGCTCTACTGAGGTCATCGAGCATTATACTGAGGTCCTCCATGGTCTCAGCCATGATGACTATGTCGTCGGCAAACCGAAGGTCAGTGACATACTCGCCATTGATGTTGATGCCTAGCCCTTTCCAGTCCAGAACCTTGAAGACATCCTCCAGTGCAGCGGTGAACAGTTTCGGAGAGATAACGTCTCCTTGTCTCACACCTCGCTGCAGAAGGATAGGTTTCGAGGTCTGGTCGTGGAGGCGGACTGACATAGTGGCGTTTTGGTATAGACACTTTAACACCTCGATGTACCGATAGTCGATCTGGCACCGTTGAAGAGACTGCAGTACAGCCCATGTCTCGATCGAATCGAAGGCTTTCTCGTAATCCACAAACGCTAAGCAGAGAGGCAGATTATACTCTTCGGTCTTCTGTATTACCTGCCGCAGCGTATGTATGTGGTCCACGGTGCTAAAGCCTTTACGGAATCCGGCTTGTTCGGGAGGCTGGAAGTCGTCAAACCTGCGCGCGAGACGGTTCGTGATGACTCTTGAAAACAGCTTGTAGATATGGGTCAGAAGTGTGATGGGCCTGTAGTTCTTAAGCAGGGCATTGTCGCCCTTTTTAAAGAAAAGTACCACCACACCTCTGTTCCATGCCTGTGGCGTTTTACCCTCGAGTATGACGGAATCAAATAGCTTCTGAAGGGCCTTAAGAACGGGTTTCCCACCGGCCTTTAGGAGTTCGGCCGTAATTCCGTCATCACCCGGCGCCTTGTTGTTTTTAAGCTGCTTTAGAGCCATCCTAATCTCGTACAAGCTGACGTCCGGGATATCTTCGGTATAATGTCGGGTTAATCTAGCTCTTGGGTCGTTTGCCAGATTCGTAACGGGGTTACTGGTTGACGTGTATAACTGTCCATAGAACCTCTCGATCTCCCTCAACAGCTCAGGTTTGGCGGATACGATTCTGCCATCATCGGTCTTCAGTTTCGCAAGCTGGCTCTGCCCAATAGACAGATCTCTTGCAAAAACCTTGGAGCCCTTGTTCCGCTCTATTGCGTCCTTAATACGGTTCGTACAGTTATGCTTAAGTCAGTGTAATAGGGGGCGAGCTGCCATCAATCGAGCACAAATCCAGACTACGGGCTGCTATTGAGAAAATTACCTCTTCTCCTCTTTTTTAAGATTGTTACTAGACTAACACAATAATAGATCTCATTTGTACACACACAAAGTAGGTGCGTATCGGGCGCTGGTCGGGACGGGAGTACGGCGGGCTTGTATAACTTGTAATTCCTTCTATTATATGGATGTCAGCACACAAAAAGCGTGCGCGGGTCGGGCGCGGGGCGGGTCGGGAGCGTGAGCCGCGCACGCCACCCTACTCCCGTCCCGACCCGCGCCCGACACGCAACCGCCTTGTGTGTTGTTGTCTTTAGAGATCAACGAGGTAGTCTGACATTGAAATATTTTGTCACAAATTCAAAGTCAAAGTCAAATCGTATAATTCAAATAGGCACATATAAGACACGCCACTCGTGAATTGAGTAAAACCTTATACACGAATAAGTACATTTTAATTCTTATGTCCCTTTAGCAAACAGCGTCAATAGAGACAAAAAACAGGATTATTAAAAGCCATTTCATTAGAATAAGAGACATAATTAATTAAATACGTTTCGAGGACTGTTCGTTTAATATGACGACTCTCTGTGTTAAGTGTAATTAAGGCATTTCCCTCATTAATTTTACGCCGTGTTTCCTTAAAATTAATAATGTTTATTGGTTTAGTTACCACACTGGCTCCATTCCCGAGTAATTCTCAGATTCATTCTCAGATTGCGAGGTAAGAAATTTTACCCATATTGATGGGTAAAAAAAGCAGTCAAAACATACTTCATGAAAAGTGTTTATACAGGGTGGCAGGGACATCGACACGAAGCCTGTTACCATGGATTCAGTACATGATTCTGAACCCCCCTGCGTTGAAATTTTTCGTCGGTTATTAAAAAAAAAATCTGCTGTTTCATAGAAAATTGCAATACCTACGCGGTCAAAATGTATGGAACAGGTGATTTTTTTTAAAATAACCGACGAAAAATTTCAACGCAGAGGGGTTCAGAATCATGTACTGAATCCATGGTAATCGGCTTCGCGTCGATGTCCCTGCCACCCTGTATAAATTGTTTATTTTTGTTAGACTATATTTTGAAAATAAATCAATATACTACTAATTTATTTTACTAATGAATATTGTATTTAACCACATAAATGATAGTACTTTTCTATTGATAAATAAAGCAATTCGTGCGAAATTATTATTCCCTAACCATTCCAAAATATTCAAAAATGCACAACGTTAATGTTCAAGTTTTCAATTCTGCCGGCACTCCCGGAGTGCAACCCGTTCTTTTTTTTTATAATTGACATCTCGCAAATCAACGTTGGAGGTTGTCGGCTGCTTAACCGAGCTTGCCTGCGTGTGCTCAATAAATTAAGGCCTAAGGTACTAAATAAATTTACCTTACTAAGTCTTATTCCTCATTCAGGCAATAGGGATACTGACAAAAATCTTTTTCATATCTCATGCTCGGAAAGTAGTGTTTGTTTGATCCGAGTAGCGGGTGGGAGACGCTGCTTCCCGCTCTAGGGCGGGAAAGACTCATAGTAATTGCTTCCCGCCCTAGGGCGGGAATGAATTTTAAAAATAGAACTTATGGTTAGGTAGTCGGCTACGAACACAGATATAAATCTAACTAGATATCGCAAGTCCCTCCATCTTTATGAAAACCAAGCGTGCCACTTTTTCAATTTTTCTATACAGCTCAATATGGCTTAAAAAGACATTTTTCTAGATTTTGGTGGATTTCCGGTGCCGATAATGCTAAATGAAAATCTCAGATTACGATCATTGATCGTAATTTTACTCCGTTTATTGACACGCGAAGTACATACTTACGTACAATCGCATCATCTAGTTAGATTAATATCTGTGGGTACGAAACTTTTTAAGAAAAATATCGAATAGAATAAAAATAAAAGCTGCGGCAGTGTTTCCACTTACGTTTTTGGTTTTCCCCAGTTTCTTAATGAATTATCCCTAAAATTCCCTAAAAAATATAAAAATTCCTTGGTTTAGGGAATTTTTTATTTTTATGTCATTAAATACCTAGAAAACATTAATTATTAATCGAGACAAACGAAACAAACCAACTGTAGGTTTAATGCGACTTATTTCTGATGTCGTCTTTAGCCACGGAAATAGTACTATTAACAATAACATGGTAAACTAAAATTAGACGAATAACAATCATTACAAGTTTCAGGAAATCCCCTTTAATCAATCGGTGGTGCCATAGAGTAAAGTAGTACATTGGGTTCTGCCTACTAATTAAACAATAGGGCTAACAACTCAAGTTAAATTTTTCCCTAAATCCCTGCCAAAATAAAATATCAGTAAACCATGCTTATTATTAGCCGTTTTCCCTAAAAAAAGGGAGAAATCCCTAAAAGTGGAAGCACTGGGCTCCGGTCTTGTGAGTATATTATAAACAGCCAGTGTCAATAAAAAAAAAAAAACTTACACGCGGGACGGCCCGCAGCGGTAATGCGGTGCGTTCCATATTTAAACATTTTTACAAATTGTTCTAACTTGTTAGTTCATTTTAAATAGGTACTACTCATGTTATTCAATATGAATAAATATTTTAAACACTATTTTTTACTTTCCTTATATTCGAAATGAAAAGTAGAGTGTTTAACACGGGTGAAAGACATCAATTCCTTTCCACCCTTGTATAACAATCTACTATTTTTGTCCGCCATGTATTTTATTCAAAAATATTGAACACATTTTTTTTTTTACGTAATCAAATGATTACGGCAATACATACAAATATGGCATAACGTTAGTCCCCGGTAGATTTTATTCTGACTTGTGACGTAGCGAGACCCCACTCCCCATATGCGTTTTATCTAAACCATTTTTTATTAATACTTATGATAAAGCAAAAAATGCGTGTCAATTTTTTTTTTTTTCTGACTGACGGACTTAACAGTTTTTTTGCCCCAGTCAACATCACTATTATACCTTAAGGCGAAAGCGCCAGGATACCCCACGAAATTAAATATTTTTCGCCGAGTAAAAACCATCTTATCTATCAAAGATAAGAAAATTTTATTAAAATCACAGACACGTTCTACAAGATACCTTACGTTAAACACAAAATTAAATCGAAGTAGGTAACCATTTACTTAAGAAGCACAAGTTCACTCGATAAACGATTGGAACAAATCTCGAGTACATGATAGAATTGGTACAAAAGGTCCGCTCCATACAAACAGCGAAAACAGGCGCACGCACATACCTACAAGATATAACTGAAATAACTGAAAACCTGAAAAGAGACTAAGCATGAGCATAAAGCTTTGTGCAAACCGCGCGACACGACGCGACACTGGTTATTGTAATACCGTGAAGTTTTCTTATAAATTTTATTGTTCGTGGAGCGTGAGCGGAAGTCGGGCTGGTCTGCAAAAGACTTAATTCGCCTATAAAGAGCTGCTACCCGTGGCTTCGCCCGCGTGCATCCTCCTAATTCTTTTACATTTTTTTTTTAAATCTCACTCTCTCTCCTATCGGACTATGAGAGTGAGAAAAGAGAGTGTGTTGTGTGTGTGTTTTCAATCGTTTCACAAAGCACGGAGACGCCCCGTAGCCGCTGCTGGAGGCGGCATTGTCAATGTGGCCAGCGCACTTTTAGCGCCACGAATTTTATTAGTACTGTCACCTTTGGACGATCTGTGCGATTCCGTACTCTGCGGCTAACTTATGGAGTCGACCTTCTGTATTATAATATTCTGCGTCTCAGGTGCGAGGTGTTAACAAATATCACGATCCACTTACCGAGAAATACTCTCACGAGATCGTATCGTTTTTCCAAGGAGGATGTTATAGGATTATACTCCTAATTTTGTTTATGTTTTGCACGATTCTGTGATTTTGTTTTATTTTTGCTCATACTCGTAAGCTCTTTTATTCTCCCTTTTTTGAGGTTCCGTAGTTAACAAGTAACCTTTTATAGTTTCGCCATGTGTCTGTCTGTCTGTTTGTGGTTTAGCTCAGAGACTTATATTACTAGAAAGCTGTAATTTGGCATGGGTAGATATACATACATATCAATCACGCCAAGCCGAAGTGGTAAAATAAAATCATGAAAAAAAAACATGTTCTCCCAAACATTCCGTATGGGAGAACATAAAATTCTTCCCAACTACGGAACCCTTCATTAAGCGTGGTCCGACACGCATTCAGTCGATTTTTATTTTAGAGATACTCTCCATCTTTAGGTGGAAGAGTGAGTATCTCTCGTGCTCACGTGCTCATCTAAAATATAGGGCATATATTTATAAATCTACCCTACATTTTAGATAAGCATGTTTTACTGCTTAGTTTGATCTGAGGAAACAGTTTCTCTGATATGTTCAGTGTTTTTGAGAAAGGAAAAAACTTACACAAAAAGAGATGAGTATTCGTTATCCTGATTTTACAATAAGATTACAGAATCAGATATACTTCTTCCTTTTTGTTCCATGACATGATTCTGAAGGAGTTCAAGCAAAGTTTACCAAGTAATAAAGCTTGGACAGTACTTTGGTATCCTTTCAATCATATCCAAACCAGAGTAAGAATCTTCAAAAACCAGGAACTACACTTGAGACCGAACGAACATTTATTGGACTACCCTAATAACCATTAACCACCATACCCAACCAACCAGAGAGCAGTGGTGGCCCAGTGGTTACGGCCCCGACTTACGAGTTGTAGGTCGTGAGTTCGAACCCAAGCAGGCGCTTTACTTTGTGTAAATAATTTCATCACCACTGCTCTCAAAACGGTGAAGGAAAACATCGTGAGGAAACCGGCATGTCTTAGAACCAAAAATTCGAAGATATGTACATCTACCAACCCGCACTGGGCCCGCGTGGTAGATTACAGCCCACTCCCTCTCACAGAGAGGAGGCCTGTGTCCCAGCAGTGGGAACATTAATAGGCTGATGATGATGAATAACCATACCCTTCAAAGAAATAAATCTGGTATCTCCGTTTTTTACGAGAACTGTGACCCTAATATTTCTGATATATTTGAAGCGGTTTCGTTTATCTTGAAAAGGAAGTGTTCAGCCGCGTGTGAATGGAAAAAGGGTTTTTAATAATGCTTTGCTAAAAAAGACGGTCAATGTATTTTCACACCGTATTAAATAGATCCCGTATTGATACAATAGATGTATATATATATTTTTTTATCATTCAGGGTTTTTTTTTTATTATCAAAATATTGGACACTTACTTTTTTGAAGTGAAAATTTCTTTAGGCGCATTGAACACGTTTAAGGTGAACAAAAATCATGGAACTCGCGTCATCGTCACCTAACGCTTTCCATGAGCTATATGTATCGAATGAAAGACATCAACGCGAGAATCAAAAAGTTACTTAGTTTTCACTTCTATCTGCATTCCCCAAAGACTGCCCTTACGGCGATACATTGAGTTAAAATGTGGCATGACGTCACTCTCCGGTAGATTTTATACTGAGTTGTGACGTAGCGAGCCCGCGCTCCTCAACTTTAATGCGTTTTATCTAAGTAGATTAATTTCTTATTAATATTATAAAGCAAAAAATATGTGTCTAATAAATTTTTTTATTATCTTACTGACGGACTAAATAGAATTTCTTTTTTTACCCCGGTATCATGCCTATATGGACCTTATTTCATAGACGATAAAAGCCAAATAGCTACTGCAGTTATTTTACTGTCGAGTAAATTTAGTCTAAAGGTGAGTATACACTAGACACTAGACCATTTTCCATGTAATTTAACGTTCTTACGAATGCTCTACACGGTGTCCGAAGTAACGCCACGGCGAGTGAGCATTTAACTATAACTATCCGTTCTATGTTCGGGTACTTTTCTTTGAAATGTAGGATCTGCAGGTCGAGTGTGCTCGTGTCTTTACTCGATGAAATGTTACACAAATTCGCTCGTTTTTTTTGCAAAATCAATTTGTAAGAAAGCATCGAGCGTCGTGCTCATTGTTCGGTTCGTGAAAGGGTGACACATTTGATTCGTAAAAGGGTGACGCATTAGAGCGGCTCAATGATTTATAACAAGTAAATGTTCTAGTCTTTAATCACCTTTAGACTTTTTTCTCGTCTGGAACTTGGTTGGTGTGCTGCAGATCTTTTAGAAACTTGGAAGGAACTCGAGCTTGAATAAATAACTACTGAGGACCCAAAAATACAACTGGAATTCTGCTTTGCATAATAATGTAATAATATAAAAATATGAAGCCAGCTCAGAAAGTTGGCATGAATGTGACCATAAGGATCGTGAAATACGCAATCTTAGTACAAAACAGAAAATTAAATAAGAACTTTTTGTGCCCGTACGCATTTGTCATAATAATTTTTATCGCTATTCCGTTCCTAATATGAATAACAAAAGAGATATTTTAATAAGAACTGATTTTATTTTGTTTCATGAAGATACTGTGAAAACTTTGTTTGATTGGTTTTCTTACAGATTTAATTATACCATCATAATAATTAACAAGTAAAATCAAATTGAAGAGTATTTTAATTAGTTTTTGATATCAAATCATTGGATTTTATAACCAATTACTAAAGAAGATTGTAACTGTCATAAAATATTTGCATAATATTACTGAAAATTACGAAAGAGAATTGTAACTCAGACTAACTTTTTATGATACGAAATTCGAATTTGTCGAATTGAATTGAAACGTAAAATCTCTATTGTTAAAGTGAAAATAATCGTAACGATAGATGAGAATATTATGGGACAACAAAGTGGCGAAATGTATTAGATATTGAAATAATATTAGAGTAGGTAATATTTTGAGTCTTTGGATTGTTCTTATAGTCATAAGATAGACATGAAGTCTACAATTTATTATGTGTTTTAATATTTTAGTCGCACACGAAAACCCGACGATAGTCGCATGCGTCAAGCCACAAGATGAACAACAGGACCATCTCTCTCAAAAACTCAAAGAGAATTATTGCTTCCTGCACGAAATCTTTCGTAACGACTAGTCGCAGATGTAAACAACAGCTCTGCGTCTAGTCGCGGCGACAAGACGCAGATGCAAACGACAACTCTGCGTGGTGTTGCAGGGACTAGACGCATAGTTTGCGCTGGCACTAAAAGTTACTTGATATTAATACAACCCCTATGATGCCATGTAGTCATATACACCAGCATTTTTAGTGTATACACGGCTAACTCGGGTTAAAATCAAAAATAACATAATAAAGAAATTAAATAATGACTGAAGAGAACTGACAGCAGCGAAATATTTTATAAAGTTATCACATTTTTTCTTTGAAACGTCTCTGGTGTAAAATCGACTTTTTCAAGTTAGCGTAGTGTTCATTGCTGGTGTCGATATGTATTCACGGCGATTGTTTAAATATTGTGGTTGTTTATCGGACATTAAGGCTGCCTGTCCACCGGAGCGGAGAGGAGAGGAGAGGAGCGGAGATGTGTCAATATAAACCAATAGAATCAAAACTCCGCTCCAGAGTTGCGATTCTATTGGTTAATTTTGGCACATCTCCGCTCCTCTCCTCTCCTCTCCGCTCCAGTGGACAGGCAGCCTAACAGAGCCAGAAAAACAATTGCTAAGATTGCCAGCTCTGTGTCAAATACGGCAGTAATTTAAATATGAGAACGTTCAATTAATGTCCAAAAGAAGAAGAAGAAGTAATAAACAAGAATGACTCACCAGTAATATGTACAGCAATAGCAGGTGGCATCACAAAGATCCCAACCATCAGATCAGCGGCCGCCAAACTAGTAACAAAACAGTTAGTCACTGTCCTCAACCGCTTCGTCGTCACCACAGCCGAAATGATCAACGTATTACCAATAACAGTCACCACTATTAGCAAACACAGAATTATAACAACACTAATTTCAAAACAGTCATAAGCCTTTTCCGCACACCCAAGTTCTAGAGATGCGTTAAATGTTACGTTAACACAATCTTCTTTCTCGTCTGCTTTGGTAATAACATTGTAAAAGTTTTGTGACAGGTTGTACTTTTCTTCGTTGGCGTTTTCTATAATGATTTCTGTTGGTAAGTCTGTTGATAAATTCCATTTTGGTGTTGTCTCCAGGTCTGGCAAGGAGATCATCTACGCCCGTTTGTATAGCAGGCTTGTTTCTTCTGATGGCATTTTCTGTAACAAGAGAAATATTGTTACAGTTATGTAATAAAACCGAAAAATGAGAACGAGAGTGTTTTCGAAGACTGATATGACGCATATTTTCCCCCAACTTATTGTTTTTTTTTTGTTTTTTGTTCTTTCTTTGCTTCACGGCAAATAAACTTATTATTCCTACTTTCTTTCTTTTTCTTAGAACCTAGTTCGCGTTTTTATAAAAATATTTAAACATGTAAATTATATGTCTATAAATGAAATAAAGGAAATAATAATTATAAACACTTCACAGCGTGAAGAAGTGCTATAGTAAATTATGTTAATGTACAGACGCCAGCACATCAATTTACTACAATCTGTCAAATTTCTTTAATAGATTTTCAACTTTATCGCTATAGAATAAGGTTCAATGTCGATTGGGAAAATTTGACAGATTGGACTAGGTTGATGTGCTGGTGCTGGCGTCTGTAGGTACTAAAAAACATCTGGCAACAAACTTGCTTGTAGTTTGGCAGAGGTAATGTGTATTGTAAAATTGTTATGTCTACACTTTCCCATTTCATTTCAATTTGTTTAGCGGCTATGTACCCCTTTCAAATCTCTCGTATCACACATAAAATGTTCAAGCTTCCATTCCAAAAAAGAATAACACTAAAATAAAATTTAACTTTTCAGTCGTAAAACGCCAAGTTTTAATGAAAAACAAAATTGTACGGGTGTCAATAAAAACAAATTCATGATAATATAGTTTTCAAACTAAAAAACGTCGAAAGAATATTTGCACTCAACAGTTCCATACTAATACTATAAACAAAAAAACAACGGGTTGCACTCCGGGAGTGCCGGCAGAAGTGAAAACTTGAACATTTAATGTTGTGCATTTTTGAATATTTTGGAATGGAAATTATTGCCTAAATAATTTCGCATGAATTGCTATATTTATTACGAGTAGTATACAAGTACTATAATTTATGTGGTTAAATACAATATTCATTAGTGTTAGTATATTTATTTATTTTCAAAATATAGTCTAACAAAAATAAACAATTTATTTAAATATTTTTCATGAAATATGTAGTGACTGCTTTTTTTTACCTATCAATATGGGTAAAATTTCTTATCTCGCAAACTTTACGTAATGTCAAAGACTATTTTGATATTTACTTTGTCGGTTGCTAGGCAACGGAAAAAGTGCACAACGCCACTAAAGAAATTTTCAATCACTTCAAAAATAATTGCCTGGCTAGCCTTTGCACAACCATGTTGGGGTCGGCTTCCAGTCTAACCGGATGCAGCTGACTACGAGTATTTTACATGGAGTAACTGTCTATCTGACCACCACAACCCAGTCCCCAGATAATACGATACCCCTTGGTGAGACTGGTAGACTTTTGGGTTACCACTTTTGTCAGCAGTTCCCCGTAAATTGAAAGTTGACTATGTATATTTTGTTCGATGACACTACTTTCCGCATCGCTGCTTCCCTGCGAGTAGGAGTTCCTCTTTGTTGTCCTCATCGCTGTCACTGTAGTGAAATTGTCAACAGCCTCGGCCTGTCTTGAAGCTGTTAGTTTGTTAATAGTTTTAGTTAGGTTAAGAAATAACATTATTTTTTAGTTTTGGACAGTTTAAGGTCGGCAACGAACAAGCAAGTAAAGGAACACGGGTGGGTTTTAGTCAGTAAGAGTTTGACACGCCCTTCCGCTACGCCCAGAGTGGAAGAAGTCATTTGATGATATCCCACACAAATAAAAAAAAAATGTTGGAAATATTCTAATTGACACAGTCATGGACAAATACCTTGGTGAGACTGGTTGTTGAACTTTTGGGTTTCTGACAATCCGGTACGACTGTCAAATATCCAAGAATGACAGTTAGGACCAACGGCTTAGCTTGCTTTCCGAGGCACAGAGGCGTTTCGGTATGTAAAAATGGTCACCCATCCACGGACCGACTGCGGCAAGCGTAGCTTAACTTGCGACTGTTATTACTTAGCCACGGGCCCCTCACTCATACTATAAACAAGAAGTACTAATAACTCTGTAACTACAAGTTTGTACTTGAAGTCACTCTGTGTGTATGTTACACAATCACGCCTAAACCAAGGGACCAATTTTGGTAAATTTTGGCACAGATATAGCTTCAACCTTGAGGACTGATTATATAATAAGCACACTTTTATAATAATCAACCTTGAAATGAAATATTGAAGGTTATCTAAAACGCCTGCTACACGGTCGCCAACCGCATCTCGACAGAGGTGACCTTGGTGGTTTAGAACCGTGTAGGATGATAGTTTACAAGCAAACGTTGAAACAGCTTTGCCGGTCCTCAACCAAGGTCACCTCTGTCGGGGCCGCGAGTAGCATCCGTGTAGCAGGCACTTAAGAAAATCAGAAACTGGTGCAGACAGACGAAGTTATAGGAAAAAGTTATTGCAGAAATAAAATAACTGTTATAATAAAGATGAATAATGTATTCCACTCGCTCCAGTACATTAACAGACTTCTTATTTATATTAGTCTGGATTAGTATTCAAAGACTCATTCGAACCAAGACGTGGTTCCTTCTTAAAACGTTTTTGCTAGGACATTTACATCTAGTAAATGTCTGGATTCTTCCCACCATTTAATATACTTTTTAGGGTTCCGTACCCAGAGGGTGCCAACGGGACCCTATTAGTAAGGCGTCGCTGTTCACCCGTCTGTCACAGGGCTGTGTCTTTAGAACGTAATAGGTAGACTTGTGTGTACGACTATAGCCACGGATATGACTATAGCCGCTATATCAAAAGATCCTAACATAAAATTATAAATGCGAAAATTAGTTTTTGAAGTGAGAACTTCTTTAGCGGCGGTGTGCACTTTTTTTGGGATGGGTAAAAAATGTTAAACTTGCGTCAGGACGTGACCATAAGATCCGTTGCCTAGCAACTGACAAAGTAAATAGTCTTTGACATTACGTTAAGATTGCAAGGTAAGAAATTTTACCCATATTGATGGGTACAAAAAAGCAGTTAAAACATACTTCATGAAAAGTGTTTAAATAAATTGTTTATTTTTGTTAGACTATATTTTGAAAATAAATAAATATACTACTACTACTAATGAATATTGTATTTAACTACATAAATTATAGTACTTTTATACTGATAAGTAAAGCAATTCGTGCGAAATTATTCCCTAACCATTCCAAAATATATTATTCAAAAATGCACAACGTTAAAACATTCAAGTTATCACTTCTGCCGGCACTCCCGGAGTGCAACCCGTTGTTTTTATTTTGTTTGTTGGTTACGCTAAAAGGGCTGAATGGATTTGGATAAAATTTGGCACATGGGTGGACCATGACCTGGATAAGGAGATAATATACTTTTTATCCCGATAATCCTACGGGATTGAGACCTTATGCGGGTGACACCGCGGGGCACAACTAATAATAATAATAAAATAAAGTTAATATAAGTTAATAATAATAAAATAAAAGGGTTTATAAATAAGAAACGTGTTTCTTTCAGCGTTTTTTGCTACACTACGGAACCCTTTGTGTGCCAGTCCTTTGGAGCAGCTTTGGAATAATTACATTACAGACAATCTTTATAGGCCATTTGTAGTTGGCACGTACGGTCACATAAATGGATTGTTTAGCAGAATGACAAAATTATGTGTCAAGCCATTTCATATAACACTGATAAAATAATGACATTGTAGCGGTTACACCGCCACATACGACCTACGCAGCAGACATGACGTCACACAAATCCTGAATCGCGCAGTTAAAGTTTACCACGCGAACGAAATAGATAAGACTATCCGAAACCAACTTACGGGCAGTTGCCCGCCAGACGTCTGGCCGGAGGATCCTCCCTTTTCAAATGAGGATGAGTGAACTTTACACCCTGTTCCTCATACCTCTAAATTGGATCACGTCGGGGTCACCATGCTGCTTGTCTCTGTCATTTGTTGACCTTTGACAGTCATTACGGGTAGTCAGAAACACGAAAGTCTTACAACCAGTCTTACTTAGGGGTATCGTATTACCCAGTAACTGGGTTCTGGACGTCAAATAAGCAGGCGCTCCATGTACGATACAGGTATTCAGCTGCATCCGGTTAGACTGGAAGCTGACCCCAACATAGTTGGGAAAAGGCTAGGCAGATGTTTATTTGAAGAGTACAAACCATAGAAATATAAAAAATATCTATGGTAGATAAATGTAGTCTCATCGTAGAATAATTAAAGATGTACATCATGTTGTCTTACCATTAACGTTTGTAAGGTTCAAGGTTAACGTGGTTTTGAACCTGTTCTGAACCCATTTTAGGACGTGTATATTTTGCGGCGGCGTGTGATAGTGTTAATTTTGAAGGTATTTTAATTTCTTGCCTCTCCCTCCTCCCTGGGTTCCATAACCCCGACAGGCATTGTTGCATAGTACTATAGTTTAGTTTTAGTTTAAGGACTTAGTCTAATGCGCTTATATCTCTCCTGTACCTGAGGGGCAATTCCCGTTATTTATAAGAATGTTTGCATTCGCATCTCGCAGTCAAAAATACAATGTAATAACAATTTTGATAAATATACTAACATTTTTGACAAGATTGCGACTTAAAATTAAATATAAACGTTTTATAAGTACGGGAATTGGGCTTCTGGCCAATCTTCTCATACGAGGAACTTCCTGTAGTTCCTTCAGAAAAGACATAATATATGAAGAGATGCATGAAAGATCTCTTTCATTGGGAGGAGTTGGCAAAAGATAGACCTGGAGGCGTTTGGTGAAACGAATCCTTTATGCCTTTGAAGACCAATGGAAGAGTGATCTCGACAACTGCAGGCGAGAACACCTCAAGAGCAAAGAGTAAGCCACCCACCAACTTACTATACCATTACGAAAATTGTATTTGAACGTGTCCGCCAGTGCATGACCTTCACAGCTAAGAGAGCGCGATGACACACGCACCGGGATTGGCCACATAAGAACGCTCATAACAGATAGCCAATTTTGGCTCCAGTGACTATTTCTGTTTCTGACAAACAGAAATATTCAGAAGGTTATAAGAATATTCAGAGCCGACATTGGCATGAGAATATTGTTAGTTACTAGAAAAATACTAATCGAGTATATACAGCCTGGCGCTTTAATGGTGGCATTAATTTAACACACGTATACGGATTAGCGTTTTCTTTTTATGAAGATATTTCAATTTCATTAAAAGTTATTATTTATTGATTTCATTAAATATTTCAAAAATAGCATCTTGGAGCAACCTGTACTTAACACCTGTAGCGCAGAGGTCTTTTACCGGGGTCACGAATCATAACATCGCATCAATGAAAATAAAACGAATAATGTGCAAAGAGAAGGTGAATTGAAGAAATGGCAGAGCCCTATGTCGGCGAGCGTATGAAATTTTTTTTTTTTTTTTTCTTATTATATTTTTATGATTACTGGCCACTAGCCCTCCCGTGTGTTAAATTAATGTCGCCATTGTAGTAGTAAGTTGTATATAACTATCCATATCGAGGAAAGTAGTAATCGTACGAATAGATTAAAATATCATCTGAGTATAATATTATAGTCTGGTCTAGTGGCCTATATCCTCACTTCAGTATTTAGAATAAAAAAATGCGCTCATTAAAAAGGCGGTGCAGCTATGCTTGCTGTATAAAACGTAAGAATGTTTGGAGAAAGAAGTAGTTAAAAAATACTATCCGAGCATTTTCTGTGCAAATGCTAAACTACAAGTGTCAGCGTAAACTGTGCGTCTTGTCGCTGCGTCTAGTTGCTACAATAAGACGCAGGGTTGTCGTTGGCATTTTCGTCTTGTCGCTGCGACTAGACGCAGAGCAGTCGTAAGCGTCTGCGACTAGTTGTTATGACAGACGTCGTGTGGAAAGCGATCATTTTCTTTAAGTATTCGAGAGAGACGGTCGTATTGTTCCTCTAGTAGCACTAGCCTTAGTGCTTACCTATCACGCGAAGACACAATACAATCACACGTGGACCTTCTTCAGCTCTCACAGAGAGACTGACGCTGCCATGTCGCAATCCGACGATAGTTGCATACTGTCGTTGGATACATACGTTTAATCGCTGTGACAAGTAGCGAGAGCGTGCCACTTAGCCTGTCGTTGCGACTCTGTAATTTGACACCAAGGGTCTCCAAACTTTGAGCAAGAATTGTAGACCGCAGCCGATCGTTGCGTCTAGTCGCCGAACCGTCTCAGTCGCATGTCGCATAGTGTGCGCCATGTCGGAAATGAACAGTGAGTTTATGTTCAAATTATTTATTTGTTTTGTTTTTAATATTTTATCAAATCACAATGTCGAACACATTAATGTAACTTACATTTTATTGCAACAAAACAGACTGAACTACTTTTTCATTGCTCCTCGCGTGTTTAAAACAGATAAAAGTTTCAGAAACTTTTGTTTGCGTTCAGAAAGAACGCTTGTTTTACGACCAATAACTTGTTGATATTGAAGATAGCAATATTGTAGTGAAAGTATGTTAATGTGGTGTATAACCTACAAAGTTTTAGGTTATTCTTTGCTTGGTTCATTGAATTTTTTTGAGGACATGGCAGTTTTATTATTTCAACAGCTTTATTTTTGTCAAATAAGTGTACACTTGCGGACAGAAAAAGAATAAGCAATTTTCAAATACATTGTTTCTCTGCATAGCTGACACGAGTCACGTGACGTGTGGATATGCCATTTTTTTTTTCTCTCATTTTAGTTTCATTATCGCGCCCCCAAAAATCGCTGGTTATGATAAAGACTTCGACAATGATTTGGCAACTTATTTGAACTGTTGCGGACGGCTACTATACCCAGTGAAGGTATCTCAGTCGCCCTGGGACGTCTCCCACAATAGATTGATGCGTGTCCGTTTTTACAACATCTGCTGGTTACACGCACCACCACGTACCCCTGAATACGTACCTCGAAGATTGTACCACAAACCAGTACCTGGGTAGGAAAATATAAAAGTATCTGTGTAGAGGGGTTTTATACGTTGAAAGAAAGAAAGAAAAATAGGTTTATGTGTCACAGAAACACATGCATACAAAAAGACAAGAGTAGAGAAGCAGAAAACAAAATATATCTAAGATGAAAACATGAATACAAATACTAAAACAGAAATAGTCGGCAGCTGCACGTCATGACTGTGACAGGCAGGCTTCCACTCAGTATGATCCTGCGCTAGGGGGGGCACAGCGCTGACTCTCAGTGGTCACCCGAAAAAGACGAGTAGAAATCAAGTCAGGTTCAGTCATTTGTAAATAATAAGTATGTAATAAAATAAAATAAACAGTACTTAGGTTAAAATACAACTATACAACGAATTATAAGAATAAATATTATTATTAAATCACATAAAAATTTACATTGAGGTTCAATGTAAACTGGAGAAGCTAATTTTAATATTACAAACAAAAGATGTGATAACCGCGGTGAATGATGCTGAGACGATTGTAGTCCCGGACAACAAAATGTTGTGCAAACTTTTTGTTCGGGATAGCTGCTCTACTTTACATTGAACCTCAATGGTTTTATATTTTTTTATTTCATTAAATTTTTTTAATTAGTAATGTTTATTCTAGGTACATTACCCACTCAGATCGTTAAGTTTTTATAAAGATTTTATATTCGGGAGAGAGTCTGAGTAGGATTTTCCGAAAAAAAAAATACAATGGCATGTCATCAAACGTTGGTTTTCGTGAAATTTTTGTTATTTCCTTGTCTTGTTTTTTCATAATACTGAAATTACCAATTAGTGCCTAGAAAGCGGCAAGTTTATATTAAAAAAGGACGTACCCGAATAATAAAAATTAAAGATACTAATGAAAATAAAAGCCTAAAAAAATTACGCCGGCTGACTCCTCTTAAAAACCTACTACTATAAAGATTAAGAAAAATAGACCCATTCCAACGTAGGCACTAAAGTTAAAAATAATTACACTGCCATTAATAAAAACTGTCTCGTAACACTAAAAACTTTTTGTTATAGACAAAAGAAAATTCATAAAGAGATAAATTAAAAGAATAGTAGGCATTACAGTGCCGTGCAAAAGAAAGTAAGTAAATAAAGAAATCATTAACAATGGTACTTTTTGTGTAGGTGTATTTTTTCTGTCTCGCAGTGTTTCAATGAAAAGATACTGACATATTCTAGGGTTTTTCATGGAATTGGTTCATCGTCTAGTTTTTCTTCAAGAATATTGGAGTGTAAGTGGTAATAGTCAATCAAATGATATTAATCAAGTTAGCAGAACCTGTTTTCTAGGATGAGATATGTATCTGATGTTTTTTAAGCGCGCCAATTAATAATCTGCAAACGATTCCGACTAATCTGTTTCATTTTGTCAGTTCAATAACATTCATTGCGTTATTTACGTTATTGAGCAGATTTTTTTTCGTACTTCTGAGGCAATGGATTAGCAATCTGTTTCAAAACGATTCAAATTCTGATTGATCGTGTATTACGTAATTAGAGTACTGGTTAACGTCGTGAAATCCAAACGTTCAGAGAACCTGTTCACAATTATAATGCTGCTGGTTATACTTATAAAATAATTTGACCTTTATATAACAACTAGCTTTTACCCGCGGCTTCGCCCGCGTAAAGGTCGGAAAATATCCCACAGGACCGTGCTACCGGGATTCAGATTATCCTCTATCCTAACCCAGATCATGGCCTATACGGATTTAGTTAAAAGACCATACGCCTTTCAACTAAATCCGTTCAGCCCTGACGGCATGAAAAAGTAACAGGCACATTTTAGGGTTGCGTACCTCAAAATGAAAAAATGATCTCTTTCAGTCGTCAGTAATTTGACATTCGAAAGAAGAAGACAAAGCTTTGTAACTATACTATATGTTTAACTATACAGACGCTATACAACGTTTATTAGTAAGGAGGTAATGTTTGTAGCGGTTACACCGCCACATACGAACTACGCATGAAAGACATGATGTCACACAAATCCTGCATCGCGCAGTTAGAATTTACCACGCGAACGACATAGATAAGACTATCCGAAATCAACTTATGGGAAGTTGCCCGCCCGACATAACACCCGTCTTGTCGGAGGATCCTCCCTTTTCTATGGTGGATGAGTGAACTTTACACCCTGTTCCTCATACCACTAAATTGGTGACCCTGAGACTGAACGTCAACGCAGCCTTCGTGCAACTACTTCAGCGCGACGTCATCATCATCAATCCCGCAAGTTTTCGTGAGGCGAGTTACACAGCCAGCCAGCACCCACGGCTCAGCGGGTATCCTGACCACCAGCATGCAGCGAACGCGCATTCCTGGTCAACACCCTTAGACTCATCACCCCGACTCACTGGGGAATCACCGAAATCACCTCAATCACCGCAATCACCGCAGACAGTTCCAACTCACTGTGAACTGTGCGGCACCCGGTTCCGACTCACTGGTAGCACAATCACCACAATCGCCACAATCACCGCAGACAGTTCCGACTCACCGTGAACTGTGCCGCACCCAGTTCCGACTCACTGGAACCACACCTTAAATCTCTTAAAAATAAGAGACAACAAAAATAATCACCGAAATCATCGCAATCACCTCAATCACCGAAAACACCGAAATCACCGCAATCACCGAAATCACCTCAATCACCGCAATCACCTCAATCAGCGCAATCACCGCAATCACCACAATCACCAAAATCGCCGCAATCACCGCAGACAGTTCCAACTCACTGTGAACTGTGCGGCACCCGGTTCCGACTTACTGGAACCACAATCACCACAATCGCCACAATCACCGCAGACAGTTCCGACTCACCGTGAACTGTGCCGCACCCGGTTCCGACTCACTGGAACCACACCTTAAATCTCTTAAAAATAAGAGACAACAAAAATAATCACCGATATCACCGAAATCACCGCAATCACCTCAATCACCGAAAACACCGAAATCACCACAATCACCACAATCAGCTCAATCACCGCAATCACCTCAATCAGCTCAATCACCGCAATCACCACAATCAACATAATCACCACAATCGCCGCAATCACTGCAGACAGTTCCAACTCACTGTGAACTGTGCGGCACTCGGTTCCGACTCACTGGAACCACAATCACCACAATCGCCACAATCACCGCAGACAGTTCCGACTCAATGTGAACTGTGCCGCATCCGGTTCCGACTCACTGGAACCACACCTTAAATCTCTTAAAAATAAGAGACAACAAAAATAATCAATAATACATGTGAATTTTAAAATCAACCCCTATTTTACCCCTTTGGGGGATGATTTTACAAAAACGCTGAAAAGCGTAATTCTTTATTTCTTACCAAAAGCATAAAGGACATGACCAGTTTTAGCCTTCGAATTCGGGAACATGCGCAGCATTACAACTTTTACACTAAGATTTAAAAATAAAGATCTAATTTATCATGGTTATATTATTCCGACTAAAGCCCAGATTAAATTATCTGAAAAATAAGTATATTAATTGCTTCCGCGTCTCTCTTTTATGCACTTCCTGATTTTGACGTTCCATTGTATCTATATTCACCCGGTAACCAAAATAAGCTACACATAATATGGAAAAAAATTAACTAAAAACGAGCTATTTTCGATCAAGTGAATTTTAATGACATGGAATATACATGTTTTGTTTCTAATTACTTATTTATTGATACGCCTACGGGTTATGTTAGGTTTTATTGACACGTGTGAAGTTCGAACACCATATTTTTTTAAATAATCACTGCGTATATAGGAGTGTTACTTCGTTGACAATGCATCTGACATTAGCAGACACCTGTGTAGGGAGGGACCAAAGGGGTAGTAGTTTTTTTCATAAAATTGATAATTCAATCGATTCGAGTCAAAGCATGAAAAATCGATACACATAAAATGGATTTTGAATTGATATTTTCTTTGACCGTTTTGAACTCCTTATATTTAATTTGGATGAATAATAACATAACACCTTCATTTCGCCAGTCCCGTGTAATGCGGGGCGAGCGTTTTACCATTAACCGGATACAAATCCGGACTCCGGGCTGCTATTGAGAAATTCCAGATGGAAAAACCCAATAACACTTTGCCCGGCCCAGGACCTCATGCTCAGCTGTAGCGCTTGCCACCACTAGACCAACGAGGCAGTCAAATGTTTTCGAATTTTATGTGTTAGGTTCGAGAAAAAAGCAATTGACACTTTATCGATTTCAGATCGCCATTCACCATCCCTACTTGCACATTCAATCTTGGCGTCACGTCAGGTATAATTATATATTATATCTGTACTTTTTATGGTGTACATAATAAAGAATCTTCTATCTATCATTGCAGTTCGCGACCCACGTTGTGTTTACGCGTTCGTTGTGTACTGTGCGATTATTGTGTTCTATTTCTACGCCCCTAAGACGACCCACTGACCACGACCATTGCTATTCTTTACGGACTGACATCTTCAAAACCCGATTACCATTGCTATTCATAAAGGATTCATCTGTTTTGCTCTACGATTCGGATAAACGGATATTATGATGAGGTGCCTAAACTAGGGCATATCTGTAAGGCGGGTTAAAAGGCATATTATGAAGATTTATCAGGGAAATGGTGTTGTTATTTTCTTGTCAAAACCCATTTTCCCTCAAGAATCTAGGACAGCCGCTCGGTTAGTATTGAAGTATCCAGATCCCTAGGTGCAGGACGTCACCGCTGCTTGGACTGGGATAGCTTTACAACCTGCATAATCTACGCGTCCAGCGATCACGCCCGTCCGGCACAGTTCGTCTTTCCTACATATTTTATTTTATTAAAGAATATTAAAATAATTAATTCGTTCAAATAATAGTTTTATTTAAATCCTCATGCCTTCACAAATAATAATAACAATAGCCTTATTTTTATTTCCCGAGCCACGTAGAGCCTAGTTGTAGTCAATAGCTGACTGTAACTCTTAATTGGGTTGGCTCGGCCGGGGAGGTACCACACTCTTACAGAATACCAACGTAAAGTACCAACATTATGTTGCTCCGCTTCGAATAGTGAGTGAGAGAATCGGAAGCCCAGGGTTTTGGGGTGGGAAAACATCGGCTCGGCATCGGTGGCAGCGCATCGGCAGTAACCCTGGTGTTGTAGACTTCTATAGGCGGCGGTTATTGCTTATTAACATCAGGTGATCAGCATGCTAGTTTGCGCCCTTGATGGTATTAAAAAAAAACCTAGCGCCTCGATGGATGGCGTGTCGAATAGTAGAAAATCATTCTTTAACTCGATTACCACAACGCCTAGCGCCATCTCTTAACGAAAAGCAGAGCTATTTAGTGAAAACTTATCTTTATTTTTCTCAGTGTCCTGATCTTTTGGAGTCGTGAAAGTTTTTTACCTGTAAACTGTAGAATACAACAATTGCAAAAATAAAACAATTTTTGCTGCACATTGATTTTTAACTCGATTACCACAACGCCTAGCGCCATCTCTTAACGAAAAGCAGAGCTATTTAGTGAAAACTTATCTTTATTTTTCTCAGTTTCCTGATCTTTTGGAGTCGTGAAAGTTTTTTACCTGTAAACTGTAGAATACAACAATTGCAAAAATAAAACAATTTTTGCTGCACATTGATTTTTACACCTAAGCAGGCGCCCATCGCCCCACTGGTCATGTCCTTTGAATTTCCATATCCCCAACTTAGAAATATTGAGTTTCCCATACAAACTTTCATCCCTTATATCACCCCCTTGGGGGTTATTTTTGAGACAAAAAGTACCCTATGTCCTTCTCTAGGATGCCATCTATCTCCTTGCCAAATTTCATCGAAATCCGTTCAGTGGTTTAGCCGTGAAAAGGTAACATACAGACAGACAGACAGACAGACAGAGTTACTTTCGAATTTATAATATTAGTATGGATGATAGCTTAATGATGTGATTGTCGGAATGCCAAGTCCTAGGTCTCGATTGCGAACCTAAGGTCTTTGCGGACGAGCCTCTAACCTCTGACTTTTCGGATTCATGTGCATATTATCACTTACCTAAAAAACGGTGAAGGAAAACATCGTGAGGAAACGGGCATGCCTTTTTTTTTTGGGTGGGAATCATCCAATGACTTCTCCCGCTCTGGGCGGAGCGGAAGGGCGTGTCAGACTCTTACTGACTAAAACCCACCCGTGTTCCTTCCCTTGCCTTGCCAGGGGCCACGGTTTCTCCTTGGGACTACCCGCAACCCCGGTAGGCATCGGTCCTAGCGGACCCCGTCAGTTTTGCTGACATCTCTTTGAGGCGCGCGTGGAACACGACGTGCCGTCGACCCGGGCCTGGTCCTTATCGGACGGCGAGCTGAAACGGGCATGCCTGAGAGATATGTGAAGCCAAGGCCTTATAATACGAACCACGCTGGCCCAGTCCGGGTTGGTAAATGTCACATGTCTTCGATAATTTTTTGTTCTAGGCCACGCCGGAGTGTGAGCAGTGGTGATGACATTGTTAACACAAAGTAAAGCGCCTGGCTGAGTTCGAATACACGACCTGCAACTCGTAAGTCGGGGCCGTGACGAGGCCACCACTGACCAATTTAACCGGGAATTTGTACGTACTTTAGGTAATGCTAAAGTCGAGTTAGACATATTCTCAATTCAGAAACCTGGTGTCAGTGAACTAGAGAGGATGAGCATTGCTGGTTCCCTCTCTGTATGCGTAAAGGTTTCATTTGCCTTTCAGCATTGCCTTTCAGTGGGTCAACAATAGGCTGGTCATCTATTATTTTTATTATAAGCCTGTGTTGTTCCACTGCAGGGCAAAGGCCTCCCTTCCCTCTTTCCACTTTTCCCGGTCTACTGCGATTGTGGGCCAATCCTTTAAGAAGGAGTCCAGCTCATCCCGCCATCTCTTTCTGGGCCTGCCGCGTAGTCGTTTCCCGTTATTTGGGATCCACTGAGTGGTGATTTTTGCGTATTGCTGCTCCGACATGCGACAGATGTGGCCAGCCCAGTTCCACTTTAGTCCAGCAACTGTGAGGCCAACGTCCGCTATTTGTGTTTTGGAACGAAGTGTAGAGTTCCTAATGCAGTCTGTCAGTTTCACACCTAGTATGCTTCGTTCCATAGCCCGTTGGCAGACTCCAAGTGCGGACTTTTGACATCAAAGATCATCATCATCGGTCGCGGTCATCTATAGATAGTAAATAAAGTATTTCGGCATACAATTTCTACAAGAAATACATATATTTTTGCTGTCGAAAAATAAACACGTGAAATTGGAACACGATATTGATTGATGAGCCGGTAGCCACAGAATTAGGTCCCAAATGGAATACTATCATTATTAATACAGGTTACAGGGACCATTCATCAATACCCAGCCCCTAACCTGAATGTTGGCGTGACATTTGTTAACGTTCGTTTATTTTTATATTCGACTAGCTTTTGCTCGTGGTTTCGCCCGCTTGGAGGTAAGAAGTTATCCCACGGGATAAAAAGTATTATATATTTTCCTAGTCCGGTCATAGTCTATCTGTGTGCGAAATCCATTCAACCGTTCAGGCTTAAAAAGGTAAAAACAAACAGATTTCCTTTCGCGGTTTTTTTGTAATTTCTGATCAAGTTTATTATGATTAAATCTGCTGTCAAATTTGATTTTAGCTCCTGTGATTGGTTGATCGAAAATAATAGCTACCAATAATTTATTTGACATTGATATTCAAGACACAATATTTATGTAAATGAAAAAGCTTTTAGCTGGAGAAAATTTTATGGATTGGCAGTCAATTAATGCACATGAAAAACAATATCGAAGTGTATAGAGTGCCGCGAGTTTCTTGTGGCACTCTAGTGTCACTGCCTCGGCCCGGCTAGGGTGCCGTGAGCGTTGCATTGTCACTGTCACTTGTTATTTAGGTTAGGTTAGGTTAGAACTGTGACCACACAACGCACGAGCCGAGCGAGCATAGCGAGCGGTGCCGCGGTAGCGGCCGGCGAAGTGCCGTTTAGACACAAGAGAATGTAATGTTTTGGGAATGTGGTGTTTTACAGCGATCTAACCTCGACAATCAAACAAAATACCAAGTGACGTGACTTAGTGACAGTGACAATGACAATCCAATGCTTGCGGCACTTTGGCCGGGCCGAGGCGGTGTTACTAGGGTGCCTGTAGTGGCTCTTTATCCGATAGGGATAGAGTGCCCCTGGTGGCACTCTGTACACTGCCAAACAATATTTAGGTCTACAGATGAAGAGATTCAATAGAATAAGATACCTATACAAGGTCCCATTAAGATAGATGGACAAATTTTAACACAGCGTTCAGTACGTCTAACCAAAGATATCCAAGCAAAAAAAAAGTGATTTTATTTTGACCAAAAATAATAAATGGCATTGGATAACCAACATTTTTAGTGTATTTTCGTTAGGGCGCTTGTACACGGTAAGAAAATTTACCGTGTCTGCGGCAGACAAGACAAATTCTTCGTGTACACGACAAGATATTTGTCTGTTCTACACACGAAAACTTTTCGTGTCTTCCGCAGACAAGACCAATCGGAACGTGTACACGACACGATTTTTTTCGTGCAGTCGTCAGTCGGGCGTAGGGCGCGCAAGTAATAACAAGTCTGATAATCATTTTCGTTTATTTATAAAAATGTTAACTACAAAGCAAAAAAGAATGATTATTGCATATTATTATTATAACAAAATGAAAAAGGAAACAAAAAACAAGAGACTACTGGCTGAACCCTACTACTCCGCCCCCCACCGCTCCGCAACAACGTTCGCCGCGTCGTGTCTTGCGCAGGCAAGATTCTTTTTCGTGCACCGCTGCGAGCAGTGTACACAGTTGTTTTCTAGTTACGACACGAATTCTTGCGTAGGCCCGGCGTATTTTCTTACCGTGTACAAGCGCCCTTAGCAGATTTATTTTTCTTGTAAGTATCCAATGCGTTTTTCAATTATAATTTTTTACCATTGTCCTTATTTTGGTGGTCCGAATGATTACTAAAAGTTTGTCCATCTATTTTAATGGGACCTTATATGTATACGTGATACGTATGTCGTGATGGCTCAGTGGTTAAGACTTCGCTTGTCATGCACGAGGTTGTGGGTTTAAAATCGGGCAAGTATCAATATGACTTCATTTCTTTTTCTTTTCTATTTCGTGTGTTCTTTTTAAATTCATTCATGTACTTGCTGAGTTTATCTTGGACATTACTGACATCGGTGAAGGAAGACATCGTGAGGAAACCTGGACTTATATGTAATATAAGTCTGAAATCGCCAACCTGTCTTGAGCTAGCGTGGTGATCAATGCTCGTGCCTTCTCTGTATGAGAAGAGGCCCTTGCCCTGGAGTGGGGCAATACTCTAAAAGTCTATTTAATATCCATAAAAATATATATTATAACAAACTACCTAAATTAATAAAAAAGAAGATAAATTGAATATTATTTATTATATATAATTATAGTTTGAACGAATATTTAAACGATAAAATATAAGTGGTCACATAATCTAATAAGTAATAATTAAGTAAACTGTGTATTAAAAAAAAACCCTATATAAGATTTTCCCTATATTTGATTTCACGAATGAAACTGAACGCGTACAGCATTTCTAAATAGCGTTCAAGAGCTGTGTGTCAAAATTGTTATGGAATATTGTACACTGACAGCTCTTGAACGCATTTAGACATCTAAATGCGTTCAGCACATGTTGAACGCGTTTAATTTCATTGGTGAAATCCGCACTTATTTCAGAAGACTGGTTAGCTACGTTCTTTCAAACGTTCCTCTCTCCTACTATTTTGCTGTGCCCGCTAAGGTCCATAATAATCACATATAATTTTAACTTACCACCTAAGTACACATTATGGAATGCAAATAAAGTATTGAGTATTGAATAATAGGCTGGTATTATTATTTAAGACACTAGCTTATATTACAAACTCGAAACTAAAAACCCAGCATTATAAACAGGAACATTTCACAGTTATTTACAATCCAAACTAGAATGTTTCCTGCAAAAAATAACTGACAAGCAACCCAAACGTAAGCACGTGTTGACTTAGCTTTCAAGCCATCAAATTACTTCCAAAGACCGGTACATAAACTTACGAAGTTACGACAGTTGCTTTTATCGATCGCGACCAAAATAAGGTTATTTATTAGTAAACATCTTTTGAGGGTACAGGAAATACTCTGCAAGCTACTAATATACTATACTATACTTTGCAGAGTAAGCAAACTGATGTGGCAGTGGGCTGGCCATGTTTGTCGAAGGACCAATATAGCGTCGGACGCCCCCCAGCTAGATAGAAAGTGGCTGGGACAGACTGGATGTGGAAGCCGGAGGACAGGGTGTTGTGGCGCACCCTGGGACTATGGCCAGTAGTGGACTGCCATAAGCTGAGTTGATTGATTGAAAGGAAAATGGCCTGGAAATTAAAAAGCTTTCGGCGCAGGCAATCAAACCCGCTCCAATCTTGCAAGCTGGCTCATATTTCAGCGAAACATGAACATTTTAATTAGTTATTTGTATAAAATAAATGTCTATTTTATTCTATTCTCTATGAACCAAGTTCTCTATGTATGAGAGCAGTGGTGGCCCAGGTGGTAACGGCCGCGACTTACGAGTTCAAACCCTGACAGGAAAAGGAGGAAACCGGCATGTCCTAGAACCAAAAAATTCGAAGACATGAGACATCTACCAAACCGTACTGGGCCCGCGTGGTGGATGCCCACTCCCTCTCAAAGAGAGGAGGCCTGTGTCCCAGCAGTAGGAACGTTAAGGCTGATTATGCTTTAAGAATTCATTAATTCATTCACAATGTAAGGAACAAATAGTTCCGCAATTAAGTAGTCTAAATTCAACGAGAGGAGGCGTGTGTCCCAGCAGTTTAAAACTTTGTATCTACTAGTGTTTGTGAGTATAATTTACAACAAGAACCCTGGGAATACATAATAGTATATTATGCAACTAATGAATAAAGGACGGATTTAAAGCGAGGGCCATAGATGAATCACGATCAAGTGAAGGATTCTAACGACTGAATCACGACCGTAGGGAGTGATTCATGATGATTGAATCACGAGCGCAGCGAGTGATTCAAGTGTTAGAATCCTGAGCGACGCGAGTGATTCATGGCCCTCGATATAAATCCGTTTTATTCAAGAGTTGCATACTATACTTTATACCATGACTACGAGAAAAAGAAAGATTTAAGCGAAAATTACATTTAATAAAAGGTTAAAACGTTCAGTGTCGGGAGCCCTCCTGGAGGGTTCACCTACTTGGATATGGGATGTCGGGAGCCCTCGCGGAGGGCTCATTTTAAATGTAGACGTTCAGGGTCGGGAGCCCTCCTGGAGGGTTCACCTACTTGGATATGGGATGTCGGGAGCCCTCGCGGAGGGCTCATTTTAAATGTAGACATTCAGTGTCGGGAGCCCTCCTGGAGGGTTCACCTACTTGGATATGGGATGTCGGGAGCCCTCGCGGAGGGCTCATTTTAAATGTAGACATTCAGTGTCGGGAGCCCTCCTGGAGGGTTCACCTACTTGGATATGGAATGCCGGGAACCCTCGCGGAGGGCTCATTTTAAATGTAGACGTTCAGTGTCGGGAGCCCTCCTGGAGGGTTCACCTACTTGGGTATGGGATGCCAGGAGCCCTCGTGGACGTTGGAAGTGAAACCTCCCGGAGGTTTCACTTCCAACTACGAATAATAAAAGTCGACTTTTATGGCGGAATGATGAGTTATGAGTTCTATGAAAATACCCGTGGAGTCGAAAGTGTTAAGGAGGTTGTATAGCATTGAGATAGAGGTCGAATACATTGGTGTGTTCTAAATTCAAACACCAAAATAGTGATTAAAAGAGCTTTTTATTCACTGTTTTCAGTGAATAAAATAAGCTTTTTAGAGGGGGAATGGTATAAAAGATAATACTCTGTTTAGGCTATAGAACATTGTAGGCTGATTATGGTCTATGTACCCTATTTGTGACGATATGTGTGTTTATGACGTAGAAACGAAAGAGAAAATGATGACTACTTACAACAAATGATTGCATTAATTATAGAGTTTAAATATTATTATAATAATTTGAACACATATTCAAAGTCAATTAATTGACCACTTTGAACTCACAATACTGAAATTACGGTACTAAATAAATCTTATAATTGCAACATAAAATTAAAGGAGGTAGGTATTTCCCTGCTGATTTCAGACCTCAGTTTCAACGAGATTGTACACAAATGTGACGTAATTGGATGTCAATTATCTGGCTGGATGCTGGATGACATTCAATGTCCACATCCCCCGGTAATGCGACGTCACTGAATGATGTGTACGTTAGTTGATTAGGGTTGTTTTGGATGTTCCATTTTTAAATCTGTAGTTTTTCGGCCAACAGATGTTTCTGGGTTTAGTTGTTCGGGAGCATGTGTGTGAGTTGTTTGATTGCAGGATGAGTTGCTAGTGAGGCAATGCAGGCAACAAATCCTTGTTCAATCAGTAGGATGTTACATTTTCAAAACTAATTGTTTATCTGATGTGACATACGAGAACCTAGATAAGGTGATTGCCAGGCACCTTTACAAACTATACTTCTCATCCCGGAAAGCACAATTGTCACTGTATCTGCACCTGCTTGCGTTTTTTTGGTGCTTTCCATAGTTGGTGCAGTGCGCAGCTAAGATATTATAATTATCTGAAAAAAAAACCACTAAGTGACTACTTCGTTGGTCTCGTGGTCTCAAGCGCTACTGTTGAGCACGAGATCCTGGGTTCGATTCCCTGGTTGGGCAAACTGTTATTGGACTTTTCCATCTGGAATTTCTCAGTAGCACCCCTGAGTCAGAAATGAAGTTATCCAGAAAAGAACCGGTGTAATAGCCTGCAGAGTAAGCAAGCTGGAGTGGGTGGCAATGTTTGTCGAAGGAACGATGGCCGGTGGAGCAGACGAGTCCTAGAGTGGAGACCGCGTATCGGCAAGCGTAGTGTGGGACGCCCCCCAGCTAGATGAACCGATGACCTTAAAATGTCGGCTGCGATAGACTGGATGCGGAAGGTGGAAGACAGAGTGTTGTGGCGCAGTCTGGGAGAGGCCTACGTCCAGCAGTGGACTGCGATAGGATGAGTTGATTGATTGAGGTCGAAGTCTGGATTGATGCCCGATGGTGGCAATAAGCTCGATCCCTGTTACATGGGGCTTAAACATAACTGGCGAAATTTGGGTGTACTATGGGCACACCTCTGCCTGACCCTTCAGGGTAACAAGGCGTGATGTTATTTTCACATAGTTTCAAGCTCATAATGGAGTAGACTATCATAAGATTGTGTTACGCAATCAAACTAAGCTGAGCTAAGGCAGTGTGCACACTGAAGACACTGTCTAGTGCTACTATTATCTGTGCTAGTGCTAAGAATTGGTCTCAATCAATCTACCTAGCCTTTTCTCAACTATGTTTGGATCGGCTTCCAGTCTAACTGGATGCAGCTGAATACCAGTATTTTACATGGAGTCACTGCCTATTTGACCTCCAGAACCCAGTGACTGGGTAACACGACACCCCTTGGTAAGACTGGTTGTCGGGCTTTTGCTGACTCGTAACGACTGTCAAAGATCCAAGAATGACAGCAGTTACTAGCGGCTTAACGTGCTTTCCGAGACACGGAGGGGTCTCGGTATGTTATAATGATCACCCATCCACGAACTGACCGCGGCAAGCGTAGCTTAACCTAAGTGGTAATATTTTGTCTAAAAACAGTCTTGACTCAAGTCTGCGCAAAGCTCAGTAAAAGACCTTGGACATTTTGGCTCCTACCCAAGTATTGGTCGACTTCCTATGTAACCAGATGCATCTAAATATCCAGTGTTCAACACTGAACGAGTACTACATTTATGAATTTCTATTTCTACAAGCACAGTACAAACAAGTAACAGTATTTTATCTTCATAGAAAACGGCTGAAACGACGCGCTTCGAAATCTCAGTGATTATCAGCACGAAGCAGTAATGCGTGCGCGGCAGTTATGGCAGTTTAGGTATCTACCATAGTTAATAATTTCAAGGGCACTGCAGAGATTTATAGTACTGTTACTTTATTATACTGTGCTACAAGTGACTTTAAGCATCATACAGCGATTACCTTTTCAGTACAATTTTTGTGAAGCAAGTGTTGCCGTCTAACGACCGAATGCAATAAAATAAATTGTGAATGTAGACTACTGCACTGCGGAACCATTTGTTCCTTACATTGTGAATGAATGAATGAATGTTTAATAGTTCTTTAGTGAACATATTAATAGGGATGAATTAAGAATTTATTTTATTAGGAGAAATTGATCCCTTCTCTAAAGGTTAATAAGAAAATTACCAGTCTGACCCAAAAGTATGTTATAAAAATTAAAACAAATGCATCACACTACGTTTGTGTGGATTTCAATTTGTAGTGCTTATAGTAACCTCGCTTTGTAGAGGCCTGGTTTGCCTAGTTTGGTTGTTACTATAGTCCGCAGGCGACTAGTTGGCCGCTCATCTCATCACAAATCATCTCGCTATTGCAATCTCATGTGGTTTTGTCTAAATTAGCCGGAACTTTCATTTCGCGACGGCAACACGCGTTGAAAGTACCGGCTAGTTTACACAAAACGCACATGAGATTGCAATAGCGAGATGATTTGTGATAAGAATCAGATGAGAGGCAGACTAGTCGCGCGCGGACTATAGTTCAGTGTAACAGTACTGTAACACTGAACTACAATTAGCAAATGGATTGCTTATTTTAACAGTGGATAACAGCCTCCAAAGGGTTTAAGTACACCCATATTTCGCCAGTTATGTTTAAGTCCCATATCATCATCATCATCATATCAGCCGAAAGACGTCCACTACTGGACATAGGCCTCCCCCAAGCACCGCCACTTCGACCGATTCTGAGCTTCCCACATCCAGCGGTCCCATATAACAAATAAATATTTTTGATTTTGATTTTTATAGGGAGCGAGCCTATTGCCATTAACCGGGAACAATTCCAGACTCCGGGCTGCTACTGAGAAATTCCAGACAGAAAAACCCAATAACACTTTGCCCGACCCAGGAATCGAACACAGGACCTCATGCTCAACATAGCGGTTGCGACCAATGAGCTAACGAGACATTAAAAAAAAAGACGTGTGGCACTCGGGGACTGCCCCGGCGAAGCTATTGCATAGCATTTTTTATCAACTTACGCAATTGTAAAATATTAACCCGAATACAAGAAATAGCAATGATGACATTGACAGGAACTGTTATTCACATTTATAGTTTTTAAAACTTGACACAACGTAATGGCCGGGAACATCAAACTAATAAAAAGGTTTCAATTTAACTATTAATAGTCAAGGATCATTCGTCTAAGTAAATTTGAACTTTATTGTCAAACAGTGAAACATAATTTTCAATACAACACTCTCGTATCATTCGTTTAAGTAAATTTGAACTTTGTTGTCAAGCAGTTAAACATAATTTTCAATACAACACTCTCGTATCATTCGTTTAAGTAAATTTGAACTTTGTTGTCAAGCAGTTAAACATAATTTTCAATACAAAACACTCTTTTCTTAGGTAGTATTTTCGTTACGAAATTTCTGGATTAGGTCTCCACGCTCAAGGCCCGCGATAGAAGCTATGCAATAGCTTAATAAAATGTAATTAGCAGATAGGAGCGCTAATGCATACGCTCTTAAGAGAGCTTATCCTAAAAGTTGGTAACGTCGCAAATAGCTGTCAAATATTAACCTGTTTTGATTAATTTGGCAATATAGGACCTGTATGGTAAAAAAAAATGTGACTAACTAGTAAACTAAAATATTGATTAAGAAATGCAATAATTAATATCGTAACACCGAATGTTTTAGATGTAAAAAAAGTATTTGGAAACTTTCCAAATGCCTTTTTTACACCTAAAATGGTTACAACATAAAATTCAGTGCTATAATTTGCAATTCATTATTCATATTCTAGTACGCTAGTTAACCACATTTCGTATTTCCATACAGTAAAATGCCAAATTAATCAAAAATATTTGCGACGTTGTCCACTTTCAGAATAAACGCTTTTAATGTAAACACTTACATATTTGCTTGACATTTTGACGTTTAAAGAATAACACAACCAACTGCAAGTTTTATTAAAACTTTCTAACAATATAAACAATTCCATTCACCCATTCGTTTACATAACCTTTTTAAAATTAAGTTTACTTCAGTCCCGAACAAAGCACAACAAACAGTATTTCAGACTTCTGCAACTAAGTTTCATTGCCTTTGTATTATAGCTACTTGAATTTCAGAAACATCGCATTGGTTTCAAAAGTCAGTCAAATGGTACATTGGTGCTGCTGTACACACGGGCCAAGGTGCTGGTCCAGCCAGCATGTTGGCCCAAAAAATCGTATCCCCAACGGTCGTTGTTTACACATTGGCGCTGCACCACAGATTAATTCAGATGGGACGCCCCCCAGTTTAGATATGAACCTTCCACCTGACACAGGTCACCTTCCACCTGACGCAGGTCACCTTCCACCTGATGCAGGTCACCTTCCGCCTGACGCAGGTCCTCACTGGACACGGTTGTTTCGGGAGGTTCCTGTTTCGCATACGGTGGAGGTCTGCCCGGCTTGCACGGAGCACCGCCGTGTCCTCGTGGAGGCGATCGGCAGCGGTGACCTCTCGAGTCCGACCCTGGTCCAGGCCATGGTACAAAGCGAGGGCATGGGAAGCCGTCACATCCTTCTGCGATGCAGTCATGGTCGCGAAGAAATAGGTGGAGCGTGTGAGGGAGAGGCAAACTTCACTCCCTCACGCCCCTAGCCGCCGCAGGAGACGCCCTGGGCGTCGGGAATCGAGAGCCAATTTCCGGCCACCGTAGGCGCGGGTTTGAGGACCAGACCCGGGTCGACGGCGCGCTGTATTCCACGCGCGCCTCAAACAGATGTCAGCACAACTGACGGGGTCCGCTAGGGCTGATGCCTGCCGGGGTTGCGGGAAAGTCCTAAAGGGTTAACGTGGCCCCTGGCAACGTACAGGTAAACGTGAAGGAATACGGGTGGGTTTTAGCCAGTAAGAGTCTGACATGTCCTCCGCCCAGAGCGGGAGACTTATTTGATAATTTTCATCCCAAAAAAAAAGGCATGAAGTACGCGGCTGGTCCGTCTTGCTGCGCCAATTTAGGAGTGTGACATAGTTTGAAGATCTAAGAGTCACGCGATAGAAAGAGAGGCAACTTTTAGGTGAATATAACTGTAGATGATTAGCGCTGTGCGACCTGAATTGAACTTTATTGTGTCGTAGCAAGAGTAGCTTTTTATTTATTTTGCGGAGTGTTCCATCTGTATTAATCTATTGCTGCTCCGAACACTGTTTACGGAGCGCGCCAATATCCTTTGATGTGTGCACGAAAAACCGCCACTATGTATGTAGTTTGCCGGCCAGTGTTGGTCACCAACTACCAACACACGCCAAGTAGATCTCTACATATTGCCCCAACCTGCTGGCCAAATGAGAACAGCGGCGCACGCGTTTGCAAATTCGCTTATTTGTTGTGTTAAATTAGGACCACTTTTTAGTGTTAAATTTCCTGATACGTTTCACATATCTGTGCCGTTATTGGAATAACGATCGAATTTCGTTTGGATTTTAACTGTGTTAGAGATTTTTTTAACAGGTCACAAGTTTTACCACCGCCGGAGAAATTGTAGGTAAGAAAACTCTTAGCATATAATTTCATACAAAATAACACAGTCTACCTACATTCTATAGACTACTGTTTATATTGCCAAGTTTCTAATTATTTAATACAGCGCTCTAAGCTGTAAATACGACGATAAAGTTGCCAAATTAAACCACCGAGCTTGGAGGTGTAATGAATAGAGTAACCGGTACGGGTTGTCTAGGAGCTAGGGAAAGAAAACTTCACTTCATTATTCTAAAAAAACCGGTCAAGTGCGAGTTGAACTCGCGTGGACAGGGTTCCGTACGATGAATATGTTATATATACAGGGTTATTTGTAAAACACCAGCAACCTCTTAAGGGGTCATTGTACTCATCATTATGAACAACTTTTACTAAGGGACCAAACCTGAAATCGCGAAACAAAAATCAGCTGTTCCACACATTTTGACAAGATATGAGAACATAAATGTAGGGAACAGCAGATTTTTTTTTATTGGACTCATCAAACGGAATCATATGAGCCCAAATTCCAGGGGTTTACTAATACCACTAAAGAGTTCCACTATGCACCTCCTGGCTCCATCACCAGACCCTCGACATCAAGTGCAATATATTGGACTCGTCAAACCGAATCATATATTATGAGCTCAAACTCGAGGGGTTTACTAGTAACCATTGAAGAGTTCCACTATCCACTTTCTGGCTCAATCATCAGGCCCTCGAGACCAAGTGCAATATATTGGACTCGACAAACCAAATCATATGAGGTCAAACTTGAAAGGTTAACTAGTAGCCACTGAAGAGTTCCACTATCCACCTGCTGGCTCCATCATCAGACCCTCGAAACCAAATTGCAATATATTTGACTCGTCAAACCAAATCATATGAACCCCAACTCGAGGGGTTTACTAGAAACCGCTGAAGAGTTCCACTATCCACCTTCTGGCTTCATAATCAGATCAGCTCCAAGAGATACTAAATTAATGTATTGTCATCGAACCTCGATAAATCTATAAAGTTTTTAACGAAACGTTTACCTAGGACAAACTGTCCAGTGAGGTAGGTCCAATTTCGAGAATGGGGTCAATCGTGGAATCCGGCTCCACTGGGCCAGTGTTCGGGAAGCTACGCAATATCTTCTCATCTCACATACCGCAGTCGGGACCAGTGCGTGTTGCCAGTGATGACCTATGGAGCTGAAACGTAATAGCTCGCAATGGGCCTCATTAGAAGGCTGAAAGTCGCCCAAAGGACAATGGTGCTGTGCTTAGAGTTTCCATGACGACTTGATCTAATCAGAAATTAAGAGATCGGCAGGAGAACCAAGATAGCCGACATAACCCGAAGAATTGCCAAACTTATATAGCAGTGGGCAGGGCACATTGCTCGCAGAACAGATGGCCGATAGGCCAGGGGCCGAAACGTTCTGGAGTGGCAACCGCGTACCGGAAGAGGAAGAGGAACTGACAACTGGAAATCTCTGTTTCTATGAAAATCGGTCTAATTTGGCTGTAACACTATTTTTCAAAAATGTTCTTAACACATTTTTTTGCCCTTTGTATCTTTGAAATAAAGGAAATAAAATAATTAAATGACGAATGAATCATCCCTCTGACGCACTATTTTGCTCATTGGAAACAGGCTACATGGTTCCCACAATGGTGCACGAGCTAAAACTGCCATCGAATTACGTCCTGTTTTAGGCTGAAAATTCCAGTTGTCTCCAACTGGCGTCAATTGGTTAAAATCTCCTACAGAAATAATAGATTTACCAGCAAATGGGATGTCTGTATGGCAATTTGCTGTAATCTGCGATAAATATGATTGAATGTCCTACTTCCCAACATAGATATTTCGTCTAAAATGATTAATTGAACTTTACATAGCTCACTGGCTAATGTGTTAGCAGTGCCTACCGACAATACCGGCATAGTACTAGCACACCGTGAAATCGGCAAACAGAATGCATCGCGGAAGGTACGAGAAGTGAAGGATGCCTTGCCTAAGTACACTCGCTCGTTCGAGCTCGTTGAACGTGTACTGGGGCCTTAGTCGAACTAGCAGTAGTAATAAATTATCCCAAGAACTAACTTAACATTGTAGTTGCAAAACATATTTTCCCATACATTCCAACCGCAAATACAATATTGAGAGATTTACCATGTTATTTTAAGACCATAGACTTCTTATAGGTTTTCCTGTAATCTATGAGTAAAGAACTATTCTCTGTATTTTTTACATAATTTTAGGCTCAGTAGTTTCGGAGATAAGGGGGGGGGAATGGTAAATTTTCATCTATTTTCGTAAATATCTCTAAAAACATATATTAAATAATTATAAAAAAAATATATTTGAGATCTTTGTAACAATACCTTTCATTTGATATGTCACACGGTACAATTTGCAAAACTTTTTTTTTTAATTTTCTTCTTTGCCCCACAAAAGTGAACCCCATATTCAAAATTATTTTATTTTCGTTACACGTCCGTGTTTGGGTCACAGAAATACATATGTGTACCAAATTTCAAGTTAATCGGTTTATTAAATTCGGAGCAAATTGGCTGTGACAGACGGACAGACAGACACACGAGTGATGTGAGTGATGAGTGAGTGAGTGTGTGTGAGTGTGGTTCCGTTTTTACCTTTTGAGGTACGGAACCCTAATAAGGGTTCCGTTTTTACCTTTTGAGGTACGGAACCCTAAAAAACATAGTATTATCAGCAAAATCTTTTATCAAATCACACATCAGACTTTAACTTCTTCTATGAGGTCGACTCCAGGAAATTGTGTTTTATCTGGATATCAGTGAGTTCACAGTTCTTTCCTGGTTCCCACCCTTAATGCAGGGTGTAAATAGACCCATCATAAAACTGTCATTTCACATCAAGAATAAGAATAAGCGCCATTGTGGCGAGAAATAAAGCTTATTCTTATTCTTCTTATTATCTGCCTAGCCTTTTTCCTGGGGTCGGCTTCCAGTCTAACTGGATGCAGCTGAATACCAGTATTTTACATGAAGTCAGTTGCTGAGTGACCAGAGAGAGATAACCAGTCTTAATAAGGGGTATCGTCCCCTTATTAAGACTGGTTATCTCTACAAATAACAGCCGGGACCAACTGATTTAAGTAATTTCCAAGGTTCGGAGAGTTCTCAATATGTAATGGATGGTCACCCATCCACGGACTAACTTCGGCAAGCGAGGCTTGACCTTCGATCGATCTGTGCAGCTGTTGTTACTTAGCCACGAGACCGTCGTGCATTACGAACATAGTGTCAAATATCCTTTTATACTTTAAAAATACATAACATAAAGATAAATTTGATACTACAAAATATACAATGCGGCCGTATCGCTTTCCGCGATCTGTTCCAGGCAACCCAGGAATGGACATTGGACAGTGATCTGCCTTCTCTTTTTACGTCTTTTTATGAAAATGGTTACATGTAATATCTTCAAATTGATTATGCCCGAACATTCAAATAAAAATTAAAAAAAAACACGTCTGAATTGATAACCTCCTCCTTTTATAAGTCGGTTTAAAACCATTTCTGTTTCGAGTTGATAAAGAAGGAAAAGTAATATAATTTTTGTTACTTGTTGTTTGATATTTTCCTATAAAAATACAAAACTAAGCTCTTTGAGACTCGCTCGTTGCAGTTACTAACGGCACGTGTACACCCACTCAATTAAATTTTGTAACAAACCAACAATGTTCAATTCAATCCTTTTTTGTACATTTCATTGTTGGAAACTACTGACAGATTTCTGTTTATACACGCCAGTAGTTTGTGAAGGTGCGGGCAGAAGTGTAGGTATTGGTTTTACATCTGCGTTTTACTGTTGACAGTATTAATTTAAAAAAAACGTGTGCGTCTCGGGACGCCCGACAGAAGTGATAACTTAAACTAATCTAAGTTGAACTGACAGTTTACGTAACGCATTACGTAACGAATCGGTTTACCCTCCCATAAGAAGGTATTACGTCAAAAGTTTTTTCTCAATCCTTTAAGCGGATTTGAATGTTTCGTAACAAAATTAAATATGTTATCTTGTAAATTGTGAAGAGATAATGAAACAAAATTGAAGAGAATTCTCTTAAATGAGTGAGTTATTTACTTACGGGGCTTTAGGTCCTCATAATAAGGGAAGAGCTCCATGCTTAATTATTGCAAACAATTTAAATCTGTGAAAATGTTTAGTGAGAAAATAAAAGCAACTCTTAAACATTTTCCCTTGCCTGGGAATAGATCTAGTACTTACCTCACACTCACAAACTGCTTAAGACATTGTTTTGTGACTTTTCCTAACTGACTGAAGATATTTTACACAGAAAAACGCAATTTAGAAAGTAAGAAAACAAAAACATTACACAAAACTTAAAACAACATCAACAAAAGTTTACTAGCTCCACGTCTATTCCTACAATTACCCTCAAATCTCAACCCTAATCCTTCTCTCCTAAAGTCGGAATTCCCTTGCAGATTGCCAGCTGAAGGTAATCGCAAATCTACATACATCTATCTGTACGAACAATTGTTTGTAAACTTGTTAGTGCCTGTGGTTTTGCCCGTATTTCGAATGTGTGTACGCTGTCTTGTCAAATAACATCTGGGTATTGGTACTTGCAATCGGAAGCTTGCAATCAGGGTTGATAAATAAGATTTTTGGCGAGGAAATTTTGAATTTAGCTTGAAATTCGGAGTTTTATTGTATGTTTGCTACAAGCTGGGCTATTAGCTGACTTTCAAAAGGAAGAAGGGATTGTTCAAAAAACTAAAAATCCTTTAGAAATTAAAAATCATTCCGGAAAAGTTGTCTTTTCCGGAATGATTTTTCATTTATAAGTAGGTAGGTTTCCTCGGTTTTTCGTTTTATAAGGTTTTTAAGGTATACATTAAAACCTTATACAATCCATGCTATCTGATGTAGATGATAAAATTGTTCTATAGATTTGATAACATGAAATAGCGGACCATTCAATTGGAATTGTATAAATAGTTTTAGGCGCGATGAGCAATTTTTGGTAGGGAAAAAAACTTATAGGTTTGCGTCACCGACATGCCCGCGCCGACATGCTATAGTAGCACTAAGTGAAGTTAAATTGACCACGTGACAAGATTAATATTTGTGTATACTGTGCATTGTTTAAATGTTTTTACTTCGGTCGATAGTCCCCTTGACTGCCATTTTTTTTTAATTTCATTATTATTTTCCTACTTCTGGGCAAAAGCATCCGCTTCCAAACCTCTCTGTCTTGTGCGAGCTCTGGCCTTTTTGGCCCTGCCAAAAAGATCTTATTGTCACACCACCTTCGCCGCGGTCTACCTCGACGGCGATGTCCTCCCTGAGGCGTTCAGTGAGTGACGATCTTTGCCCATCTCTCCGGGTAAGTTCGTCCAACGTGGCGGGCCCACTTCAGTCTGGCTGTTTTTTCTCCAACATTCGCTATTTTTATCGTGTAGGTCATTGACATATAATATATATTACTTATATCAATGGTGTAGGTACATAATAAAGAATATTCAATTCTTTCAAGATTTATCAAGTGTATAAGTAATAGTGTTACACACTTACACTAGCAATAGCTTTAATTTCTTAAGAGTTCAACAACATTCATTGCGTTATTTACGTTGTTGAGCAGGCAAATTTTTCGAACATTATTATGAAGCAATGGATTTGCAATATCCTTCAAAATCATTCAGAATGTGATTGAAAGTATGTTACGCAATTAGGGTGCTGTACGCTTGACACCTATTATGCTGGGCTACATTGCCCGTTTGAATAATAACAATCTTCTTCTTCTTTTCGTGTGGTTAGTGATGAACCTGTTATCAGAGTTTTTAAGCCGCCCATATGGGCCTCTGACTTGACTTCACATGCCGTTGAGAATCTCTCAGGCTTGCCGGTTTCCGCACGATGTTTTTCTGCACCGTTTTTTAAACAAGTGATGATTTTACAATACGCACAAAATCCGAAAATCGTGAAAAGTCGTGCGTGCTGGTTCGAACTTGAGACCTATGACTTGGCAGTGTGACGGTCACACCACTACGCTATCACTGCTTTAATAATTACAATGGAAAATATTTTATTTATGGCAATATTTTTATGGAAGAACACGTCAACTCAGCACATATACCACAATAATATCTTCATCATTCTCCTGCCCTTATTCCAATTTTATTTGTGGTCGGCGCAACATGTCCCTTTTTTCCATACTTCTCTATTAGTCGTCATCTCAGTAGTCACCCCCTTCCTAGCCATATCATCTTTCACACAGTCCAGTTCTCAATTCGACACGTATATATTTTTTTTTGTGTTTCACGAATTGTGTCCAAATACACATTATTCTTTCTTTCTTTTCTTTTCTTTTCTTTTCTTTTCTTTTCTTTTCTTTTCTTTTCTTTTCTTTTCTTTCTTTCTTTTCTTTTCTTTCTTTTCTTCCTTTTCTTTCTTTTCTTTCTTTTCTTTATTTTCTTTCTTTTCTTTCTTTTCTTTCTTTTCTTTCTCTAAATACCGAACCAGTCCATCCATCGTTTCTTTGGTCTTCCCCTACTCTTATAGCCATCGACATTCATACTTAAAACTTTCTTCACGACATTTTCGTCATTCCTCCGCATCACATGCCCATACCATGACAACCGATTTCCGCACAACTTTTCGATCACCGGTGCCGCTTTCAGACTTCCTCTTATGTACTTATTTCTTACTCTATCCATTCGTGTAACACCACACATCGCTCTTAGCATTCTCATCTCAGCTGCATGCAATTGCCTTTCATTCATCCCTTTTGTGGCCCAACATTCTGATCCATACAAGACACAATAATGTCTGTGATATAATATGACCTCTACCTAATATTACACATATTTTGCAAAGCCAAGACTCATAGCAATACACCGGTCCCTCGGAAAATTCGGAAATATAATATTTGGATAAGCCTCATAGGTAATTTCACTATAATCTGATCTCTAAGCCCGTAGGGAGTTTCATAGGGAACATCTAGGGTAATAAGCCAATGTGTAAGAAGGGGATGACCTAAATAACATGGCTGCACACATGTTCTTTCTGACCCCAATGATTTGCGCGTTCATACAAAGAGTGGGCAACATCGCGAATAGCTGTCAAATATTTCGCTGTTTTGATTAATTTGGCGATATTACTGTATGAAAATAAGAAATATGGCTGAATAGGGAACTAAAATATTGATTATGAAATGCAATAATTAACATCGTAACACCGAATATTTAGTTTTAGAAGTAAAAAAAGTATTTGGAATCTTTCCAAATACCTTTTTAACACATAAATTCAGTGTTATAATTGCAATTCATTATTAATATTCTAGTTCACTAGTTATATAGCCATATTTCTTATTTCCATAAAGTAATATTTGCAAATTAATCAAAACAGGTAAATATTGGACAGCTATTTGCGACGTTGCCAACTTTTTACAAGCGTTGATCTCGAGCAGGTCTGGATTCCCACGTCAGGAAGTGTCATTAGGTTTTTCATTTAGGACATTCTCAATAGGCTTGCCTCATATTTTATAGAACTTATAAGACAGCTGAAAGTCTTGAGTATGAATGAAGATGGCTATAAGAAAAGCGGAAGAGCAAAAAGAAACGATGGATGGACTGTCTGAAAGATGATATGACGAGAAAGAGATATGGCAGCATCTACATCCCCACATGCGCACTACGCATCCAACTGAATTCACGCAAAATCCTGCATCGAACAACGCGTCCCGACATCAACCGTCGGGCAGAAGTCCACCAGACCCAACACCCGTCTGGTCGGAGGGTCCTCCCTTTTCTATAGAGTATAGGTGAACTTTTCACCGCGTTCCTCATACCTTTTTAGGGGTGACTATTGAGATGACGACTAATAGTAAATAAGTATGGGAGACGAAGACTTGTTGCGGTGACACCAAATAAATTGAGAATAAGGGCAGGGTGATAAATGATGAGGAAGACAGATGGTGATGACTATGAGGCTGTTCTAACACCTCTGGCAATCCTTTTAGTAGTCGTATTTTCAACCAATAAGTCAACGTTCGCATGAACGTATTTTCATCGTGGCGATTTTTTTGTACACTGGGTTTTCAACTCTCAGTATTGAGCCGAGCATTGAAAATCCAACAGAGTGCATTCAGCGCCTCAAAAAAACATACTGTTGGATATTCAACTCTTGGCGCTAAGTGGAGCGTCGAAAATCCAATACGCGAACAAAAATTGCCGCGATTTTATTACGTCCGTGAGAACGTAGGCTTACGATTAAAAACCGGACAATAAGGCTGCCTGTCCACTGAAGCGGAGAGGAGAGGAGCAGAGCGGAAATGTGCCAATATTAACCAAGAGAATCTAAACTCCGCACCAGAGGTGCGATTCCATGACTATGGCAGTGGACAGGCATCCTAAATGTAAAGTTCTAATTAAAAGTTCATTAAATCAGTTAGAATGTTTTCTTTGAGCAATGAAAATATTCCTAATTTTAAAGACAAATGCTGCCATTTAATTCGTTAAGAGGAAGTCATTAGCAGCAGCTGTCGCCTTCTCAATTTATACTTGCTTAAGGAACGCTTATTAACAGGTAGGGGATGTATAGGTAGGTACAGTTAATTGTTTATCAAATTGAAAGACTACGTCCATTTGCCGTGTCATCTAATTTTTGAAGTGAAATTTCTTTAGCGGCGTTGTGCACTTTTTTAGGATGGGTAAAAAATGTTAAACTCGCGTCAGAACGTGCCATATGATCCATTGCCTAGCAACCGACAAAGTAATTATCAAAATAAATAGTCTTTGACATTACGTAAAGGTTGCGAGGTAAGAAATTTTACCCATATTGATGGGTAAAAAAAATCAGTCAAAACTTACTTCATGAAAAGTGTTTAAATAATTTTTTTTTAGGGTTTTACACATAATTTTATTAGGTTTTATTAAGTAATGCTCTATTATAATATAACCTAATAGACTTAAATAAATAATAATAATATGTACAAGTATAGGTATAAAAGAGGGGGGGCGGGAACAATCATAGGGCATCAAAAAATTCGTCCGCATCGCTCTCAACAGGAATAAATTGTTTATTTTTGTTAGACTATATTTTGAAAATATAGTCTAACAAAAATACCGAGAGTCCTCCGTGCCTCGGAAAGCACGTTAAGCCGTTGGTCCCGCCTGTCATTTATGGATCTTTGGCAGTCGTTACGAGTCGTCAGAAGGCCGAAAGTCTGACACCAGTCTTACCAAGGGGTATCGTATTACCCAGTTACTGGGTTGTGGAGGTCAGATAGGCAGTCGCTCCATGTAAAATACTGGTATTCAGCTGCATCCGGTTAGACTGGAAGCCGACCCCAAGATAGTTGGGAAAAAGGCTAGGATGATTGATATTTTGAAAATAAATAAATAATACTAGTACTACTAATGAATATATTGTATTTAACCACATAAATTATAGTACTTTTTATACTGATAAATAAAGCAATTCCTGCGAAATTATTCGCTAACCATTCCAAAATATTCAAAAATGCACAACGTTAATGTTCAAGTTTTCAATTCTGCCGGCACTCCCGGAGTGCAACCCGTTGTTTTTTTTTTGGATATCCACTACAGGGTAGCTCTTGGCCTGCATCTCACCTGATGGTAAGTGATGATCAGGCCGAAGGTGGAAGCAAACTTTAGCCGGAATCCTCAACCAAAGAGGAACTGGCTATCTTACCTCTAACTGCCGAAACACAAAAATGCTGTTAACATTTTTGCTATGGCGACAGACTTAGTTAAGATGGTGGTAGCTATCCAGGCGGACTTAGAGCAAGCCCTACCACAAACCGAGCAGAAAATTTTGCTCCCACTGAAAATCGAACCCGGGACCTGTGGGTCTGAAACAGGTGGCCTAACCACTGGACCGCAGAGGCGATAACATCAAAGAATGATCGTTGTGATTTGAATATACGTGTAATTTAATTTGGTTCCTAGTCAATTTGGTTAGCAACTAATTTGTCTGAACGTACATAGAAGTCAATTATTCTCATTCTCGCTTTGAATACAGTAAAAACATTTTTTTATTTTAACGCTGGCTTTAGATTTAAAAGAAAGCATCACATAATGCAATAATCAATTTAAATCTATCTACTAGCTGGTATTTCATTCCTTGGCTTTAAAAGACAAGAACAGGTCTGTTTGCTGTCCAAAAGCCTTCAAGAACCCGGTTTTATAAAATGATGTGAGTACCTGACATCATTATGAATCTGCACCCTTGTTGCTACGACGTAGCTGGCGCTACGAGATAACGCTACGGCGTAGCAGATGCAAACTTTTTCGAATTCATTATGTGCCGGCCAAGTCATGAACGATAAAAAAAATACAAATTGTGTTGTATAGTGATAGTGACTCCCTTCCTTTATAATATGTAAAACCGTAAAATCTCATGTTTTTATGCATCTTAGTTACATAACAAAATAAAAGGATATAATAAATAACCTTTGTGAAATTCCCACACGTCATATATACCACGTAATAAAAACCCATTAACCGTATCAAAATATTCTTTCAAAGACCCATTATATGTGAATAAACGCCGTCAAAAAACAGCTTAGGGAATCTTATGGAAAAAAACGTTGTTAGGGTAGAAAATTGATATATAATGGATTCGATCAAAGACTCTCTTTGTGCACCCCAAAATTACTTTCATTGCAAGCCAAAGACTTTGATAATACAGCATTGTTAAGAAATTTTTGACAAAGTTAGGTACTCTCAAAGTCAATAATTTGGTCTTTTGAATATTATTCAATCATTAGAAATCACAGGGAAAAGTTTGACTTTTAAATTGTGGAAGAAAATAAAAGTTTTCAATAACAAAGTTGAGTCCATAAAGAAATTATAAGTAAGTAGTAACTTCATGAAATTTAAATGAAGTGTGGTTTATTAGAGTGCGGATTTTTTTTTCTGTGAAGAATTTGTAATAGTGACTGGAGGTACTCTGGCTGGGCGGAGCACCACCGTGTCTTCGTGGACCTAAGCAATCGGCGGCAGTGACTTCTCGCGTCCGGCCCTGGTCCAGCGAGAGGGTATGGCAAGCCATCACCTCTTTCTGCGAAGCAGTAATGCTCGAGAAGGAGGAGGCGGGGTGCGCGAGGGAGAGGCAAATGCCGCGCCCTCGCAGCCCTAGCCGTCGCCGCGGGAATCGGTAGCCGATTTCTGGCCACCGTAAGCGTGGGTTTGCGGACTGAGAGCAATGGGTAGCTCGCCGTCCGATAAGGACCAGGCCCGGGTCGACGTTGTTCCACGCGCGCCTCAAAGAGATGTCAGCAAAACTTAAAGGGTCCGCTAGGGTCGATGCCTGCTGGGATTGCGGGAAGTCCTAAGAGGAAACCGTGGCCCCAGGCACAGGCAAAGGGAAGGAACACAGGTAGGTTTTAGTCAGAAAGAGTCTGACACACCCTTCCGCTCCACCCAGAGCGGGAGAAGTCATTTGATGATTTCCCACCGAAAAAAAAAAAGGTGCTCTGGCTAAATTACAGTAGCCGCACGCGGCTCGGTAACTTCGTGTTAAACCGTTGATCCCTGCTGTCATTCGTAGATCTTTGACAGTCGTTACGAGTATTCAGAAGCCCAAAAGTCGGACAACCAGTCTTACCAAGGGGTATCGTAGTATAGTCGCCGGCACGTAACTTGGCAAGAATCTTAGATGCACATAATTCATTTTCGCTTGTTTTTCATAAGAGACTTGTTCAAAAATAAATTATTTCAATAATCATAGAATAATGACATGCAATAAAATTTTCAAATTTTTTTTTTTTGGACTAAGTGTACATGCGCAAACTTACTCCCAATACACCAAGATCTTGTCAAGTTTCGTGCCGGTGACTGTAACTGGGTTGTAAAAGTCAGATAGGCAGACACTCCATGTAAAATACTGGTATTCAGATGCATCTGGTTAGACTGGAAGCTGACCCCAATATAGTTGGGAAAAGGCTAGGCAGATAGACACTTTCCGTTAACAAATCACCCGAAAAAGTACAATTTACATTTAAATTAACATATTTAGCTAATCTCTTATCGTCTTTCTAAATCCTTGACCTATTAAAAGGGACAATTAATCTAGAACAACGAATGTAATAAATCTGTTCGCACTCTGCTTTATTATTTCTTTGTTTTGCTAAAGCACTATATATTAATATCTTTTTAAGGGAAATATGTATAGCAGTGATAGCTTAGCTGTGTGGCCATTGGACTGCCAAGTCATAGGTCTCGAGTTAAAGTCAAAGTCAAAGTCAAAGTTATTTATTTGCTTTAAATGCGGATACACAAAGGTGTTATACGAGTATTCTTGAACGATGACACATTTCGCCATATTTTGGCATGCAAATATTAATATAATAGTAAGGATTATCTTTACTTATGGTTCGAACCAAAGGTTTTCCTTTTGACTTTTCAGATTCATGTGCAAATTGTATCGATCTTAAACTACCATTTAGGGACTTGTTTAACATTGCGCTCGAGGCGCGCGTTCATAAGGGTGCGAAATGGGTGCGCGCCGAGCGGGCGTTGGACGCTCGTCAAACGCAGCAAGATTTTCACATTTTTATGTAACTTTTGAACCCTTAACATGCTCTATATAACTGTGTTTCTTTTAAGTTTATTACTCATGCAGAAAAAACGACAAGGAAAAAATAGTAAAAAGAAATTTGCGTCCACACGTCGAGGGCGCGTTAAGGGCGCCCGGGAGGAGCACGCGTCATACGCGCGTTCGATGAAAGCAGCGCTTTACGTTTCGATACATAGAAACTCGTACAATTTTATTGAGCGCCTTAAAACGCAGCGTAAAAACACGCGCCTCGGGCGCCTGTTATAACTAGGGCCTTCAAGTTGGAATTGTGTAATACGTTCGATGATATCTTGATAACCTATTATCGATATTACGAAAATAACGAGACGACGAAATAAGGATCTGAGTTCTTATATACAGTTGTGAGATAATCTATAAAGCGCTCCCAATAAAGCGAACGATTCATAAAATATTAAATGAGCTTTAAGTAGAGTAACGGGAATATTATGTGATTGAATTTTAATCTTAACATAACGTAACGACTCACGCTTGTATTCTGCGAAGGGTTAACGCCGGTAGCACATCTCCGCCGCGAAACCAATGCAGCGAAACTGCAGTAGTTCAATTCAACTGGCTCACGTCATGTTCCGCTACTCGAAATTCGAGTAGCGGAACATAAAGCTTTGTGCAACCAGCGCGACTGGTCGCGCGACCCGACACCGGTTATTGTTATACCGTGAAGTTTTCTTTTCTTAGAAGTTGTATTGTTCTTGTCGCGTCGCGTGACAAGTCGCTCTAGTCTGCAAAAGCCTTTACTCGAGCCAGTTGAATTGATAGATAGATAGATAGATAGATAAATCGTTGAGATAAATTGAACTACTGCGGTTTCGTGGCGTAGGTGTGCTCCTGGGGTAAACAGAGGTGTACCCACATTTCGCCAGTTATGTTTAAGTCCCATGTAATAGAAGGCGAGCCTGTACATACATGTGTGTGTATTATACATTATTAAATGAGCTTTAAGTAGAGTAACGGGAATATTTTGTGATTGAATTTTAATCAAGACATAACGTCGTTCCGTGAAGGAGTAGGCACGTATTTCACTGCCATATTCTTCATGTTATAGATAAATAAAAAAGAGAAAATTATCGAAAATTATTATTTTTAAGTGTCACAGAAATACGTGCATGAAAACGACTACTTACTTTGAATATTTACTATAAAGGCCAATGGAGGTAAATAAAAAAAAATTGGCAAACTTATTCTCATTTTCTGGGAATAACAGGTATTATGAATTTTCTAACGAAAATCCTCAACAACAGGGTGACCGATCATGCCTAAGAAAAAAGGAGTGTTTAAAAAAAAGATGAATAACAGTAAGGCAGTGCCGTCAGACTGCCAAGTCATAGTTCTCGAGTTCCAACCTAAGTCACCTCTGACTTTTCGGATTCTTGTGCGTATTGTATAATTATCACTTGCTTCAAAAACGGTAAAGGAAAACAACATGAGCAAACCGGCATGCCTTTTTTTTGGGTGGGAATTCATCAAATGACTTTTCCCGCTCTGGGCAGAGCGGAAGGGCGTGTCACACTCTTACTGACTAAAACCCACTCGTGATCCTTCCTTTGCTTGTGCCAGGGGCCACGGTTTCCCCTTAGGACTTCCCGCAACCCTGGAAACCGGCATGTCTGAGAGATATTTCTGACAGCGTATGAACCCAAGTCAGAGCCCATGGGCGGCTTTAAAACTCTGACACCAGGTTAGTAACAATAACAGTAAAATTCTAAGACTGGTTGTATACATCACGAGGGGTAAATTCCAAAAAAATTTAAACATTGAAACAAAAAAACATACGGATTTAATTGAGAACCTCCTCTTTTTCTAAATGGGTTATAAAAGCATATTGAAGTCGGATTTATTAAGAGTATAACCTACCCCTTAAACAAGGTTTATAGATACATAAAACCTCTTTCCTTATATCGAGACGCGTAGGCGTGGGACATGCGTTTTAATTTCTCGCTCCGTTCGCGCGGTAACCTTGTCAGTGGGAAATTTATTGCCGTTGAAAATGTATAGGCTTGCTCGCTGTTACAAGGATTATCTGCTTACCCTACCCAGCGAGGGTTTTTTAATTTGCGTTTTTACTAAGTTGTTTGCATTGGAGAATTGACTTCAATTAAGATTAGAGACCGGCTTTTAAGGCGTTACGTGGCCATTTGCGAAACCTGGTAAGAAATTACAAGACTTTATTTTTATTTTGATATTGAAATTTGTAGGTTCTATCCAACAGTGAGTAAGTAAGCTGACTCCATAGTCCGTCTATTAGTGCAGGGCAGAGTGGATGGTAACGCGAGACGTCACCGATAAGGTAGACCGATCAAATAAAATACGCGGCCCTGTCAATGAATGCGCCAAATTGACATGTAACAGTACCAGATGGAGAGAGGTCGTAAGGCGCTGACAGTCCGCTGTGCAGAGCCTGCAAGGAGGACGACAAGACAGCAGTTCATGTGCTGTTAAAACTGCCTGGTGGTCGCAACAAATAGGGCAAAGTACTTCGGTAACCCAGGTACCCTACGCGAGATTGTAAGTGACACCAAGGCGTTACTGGCCTTCTTTGAGGAGCTGGGCTGGATCGAATAACTGATTATCCCACCCGTACGCCAAATACGCTCTTTGACGTGGAGATACGGATACCATCCCGTATCACCTATTACCTATCGTAAGGCGAGCAAAAACTACACCTGCGATTGGACACAGTTCATTGTGACCTCTGTCAAGAGCGAAACGAAGAAGAAGAAGTCAAAAAGCTATGGACTGATGTCCACATTGTTATGTGTGCACATGTCAATATTAAGTTATTGAGTAAATACTATCTCCTCTAGGCAGGCTATGTTATCTACAGCCGCTCAGGCTCTCAATAGATATTGTACCGACCGCTCGCCTTTTATTTAAAGGGTTCTCCAGATAGAACGCGTACTTAGCGCGCGTTACACCGCTAGCCTGACGCCACGCTAAAGCGCCGAATTGTGATGTACTATGCGAGCCAACTAAGAATGGGATCGCGCTTGTTGCCAACTTCACACGATAACAGTACTTTCCTGACAGATATGGTACTGCAAACCTGTCAAAATGGCAACAAAATGGCGTCTTGACAGGCGCATTCTTAGTTGGCTCGCATAGTACGTTTACTGTTAAACAGAGCGCCAGCGCTAGTAGTGCGACGACGCGCGTAAGAGCGTGCATCCTAAAAGCTGGCAAGGTCGTAAATAGCTGTCAAATATTTACCTGTTTTGATTAATTTGGAAATAATACTGTATGGAAATAAGAAATGTGGCTAAGTGAACTAGAATATTGATTATGAAATTTTAATGCAATAATGTATATCGTAACACCGAATTTTTTATTTTAAATGTAAAAAAAAGTATTTGAAAACATTCCAAAATCCTTTTTTACACCTAAAATGGGTACAACATCAAATTCAATTTTACAATTGCAATTCATTATTAATATTCTAGTTCGCTAGTTAGCTACATTTCTTATTTTCATTAAGTAATATTGCCAAATTAATCAAAACAGGGAAATATTTGACAGCTATTTGCGACGTTGCCCACTTTCAGAATATACGCTCTTAAGTTAGCGAGCGCTATTTGGGGAAGCCTTACCAGTGTAGCGGCGAGGAAAATGAATATAAAACGGTTTACGCGAAACCAAATAAAATATCGCGGGAATGAAGACTGAAAGAAGACATTTAGATTTGACGCACCTTTCATTTAATACTTTTAGCAGGTATAGATTTTGCCAAAACAATGCTAGCTAGATTTTATTTGACCAGAAGGCGGCCATAATTTTTTTACGAACCTTCATTGTACAAAATCGAGAAAGTAAAGTAATGACTCGCAGATGTTTCTCATCTAGGTTTTTCTCAGACTATTGTTACGATTCTGGAAGCCTAAAGACGTTGTACATTTTTTGTCGTAGACTAGCCTAGGTCGCCCGACGTCGCTAGACTTCGCCTGAAGTATCTAGAGTCACATGTTGTTGGACATTTGTCTTCGGTTACGAGGCTTTATTTATAAATTACACATAGAATCTTGTAGCACGATAATACTCATTGATAAGCCAGCTCAAAATACTACTTTACATGCATACCATCATACGGTTTTATAAATGGTTATTTCTTGTTTGATCAAGAGCCTACATTAAAGAGATATACGTGTTTAGTATTAAATACTCCGAGCTCACGCCAAAGACATTTACACGAAACACATAACCCACTATCTTCGACACCCATTAATTATCTTTACTTCACTTTAGTCATATTCTTTACTGAATACCTATTTGGCACACAGAAAAGTATGCTTTTTTTTTCTTTTGTGGTTCTGGAATTATCATATAACTTCTTCCACTCTGGGCGTAGCGGGAGGGCGTGAAACCCACCCGTGTTCCTTCAGTTGCTAGTGTATTGCTAGTGGCCACAGTGACTCTTTCGGACTTTTCCGCGACCTTGCCAGGCATCGGCCTTAGCGGACCCGTCAGTTGTGCCGACATATCTTTGAGGCGCGCGTGGAACACAACGCGCCGTCCAACCGAGCCTGGTCCTTATAGCACCGAGCTACCCATTGCTCTCCGTGTGCAAGCCCGCGCCTACGGTGGCTGGGACTCGGCCTGGGATTCGCAACGCCCAGGGCGTCTCCTGCGGCGACTAGGGGCGTGAGGACGCGAAGTTTGCCTCGCTCACGCGTTCCTCTCGACTCCTCCTTCGTGAGCATTATTGCTTCGCAGAAGGAGGATTATAGCCGAAAATACTCAAATCATTGAAGGTCAGGGAAATGAATTGCATTCGTTAAAATCACAACTGTCATTCTTTCACAGTTACATAAAATGGCTATAACACGGCAAATGACGTAGGGTGTCAATTTGATTGACAATATTAATTTTCCTGACTGTACGTTCGTATAACACGCAAAATTTAAAAATAACGAAACGCACACAAAAATTAAAAAATACCAGAATTATTTTTACCTAAAGTGTCTCCCCAAATCTTCCCGCTTTCCTCTACATTCGCACTTATAAAAATAATATCAATTGAAAAGAGATCTTATTACACGTGACTATTAAACAAAATTGAATGTGATCGTTCCATAAGCAATGAAGTTTGGATTCTAAACTGACTGGGACCGTCTGTAATACACAGAGTATAAAATACAGTAGTCCAACTGTGTTAGGGCAAACTTTTACACGCACAATTACATAGTGCATACTTTTCACACTGGTGTTACATGTGATAGCCTATCACTTTAGTTGAACAGGCATTCTCCTATCACTGATAGGAGAATGCCTGTTCAACTAAAAGGTATGGTATATAAGACCATCATAAGACCAGTCCTTATGTATGGCAGCGAAACGTGGGCCATAACCCAAAAGAACGTGCATACCATTCAAGTTGCTGAAATGAAAATATTGAGGTGGATGTGCGGCGTTACCAGGCTTGATAAAATCTGTAACGAGTACGTGCGAGGAAGCCTGGGCGTTCGCGATAACGCCGATAAGATGCAAGAGAGTAGGCTGTGATGGTATGGTCACGTGAAAAGGAGGCCGCCTGAATACGTAGGGAACTTGGCGCTACAACTTACCATTCCTAGTCCAAGACTCAGAGGCAACCCAAAACAAGGTGGAAAGCTGTAGTGCTAAATGACATGAAAGACTCTCAGGTATCCGAAGACGATGTCGAGGATAGAGCGAAGTGGAAGAGAAAGACCAGGGAGGCTGACCCCACCACCATGTGGGATATACAGCCAGGAAGAGAGAGATGCTTTTCACACTAACAGCTGCACGAATTTGGATGAGACCATGATCGGTGGAGTAATTGCGTAACACACTTCCAATGGCACAACCAATTAAACTAGATAAGTTTGGTGATTGTGGCAGTGTCTTTTAAAGTCCAGACATTTCTTGGTCAGGCCATATGAGGATCATGAAGATTAGTGTCTGAAATGACGTTTTGAAGAAAGAACCAAACATATTTGAGTGGAGCTGTACAGTCACTGCACGCATTTGTCAGTAATCGTGTATCTCAACTCAGAACTTAAGGAGCTCAACGACTCGACGAACAATACAAAGTAAAGCTGTTTTCAGACCAGCGCGATAAGTCGCGCGACGCGACTCGAACAATAAATAAAACTTCACGGTATAACAATAACCGGTGTCGCGTCGCGCGACAAATCGCGCTGGTCTGAAAACAGCTTAACGATAAATCGAAATGACGTTAGGGTAGGCCGCATTATGCAAACCAAAGTACAATAGGCCTCATGTAAGTTAGTACACTTGACCAAGAACTGGTCTAGCATAGTATGAAATTTTCAATGGAATACGAGCCCTAATAAAAATGGTTTTGTTACCACTGATTTGCGGTCGACTGTAATACAATGTCAAATCAAACTTTTAGGAGACAGATGGCAATGTTCTCTCGTAAATCAAGATCACTGACCCAATTTTGTCGAGGATTTATCGACACAATGAGCAACGCAACTGTGGGCAGGACAAGCCTAAGACAATTTTGACGTAGGTAGGCTTAAAATGTCAGAGTAATATAGGTTTTGTGATTATTGTTCTATTGTACAATGAATACCTACTATTAAATAACATAACCTCACACCTGTTTTTGCCGAAGGGTTTGGCAGAGGCGTACCTATAGTGTACCCAAATTTCGCCATTTATGTTCAAGTCGTCGCCATGTAATAGGGGGCGAGTCTATTGCCATCAACCGGATACAAATCCAGACTCTGTGCTGCTACTGAGAATTCCATGGAATAACCCAATAGGGAACGCTTTGCCCAACCTGAGAATCGAACCCAAGACCTTGTGGCGGCACCTACATCGCCTCAAGCGAACTACGCATCACATTTACGTCACGCAAAATCCTGCATCGCGCAAACAGAATTTTCCGCGCGGCTTATATACAACATCCCGACATCAATCGTCGGGCAGTAGCCCACCAGACACAACACCTGTCTGGTCGGAGGATCCTCCTTTTTCTATGGAGGATGAGTGAACTTTACACTCCGCTCCTCATACCTTTATAACCTCATGTTCAACAGTAGCGCTTGCGACTCAATATTCTAGTGTGGAACTTTTGATTTTTTTATTCTACGGCTGAAGAGGATTGAGGAATAAGAGGGATTTCTGTAAGGTCGTCGAAAACGAAATAGCAATAAAGAACAATGTTCACGAGCGAACAATTGCGTAGCAGATTTTAAGGGGTGGCACACACGGATGTAAGGAGGTTCTATTTCTATATAATGTGGTTTATATTTTTGGAGTAATGGAACACGGAAATACTTACTATAACTGTTTCCCTATTAAGGATCTCGCACACCAGATGGCCACAACTACGGCCACTGGTGGCCGTCTAGGGGTATTGTATGTCTGCGGCTAGTTGGCCGTTGATTCGTATCGGTTTCTAAAGGTTACCTGGTCGCTGCGACCACTAGTCGTGGTCATGACCGTCTAGTGCGCGCGATCCCTACAGCATGTTCAGAAAGGTGCGGTAAAAAAGGGAGTGGTACAAACTATTAAACTGAACAACGAAAAAATAAACAGCTGGCTCATACATTTGGGTCAAATAAGGGCTCGTAAAAACGAGGACGATTCGTGTTTTTTGATGAAATTCGTTGATCGAGTCGCTTCCTCCTCAGCGGTGTGACAGATACCTTAGGGTAGATAATACTTAAGGGTGCGTTCCCTAATTAATAAGGACCGAATGTTGCAAAGTTTTAAATTATTCATGGACTTTTAATGTTAGAATCTGGGTGTAATTTATAATAAGGTGTTAATTTTGTCAACAAGGGTTGTTAGGCAATACAGTATACCAGCTTAGGCAGTTGTCCCACCGCTGGCGATTAACGAGTAGCGAGTTGAGCTAGCAACTGAAAATAAGTTGGCGCACAGCGAATGTGCGAGATGTAAATTTTTTGCATGGAATGTGTCCAGTCTTAGAGCAGTAAATATCAGCTTTCTGCTCACATCACTACTCATGAACCAGGGTACGCGAAGAGGTTCACACTGTATGGTTTTATACCATATTCCCTTCTCTAATGACCGTTTATTAAAATATTCTTTCCAATAAGCATTGCAAACTTTTTTAAATTTTGGTAAAAATTCGGAATTATCTAATATAATATTTATTTCTTTTCCATTTCTAGCCGCTAATTTCGCCAACGTGTCAGCCTCTTCGTTGCCCCGTAACCCAATATGCGATGGAACTGCTCGTTTTATGATCTAGAAGAGTGTCCGTGGAATTGCCGTTGCCCGTTCTTCTCTATATTATTATGTACCTACTACGCTTTGGAATGGGCAACTAGCTTCATATTTCTGACTTACCGACTCCGTTGCAATTTAAAAGTGCCTGTAATGGTTTGAGTTTGATTTGCTCGCCAACTCCTTTTTAGTTGCTAGGTCTACTCACTTTGCGTTAATTGCCGCCGGCTGTGGGACAGGTCCCTTATAAGCGATGAGAGCATGTTATTAATCCTCTAATTAATAAAGTCTTGCGCATTATTTATTGTGCTCATTAACATTCGGGAATTAATTTTTGGAGTGTTTGTAAAAGCTGACAATTTATAGCATATTATGTAAGACTTTATTACTGTCTAAGACTTGACTCTGCTGCTTCTTTTGTCTAGTAGTCGCAAATTCGCAAGCGCTACTGCTGAGCATGAAGACCTGGCTTCGATTCCCAGGTCGGACAAAGCGTTATTGGATTTTTCTATCAAGAATTTCCCAGTAACAGGTCAGAGTCTGGATTTGTGCCTGGTTGATGGCAATAGGCTCGCCTCCTATTACAAGGGACTTAAACATAACTGGCAAAATATGGGTGTACAGGTACACTGTACTATACAGTTACACTTCTGCCTAACCCTTCAGGGATTATACGCGTGGTGATGTTATGTGTACAGCTCTGCTCTTCTGACTGCTGTTTATTAAAAATGTAGGCAGAATTAAAATTAATCTATGTAGTACAGTAAGCCGCCACCTCATGCAACTGGCTCTCCGACTAACATAACAACAGCTGCGTACAGTTACTGCAGCTATAACTGGACATGAGTCATTTAATAAACACCTCTTTGTCATAGGAGTCACAGACAGTCCGCTGTGCAGAGCCTACATGGAGGACGACGAAACAGCAGCTCAAGTGCTGTTAAACTGCCCGGTGGTCGCCACATACAGGGCAAGGTACTTCGGTAACGCAGTTACTCTCCGTGAGATTGCTAGTAACATCAAGGCGTTGCTGGCCTTCTTTGAGGAGCTGGGGTGGATGGAATAACCGATTTTCCCACCCGTACGCAAAATATGCCCTTTGACGTGGAGTTGCAGATACCAGCCCGTATTACCTATTACCTAATACGCTGCCGTTGATGAACAAGAAGAAAATAAAGAAAATAGCTGAACAAAGTTGGCTCAAGTAAAAAATACAATACGAGCTAAAAAATACAGAAAGTTTTCTGCGTTTTGAGAGAGAAAAACTCTCTCACATAATATTTTTTGTCTGACAGCCCTTAACCAACTGTTGAAATATTTACCAAAAAAAGGGATCATTAATTTATACAATTCACAGCTACCTATTGTGACGTTAAATATAAGATGAGGTGGTCACTGTCAGTCCTTTGTTTTTACAGATAAGCACTTTAAATATTGTAGTGTATTTTGTTTCGTGAACGGCTTTGTAAAAGGTTGTTGATAATTAAATTTTAATAATGTATTGAAGCTGGCTAGATTTAAAGCTGACCCGTGACGTGAAGCTGGAAAAATTATAGGCTTACCGTAAGTAAGTTTACTTTTGCATTATGAAAAACGCAGACAATATTTCTCCCAAGTTATTTGTTTCTTTTTTCTTTGGCTTCGTTGGTCTGGTGGTCGCAAGCGCTACTGCCAAGCATGACCGACCTGGGAAACGAACCCAGGATGGGTTTGATTCTCAGCTCCGGCAAAGTGTTATCGAATTTTCCCATCTGGAATTTCTCAGGCAATAGCGTCGCATTTATGGGAGCTCGTCCTATTACATGGGATTTAAACATACCTGGCAAAATGTGGATGTACTATAGATAGGTGCACCTCTGCCTAACCCTTCGGGTAAACAAGGCGTGATGGCGTTGGTGTTGTTTAATATCTCATGCTAAAACCTCCTACTATTTTGGATGATATAAATGATGATGCATAAAAAGTATAAAGTTGCAAAAAGAAAGTATCGAGAGTACGCTTATGGGGCAATCTTCAAACCAAAGGAAATGAAGCCAATGTCAGTGTCAATGAAAAAAGTAAGTAAGTAAGTTTAACAATAATTTAAAAGAGTGGCCATGGAGTTTCTTGCCTGTTCATCTCCTTATGTGCCTAGTACTACGCTTTGGAATAGGCAACTAGCTTCATCTTTCTGACTGACCGACTCCTTTATAATTCAAAAGTGCCTATAAATGGTTTAATTGAAATAAATGCCTTGAGTTTGAGTTCAGTATGAGCTTGAGTCACGGAAAACAAATCTAGTTCTCAATATAAACCATCCAGTTTATTATTTGGTTCACGTAAATTCTCGTTAAAAACATTAACCTCCTTCTGGGGTAGTCGAGTAAAAATGAAAAACAACTTTTATAAACAGCGAGTAAATTGCCAACATCAGCATTAAATTTAGCTGATCATCAAATGCATGGATAGGCTTATTAGTAAACTGTTTCCGAGCAATTTACTAAAATTTTCATTAAACAAGCTGCTGAAATTCATCAACGAGGTACATTTATTGGGCGGTATACACATGGTTGGTTGTGGGGACTAATTTAATTAAGTTTTCAGTTAAATTGAATAATGGGTTTAATATGATGTGTTTATCTTTGGTTGTAACAATTTTAGTTTTATTGTAAATGGATTTAGCATTCATTATAAAAACGACAAACACTTTGTCCGCCCGTGAATATCTATCAATCTCATATTCCTTGCTATATCATAGAGATTGCTCTCTGAACAAAATTTCAGCTTTCTAGACCGTTGTAAGATTAACTCGTAAATACGTAGCACTTGTAGCTAATATGGCTTCATTTTAGCTACAAGTGCTACGAAATTCGTAGCAGGCGTAGCAATGCTACATGTTTGAGGTCTACGCAAAGTCACAGATAATATAATACTACGTACAGATACCCAATCCCATACAAAGAAATGAGACCTCCCTAGTCGGGCTATTGACTGGCTAAATGTTCTACAGTTATGACAAATTGAGTAAAACGCCATCTATTGCAAAGAGCCCTAAACAAAAAGGTTTTATCTTTTTTTGTTGAAAATACGAGATTTATGAGTTACAATAGATAAATCAGCATTAAACAAGGAAGTTTTGATTTTTACTAATCTTACTTCAGCCAAAATCTTCCGTTTATCGCTTGTTAGTGACTGTTAATTTCATAACTGTTACCTATGCTGCCATCTATGATCTTTTTTCAAGACTAATTATAATTTGTTCGAATTGGTACCCCATGGCAAAGTGTACGGTGAAGGTAAACTTTCGTTGAAGAAGTTTTTCTTTACTTTTATTATTAGTACTATCTGAAATTCATACAAATTGGCTTCAAAGAACTGACGATATAATAAAAGAACAATGACTTATGTAGTGCAAAAAACATTGGGTGAAAATCACTTGCGTGTCAATCAAAATTTACTGGCCCTTTAAATGTGAGCATGAGGTATGCTCATATTTGAGCGACGATATCTCAAAAATGTTGATGTAGGTATATTTTAATTATTTTATATTGTGTGAAGGTAGCTATGAAAGTGTATTTACATATTATACTACTTTGATTAAATCTATATTCTTGACAAGATTGACTCGATTCGTCAGAGATGTTCTAATAACTATTTTTTGTCAAGTTTGCGCGAGTTGTTTTTTGTCAATCAAGTTGACAAATGCTTAATTTCGTTTGTTATTTTTTTCGTTAATTGATAATTTTACTTGAATTTTTACTCGACTTCATAAAAGAAAATTAGGTTCTTTGTTAGACGTAGGGTATGTTTTAAACTACAGTTCGATTTTCTCAAAAACTAATGAATCAGTTTTGATATTTTTTGCAGTAACGTAATCTACACACATTACAGGAAGGTTTTAGTACACAATATACTACTACAGGCTGTTGGTAATTTAACTCGTTGAATTACCTTGTTTCAAATCGAAAGGAACGGGGTGGATCGATTATTTTACACGCAAGTTGCTATTTGTTTATGTTACTAATCTTAAATTGTTTCTATCGTAATCTATTTGTTCCTTATTTATATGAAAAGAAATCTTTTATCTTGCAGTTGGATTTTTACTGAACAAATGATCAGTAACAAAAACAGTTTTATTAGAATCCTCAATGATCACGTCTTTACAAAGTATTATAAACAGGAGAAAACATTTTGACACGGCCAGACTTTAATTTAGATTATTCTGTTTATCTTTTTCTTTTTTCATAAAAATATTATGCTTTGACGTTGGTTATCTCAATATTATTCTTTATTAAAAGCACTCTTGGGTATTTATTTTTTGAATGAAGAGTGATTATTTGAGATTCCCTAGCGGTAATGAGTATCTAGACTAATATTATAAATGGAAAAGATTTATATTTTGTTTGTAATTAAAATACAATAGACGATGTATATCTAGTAACTTAATCCGCTTAACCAAGCGTTAAGCGGATTAAGTTACTAGATATACATCGTCTATTGTATTTTATGATGGATTTCCGCAAAGTCACGCCTGAGTCAATTAACTATCTTGTTTGTAATTAATAAACTAAAAACTACTGAACTGATTTTAAAAATTCCTTCACCAGTAGAATGCTATATTATAGGTATGTTGACTGGGGGAAAAAAAATCTAGTTAGTCCGTCAGTCAGATAATAAAAAAATACTAGACACATATTTTTTACTTTATCCTATTAATAAAAAATGGTTTAGATAAAACTTATTAAAGTTGGGGAGGGATCGCTACGTCACAAGTCATTATAAAATCTACCGGGGAGTGACGTCATGGCACATTTTAACTCAATTTATTGCCGTAATCTTTTGATTATGTAACAAAAGAAAAAAAAACAATTTTTTTCTGATGATTAAAAAAAAATTGTCAAAGCATCAAGGCATTTATTCCAATTAAACCATTTGCAGACACTTTTGAATTGTCAAGGAGTCAGTCATCCACAAATGACAGCCGAGCTTCTGGCTACCAGTATTGACGGGGAGTCAGAACCCCAAAGGTCTGACAACCAATATTACCAAGGGGTATCTTACCCAGTTACTGAGTTGTGGAGGTCAAATAGGCAGTACATAACCAGCCTATTAATGTTCCCACTGCTGGGACACAGGCCTCCTTTCTATGAGAGGGAGTGGGCCGTAATCCAACACGCGGGCCCAGTGCGGGTTGGTAGATGTCACATGTCTTCGAATTTTTGATTCTAAGACATGCCGGTTTCCTCACGATGTTTTCCTTCACCGTTTTGAGAGCAGTGGTGATGAAATTATTAATTTAATAACAGGCAGTAGCTTCATGTAAAATACTTATATTCAGCTGCTTCCGATAAGACTGGAAGCCGACCCCAACATAGTTGGGAAAAGTCTAGGTATATTGATTGATGAGCCATTACAATTTTATTTAAGGTCTGCTACGCATTGGCATTCCTCTTTATTTAGCAGGTATCTTATATTGTAGGTATAGGTAGCGGTAACCACAATCTGTAATTCAAGCCTGAACTTGTGTTCACTATTGACTATAACAAAGATGTATAAATACAACAAAAAATAATATGTCGGAAATACCTAACGGTTTTTCTACTGCGCAATACCCAACACTACCCACACAGTACACCCACAGTAGTTCAAACAGCTGATAATAACGAGAGATATACAAGTACCTTCCTCTGAATTTCGGAATTATTTATGTGACCATAAATAATTCCAAAATTGAATAAACAAACATTTTATAATTCTATACCAACAAAATGGATAAAATAAAATACATGTCGTTCTTTTTAAATATTTAAACGCGGAAACAGGGCAAGTTTAAAAAGCGTATAATCGTATCATTCAGCGCTCCAGCGCTGTTAATAATTGGATACTGTATTTTTTATCTCTTGAAGGTATTTTCAAAATGAAAGTGTGCTTGTGTATAAAATACCGACCATGGAATTAGTAAGTACTATACACTAAACCCGATGCATAAAAATATCGTTGCTGGCGAATTAACAGTACCTACAATAAAAACAGTTAATCGTTCGCTTCCTGCCATTTTATACTGTAAAAATCTCATAGTAAAAACCAAGGTGAACTGAGCTATCAATAGTCTCAATCCTAGCATCAGGTAGAATGCTCAAACAGCTCACTTAAACTAAATTGTCAAGGTTTTTTTTAAATTCCTTTTCTTCGATATTTTCGTCAATTGTAGACTGATTTTAAAAATTCTTTTCTAATTTGGTAGAAAAAACTTGCGCGGTGGTCCCGTATTTTTTTTATTAACTTTGCTTGGATAGTTTTTAAGTTAGCTTCAATAATACGTATTTTTCCCACTTAGTCTGTATGGATGATGTTTTAATATATTATGCTCCTGTCACTGATAATTACATAGCAAGTCGGTGGCAAAAAAACGAAAATTCAAAACCAAACACACTGACTTCCGAAATTAAAGCTATTTTTTACTTTGCAGCTTTTCCTTTTGGAAGGGCTGTTTTATTTATTTCTTTTGGTCACCTGTTTATTTTAATGTTAATCAAATTAAGCGGCAAAAAAATCGCTCATCGCCGTCGAGCGCTCGCTAACTCGTTAGTTGCTAGCTCTACCCGCTTCTCGCTAATCGCCGGCGGTGGGGAGGTGGCTTATTTTTAATAAATTATGTACTTAGGCTTTTGTATATTCATGTACGAAATATTTAAATGGTAATTGGGATTTAATTTCTATTATAATATTCATAATGAATTTCGGTTGTGTATTGTTGAGCATGATGAACATATTGTTGTATAACACTGAGATACTAAATAACAGTATCTGCCACTGCTGATCATGATGTCTTGGGTTCGATTCCCGGGTCAGGCAAAGTGTTATTGGGTTTTTCTATCTGGAATTTCTTAGTAGCAACTCGGAGTCAGAATTTATGCCCGGTTGATGGCAATAGGCTCGCCCCTACGAATAATATTATTCGTAGGCTCGCCCCCTATTCAATTCAATTCAATTCAATTTATTTATTAACAAGTAACCATGACTCATCTGTTAGTAAACTTATCCTATGTTAGTAATAAATGTAATTAATACACCTACACAGATTGCTGTGCAGGGAGCACTGTCCGACGCTTCACCGCGGCTGTACCATTCCATGGGAAATGGCGCAGCAGCGATTCACGTACAGACAGTCTAGCCTACTCGAAATTAGGGACAGAATACTGTTGTTGCTGCCCCACACCCCACGCACCAGGGACGCACAGCGCTTACGCATTGTGGCAAAGAAACAGTCCACATGTGCATCCGCGAACATCCCCGATGCGCTGCTGTAGCGGGGCAGCCTCAACAGCACCCTGAACGCGCTGTTGTATTGCACGCGTAGGGCATTGTACGATTTTTGAGTATATCTAGCCCACAAGCTGCTCATGTAAAACGAAGTGCAGTACGCTTTGAAAAGAGTAATTTTAACGTTTACCGAACAACGAGCAAACCTGCGAGCCAGCATGTTCGCTCTAACCGACAAAGCCCTACGCGCCCGTTCTATGTCTTCATCGTCCCTGAGGTCAGGGGTAAGTATGTGGCCAAGATATTTAAACTTGTATGCCCTCTCTAATGGCATACCATTAAGGTAAACTGGTGGTACATACACTGGATACCTACCCCCGGCACCAAAGACCATGAAAACACTCTTTTTATAATTATAAATTAAGCCATGTGAGTCGGCATACTCCTCACAAATGGCAACCAGCTGTCTGAGGCCACAGACTGACGCACTCAGCAGCACCATGTCGTCTGCGTAGCTGATATTATTAACGCAGACTCCATCTATATGACAACCGATCTTGACGCTGCTGAGCCTGCCAATCAACCCGTCGACATATAGGTTAAAGAGCGTTGGTGAGCTCAAACCCCCCTGTCTCACCCCGCACTCCAACCCATACGGATCAGACAAAGCCCCTGCCCATCGCACACTGTTGACCTGGTTTCTATACCAAAATTTAAAGATGTTGATTATTTCAGGTGGAACATGAGCTTTTTCAAGTTTATCCCATAGGATATCATAAGAAACCAGGTCAAGAGCCTTGGACAGGTCCAGGAAGCATGCGTAAATAGGAGTGCTGCGGTCGGTGTAGTACGTGACAGCATGCTTAAAAGACAACACAGCGCTTTCCGTTGATAGTCCATGTCTGAACCCGAACTGATTATCATGAGGTGTTATATACTTATTTAATTGTCCATTAAGCATGCCGTCAAATACCTTAGATATAACAGTTGCTAATGAGATAGGCCTGTAGTTATTTCTATCAGCAAGATCGCCCGACTTATTTTTCGCTATAGGCACCACCACAGTCCGCATCATCTCCCCAGGCATGTAACCATGTGACACGCAAAAACTATACAACATAGCCAAAACTCTGGGTAAATGAGGACCAGCATATTTGAGGTGCTCAATGCTGAGCCCGTCGTGTCCGGGAGATTTGCCACGCGACATGGAATTTATTATTTGCCTAATCTCTTTCGACTTGCACTTTAATTCTAGTTCCTTGCCAGGCTCAACATTCAGCACCGACTGAGAAGACCCTAGTGGAGACTTCACAAAAAAGTGTTCCTTAAAGAGGTTGCAAATCTCCTCAGGTTCACTTACGCCACCGACGCTCACAGGGAGACTCGGCTTGCTGTGTAACTTATTCGTGCTTTTCCAAAATCCCCGAAAATCGCGCTTTGAATGGTGTGAGGTAAGAATGTCCATTTTAATTTGATCTTGCCTATCCTGACACCATTTCAAACGCGATTTAAAAACTTTCCTAGCCTCACACATTTGGTCGTAGATGTAACCGGAAGCAGGTTTGCCATACCAAACCCACAGCATAAATTTACTCCGGGCCTCCCTGTGCGCCCCCGCCACGTATTTATTCCAGCCTACCACTTTCTTTCTCGACAAAGGCCTACTTGTTCCTCTGCCAACAACCGCAGCCTCACACAAGGCCTGAACAATATCACCGTACAACGTATCTATAACTTTAGTATGGCTACCAATATTACAGGTGTTATCACAACTACTACGTAATTCTGATGGAAAATCAACTAATTTCAGTCTATCATTAGATTCCTTCCTGTACACGCGTTTTTGTTCGGAATTCCTCTCACCCCATACAACTTTGTTTTGTGGGATATTAATATCAGAACGTACTGACGTTATCACGTTTAGATTGCATTCTATTACAAGAGGAAAATGATCCGACCATAACACATCATATAAAACATAAACATTATTAACAGACTGTACAGCTGATTTAGACACTACACAATGATCAAGCCAGCGCTTGGAGCCATGCGACTCACTGAGAAATGTGTGTGTATCTGAACACAACCCTAAGATCTCAGCATCAATACAGGTCCATTCTTGGTCCTTACAAAATTCTAATAATTCATCGAAAAACAACTCCGAGGGATGCGCATTGTAATCACCAAGAATATAAACATAATTTACATTAGAACTCTCAACTATCGCACTTACCGAACTAAGAATGTCCGTAAAAACCGTTAGGTTAGTATATGAATCCGTGGGCATGTAAACACTAAACACAAGTAGCGATTTATTATTTAGCACTATTTTAATTGCACAGAGCCGCGGATCGTCACATTGTATAACACTCACGTCGTGAAATAAACCCCGTCTCCACAATAGGGCCACTCCTCCGTGTGGCCTTCCACGTAGGATACCCGCCGATGTGTCTACTGCAGATACTCCGGTACAGTTGAACTCGTCACTAACTGTGCTTAGGAACGATATCTCTTCCGGTAATAGCCATGTTTCCTGTAGCGCTATTATGTCTGACAATTGACATAAACTACGTATACAATCCATGGATCTCTTCACATTCTTACAATTGAAAGAAACTAACTTATGTACATGTGCATCCATTAACATTGAGTTGTTGTGCCGGTTCCGTCGCCAGTGACGTCAATAACACGCTTAGGCTTAAAATGCACAAAATGACGAAAGATAACTCCTTGTGGCCATAATTTGTCGTCGAGAAACTTAGACAATTTAAACTGCGAAACAAAGAACTTGTAGGCATCATGTTCACATTGTCTCCTAATGGATATTTTTTCCAGCTTGACTGTTTCTCCCGTTTTATTCTTAATATAATTAACTATATCCGACTCAACGGCGTTCTTATCTACGTTCGTAATGAACATCGGTACTAGTCGATCAGCGGCTCTAAACTTTTCTTCAGAAGCGACTACAACTGTACCTAAATTGCCCACAAGACGATTCTTAGAATTTTGCTTCCTGTACTGTACTGTTGTAAACCCATCGCTGTCTATTAATGTGCTCGCATAAGTTTGTTTCTGCGGTGCATTATTACACAGCTGTTCGCTCGGCTCGTTATCAGTGACCGGTGAGCGATCATTGACCTCTCGCCGCCACTCAGTAGCACCGCCTGCAGCGCGGCTCACGTCGCTAGGTTTATTATTTGATACACAACGACCGGTTTTTTGGCGCATCGATTCACCGCTACCCTCGACGCAACATATGCTACCACCAGTTTCTTCACTACTATTATTTTCACTTGTCGATAACAGAATTTCACTCTCATTTAGGTGTGACTCATTTGACGACCCCCCGTTGTTTGGGGGTACAACGGCCCGTCCAACGTTCACACTTGTAAACAGCTGTTGAGTGTTTTGAACTTCTTTTCTGAGGTCTTCCAGCTGGTTTTGTGTTACGTATGACGATTTAACTTCCTGCATTTCAGTCTGCATTACCAAAAGGTCCTTAAGGAGTTTCGAAACGTCCAGATGTTCAAAAGTTATGGGTGGTAACTTGGACAGGTCCCGCGCTACAAATATCGGTAATCGGGTTGGTTCAGTCACTTTAATTACACTAATTATGTCGTTCAACACTCGATTCTCTTAACCCTTTCCTTTACGCACTGTTTTTAGCAGGTCACTGGAAACCAATTCAAACAGTAACGTTTCGTCGGTTGTAAACGCAGACGACAATATTCGAACCAAGCTCGCTTCATCAACCAATGATACTTTGTTTTGCACGTATGACAATAGTTCATCGATAACAATTTTACAAGAAACACATTGTATCGTATTCGCCATGTTTGCGACACGCGCACAGTACCGCTTCGGTTAAAAAACGCGTGCAACGTAGGTGGATGCGCGCGCGACACTATTACATGGGACTTAAAAATAACTGGCGAAATGTGGGTGTACTTCCTATGTGTTAAAGTACATACATTATATTATCGGCAATAAAAATACCTACAGAATCTGAAAACTTCAACTGTCTACCTATTACGGTTCATTAGATACAGCCCGCTGACCGACAGACCTACGGACAGCGGAGGCTTAGTAGTAGGGTTCTGTTCGGCACACTTCGGGTACCGAAGCCTAAAAAGCAAGATGGCGGTATTAATTCTCATTTTGGTCACGCGCCAAAAGTTCTTTGTATCGTTATACCTCCCTAATAAATCAATTTTCATTAATAATGTCAATGACGCATCATTTAGTCAGCTTGTCAGTCAGTCAGGGCAGGTTTGTGCCACTGATGGCAGTAATCTGATTCGTGAGCTGACTGACAACGTGGATGCTGACGGAATACAAATCAATTGCATTTACACGCCCTTGTAGCTTCAGGGGTACAGGTTTAAATCGGTTTATTTAGTTGGAAGGTCTCAAGGAATTTTACAGTAAGATGAAAAAAAGAAAATGAATGTGATGAAGCAAAAGTAGTACCAATGTAAGGATCGTAGTAGGTAGCGTTCTGTAATTTCTACCTACCCCTTTGGGGAAATGAAAATGTCGTGTAGTTATTTCGTTAATCTGGGTGAAATAGGTTAGGTTAGGTTAGAACTCAGACCACGAAAAAATCTACATCTTTTTCGTAAGATAAGTGACAGGCATAATTTTAACACTAGAAATAGGAACAAATTAGATCAACCACGTTTTAGATTGTCTAAAGTACACACTTCTTTTATGGGGTACTGTGTAAAATGTTATAATAAAATACCACTCGATATTCTTCAACTTAATGAGAAGAAATTTAAAACATGCATTAAACGCACACTATGTAGACAAGCATATTATAAGTTAGATGATTATATCGTAGATAAAAATGCTTGGCTTAATGCTGGTCCTGCTCCACAGCCACTTGGGCTCACTAGTTGAAATTATTGTATTTGGAAGAGTTGCTACCCCTTTTCTTATTTTTTTATTTTTATTTATATTATTTTTTCTGACATTACAACCAACATGTTTATTTTATTTTTAGTTTTTATTAACCAATTTTGTATTGTTGAATATTCCAATATTTGATAATGATTATCTTTCTTTTTGATAGTATAATACATTGCAAACTATAGTTTTGTATAATTTAGAAGCATTTTTTCAGTTTTTGTAAATGTGAGTACCATGGGGCTGTTTATTCTGTTATTATATTATGTTTTATGTTGACTTGAAAGAGCATGGCAGTTGAGACTTTGTCATGCTTACTTTAGTGTCTCGCCGATGGTGGCGAGTGTGTTGGATCATTCGGTTCCCTACAAAATGGTTGAGCTGGATGGTGCTGATCCACGCGTCATGTTCGTGAACGGGCGCCGTCGGTTGAGACTGGTCATCTCTTTTCTGCCAAGGCTTATTTTAAATCTTATACTTTGAATTGTCTCTATTTCTTTTTTTCACATTGTTCTCACATATAGAAGCAACAAGAATAATGTACCCAGGATTTTGTAATGTCTTTATTTAAAAGAGTGTCCTGGGAGTTTCTTGCCCGTTCTTCTCCACAGAGATCTACTTTTTGGAATGGGCGACTAGCTTCAACTTTCTGACTAACTGACCGACTCTTTGACAATTCAAAAGTGCCTGTAAATGGTTTAATTGAAATAAATGCTTTGAGTTTGAGTTTGACCAACCGCGTGCGAGCCGAGCAAGCATAACGAGCGGTGCCGCCGCCGCGGCCGGCGAGCGCTATTTCCAAGTTGCTCGCAGACATTTTTTCAGCATTTGAAACACTTGGAGCGGCTGAGTCTTGGTCAGTCGACACGTCGCCGACAGTTGCCTCCTGTAGTCGGGTACGGAATAGTACCTTTACTTTTCTGAAAACACTTCATTTGTTTCGAATTCCGTCAGTAACAATGGCTTTATATTATTTCTACCCAGGTTTAAATCAAAAAGAAAACTAAAATTCAAATTCTTTTACACGGGCATTACCTATGATAAAACTACAGAAGTTAGGCGCAAGGTTCTAATTGATCGTTTCCTACGGAGAATAGCCGCAAAGAAATTCCTAATACGCTAATTCCAATACGCTAAGTTGTTAATCGTTGAATGATTCTAGTTCAATTAACTACCGGGCTAGGCATCCAATCGAATGGACGTTTAATGAACGGCCTAGGTGACCAATTAGCTGGCTAATTTAACCAGATGGCTGTGACATAATTATACACAACTAGCTGCCCGCCCCGGCTTCGCACGGGTAGCACTAAGTACTTATCTACGGCGCACCTACCTACCTACCTACCCTAACTACCTACATACATACCTACCTACCTACATACCCACCTACCTACCTACACTACCTACTTACCTACCCACTTACCTACCTACATAAATACCTACCTACCAACCCTACCTACATACATACATACCTACTTTACTTACCTACCTATATATGTACCTACCTACCTACCCTACCTTCACCTACCTATCCTAAGAACCTTCTCCTTACTATAACAAACACAACAAAAAAAGAATTAGCGAAATTGGTTGAGCCGTTCACGCGTAATGCCGTGACCAAGGAAATAGAGATTCATTTTTATAAATATAGATTATACATGTGTAATTTTCTCAACAAAATTCACAACATAACACTCACTTTTTTTTGTTTTTCTCCTTTACCATCGCACACCATTTTCAATCAACCCAACGAATAACCTTAAAGTGACATTATTTATAGTAGTACACATGTCAAGTTCAAACTGGTACAGGTAAATTATACCGCTGATCCTCGGAAGACCGTGCCCCGGCTCTCGATAAGGTAACGTTTCTTGAATACAAATCATTGGCACGTTTTATACAACCTGCTTATCGGGAAAAATCGACTAATGTAGTCTTTGAAGTAAGAAGGAATGTTTTAAGTCAATTTTAAGTGTTTTGTAGAACAAATGTATTTTAAGTGGGCAAGAATCATCAACATCATCATCATAATCAACTTATAATGTTCCCACTGCTGGGACACGGGCCTCATCTCGTCGTCTCAGTGAGAGGGAGTGGGCCGTAATTTACCACGCGGGCCCATTGCTGGTTGGTGGATGACACATAGAATTTTTGGTTCTAGTACATGCCGCTTTCCTCACGATGTTTTTATTCACGGTTTTGAGAGCAATGGTGACAAAAAATTTACACCAAATAAAGCGCCTGCTTGAAACTCGAAGATCCAAAAATTCGAAGACATGTGACATCTCCCAACCCGCACTGGGCCCGCGAGGTAGATTACAGCCCATTCCCTCTCACAGAGACGAAGCATGTGTCCCAGCAGTGGGAACATTAATAGGCTGATTATATACATAATAATTATCACGCCTTGTTTCTCCGAAGGGTTAGGCAGAGGTGTAGCTATAGTAGGTACACCCACATTTCGCCTGTTACGTCCCATTTAATAGGGGCGAGCCTGATGACGGGCACAAACCCAGACTCCGGGCTGGTACTGAGAAATTCCAGATGGAAAAACCCAATATGACTTAGCCGACCTGGGAATCGAGTCCAGCACCTCATGCTCAGCAGTAGCGCTTGCAACCACTAGACCAACGAAGTCAGTAATTCAAAATATTATATTGAGCAAAATGGACTAAAGACATGTTGTTCACCTAAACACAACATCTCTTCTGCCCATTTTGCTCTACTTATACCATTCCGCAACTGCAGGCGACGTGTCACTGCAGTCATAATTTCAAACCCGACCGCAGGCGGTAGCAGCCCGTATTCCAGTCCGTAGATAGAAGATAGAAAAACGTGTTATCACACGAGCGTTGGCGGCACTACTGGTCTGCGGTCGGGCTACACGTGTCGCCTGTCGCTCGCCCGTAGCTGTTAACGACGTGTCGCTTGCTACGGAAGGTATTTCATAGAAATTCATAGAAACCAGTCGTGTCCCGGCGACACGTCGCCGACAGTTGCCTCCTGTAGTCGGGTACGGAATAGTACCTTTACTTTTCTGAAAACACTTCATTTGTTTCGAATTCCGTCAGTAACAATGGCTTTATATTATTTCTACCCAGGTTTAAATCAAAAAGAAAACTAAAATTCAAATTCTTTTACACGGGCATTACCTATGATAAAACTACAGAAGTTAGGCGCAAGGTTCTAATTGATCGTTTCCTACGGAGAATAGCCGCAAAGAAATTCCACGGTTACTCTTTCATGAAAAGACAGATGTCCCAATTACTTAACTGAATGTAGGTAATACTTCTTTTTCAGGTTACTACTCCTATACCAGTGGCTAACAAAAGGTTGCCTTACAGCTGCTTTATTTTATTTTCCTCACAAGAAAATGTTGTAAGATTACAAGGCGAAAAAAAGGAAACATGGTTTCCGCCATATTGTCGGCCCACGGCACACAAAAGGCGATCAACATGAAACCGCTTTGTAACCTAAACCTTAGACCCTATGCTACACTGAAAGCGGGTAGCGGTGAGCAGTACGGTTAGCTCATCAGGTAACATGGAATAGCGTCATTTTATTTGTTCGCTATATCTTTGCATGTGACATGTGACATCTACCAACCCGCACTGGGCCCGCGTGGTAGATTACAGCCCAATCCCTCTCACAGAGAGGAGGCCTGTGTCCCAGCAGTGGGAACATTAATAGGCTGATGATGATGATGATGATGATATCTTTGCAGTATTTTGAGTAACTTAGTCAAAAAGTAACGCAACATTTTCAGTCCACGTTTGAGGCTGTTGTGCATTGACACAGAACCATTAATTCATTTGACGTTCGATTTGCTTAGACGCATACCAACTTAGTTATTTAATTTAATTTGCTGTAATCAAATTAATCGAAAATCTGAAAATAATCACGACACAATCATTGCCACGGTAAGGGCCTGTTTCACCACCTACGATTAAGTTCCTGTTAACTTACTTGGCAGATAATTTCATGCAAATTCTGTTCTATTTTTTAATGTATTCTTTAATAAGTAGTAGCTATTCGGACATCGTTAAATAGGTAGGTCTTATAATGGATTCAGTTTGTGAATTCTGAATCAGGGGCAACTGGGCAACTTAAATAAGTTCGAAGTCATCCGCTCCCGCTCCGCTTACTACGTAGCTTCGGCTCTATTCGCCGGGGCCATTATTCACCTCTATTCTGCCCGCTCCCTAAGGGTTAAGGCGAGTATTCACACGTTATCGAACGATTGAACTGTTAAATTGAATGTGCTGTGCGAATATTAATGTGTTCAACATATTTGAAGCTAAATGGGGCGTAGCCGTAGGCTACAAATCTACAATGGTGAGACTAATTTCGTGAAAATGTTTGAGTTGGGCACCAATAGATTATCTGAATATTTTAAAGGATTTTCGTCATAGTGTGAACAAACGACGTCTTTATAGATTGTTCTCACATGTATAAGTATGTATGTAAGTATGTAAGTAAGTATTATCTCATATTATGTGTTTTATTTTATTAAGTAATGAATTGTTTTAATTTTATGTATTTTACTTTCTCTCTACTCTTACACACGGTGTCTACATCTCTTTTTATCCCCCTGTCCTATCGCAGGTATGCTGGAAGAGATTTCTTTAGAAATAAGCATCACCTTTGTACGTATTTTTCTGTTCTTTTCGTCTTGTCTGTTGTTAAATGTGTGTACATAAATGGTTAAATAAATAAATAAATAAATATAATTTCAACATGAATGATGTAATAATACTTTGTAAAAAAAAGATTGAGTGTCCGTGGAGTTTCTTGCCCGTTCTTCTCCATAGGGACCTACTACCCTTTGGAATGAGCAACTAGCTTCATATTTCAGACTGACCGACTCCTTGACAATTCAAAAGTGCCTGTTTGAGTTCATTTTCATCATTTTACGTTTCGTTTTTTCAGTTTGTTCATTCAGTAGTTAATTTTATTGAACGTATGTATTATTAAATATCTATCTATAGTAATTATGCTGCTTACCTGTAATACTGAAAGAGTTTGTAGAAGGTAGTGCTCGGCGCCTATGGTGACCTAACACACCTTTCTCGTATTGATAGCTTATGGTACATCTATGGTAAAAGTTAAAGTCTCGAATTATAAGGGAAATAGTTATATACTGAATCACTATAACACTTAGTTCTGAGAAATGGTAAAAAATAGTGAACGTGTCGAGACCTCATTGATGAAAAGTGTACTGAAGTTTGGAAATAAATTACTATTACTATATAACTAACTTATTGTTAAAATGGTAATGGTTTTGAGTACGTGGTGTCTCTAATGAGATTTGAACGCCAACTGGCCCACATTTTGGTGAACGAGCGAATGTGCATACGTTATTGCGTTCGATGAAATTATGCATTTTCGCTGAGTGTTCGATTAAAACTCGAATGGAGTGATAATTTAATCACAATAAACAGAAAATTTCTTATGGAACCTAGTTGAATAACTCCGAGTAAGCACTATTTACTAGATAAATACATCGGTACTGTTCCAAAGGTAAGAAAAACCAAGAAAACAAACAAAACAAAAACACTTAAACAGAGAGCATACAGAAACAACAAACAAACAGACAAACAGAGTATCAGTGTTGTACCTAATTATAGACTGAACATAAGATCTTTTCGTTAAAGACATAATTAAAACGTTTTCATTTTGTTTAGATTAGCAAAACATCACGTGTACAGTTTATAAAAAAACTATTAACAATAAAATTAAAACCGACTTCCAAAAAAAATACTACAAAGTGAAAAATAACTTTAATTTCAGAAGTCGGTGGCAAAAAACGAAAATTCTGAAGTAAAGACACAGACTTCCGAAATTATTAAGTTATTTTTCACTTTGTAGTATTTTTTTTGGACGTCGGTTTTAATTATTTGTTAAAAGTTTTTATTTTTCACTTTGTAGTTGTGGTACCTACCCCACATAAATTCGAATACCACTACCTGCTATGCAATAACAGTGACAGGAAGTTATCATCATATCATCCATATAAACTAAGTGCGAAAAATATGTATTATTGAAGCTAACTCAAAAACTATCCAAGCAAAGTTGGGACCACCTCGGGAGATTACCCTTTCATACAAAAAAAAAAAATCTAAAGCGGTTCACAATTGAGGGAGAAATCGGTGAACATACATTAAAAAAAAACATACATAAAGTCGAACATAGAACCTCCTCCTTTTTGGAAGTCGGTTAAAAATAGTTTGCAAGTTTCGTAAGGTTTGGCCACGAGCGGTGTACGGTACTGGGATGACTGCTAGATATCTCCTCATAATGTTATTAAACATGGGAGGGTTTAATGCACTTAGGTCTAACATGTCTGGGTAACGGGCCATGATGCATAGCAAGATAAACTTGTAGCTTTATCAACTTTTATGACCGCTTTACGGTTTTATGGGTTTTGTAGTCTTATAAGAAACTCTAATGCCGTTATCAGAATACCATTCATGTAACCTCTCATAAAACCGCATTTTTCGGCAAAAGTGTGCTAGGTATGGCCCCAAAAATATATAATAGTATACCAGCAGCTATTAAAAATAAAGAGTGTCTGGGATCCTTTAAGAGGTCTTTGTTTAAATTCCTTATAGATAGATGTTACTACTCCATCGCTGAGTTTACTACTGATAAACAGAGGTATGAAGATTCCGACCTGCAAATTAAGCGCATATGATTTTGTTTATGACCTGTTTATCTGACATATTTTTAATTGAATGTTTTTTTTTTTATATTTTTTATTTTAATCCTTTGACATGTTACCTTAATGTTATTGCTTAGTTATGTTCATTTTGTACGCCATATATTGGCAAAACATAGAGCACATATTTTAGACTATAATTATCTGTAACCATAATACCTATGTTTAACAAAATAAATGATTGATTGATTGATGTCTTATTTTCAATAGTCGATCACTCGGTCGTTGGCAGCATGTGGGGACTCCCCGCAGGCGGGGTAAATGCCAAATGAAAGTCATAATTCGATAACGCGGTCGGCACACACCGTCTGCGGTGCGTATAGCAATGCTCGTAGCGGGCGCAGCGGCCAATGATATCATCGGTCGGTAAAAATCGTGCGGAGACTCACACCCAATGAAAATTACCAATGAAAATGGACATTCAAAGCAACTGCCAAACGTGCGGTGCAGGTTCTCCGTATACCGCAATCGTTCCCTATCGACTAATCAAAATGAAGAATAACTTTCTGATTTTACACTTTCTGTAAGTTTGACTACGTCGTGTACAGTCGTCGTTTAGTATTAAATGTCGCAGCATCGTGCTGAGATAGGAGCCTTTTGGCCTCGCACAGGACTCCTTCTTTTTTACTTTGTTTTATTTTTATTGTTTTTTATTTCTTATTGATGTTTCAATGTGTTTTAGTTTAGTTTGTGATCTCCTGTGCTTGTCCCAATAAATATTTTTTCTTTCTTTCTTTCTTTCGTGATTTTTGGGACTGGCTAGTTCTTGACTTCAATAAGGGTCAGTTCACACCGAGTCGCGACGCGACGATGTTTGAAAGGACAAGACGTGGTTTCGCACCGCGAGAACCCTAAAATAAAAACTTTAGTAGTCCAAGAGTCTAAACGTTATCAGTCTCACAAAGTGTTTTGAAAACTATATAAAGTACGTGAACTCCGTACTCCACCTTTTTTGTCGATACAAATGTTCTCAAAGACGACTCATCAACTAACTCACTATAATTTTTTTCTAACGTAATTCGTTTGCAATGCTTCTTATTGTTATAATAACAAAAATGTATGTCTACAATAACAACAGACATAGATTGTTAATTTTTGTAACTCAAAATCACCAAAAATTCTCCATTTATTCTGAGCTCATGATTGAAAACCTACTTCTGTGCTTCGCATACAAATTCAGTGCCAAAAAGTGCCCACGAATACATTCAAAGGTAGCTACATAGCACTGATGCATTCACGAAGCGAGCTCCACATTTCAAATGAGTAAAATATTCACAACATGTTTGATGACGTGGGCTTCGTAAACGCACATGGTAAATAGGCTGTAATACACCACGGGCTATAAGTAAATGGCTATATATATCTGGAAGGAAAGTGCCGCTATTTTTTATATAAGCTCGATGTGTTTTTCGCACCTAGTCTATTTTTGTAGGAATGGTTTATGTCTATATATATCGAGGAGCTCGTGGCTAAGTAATAACAGCCGCACGGGTCGATCTATCAGGTTAAGGTACGCTTGCTTACGTTGGTCAATGGATGGGTGACCATCTTTACAAACCGAGACTCCTCCGTGCCTCGGAAATCACGGCAGCCTGCGGAGAGGAGAGGTGAGGAGCGGAGATTTGCCATTATTAACCAATCAAATCTAAACTCAGGGGCGGAGTCAAGATTCTATTGGTTAATAATGGCACATCTCCGCTCCTCTTTTCTCCTCTCCGCGCCAGTGGACAGGCAGCCTAAGCCGTTGGTCCCGGCTGTCATATTTAGTGGATCTTTGACAGTCGTTACGAGTCGTCAGAAGCTTGAAAGTCAGATACCAATCTTACCAAGGGGTAAAGTATTACCCAGTCACTGGGTGGTGGAGGTCAGATAGGCAGTCGCTCCATGTAAAATACTGGTATTCAGCTGCATCTGGTTAGACTGAAAGCTGACCCAACATAGTTGGGAAAAGGCTAGGCAGATTGATCGGTCTATATCTATTCATGTCACAAGCGTATCTGATGTGCGTTCCCGAGTTTGATTCCAGGGTCAGGCAAAGTTATAGCCCGGGAAAACTCCGAAATCTGGGTATGTGCTCAAGAGACTTTTAACAAGATAACTGGCGTAATGTCAATCTTCCTAGCCTTTTTTCCCAACTGTCTTGGGGTCGGCTTCCAGTCTAACCGGATGCAGCTGAATACCAGTATTTTACATGGAGCGACTGCCTATCTGACCTCCACAACCCAGTAACTGAGTAATACGATACCCCTTGGTAAGACTGGTGTCAGACTTTCGGGCTTCTGACGACTCGTAACGACTGTCAAAGATCCACAAATGACACCCGGGACCAACGGCTTAACGTGCTTTCCGAGGCACGGAGGAGTCTCGGTATGTGAAGTTGGTTACCCATCCACTGACCAACCCCGGCAAGCGTAGCTTAACCTGATGGATCGACCAGTGCGGCTTATTATTACTTAGCCACGAGCTCCTCTGTAGGCCTAGCCAAGTTACAAACGTTTCGTATCGAATCTCTTTCTACAATCTTTAACGCCTCAGCGTAAGCGATTGTAGAAAACGATAACTTGGTAGCCAAGTTGACACGACTGAGTCGATCGCTCATTCTACAACGTCTTTAGAAAAAACCTATACTTTAGTCTATGGTGAGCGTTCCTACAAACGTCAAACTAACGTCAAAGTCGCAGTTGTGTACTTATACTTTGTTCGCGGGCAGATAATTATTGTTTCAAAGTGATAAAGTGATAAAAAATTAAGCGAATTAAGGTAAAGTTCTTCTTATAATTGGTTTATCATAATATCACCGTGTGGAATGTAATTTTAAACATTACTGTATCTTGAAATGTTATGATAATGATTCTGCATAATATGAATGAAAGATACTGATAACTTTTATAGGATGGAATCTAGATCTCGAGCAAGCCCAGAACAGTTCGCAGCTTTTTTGGAATTCATGGAAAGGAACGTAAATTACTTATTAGTTATTTCGTAAATATCTTCCTTTGTTATTTGAAAATCTATCATAGGTACTCAGGCACTTGAAATTTGAAACATAAACAATGACGTGATACGCGCCATGAACTAATACGTAAGAAACAAACAAAAGAATTGTGTTTGACCCTTTACTTAATCAATAGACCCTTTGTTTCTCTGAAATAGTTTTAACTTATGGCTATGGCAATATAACGAGACCCCAGCAAGGTCCGCAAGGCCGAATAAAAGCTGACCGACTATATGCTAAATGGTAAATATAGTCCAATTTGACGAATAAACAAAACACTTCTCGGTATCAACACAGCTGTATTATAAAGAAGCCATTTATCGTTTACTCTTGGGTCTCGGTGATCGCTTAGCTATCGTTTAAAAACTTCGACATCGTTTCGTTAGCGCTTGTCAAAACTGTAACTTGGCTACCATTTCTATGGGTGTAGCGATCAACGTTGTAGAAACGCTTACATTTCATTCTAACATTTTGAACGATTGTAAACTTGTCTACGAATTTTCTATTCGATTGTTCTGACCACGTGACTTAACGGTGTGATGCTGTCATTCCTATACATTTAATTCGTTTTCTACTAGCGATAACGATTGTAGATTGTCAACTTGGCTAAGCCTGCTGGTGTAATGTGCATGTTATAATGAATACGCTTTCACGCTAAAATAGATGAACAGTTTGGATGAAAATTTTAATTAACACATTGGTAGACAATCACCTGGATTAAGACATAGGATAATTTCTATCCCGATATTCTCATGGGTCGAGATATATGCGAGTGAAACCGCGGGGCGCAGCTCGTTCATTCACAAAAACAGATATATTTTGAAATAATATTTCAAAGGAAAGCACTTACTAAAATGTTCGCATGAACAGTGACATAATTCCATCAGCGCTGCCAAGGCCGACCCACATTCAGACGTTGGAAAACCACAGAGAACCATTTTCTGACCACAAGTTCTAACAAGATGCACGCTATGATGAATAAAACCAAGAATAGAATAGATATGATTCATGATATTATGTTACGAATTTATGATTTGTATGTGTGTGTGTGTGTATAGAATAGATATTATTTAGGAGTTGTATAGAGTACCAGGTAGTAGTAGGGAAGCCCTTGTAATTTTTTTAAATAAGACTGGAATAACAATCTTTCTGCCAAATGAATCTAAAATCAAAATATTGCGTTTTGGTTACTTATAATATTATATATCTGTATTATATATCTCTTTTATAGGGTCATCTAGATGTTTTGATTTGTTGGCCATTTCCTAATGGCAGTGTATAGAGTGCCACCATTGGCACTCTATCCCTATCGGATAAAGTGCCACTACAGGCACCCTAGTAAAACCGCCTCGGCCCGGCTAAAGTGCCGCAAGCATTGGATTGTCATTGTCACTGTCACTAAGTCACGTCACTTGGTATTTTGTTTGATTGTCGAGGTTAGATCGCTGTAAAACACCACATTCCCGAAACATTACATTCTCTTGTGCCTAAACGGCCCCTGGCACTTCGCCGGCCGCTACCGCGGCACCGCTCGCTACGCTTACTCGGCTCGTGCGTTGTGTGGTCACAGTTCTAACCTAACCTAAATAACAAGTGACAGTGACAATGCAACGCTCACGGCACCCTAGCCGGGCCGAGGCAGTGACACTAGAGTGCCACAATAAACTCGCGGCACTCTATACACTTCGTTTCCTAATTGATTGTAGTACAAATTGACACAGTTACAGGTCCAGCTAATACAGAGCATAATAAGCTAATCGTATTAATGATGGAACTGAAAACAACTAAGTAATCCTCCAAATAAACAGGTACCTAGCTAATGGAACACATAATCCTAACCGAGTTAGAAGGCCCTCATCCCCAGAAATTGGGTCCAAATCAGCCACAATCTGATTAAGTCCACTATACATCTTCCGGAATATCGTCAACGATTTATCTTCGGATGGATCACGAGGATATAACGATCCTAATTATATAAGATAGTGAAGTTCCGGTGATCACTGTGACGACAGATAGTCGTAATGGGCTCATGCCGGGCAGTTCAAGGGCAGGTCATGTTGGCAGTAATAGTTGCACTGCACATAGAGTGCTATAGTTTGAGCCAAACCGCTGTTCCGCCCTAGGAAGACGCGGCGAGACCGGGAGCGGGACGCCGTGAGCGAAAAAGTTCTTTGACGAATGAGCGGCCTGCACTGCCTCCCCCCCCCACGCCACCCACGTACCTAAGGCGCGGTACAGCAGTTTCAGTCAAACTATACAAGGATATTTTGGCACCTGAATACAATTACGAAAGAAAGAAAATACGTTTATTTGCAGTATACATGACGCAAAGAAAAATCACAAACACAAAAAAAAACAAGTTGGGGGAAAATATGCGTCACATCCACGCAAAACGGCCATCGCTCAGGATAATGCTGTGGCTCTATGCACAGCGGAGCCACAGCGCGTATAAATATACTAGCTCTCTTATATAATTATACTAGCACTCTGCCCGCGACTTCGTCCGTGTGAAATGTCTTGTTCCTCCGACCCACCGCGTCGCATCGCATCGACTGCCCACGCTATTACTTCGTTATCGCTGATCGTTCATCCAGGATTTTTGTTTGCTCGTCTGCAGGAACTCCGATCCTGACGGGGGGACCCTCTACTCGGTACTCGATATAGACAGAGAGAGAGAGAGAAAGTCGCATGGAGGGGACATAACGCTTTTTCTTAACGTGACGATTTCTACCAGTCAACTCCTACCGCATAAAGCGGTATTGAACTTCGTTCCAAAAAAATCACTGCTTAGGCATTTGCTGGTCCTAATTACGGGAACCGACTTAATATAATTTGCAGCATAAAATAAGGAAGGTACTCGTTACCGCTTCAGAAACCTCACAAAAGAAGTGCTGTGAAAACCGCGGCCCGTGGGTGAATTACCTTGAACTATAAATACTAGTTCCAGAAATATATTTTACCTGAAAAGAAAATACTACCCACGCTCTGCACCAGAATACCCCATATTTCGATATGAGAAAATGGAATAAAATCGTTGAACTTTAAAGTATGGGAGTTTATTTTCTAGTAAGATATAACTTATCCACCTACGTACTCTTCTGAATAAATTCTAATAATGCCAGTAAAATTACTCTTATGCCCGTTTGCACTAACACTATATCCATTTTAAATAAGTTTAGACTTTTAAACAAACCTTTTTCACAGTCTGGTCAACTGATTCTGACTTCTTTAACGTAGGTATAAGGATGGCATTAAAAGCAAAAAAGTGGTTACAATACCAACTATTTACTGCAGGTACCATTATTGTCATACCACCAACTCTATAGAAGAAAACACAGCGCACGCTCTGCCCTCTATGTTGAAAATGGTTCAAGATATTTAAAAAATTTGCACAAAAGTTGTCGAGAATTTAATCTTCTACAATATTTATAATAAATACAAAAAGCATAAAACCCATAGGAAACGAGATATTTGAAATAAATGTGTAAAAAATCGATTTTTTTACCTTTGACCTTGGAATGTCAGTAGTCGCGGACACCCTACGATAAGTAGGTTTTGAGACAAGTTTAAAGGCGTCAAAATAAAGGTTGATACAAGTTTATAGCTGACTATTTTTCATTTCGAGGTGAAACCCCTAATTTTCCTGGGCTAATTTATATCTGTAGTTTTTATGGTGTACATAATAAAGAATATTCTATATATCTATCTAAAACCGCAGTAGGTCAATTCAACTGGCTCGCGTCATGTTCGGAACATGACGCGAGCCAGTTGAATGCGTGAGTTCTTAGACCTCACGCCAGTATTCCCTGTGTTGTGAGATCCAGGCCCCTTCGTTTACAATTATTAACAAGGTACATTTTTCCTACACTAAGTTGTAGGAATCGGACCATAAAGTTTTCAGCTTCTGAGATTAGCAAGAAACATATTTTGCATCCGGCCCCACCTTGTAATCGGCTTATGCCCAAAATGCAATATCAAATCCATTATCCAATTGGATTGTGGGAATCAGGCCATCTACAATAGGGTTGTATCGGAAGCTCATCTCCGCCTCCGAAAATGCGGAACTTCCGCAAGAAATCGTATCCGCAATTTTTTTGCGGTAAATATTTAATATATCCTCTTAAAACCTTTTTGTGTTACTAATGATGCACGCTTTTTTTTAATAACAGCTTCTTTTTACTTTCTGGCCTTTTCTCATAGTTGTTCGCAGTAAACTAAGTTAGGGAACCCTGACCAAAGGGTTTGGTTACGTTGGAACTGTGAACAACCACACGCGAGCCGGAATAAGTCGCAGTAACTGAGCCAGGGCGACCCGACCAAATAGGTTAGGTTAGGTTAGAACTGTGAACAACCGCGTCGTTGTTCGCAGTTACTTGGTTGTTTAGTGTTTTTAGGACCCCAATTTCCAAAAAGAGGCGCAATCATTATATTAGAGTGTAGAATAATATTTTTAGGAGCGAAAAATGAAAATTATTGTAGGTTCGATTAAATACATGCTGTTTTTAATGGAGATCTTATAACGAAAAACTCAGCGAGATATTAAGATTCAAGTTTTTGCTCTCATGTCACCACCACCCTCAGGTTACCAAGTGAGCAACTTTTGAGTGGTGCCGGTTTAATTTATGAACCACTTACTAATTGCCTAGAAGATGTCAGTCACAAAACGATTTTTTATGAAATATTGTTTGCCCTTTCTAAAAGATTAGACTTATGTCGATTTTTTCTTTAAACAATTATGTTCAATTAGTGGTTAGGTCTGCCTTGTTGGTTTAGTTGTCGCAAACGCTACTGCTGAGTATGAGGTTCTGGGTTCCATTCCCGGGTCAGGTAAAGTGTTATTGGGTTTTTCCATCTGGAATTTCTCCGTAGCAGCCCGGAGTGTGAATTTGTGCCCGTTTGATGGCAATAGACTCGCCCCCTATTACATGGCAGTTAAACATAATGGGTGAAATATCGGTGTACTATAGGTGCACCTCTGCCTAACCCTTCGGGGAATACAGGCGTGATGTTATATAGATACATAATCAGCCTATTAATGTTCCCACAGCTGGGACACAGGCCTCCTCTCTGTGAGAGGGAATGGGCTGTAATCTACCACGCGGGCCCAGTGCGGGTTGGTAGATGTCACACGTCATCCAGAACCAAAAATTCGATGGTTCTGAGACATGCTGGTTTCCTCACGATGTTTTCCTTCACCGTTTCGAGAGCAGTGGTGATGAAATTATTTACACAAAGTAAATCGCCTGCTTCCGTTCGAACCCACGACCCAACCCTGGGGCGGTTACAACTGGACCACCACTACTATCACGTGGTATTATGTAAATGTTTAATTAGGTCTTTTAGTTTTTTTCCGCCTCCACCTCTGTTACATCCCTAGTCTACATTAGCTAATCAGATGATGCCACGTCACGGCTGGTCGAATTAGGGAGGCGTCATGCCTGCAACCGTCAGTTTGTTTGATCGCGGACTAAATGTAGATGTTGTTCCAGGTTTGAAATCAAAGGCTGGCACGTGTCATGTGGGTGTTATCAAAGGAGTCGAGCATACAGGGTGACAAATTTATTATCATCATCATCATCATTTCAGATGAAAGACGTCCACTGCTGAATATGTCCAGCAGCGGACGTCTCCCCCAAGCACCGCCACATCGACCGGTTCTGTGCTTCCCGCATCCAGATGATTCCTGCGGCCTTCACAAGGTCATCGGTCTACCTTGTGGGACGCCTTCTAACGCTACGTCTTCCGGTACGCGTTCGCTACTCCAGAACCTTTCGGTCCCATCGGTCATCTGTTCTGCGAGCAATGTGCCCTTCCCACTGCCACTTTAGTTTGGCAATTCTTCGGGCTATGTCGGTTACCTTGGTTCTCCTGCGGATCTCTTCATTTCGATTTGTAATTTTATTATAGGTAACAACATAATAATAGTTAACCAAATGCTAAATCAATAAAATTTTACAATCAATCTGCCTAGCCTTTTCCCAACTATGTTTGGGTCGGCTTCCAGTCTAACCGGATGCAGCTGAATACCAGTATTTTACATGGAGCGACTGCCTATCTGACCTTGACAACCCAGTTACTGGGTAATACGATACCCCTTGGTAAGACTGGTTGCCAAACTTTCGGGCTTCGGACGACCCATAACGACTGTCAAACATCCACGAATGACAGCCGGGACCAACGGCAACGGCTTCACGTGCTATCCGAGGCACTCAAATCAATAAAAAACACTAACATATATATGTATATATAGCTGCCTAAACAAACATTGATAGATAACTGACCGCGATAACACTGCCCATTTAATATTTTGTTTGTATAATACCTACAGACTACCTTTATGTTGGTGTAATTTACGTAAAACCGCGTTGAAATCGCTCCATTTGCCAACAAGCATGCTAACGTTGCCAAGCTTACGGGTAATTTACCCGTAGAACCGACAACAGTTGGTGTAGATGTGTTCTTAAGTGGACTTAGGAAGCCCTTGTAACGGTTACACTGCCACATACGAACTACGCATCAAAGACAATGACGTCACACAAATTCTGCATCGCGCAATTAGGGTTTACCGCGCAAACGACATCATCTTTCGGTATAATACCGACATCATCTTTCGGGCAGTTGCCCGCCAGACACAACAGCCGTTTGGTCGGAGGATCCTCCCTTTTCTATAGAGGATGAGTGAACTTTACACCCTGTTCCTCATACCTCTAAACCTACAAGCTGGTTGAAGCCATCTTTGGTTGGCTGGTATGAGCTGGATGAGAGCGACTTATTCTACTAATTAGCAGTTGTGTCGTAGAATAGACTGATAATGATGCCATAACCTTTTAACAGGATTTTTTCGGCGTTGGTTTAAAACAGACACTCGATAAGATCAAACGAACCCCATATCTATTTCATACACTACAACCCTTTAGAGTGCCATAAAATACGGCAACATTACCCCATGTAAGCTATTTACGACTATTTTATTACACACTTAACGGTAACTAAGCAAATAAATTTATACACCGCTGAGATTTACTTTTCTGTTTGCGTAATAAAATATCATTACGGTCTTGCACTGTCGGAAATCTTTTTAAGCGGTCCCTAGGCGATCATGCGGCATGATATTATGCAATTCTTTGAATTAGACTACTTGAATTATCATGCTGCATAAAGGACCCTGTGGGTCCATCATGCGGCAAGACATGCTATTGCCGTGAATTGTTGGTACAGAATCTGTACCTTTTTCATGACATGCCGATGCGTCATGCATTTTTCATTGCATGATGAAAAATTGACAATCAACTGCCAGCACGTAGTTTGCATGTCATTCATATAAAGCAATACAGCTAAACGGTCATGCAAGCATGATAGCACGTAATGTATGATGCCGCATGATGGTCATGGTGGTCTTTATAATCGTGCATTTTCTTGTTCCAAATACTGCTTTTTAGGGTTCCTTCTCAACGGGACCCTATTGTCCGTCAATCTGTCACAGGGATGTATCTTTTGAAGCGTAATAAGTGGACACTTGTCTCTGATTGTGTACTAACTATGGCCACTATAACAAGAAATAATAAGAATAAAACAAAGTTAGAATAAGAATTTATTTATTTGCAAGAATACTAGTACAATAAGTTGAAAATTATTATATTTTTAACTTATTGTACTCGAATTTTTCCAAATTAATAATATTATTCGTATTCTTAATTGAATGTTATAGCAGTTAAACACAAAAAGCAAAAAATCAAGGGGAATCCCATAAAAAATACGAGTTTTTTTCGAGCAACTCTCTTGTTTATTTTACTAAAGTACTGGGCTGCTTTTTACTTTGGGCAAAGGATTAGCATTGCTATTCAACGTGGTAGTGCTTCTAGCCTTTAGTACATCTATTGGGCACGCTGCCAGTTTACTGTGTCGAGTATTTTGAAAGTCCGTTTAGCAGTTGCTTTTATCTGTGCTCTCCTAGGAGCCATTGAAAGCCTTTTCTAAATGAAATATAATGTATCTAAGCTCATAGAGATGTCAACCATCCCTTTAGAAGACTAATACGAGTTATTTACATTTCTACTAATGTGAGTCTGAAACGGTACGCCAGTGGTTGCGAGTTGAGAACTACTCGCTTTATTTGTACTTAAATCGTCAAAAACATGTTTTTATCATAGCTCATTCAGTGGGGTAATTTCGTAACACATAAAATGGCAATCGAATGCAATTCCTTTAATTTTTACATTCATTGCGTTATTTATTTATTTTATTATTTATGTATACACGTAAAACATGTGCTGCTTATTTCTTAAGACATTTCTTCCAGCAGACTTCCGAAAGGAGAAATGAAAAAGAAATGAAGAGAATAATGAGTGAGAACAAGAAGAGAAGAATATGATTTTGTGACGTCTTAAACTAAAATATTAAATACCTATTTAAAAAACACATAACCATAATGCAAAAAAAAATACATTATTATACTTACATAATTTAAAAAAAATATGCTAAAGTATATAAACCTCGAGGAGGAGCTCGTGGCTAAGTAATAACAAGCCGCACGGGTCGATCCATCAGGTAAAGCTACGCTTGCCGGGGTTGGTCAGTGGATGGGTGACCATCTTTACATACCGAGACTCCTCCGTGCCTCGGAAAGCACGTTAAGCCGTTGGTCCCGGCTGTCATTTGTGGATCTTTGACAGTCGTTACGAGTCGTCAGAAGCCCGAAAGTCTGACACCAGTCTTACCAAGGGGTATCGTATTACCCAGTTACTGGGTTGTGGAGGTCAGATAGGCAGTCGCTCCATGTAAAATACTGGTATTCAGCTGCATCCGGTTAGACTGGAAGCCGACCCCAAGATAGTTGGGAAAAAGGCTAGGAAGATTGATTGATGCTAAAATATATAAACCAATATATAAAATATAGGTACCAATTGTAACAGTTATGTTGTTTATGTTGTTGCACAGATGAAACAAACCTATGAAGCAATATAGATTCTATGACAAAATGAAATGCATTGCAAACTTGCGATCGATTAATATGTGATGTGTGATTCCGTAACACATATCAATTCAATCAATCAATCTCATACATATCACATAGCTGCAACGTCAAGTTTGGAGGACACACACAGCCTTCTCTGATTTGACTGGCAACCAATCAGAGTGTATAAAGCACAAAAGACTTGTGTATGTGTAATAAAACGTTACCAGAAGTGCATGCTGGTTCTTATCGTCAATCCTTAAGGTGATATATTGAAAAAAGGGGTCTTTTTCTTTTTCGTGTACCTTATTAGGTTTAAGGAATAGGGATTCAATATTTCGGTGTATGTTTTTTGACTATATGGTCTAGTATCCTGCAAAAGGAATACACGATACAATGAAATTTTCTCGATACAAAAAAATTGCAAAATTTCATCTATTTTTATGTTTTTTTGAGTATCAAAGCGTATCGCTTATGAGTTATTTAATGGAATTTACTTTATAACATAGAGAGTAATCATATCAAGTTTTAAGCAAAGCAGTTTTAGTTTTAATAATACTTTTAATTTATAAAAGACGGCATTTGGTTTTGGCACATATGTTGTTTTATTCCGACCGAACACACAGTATCGTCATCTCTTCTTTCGCCTATAAAAAGTATTGTCATCACTTTCGTTCCTTCATAAATCAGTCGCTCGGTGGAGCTCTTCGACGACGAATCTATGTCATTTTTTTCCAGATCGGTGCTGTCAGATGTACGTAATTTGAATAATTATATTTACAGGAAAAATCGAGTTCAGCAGATTAAAGTTATTTTAAAGTAAAATTAGTGTCGAATAGGCATATAAACTGCGTATAATAGAATAAATTTACGTGACTGTGAACAAAATAACAATTATTTTTGGCTATCTGTGACGTCATATATATAAATTATTTATTAAATATGGGAAGGAAAACCAAAGCAAAATATAACATTTAGAACACATGAGGGCGAGGGCTCAGCACATGATCCCAGTGTAAAAGGTAAGTAAACAATAATTGTTTCTATACTTATACATACTTACAATATTTAATGGGCTCATGAGCTACTTTTGTTGTGGGATTGTTCTATTGTTGATAGATGCCCAATTCCCATCCAATCCATTCGTAACAAGACTCATTTTACAGGGAATCAATAGAAATTCATGATGATAACGAATCGGAGTCGGACCTTCACTCATCAATTTGTACAACTGGCAACAATATATCCTACCATTGCAAAGTAATACTGGGTAAGCACTAAATTTTCTAGAACATAATGTCTGTTTTATTTTTAGTAATTATAAAGAAACAGGATAAAACGTATTACTATTGATGTTACAAAAAGGTACTTCAAAATTGTGTTAATGCCAAATAATACTGTCGTTCTGAAGTTAGGTTGCGCATGCGTGCCGGTATGCGCGCTACTGTTTTATAATAAGGCAGATTGACTACTGCGCAGTCATTTGTAATCTACGTCAGAGCGGCTTCAGGACGCACAGTGGGCTGAAAATCGATCTTCATAGACTTAGGGATCAACTTAGTAATTTTTTTCCTTTTTCGGCAGAAATGGGTTTAGGTATCGTATAATGATCAATTTAATGCTATTTCAGTTTTACAATAAACCTTTTCTTTTACTTTATAGCACTTGCTTGAAAAAAATGTATCGAGATGTATATAAAAAAGCATAATCATTTTCTAGGACTGCATCAAGGTAAAAAACAAAAACTCCTTATTGTGAATTAAATTGGGGCAAAATAGTTAACAGGAAAAGAAAATCGAGTTGCACAACTAATGTCATATATTTGGATAGGGGTCACTTATACAAACATAAAACTTCATATAACATAACAGCATAAAGCGTCACGTTTCTGAGATATTCAAAGATAAAAATAACAATCATTAATAACGAATTTATTTATTTATATTGTAGTTACTTCATGTTGTTAAGTTATTTACACATGAATTAATTGACTACACCTAGTGGATAAAACATAAGATTTTTTAATCATATTCGGTATAAATAATATCATCCAAGAAGGCAGCAGGAGGCTGAATAGGATTTTCTTGGTGTCGCGCCCATGCCATGCACCATATAATACATATACCATATATCACACGTCCTCATTCAGTGAGGAGTATATATATATTTTTGTCTCTTTCGCTCTTAACTGAAATATTACCTATAAAAAATCCTTGTTTCAGGGTTCAGTTTTCGACTTATATTTCGGTGAATAACTCCGAATCCTGACGCTTCAGGATATTATGTTACATGACATTTTTTAATTGTATAAGTGTCCTCTATCTAAATATATAACTTTCGATTTTCAACGCGATTCTGAAAAAAAAAAAAAAAAAACGCGGCTTCACGTTAGGGCCACCCTCCATACAAAAATCTTCAAACCCCTTTTATTTATTTTAATTTATTGTTTTAGTTCGGACAACAATATGGTCCAATTTGTTAGTAAAATACCTTATCACTAGTGTTAGTAGTACACAAAACAAGTAAAATAATAGTAAATGACTGCGACAGGATCTGCAGAGAATGTTATAGCAAGGAATATGCTACCTGACCATTCTCCCCACATAGTGCCGCAGAAAAGGGGAGTAAGGGCACTCCACCACTGTTTTCAGGATGCTATTGTCACTGACCCGCGTTCTACGCATCAGTGATGCGACTTTTTTGCGAATCACTGCATGAAAGCCGTCAGTTCGGTTTTGAGCAAACATCTCCGATGCGCTACAGAAACGGGGCAGTTTCAACAGCATCCTAAAAACATTGTTGTATTGGATACGTAAGACATCTAGCGATCTTTTGGTGTAGCTGACCCATAGACCCCCCGCATACAGACCTTGACAAAACGCCTTGAACAGGGTGATTTTGACCTGGTCCGTACAACGAGAGAATCTACGGGCCAACATGTTCCCTCGGACCGCCAGTGCCCTACGTTCCCTTTCGATATCTACATTATCTTTAAGGTCGTCGGTAAGTATGTGCCCTAAGTACTTAAATTGGTGAACTCTTTTTATGGTCATACCATTTAGTGAAAAGCTAGGTTCATAATTAGGGCACCTACCGGCGGCCCTAAAGACCATGTACTCACATTTACGGACATTGTATACAAGGCCGTGCACGGCAGCATACTTCTCGCAGACCTTCAACATTTCTCCGATAGATCCCACAGTCGGGCCCAGCAGCACCATGTCGTCCGCGTAGCTGATGCTGTTAATACTAACACCACCAACCCGGCAGCCGACACGCAAACTACTGAGCTCGACTATGAGATCATTCATATAAAGGTTGAAGAGCCGTGGAGACGTCAACCCCCCCTGTCTCACACCGCACTCCAACCCATACGACTCAGAGAACGTTCCGGCCCACTTTACATAGTTCGTTTGGTTCGCATACCAATACTGCATGAGCTTAATCAATGATGCCGGTACATTCCTGTCACCCAGCTTTCTCCAGAGCACATCATATGACACCAGGTCGAAGGCTCTGGAGAGATCCAGGAAGCAGGCATACACCGGCGTTTTTCGGTCTGTGTAATATTGGACAGTATTCTTCAAACTCAGCACAGCACTTTCGGTTGAAAGCTCAGGTTGAAAACCAAACTGTGCATCATGCAAACACAAATACTTTTTCAGGCACGAATCAAGCATACTGTCCAATATTTTAGCCGCTGTGGTTGCAAGGGAGATTGGACGGTAATTACCCTTATCCGAGATATCCCCTGTCCTGTTTTTGACTATAGGTACTACAATAGTTTGCATCAGCTCAGCAGGTAAATGAGAGTGGCTGATGCACATTGTATAAAACCAGGACAGGACCCTCGGCAGGTGACCCCCCGCATGTTTGAAATGCTCGATGCTGAGTCCGTCGTGGCCAGGCGATTTACCTCTGCTCATGCCCTTAATGACGTCTCTGACTTGTTTAGCCGAAAAAAGTGTAAGAGGTTCCGCCCCCCCACCGTCAGACTCAGCATCGGCCATTGCAACTGAAGGGCCCAGTGGAGATTGCACTTTAAAATGTTCCATGAACATATTTGCAATTACCCCCGGGTCATTGGCCCCACCTACGCTCACCGGTAGACCAGGCCCAGTATCCAACTTACGTGTCGACTTCCAAAATTTACTAAAATTTTTCGTGGCCCTATGCTTAGCTAAGTTGTCCATTTTGACCTGATCTTCGTTTTTTTGGCACCATTTAAGGCGTCCCTTGAAGATTTTACGGGCCTCACTCATCTCTTCAAAAACTACTCCACTATTTGGTCTCTTGTGTCTAACCCATTCCTTGAATTTAAGCCTGGCCTCACGGTGAGCGTCACGAATATGACTATTCCATCCACACACCACTTTCCCTCTTCTTGACCTGCAGCCCCCCACCACATTTGTTTGCTCGGCAGCGTTACGTAAAATGCTTACAATTTTGCCGTATATGTCGTTCAAGACATATTTATGTTCTACTGAGCTGCATGACCCATAGCCACACTCTGAGAATTCAGGTGGAAAATCAATGTCACGAAGCCTATCATTACACAAGTCCTTGTAACACTTGATCTATATTTACATTATGTTAAAAAAATTGTAAAACTAATATATTATTTCAGAACTATTATCCACATCAGTTCGATTCTTCCGCCGATCAAAACACCGCCCATATCATGATTATTCCAGCACTGTACGCATGGACTTCCTGGCATAATTTTTTGCGTTCTTGGCATCCAGGGGTCCTCCAATACCGTGTATGTCTAGTATCTGGCCTCTTATTAAAGCGAGATTCGTCTTTAGATATTATGTGGATAACGGTGTCGGTCGCTGTCGGTGACGATAACTACAGTGTGAAAGCAAGTCCCCCGCCGCGTCTGTCTGTCTGTCTGAACGAGATAAACTCAAAAACTACCAAACGGATTTTCAAACGGTTTTCACCAATAGATGGAGAAAGGATGGATTAAGGTTTTGTGTAAATTGGCTGAAATATGACGATTATTGTTGAAGGTATCGGAAAAAATCATGCCGACTGGGAACTTTACTGGCGTGCGCCGCGTAAACCGTAAAAGATACGTAAAAATAATGTTTGAAAGAATGGTTCACCTTAAAAAGTTTAACAAAAAGTCCGCATCGGCATACGTCTATCTTATAAGGATGGCCCACAGTATCCATTTTTATCTTTTACAACTTGATAAAAATTTCATTGTTATTTCCGAAGCTATTATGACCGTTATTTTAATAATCCTTATCCCATAAAATATGTTATTAAATTGGGCATTTAGTTTAGATTAAAATATGTCTTGACATCATATCATTTAAATGAATGGTTTAAAAGATATCGCAGATTCAAAATTACGCGTAGCAAAATAATTTTATCGTTGACGCGAACGCGGGCGCAGCGGTAGGTAGGAGTCTATGACCTCCTCGGCTTTTAGGTATGTAATCTCGGTGGTACGTTCCCGTGGGATATTTTGCGACATCCACGAGGGCGAAGCCGCGGGTAAAAGCTAGTAAATTATAATTTGCTACAGAAGCAGTAAAAAATTATAAATTAATTATGGATAAATTTATCCCAACTACGGAACCCTTCATTGTGCATGCCGTGCCGGTTTTTATATAAATAATACAGAAGATTAATTAACAATTTTTAATTTCATGTTGTATAACTATAATTAATAAATATTTTAGTTGATAATTAAATATTTTGTATTATTTGTGTCCTCCATAGCTCGCTATGTGCAAAAGTTTCATAGACTGAGATAAACTAACGTTCCGTACTCAGCACGCACTATTTTCATAGGTAAATGTTTCCGTCTTTATCTTGCACTTTTAGTTTGACAGTTGTGCGGTAGTGACAAGAATAATGCCAAGCATGCTAAATAAGTAATATTTGAAATTCCGGTCTGCGATTTCGTTAGTTCAACTTTTGGTCACTGGTTCAGATAAGTTTGTATCGGTGACGTGGCAGCCGACCACTAAAGATGGAACCGCCACTCCCCGCGTGCGGGGGAAATAAGCCACACCCGTCAAACTAATATTTATTTTCAAGGTAGGCCCTTAATGCGTTTCGATTTGAAGGCCGTGTGTGTTATGATTTTATTATAATATGTAACAAATATAATCTGTGGTAAGAACCACGAACTTGTTTGGTATCTGTAAAATAAACGTCAGTTGTCTCTAAACCACCCCTGCGTTTTATTAGGTTATGGGCCCAGTCCCGTAAATTAATAACTCAATAGCAAATAAGTTCAGTGTATTCGATTCGATATAAAAAATGTCTACAAATTACTTGGCGAGTGTTCCAAAATTGAAAGGTCGCGAGAATTACGACGACTGGTGTTTCGCGGCGGAAAATGTGCTCGTGTTGGAGGGAATGGCGGATGCCATCAAGGCACCTTTATCGTCATTAGCTACTCCAGCTCAGATAGCAGATGATTTGAAGGCGAAAGCAAAGTTAATATTGACAATCGACGCTTCTGTCTACGTCCATATCAAACAAGCGGCTACAACATACGACTTGTGGAAGACGTTGAAAAATATGTTCGACGATTCAGGATATTCACGTAAAATCAGTTTGCTGAGAAATCTTATTAGCATACGCCTAGAAAACTGCGAGTCTATGACGAGCTATGTCAGCCAGATCATCGAGACTGCTCAAAAATTAATCCGCACCGGCTTCGAAATAAATGACCAGTGGATTGGGTCGCTTATGTTAGCTGGATTACCAGAGAAATTTAGTCCAATGATTATGGCAATCGAGCATTCGGGCATAAACATTGGTGCGGACGCCATTAAAACAAAGCTATTGGACATGAGTGCAGATTTTGAGGTTAAGTCGGAGGGTGCATTTGCCGCCAAAAATTTTCACAGGCGTAGTGTTGGCAGCACTGCAAAAACTCAAGCTCAACATGGCAGTGGCGGAAGCGGAAAGGACGGAACGCGCCCACGCCCACCTGACAATACTAGTGAAAACAACATGGCGCGGAAGAAAACAATTCGTTGCTATAAATGCAAACAGATTGGACATTTTAAAAATCAATGTCCGGGTGCAGAGCAAAAGTCAAATGCATTTAGTGCAGTTTTCCTTACAAAGGAATTCAATCAATCAGATTGGCACTTGGATTCCGGCGCAAGCACGCATATAGTTTCGAACGCGAACTTATTGTCAAACGTTTGCTATCAACCTAAAACTAAGGAGATAATAGTTGCAAATCAAACCGTTGTGCAAGTTTTATGCTCTGGAGACCTTCAGCTTACGACATGTGTCGGCGAAAAAGAGTTTACAATTAATGTAAACAATGTTTTGTGTGTACCAAACCTCACCACCAACTTATTATCGGTGAGTAGAATAATTGCGAGCGGCAACAGAGTGATATTTAATCAGCATGGATGTTTAATTCATAACTCACAGAATGATTGTATTGGCGAGGCACACTTAGTAAACGGTGTATTCAGGTTAAATGTTGTGAAGTCGGTACAACTCTTAGCAGCAGCAGTAAAGACGTCGAGCACTACTTGGCATAGGCGGTTAGGCCATATCAATGCCAGTGATTTAAATAAACTAAAAAATAGAGCAGTTGAAGGTGTTAGTTTTGTTGATAAATGTGATACGGCTAAGTCCAGCTGCATAGTTTGTTGTGAAGGCAAACAAACAAGACTACCATTTCCTCAAAGCACCAGCAGAAGTCAGGAAGTCCTAGAACTGGTCCACACGGATCTATGTGGGCCAATGGAGAATCTATCTCTAGGTAAAGCCAGATATTACCTATTATTTGTGGATGACTTCAGCAGAATGTGCACTGTATTTTTTCTGCGATCTAAAAATGAAACATTTATGTACTTCAAACAATACAAAGAGTTTGTTGAGAATCAGCAGTCAAAGAAAATAAAAACATTAAGATCAGACAACGGAGGAGAGTTTTGTTCCATGGAAATGACAAACTATCTGAGGCAATGCGGCATACTTCATCAGAAAACAAACAGTTATACACCAGAGCAAAATGGACTATGTGAGAGAAACAATAGATCCATCGTTGAGAAGGCACGTTGTCTCCTTTATGATGGCCAGTTTGAAAAGTTCCTTTGGGCAGAAGCTGTAAACACAGCGGTCTACATTAAGAACAGATCACCGGCAGCAGGTTTAGACCAGAATATTACTCCGTATGAAATATGGACTGGCAGAAAGCTGAATTTGAGTCATCTGCGGATCTTCGGCAGTCCAGCAATGGTCCATATTCCCAAGGATAAACGCAGAAAATGGGATAAGAAAGCGAAGAAAATGTACCTAGTTGGATATTCTGAGAATGTCAAGGGCTATCGCTTGTATAATCCTATTTCGCGAGATGTTATTGTAGCCAGAGATGTTGTTGTCATGGAGAAAACAGATGACAGTTTAACAACATCTATTGTGATTGAAGAGAATAGGCAACCTGATGAGTCAGCCGATGCAGTTCCAGTGATAAATTCAGATGAAGGAAATCAAAATGATAAGACATATGTCCCTGATAATTCATCAAGTGACTCAGATGACAGTTTTAGTGACACTTTGTCTTTATCACCAGAAGCAAAGAATCTCATCTCTAGGCAGTGTGACATAAACCCACCAGAAAAACGTGTTAGACGCAAACCAGATTTCTACCATGCAAACATGTGTGTGGAAATGTCAGATGAACAGATTTCCCTTAGTGATGCAATAAGTGGATCAGAAAAACATCATTGGCAGCGTGCAATAAAAGAAGAATTAAAATCTTTTAATGATAGTGACTCATGGGATCTAGTAGATAGGCCAAAAGAAGGTACTGTAGTGAAAAATAAGTGGGTGTTTAAAAAAAAATACAACAGTGAAGGTGAAGTGCGTTTTAGGGCCAGACTTGTTGCAAAGGGCTTTACCCAGAAAAAGGGCATAGACTATAATGAGACCTTTTCACCAGTTTTAAAATACTCCACTTTTAGATTGTTATTAGCTTTAAGTATTGAACTAGGTCTAAAAATGAACCATCTTGATGTACCCACTGCATTCCTTAATGGATTTCTTTATGAAACAGTGTATATGGAAATACCAGAATGTTCAAATTTCGATAATTGTGATAACAAAGTTTTAAAATTAAAGAAAGCTGTCTATGGCCTCAAGCAATCAGCTAGAGCTTGGTACACTCGTGTAGAGGATTGCTTGTTAAAGTTAGAGTTCAAAAAGTCAAATTAAGAACCATGTCTCTTTGTTAAAAATCATCATAATATAAAGATTTATGTAGCGTTATTTGTAGACGATTTTTTTGTTTTTTATAATTGTCAGAATGTCTATGAAGAGTTAATTAATGAGTTAATTGCAAAATTTAGAATAAAAAATTTGGGTCAGATCAAACAGTGTCTGGGAATGCATATAAATATATGTAAAGACAGTATTACTGTTGACCAAAAGCAATTTATAGAGACTATTCTACAGAAGTTTAATATGTCAGATTGTTCACATAAAGATACACCCATGGAAATTAACTTGAAGTTAGAAAAAGATGTAAACAATAAATTTGAAAAAAAATATCCATATCAACAGTTAATTGGTAGCTTAATGTACTTGTCAGTAGTCACCAGACCAGATATTACCTATAGATGTTAGTTTTCTGAGTCAATATAATAATAGTTTTAATGAAACTCATTGGAAACATTTAAAACGTTTGTTAAAATACCTAAAGAAAACTATTCGCTACGGTTTAGTTTATAGGAAGACAGGCTGTAATCTGTATGGTTTCGTTGATGCCGATTGGGCATCTTGCACAATGGATAGACGGTCATATACAGGTTTTTGTTTCATAATGTCAGGATCAGTGATTTCTTATGAATCTAAAAAACAAAAAACTGTAGCACTCTCCAGTACAGAAGCAGAATATATGGCCCTATCTGAATCATGTAAAGAGGCAATATATCTAAGGAATATATTAGGTGAATTGATTGTGTTAAATGAAAGTATGCCACTGTGTTTGTATAGTGACAACCAAAGTTCAATTAAATTAGCTATTAATCCATTGTTTCACAATAAGCGCACAAAACATATTGACATAAGGCATCACTTTGTAAGAGAATGTGTTTCAGCAAAGAAAATAGAAATTAAATATGTGTCAACGTTAGAAATGCCAGCAGACATTTTTACAAAAAGTTTGTGTGCCAATAAACATTATAAGTTTTTAAAATTGATTGGCTTGTCTGAAATGTAATTACCTATAATTTAAAACTTTAGGTTAAAAGGTTGTTGACAAGTTGTTGACTTGTAATTATTTATTTTTTGTAGTTAGATTATTTTGTTAAGTCAGGATGTTATGATTTTATTATAATATGTAACAAATATAATCTGTGGTAAGAACCACGAACTTGTTTGGTATCTGTAAAATAAACGTCAGTTGTCTCTAAACCACCCCTGCGTTTTATTAGTGTGTGCGGGAGAAAAGACAGGCATTTATTAGGCTTTTCAATTAGTTGCAAAAGTAGTTATTGTTATTAGTTAGGATGGAACGGTGACCAACCACGCGAGAGCCAAATTGTTCGCAGTAACTTATTTAAGGCACCCCGATCAAATGGGTTAGGTCAGAACTGTGATCAACCACGAGCGAACCGAGCGAGCCAAGCGAGCGATGCTGTGGGAGCAGCCGCTGAGCGATACATCCAAGTTAGTAGCAGTAACGCTATTTAATATTTTTAGGTCCCTAAAATAAGAATTATTTATCATTCACAAAAAGAGGCGCAATAATATTTTATTAGAGTGTTCAATATATTTTTTTTTATATTATATAATTTATTTTATTCATGATGATGATGATAATGATGATATATTTATACAGGTAATTTATTTTAATCATGATGATGATGATGATATATTTATTTATATTTTATATAATTTGTTTATAAAAGCGCAACATGTTTTTGTTTAATTAGAGGTTCGATTAAAATACATGCCATACCTATACACGTAGATAATTAACTGTTTTGACCATCAACTTGATCTATTTTCAACCCCACTGTGAAACCGATCTGTTTGCGCGTGATAAACCTTTTGATGACAAGTATTAAGTGTTGTAACATAGAACCCATTAACAGCTAATGATAGCCATTACAAAGAAGTATGGACATAATGAGTTAGTCTGAATTTTCTTTGAAAATAGAGGACGTAGATACATACGTCAGTGCGTTTATGTTTCTATACCCAGATTGATATATAGGTTGGCCCAAGACGCGAAAATCCAAAAAAAAACATTCCCAAAGCCTCTCGCCAGCGGTTTTCCGGAATAAAATAATAGTTATAAAAGAATAGTTTAGGAGCTAGACGGTTTGTAAATTTTTTTGGTAAATTATCACTTGGCTTCAGACTTTTTAACCGACTTCAAATAGGAGGATGCTCTCAATTCATCTGTATGTTTTTTTTTTTTCGTATGTTTGTTACGCGATTACTCTGTCAATTATGGACTGATTTTGAAAATTGATTTGCTTTGCTTTGTAAATGCTTTACTAGATTTTTGTTTGAAAGGGTATGCTCCCGAGGTGGTCCCATATAAATTTTATTAACTTTACTTGGATAGTTTTTGAGTTAGCTTCAATAATACATATTTTTCCCACTTAGTTTATATGGATAATATGATGATAACTTCCGATCACTGCTATTTACATAGCAGGTTAGTGGTATTCGAATTTGTGTGGGGTAGGTATCACAACTAAAAGTGCAAAATAAAAACTTTTTTACAAAAAAGGAACAACCGACTTCCAAAATAGACACTACAAAGTCAAAAATAACTTTAATTTCGGAAGTCGGTGGCAAAAAACGAAAGTTTAAAACCAAATACACCGACTTTCGAACTTAAAATTATTTTTGACTTTGTAGTGTATTTTTTAGAAGTCGGTAGTTTTTTTATTTATACTTTTCTGTGTTGCAATATTAAAAAAATCTTTAGCTTTTAAATCCTTTAATTTATGGTATATGGTCGATAAAATATAAAAAAAAACATCTAGATCGTAAACTATAAATACCTAATCGCTGAACATGCATGGGGGTCTTCCGGAAAGCCAAAGCCCTTGGAGCGAGGATTCAAGTATTTTTCTTTGTATTTTACCGGCCACCATAAATAAACTATACGAGCATTTAACTTTCATATCGATAAAAAATAACTATAAATTGAGCAAGAGATCAAGTTTTTCTGAAATACAATGAATAAGTCTCCACCTGTGACATCCTCGTTGGTCTTGTGTTTGAAAGAAAGAAAAGAAAGAAAGAAATTAAATTTATTTTGCAAGCACCACTGCTGAGCATGAGGTCTTGGGTTCGATTCCCAGTTCGAGCAAAGTGTTATTGGGTTTTTCCACCAGGAATTTACCAGTAACAGCCGGTAGTCTGGATTTGGGAATGGCAATAGGCTCGAACCCTTCAACATGGGACTTTAACTGGCGAAATACGGGTGTACTATAGTTGCAGCTCAGCCCAACCGTTCGGGGAATTAAATATAAAAAATATAAATATAAAATATAAAAATCGTTTATTTATAAAAAGGGGCACATTACAAAGGGGAATAGGCTTTTTGTTTTTTCAACTTAATATGACAGCTCCAAATATCATTTGTCTCTCTGTTTCCAGTTACCGAAAGTTTCAATTAGTTCGGCGTCCTTCAGAATCTGCCCTGTTGCCCAAATATCTCCGTTATTTACTGTCCATTGCAGGCACTATTTACTTAGGTCACACAACATAACTAGTAAAAAAAAAAACAACTAAGTCCATACATCTGAATACCGCTGACCTATACATTTATGTACAATTTTACAACATATTAAGAGTGCTTGCGTTGTCCTAAATCCTAAATACACAATAAACCCTTACTATGATTCATGTGACAATTTCGCCGCAATTAGTTTGATGCCTTTTGTTTCTTGCGATAGAGTTGGATACCGTTTGGCAGTCAATACCGGACTGTGGTTAATCCCTTTAGGCATTTGTCCCACCGATGATTAAAAGCGACTAGAGGGCAACTATTCTCTCAAAGTTCTCACGAACGTTATGATACAGTTCAGTATAAATAAAACAGATGCATATAGTAATATTATGTATAATAAGTTGATTATAGGTAACTTATCACATTACTGGCGAGTACGCTATTTCAGTACTAGGTATCCTGCGTCCGCAATTTAGTTACTAAACATGTAAGCGGCCGTTTTAAGCCCTCTGGGTTTAAAACGGCCGCTTTGGCAGAATCATAATATTTATGATAATATTATGAATCACACAAACTGTCACAAACTGACAATTCATAATATTATCTGCGTTCAATTCATATTACGCAACGGAAGTGTATAGAGTGCCGCAAGAATATTTGCGGCATACTAGTGGCGCTGCGTCGACCCGGCTAAAGTGCCGTAAGCATTGCATTGTCACTGTCACTTGTTATTTTGTTTGATTGTTGAGGTTAGTTTCTTTCATCTATAGCCGGCTAAACTTGAGTGCCATAATCCCTTGGCTTAGCAAATGTAAATGGCTGAAAGGTATGTTAGGTTAGAACTGTGACCACACAACGTACGAGCCGAGCGGGCATAGCGAGCGGTGCCGCGGCAGCGGCCGGCGAGTGCCAGGGTCCGGTAAAGCACAAGAGAATGTAATTTTTTGGGAATGTGGTGTTTTACAGCGACCTAACCTCAACAATCAAACAAAATACCAAGTGACGTGACAATGACAATGCAATGCTAACGGCACTTTAGCCGGGCCGAGGCGGTGTTAATAAAGTGCCGGTAGTGGCACTTTACAAGTACCCATGAAACCAATTTGTGAAAAAAAATATCAACTAATACGCAAAAATAATCTAACAACATGGTGTTTGTGTTTAAAAAAGTTGTTTTTATTACCTATCGGATATCAGTTTCATGTTTAAACTCATTTTATAAATAATTTCTAAGATAATTGAATTGCCTGTACATTCTCGTCACTTGTAAATGCTTTACTAGTTTTTTGCTCAACCCCGCTCTCAATGGGACAGTAGCCTTAGGGTAGAGACAAAAAGTCTATAGTAATCCTTTGGGATCTGATCTTTGTTGTTCGCCGATACGGGCTTAGGCTAGGTCTGACAATGGATTAGATACGTTAGTAAGTCGATGAGGAGGTAGGCTGTGAACGACAGCTGTATCTTTCAATCAGCTTTAAGGATTAGGTCGTGTATTTTCTGATTATAGGTATTCGTTTAGTTTCCTACTTCTCCAGTTGGTTCAATTGGGTTTTGAGGGTTTACCCAGATAGATAATACAGGGCCAGAATCGAAGTACAAAGAAAATGTTCAAAAGCCTCTCTCTAAGGGCTTTCTAAAATAAAATAATGGTTATAAAAGAATAGTTTAGGAGCTAGACGGATTTTAATACCTATAATTTGGAGAATTCTTATTTGACTTCAGACTTTTTTATTTATCTCTTTCTGTTTCGCATTTTTTTTTAATAATTTTAAACTTAGTTCTACTGTCTTCCAATACAAGATACAAGGTACAACGCAATCAACCCACTGCGTCTATCTGTTAGTCTGAACGCAATAAACTCCTTAAAAAGACTGTTACTTTTCTTTCTGGCGCTTATGATGATCAAGTCGAATTAAATGCCCGAAATAATAACTGTATTGCCGAACTCCTCAAGAATAACGCCGCGATGAGCGCTCAAGTGAGGGATTTGGAGACTAAATTGCAGCAAATTGATCAACTGGCACGTGAAAGCAATATCGAGATTCAGTGCGTTCCTGAACACAAAACCGAAAACCTGTTAACGGTCGTAAAACAAGTGGGTAGAGTTGTGGGAAATGAACTTAGCGATAATGAAATTCAGTCATTTCATAGAGTTGCCAAATTAAATGAAGAGTCAAATCGTCCACGTAGCATAGTCGTCAAGTTAGCCAGTCCTCGCATTCGAGATAATCTACTTGCTGCAGTTAGAAATTTTAATAAGAAGAATGAGTCGGAGAAGTTGAACAGCAGCCATATTGGCATTGGTGGAGAGAAGCAGCCGATTTTTGTTACGGAAAATCTGACTCTGGCTAATAAAAAACTACATGCGGCGACAAGAATCGCTGCTAAGGAAAGGAAATACAACTTTGTATGGGTTCGAAATGGTCGTATATTTGTGAGGAAAGATGTAACAACTAAATCTGTTCTAGTAAAAAATTTGGCATTTGTAGATTCTTTGTAACTTATTATTTTATTAGTCACATATTTTGCACGTTTATGACAGTTATAATATTTTAAATTCCAATTTAAAATCTATTATCAAAATGTAAGAGGCTTACGAACCAAGACAGAAGATTTTTATTCTGCGGCGTTAAATTTTGATTACGATATCATTATCGGCACGGAAAGTTGGCTCAACGATACGGTATTAGACCATGAATTTTTGGATAACCGATACAGAGTGTTCAGGCGCGACAGGTCATCTACGGTATCATCGACTACAAAAAAGGATGGTGGGGGGGTGTTTGTTGCAATTTTGGACAAATATGAGGTCTCGCGGAGGTTAAATTGGGAGTCCCATTGCGAGGAATTGTGGATTACAATCAAATGTGAGAGTGGCTTAAGAGTTAATTTTTGTGCGGTTTATATCCCACCTCCAATCAAACAAGACTATATCGATGCCCTGTTTCGAAACTTTACAGAAATAATTAATAAAAAGAGCAAAATCAATTCTATCAACATACTAATCGGTGATTTTAATATGGGTAGTATCTATTGGGAATATAATGCGGATTCTGGTCTATTGGTCCCCAAAGGATCTAATAGTAATTTAGAACACAGTTTTTTAGACATGCTAGCTTTTAATGATCTTCATCAATGCAACACGATACTCAACGCTTCAAACCGTATTTTAGATCTAGTTCTTAGTAGTAGTGACAACAAAGTGCTGGTGTCTCAGGCCTCATTTCCACTTATACCAATTGATCCTCATCATCCAGCGTTGGACATCTCGTTTAAATCTAATATTAAAAATCCTCTTGTGCAAAATAAAATCTCATACTTGAACTTTTATCTTTGTAATTATGAAGCGGCCAACGCTGAACTTGCGAAAATTTCTTGGTCTGATGAATGGAATTCTATAACTAATATTAACGGAATGTTGCAAAGATTTTATGATATTCTTATGCCAATTATTAAACTGCATACTCCGATTACAAAACCACGAGATGAACGCTATCCTGTCTGGTACAGTAGAGCTTTACTGAAAGTAATTAAAGAAAAAGCAAAATATCACAATATATATAAAAAATACGGAAATCCTAGAGATAAAATTACGTTTGAATGCTTAAGAATGCGTTGCAGTGAGTTGATAAAAGATTGTTATGCTAATTTTAAAAAGAATATAGCTGAACACCTACGTACCAATCCTAAGCATGTCTGGAAGTACTTAAAAAATAAGCGGATAGGTAACAATTATATTCCCAACAAAATGAATTTTAATAATACTACGTTTGCCAGGGGCGGGCAGGACATTTGTGACTTGTTTTCCAGTAATTTTCAATCGGTATATAGAGTAAATAGTAACACAGATACTTCAACGCCTGTTAAACCCACTCCATGTAACAATAACACTTTCAGTCAGTGCAGACTTGAAGTGAGAGAAGTTTTTGATTACTTGTCTTCCCTAGATTGTGAGAAGGGGCCCGGGCCTGACTCAATCCCTCCTCTCTTCCTTAGAAAATGTGCAGCGAACCTGGCTGATCCTCTGACTACAATGTTTAACTATTCTTTGGCGCAGGGCATATTCCCTGATCAGTGGAAAATTGCACACGTCACGCCAATCTTTAAATCTGGTAGTGTTGATGATGTTGCAAATTACAGACCAGTGTCCATTCTATCTGCTTGTGGTAAAATTATTGAATCGCTTGTTCAGAAAAAACTGTTTTCTCACTTTAAAAATGTGCTGGATGATAACCAGCACGGTTTTCGCCCCAAAAAATCGACACTGTCTAATCTCGTCGAGTATGTTTCATATATATCATCTGCATTAGATGACGGTAGAGAAGTTCATGCAATATACACCGACTTTAAAAAGGCCTTCGATTTGGTAGATCACGACTTACTAATTGCTAAATTGGAGAGTATGGGTATTCATGGGTCGCTGCTGCGTTGGTGCGAATCGTACTTAAAAAATCGCTCACAACTGGTGTATCTCAAGGGTTTCAAATCCAAACAATATTACATTCCATCAGGGGTACCACAGGGGTCACACCTGGGGCCTCTATTTTTCTTAGTTTTTATAAATGATTTGAGGTGCAAAATTGATTCGGAATATAAACTTTTTGCTGATGATTTAAAAATATATCGAACTATATACAACGAATCCGATATTATTCAGCTTCAGCTAGATTTAAATAACGTACACAATTGGTGCAAACAAAATAATATGTCATTAAATCATAACAAATGTTACTTTATAAAATTTAGCAGAAAAAGGAAAACATGTGAATATTATTACTCGATAAATAACAGCCCGCTTCAAGAAGTAGATACTATTAGGGACCTTGGTGTTTTAGTAGATAGTAGTTTAAGTTTCAGGAGTCATTACGACCAAATAATTAGTCGGGCATCTAAATTGTCAGGCTTCATCGTCAGGGAAATGAAAATTTTTAAAGAACCAATTCTGACTATTTCCATTTACAACAGCGTTATTAGAAGTATTCTGGAGTATTGTAGTACGGTGTGGAACCCGTTTTATCATGTGCACTCTGATCGGATAGAATGCGTTCAGAAAAGGTTCTTATACCATTTATGTTTCTCGGATAACAGATGTCGTAGTCTGAACTCATATAACTCTAGGCTTAGTCATTATAAAATGAAATCTTTAAGCGCACGGAGGAAATGTTTAGATTTCATGTTTTTGTATAAACTTATAAACGGTATAATAGATGCTCCTGAGCTTTTAGAAAAAGTGAAATTTAGTATCCCACGTAGTAGTAGCCGCTTAATTAACCGAAAGACTTTCGTCCTGCCTCATAGTCGTACTAATATAGGTCACTTTTCACCCATTTGCCGCATGCTTTCTCTTGCCAACTCCATTCGTGATGAAATAGATGTATTTACTGGTTCTGTAGCCTCAGTTAGGACTAAACTTAGAGTCTTAATTGTGTAATATTTTATGTTTTTATATTTTTTTCATTTTTATATTTAAGTTTTTCCTTCCCAAAACTTTTTCATAATTTATGATAGAGTTCACAATTTGTAAGTTTTGTTAATTTTTATTAATTTGTATTACTAGGTAACTACTAATTTGTGTTTACAGTAGGATGTTATTGGGCACTCTAAGCCACCTTACGTTCCATCGGCTCACTTCGTTCACCTCGTCACTTCAGGTGGCTTAGATTGCCCAATAACATATATGAAATTCATTCTGTTCCACCTGATGAACGGAAGGTGGAGTACGAATTTTTGCATAGTGCAGTAAAACAGGTGGCTTAGATTGCCCAATAACATATATGAAATCCATTCTATTCCACCTGATGAACGGAAGGTGGAGTACGAATTTTTGCATAGTGCAGTAAAACAGGTGGCTTAGATTGCCCAATAACATATATGAAATCCATTTCGATAACTTACCTGATGAACGGAAGGTGGAGTACGAATTTCTGCATAGTGCAGTAAAATATTGTTCGGCGCCTATTCCACCTGATGAACGGAAGGTGGAGTACGAATTTCTGCATAGTGCAGTAAAATATTGGTTCGGCGCCTATTCCACCTGATGAACGGAAGGTGGAGTACGAATTTTTGCATAGTGCAGTAAAACAGGTGGCTTAGATTGCCCAATAACATAAATGGATCTTCAAAGTTTGTGGATCGACAAAGTTTGTGGTTTTGGTGTTACTCCACTATTTGAATTTCATTTTGTTGCGAACGGAAAGTGGTTTAGAATGCCCAATACTATAAATAGATCTACAAATTTTGTGGTTTTGGCAATACTACACTTTTAGAATCACGTTTTGGTACGAACGGAAAGTCGTCTAGAATGCATAATAACATAAATGGATCTACAAAGTTTGTGGTTCGGGCGCTACTCCACTTTTAGAATCTCGTTTTGATGCGAACGGAAAGTCATCTAGAATGCTTAATAACATAAATGAATCTACAAAGTTTGTGGTTTGGGCGCTACTATACTATTTGAATTTCATTTTGTTGCGAACGGAAAGTGATTTAGAATGCCCAATAACATAAATGGATCTACAAAGTTTGTGATTTGGCGTTACTCCACTTTTTGAATTTCATTTTGTTGCGAACGGAAAGTCGTATAGAATGGCTAATAACATAAATGGATCTACAAAGTTTGTGATTTAGCGTTAGTCCACTTTTTTAATTTCATTTTGTTGCGAACGGAAAGTGGTTTAGATTGCCCAATAACATAAATGGATCTTCAAAGTTTGTGGTTTGTGTGCTACTCGACTATTTGAATTTAATTTTGTTGCGAACGGAAAGTCGTCTAGAACGGCTAATATCATAAATAGATCTACAAAGTTTGTGGTTCGGGCGCTACTCCACTTTTACAATATCGTTTTGGTGCGAACGGAAAGTGGTCTAGAATGCCTAATAACATAAATGGATCTACAAAGTTTGTGGTTCGAGCGATACGCCACTTTTAGAATCTCGTTTTGGTGCGAACGGAAAGTTGTCTAGAATGCCTAATAACATAAATGGATCTACAAAGTTTGTGGTTCGGGCGCTACTCCACTTTTAGAATCTCGTTTTGATGCGAACGGAAAGTCGTCTAGAATGGCTAATAACCTAAATGGATCTACAAAGTTTGTGGTTTGGGCGCTACTCTACTATTTGAATTTAATTTTGTTGCGAACTGAAAGTCGTCTAGAATGGCGAATAACATAAATGGATCTACAAAGTTTGTGGTTCGGGCGCTACTCCACTTTTAAAATCTCGTTTTGGTGCGAACAGAAAGTGGTCTAGAATGCCCAATAACATAAATGGATCTTCAAAGTTTGCGGTTTGTGCACTCCTCTACTATTTAAACTTAATTTTTAAATTTGGGTCAGATTGATTCATATCTCTTCACAAAGCAAAAAATAGGCTGCACCTACAGGCACATGCACATTCTATTTCTGTGACTCAGATTGACCACCAAGGACGTCTGAACTCTAGGTTACCGTAAACATTAAACTAAAATTTGGGTCAGATTAACTCATATCTCTTCACAGAGCAAGAAATAGCATGCACTTACAAGTACACGTTCATTCTATTTCCATGACCCCAGATTGGACACCAAGGATATCCAGAAGGATTAGTCAGCCTAGACACTGCGTTATCGTGTCTAGCTGCTTCCAGGATGCGCCACGAGGAGGCTCCTTTCATGCACCCCGCTAACCTAAACTTCAGGACAGTTGGTCTCATGTCTCTCCACAAAATTAGAGATAGTGCACAATTACACATCACTCCGTTTTCTGCGACCAGATTGGCTCGAGGACATCTGAACGTTAGGCTATCGATTACAATAAACTAAAATTTAGGTCAGATTGACTCATATCTCTTCACAGAGCAAGAAATTGCGTGCACTTGCAGGCACACGCTCATTCTATTTCTATGACCCCAGATTGGGCACCAAGGACATCTGAACTTTAGTCTACCATAACCATTAAACTAAAATTTAAATTTGGGTCAGATTGACTCATATCTCTTCACAGAGCAAGAAATAGCATACACCTGCAGGCACACACTCATTCTATTTCTATGGCCCCAGATTGGGCACCAAGGATATCCAAATTTTAATTTAATTTATTCATACACTACTTTACACGTTAACAAACAAGGGTGCTCGCTGTTTAAACCGCTATCCTAAAATTCAGGACAGATTGTCTCATGTCTCTTCACAAAGCAAAAAATAGGCTGCACCTACAGGCACATGCACATTCTATTTCTGTGACCCAGATTGGGCACCAAGGACATCTGAACTCTAGGTTACCGTAAACATGAAACTAAAATTTGGATCAGATTAACTCATATCTCTTCACAGAGCAAGAAATAGCATGCACTTACAAGTACACGCTCATTCTATTTCCATGACCCCAGATTGGGCACCAAGGATATCCAGAAGGATTAGTCAGCCTAGACACTGCGTTATCGTGTCTAGCTGCTTCCAGGATGCGCCACGAGGAGGCTCCTTTCATGCACCCCGCTAACCTAAACTTCAGGACAGTTGGTCTCATGTCTCTCCACAAAATTAGAGATAGTGCACAATTACACATCACTCCGTTTTCTGCGACCAGATTGGCTCGAGGACATCTGAACGTTAGGCTATCGATTACAATAAACTAAAATTTAGGTCAGATTGACTCATATCTCTTCACAGAGCAAGAAATAGCGTGCACTTGCAGGCACACGCTCATTCTATTTCTATGACCCCAGATTGGGCACCAAGGACATCTGAACTTTAGTCTACCATAACCATTAAACTAAAATTAAAATTTGGGTCAGATTGACTCATATCTCTTCACAGAGCAAGAAATAGCATGCACCTGCAGGCACACACTCATTCTATTTCTATGGCCCCAGATTGGGCACCAAGGATATCCAAATTTTTATTTAATTTATTCATACACTACTTTACACGTTAACAAAACAAGGACACTCGCTGTTTAAACCGATATCCTAAAATTCAGGACAGATTGTCTCATGTTTCTTCACAAAGCAAGAAATAGGCTGCACCTACAGGCACATGCACATTCTATTTCTGTGACCCAGATTGGGCACCAAGAACATCTGAACTCTAGGTTACCGTAAACATTAAACTAAAATTTGGGTCAGATTGACTCATATCTCTTCATAGAGCAAGAAATAGCATGCACTTACAGGTACACGCTCATTCTATTTCCATGACCCAGATTGGGCACCAAGGATATCCAAATATTAATTTAATTTATTCATACAGCTAACACTACCTTACACGTTAACGTACAAATAATGTATTGAGTAGGTCTCTCACTCCCTTTTTATATATTGTGCTCATGTCCGAGCATTCTGCTGGTTTCGCATGTTTTTACACGTGGAAACATATCAGGTAGCTGTCATGTATGTATAATTGTTCATTTATAATATCAAAGACGGCAAAATTGCATTATAATGCATTAATTTGCCTATTCGAACTTTATTGTAATATAAGACGATCGTCGTACATGTTGTAGTCGATAATTAAAATTTGGATTTGAGGGATCTTCCTATAATCATCTTCATCAAACGAGGTGTTCAAGAACCATATCAATTCCGTTATCTTGTTATAAATGAACGATTCTTTCCTTATCATAAATTACTAATTTTGTAATAAGTTGGTTTTAGTCTAAGAATTCTTTAAAAAGACGATTTCTTAATGTCATTGTTGAATTTAGGAACCGACTTTCTGTATATGAAATACTTTATAAAGTTTGATAGTTTTAGTAGTTTTATGATTTTACACCAGCTTTGAGTTTAACTGCAGCAAATTGCATTATACATTAATTTGCTTATTCGAACTTTATTGTAATTTAAGACGATCGTCGTACATGTTGTAGTCGATAATTAAAATTTGAATTTGAAGGATCTGCCTATAATCATCTTCATCAACTGGGGAGGTGTTCTTAAATAAGAACGATACCAATTCCGTAAATTTATTGTAAATTAATGATTTTTTCTATAACTTTAGGCATTTTCTGTGATACGATGGTTTTAGTCTAGGAATTCTTTCAAAAGGTGATCCATTAATGTCGTTGTTGAATTTAGAAACCGACTTCCTTTTTATGAATTGTTTTATAAAGTTTGTTAGTTTTAGTAGTTTGAGGATTTAACCCTAGCTTCGAGTTTAACTGCAACATAAAATTTGCTAAGTTTAAATGTGAATTTGTGCACGTGGATTATTCTGCATAAACATAAACACCTACACCTACTTTAAAAATAAAATATGTTTTGCAGTAATTCTAAACGACACGGTTAGGTACAGTACGACACAACTTAGATGTAGCGTAGATTTGAAAATTTTCATTCATTAATTTCAATTTCACGAATGTATTTGGCTATAAGACTTTACAAGTTATTGCGTTTTCGAAAGATCATTTTTACCTAAAGCTGTAATAAAGATTGGTGATTTTGAAGGCGCACTCAGTTCGGATGGTGATCGGTTTTACGAGTTTTGCCGATGCTACATCTAAGTTGTGTCGTACTGTATTGGTGCGGTTTTATTTGTCGGCGAGGGAAAAACGATAGTTTCATATTTCAATTCTCACGATAAAATTATTACATTAATTTGCTTATTCGAACTTTATAGTATTGTAAGACGATCGCCGCACATGTTGTAGACCGTAATTTAAATTTGAATTTGAAGGATCTGTCTATAATCATCTTCATCAAACTGGGGAGGTGTTCTTAAATAAGAACGATACCAATTCCGTAAATTTATTGTAAATTAGTGATTTTTTCTATAACTTTAGGCATTTTCTGTGATACGATGGTTTTAGTCTAGGAATTCTTTCAAAAGGTGATCCATTAATGTCGTTGTTGAATTTAGAAACCGACTTCCTTTTTATGAATTGTATTATAAAGTTTGTTAGTTTTAGTAGTTTGAGGATTTAACCCTAGCTTTGAGTTTAACTGCAACATAAAATTTGTTATTAATTTGCTTATTCGAACTTTATAGTATTGTAAGACGATCGCCGCACATGTTGTAGACCGTAATTTAAATTTGAATTTGAAGGATCTGTCTATAATCATCTTCATCAAACTGGGGAGGTGTTCTTAAATAAGAACGATACCAATTCCGTAAATTTATTGTAAATTAGTGATTTTTTCTATAACTTTAGGCATTTTCTGTGATACGATGGTTTTAGTCTAGGAATTCTTTCAAAAGATGATCCATTAATGTCGTTGTTGAATTTAGAAACCGACTTCCTTTTTATGAATTGTATTATAAAGTTTGTTAGTTTTAGTAGTTTGAGGATTTAACCCTAGCTTTGAGTTTAACTGCAACATAAAATTTGTTAAGTTTAAATGTGAATTTGTGCACGTGGATTATTCTGCATAAACATAAACACCCACACCTACTTTAAAAATAAAATATGTTTTGCAGTAATTCTAAACGACACGGTTAGGTATTGGTGCGGTTTTATTTGTCGGCGAGGGAAAAACGATAGTTTCATATTTCAATTCTCACGATAAAAAATGCAGTTTTGCAGTAACGGTATGCAATTATATGTGTGCCGACAAGCATGAACTTGTTTGGTTAAATAATTGTACCTTATCTTCATTCCATTACATAATTTATTCCTCTTTTACGTATTGATTAGAGTTGTTTTGCGACTTTCCTATCGATCAACCCAAAAATGATTATAAACGGTTAAAAAAGTTATATTAATCGAGAACGATTTAAATTTTGTTCTTCTTCAAAACCGTTTTAACAACGTTCCTTCCGAACGTAATTGGAATAAATCGGATCTTAGGTTATTCAGACGAAACCGTTTCGAAAATATATCGTTATCCGAGCCCTGCTTTTATAGAAATTAAAGTTTAAGAGCGAAGTTGTCTCCACTCCTAAAGAGGATCGGTGGAAGAATTCATTTGCACTTAAAGTGCAACTTAAGACGTAGATATGAGATAAGGTGTAGATGACACCTGTAACACAGGTTTTTTCCTAGCATAGGGTCTTTGATCAATATTTTGTACCAGGCTATTTCCACGTGTAATCAAGTGTCACCCTGTATGTATACATAAGTTCGTTTTACCCGTTGGATGATTTTATATCAATTTAAGTTTACTGTAACACATCTATGAACTTACTTTTTGAAACGGGTTCGTTTACATATTTTGTTCTGCAACAAATAAAAAAATGTTTTCAGGATATTTTACTTTCGGCTCATCTTAACATGTAGATTTTTTTATTATTTCAGATTGATTTATGTTGTCATGCAGAGTTTTATAATACGGTTTATTAAACAAACATACATTCATTATTATAATACCTATTGTATATATTATTATTATAAGTAACAGCCTGGTGTGTCGGTTTCGTCTTTGTCAGCGAGCATTAAGACGACGGCGACCGTTGAATTGTCCATACAAACGTAATACATAAATCATTTGCAATTTGAACATATTTCCATCATATTATGTTAATATTTGGATTTAGATAGTATTTATCTAGGCTTGTACATCTTTTTTTTTTTCCAAAAATCTTACCTAAAATGAAGTTTAAGCGAATTGAATTTCACACATTTTTACAGCGAATTCATACTGTTTTTTCTGTATTATAAACAACAATATTTGGATTATTGTTTCGGCAGGAGCATAGCTTATATTATCAAGTTACAAAGTATAGAAAAAATTATGAAAGAATATTAAGTTCTCATTCATCATTTTTGGTATTACGGAACACATTCTAATTTATCATAAATTCCGATAGCTAGTAACAACGCTAACAACATACAACACACAACAACAACAACACAAAAACACAACAGAAGAGAGATAACAATATTCCACATGCATTTTCCACCCATCTCGACTTGCAGTTGCAAGCCGTGTTCGCCGAACCCTTAATTAAAGCTGGTTTCGTATTTCGTTTTTCACGACAAAATTGCAATTTGACAGAAGGGTTTTCAATCACTACGGTTTAATTAGACGTAAGTAACATATATTAGTCATTCACCTGTGAGAACATGTAATTAAGGTTTAATTTTGTTAAGAGGTAAATATTGCTGAAATTGTATTTTTTATGTATAAAACTAATCAATTCTGATCATAAAATTACATTCGCTCCAGTATATCTGATATGTACTAAGTACTATTCTTGTAAATAAATTCAGGGTTGTTATCTTAAAAAGTGCACACAACGTCGTGTTGCATACTTGAGTCGCGTTTAGTTGTGACAACCACCGAAAAGCAGTCACTTTTGTTACATATAAAAAAATATTTAAGTATATTAAAATTATTAATTAAAGGTAAGTTTCCGTATAAAAACCGACAAAAAAGAATATTTATGTATTGTATTGTTTTTATATTGACTTTATAAACAAATACGTTTGTTTTTTTTTTTTTTTTTTTTTCAGAATTATGGCTCGTTCACCATCATACAGCCCCACCATTCTGATCAATGATGATGAAGATCAAGATCAATCCATAATACGTGAGGTATGTAGTAATTATGCGTTATGTTACTGTTAATATATTTATATAACCCTGGGTTCGATCCCCGGGTCGGGTAGTGTTATTGGGTTTTTCTATCTAGAATTTCTCAGTAGCAGCCCGGAGTCTGGATTTGTGCCCGGTTGATGGCAATAGGCTCACCCCCTATTACATGGGACTTAAAAACATAACTGGCGAAATGTGGGTGTGTACCTGCTACAGATACACCTCTGCCCAGCCCTTCGGGGAAACAAGGCGTGATGTTATGTTATGTTAATATATTAATTTTTTATCTGATTATTTTTCTTTTTATTAATTTTATTATTTATTCCTTTTCACAGTGGAACTCTGCGGGTCTCAATGATAACAATCAGGACACCCGGCCTTTCGTTTACTCTCAGGACGATTATAACTCCTATATTGAGAGCTTAGAAAAACAACGGCGTAGAAATGAAGAACTGCTCAATAATCCAACGAATCCTCAAGAACAAACTCAACCCCAGAAAAAAGTGTTAAGAAAGAGAAAGCGTTCATCAAGATTTTCGCCATCAACATCATACATTGCTCGTCGAGGTAAACCAAGTGATAGCAGAGGACGTTATTTAATTAAACTAAATATTTACGAACTCAACGATTGTGAGAGTGATAATAACTATTCTAGTGACAGTGACAATGCTTGTACAAGTGTACAATATGTGGTGCGCGAAACTTTTGATGACGTGATGGATACTGCAGAGGTTCTAATAAAAAAAATCTCTGAAAACTTGATAAGTTAGTGATAATAATTATGTAATAATAATGTAGTTATTTGTAAGTTATACATTTTATATTTTTAAAGATAAGATTAATAATTTTTACGATATATTGTGTCGCGTAAACGCTCTTAAAACTAAATAAGTTCAAACATAATTTGCAACAAGTAATAAGATAATAATATCTATTTGGGGCACCAAGAACATACATGTTTTACAATTCAATTACGAGTACGTTACACATTACTTTTGTCTGGACCCTGCTATAAGTAATTGTCATTAGTAGATAGTAATGTATTTTTAACCGACTTCCAAAAGGTCAAGGTTATCAATTCGCAAATATATTTATGCAATGCATTACCAAAATTTTAAATGTAATTAGGAACCTACAGTAGTTATATGTTATAATTTTCTACATGTATTTTATTGACGTCCTAAATGGAAAGTTAGATAATCTCACAACCTACTTACAAACTTCCTATTATAAAATGTTTGTTACTCTTTTAAATGTGAAATATAATATTGCCGTGTAATGTAATTCAAATGGTATCGACTGAAGATGCTTCTGATCGGCTTTATTATGTATGTAATTTTAAATGTGTGTATTCTTGGTGTCCTTGTATTAGTTATAGAATTTATTAAGTACAAAATTAGTTTTATAAATAAAATACGACCTTTGATAATTACTGAGGTATTAGGTACATATATGTGTACTTTTATCTGAATGTATGTACATATACAAATAAATAATATTTTATATTCATACATCTGTTTCATTTCCATTCCCGATGACAAAGCGCATTGCGCTATTTGCGCTGACTGGTTTGTGCAATATAACACCGATCACGTCGCGCGCACGTCGCATCGCTTCATAACGCACATATTAGGTTGAACTTGTTGAAAAATGAAATAGATTCACAGCGCAAGGTTTTATGGAGTTTGCATTTCATAATAATATGATTAGTACATGCATCACATGGCAGTCAGCCGAACACATCACGTCGAATAAAACGAAACAAATTGTAAGTATTGTACAAGCGTATAAGTACTTGTAAAATTACTTCCTTATGCTGTTAGATATAATCAATAAATATAAATTTGTTTGTTTCAGATCATCAATACTGTGCGACTCTCCCGATTTAATCTTCTTCCAAAATGGTCAAGGTTTTCCCACTTCAAGTTTAAGCTGGAATGTTCGAGAGCAGCATAGACCTGAACCAACCAACAAAAAGTCTAGAGCAAGACGAGAGGGTCTAAAACGGAATACATCTGAGCATCCTTGCCATACATTATTAACAATGAAAAGAAAAAAAGGTTTACGAGTGATCCAGATACAAGTGTTTCAACATCAGTGAGCGACAAGAACCAAGTGTTGTAAGATCAAGTGATCATGAGAATGTGGTAGTGTTAAGTGCGCAATATGTAGTTAGTGAACCGGTGGACTACGATAGAGAAGAAACACAATAATTGATAAATAAAATTCCAAAGAAACTTTGTTGTGACGATTGTTATTAGTAAGTATGTATCTAGGTATGTACTTTGTAACTTATTGTATCAGTTTGTAGATTGCTTCTCGTTGTTGCAAGCGCGACTACTGAGCATGGTGTTCTGGGTTCGATCCCAGTCGGGTAAGGTTATTGGGTTTTTTCAATTACATGAGAGTCGATCCTAGGTAACATATCTTTAGTATATCATCATTATTGGGTTTTAGTTAATGTATAAGTTTAATGTTATAAGAGATATTAGTTTAATTTATTTATTATAAATTTATTTGTTAATCTCCTAGTATATTAAAATGTATGTACATAGGTCATCACAATTTTGTAAAGCCCATATAAATTAAAAATAAAATATTAAGGAAAATTTTGGACCTTAATTGTGTTCTTAATACTTTTTAGTAAAGAATTTTAGTCATTATGTAAGTTTTGTATGTTTTTAATCTAGTCGTGTATTAAAATCAGCCTAAATACATCGTAGTTCATAGTAGTTACCTAAGTTTCATGTAAATAAATAAAATATTAAATAACATGAGGGGCAGTTAATATTAATAAGGGACAGATGTAATTAAAAATTAAAATTAAATAAAACTTTATTTCAGACTTACTTATAAGGTCCATATTTTGTTAGTATTTTGGTTTTAGTAACAATGGTGTTAGTAATTAGTTTGTAATTGTAAATAATGTGAAAACAAAATAAATTATAATTTAAATCATGTTGTATTGCTATTACATAAACATAGGTACTCACACTTTAAATTAGCTCTATTGAAATGATCTCATTACAGGTAAGGTATACGTTTTCAATATTTGTCAATGTCTCATAAATAGAAAAAAAAGAATAAAACGAGTTTAAAAATCTGAAGCAGATCGTAGAATAGGAGTCAACCGAACAATCCATTTATGTTATTGCCAACCAAACTAGATTCAAAAGGTGGAGTAGCGTCTGAAAGAATCACTGAAAAATATTCGAATGTACAATTAATTATAAGTTTAGTTATTCACCTTCCCTGCTAAAAGAGTTTAACCTTAAGGTTACATAACGGCTAATGGTAGGTTTGCAGGGATCAACCCAATCGCAACCAAACGAGATTCAAAAAGTGGAGTATCGTCAAAACCACAAACTTTGTAGATCCATTTATGTTATTGGGCATTCTAAATCACTTTCCGTTCGCAACAAAATGAAATTCAAATAGTATAGTAGCGCCCAAACCACAAACTTTGTAGATTCATTTATGTTATTAAGCATTCTAGATGACTTTCCGTTCGCATCAAAACGAGATTCTAAAAGTGGAGTAGCGCTCAAACCATGCACTGAAAAATATTAAAATAGTGGAATAGGCGCCGAACCATTATTTTACTGCACTATGCAGAAATTCGTACTCCACCTTCCGTTCATCAGGTGGAATAGGCGCCGAACCAATATTTTACTGCACTATGCAGAAATTCGTACTCCACCTTCCGTTCATCAGGTGGAATAGGCGCCGAACAATATTTTACTGCACTATGCAGAAATTCGTACTCCACCTTCCGTTCATCAGGTAAGTTATCGAAATGGATTTCATATATGTTATTGGGCAATCTAAGCCACCTGTTTTACTGCACTATGCAAAAATTCGTACTCCACCTTCCGTTCATCAGGTGGAATAGAATGGATTTCATATATGTTATTGGGCAATCTAAGCCACCTGTTTTACTGCACTATGCAAAAATTCGTACTCCACCTTCCGTTCATCAGGTGGAACAGAATGAATTTCATATATGTTATTGGGCAATCTAAGCCACCTGAAGTGACGAGGTGAACGAAGTGAGCCGATGGAACGTAAGGTGGCTTAGAGTGCCCAATAACATCCTACTGTTTACATAAAAAATGCATGCCAGATTCACATCTAGTAGATGTCAATCAGAAATTTTGTGTTGTAACTTTTTTTTATTGCATTTGTGATTGTACATCAGTTTTGTGAATTATAATAAAAAAAAAAAAAACTCAAAAACTACCGAACGGATTTTCAAATGGTTGTCAGGTTGTCACCAATCGACGGAGTGATTCTTGAGGAAGGTTTAGGTTAGGTGTATAATTCATTTAGTTTTTAATTTTCGCGTAAATCAATAGAGTTATTGTTGTAGCACATAGGGTAGTTTTAATCCCAGTAGTACGTTCCTGTAGGATTATTTCGTCTTCCATGAGGGCGACGCCGCGGGGAAAAGGTAGTACAATATAAATAGTAGTAAGATATAGGTATGTTCTAGATTTGAGAGAATTCTTTCGTACTCATCTAGCCGCCAAATTCCCATGCGCAAACACCTAGACCTATGTAAATATTATATGCTCTGCACAGGAACCAAACTCACCATCTATTATGCACAGCTGTGTCTAACTAGGTCATCATCGCTCGTTTGCTGACTCTGAACTCAAATAAATTGTTCAAAAATATCATAGGAAATTAAATTCCAAATTGAATTAAGATATATATTTTATTGACATAAAAGTACCTATGTTACATTTTTATATGGAAACCCTGACTCCTGCGCTAGGTAACCTGTGTTACAGAAATCAGTGTTTTCTCCCAGTAGTTGTACACAGACTATTATGCAATAAGATTTAAATAAATTCTCTAGAACTTGATCATTTTCTCTTCACCACCCTTGGTTGACTGGTAGAGAATCACTAAGGCCGCCTTATTACGTTATTGTGCGAGAAGTTTAAATAAATAAATACATTTTATTTTATCTGGAGTGAATTCAATTGTCAAATCTGCTATCCACCGTTTTTGCAATAACGGCTGTTCCGTTCTAGCATTCATTTACTTTTATATTAAAAGGTTTATTTTTTTTATGTATAGGTTACCAGCTGCGCCCCGCGGTTTCGCCCGCATAAGTCTCGCTCTTGTGGGAATATCGAGATAAAAAGTATCCTATGTCCAAACCCAGGTCATGGTCTACCCATGTGCCAAATTTCTTCCAAATCCGATCAGCCGTTTTAGCGTGAAAGCGTAACAAACAAACAAACTCACTTTCGCATTTATAAAAGGGCAACTGAACGTGATGAGCACATACAACACGTTTAAGAGCCCTATTACATTTCGACTGATTTTGACGGTGATTTTTGCGTTAAATGGGCAACTTTGGCGTTCTTGTTCTGAGTAACTGAAAGACTTGGAAACTATGACTTATTGAGTTGTGGAGAATAGTTAGTATAGTACTTTATGCAAATTTTTCTCTCGTGAGTAGTACTATTGTACATAGCAAATGAAATGAAAATTTTTAAATAAGATCTTTTAAAAAGTCAAGTCGTCAAAGTAAGTTCATAGCGGCCTCTGAATTTTAAAATATTTATGGGATATCTAAAAAAATCCAATTCAAAATCATAAAAAACACTCAGAATTAACTGTAAATTTCTCCTTTCTTCATTCATATTTTTACGTAAAATTTATACCAGACGTTGGTTATGAAATTAAAATTGAATACTTAAAAAACAAAAACTTTATTATATAACTCATAATAAGCATAATTACAACCGCCAATTGCTACTTATGCGATGCATCGGGCGCTCGAACTGTCAAAACGCAATTTTGTGATAGCCCTCTTAAGAGCTGTCAGTATCATTATTTTCTATGGAATATTGACATTGACAGCTATTGAACTCCTGTCTTTAGTTAGGATGAAAGGAAATAAATTGTTCAAAATCGGATCGCAGTAAATTAAATTCCAAAATCTGTCGAATTTAACCTAACCCTTCGGTGAATTATATGCGTGATGTAATGTGTTTGTGTGTTCATCATTTTATTTCATCCGGGGTAAATTAAATTCCAGAACCTGCATATACGTCCATTATTTGCAATTAAATAATGCCTTGACTGCCTCGTTGGTCAAATGGTCGCAAGCGCTACTGCTGAGCATGAGGTCCTGGGTTTGATTCCCGGGTCGGGCAAAGTGTTATTAGGTTTATCTATCTGAAATTTCTCATTAACAGCCCTGAGTCTGGATTTGTGCCCGGTTGATGGCAATAGGCTCGCCCCCTATTACATGGGACTTAAACATAACTGGCGAAATGTGGGTATACCTGCTACAAAATTCAAAATTCAAAATTCAAAAGTCATTTATTCAAACTAGGCTGAGAATCAGCACTTTTTGAACGTCAAAATTACATAAGACAGTCCCCCAAAAACGCCCGCCCTTCACCACTTCCTAGTGCTTTTAGCTGGGAAGAAGAAGAGGCGCAACAAACTCCCCAGCAGCACAGCTGTCTGTTCAGTTAGAAAAAAAAAAAAAACACAGGTACACCTCTGCCGAACCCTTCGAGGAAACAAGGCGAGATGTTATTTTATGTTATTTGCAATTACGGGAACAGACTAGAATTCATTTACATTTATTTTAAAACGTATTTTTCAAACGTATAGTATATACTAGCAGCGCTCCGCGGTTTCACCCGCATAAGTTTAGATTCTATGTCCTTCTCCAGGTCATAATCTACCCATATGCCAAATTTCATCCAAATCCATTCAGCCGTTTTAGAGTGAAAGCGTCAAACGCCAAACAAACACACTTTCCCTTTTATAATATTATTATACTAGCTTTTGGATCGGATATTATCCCACGGGAACGTACTACCGGGATAAAAAGTACCCTATGTGTTCATTCAGGTTATAAACTATCTGTGTGCCAAATTTCATCCAAATCCGTTCAGCCGTTTTTGCGTGATTGAGGAACAAACTTTCACATGTAATAGTAGGATAGGATAGTTAGGATTGCCCGGTCCATCCTGATGTCAGCCCTGGGTGCACAAAAACTCCCAATACCGTCAAGCCTTATTGCGGCCCCGGGGACACGGTACGTTCACGCTGCTTCAAACTATATTTGTACTATGCATAGGGGCTAATATGGTCTATGGTTAATTTTATTCTATGGATTTGGTAATATACTTGTCACATAAATCGACTAAAACGTCAAAATATGCAGAAACAATTCTAGGAAAAAGTAAAAATTGAACATTTTGGCACGGCAAAATGGCGTCCGCGCATGCGTTCAGCGCGCTGCACTCCGCGTTCTATTTATTTGTTTTCTATTGTTTTTTAAGTGTAAATCGACGGGAAATGTTGTTTTTTAAATAATTAAGTAGTGTCGTCATCGTATATAGATAATATTTGCACTAAATAACATCGTAATTACCTATTACGGACCTATCAAAAAATGTAATCAAACTCGGTAATGAAAAAACGTGTTGATGTGAAATTTTGAGTTTTGTGTGTGTTTTGTGTATGTAATCGCTGGTAAGTCATTTATTTTATATTTTTTATTAAATAATAAATAATAGAAATGCATAATACAGAAAAAAAAAGAGTTAAATATTTTTTTTTCAACTAAATAATGTTACGTAATGATACGGTTATCTATTTATTGAACTTTTTTAATTATATGTGTTTTTATTTATTGTGTTTGTCCGTAAATAATGCTTTTGACCGATAGTATATGTATTCATAATGTATCCTGCGAAATTTCATGTGAATCGAACCAGTAGTTTTATTATAAACTAGCTTCTGCCCGCGGCTTCGCCCGCGTGGATGTCGGAACGTGTAACATGTCCTAAATCAGCGGGGTAATTGCGTAACACACTTACAATAGCAATGGGTTTCATTTTGAAAGCTCAAAAACATTAACTGCGTTATTTACGTTGTTGAGCAGACGGATTTCTCGAACATAATTACGAAGCAATATCTTCCACCCGCGGTTTTGCCTGAGTGGTAAATTGATAAAAGTAACCTATGTCCTTCCCCAGGCTTTAGACTATTCATCACAAACAGCTCAGCAGATTAGCCGTGAAACATACATATATGTATACACAGATAGATAGACGGACAGACAGACAGACAGACAGAGTTACTTTCGCTTTTATAATGTCAGGTAGGGATTGGTATGCATATATTTATTATTGAAGAGGATTAGTTAAGATTTAGATAATAGCGGTTTTACTTGTCGTACGGTAGCAGTAAATAATAAAAACTGAAAGAATTTGATTAAAGTATATAAGTAAGTAATTATCGATATGTTTTGACGGTTGTACTTACTACAATAAACTTCTGTAAACTATGTTAAATGATTTGTTTTGTTCAGCGAAAACATGAAGATTTTGTGACTTAGACACACGTGAGCAAGCTACGTAGAGCTGACCGTGGGAAAAACATGGCGTGCCCAAATGTATCCCTGCTACCTTTAAAGTTTGACCTTGTGATTTATTAATCGTCATCGAAAATGCAACCTTTAATGGGAACTGCAGACTCGATGGTATACTTGTCCTTGTACTGTGAAGGTCGGGCAAAATCCTGGCATTGAGACAATTTTATCCGCTCCAAAAGAAGTCATATGAAAACACGTATTGTATTTTCTTATATTTCTAAGGAAACGGCGAGACTCATCTGTTTCATTAGAGAAAAGTTCTCTCAAAGGTTCAACTGGCTCGTCTATAGAAGGAATGGCTACTTTTCCGCCCGAACAACACATACCTTCTACTTCCTCTTTCCATTTAAGAGCTCCGCAAAATTTGCAATCTTTGCTCATCGCTTCTATTTTTATAAGCTTGTGACTTTCATAATCAAGAGTCTCGTCATACTCAAATGCAGCTTTATCAAAAACGTGTTTCTTGAGAATGTTTGACGTCGCTGTGCTGCCCTTTCAGCAACAGCGAGTCTGCGAGATTCAGCCGCTTCAAAGGTTTCTGTGGCTCTTTGAGACGCCATATAAGCCGCTTGCTGCTGACGTCGAGCTTGTGTCTGTTCTGGTGTCTCTGCAGCTCGTTGAGAAATCAGATACTCAGCGTGTTGTTGATGCCGATCTTGGGACTGTTCTGGTGTCTCCGCAGCTCATTGAGACACCAGATACTCAGCATGCTGTTGTCGTCGAGCTTGGGACTCTTCAGGATTCTCAGCAGCTCGTTGAGATGCCAGATACTCAGCGTGTTGTTGACGCCGATCTTGGGACTGTTCTGGTGTATCCGCAGCTCGTTGAGATGCCAGATACTCAGCGTGTTGTTGACGCCGATCTTGGGACTGTTCTGGTGTCTCCGCAGCTCGTTGAGATGCCAGATACTCAGCGTGTTGTTGACGCCGATCTTGGGACTGTTCTGGTGTATCCGCAGCTCGTTGAGATGCCAGATACTCAGCGTGTTGTTGACGCCGATCTTGGGACTGTTCTGGTGTCTCCGCAGCTCGTTGAGATGCCAGATACTCAGCGTGTTGTTGACGCCGATCTTGGGACTGTTCTGGTGTATCCGCAGCTCGTTGAGATGCCAGATACTCAGCGTGTTGTTGACGCCGATCTTGGGACTGTTCTGGTGTCTCCGCAGCTCGTTGAGATGCCAGATACTCAGCGTGTTGTTGACGCCGATCTTGGGACTGTTCTGGTGTATCCGCAGCTCGTTGAGATGCCAGATACTCAGCGTGTTGTTGACGCCGATCTTGGGACTGTTCTGGTGTCTCAGTAGCTCTGTGTGCTGCCTCACGCAACACCTGCTCAGACCTTCGCAACTCAGCTTGTTGAGAAGTCTCGTTATTTCTAGCTATTTTCATAGCTCGAGCTTTATTAGAGCTTTGGGAAATATTAGACTTACGCTTTCCCGGCATTATTGCGAGTACTATTTAAAAAAAACACAAAAAGGTGGTAGGAATAAAAAAAAACTGTCTTTTTACTACTTTCAACACAACCTATACCTAAATCTAACCGTTATTCTCAAATTAAACAAACTAAAAAAAAATACAATCTTTAACTAAATAACCAACCAAAAAAAAACAATTCTTATTAAAATAGAAACGAATCTTTATTATAAAAATACTCCCTAAAAAATTATAAATCGCTTCCGAGTCGAATCCACTGTGAAAAATTGTAGCCTATGTGTTATTCTGATATATAAGCCACATTACTGTAAAGTTTCATTAAAATCCGTTCGGTAGTTTTTGCGTGAAAGAGTAACAAACATCCATACATCCATCCATCCATCCTCACAAACTTTCGCATTTATAATATTAGTAGGATTTTATAACAATTACCGGTGACGCGTCGCGTGACATGTAGCACTAGTTTGTACGAGTCTTTATTTGGTAGCTAATAAATCAACTAACCTTTTACGTAACCAAGGTTTATAATCACCATAGCACGGCATAGGATTAGCGTAGCACGGCGTAGACGTCGCGTAGCACCGGTTAGACGTCGCGTAGCAGAGCGTCGGCGCCGCGTAGCTCAGCGTAGGCGTCGCGTAGCATGGTGTATACGTCGCGTAGCACGGCGTAGACGTGAATCTATGCAAACGCTATAAGTATAATTTAAAATGCGTATAAGAAACGATACCTACATTTGTTGCCCAGACGAGAATTAGTGGCATCATTTGCGACGCGGCTTACTCAAAGAAAAACGAAGAACGTCATCTAAAATCACGAAATCAGTTATAAACCAGTTAAAAGTTATACCAAGAAGTTAAGACACCATTTTCTAAAATCATTTACCTACATTATTACCTAGTACATACACTTTAACACCGTTTATCCAAAGTTTTACCAAGCGTCCAAGCCTAGAACAAATAACAAGAAAAACATTTTCATTTAATCAGTTATCTAATAGAACAAGGTACCATTATTAATGTAAAAAAAAAAAAAAAAATTATACGTCGGACAGTCTTTGGACACTGCCGAAAGAAGTGAAAACTAAGTAACTTTTTATACAACGTAACGCCATCTAACGAAAATGTCAATAATTTATGTGGCTTGCTGTCAGTACAAGAACGAAAGCTGTAGCTCTCCATAAAGAAATTCCAAAAGAATAAAACAGAGTGAGCTGTCAACAGCATTTCTACTCTGTCTCCGTCTTACGAATTTTCGATCAGGTCACGTGTCCTGACGCGAGTTTAACATTTTTTACCCATCCCAAAAAAAGTGCACAACGCCGCCGCCACTAAAGAAGTTTTCACTTTAAAAAAGTGTGTTTATCAAAATAATTATATGTTTTATGTACTTAGTTATATCATCCTACTACTATTCTGACCACCCAGCAATCCTTCATGCGGTATCTACGCTGAAAGCGACCGGCTCATCGCGCGTAGAATAAGTATGCGATTGACGCAATCGTTTGTTTGAATTATGAATTTATGACGTACAAACTCGACTTGATTGATCGTGCGGTCTCTGATTGATCGTGCGGTGTCATGAACCGCCGGCTTACCTATCGCTACACATTACAGTTTACCGTAAGCGAAATCCGCGTTGTCTCTACCGGGGGCAGAAGGGATTACGGAACTCCCATGATGAGGTGAGTCTGAGACGCGGCGAAATCCGTCAACTCTCTAAACTCGAGATACTAAGAACTTGAGAGCTTGACTCGCATGCTCTAATGCTAAAATGCTACATATTTATGTAAAACTAGCTTCTGCCCGCGGCTTCGCCCGCGTGGATGTCGGAAATTATCCCACAGGAACGTGTAACATGTCCTAAATCAGCGGGGTAATTGCGTAGCACTTACAATAGCAATGGGTTTCATTTTGACAGTTTAACAATTAATTGCGTTATTTACGTTATTTCTCGAACATAATTATTAAGCAATAGCTTCTACTTGGCGCTCTGGCGCGTCATCCCCTGGCTGGCCCGCCCCTCCACCCTCGTTCTGTGCGCCGTCGACTCAATATCGCAGGTCATTCTTATCGTTCTAACTTTTAAACTATTTGTCCAAATTACTTAGTGTAAAAGACAAACTTTATCTACATTAAATACCAACAGCGATGAAGGTATTTATTTTGATAAGAATTAACTAAATACTCTAAAATATGCAATGTAAAAAAAGTATTCAATTTAACTGTATTTATTGCTCACTATTTTGGTTATAAAGGCTTTTATTTAGAACTCTTTAAGACAAACAATCCCACAATACATTTTCTTCATGTAACTCTAACGGTTTAGGCAGCGCACGCAGCATACGGTGGAGGTCTGCCCGGCTTGGGTGGACCACCGCGGCACCGCCGTGTCCTCGTGGAGGCGATCGGCGGCGGTGACCTCTCGCGTACGGCCCTGGTTCAGGCCATGGTGCGGAGCGAGAGGGCATGGCAAGCCGTCACCTCCTTCTGCAAAGCAGTAATGCTCGCGAAGGAGAAGGTGGAGCGCGCGAGGGAGTGGCAAAGGCCGCGCCCTACCAGCCCTAGCCGCCGCCGCCGTAGGAGACGTCCCGGGCGTCGGGAATTGATAGCCGATTTCCGGCCACCGTAGGCGCGGGCCTGCGGACGGAGAGTGAGACGGAGAGACGCCGTCCGATAAGGACCAGGCCCGGGTCGACGGCGCATCGTGTTCCACGCGCGCCTCAAAGAGATATCAAGGATCGAAGGAACACGTGTGGGTTTTAGTCAGTAAGAGTCTGACACGCCCTTCCGCTCCGCCCAGAGCGGGAGAAGTCATTATCCAATGACTTCCCTCGCTCTTTGATTAACCGCCCAAAAAAAAAAAGGCAGCGCACGCAAAGATAGATCTCAGAGGGCAGGAATTTTTCCGACTTACTTGATACTTATCGTTATATTATGGCCAAATCACATAAAATCTTTATAAATTGTAGCCTATGTGTTATTCTAATGTATAAGCTACATTATTGTAAAGTTTCATCAAAATCCGTTCAGTAGTTTTTGTGTGAAAGAGTAACAAACATCCATCCATCCATCCATCCATCCATCCATCCTCAGAAACTTTCGCATTTATAATATTAGTATAGGATTAATGTAGGGCAGTGTTTTTCAACCTTTTTCATGACTTGACCCCATTAGTATGAAAAAAATTTTTCGCGACCTCGACCATTCGAGAACGATTTGAACTCAGTCGAGATTCCCGCTGAGTCGAAGTTTCTGCAGCACGAAACCTAGCCTGATGTTCCCGAGTTGCAGAGAGCCTTGCCTCACGACCTTCCTCAGATTCCTGTGATCGAACTAATCTCATCCTTTTAGCATTTCTGCTACATTGGGAGAGGTTGGATCTTCTTCGAGGCATTCTTACAATAAAATAGTACTTACTACTTAACACACAGTTATTTAGTAAACACGTACTATATAAATACTTACAGATTATTATACAGTCTAAAATTGTCACAGTTTAAGTAATAAGTGTTAAGACGTGTAAACCAAACGTACTAACTTTATAAAACAAAAGAATTGCTAGAAAAATTAATTACTAACCTGAGCTAATAAACTTATACTTAATAAAGAAAATCAAGAAAAGAAATGCCTAACCTATACCAAATACTTATAATATTTATATACAAACCCTAAATAAAAATTAAGATAAGTATACCGAAAATCAAGGAAAGAAATGCCTAACCTATAACAAAATGTTCGATGTGATTCTTTAAATTGACATAACTTTTTTATTTATGAACCGATTGACATGAAATAAACACTAAATGTTAAGTGAAGCTTACTACAATATATTAGTGAAAACCGCATCTAAATCGAATAAGCCGTTTCTGATATTAGCGTGCACAAACACACAGACAAACAGACAAACCGACAAACAGACAAACAGACAAACAGACAAAAAAAAATTTAATTACAATCTCGGGTTTAGCATCGATATAATAACAACCCCTGCTATTTTTTTTTCATATATTTCCATTGTACAGACACCACTTTTCTACAATTTTATTATATGTTTATTTATATAATCAAAACAATGAAGAAAGGAATTTCTTATAAGAATCTGATAAGAATGTTTATTTATCAATACTAGCGTTCGCTTACAAAGATTCTAAGTATTATAAAAAATCCTTTGTCTAATCAGGAACCCAAAACCATTAACGATAAGACTATTTACGTAACAAAAAGCTCTCAGTTTTTGTTTATGTTAGCGAGCTCTTATCTCTGACGCGCCGCGGGCGTGCCGCGCGGCTTGAGGGATTGTTACGTCATCGCGCCGCGCGGCTTTAGAGGTACCTGATTCCACACTTGTAAAGAGCTTAACCAACAAAATAAACCACGCAATGAACTACCCACATATATTATTTTCTAACCCCCTAATCCGGACTAAGGTACCGTCAAGTCGGCAATAGGTAACGATGATAATAAAACATACGAAGAAGGCTGAGTTTTGTTGTCACGTCAGCGGTTTAGGATGCTGCATCAATCAACTTGGAGATTTAGTATTATCTTCTTTTGTTTTACCTGTGTAGGAATGCAGGGTCAAATAAAATTTGCTAGCGAAACTCTGCAAATGTGATGAGTAGGTACAAAAATTAAGTGTCAAATATAAATTATTTAAAAATAATTATTGATATCTAAATATGATCGGATTAAAAAAAAAAAGTTTTTTTTCAAGTTATTCGTTTTCAAGTAAGTTCAAATCGTTGACTCCAAATAAAATATCATGAACTCATTTTTATTGTTAGTAGTCTGGACACCATCTGCTGCATGTCAGACGATTTATTGGTCAAACTTACGACCCAGTGGGTCCCGCTTAATGGCAAACGACATCGTGGCCTAGATGGAGATGGTGGGATGAGCTGGACTCCTTTAATAAAGATTGGTCCTTGGCAGCTCTAGACAGAAAAGGGTATAAAGAGAGTACAGCAGAGAGACAATAACGGCTAACAAAAAAAAATACAAATAAAAGTATCGATACCCATGACCTCTGTGAAGTTTCGCTAGGTAATTAAATTTGACCTTGCATTTTGATTTGAATAAGTGCTGGTGTAATCACAAGTAAAGATATTTTCATATTATTTTCCAACATTGGCCCAACATTAGTCGGTTCTCCTTTTCGAGTCGATGGTACTTTTTAGATTAGTAAAAAGTACCATTGACTCGAACAGGGAAAGAAAAAGCTTGTTTTCTGAAATGGGAACCCTTTTGCAAGGCCTCTGGTATTGCAGATAACGCTTTTGCGAGGCCGCTGGTTTATAGGTGCACTGACCACTTACTATCGGGTGCTACGCTTGCTTATTTGCTACCCAATAAAATAAGAAAAATAATGATCTCACGTTTGTAACTGTCTACTGGCCAGACAGAAGGCACGTGTATTGATGACCACACTGCATGTCAGCTATTCTAGACCATTAATCCAGGTTTTCTCTATTTGTTTTCTGTCACAGTAAATGTAAAATAAAGCACTAAGAAGTCTAAGCACGAGAAACACCATTCCCACAATCGTGATGGGTTTTTTTTATCGTTGGACGTCTGTTGTTTCTAGTTGTTCCCACTGAGTTAGTACGAAATAAAATAAAAAGAAAATACTAAATCTCGCTGTACAATTTACGGACGACACATTTATCGTGCTATACTATAGAATAGTTCCATTTAAAAATCACGACACATTGAAAAAGATTTCTGTCTAGCTTACGACGCGATGTAGTGGCAATACTCGTTTAGTGCCTTCTTAAAAAAAAGCCATCAAAACACCGTGCCGTGTCGATTTTTCAATTGTTGGACGAGTGTCGTTTTTATGTCAACAGAAAATATGAATAAGAAATTAAAAATCGTACTGTAAATTTTTGCGGATGACGGCTTATCGTGGCAAAGTATAAATCTGTCATCAGACATGATATCAACTTCAGTCGTGTGAAGTCAATTAATATTGACTTCACACGACTGCAGCGGACCGCGTGAAGTTGATAACATGACTGAACGAAGTCCAACGTACAACTGCATGCAGTTGAGTATATCGACTGCGCAGGGTTGCCGCGATGTAGTCCGTCTTCTTTCTATTCTCCGTAGTCTGATGGCAGCCTAAGCAAACACGACACGACGCTTTGAATATAAAGGACGTCTATCTCACGACCCAGTGGGTAACTCAGCTTTAGATTTTAAATAGTCGATGATTTAAAATTAAATATTATTACAACACTTTGAACAAGACGTCTTCTTCTTTTCGTGTGGTGAGTGACTAACCTGGTGTCAGAATTTCAAAGCCGCCCAAGGACCTTTAACTATGCTTTACATACATGCCATCGAGAAATATCTCTCAGGCATGCCGGTTTCCTCACGATTTTTTCCTTCACCGTTTTTGAAGCAAGTGATAATTATACAATACGCACATGAATCTGAAAACTCAGTGGAGTCTTGGGTTCAAACTCGAGATCAATGACTTGAACAGGACATCTAGCTATCTATGATCACAACATTCGCTTTATACCAATTTCGTAAATACAAGGCCGCCATCTTTAAAACGTACAAAGCAGCCCATATTTTTCTTCCACGATAAATATGTCTCTAAAAATCCATTAATCCAAGCTCAACCTTCTGGACAAAGACAAAATGATCCAAAACATGAAAAACTGGTCATGTGCGAGTCGGGCTCGTACACGAAATTTTCCGAACCACCGCAAAATATTTACGAAAACGCTCAAAAAAAACCATGTTTCTTGTATGGGATGTACATCTTTTAGTTTTTAACTTTATTTTATTTTTATAATTTGTTGTTATAACGGTAATAGAAATACACAATTTGTGAAAATTTCAACTGTCTACCTGTTACGGTTCATGAGTTCATATAAATATTAATTAATTAAAGTTAAAATTTAAGGGAAGCAATACATTGACATAACAATAGTTATGACATTATAAAAATTCTGAAAATTCTAATGCATGCATCCTATTTGCTGTTACTGTATTTAATTTTTTATTTAATTGACATTGTGTAGGATGAAATAAAATATTTGCACATAGTAATGGTAGAATGTAAAGAGATCAGACAGTGTAAACCTACATACTTACAAATAAATGGATTTGATTTGATTTGAATTGAGAAACAGCCCGCTGACAGACAGACGGACAGCGAAGGCTTAATAATAGGATTCCGTTTGGCAACGTTTGGGTACGGAACCCAAAAAAAAAGCGATAGAAGCCGAGTATTAGGATTACAAATGAGTTTTATTTAAGGCCTTTATCCCCGTCAAGAGGGGTGGGTTTGTCACTTATCACCCCTTAACATTGACAGGGGTGAAATATGCCTGTATTGGAAACCTATTTAATGGTCAACAGTAGGTAGGTACCCTTGAATCGAAGTACATTGTCGAATAGGGTTTTTTTTTTGTTGTGGGACTTTTGTACGGTTGACAAAAGAGTTAGGGGTGTTTGCAAGAAAGAAATATATCTTTGGACTGGGCAGACATTATTATTTTATAATAATTTGCGAATTCAGATAAACAATGTCAAATACGAATATACGAAATAGACCAGAAGACCAGAACAGACGATCAGATGATAATATACGTATGCACTTAAAAAAACGGAGTACTTATGTAAGGATTTTAGCAGGTAGCGTTCTGTAGTTTCTGCCTACCCCCATGGGGAGGAGGCACAAGTTTATGTATGTATGTATGTCAGATTTTTTTGTAGGTAGCTGCTTGCATACTTAGGTGCATAAATGTCTTATATACAAAGATAGTATCACAAATCTTAGGTTTTAAATTTTTATTTATTAAGCTAGCAACAGATTTTTTTGTGGGTGTACAATTCTGACTATGACCCCATATCACCTTCGACCCCGTAACGATACAAACTCAAAAATATATTTATGAAAATGCAAAAAAAAACACTACAAAGTGAAACATAAAGTATTTCGGAAGTCGGTGTCTTTGGTTTTGAATCTTCGTTTTTTTGCCACCGACGCGACGTCCGAAAAAAAAGGTTTTATTTTTTGGAAAGTATTTATTTGTTACCGTTTTGTTGTGACACCTGCCCCACACAAATTCGAATACCACTACCTGCTATGTACGAGTAAATAAGAGTCATCATCGTCAGCCTATTAATGTTCCCACTGCTGGGACACAGGCCTCCTGTGAGAGGGAGTGGGCCGTAATCTACCACGCGGGCCCAGTGCGGGTTGGTAGATGTCACATGTCTTCGAATTTTTGGTTCTAAGACATGCCGGTTTCCTCACGATGTTTTCCTTCACCGTTTTGAGAGCAGTGGTGATGAAATTATTTACACAAAGTGAAACGCCTGCTTGGGTTCGAACCCACGACCTACAACTCGTAAGTCGGGGCCGTTACCACTGGGCCACCACTGCTCATAAAATAAGAGTGACAGGAAGTAATTATAACACCATCCACATAGACTAAGTAGGAAAAAAACGTATTATTGAAGCTAACTCAAAAACTACGCAAGCAAATTTATAAAGGACCACCGTGCAGACTTCCTCTATCAATTTCTTATAACCGGTCTACAATTGACGAAAATATCGATGAACATACATTTAAAAAAAACATCGAACCTCCTCCTTTTTGGAAGTCGGTTAAAAATAAGAACCTCTACATCTGAGTTGAACTTGGAACTAATCGATAACCTCAAACGCCAACAATAGTTTTTGCCAGACGATAAATAAATTATTGACAAGAAACACACTTAGTCAATGGACTCCATATTTAATAGGTCATAAATTCACCCCCACAGGGGATGTAATCGAATAGGCATCTAATCCCTGGATTGTCGTGAAAGAGACTGAGAAATTATTTAGCAGGTGGCTTTCCAGAGCTGCCAGCTGTATTGACCATTAAAAACAAGTCAAAGTCAAAGTCAAAGTTATTTATTTGCTTTAAATGCGGTTATATAAAGGTGTTATACGAGTATTCTTGAACGATGACACATTTCGCCATATTTTGGCATGCAAATATTAATAGGAAGGCACATTCAATTAAGTAATTATCTTTACATATTATAGTTGAAAATATTGACTAAACATAAAACGTTGTGTACAATCGACCAATCTTCCGCAAGCTCACCTTAAGGCTGACTGTCCACTGGATCGGAGAGGAGAGGAGCGGACCTGTACCAATATTAACCAATAGAATTGCATAAAATACCTGCTCCGTTTCAGTGGACAGCGATTTGCGCACTAGTTTAAAACGTCATACACAACAGGGTAGCGGAGCGAGTAAGCGGAGTGGGGAAGTAGAGCGGAGAAGCGGAAAAAACCCGGCCGCGGGGTATTGCAGCCCGCTCAAAATTCTCGTCGCGCGAACTCGACCTAACTCTGCTCAGTCCGCAACTCCGCTCCGCACTACCTCGCTCCGCATAAATGGACAGACTGAGGGAGTAATGCGGAGCCGAGGCCTCGCCTCGCCTCTCTCCCTCGCTCCACATCAATGGACAGGCAGCCTTAAGGATTAGGAAGTCACGTGACTATTCCCGCTAGTTTGAACTCCCCCATATAAGTTAGTTGACATAATAGCCGCGAGCGAATATATATTGTTCCACATCCCACGCGAGATTCACCTCAGAATGGCCAAAGGTTTATTCTATCTTGCCATAACCTTTTCGGTTAAACTTTCAAGGCTATGTAACACAAGAAGTCAGCCCACACCAATAACATTAAGATCACGTTTCTCCCATATTAATCTAACTTTTGGTCCCTAGTCCACGTGACACTTTTTTTCTGATAAGGGTTGCTACACACTCGTTCGGCTCGGCATGATTCGGCACAGATGGACGGCAAAATTAAATAAAAAATGTGGGGGTGATAATACGACAATAAATTAAATCACTCGGAATACTAATGCATAGGAGATTTTCTTTTCGTGTGGTTAGTGATTAACCTGGTGTAAGGGTTTTAAAAACATCCATGGGCCTCTTGGATGACTTGGCTTCACATGCCGTCGAGAAATATCCTCAGGCATGCCGGTTTCCTTACTATATTTTCCTTCACCGTTTTTGAAGCAAGTGATAATTATACAATACGCACATGAATCCGAAAAGTCAGAGGTGCGTGCCTTGGGTTCGAGACCTATGAGAGATTTGGCAGTCTGACGGTCACACCACTAGCCTATCACAGCTACTATTTTGAAACTATCAAATAAATAACATCGAAATTAAAAAAGTGTTTATTTTTTCAAACGAACTGGATTGTAGTGTTGGCCCGACTATGGGTTTTGCTAATCTTAGACTAGCTATAGTGACTAAACTATCAGATTTTTGTAATCAGCCTGAGAACGTCTTATGACATAGGAAGTTTAATTTATTGTCGTACTAGCTTATCCCCGGCGTTGCGAAGCAATTTTTTTAGGATCCTTCTCTGGCGCGCACACTACAACTTACAAAAGTTTCATCACAAGCGGTCGAGCTATTTTAGAGATTTTGCAAGACGAACGCATGATAATTGAAATTACATATATAAAGAAGATTGTCGTCTCACCTTGTATATTTTGCCGCCCGACTGTGCCGAGTCATACCGACCCGAACTCATGTATAGCACACCTTATAGTGACAGTCCTGAGCCCAGACGAGCTTTGTCATAACTTTGTGATGAGAATGAACGTCAAAGAAATCTCATCAAAAACTGCTTTTGTTTTAATGTCGTTCGTGTTAAGTAAGAAGAATTGTTCTGTTTATAGGTATATCAAAGGATTATAGGCCAACGTTTTTATTTTTGACGTGTCGTAAAGGGGACTGGGGAGTTACGTAAAGAGGAAAGGCAGTAACTGGGATCACGTGGTATGATATACACGTGGTGTCGTCGATGGCACATTTTATGTCCGTTTGAGCGAGCTTTTAATGGAAATCGATGGAGCAGCGTTTCAATAGATTTTGTTCGTTCCTTTATTATTTTGACTAACTTTGATCTGATCAATTGATGGTCAAAAAAGAAAATAACAGAGAATCTAAGAGCGCTTATACCAAAAGTTGGCAACGTCGCAAATGGCTGTCAAATAACCTGTGTTGATTAATTTGGAAATGTATGGAAGTATGAAATGCGACTAACTAGTGAACCAAAAATATTGATTATGAAATGCAATAATAAAATTAACATAGTAACACCGAATATTTAGCTTTTTACATTGTAAAAGGTTACAACATCAAATTCAGTGTTGTATTTGCAATTCATTACTAATATTCTAGTTCGCTAGTTAGCCACATTTTATATTTCTATAACTTAAATAAATTATTTCCTCCTTACTAATAAACGTTGTATATCGCCTGTATAGTTACACAACGCTTTGTCTTCTTCTTTCGAATGTCAAATTACTGACGACTGAAAGAGAGAAATCGGTGTGTAACTATACAAGCGATATACAACGTTTATTAGTAAGGGGGTTTGCCTTTGACTTTATACAGCAATATTGCCAAATTAATCAAAACAGCAGCATTTACGACGTTGACCACTTTCAGAATCACACGCTTTCTTTTGTGACTTTCAGGCGATATTTCCATTTTAGGCATGTTTTATTTTATCCCTAGTTATTATTTTCAAATCTAACGGTACCGGGGACATGCCAGGGAGTAGAGTACTCATGAAAATTAACAACTATTAAACGAACTAACTCTGAAATATGAAACAATAATCTTATGTCAAAAAAAAAAATACGAGACAGCCTGGGACTGCTGATTGAAGTGAAAACTAAGTAACGCCATCTAACGAAAATGTCTGGAATTTATTTGGCTTGCTGTCAGTACAAGAAAGAAAAATGTAGCTCCAAAAAAAAATCCAAAAAAATTAATCTGAGTGCGGTGTCAACAAAAACTTGAACGCCTTACGAATTTTCGATCAGGTCACGTGTCCTGACGCGAGTTTAAAATTTTTTACCTACCTATTCCAAAAAAAGTGCACAACGCCGCTAAAAAGGTTTTCACTTCAAAATATTTATCAATGGCACAACACTTTTACAATCAATGTACCTCACTTCACCTTCTTTTATACCGTTAAAGGCAACTACCTCTTAATATCACTAATTGCCCTCCTCATTCGGGCATCCTCTCACAATTGTTAATAAGAAACTAATGAGGCATGCTACACACTGCTGGTAATTACACCCGTGTGTCCCTCTCACAATTGCTTCAGTCCTTTTGTACCAGACGACAAAACGACTAAAAGGATGTTTCTTTTTAGGACTCCGTAGATAAATAGTAAGATTAAATTATTCAGGAGACCCGTTTTATAGTGTCAAAATAGGCACTATCCACAAAAAAATTACAGATATTGGAAGAAATAGATTTCCAAATAAGATAATCAGCTATCTGTATGTAATTACGTAACACATTTTCGTAAACATAATCAGCCTATTAATATTCCCACTGCAGGTACACAGGCCTCCTCTCTGTGAGAGGGAGTGGACTGTAATCTACCATGCGGGCCCAGTGCGGGTTGGTAGATGTCACATATCTTCGAATTTTTGGTTCTAAGGCATGCCGGTTTCCTCACGATGTTTTCCTTCACCGTTTTTAGAGCAGTGGTGATGAAATTATTTACACAAAGTAAAGCGCCTGCTTGAGTTCGAACCCACGACCTACACTTCGTAAGTCGGTGCCGTTACCACTGGGCCACCACTGTTCATCATTTTCGTAAACGATTGCGACTAATCAGTTTCATTTTGACATTTCAACAACATTCATTGCGTTATTTACATTGTTGAGCAGATTTATTTTTCGAACTTATGAAGCAGTGGATTAGCAATCTGTTTCAAAACGATTCAGATTTTGATTGATCGTGTATTACGCAATTAGGGTACAGAACTTATACAGTAGTGGTCAAACAGGGCGTAAAGGTATCTTAACATTCTGAAATTCATTCATTCAATCACTCAGTGGCAGACAACGCACAGCCTTCACCACTGAGTCTAGAAGCTTTATATTGAGCACAAGAGTCCCTCATACAAATGAGGGGGGACTCTTGTGCTCAATATAAAGCTGAAGGTGAAAAATAAGTAAGTATTTTTAAAAATTCATTCCCTAAAGGGGTTAAAATAGGGTATGATAGTTTGTATGAAAGTTCCAAATTTTTTACCGACGAGAAATCCCATCAGGCGCGCTCGTCTGGTAATCATGAACGCAAAATGTCTCTGCCTGTAAGTAGGTATGTTCGCTAAGAAACCGTTCAAAGTCAAAGTCTTTGGCTTGGTTTAAATGAACCTAGGTACTGTCTTGTAATGTATGTAACTTATGGAATAATCAGAGAACGGAGGAGCAGATATAACTACTATTAAAATGCAAATCAGTGCTCATATTCCCAGACCACACAATTCTAGAACGTTAATATAAATCTGACATTCCACTAAGCTATTTCAGTCACAAACTAAAGCCTATTTCAGTCTAAATCTAGATCGTTTTTCTTCGATTCTGAGCCTATTTTTATCTAACTTGTCGAGACAAGTTTCTGAACCCACGTCAGACCACAATCCTTTCTGACATAAACCCATTTTAGTCTAATCCTTCGTTTTCTGGTCTATCAGCCATTTGGTAGATCTAAATTGAATTTATGCGAAGTTTTCTGTATGACATGAATAGAATAGAATACTCTTTATTACGTTAGTTTGAATTCAAGATATAAATGAAGAAATTTTACTTATGGTGACACAATGGGCGGTCTTATCGCTAAAAGCTATCTTTAGCAGACAGCTTTTGGATGGATTAGAGGGAGAAGGAGAGGACAATACTGCAGGTAGTCAGTGGTGTACCATATTTACCTACATAATTATACTATCTGACCCGTCAGATGTTGTCCTGTCCAAATTTCAATTTCGATTTTTCGGCTGTGCCTTTGGAATTTTCCTTTTTTTTTCTAACCCACCTCGGTCGAGCCATTTTCGAGTTTTTGCGAGACTACCTAATGCATGGCAATTGATTTTTATATACTTAGAATTTAAATAAAAATAATAGGTGACCCGTCAGACGTGGTCCTGTCAACATTTTGATTTCGGTTTTTCGGCTGTGCTTTTGGATTTTTCCTAATATTCTTTTTTCTAAAATGCCTCAGCACGGAGCCGAAAAAAAAAAAAGGGTGATTCATTTTCTAGTTTTTGCTAGACTAATGCACGGCAATGAAATGTTTTTTTTATTTTATTTAAAGGATAGATAAACATAAAACAAGAGCAAGGAAATATAATAAATAGTGAGAGAAGGAAATCTTTGTATGTTTTTTTTTATTCTGTAGGCTATAAGTCATAAATTCATTACAAATTAAATGTTAAAGCAGTGTTATATTTTAAAACCTGAATAGAGAAAGATAAGATACTAAAACAGAGATCCATACTAAGGTCCAAATAACGGAAGCAAAGGTCAATGTCAACAACACTGTAGGTAGGTACGTCATCGTCTTCACTGTTTCTAAGAAACAATTTAAAACATAAACACGCCCTTGAGAACAGCTTCAAAGTAACATATTTCACAAAATTAATTGCTCAACAGGGTTGACTTACAAAGTTAATGTTAGCTAACAAAAAACCTGGCAAGTTAATGTCGAAGCGAGAGTAGAGAGTTCCGTACTCATTTTTAACCGACTTCCACAAAGGAGGAGGTTCTATGTTCGACTTTATTTTAATTAACTCCGTGTTTCCATTAGGAATTTCTCAGTAAATTCGTTAGGAATTTCTCAGTAGCACTCCGAAGTCTGGATTTAACATAACATAACATCACGCCTTGTCTCCTTGAAAGGTTGGGCAGAGGTGTAAGTACCTGTAGCAGGTACATCCACATTTCGCCAGTTATGTTTATGTCCTGTGTCATAGGGGATGAGCCTATTGCCATCAACCGCTACATATCCAGGCTCCGGGCTACTGAGAAATTTCAGATAGAAAAACCTAATAACACTAAATAAATTATGATTGTCGTATCTGAATGTATTTTACTGTGTGTACATAAATAATAAAATAAATAAATAAACACTTTACCCAACCCGGGAATTGAACCCAGGACCTCATGTACAGCAGTAGCGCATGCGACCATTAGACCATCGAGACAGTCTGGATGTGTTTCCGGTAAATGGCAAATGACCAGCAGCTAACCTTTTTTTGTATTTATATTTATTTATTTTTTAATTATACTTAAGTTTTCTCCTAACGTCATTGTCTGTAAAAAACGTCTTAAAAATACACGAAAAACAACAAAATGTGTTTCCTTTAAAAGTATCAAGTCATCTTCATCTTCAACATTGTAATTGCCATTTACTGGACACAACTCCAGACTTCGGACTGCTACTAAGAAATTCTTAATGGATTTACTGAGAAATTTCTAATGGAAAAACGGGGATAGGTTCGCTCCCTCTTACATGGGACTTAACATAACTGGCGAAGTGTGTCAGAGGTGTACTATAAGGTACACCTCTGTCCAACCCTGCGGGAACACAGGCTTGAGTTTTACATAGTAGAAAGAAAATTAAATAATTAAGCCTACAGCATATACACGCCTAGCATAACCACCGTAGATGTCAAAAATCAAGAAATGACATTTTTTATCATTAAGATCTCATGTAAAATGTATCAAAAATCACATCAATAAATGAATTTGAATTTGAAGTTAGATTATAATAAGTTATACGATAAGTCCTCATCTCTACCTACTATCTTTCTTTTGCTGTGCCCGACAGGGTCCACGATTGTTCCTCAAGCAAATGTTTACCACATAAGCACATACATTGAAAAATGCAATAAAGAATTGAGTATTTACATTAAGGTGGAACTAGTCGCGGGCTCGAACTCAATGGTGGGCATGGGCAAAAACCACGCTGTCTCACCTGGCATCGTGTCTGACAGAGATAGTATCAGTGCTGAGCAGTTAGAAGCTGGTCTACATGGACAACGTATAGTTCGCACGCACAGAAACACCGTACCGACCAATTTTTGTAAAACGAGCGCGTCAAAAATTACGCAAAGGCCTTTGGAAAAAAGATTTTTCTGAAAAAACCACTGCATAAATCAATTACAAATAAAATTTATTGAAATCTTCGATAATTTTTCTGTGTCGGTACGGATTTTGTTTTCGAGATTTCACACTTCTTGTATTACTTATTTACGCCCAAAGTTGCGTTAAAATTAGCAAGAAAAACGAATCTTTGTTGGCTTATAACTTTTTAATGGCTTTTTATTTTACTCTTCTGGTTCCTTACAGACAAAATTAATAATGAGACCTAACGATATCATTTTAAACTTTGAAAGTACGATGTCAAACAGTGAAGTAAAACCCCTCCGAAGTTTGTATGGAAAAAATATCAAATTGTTTCACCTTAATTAGATCTCACATCTTTTTGCGCTAGAAGAACTGCGTTGCGAGACTTGCATTTTTTTACATGTTTTGTTATTGATGGGATAAATTTTTCTTTGATAATTATGTTTATTCTTCTTACACATTTTAAGTGGTCACACTATGCTTACAGATTGCCATATTTGGGCATTGATCGAAACTTTTTTTCACTACGGAACCTTAAAAATACGAACCCAAGACAGATAATGTCCCCCCTTAAAACGAAGGGCAAGCAAAATTAGAGCCACTATGCTAATTAAGTAACACTAAGTTATAAGATAAAAGGCTATAAGGCTACTAAACATGAAGTCGTTTTAACTTAGACTCAACTTTTGTAATTTAGCTTTTGAGAAACTTACAGAACTTTTAATGAATGGCTTAGTCTTGGGCGTTTTTGGATTCTTAAGCAAACGGTTGAATATACCGTTTTCAAAATCCGTTTTTAGAAATCGTTTTCAGGAGCGGCTCCGGCTCGCAATTTCGACCATCTCTAGTAATATTGTAAGTGCATCGATTAAAACTATTCGAATCCGAACATAAAGAAATACTTGCTTACATAAAAGTGCTCTTGACGTGGTTTTGTGAAATTAGTTTGTCTAGTTCGGATAAGGTTTGTGAGGGAGAATTTTTTTAATCCAGCAAAGCACTTTACGGCCTCATAAAAGCTGAACTATCGGTACAGCTGTATCACTAAACCAAACTTTTGGCAGCTTAATGTAGTCTAGTCTCAGCCTAATTAGATGCATCAGGAAATTTTCATTTTTCAGGGCTTCGTCATTCACAGTTATTTTATGATAATTTACATGACACAATGCCAATTGCTTATTTGAGTAATGGGCGTAGCTTAAATCTAAAGTTGGATATCTGGTTCTTTGAGCATAATTAATAATAAAAACCAGTATATTGATCAGGCAGGGGCCATAGTCCTTCCATAGTTCCAGGTCACCAGTCAACTTAAGCCACCCAAACCCATAGTCCAATATCTTTGTTTCCATATCCTGCAATAAGTCCTACAATAACCGGGGGTAGTCCTTGGGTGCACTTGCGTAGTGGATACAGGGATAATAGTCGGTTGGTGCCTCATTTAATTAAAATGTCTAACGGGCCTCTGCGAGTTGGCTTCGGCCCCTCGTATGCCTTCCAAAGGTCCGGGACCCCAGGGTTCCGAGAATTGTTGAAAACAAGTATCAAAAGTACAGATAAAAGTGTAAAGATAAATTGTGGTAAAAAAAATGACTGTGTTTATTTACAGACATAATAATTTTGCAATACATAATTACTTCTGCCAAACTGCAAAGCAGTTTGCTGTCAGACGTAGCCCCTTTTTTAGTACATAAGAAACATAATTTGTAATAGCACGTTTTCACTTACACGCTAACCCGTTCATCCATTGTGTTACGTATATTGTGTAATATCATAAAATATAATACATATAACATTGAGAAACCAATTGGTATGCTATACATATATATACACCGATTTATTATATTTGTTTCTCACGGGTTGTTTAACGCGCCACGAATACAGAATGTATTGTGTTGGCAGGAACTATAAATCATTATTTGAGCTGTTTATTTGCCGGTTAGCAGTATAAATAACAGAGGAACTTAAATAGAAAATAAAAGCACCTATTGTAAAAATTGTAAATGCATTTTATGTGGGTATCTACATTTACTTTTTAAATTATAAAAAAAGAACAAACAAACGCTAGCGTGTAACTACACAACTGCAAAAATTTCTTTACTTAATATTTTTAATTTTTAAGCGATACCTTTTATTGTGGCTATTTTAACGCGCTGCGATTATAGAATGTATTGTGTCGGCAGGAAGTATAAATCATTATTTGAGCTGTTTATTTTCCGGTTAGTAGTATAAATAACAGAAGAATTAGAATATAGAAAATAAAAGCACGTATTGTAAAAACAGTAATGCATTTTATTTATCTACTTTACTATTTATTTTTATAATATTAAAAAAATATAGAAAAATTAAAAATAAACGCTAGCGTGTGCATATAATTCTTTTTAAAATTTTAAACGATACCATTAATTTTGGCTATTTAAATTTCAAAAGTTTAAAAGGTTATTTAATAATCTGGACCTAAAATTTCAAAACTGAAATAACAAAATAAAATAATTATATTAGCATCAATTCTAATTCCCAAGTAAAATCACCAATAAATAATAAACAGACCCAAATAACACCAATAACTCACACCCAAACATTTCAAACCTAACTCACGAATTCAAAGCTAATTAAACTAGAAACCTAATCGGCTGTCCCTAACCGTAATCAATCACAATTAAACTTACCCTGTTCAATTTAACTAGTTAAACACTAAACTTTCACAAAGTTTCAACACACTTTTAAATCACTTTCAATAAAATACAACACCTTTACGAAAAAAAAACTTTAAATACAATTTTTTTTTATGTTAATAAAAATTCACTGTGTATACACCAAGATTTGTTTTTATTATACTCAGTATTTTTTTTACTAAGAGAAACGTTCGTAAGTTACCGTTCTTTTCGAAAATGGAAGCTCATACGACATCCGTACCCGACCGATGCTGAAATGCTACTGAAATCGCAGCGCGATTCGGCGCAAGTTACAGGCTGGAAAACTTTCATAGGCAAACGAACTTTGTCGTTCACCCTTGGGCGTTTATCGCAAGGAATTAGTTTTTGTTTTTTTTTAATTATTTTGTGGATAATATATTAAATAATTAAGTTAAATAATTACTTGATGGATAAAAGGGGTGTGATGATCGCTTCATCCAATTACCTTCTGTCTGAATTGTAGCTCGAATGAAGCGACAAATACTTAAAATTTTCGTGTTATAGGTAGGTTTTTGGGTTTGATTTCATCATCAACAGAAATAACAGACTATAAATAAATAAAATAAATATTTTTTGTACGTTTTTGTATTTATTTGTATAGTTAGTTTTTTTTTTTACAACTTATTCATATTATAGCAGCCCCAGCACAGCTCACCGTGCTAGGAAGATGGGATGGCGCAAGGGTGTCGACACACGTTGCATCCCACACCAAAGGCCTACCCACCTTCCAAGGCATTATGGTCATACCGTCTGGTCTCTTCCCATCGTCGCGTGCCAAGCCATTGGGTTCTAAAACAGCTGGCACCCCGGCGGTGACAAGAGCACGACGGATGATGTCGTAGCGAGCCGGAAGGTGACGTCAACCCAGCATAGTGCCTATGTTGGGTGATGGTAACGCATGAAGCCAAAGGCCCGACTCCCACTCACCCACAGCCAGCAGGCGGGCACGCTGAGCAGTATTGGTCGACGTATTAATAAGTTTGTTCCGTAAATGTTAGTTAGTTAGTCATTTTATTTAGTATCTAGTGTAAATAGTTATATTGTAAAAATAATAATCTAAAAATCAATCAAACTTAAAATTATGGATTTGATATAAGAAAAATATTTCTGTATATTCCGCCCCCTTCCTTTTATATCAGGTAGGTACTAAATACTTTTTGTTACGGATAAATAGCTGGAGATATTACAATAAATAATTATACTAGAAATAATCTCTTTCTCTCCCTCTAAACAAATTCACGTGTATTTCCAATCATATTACGTTCGAAAGACAAAGTACGTAGTATCGTAATCTCGAGACAGATTACATCCTACATAAAGTTACATACAACGAAACCATCCGTCTGTAAAATGATAACCTGCGAGGTTTGGGACCGTTTTTTTTACCCATAACGGTGAAGCTCTTAGCCTGCATGTCACCTGATGATAAGGGATGATTAGACCGAAGGGGGAAGAGAATCCTCAACCACAGAGGAACTGGCTATCTTATCTCTAACTGCTGAAACACACAAAGCTGTTAACATTGTTGTTATGGCGACACACTTAGACAATATGGTGGTAGCCAGGTGGACTTAGAACAAGCCCTACCACCAACCAAACCCAGAAGAAAAAGGTCATTAAGGTCATTAACACTTTCAGGGACACTAAACGCCCGTAGGCTTTATAACAATAAAACTTCTATTATATCTCGTTTAGTGTCCTTGAATGCGTTAAGGGCAGTGGTGGCCCAGTGGTAACGGTGAACTTGCGAGTTGTAGGTCGTGGATTCGCACCCAGGCAGGCGCTTTACTTTCATAATTTTATTTTATTTGTTTTTATTTAAATTATGTAAAGAAGATACGGAATTTTACTCTTCCAACAAAATCTTTCTTCATAGGTAAGTACTGACAGTTGTTACCATCGCGAGTACCTAGATCCCGGTTGACGCTGCGCTGGCGTCATTTCGGATTGTCACAAGCAAAGAGAGGCCTTTGCTCAGGAGTGTTCGAAGATGGTCTGTGGATGATGATTATGACTTTACAGTTTCAAGGCAACGTCCTAGATTCCTATAATACATGGCGATGATAACCGACTTTTAATGATTTTATACAGATGATGATCACGTCTAAACGAGTAGTGTAATGAGTTGGAAAAAATATATAAGATATTTCTTATCGAAGAGGCGTACCAATAAAATCCCAATGTGTTGCTGTAATTAAAGACATTTAATTAATATCCAATTTATACCAAATAACATTTAAGTTCATTAAAATTATGTAGGTACTAGGTGTCTGTATATAAAAAACATAGGTACCTACCTGTAATTAAAGAAACGACATTAAAAGTTACATAATACGCCTAAATCGATTCTTCTTAAAATAAAATAAACTAATATTAACAACTAATAAATGGTTTTCTAAGTCATTTTGACATCTCCAAAGCTACAAAAGTAAATACATTTTCTTTACAAATATTGTTAAATTAGAGCATTTTCTTAATAACTTAATATTTTAGATCATCTTTATATTACATAGTGAAATTAATTTGTAAGGTTATGTCTAACGCGGATAAAAAACTGAGAATCACGCAAAATCTATCAAGAGTATTTATCTGAAACTTCGCCCATTTTAAAGATAATTTAATTCCTTATCTTTTAGTATACGTGTTTTATTAAAAAAGCTTTTGTTTTATGTATAATTATAAATTAATAATGAGTCTAATTTGGAACAGCGCTCCTTGATAGTTTTATTACCGTCTGGACGTACGACGCGTTGTGTGAGCTCAGTACAGAACACGCAAGCTATCACTATCTGCAAGTAACCCAATCGATTCTTTTAACACCGAAATTAACAAATAAAATCTGGCATCAGGTGGAAAGCACCGCAAAATTGCGGTGTGTAAAACTGCAATTCCTCTCATTCTTTTGTATTCGTGTACCTACCCATTCCGATTCAAAACCGAATGTTGAAAGCCCTCGTTTTTCGCCTCCCGGCCACGTTTTGTACGTCGGGCAGCTTTTGACTGTAAATGGTTGCACGTACCAATTTTAAAATGGTTGCATTTCTTTTGTTTTTGGTTTGAGCTATGTGCATGATAGAATTCGACTGTGTAATTTGGATATCATACCTAACATAGGATAATCCCTGAAGGACTGGGTAGAGGTATACCCTATAGGAGGTATATCAACGTGGCGTGTAGATCCCAATGTGTCTTAGTTTAGTTTGTGATCTCCTGTGCTCGTCTCAATAAATACTTTTTCTTTATTTCTTTTCTTTGTATTTCAACATTTCGTCATATACAGTATGTTAACTAACAGAGGGCGTTCCCGTTAACCCGCAATAGTATAGCGTCCATACATGCTAGAAAAAATATTAAAATCGAAAAAAAAATAACTTTTTTAATTTTTTTATCATAAAATATTCACGAAAAATATTAATTTCATACGTAAAGCAAACACTACACGCGTACTTGTCGCACTTGTCTTTCCAAGCTGAAAGACAAGTGAGCGTGTACAGAGTGTTACATTTACGTAACAATAAAAAAAAAAAAAAAAACATTAATTTTTCACTTTCAATATTTTATCTAGTTTGTATGGACGCTATACTATTGCGGGTTAACGGGAACGCCCTCTGTTAGTTAACATACTGTATGTAATAAATACGGGGCTAGCCTATTGCCATCGACCGGGCACAAATCCAGGCTCAGGGCTGCTCGTAACAAATTCCTGATGGGAAAACGTAATAACACTCTGCCCAACCTGGGACTAGCACCCAGGTCCTCATGCTCAGCGGTAGCGCTTGCCACCATGACTGGACCAACGATGCAGTTGGATAACATTGTGGCGTCATCTAGGTACATAGCCACATGCAAACTACGCATCAAAGACCTGACGTCACACAAAATACTGACGTCACATAAATCCTGCATCGCGCTAGCAGAGTTTACCGCGCAATAAACATAACTTTCCGATATCAATCGTTCGGCAGTCGCCCGCCAGATACGACGACCGTCTAGTCGGAGGATCCTCCCTTTCTATAGAGAATGAGTGTTCCTCTTACCTCTAAATTAGTCTGAAATAACGAACGGAATAGCAATCAAAGCAAATGAATTATTGAACTATGAATTATTTTTGCTATTGATCGTTGAGTTGTTGAAGAGAAGTAGTAGTTGGTAGGCCTCCTGACATTAACCTTGAACGTACAGATTAAATACGTAGAAAAAAAAACATTTGGGTAAAGTAAACTTTTATTTACATAGATTGCAGTACCTATGTTGGGGTTGGCTTCCAGTCTAACCGGATGCAGCTGAACACCGTATTTTACATAGAGTGACTGCCTATCTGACCTCCATAACCCAGTAACTGGGTAATACGATACCCCTCGGTAAGACTGGTTGTCAGACTTTCGGGATTCTGACGACCCGTAACGACTGCCAAAGATACACGAATGACAGCCGGGACCAACGGCTTAACGTGCTTTCCGAGGCACGGAGGAGTCTCAGTATATTAAAATGGTCACCCATCCACAGATCAACCCCGGAAAGGGTAGTTTAACCTGATGAATCGAACCGTGCGGCTGTTATAACTTAGCCACGAGAGACTGTGTGAGGACACAGTAAATAAGATTTGACAGTTAAATAGATGGATGATCCTTTTACAATCAATCTTTTAATAAACATGCAACAATTAAATAAAAATGAGTGAATAATATCAAATGAAATGTCATGATGATATAGTCAAATTATTGTTGAGATATTACTGTTGAACAATAGTCGGCATGGTATATTCATTCAATAAAATATCTTCTACAATACAATAGGAATAAAATAAAATTAATAGAAACAATGTTATATTTAGGTACCTATGTCAAATTAAATTACATTAAATTATTCAGTACATAGTATTTATTTAGAAAGTCATTTACAGAATAATAGCATTTTACCATTAATAATGCTGTCACTTTCTTTTTAAAGTTTAAGTACCTATACGAGTCTATGAACATCAATTGATAAAAAAATCCTCTGCCGTCCCGTCCGACAGTCTGCGCGAGCCATTATTCGACAGAAAGTATCTAACATAATGGCCAAAACTTAGAATGCCGTAAAAAATATATTTCTAACAACTAAACCTATTTAGTATCGTTTTGTTACGAACGCCTACAAAAGTAATTAAGCATGTTTTCAGGAGGACAATGAATCTTTTACGCGTGTGAGATCTTATCTCATATAACATTCATAAATTATTTCGCGTAGAGGTTGTTAACTCGCTTTTCAGAGGTAGTATGGCTGAAACGTATCATTTCCATAATACACTCCCGCTAAATAAAAAATTCAAAGTCATTTATTCAAACTAGGCTGAGAATCAGCACTTTTCGAACGTCAAAATTACATAAGACAGTCCCCCAAAAACGCCCTTCACCATTTCCTAGTGCTTTAGCTGGGAAGAAGAAGTGGCGCAACAAACTCCCCAGCATATAATTGCGTAACACATTTTCGTAAATGATTGAGACTAATCTGTTTCATTTTGACAGTTCAACAACATTCATTGCGTTATTTACGTTGTCGAGCAGTTTTTTTTATCGAACGTATTGCAGCAATGGATTAGCAATCTGTTTCAAAATGATTCGGATTGTGATTGATCGTGTATTACGCAATTAGGGTGCCGGTCTCCTAAATGTGGTTGGCAGCTGTCAAACTGGCGCTAGCATAGCTTTAACCAAAATAGAAGAATTTCCTATGGAACATTTTGATTTGACAAGGTCCCCTTTCCTTCCTCGTAAAGAGGCAGCTCGTTTATTCAATTCATTTTTATCACAACAGTTCTTTCATTATTTTTTTTTTTTAAACTGAGAGGTATCAAGGGACGCCCGGATGGAACGAAGTTATGGAATGAACCTCACAAAGGCATGCCACTAATTAGTACCTGTGGTCGCTCACAGATGGCGTTATAAAAAAAAAAAAAGTGTCGTTACAACTTTTGGTCTTAATTTTTTCCGTCTAGCCCCCTTTCGCAACGCGCGAAAGGGAACTTCGTTCCAAAACGCAGTCAACAAGGGAAACCAAAACACAACACAAACTTGACAGGTGATAGCTATGCTGGCGCCATCTATCTAAACTTTTCACCGGCCAACCTCATTGAGCCACACCCTCAGAGTAATATTAGTTATTACTCTGAGGTCACACCGTACATTTTAGGCCTAAAACATCAAAATACTGTTAAGTTATAGAAAAAGTATCTATGCAGTTTTGAAACTGACATACTGGCCAGTATGACAGCTTCAAAAACTGAATAGATACTTTTTCTATCTCATTTCTGTATCACCGTTGTTCCCAATTTGAAAAAGAAAAGACAATCGAGTTTGGTCGCTCTTATAGCAACAAGCTTTGATTAGAGCATCTGCGGCCGAACCCGTAACCAATCTATCACCAGTTTTGGCATACTGGAAATAGAAAATCTATCTATGGTTTCAACTGGTTTCAATGTCCTAATAATCTATCAATTAGGACCTTACGGAATTGTGAAACGACATTCAATGACAGATGGAATTATACTGTCTACCATCAATAACGATCTGTCTTTTGCTGAAAATAAGTTTTGGATTCGGCCGTAAGTCAAAAGTTATTGCGTTATTTGTGTTGTTTGTATAATAAAAGCTTTTTACAAAATAACTAAAAAAAAAAAGAACATACGACTTCCAAAAAAGACACTACAAAGTCAAAAATAACTTAATTTCGGAAGTCGGTGTATTTGGTTTTGAACTTTCGTTTCTTGCCACCGACTTCCGAAATTAAGTTATTTTTTAACTTTGTAGTGTGTTTTTTGGAAGTCGGTTGTTCTTTTTTTAACCGACTTCCAAAAGGAGGAGGTTCTCAATTCGTCTGTATGTTTTTTTAATATATATATTTTTTTTTGTATGTATGTTACGCGATTTCTCCGTCAATTGTGGACCGATTTTGAAAATTGTTTTTTTGTTAGAAAGGGTATGCTTCAGAGGTGGTCCCATATCAATTTTATTAACTTTACTTGTGTAGTTTTTGAGTTAGCTTCAATAATACGTATTTTTCCCACTTAGTGTATATGGATGATATAATGATAACTTCCAATCACTGTTATTTACATAGCAGGTTAGTGGTATTCGAATTTGTATGGGGTAGGTACCACAACTAAAAAGTGCAAAATAAAAACTTTTTACAAAAAAAGAACAACCGACTTCCAAAAAAGACACTACAAAGTCAAAAATAACTTTAATTTCGGAAGTCGGTGGCAAAAAACGAAAGTTCAAACACCAAATACACCGACTTCCGAAATTAAAGTTATTTTTGACTTTGTAGTGTCTTTTTTGGAAGTCGGAAGTCGGTTGTTCTTTTTTTGTAAAAAGTTTTTTTAAAGTTTTTATTTTGCACTTTTTAGTTGTGGTACCTACTCCACACAAATTCGAATACCCATGGGCGTACCCAGGGGGGGGGCAGAGGAGGGCAGCTGCCCCCCCCTGGATTTGATATGCCTAAGTACTGTTTTCGTAATAACTTATATTGCAGTCACATTAAGACTTTTACAAAATTACAATTACAATACCTATTATGCATTAATTTTAGAAAAAACCGCGCTGCGCGGCCTTTCATGTTCTATCATGCAAACAGACTTTAAAAAAGGAGGAGGTTCTATTTTCGACTGTTTTTTTTTGTTTGTTTACAATGTTCATCGATGTTTTCGTCAATTGTAGCCCAATTTAGAAAATACTTATTTCAATTGAAAAAACGTTCATTACGCGGTCCTCAATTGACGAAAATATCGATGAACATCAATCTTCCTAGCCTTTTTCCCAACTATTTTGGGGTCGGCTTCCAGTCTAACCGGATACAGCTGAATACCAGTATTATCGATGAACATACACATAAAAAATTTAAAATCACAGACGAACATAGAACCTCCTCCTTTTTTGGAGCCGGTAAAAAATACGTGAACGCAACAACAATTATGTATATCAAACTATGTAAAATATGTGCGGGGAGAAATTTCTGATTTGCCCCCCCCTGGGCCAAAAGCTGGGTACGCCCATGCGAATACCACTACCTGCTATGCAAATAACAGTGATAGGAAGTTAACATCATATCATCCATATAAATTAAGTGGGGAATAATACGTAGATATTATTGAAGCTAACTCAAAAACTATCCAAGCTATGTTAATAAAATTAATCCTCCTCGGGAGCATACCCTTTCAAACAAAAAAAAACAATTTTCAAAATCGGTCCACAATGACTGAGAAATCGCGAAACAAACATACAAAAAAAAAAAACGAATTGAGAACCTCCTCTTTAAACGACGAATTGAGAACCTCTAAAAGTCTCTAAACGACGAATTGAGAACCTCCTCTTTTTTGAAGTCGGTAAAAAAATAAAAACAATCGACTTCCAAAAAGACACTACAAAGTCAAAAATTGTTCACTCTTTAGTTGTGGTACCTACCCCACACAAATTCGAATACCACTACCTGCTATGTAAATAACAGTGACAGGAACTTATCACCATATTATGAAATCATCCACATAGGCTAAGTGAGAAAATACGTATTAATGAAGCTAACTCAAAAACTATCCAAGCAAAGTTAATACAATTTATATGGGACCACCTCAGTCTGGAGTATGACCTACCAAACAAAAAAAGAATCGTCAAAATCTATTCATAAGTGGCGGAGCAATCGCATAACAAACATATAAAAAAAAAAAAACATACAGTCGAAATTGAGATCCTCCTCCTTTTTGAAGTGAGTTAAAAAGAGTATCAACATTATTTTATTCATTCTGACGTCCAAATTGTGGATACTGCATCTGAAGTAGCCGTGCAACCTAGCAAGCATTTCTTCGTCCTGGGCTCAGTCAGCGAATCGTAAGTCCACCAAAAGAGTTGTCAGCGAAGCTGAAGGGGTCCGTTGGGCCGATGCCTACCACCGGGGTTGCGGATTGTCCTAAGGGGAAACCGTGGCCCCCGTCTAGGCAAGGGAAGGAACACGGGTGGGTTTTAGTCAGTAAGAGTCTGACACGCCCTTCCGCTCCCCCAGAGCGGGAGAAGTCATTTGATGATTTCCCACCCAAAAAAAAAAGTCCACCAAAATGTCATCAGACACAAAATTTTTATTTATTTGTAAAGCTTGTATTGTGATAGTATGGACTGTAATACTGTCTTCTAAAAAATAAGATTTATTATTAAATAAATATTTTCAGTTAAGTAGTTAAACTTACCTTACTAAAAGGCAAAATAAAACATTAATTAACGACCAAAATTTACAGGAGAAAGCTCTATTAATAAAGCATGTCTTATCTGATAAAGTTATACCTACCTATATATTAGCACAGCCCTGTCATGTAATAATTCATCGTTATTGTCTGTAATTTATTATTTTCCTCCCATTCATTATGAAATACTGCCTCCTTAATAATTTACACGCGTTATACACATGTCCCACCGCCGACGATAAACGAGAAGTGTGTAGAGCGAGCAACGAGTAGCGAGTGCACGACGGCTACGAGCGAAGAGCGATTACTCGTTGTTATGCGTATATACCAAACGTGAGTGTCTCAGCGAGTGTTCTGTCCGCCAAGCGAGCGTCGCTAAATGATAAATGATTTTATTTCTGTAAGTAGGTTTGTACAAACACACGTCAATCATATTTTAAAATCTATATGAGGTCGGCGTTTCCTATCTGACTACTCTGAGAAGAAAGGCCGAAACAAACTCAGGGGTCACAGTCCAGACAGTAGTCTTGGTCAGATAATTATTGTGAAGACTATGTAGATAGTTGAGCGAGTTCTCTCTTTGATAGCTCTTGTCCCTGTGACAAACGAGTAGCTTTAGCGACTGGCGATCAACATTTTCTCGCTTTAGTAATGTACAAAAGATTATAGGTCCAAGAAACATTACAGGAATATATATGTATATTACTAGCTTTTGCCCGCGGCTTCGCCCACGTTATTTTTGAGACAAAAAGTACCCTATTTCCTTCCCCAAGATGCCATCTATCTCCCTGCCAAATTTTATTAAAATCTGTTCAGTGGTTTAGCTGTGAAAAGGTAACATACAGACAGACAGACATACAGACAGACAGACAGAGTTACTTTCGAATTTATAATATTAGTATGGATTAATTGATCGCTGACTGTTCACACCGCCGCCGCGCGCCGCCGCCGTACCCGGCCGGCTAGTACTCTTTTGTCCCAGCGACAAGAGCTTTCAAATAGTGTACGCGCAATCGCTGCTCGTTGCTCTCGAGCTCGTTTATAGATGCTAGCTCAACGCTTCTCGTTATTCGCTTGCGGTGGGACAGGTACCTTAGTATCGTATGATGTGATAATAAGTTTTTTCGTATTTATGTTTGCCTGTTTTAGCTTGATTTCTTCCTATCGCTTTTTTTTGTTGATGAAACGTTAAAAAAAGAAATAGAAAGAAGGAAAATATGTTTGGCACATGACATATTAATAAGTAGGTATACACAATTATGACACAATATAAAGACAAGGAATAATCACCTGAATACAAAAAAATATAGGTAGCTTACAGCTGCGCCAATTTAAATATGTAATCGCGCCGAAGGCTTTCGTCGCGCTTTCGTCGTTGGCGACTATTCGGCAAAGAGCGCTGACTATACCCGGCTTCTTAATTTGTATTTTATTTAGTCTGAGTTTTAACCAAATGCCAATTGAGGAGCTCGTGGCTAAGTAATAACAGCCCCATGGATCGATCCATCAGGTTAAGCTACGCTTGCCGGGGTTAGTCCGTGAATGAGTGACCATCTTTACATACCAAGACTCCTCCGTGCGTCGGAAAGCACGTTAAGCCTTTGGTGGATCTTTTACAGTCGTTACGAGTCGTCAGAAGCCCGAAACTCTGACACCAGTCTTACGAAGGGGTATCGTATTACCCAGTTACTGGGTTGCGGAGGTCAGATAGGCAGTCACTCCATGTAAAATACTGGTATTCAGCTGCATCTGGTTAGACTGGAAGCCGACCCCAACATAGTTGGGAAAAGTCTTGGCAGATTGATTTAAAACAAATGCCTTCAACCAACACCTGTATCTACCCTCAATCCATTTAAACATTAGGTACCGTACCTGAATCATTTCTAACTATGATTACAACCCTGATTTCCCCCGACGACTGGACAATTTATTTCTGTCTGTCACGATGAAAAATAACCGCCTGTCTGAAAAAACTGAATCATCTTGTTTTCAGCCCTTTCAGCGACGCCATTCAAGAATGATGAATAAAAATTTCATTGAACGTGCTTTTGTGTTGAGGGAAATTGCTTAGTCAGGTGTTTAAAATTCGGTGACAGTTCTAAAAAATGGTTTGGAACAATGATGGTTGTTAATGTCACTTCGGTTTCGTTGACAAGTCATTATGTTAGAAACTTTTTAATGTCGTACTTACAGAAAGAGAATATTTACTTAATTTAACAACTTACAGACCTAAAATTATAATAATAATTATGTACAAGTATTTTAAAAATGAGAGGAAAATGTCATAGGCCATCAATAAATTCGTCCGCATCGCTAGCAACAGGGAAAGTGCCCAAAAGGCTGACAGCATTGCCACGTTGTATGGCAATGCTGTTTCTATGGTCAAGAAATTGGTCAGCCCTCTGGTCAAGTGAAGACTCGACCAACCGCTTGGCCGATGTCTTAAAAAACTAAGTGGGCACTCGGACCCCATGCCCCTAGTGTTTCGACCCCAAACCGTTCCAACATATAAGTCCTAATAAGATTGTAGTATTTGCGCCGTTAGAGCTGATTTTTCCGCACCTGCATCAGCCGCCCCAGCACAGCCCGCCGTGCTAGGAAGATGGGATGCCGCAAGGGTGTCAACACAAATTGCATCCTACACCAAAGGCCAACTTATTTAAGGCATTATGGTTATTCCGTCTGGTCTCTTCCCATCGTCACGTGCCAAGATGTTATTTAGAAACTTAATAAAGACTTAGACGAGCTACAACATTATACTCTAGCGTCGTCGAGATTAGTATTGTACACTTGTAGTAAAGGTCTTAATTATGTAGGTTAGGAAAGTGTTATTGGGTTTTTCCGTCTGAAGTTTCTTAGTAGCAGTCCGCAGTCTATGTACCACATACCTATATAATGGCGACGGACGACACTGGCACTTATAATATAATAATATCGTCTCTTACGTACTTTAGCTTAACTTCCTTTAGTTTTTTTTTAGATCTAGAAAGGTTCGGGAAAATAACAAAATAACATCCAGTGCATGCCAAGTGCGTGTCGGACCACGCACAATGAAGGGTTCCGTAGTTGGGATTTTGTCCTAAAAACAAACTTTACATTGTAGTTGAAAAACATGTTCTTCCATACATCGATATACGTCACGATCAATTTTCCAACTGCAAATGTATGTTTAATCATCATCATCATTTCAGCCGGAAGACGCGAGACGTCCACTGCTGGCAGAGCTAGGCAAAATACATGCATTGCTTTAATTAAAATACAAATTACAAAATACTATCTCGCACTTATTTAAAATACGAATTACAAAATATTTTTAAGTCGTGTATTTGAAATATAAAATACAAAATACAGTATTTTAACTATTTTTATTTAAAATACAAAATACATTCAGGTGTTAGGTTAGGTATATAAATAGAATAGAACTAGCCAAGTTACGTCATTGACAATTTGACGTATGTACCTGCAGTACAGACTACAGTACCTACAGTTTAAGTGCAGTGTTGCCAACTTTAAAGATTGATATATTTAGCGGTCGCCATTTTGGTTACGAAAGCTATCGAGCGCTATTTTCCCATTCATAAGATCGCTAAATTGTATTTATGTTCAAATGTATTTTGGAGCCATAAGTATTTAAAATACTAACTACAAAGTACCTCAGCGTCAGGTATTTGAAATACCAATTACAAATTACATTTATAAGAAGTAATTGAATTACAAATACCAATTACGTACTTGTATTTCAATTACGTATTTTAATTACAAGTAATTCAAATACTGCCCAACCCTGACTGCTGGACATGGGCCTCCCCCAAGCACCGCTACTTTGACCGCTTCTGTGCCTCCCGTATCCAGCGGATTCCTGCGGCTTTTACAAGGTCATTAGTCCATCTTGTGGGAGGCGTTTCAACGCTACGTCTTCCGGTACGCGGTCGCCACTCCAGAACCTTTCGACCCCATCGGCCATCTGTTCTGCGAGCAATGTGCCACTTATGTTTGGCAATTCTTCGGGCTATGTCGGTTACCTTGGTTCTCCTGCGGATCTCTTCATTTCTGTTTCGATCACTAGGGGAAACTCCAAGCATAACCCTCTCCATTGCTCTTTGGGTGACTTTTAGCCTTCTGATAAGGCCCATTATGAGCGATGGTCTCTCACATGTTTGTTAAAGCAAAAAAAAATATTGTACATGATAAAACTATAAATGAAATTTTTTTGGCCTTTTTCCAAGAAAATTAGAAAATTTGACAAGAAGCAGCACAAGTAATGGTACTTGTGCTGCTTCTTGTCAAATTTCATGATGATAGGTAACCGGGAAGTACCCGTTTTGATTTATTTGCGAGTATCGAAATAATTATGTTGCATAAATGGTTGTATTTATTCTTGATGATTTTTAGAGTTCAAAGGGACCATAAACCACCACCACTATTTTATTCTCATTTCAACTTGTTATCTCTACGTGTTCCTGAGAAAAACGGTCTTGACAGACAGACGGAGAACGAAGTGATTCTATAAGAATTCGGTTTTTTTCTTTCTCAGGTACGGAACCCTAAAAGAGATAAATTTTCTCAACTAGTGGATGTTAAAACTGAAGTGACTGAGTAATGAAGCATAGTACGCTGTTAGCTTATCAAATACCTATTTGATTCAGGATTATGGTCAGGAAATAATAATTACCAAAGCGATCAATAATAGATGGCGCCCTAAGCGCCAATCAATAAAAAAAAGTCATTTATTCAAACTAGGTTGAGAATCAGCACTTTTCGAACGTTAAAATTACATAAGACAGTCCCCCAAAAACGCCCGCCCTTTACCACTTCCTAGAGCTTTTACCTGGGAAGAACTGACGCAACAAACTTCCCAGCAGCACTGCTGTTTGGTCAGTTAGGAAAAACTTGATTCTATACAATAGTATGCAAAATAAGTAACATTACTCAACACAAAACATTAAATAAAATTATTTGCCTATAATGACAGCTAGCACACGCCAATATACCAACAAAAACATCGAAATCTATTCTATCTATACACTAGCTTCTGCCCGCGACTTCGTCCGCGTGGAATAGTTTTACTTTGGGCTAACGCTTACTTCAACCCGCCACTTCGTTAAAAAAACCCCCCGATTTTGAAACATTATTTATTGGTGCCCGGCTCCTATTGGTTTTAGCGTGATTATATATAGCCTCTAGCCTTCCTCGATAAATGTGCTATCTAACACTGAAATAATTTTTCAAATCGGACTAGCAGTTCTTGAGATTAGCGCGTTCAAGCAAACAAACAAACAAACTCTTCAGCTTTATAATTAGTATAATATATAGATAAGCGAAAATAATGTGCAGGAAACATAACATGAATATAGGCTATAACGTTGAATAGCTATAAAACGCGGTCGGCCACGGCTGCAATATGTTGTCTAAATAGTGCTGGGAAAGGTTTCAATAATAATATCGACTATTAAATATTATTTGACAGACACGTTATGGTAACAAATGAAAATTAGGCTGAATTAAATCACTATTTAGCTTATAATAAAATTATGAATTTATTATTAGCTGCGCCCCGCGGTTTCACCCGTGTAAATCTCGATCCCATGGGAATATCGGGATAAAAAGTAGTCTATGTCCTAATGCATATCATGTTCTACCCATGTGCCAAATTTCATCCAAATCTTTTCAGCCGTTTTAGCGTGAAAGCGTAACAAACAAACAAACTCACTTTCGCAATTATAATATTAGTAAGGATGCCCAGTGAAATATTGTGCAGTTATATATTTTAATTTATTTTAATCCTTGAATTGTTTTATTTTTATTTTTTTTATCTTTTTATTACGGACGCTTTTAACGTGCGCATCTTTTTTACATTGTTCTCACATGTATAATTTAAACATGAATTATGTAACCAATATTTTGTAACAATTATTTATTTAAAAGAGTGTCCGTGGAGTTTCTTGCCCGTTATTCTCCATAGGTACCTACTACGCTTTGGAATGGGCAACTAGCTTCATATTTGTGACTGACTGACTCCTTGACAATTCAAAAGTGCCTTTGAAATAAATGCTTTGAGTTTGAGTTTTGAGTTTGAGTTTGAATATTGCTATAATTTAGGATGGGCGGATGGATGGGGAATGGGTGGATGATGGAATTTATACATTTATGTATGATAATGTCTTCTAATGCCAGTTTATTCATCGTCTTCATGCCCTTATCCATGTCCTATCTCAATTTATAAGGGGTCCCCGAAACGATCAATTGCATTCGCATTGCCATTGCATTTGCCATCATTTTGTATTGTAGTAATATTTTCAATCACTTCAATTGCATTTGGAAGACGATCAATTTCCGCATCAGTGTGTATTCATCACGTATAAAATTGACAATTTGCAATTCATCGTTTCACCCTTAAGGGGGATGTGCAGGTCAGTGTCAGGTTGTAAGTTGGTTAAAATATGACTCGCGACCGTAATGAGAATTATAATAATTTGAATCAGCAATACGACTCCTTAAGTTAGCATAATCCTCAAATGTCTTGATTTCATGAAATAGTCATTCAATAGGATTACATGAACTTAGAGAGTTGTATTGATGACTTTTATGATTATAATTCTATAAATAAACATATGATACGGCCGCGAATCTTATTTAGATCAACATACAACCTGATACTGACCTGCAAATTGCAACAAACGTAAGAAAATTTTTATTTCGCAGGCTAGGCTGACGTTTTCTTCAAAACATCTAGAAAGAAAGAAAGAAAAACACATAATTTGGACACAGTTCGTGAAACACAAAATAAAAAGTAAAAATAATCTTTCAGCAATAAGTGTGTGCCTCACAGCTGCGCCAAAAAGGTTCATTTCAGCATTAATTCCAGACAAAAATGTTATCTGACGCTGGTTTTCTAAATAAATAAATGAATAAACCAGTAATCAAATAAACTAATTACAAAAAAAATACAAAAAATACAAAAACAACAAGAACCGTCCAAGCAAAACCTGTTCCATCTCACAAACACTGCATGTCCTAGCCAATGACAAAGTCAATTTTTTGCAAACGAAATTATGTATGGAGGACTCGCCAACAAATACAGCTGTGCTATTTCAAATCAAGATGTAATGGCCCATTAGCTCAGTTGGTTAGAGCGTCGTGCTAATAACGCGAAGGTCGCGGGTTCGATCCCCTCATGGGCCACAATTCCTCTTTTTGATTTTCTCTTACAAACATTTTCTTCCAACTTATTAACAGTAAATGTCATTTCCGAAGTAATTCTTTTAACATATGTTTTGATGTAGGAATGTAAGGTATCAGTGACGAATAGTATTTAATATATTGATATTGATATAGCTACCACATATTGATTATCTAGACAATGTTTGTTTTAAATCTACAATATGTTAATTAACATCTCTACTTGATGGCTAGTTTTTAAGTGTTCAATATTTGAGGCGTCTGGCGCTGATAGCCGAAATACAGGCTTTTGCCTAGTTCGGCTACAAATGTCTAATTAATTTCTAACTAGAAACTATAGCCTTTAGACATTGTGAACCATTGTAAACATTTATTGAAATAAAAATATCATTATCGTAATATCATTATCATTACCAATTAAATCTCATTGTCTAGAACTCTAGATAATCCAGTTAATTACGTTTTGCATAATAATAATAATATTATGACGTTTTTTATGTCGTTTTTTAAGAAATATTTAAATATGTATTTTATTAAAAAAGGATAATAAACGAAATAATAATATAAAATAGAAAATAATATTTAAGTATTTTAAATGTTTTTACAAAAATATTATCACTTATAAATTATAATATAAGGTATAAAATGAAATTAAGGAAATAATGTAATATTTATTTATTTATTTCAGAGAAAACTCCATAGTTAGATGATCACATCACAAACTAAGCTTATCTAAGCCCAAACGGTATACCTAAGTCTACCGTCTAACTAAAGTTATAAAAACACGTCAAAATAATTCATATTAAAATTTTAGAAGTAATAAACATCGATATAAACTCGCTCATTCCTATGAGTTTAGTATTAAATTAATACGCTAGAGGGGAACAAACACATCGTCCGTAGAACAAGGCCGGATTTTAGCATGAGCTCTAAACTGTGGCTGGAAATCGGTCACCAGCTTTTGGAGCTAATCGGATAATAATATGGCAATTATCCTAGTAGGTATTTATACCTAGTGGCTCGAAAAAATCTGAAATATAATTTTCCGCACCTCGCCGTGCCTCTGAAAGCAAGTTAAGCAGTTGCTCCCGGCTGTCTAAATAATAATTAAAAAAAAAAAATATAAAAATAATATGATCCAGAAAGCGGTAGGTTCTGGACACTGCGCGTATCGTTAGGAGATTCCTCTCTCAGGAGCCCTGACCACCGGTAGCTTGGACCCTGTTCCCGATACCGGTGGGCTACTATTTTTTATATTTTTAAATGTTTTTGTTTTATTTTGTTTTTATAAAAATATTTAAAAATGTAAGTTTTTTATATCTTTTTTGGAGAAGAATGGGCAAGAAAGTCTGACAACCAGGCTTGCTAAGGGCTATCGTGTTACCTAGCAACTGGGTTGTGGAGGTCAGATAGACAGTCGCTCCATGTAAAATATTGGTATCCAGCTGCATCAGGTTAAACTAGAAACCGACCCCAACATAGTTGGGTTCACTACGGGACCACCCCAGAAAACGCGAAAAAAAATCAGCTGTTCCCTACATTTTGACGAGCTATGCGAACATAAATGTAGGCAACAGCTGATTTTTTTTCAGGTTCAGTGTTGGTCCCATAATGAAAGTTGTTCATAATGATGAGTACCTACAGTGACCCCTTAAGCAGATGCCCATGAATTCAATTTCATCCTGTGTACCATAACCATAACATCACGCCTTGTTTCCGCGAAGGGTTGGGCAGGGTTGGGTTGAGAGTGTACATGTAGCAGGTACACCCACATTTCGTCAGTTATGTTTGGGGCGAGCCTATTGCCATCAACCGGGCACAAATCCACACACACCGGGCTGCTACTGAGAAATTCCAGATAGAAAAACCCAATAACACTTTGCCTAACCCGGGAATCGCACCCAGGACCTCGTGCTCAACAGTAGCGCTTGCGACTAAAGGGTCCGGCGAACACGGCTCGCAACTGCAAGTCGAGATGGGAGGAAAATGCATTTGGAATATTGTTAGCTCTGTTCTGTTCTGTTGTGTTGTCGTTGTTGTCTGTGTCTGTTGTGTGTTATGTGTGTTGTGTGTTGTTAGCGTTGTTACGAGCTATCGGAATTTATGATAAATTTGGATGTGTTCCGTAATACCAAAAATTATGAATGAAAACTTAATACTCTTTCATAATTTTTTCTATACTTTGTAACTTGATAATATAAGCTATGCTCCTGCCGAAACAATATTCCAAATATTGTTGTTTATAATACAGAAAAAACAGTATGAAAACATGTCATTTAGCTGTAAAAATGTGCGAAATTCAATTCGCTTATACTTCATTTTAGGTAAGATTTTGGAGAAAAAAAAAGATGTACAAGCCTAGATAAATACTGTCTAAATCCGCATATTAAAATATTATGATGGAAATATGCTCAAATTGCAAATGATTTAGGTATTACGTTTGTAAGGACAATTCAAGGGTCGCCGCCGTCTTAAGCTATTAAAATCTTTGTTCGATCTTACATATAATAGGTACATACAGCGAAGCTTTGAGACAGTGCTAGTATCATTTTACTTGTATCTATTTCTGTATATTTTTATGATCTAACGATTGTATCTGCGCATGTTTATAAATATAGCCCAAGAATTTATAATGTTTGAAAGTCACTGCGTTTGAAATGCTGTCCATCATACAGAAATGTTTCTTGAAATAACTCAATAGAGTTAGGTACGTGTTTATTTTAACGGCTCATGACTAAATGGAAGGTACGCTTGCCGCGGTTGGTGCGTGAATGGGTCCTTGACTGTCACTAATGAGACACAATAAAATTTTTATTGTTATCGAGCTGCATCAGTCTTTCGGACATTTGAGCTCATATCGACCCTTTCGAGCCCCGAAAAGCACGTTAAGCCATTTGTCCTGGCTGTCATACGTAGATCTTAGAGAGATCAAATAGGCAGTTGTTCCATGTAAAATACTGGTATTTAGGTGCATCTGGTTAGACTGGAAGCCGACCCCAACATAGTTGGGAAAAGGCTCCACAACCCAGTAACTGGGTAATACAATACCCCTTGGTAAGACTGGTTGCCAGACTTTCGGGCTTCCGACGACCCGTTACGACTGTCAACGATCCACGAGTGACAGCCGGGACCAATGGCTTTAAGTGCTTTTAAAGATGATCACCCATCTACGGACCAACCCCGGCAAGCATAGCTTAACCCGTGCGGCTGTTATTACTCAGCCACGAGCTCCAGGGGGCCTACCACAACCACTAAAAGCAGTATAATTTTAATCTTACTTCAGTGGGGGTAAGAGATGGTGCTATACGACCTGTAGAGCTTCATCTCTTTCCCACACTAAAGTAACATTAAAATAATACTGCTTTTAGAGGTGGTGGTAGGCCCCCTGTACGTAAGTTACCGACCTTTGTAAATTAGCCAAATATTTATATTTTTCAACATATTTTTATTTATCTACTTATTAAAACTTAGTCTAAACAAACATAACATTGTCTAGACTAAAGTCCCACAGGCCTTCCTAAAACCCACCCGTGTTCCTTCCCTTGCCACAGGCCTTCCTAAGACCATTACACACCTGGAGCACCAATAAGCATTGCCAACTTCGGAGACAAAGTTTACCTAAATGTTGAATAAGCCTGTAAACCCACCTGCACAACGGGTACCCGGGTTTGCCAACTGGGTCACAGCAAAGCTGCTTTGAGGAAGAAATAGGTGGTGTACTGATAGTGTACATAACAAATAAGCGCGTTTAGGCTTTAAAAACCAATCTGGGTCATTTTTCCACCATTAACAGAATGCAGATTCAGTTTTGTCGCCTGTCACGCTCTCACAGCGTAGATATTGATATGTCTTCATCATCAGCCTATTAATGTTCCCACTGCTGGGACACAGGCCTCCTCTCTGTGAGAGGGAGTGGGCCGTAATCTACCACGCGGGCCCAGTGCGGGTTGGTGGATGTCACATGTCTTCGAATGTTTGGTTCTAAGACATGTGACCGGTTCCTCACGATGTTTTCCTTCACCGTTTTGAGAGCAGTGGTGATGAAATTATTTACACAAAGTAAAGCGCCTGCTTGGGTTCGATCCCACGACCTACAACTCGTAAGTCGGGGCCGTTATCATTGGGCCACCACTGGTCGTGATATGTCTTACTCTTTACATAAAGTCTAAAGCTGTATTGCTTGGGGCCTCATCATAAAATGTGAAAAATTAATATTGTAGTTTCCTATTGTCTTCTTCATTTAAGTAGGTACTTAAATCTATCTAATTAGTAAAAAAATATGTCTTTTTTTGTAACTGTTTTGTAACTTCATTTCCTACGCCTATGTTCAATGCATGCCGTGGCAGCCTTTAATTAAGAATACATTACAAAACGTAAAAATAATATGAGTATTTTAACATGTATTTTTGGTATAAGCTTTGTTAGTTGTCCTTAAATAAATAAAATAAAAGAACATCATGCTTGTATTCCAAGAAAGACTACCTACTAACTTTTACACCCTGTTCCTCATGCCTCTTTAGTAGTATTGAGTCATGAGGAACAGGGTGTAAAGTCCACTCTTCCTCTATAGAAAAGGGAGGTTACTCCGACCAGAGTCTGGTGGGCAAATACCCGACGATTAATGTCGGAAAGTTATATCTATATAATTATGCTGATTGTGCGGTAAACATGCTTGCGCGATGCAGGATTTGTGGTACGTCAGGTCTTTGATGCGTAGTTTGCATGTGGCTTTGTAAATGCCGTCACAAGTCCACCCATTACCGTTGTTTGCCAGTTGTGTTTAAGTCTTTTGCGATAGGGACGAGTGTATTGCGATATATCACAATTCCAGAAAACGTCAATAATAAAAGTAAGTATTGTGATGTGACTCAAAATCAAGAGTAATTTATTCAAATAAATAATTGTTTTATTAATAAATTAAAACTACTTCTATTAAGCAAAACCTACTATGATATGAATGAATACTTAAATGATGATCTTTGAATAAAATCCTTATATATAGTAACTAGACATGATGATCCCGATTAATTATTAATTATTATTGTAATTGTGACAATTCATTATTATTACTATTTTATTTCATATTTCTTTTTTTTTCTTTATTGTTATTATTTGACTGATCTTGATTTTAATATTATGATGAATTATGACCTAGCTTTTACCATTTTAACTTTATACTCGTATTCTCTATTATTTTTGTTTTTAGTTAATTTAAATTTAATTTACTACAACAGCTATTAATACGTAATTTATATGTTCACATAAATTTATAAGAATTGTTATGTTTCTAAATGTTATTTTTTATTTAAATTGTAATTATTGTAAGTTAATACTTATGTTGCTGTGCCCTAACAGGGTCCATAACTGTCCTTTAGCTTTAAGCCTTATGTAACATCTTTTAAACACATTATGGTATGCAAATAAATAAATGAAATGAAATGAAATGAAATTGACCTGAGAATCTGAGGGCTTAGTGTGAGTTTCATTTTACCATGTCGATCTTACGCATCGACCGCGTTCGGCGCTCCGATTGGCAGCCGGCCGGCCTTCACCGGTGAAGGGCCAATCGGAACGCCGAACGCGCTCGATGCTTAAGATCGAGATGGTTAAATGAAACTCACACTAGGCCCTCAGCTCTTTTAGAACGTCAATACAAAACCTAGTTTCCGCCAGCGGGTTCACCCGCGTGATATCTTTATAAATTATAGCCTATGTTATTCAGTGATAATATAACATTCTACTGGTGAAAGAATTTTTAAAATCGGTCTAGTAGTTTTTGAGTTTACTTATTACAAACAAACATACAAAAAATCAAACCGTTTCTCTTCATAATATTAATATCTGGGTACCGAGCTTTGCACGGTTTTCAACTTTTAAGTACGTTTTCTAAAATGAAACATAGCTAGATCGATTTATCGCCCCCGAAACCCCCTGCATACTCATGAAATTCGCTGGAGCCGTTTCCGAGATTCACAAGAATTGTTCGTTTAAAGGTATTAGATTAGATAGATACGAGTAGATTAGTTTAGATAGTTAAGATTTAAGTGTAAAACGTATAATTATGTATGGATTAAGAGGTTGTCATGCAAAGAGATTATCCCCAATCAAACTGCTTAACCTGCGACACAAAGAACCAACCTTATTAATTTAGAAATTTAATTAAAACAAAGGTCATTCTTGCTACCACCACATAGTTATAAACCTTTCGATTTAAAAGCTTAACCGCAGGGTATTCGTTTATGTCATTTTAATTACCTAACTCTGATTCAGTTGAAACACGATTAAAATACCTAAAGTTTTTAAGTCTTTTTGTGACATTAATCTTGGATTAGACATTACCAATTCGAACAAATTATAATTAGTCTTGAGAAAAGATCATATGGCAGAATAGGTAACAATTATGAAATTAACAGTCACTAAAAAGCGATAAACGGAAGATTTTGGCTGAAGTAAGATTAGTAAAAATCAAAACTTCCTTGTTTAATACTGATTTATCTATTGTAACTCATAAATCTCGTATTTTCAACAAAAAAAGAGAAAACCTTTTTGTTTAAGGCTCTTTGAAATAGATGGCGTTTTACTCAATTTGTCAAAACTGTAGTACATTTAGCCAGTCAATAGCCCGACTAGGGAGGTCTCATTTCTTTGTATGGGATTGGGTATCTGTACGTAGTATTATATTATCTGTGGATTAGACATAACTACACAGGTATTCATTATTAATATTCTAGTTAGTTAGCCACATTTCTTGTTTCCAAATAAATCAAAACAGGTTATTATTTGACAGCTATTTACGACGTCGTTGCCAACTTTTAGAATGCACACTCTTAAGGGCGTTTATCCTGAAAGTTGGCAACGTCGCAAATAGATGTCAAATATTTCGCTGTTTTGATTAATTTGGCAATATCACTGAATGGAAATAAGAAATGTGGCTAACTAAGTACCTCTGACGGTCAAAGACCCGCGCGCGCTCATTGGTCAAATCAAATAGCGCGCGCTTCTCCGGCTTCCTGTTACACACTTCCGTCCCTTTTTACGAAATCACTCCCACAGATTGCAGGAAAGCGAGAGGGAAGATGTTACATAAAAGTGTAACATTTTAGAATAAACTTCATTTTTATTTTAACTTAATGAATGACTCAGTGGAGCTCGTGGCTAAGTAATAACAAGCCGCACGGATTGATCCATCAGGTTAAGCTACGCTTGCCGGGGTTGGTCAGTGGATGGGTGACCATCTTCACATACCGAGACTCCTCCGTGCCTCGGAAAGTACGTTAAGCCGTTGGTCCCGGCTGTCATTTGTGGATCTTTGACAGTCGTTACGAGTCGTCATAAACCCGAAAGTCTGACACCAGTCTTACCAAGGGGTATCGTATTACCCAGTTACTGGGTTGTGGAGGTCACTCCATGTAAAATACTGGTATTCAGCTGCAAGCAGTAAGACTGGAAGCCGACCCCAAGATAGTTGGGAAAAAGGCTAGGAAGATTGATTGAAGATTGAATGACTCAGTGACAATCTGTACAGCTGTATTACTTCTTATCAGAGTAGTTAACTTACGTGTTCTATGCTGAGCTCACGTAACGCGTCGTACTTCCAACAAGTAACAAGTAAAAAGTAAAAAAAAAGTAAAGTAAAAAAAAAGGACTCGCCCATCAAGGAACGCTGTCCCAAATTAGACGCATTATTAATTTATTATTATACATAAAAAAGGTATTTTAATAAAGCACATAAACTACAAGATTAAAAGTATATCTTTAAAATGGTGAAGGTTTCAGAAAAATACGCTTGATAGATTTTGCGTGATTCTCAGTTTTTTATCCGCGTTAGACATAACTTTGCAAATTAATTTCACTATGTAATATAAACAATCTAAAATGTTCAAATATTAAGTTATTAAAACAATACTCTTATTTAACATTTAGATGTAATCTTCAGTATAAAATTAGTAAAAGCCGGTTATCGTCGCCTTAAATGTAGACCAGTATAGTATTAACAATCTCCTATTTAAGTACTTACTTAATAAAGTATAAAACGTACCTCTAACTGTGTTTCTATTACAGTAACAGCCGGCTTTAGGAAATTAAATATTTGAAGATGAATGGACGAGACGGGAACATATTTAGGTTATGCTGCGCTAACATCTCGCTTGTATTTCCCAAAGGAGTAGGCATCCGATTTTTGACAGTTATGTTTCAGATGTAGGCAGCGAGTAATCTGTCATAATAATAATATCAGCCTATTATTACCCCACTGCAGAGCAAAGACCTCTTCTTATAAAGAGAAGGCACGTGCATTGCAGAGCAAACTGACAGCTGTCAAGAACGCATTCTTTCGACAGCCGGACTGTAGATGACAGAATAATCCACGTGGAATTGTCGCCGGTATTGCAAACTGCAACCCACTTTTTTTCAGAATCAGAAAGATACCTACATCAGTTCCTGTAACGTGCAGCTGACAGGACACGCAGGACACGACATTAAGTGTCCCATCGTTTGTGGAACAGCACCACATTTACACTCCAATGCGGAGTCGTATATGAATCTCCATCTGAACAGATTTTCCTTGCTTCGGCCAACCTGTGTCCGGAGTCTGTTTAAAGACTTCCAGGCTACCCAAGACAACTCATGTCCAGCCGGAATACTTTCAGCAGGTGTGGAACGAATGGTTTAGGTAACGAAGCACTGTCTCGCCACAGCTTCAGTCTCTTTTTTTGTCGTTCGCCAGTGAGTGAGATGACACACTTTAAAAAACTGTTTCGGCTTTTCAGCCTTTGCTATTGCAATTGTTAGTGTTTTACGGAATAACCCTGCTGGTTTAAGAGGACTGTGTACCTGCGGTTCTCCTGACTGCCTCTTGACTTTTAAAGCTTAAAATCATGATATAGAAAACTATTTGGAAGAAGTATTTTCTTCTTTTCGTGTGGCTAGTGACTAACCTGGTGTCAGAGTTTTTAACGCCGCCCATGAGCCTCTGACTTGGCTTCACATGCCATCAAGAAAGATCTCTCATGCATGCCGGTTTCCTCACGATGTTTTCCTTCACCGTTTTTGAAAGCAGCGTTGATGAAGTTATTTCATCGTCATCATAGACTATTAATGTTCCCACTGCGGGGACACAGGCCTCCTTTCTGTGAGAGGGAGTGGGCTGTAATCTACCACGCGGCCTAGTGTGGGTTGATAGATGTCACATGTCTTCGATTTTTTTGGTTCTAAGACATGCCGGTTTCCTCACGATGTAAACGGTTTCCTCACGATGTGATGTGATGAAGTTATTTACAGTATTAAGCTGTTTTCAGACCAGCGCGATTTGTCGCGCGACGCGACACTAACAATACAAAACTTCACGGTATAACAATAACCGGTGTCGCGTCGCGTGACAAATCGCGCTGGTCTGAAAACAGCTTTACAGTAAAGTAAATCGCCTGTCTGGATCGAACCCACGACCAACAACTCGTAAGTCGGGGCTGTTAATACTGGGCCATCACTGGTCTCTGTAGCTACACATCGATACGATATTATAGAACAAAGATTATACACAATAAAATGTATTCTTACATGTTTTTGAGGCTGAGTACGTACTACCCACTCATAAAAATATATTATTTTAGTAGGACATTGCTCCTAAGTAGAGTATGGGCTAAAGTAATGTTTAGTAAGGCTTTAATATAAGTAGGTAGGTAATGTAAATGAAACATTATACCCATCCTCTCTACTTACACCCAACGATGAATGGCTAATAGCGAATTGACGGCTGATTTACGTCATACCATAGCGTAACGTGAGGATATTAGATTTTTCATACCAGATAAAATTACTTTTTGTTCCAGATATTCTATTTAGGGAATATCTAGTGATATTTTTTCCGTTATTTAATGTTTTTCGTAAGATTATTATATCTTCTAAAAGCTGCTTATAAAAGGCATTTATTTAATCAAACCTCTGATAACTTCCTTTTTGCGCTCCTAAAAATATTATTGAACCCTCTAATACAATGATTGCGCGGCTTTTTGTGAAAATCAAATAAGTGTGGTTATAGTTACAGTTCCCTAACTGTCCCGTTTGGTCGGGGTACCCTAGCTTAGTTACTGCGACCATGCATCTGTACGAAAATGCCAGAAATTTAAGAAGAGGCCCAATATTTAAAAAAATGTTGTTCACTAAAAAACGAAAAAAGTTTATACAGGATGAAATTGAATTCATGCGACACCTCTTAAGGGGTCATTGTACTCATCATTATGAACAACTTTCACTATGAGACCAACCCAGAAATAGCAAAAAAAAAAACAGCTGTTCCCTACATTTTGACGAGATATGCGAACATAAATGTAGGGAACAGCTGTTTTTTTTTTCGCGATTTCAGGGTTGGTCCCATAGTGAAAGTTGGTCATAATGATGAGTAAAATGACCCCTTAAGAGGTGTCGCATTAATTAAATTTCAACCTGTAGAATTTCATTATTTATTTCAAAAGTGTCCATAATTAGATAGAAGGTCAAATAAGTTTTTAGAGCATCAGTTAAATATTGCCTTTCATAATATACTACGTCTACGAATAAATATTTATCTTTTCATAATATACTACGTCTACGAATAATTATTATTCGTAGTACTACGTGGAATCTACAAAAATTTCTCTGTTTAGGAATTTCTTTAAAATCGTTTGTTGTTGTTTTCTTTTTAATATGATTTGAGGGTTGTACTTTTGGGCACGCCACAATTGCGGCGATAGGTCGCCTCTTTGAAGAGTGGTTAGAGAGGCGCCACGGCGTCCTCATCTTCCGCCTGACGCAGGTCTTCACCGGACACGGTTGTTTCGGGAGGTTCCTGTTTCGCATAAGGCGGGAGGAAACGCCCGAGTGTCACCATTGAGTGAATCGCCCGGAGGACACAGTGGAGGATACGGTGGAGGTCTGCCCGGCTTGGGTGGGGAATCGGCGGCGGTGACCTCTCGCGTCCGGCCCTGATCCAGGCCATGGTACGGAGCGAGAGGGCATGACAAGCCATCACCTCCTTCTGCGTAGCAGTAATGCTCGCAAAGGAGGAGGCGGAGTACGTGAGATAGAGGAAAATTTCGCGCCCACAGGCCCTTCGCCACCGCAGGAGACGCCCTGTGCCTCGGGAATCGGTAGCCGATTTCCGGCGACCGTAGCTCACCGTCCGATAAAGACCAGGCCCGGGTCGACAGCGCGTTGTGTTCCACGCGTGCCTCAAAGAGTTGTCAGCACATCTGACGGGGTCCGCTAGGGCCGATGCCTGCCCGAGTTGCGGGAAAGTCCTAAGGGTTACCGTGGCCCCCTGGCAACGTACAGGCAACTGAAAGCACCCTGTTCCTTCAGTTGCCTGTTCCTTCAGGTTTTTGTCAGTAAGAGTCTGACACTCTCTTCCGCTCCGCGTAGAGCGAGAGAAGTTATTTGATGATATCCCACCAAAAAAAAAAAAGGTTTGTACTTTAGTTTTCCTGCTTATGTGTGTTTGCCAAGTAAAATACGACGTCAAACAATCTGCCTAGCCTTTTCCCAACTATGTTGGGGTGGACTTCCAGTCTAACCGGATGCAGCTGAATACCAGTATTTTACATGGAGCGACTGCCTATCTGACCTCCATAACCCAGTAACTGGGTAATACGATACCCCTTAGTAAGACTTATTGTCAGATTTCCGATTTACGGACGAAACCTAAGGACTATCAGCTCAGAGATCTAAAAATGACAGCCCGGACCAACGACCGGAGGGGTGTGTCATGTCATGGATGTTCACTCATTTATTGCACGACTCATAATGCGAAGCAGAGGGTGCTCTACGATCGAAAAAAAACTTTTGCCCCATTTCTGCAACTGTTTTTATTGTTACACTCCTGCTAAACACACAGAACCTACTTATTAAATACCATTGTATAGATGATTAAATGGAGATTAATACTGTGCTTTTTAACAATTGATTTAATGCAGCAGAAATGAAAAAAGCATCAAAATAGTTGAAAAAAAAATCCTGTCCGTCAATTTATGAAACCTGAAAACATTGTAGCTTGCGATAAAATCAATTAATTGAGTCAATTTTTTTTTAATACATTCGTTTCAGCTATAGTATGGCACTTTTATTCAAAGTAGTTTAATTATAATTAATAAAATACTAACTAAAATATAATATCTATATCTAAATATTTCCAACCTTGACTTGACGTCGTTGCCTAGCAACCCACAATATAAATAATATATCTATATAAACAGTCTTTGAAATTACGTAAGGATTGCGAGGTTAGAAATTTTAACCATATTGATGGGTAAAACAGCAGTCAAAACATACTTCATGAAAAGTGATAAATTGTTAATTTTTGTTAGAAACTATGTTTTGAATTTATTTTTCGTTTATGAATGAGTGTTATGAGGCATTCACTTTTGGATTTTCCAAATTATTTTTTATATACTTCATTGTTCACGAAAAGATATTACGTACAATGGACGGCCTTATCGCTCTCTGCAATATCTTCCAGGCAAGCTTGGAATGAACAGTTATTGCGTGGATCTAAAAATGGGGGTGTCATTGTTGCAAAATAATAAGAAGGTACAATAGTATCTGTGCGACTGAGTTCCGCTCGGGAGAAAATAGAAAAAAAATAAAAAAATAATAATAATAAATACGTGTCGAATTGAGAACCTTCTCCTTTTTTTCGTCGGTTAAAAAATACATTGTCCCAGTTGTGAGACCTAGCTAGATCCATTTTTCACCCCCGTAAGCCCCAAAAGCACTGTCGTCCAATATTTTGTGTTACAGGAACGCTTCTGAGTTATAGTACCACAAAACATTAGACAACAGTGCTTTATATCGCTAAAATATAACCCGACCAAGTGAAATTGCTTGAATGTTACTTTAAGTTGATTGAATTTGGGATTATTTATTTCGCTACGTAACTTAGTAGAAGTTCTTTGTTTACAGAATATAGTTATTGGAACGAAGTTCCCTTTCGCGCGTTGTGAAAGGGGGCTAGACGGAAAAAAATGGGACCAAAAGTTGTAACGACACTTTTTATTTTTTATTATAACGCCATCTGTGAGCGACCACAGGTACTAATTAGTGGCATGCCTTTGTGAGGTTCGTGTTTTTTATTATAACGCCATCTGTGAGCGACCACAGGTACTAATTAGTGGCATGCCTTTGTGAGGTTCATTCCATAACTTCGTTCCATCCGGGTGTCCCTTGACACCTCTCAGCTTTTTATTTTTTTGTGGTTTCATAACTGAAGAACTGAGTCTTGTTGCTTGAATTAAATAAATGACTTCAATATCTACTAAATCAAGTTAGTGAATTTGCAATTTCAGTCTAGGAAAAAAAGTTTTGTAATTTTATTTCTGTTTTATGACTACAAAAAGATACTACTTATCAGATTTCCTCAGACTGATTTCCCCGAGGATTCTGTTAGTCATAAGGCGCAGTTTCAATAGAATTAACATACAGTGTGTATCAGAAATGTGTGGTTATATTTAAGACGCAGAAATGTGCCAGTGACCTTGAGTGTGGTTACGTATTGTGTAGGTACTGAGCTCACGCAACGCGCCGTACAGTCAGCCAGTAATAGGACTCGTCCATCAAGGAGCGCTGTCCCAAATTAGATGCGTAATTAATTTATTATTCATATAACAAAAGACATTTTAATAAAACACGTATACGAAAAGATCAATAATTAAATTATCTTTAAAATGGTGATTGTTTCAGAAAGATGCGCTTGATAGATTTTGCTTTATTTTTTGTTTTTTATCCGCGTTATACATAACTTTACAAATTAATTTCACCATGTAAGAACATAATCTAAAATATTTCTATATTAAGTTATTAGAAAAATGTTCTAATTTAACATATATTTTTTCCAAATTATTAACTCTGCTCGTTTGGACGTGATCTTCAGAATAAAATCATTAAAAAGTCGGTTATCGTCGCCTTAAGATGCTACAGACCATCAATCTGAACAACTTTCTCCATGGGGACCAACATACCTTCAATACCTACTCGACCCAAACGTATACCACAGCTGATTATTTTTTCGGGATTACGATATTGGTCCTATGAAGAAAGATATTCAGCAGAACATCTCGTGGCTAAGTAATAACAGCCGCACGGTTCGATCCATCAGGTTAAGCTACGCTTGCCGGGGTTGGTTTGTGGATGGGTGACCATCTTAACATACTGAAACTCCTCCGTGCCTCGGAAAGCACGTTAAGCCGTTGGTCCCACCTGTCTTTTGTGGATCCTTGACAATATTTTAATCGTTAGCCGAAAGACTGACAACCAGTCTTATTATGGGGTATCGTATTACCCAGTTACTGGGTTGTGGAGGTCAGATAGGCAGTAGCTCCATGTAAAAAACGATATTCATCTGTATCCGATTAGACTGGAAGCCGACTCCAACATATAGTTGGGAAAAGGCTAGGCAGATTGATGAATGTATGTGTTCATCTGTTACTTCATAACTTCTAAACTACTGATCAAAATTTGACAAATGAGATAGGTATCATTGGAAGCGTATTGATCGTCCGCTGGCTATGTGACTTGACATTAAAATGGTCACGTACAGCCATGGTCGCATATGCCATTATAATTTTGTAGGTGCATACAGGCATGCGCGACCACGGCTTTACCTGGACCGTTTTTGTACCTACATATTTATCTTGATTTCTGTCTGAAATATTTTATTATTTCGTACCTTTGAGCGTGATTTTTCAGTAGTCGGGTTTTAGTTTTTGAACTTACTTTTTATTTGGGATTTATGACATTGGTCCTAAGGAGAAAGATGTAGTCTGTAGAAATGTGACATATTTAAGGGTGTGGATACTAAAATATTATGCCCACACATTTTTTTTACACGCTGTATAAACAAACAAAACAAAATAAACGAATTTTCCGACACAAGAAGGAAAAATATTAAATATTCTAATATTTCCTAAACGAGAAGGGAACGACAATTTATATTCTTAGGAGCGCTTCCTTATATTTTTTATTCTTAGAGCAAAATATAATTCGGTTGCCTTTGCGTAGATATTATTATGCCATCTAATAGAGCGCAAATTATAATAATATATTCTTTATTTCGGACTACACATACAAGTACACACAATCCATATAGTGTTAGTAACAATGACTTGTTAGTAAACTTTTACAAACTAAAACTGACGTGGCCCAACATAATACGTTAGCACGTGCCTCCGTACCCAGTGCCTTATAAAGGGACTTCTACTTTATCGAATAATGTTTTAAGGATGCTGTTGGAGCTTCCGCGCAACCTACCTATTATTGACGCTGGTCTTTTCCTAAATTATGTAGGTAAACCTTTTTGCAATTTGCGCAAATGATGTTTTTTTTTTTTACAAAGTGTCGACGTATGAGTCACAGTTTATTTAGGCATGTATTTAATTGAACCTCTAATAATTTCCATTGTGCACTCCTAAAAATATTATTGAACACTAACATAATACATAACACTAAGTAAAGAACGCTTGCCGGGGTTGGTCCGTGGATGGGTTTACCTTTACATACCGAGACTCATTCGTGCCTCGGAAAGCACGTTAAGCTGTTGGTCCCAGCTGTCATTCGTGTATCTTTGACAGTCGTTACGTTACCGAGTCGTCAGAAGTCCGAAAGTCTGACAGTCTAGACCAGTCTTTTCTATTTTATGAATGTGAGACTAGCTTCTGACGTTCCTGCTGGGGTTGCGGGAAGTCCTAAGGGGAAGAAAAAAAAAAACTTCTGACTGCATATTTAGGTTTATTTTTTTTGATAATTATACTCCACTAAGGTAATGTATTAGGGGCGTTATTGGTTTTTCAGCAGTGTTTATTTTCTGGGTTTTCGGGTTTTAATGGTATTGATACTCTTTCTCGAATGCTTGTTACATTCATACTCAACGAAAGCGTTTTATTTTCTAAATTGTGTGACAAGGATCCGGTTCTTTTCCCAGGATAGTCTTTTTTTACCGATTTGGGAATTAAGGAAAAATGCCACCATGTTCAGTGTTGGTTATGGTCCTTAAACTGTTTTGTGTGAATCTGACGTTTTTAAAAAGACAAAGCAACAATATTTTTTGAAGTGAAAACTGCTTTAGGCGCTTTTTGCGTGAACAAAAATCATGGGACTCGCATCATCGTCACCGAACGTCATCGTCACCGCATGCTTCCCATGATACGTGTTGACAGCGCACTCTGTTTTTTTCGTTCTTGTACTGACAGCAAGCCACATAAATTCCTGAAGTTATCATTAGATAGCGTTACGTTATCAGTAATGACAATCGTGGAATCATGGTTTAGGAAAACAAGGCATGGCATTCCGAGACACAGTGGTCACGTGGGTGACACTTACCTACGTCATCACATCTGTGTTACCAGTATTGAGTAATATAATAACTCCCCAACCACCTTTATTATCTGTGCGAATCCGATAAAACAATGAGGTTATAATTAACAATTAGGTACGTTGTATAAATATGTTTAAATTGATTTGTTTCGTTTGATTAAACAAACGAAACGACAATTTAAATGCTTTGTATATAATTATCTTTTAACAGAATGGCTACTTAAAATCTTTCCTTAATTCGTGTTTTGTTGCAATAAACTGGCAACTGGATTGTGACGTAAGCATGTGTCACTCCCGGAATGCCATATGGAATGAAAGCTCACTTCCAGCTCACCTCACCTACGTTTTCTCGTTGAGATTTTTGCAGAAGAGATCGACTGGTACCAACCTATTACGTCTCGTAACACACGTGACATTGTAATAGGTCGGTAGGTACAGGTGAAGGCAGTTTAAATCAGCCAGTTCCACTTGCTAAAAATAGAACTTTCTTACCTAGAAAGGCCTAAGCCAAAGGTCTATAACGTCTATGCCTAACTCAATTGATACAGAATAGAATCAGATTAACTAGGGGTCTACCACAAAGCTCCACTTCACTCAGAACAATCTAATCTAATATCTATCAAATAATCTGTTCGATAATCGAATTTTTCTCTCAAGACTTTTACGGTTCAAGGACTTTTTCAATATCCGTGATACTATTCGAGAAAACCTGCGGTAACGAAACCTAGGTAGGTACTTACTTACCCTTCTTTATGCTTTTTAATTTTATTTTTACTATTTATACAGACATACATAAACAAAGGGGCACGTGGATAAGTAATAACAGCTGAACTGGTCGATCGATCAGTACGAAAAAAATATTGAGCAGATTTTTTTTTCGAACTTATGAAGCAATGGACTATCAATCTGTTTCAATTCATTTCAATTTCTTATTGATCGTGCATTACGTAATTAGGGTACCGGTTCAGCTATGCTTGCCTTGCTTCATCTTGCTTCATCTTTCTGACTGACCGACCTCTTGACAATTCAAATAAAATCTGTCAAGTGCGAGTCGGACTCGCACACGAAGGGTTCCATACCATGTCGTACAAGATTTAACACTATGAATTTTTGTAATACTTTCGTAAAGGTAACAACAGAGGCGCTATAAAAAAACAGATTTGTAAAGAAATTGTCTAATTTTAATGAGAAAATGTTGTTGTGTTAAAATATAGGTGTAGGAGTATATTTCATTTATTTTAAGAGAAAAATATTAAGTTAACTTTATCCAGTAACATGCATTAACTAAAGTCAAAGTTATTTATTTGCTACTAACATAGTATTAGTAGGTATAAATAGGTATATATGGTAGGTAAGCAGGTAGATATGTAGGGTAGGTAGGGTAGGTTAGGTACCTACCTACCCTGGTAAGAAGGGTAGGGTAGGTAGGTAGGGTAGGTAATTAGGTAGAAATAGGTAATTAGGAAAGGTAGGTGCGCCGTAGATAAGTACTTAGTGCTAACCGTGCGAAGCCGGGCCGGGTAAAGCTAGTTACTTATAAATAAAAGGATTTCTCTTGCTACATCAGACTATATTGTACAAAATAGAATGTAAGTAGTACGCCAAATTGTAATTATAACTGTGCGTTTGCACTGGCGAAACATTCACAACAAAACATGTTGGAATCTCTATTTTCTGTCAATTTTTCATACAATGTTTGACAGGAACTAGAGATGTCAACATGTTTTGTCGTGATGTTTCACCAGTGCAAACGCACGGGTCAATACAGGTATTTATTTACGTTATTTTTGATAGTCATACAGAAATCTATTATTTCTTATTTATTATTTTTACACATCCCATCGGACTATTTGAGTGAGGGAAGAGAGAGTGCACTCGTCTGCGCACACACTTGTGCACTGTAATATCTCCCGCGCCGAAGGCCAGTCTCCGTTGAGATTGGCCGCCATGACCGACCATATCACTGTATGGGGAGGGGCCGCAAAGACGCATCTACTGACCTTAGAAAGAGCACAGAGAGCTGTGCTGAAAGTGATGGCAAGAAAGCCTTACAGACATCCAACATCTCAACTGTACTCAGAATGTAAGGTCCTAACAGTTCGCCAACTCTTTGTGCTCAAAACTATTCTCAGGAAACATCAAGGCGTACCATTACCCAACCCCAGTAGACGCAGCAAAATGCCTGTGTGCCCTCATGTTCCATGCAAGACCGCCTTTGCAAGGAGACAGTACAAAGTCATAAATTGTAAGCTATACAACACCATAAACAAACATCTCAACATTACTTCTCTTAGCAGACATGAACTTAAAGGTAAAGCCTCTGAATGGCTTCAACTATTAGACTATCAAAGGACGGAAGACCTACTGGCACATATTACGTAACACATATCAAACAATGCTTCAATACAGACCCACATATACACATACTCACACCACACATACACACACACACACACACACACACACACCCACACACACCCCCACACACACCCTCACACACATCTGTTTAACTTAAACTTAAATTTAATTTTAAAAGAAAAGAAATATCCTAAGATTATTGTGAGTCTACTGCAGCGTCATACAAACCTATAATTTGTATTTGTATTTTATTATGTAATAATTCCTGCGGCTGAACACTGTTTCCCAAAATACAAGCTTTAGCTTAGTTTGGGAATCAGTACCAGTACCTTTGTGCAATACACTAATACGATGCATAATATTATGTTATCACTCTTAGATAAGATGCATAGTATGTATTAACTGGCGACAATAAAGAATTTTTATTTTATTTTTTTTATTTTATGACCGAATATTTTTACACCAATAATTTTTCTCAATATGAAATTGTATCCACAACGGTTTAAGCTAGGTAACTGAATAGTACACTGTATGTGCCAGCATTCATTTCAATGTTACTGAATATATTGTCTATTGGAGTGTAGTTTTAACACGAGGTACACATCAACACCGTCTAGGGATACATTGAAAAAAGTCGATAAAGTTCTTAAACTCAAAAAATACTGGCCGGTTTTAAAATCTTGTGAAGAAAGTTTATTTTGTAGACCTTTTTGGATGATCGAAATTTAAATGATCGAAATAGTATATGCTGCCATGATAGTAGGTACTTACTAATTCCATGTCATTACTCCGACTATTAAATAGTTATCTGTGGAATTTATATCGCATAATATTAGCATGAAATACAAAATTATTACTTTAAGTTGCAGAAAATCGCCCATATTATATAAAATACGTTATGTATCGGCGTTTTTAGTATTTGTTGATTATAAACAGTATATGTTACATGATACACACAAGTTTCAAATTCCTAATTTGTTCAGTTGTTGAGATAGAGCTCGTACAAAAATAGTCTAAAACAGACAACTTCTACGGCCCCCTAATTCATCATTTTTGAAGATAAAAACAAATAAAAATTATATTTATTCTCTACTCGATGAGCTCTAGAAAATGATACCCCACATGCCAGGGTCAGATATTTTTTTTTTCAAAATTTAATTTTATTGTATGGCGAACCCCCTTTATTTTTTAATTTTATTATTTGTTGCTCTTGCGGCAATAGAAATGCTCAATCTGTGAAATTTTCAACTGCCTACCTATTACGGTTCATAAGATAGAGCTCGCTGACAGACAGACGGACAGCGGAGGCTTATGAATAGGGTTCCGTTTGTCACCCTACGGGTACGGAACCCTAAAAAGCCTGTAGGTAATTAGTTTATTTGTAATTATTGTGATATTTTTTTTTTTTTTTTTTTGTTGGTACATTGGCGTGTGCTAGCTGTCATTATGGCAAATATATTTTTTTATTTAATGATTTGTGTTGAGTAATGTAAATGATTTGCATACTATTGTATAGAATCAATTTTTTTTCTAACTGAACAGACAGCTGTGCTGCTGGGGAGTTTGTTGCGCCACTTCTTCTCTCCAGCAAAAGCACTAGGAAGTGGTGAAGGGCGGGCGTTTTTGGGGGACTGTCTTATGTAATTTTGACGTTCGAAAAGTGCTGATTCTCAGCCTAGTTTGAATAAATGACTTTTGAATTTTGAATTTTGAATAAATGCTTTGAGTTTGAGTTTGACCATCTTTACATACCTAGACCCCTCCGTGCCTCGGAAGCACGTTAAGCCGTTGGTCCCGGCTGTCATTCGTGGATCTTTGGCAGTAGCCCGTAAGTCTGACAACCAGTCTTACCAAGGGGTATCGTAATTACCCAGTTACTGGGTTGTGGAGGTCAGATAGGCAACTTCATGTAAAATACTGCTACAACCGGTTAGACTGGAAGCCGACCCCAACATAGGTGGAAAAAGGCTAGCCAGATTGATTGACATAGGTACATACATAAACTCGCGCCTTCTTCTCAGTGGGGTAGGTAAAAACTACAGAACGCCACCTGCTCAGATCCTTTCATCATCCTAGTTATTTTGCTCGTTTACGTTCATATATAATAATTATCTGGTCATACACGAACGCGGGTTGTTAGCACTACGTACCTGACCTTTCTGAAGTACATAACCAATAAGGTAAATTAATAATGATAATGTATTTATTTTTTCAAACAACTCGATCTATTTCTTTATTAAAATTGTTCACACGTAAACGCATACAATGTTTGAAGAACGGGTAACATAAATATATATTTTATATACTTATAAATAAATAACTAGTGAATAAATGAATGAATGAAATGCACATATCCCAGCGTGGTTTAACCAGACTTGATAAATCGAATGAACCCCAAGATTTGCACTAGCCCATGAAGCCTCATGTTTCATGGGACTACAAAAGTCATTGAATAACAGGGAGTAGACCAGGTGGCGCGGTAATGGTAAGGAAGAAGGTGCCCTCAGGATCAGGAAGGATTAGCGAGCCTACCAGATATGCATCCTTAAGTAAGCAAAGGACTAGTGGAGAGACGGGTGATATTTATCAAAAATGAACAGCACCATAAGTTCATCTTACGCTTATTTTATCTTATTGCAAAATACTGCGGAAGTCAGGACTACAAGAAACAACGGTATTTACCGTGTCCTTTAGTAAATGTTCTGCTAAATCGTTTCCAAATTGAAGTAGGGAGGTAGGTGTCGAACAAAAGGTAACAACAAACAACAGTTTGACGTTGCAAACCGAACAACGACGCCATGATGAATGGAATTGACGGAGTCACTTCGTTAACGACGTAAACTTTGTATGGCGATGACACTGAACAGTGAAGTTACAGAAATACAAGCAGACTGGTTAAAAACGAGAGACAATAAAGGAATGAGCGAATGTGTAGAGCAGTGGCAGGCCAGTGGTAACGACTTACGAGTTGTAGGCCGTGTGATCGAATCTAAGCAAGCGCTTTATTTTGTGTAAATAATTTCATCATCACTGCTCTCAAAACGTTGAAGGAAAACATCGCGAGGAAACCGACATGTGCTAGAGCCAAAAATTCAAAGACATGTGACATCTTCCAACCCGCACTGGGCCCGCGTGGTAATTTAATTACAGCCCACAGAAGGTCACACGCCTCGTCTCCGTGAGAGTGTGTGTGTCTGTGTGGCCTGTGCCAACGTGGGTAGAAAAAGGCTAAGCAGATGATGACCTACCCACCATCCTAGGGGTTAAAAACAATTTTAACAAAAAAATTAACACCGACTTCCAAAAAAAATACTACAAAGTGAAAAATAACTTTAATTTCGGAAGTCGGTGTCTTTAGTTTTTAATTTTCGTTTTTTGCCACCGACTTCCGAAATTAAAGTTATTTTTCACTTTGTAGTAGGTATTTTTTTTGGAAGTAGTTTTAATTATTTTTTTTTTTTTTTTTTCACTTTTTAGTTGTAGTTCCTACCTCACATAAATTCGAATACCACTACCTGCTATGCAAATAACAGTGACAGGAAGTTATCATCATATCATCCATATAAACTAAGTACGAATAATATGTATTATTGAAGCTAACTCAAAAACTATCCAAGCAAAGTTGATAAAATTTATATGGGACCACCTCGGGAGCTTACCCTTTCAAACAAAAAAAATATTTCAATATCGGTTCACATTAATTGACGGAGAAATCGGTGGACATAAATAAAAATAAAAAAACATAAAGTTGAACATAGAACCTCCTCCTTCTTGTAAGTCGGTTAAAAAGGGTCTTACACCTTTAAACAAAATCTACATTGTACTACTGTCTCCCTATTTGTAACGTGGCAGGAATTTTTTCTGCCAACCCGTTTATTTGGCTAACGAATTCTACAAACTCGATCGCCACGCTTGCCACAATCGACTGTTTGCTCGTTTTCTTTTTTCGAATTGTGACTTTTCCGGTAGGAAGTGAATAAATGAATAAATAACACTGCTGTGTCATTAGCATCTTCTGTTCATCATTTCCCTATGTTGGGGTCGGCATCCAATCTAACCGATACCGGATACAGCTGAATACCAGTATTTTATTTGAAGCGGCTGCCTATTTGAACTCCACAACGCATTTACTGTCAGTTGGGAAGCTACCTTATATTAAATAAAGGGATATATTTAATAGCACTTTAAATTTGATGAAAACAGCTATAAAATTGTATATCAGCATTTTAAAATAATAATACATTTATCACTTTAACTTGGAAGTAGTGCTCGCCGGCCGCTGCCGCGGCACCGCTCTCTGCGCTCGCTACGGTCGCTCGGCTCGCGCATGATTGGTCACAGTTCTAACCTATATAACCCAGTTCAAAAAGACGAATCATACAATCTGCCTGCGACTAGATAATTAGACAATCCTACGGAGTGTATGTCATTAGTTCGATCAACAGGTGTGCGACATACGACATAGCAATAAGCTAAGCATTTTAAAGTGAGTTTTTTTTTTTTTAAAGTGCGTTTATTCCCTTTAAATAAATAAATACTGGGTAATACGATACCCCTTTGTAAGACTAGATATAGCCATAGATCGGTACATAAAAAGCCTACAATGACATTTCGTCTACTCATTCCAATTCGTGTTCATGCATGAATTTGGCTTTATTTGACTATTTTGGTGATTTCAAAATTTTAAATCAATTATGTATGGAGGAAAGTGCCAGAATTATAAAACCTTAAATACCTATTGTCTGTTTCCTCGTCCTCGCCTTTTTAAGCCACAATCTTCTAATTTTAAGGTCTTTTGAAAAACGAGAACACAACAATAGAGTATAGGAACATAACATCGAGTCATTGTCGCCTTATACACACGGCTATACATCTTCAGTATACCTTTTTTTTTTTTTTGGGTGGGAAATCATCAATTGACTTCTCCCGCTCTGGGCGGAGCGGAAGGGCGTGTCAGACTCTTACTGACTAAAACCCACCCGTGTTCCTACCCTTGCCTTGCCAGGGGCCACGTTTTCCCCTTTGGACTACCCGCAACCCCGATCTTCAGTATACCTAAGCTGACCTCGCATTGTACGTAAATCTTTTACAATTTAAGATCAGCATAAACTGGAAATGTATAGCTTGATGTGTAGCCGTGTGTACCTATTTAGTTTATTTTGGGAACGACAGCGCCATTTTGACAGTTATCATTATCATTTTCATGACACTGACCTAAGACAATGAAAACTTTGAAGCAGGCTTTGCTTTCTATCTAACATCTATGACAATCATAAACAACTAAACACACCATAACCGTCAAAAATGTCAAATCAATCAATGTTTTGACGTTTTGTATAGGTAGTTTTAAGTTTTTTTTTGAGTAATTTTTCGTTTTTAACGATAATTTCTAGGTTTTAAACCAAAAAATGAGAAAAATCTTTCTTCCCTATTCAATAGATTCTTGTCTAGCTAAAAACTGTTTAAAAAGGGTTTTAAATTATGAGCCCTATCTACAGCGATTGCAGCGTTTTACGTGTAAGTAAGTATGGAGATGATTTCCATTGATAAAGACTTGTTCTTAGCCCTAGACAGACAAAATTGGAAGGTGAATAGGGAGGCGTGCAGTGAAGAGTTATATATTAATGGTTTTGATAGTGGAAGTCCCGTCTTAGATCGTTACAACTGCAACCATAAAGGTACCAATCCGTACTCGACCGCAGGAGGCAACTGCAGGCGACGACGTGTCGCCGCGACACGACTAGTTTCTATGACTCTCTATGAAATACCTTCCGTAGCTAGCCACGTCGTCTTTGGCAGCTACGGGCGAGCGACAGGCGACACGTATAGCCCGACCGCAAACCAGGGGGCCAAATCTACTAAGTTACAAACGTCATAACGTCATTGAAGACGATGTGGGTCATTCCTTTCATTTATAGTTTTTTTTTTTTTCTTCTCAGTTAGTTTTTATCTTGGTCTGGCAGCTTGAGTAATTTATGCGGCCTATCCAAATGTCCTTTCTTTGGTATTGTTCGTCGAATCGTTGAGCTCCTTAAACTCTTAGTTGAGCTGCACGATTACTGACAAATGCGTGCACTGACTGGACAGGTCCACTCAATTTGTGTGGTTCTTTCCTCAAAAGACCACTCACATGATCTGGCCAAGATTATGTCTGGACTTTAAAAGAGACTGTGACCTCTGAGTTTGTTTCGGCGTTTCTTCTCAGAGTAGTCAGATAGGAAATGCCGACCTCATCTAGTTAAAAAAATATGATTGACGTGTAAAAGTGTTTGTACAGACCTACTTACAGAAATAAAATCATTTATCATTTTGGTGTCACGATGGTGAGTTTTTGACAGATTTGCCATACAAAATCTGTCACTCGTGACACCATTATGACGTTTGTAAATTAGTAGACTTGGCCCCATTGAGGTAGTACGTTAGTACAATAATACCTCAATGCTGGCCCCTAGTGTCGCCAACGATCGAGCGATAGTCACGTTTTTCTATCTTCTATCTACTGACGGAATGGTACCTTTGATTTGTGACTGCAACCCTTGATTTGTGACTTACCTTTAAGGAAGATTCATCAGAGTTTTAATTCTAACTTAATAAGTACCTGCATAGGTACATATGAATTGGCAGGCTGCAACAGCTTAAAATCTGCTTAGAAGAAAAACATGAAACGAAATACTTTTTCAGCTACACGCGAAATAAAAAAGTAAAACATTTGATCTGTTTCAAACAATGGGACTCCCAGATGGTTCTAGATGTTGTGTGCAGCGCAATACACTTGAAAAACCAGTTGTGTGATACCCATCATCAGAAATTGGTATAAAGTTTCAATATATTATTTTGTAAAGAAAATACGGCCTTTCACCTGTCCCACTGCTAACGAGGAAGGGACTAGATATCAACGTTATTCTCGCGCAAGAAACTTACAAAAGTTTGTAGATCCCATGTAAGTTAAAGAGGTAGACACGGCTACCCATCAAGCTATAGATTTCCAGTATAAGCTAACCTCGCAATGTACGGAAATCCTATACAATGCGAGATCAGCATACACTGGAAATGTATAATAGCTTGATGTGTAGCCGTATGTACATAATATATTATATTAATAGTTGATTGCTGACCGTTTACATCTCCGGCGAGTTTGCCGCAACGACAAGAGCTATCAAAGAGAATACTCGCTCAGACACTCGCTTGGCGGGCAGAATACACGCTGAGAGACTCATGCTTGGTACATGCTCATACCATAGAGTACCTAATTGCTCGTCACCGTCGCGCAGTCGCTGCTCGTTGCTCGCTAACTCTTTTTTAGTGGCTAGCTCTAGGTTCTCGCTTTTCCTGAAGACGAAAGCGTCAAGGTAGCCAGAGAAATTCTTTTTGCAATTGACAGGTCAGTATCAGGTTTTATGTTGATCTAAATTATGATTTGCGGCCGTATCATATATTTATTTATAGAATTTTATTCATAAAAATCATCATTAGGTACAATTTAACTGTTCATGTAGGTAGATAATCCTGCCGGGGTTGCAGGTTTTCCCAAGGGGAAACCGTGGCCCCCCTGGCATGGCAAGGGAAGGAACACGGGTGGGTTTTAGTCAGTAAAAGTCTGACACGCCCTTCCGCTCCGCCCAGAGCGGGAGAAGTCATTGGATGATTTCCCACGCAAAAAAAAAAAAAAAAAAGGTAGATAATCCTATAGAATGACTATTTAATGAAATCAAGACATTTGAGGATTATTTTATTGCCGATTCACGTGATTATAATTCTGTAAAGCCATATTTTTTCCGGTCGCAAATCATATTTTAATCAACGTATAACCTGACACATACCTACCTGTAAATTGCATAAAACGAAAGTTTTTTTTTTTTTTTTTACCCTCCACGGTGAAGCTTTGGGCCTGCATCTCACCTGATGGTAAGATGGTGGTGGTGGGATGGATGGTAAGTGATGATCAGGCCGAAGGTGGAAGCGAGCTGAATCCTCAACCACAGAGGAACTGGCTATCTTATCTCTAAACTGCCGAAACACAACAATGCTGTTAACATTGTTGTTATGGCGACCGACTTAGATAAGATGGTGGTAGCTAGCCAGGCGGACTTAGAACCACAAACCAAACCGAGCAGAAAATTTTGCTCCCACTGGGAATCGAACCCGGGACCTCTGGGTCTGAGACCGGTGGCTTAACCACTAGACCACAGAGGCGGTTAAAATTAGAATTTCGCGGGCTACCTTAGCGCATGTGGAAGACAAAAAAAAAAAAAACTTATGAATTGAGTGTTGTCTGCAATACTTTGGCTGTAACGTCTGTCAAAGATCAACGAATGACCAGAGCCTTTACGATGGAGTTTCTTGCTTTGCTTCTCCATAGGAAACAACCAATTGGAACCGTGCACCTAGCTTCTCACTTTTCATGTGCCCATGTAGATGTTTAGAGGTATGAGGTACAGGGTGTAAAGTTTACTCATCCTCTACAGAAAAGGGAGGATCCTCCGACCAGACGGGTGTCGTGTCTGGCGGGCAGCTGCCCAAAGATTGATGTCGGATAGTCTTAATTGCACGATGCAGGATTTGTGTGACGTCAGGTCTTTGATTTGATAGGTTAATGTGAAATATATATTTTTTTAATTTGAATCTGAATAGCGAAGTAATTTGATAAAACTTTATTTCAGGGTATAATACCGAATGCAAAAGTGATGATCCTGCAGGAGACCAATGAACCAGTGCTGAACATGGCAGTTTCCAAGGCAGCGTCGCTTCTGGGGGCCGACGATGTGGGGATAGTTGACCACTTGGGTTGGGATTATGACTATAACGGAAGGTAGTATTTCTATAATACCTATACGCATTGATATATTAAAAGGAGGAAGATAATGTTACGCGCTAACATCGCAATCAGTAAACCTGGGCTCGGCCCACGACTACATGCACCAAAACTCACACATCTGTGATCAGTGTGATCACAGTCGAAAACCTACAGTTACCGATAGACAAGAACAGCGATAGGAGACGGTGCTGTCGTGCAAGTGAAATAAAAATACGCAATAAGTCTCGCAACTCGCGATTATGTGGTTTCTCTCACGATGTTCTATCTCGCTCTCACATGGCGAAGCAAACATGAAGTATTATTATCACTTTCAACAAATTAGAATTTTTGGCTGTACTTACAAGTGGTAAGTAATCCCGTGTGTCTTATAGTTTTCTTCCTTGTATTATTAAAACACTGTTTAGGTGCAGAAGAAGTCATTTTGATGCGTATTTATCACAAAAAAAAAACTATAATTATGGAGCTGTTTGATCAAAGATATCCCGGGCGCGACTGAGTGCCGACTACGGGCCATCACGTAGTTTGATAGGACCAAGCGCTGTTACTAAGTCCCGTATCTAAATATTTGTGGTAGTTAGTTGACGCAGGCGTGACTTTGCGGAAATCCATTATAAAATAAAGTAGCCGACATTTTTAAAAAGATCGCGGCGACCACTCGTCTCGACACGGCACCCGCAACTGACAGCACTGCGACGAGCACTTAGAATCACAAAATATACGTCATCTATTGTATTTTATAATGGATTTCCGCAAAGTCACGCCTGACTCAATTAACTCTATGTAGCTTTATATTTTCAATACATGCAATATTTTCATCTTGGGGAGGTAAAACAATGAAATATAGGCTATACAAATTACCGATTTTATTTCCAGAATATTCTCGGATATGGCAGACATAATATTTGTGTCGACAACCACACATCAATGCGTCCAACGATTTGCTGACCAATCCACGGTTCCCATCTTATGTATGATGTCCAGGGCACATGCCTCGATTCAGTCTCTAGCTACGGTCATGGCTATAATGGTACTTGTATAGTCTTTTCCAAAAGTATCTGACCAAAATGTAAACAAATAGACCAGAAAACGTACCATACGCCAATTTGTAGTGCCACTGACAAATTGAGTGCATTTATTTGATTATTAGAATTCTGAAACCCATTTTTTCTATTTGACAATTGATTATACTGAGTGATTTCGTAAGAATTTAAACTGAAAACAGATTGTTTACACTTTCTTCAGATTTTTGGAACAGATTATAGTAATTTATGAATTTATAAAGAAAAACAAAGTCGTTTTTCATGTTTGTCTGTGTGGCCGCTTAGAATAATAGCATAATCAGTCTAAAATGTTCCCACTGCTGGGACACGGCCTGTGTCCTTTCGGTGAGAGAAAGAGGGCCGTAATCCACCACGCGGGTCCAGTGCGGGTTGGTAGATGTCTAAAATGTTTGGTTCTAAGACATGCCGGTTTCCTCACGATGTTTTCCTTCACCGTTTTGAGAGCAGTGGTGATGAAATTATTTACGCGAAGTAAAGCGCCTGTCGGGGTTCTAACCTTCGACCGCGACTCGTAAGTCGCAGCCGTTACCACTGGGCCACCACTGCCCTACTGGTCACTGGTCGAACCGGTACTACATCTCAATACCGTCATGTAGAGGGCTACATGACAAGCAATATCGCGACAGGCCCAGACGGAGATGGCGGGATGTGTTGGGTCTCTTGGCAATACTGCATCCTAATTACGTAATGCACGATCAATTTTAAATTGAAACCAATTGAAAAAGATTGCCAGTCCATTGCTTCATAAGTACGACAAAAAAAATTGAGCAGATTTTTTTTTGTCGAACTTATGAAGCATCTTTTTCAATTGGTTTCAATTTAAAATTGATCGTGCATTGCGTAATTGGGGGGCTGGTCCTTAGTAGCTTTAGGCAGAGAAAAGTAAAGGAGAGAGCCTTTTTCCTGCAATACAGGCTTACTGTAACAGTAAATAGTATCTGTATATGGAGTATACTCCCTGTCCCGGCCTGCTAGTCCCTGTTAGTAGACCTGCTTAATTGGGCATTAAAGGAGAGGTCTGTTCATTTGGTACTTAGGCCGACTTATAGCCCAGTCAATATCGACACAAAAAAATGCAAACGTCGCAAACGCGCTTGTAACTACGATTTTTTTATATGTTGTTAGGGCCCCTGAGAGTAGTTTATACCCAAGTTTGCATCCCTGAAAACCTTGTGCTACTCGCATAGTGCTCGAAAGACTGCGATATTCTCTGGCACTTGTTTCAGTTTTTTATTTTAAATATACCTCAAGGACGCGTTATTAGGTTGCCAGAATTGCGCAGTTTTTCTAGACAGTAATATAAACCCAAGAAAAGTATTAAAAGTTAAATTGGGTTGGATTTAGGAAAGTGCCGCCTCACTAGAAAGAATGTGAGGCTATTTGAGGGTTCTAGAGGGTCTTCTGAACCCTAAAAAGATTTATTTTTTGCCGGGTCGCTTAGTTTTTGTATTAAGCGAATTAACAAAAATTAAGCGACTAAATCCAAAGTCTTAATTTCAGGAAGAATTTGGTACATTGAAAGGACTTAACTTGGCATACGTGGGGTCTCCGCATCAAGTACTGAACTCCTACCTACTTTTGTGCCCTATGCTCGGAGCAAATATTAAATTTAAAATTTGCTGCAAGGTAAGTGTTTCTGAATAAATTTTGCAAGCCATATTCTGCTGGGTGTAGACTAAAGGGCTGTTCAAACTGAGGCGAATCCCGCGTTTTAATGATTAGAAAGTTACGCAAGTATATTTACGCCAGTTTGAACACCTTCAGGCCTCGTCTAAAAGATCTCGTCTCGGGAAAACACGATCGGCCGCGTGTATAATTATGTCACTTTTTTTTTTGGAAAGCCGGAAAGCACCTTCTGTCGGTGCCACCGAACAAAAAGTTCGTTCGAACAATCGTGTAGTCGCGTGTCGACCGCACACATTATAAAACAATGTAAAATAGTTATTTCAGGGGGTCTAGTCGCTATTATATAGTCTCCAACCTTTAATGTTTTGAAGTGAAATCTACTTTAGGCGCGTTGAGCACTTGACGGATGAACATAAATCATGGAACTCGCGTCATCGTCACCGAAGGCTATATTTATCGAACGAAAGACATCAACGCGACAATCAAAAAGTTACTTTGTTTTCACTTCTGTCGGCAGTCCCCAAAGACTGCCCGATGTTTTTTTTTGTGAATATTTGTTACCGCGAGAAATAAAATGCTTCCATCCATATAAAACCAACGCATAGGTATACTTACTAATAAATCTTGTAAAAAATGTTAAAATAGACATTAGATTTTATTTTCACTGTTTATAATGCTGTATTCGCAAAGAAAAATCTACACTTAAAATGAGACCTCCGCGGTTACTCGCGGCATCCCATACGCGACTCGGTGAACCCTCCAGGAGGGTCCCGGCACTGAACGTGTTAACGGCTGTACGGATTTCGATTAAATTTGACATAAGTACCTACAGGTGGACCTTGACCTGGGTTAAGCCAAAAGACAAGTATCCTTTGTTTTATCCCGGTAGTACGATCCCGTGGGATAATTTCCGACTACCACGCGGGCGAAGCCGCGGGCAAAAGCTTGTATGTAAATATATTCCTCAGGTATGCCCTGTCACGCCACTCCTCATGAAGACTAGTAAGGAAATGACGGCGGTCTCGTGCACTGAAGCAACGCAGTGCGTAGGGACAGACGAAGCTTTGAATTGCGCGTCAGTCATCATCGCAGGTCCAACGACCACGAAAAAGGACAAAATTCCTGAGTTCGCGCTGAGTGTTAATGTAAGATAGCTTCAATTATTATGGTATTAAAGCGATATTCACAATACAAATTTTTAGCACCCCCCTTTCCCCCCGAACGCAGCAGTAGGTACCTAGGTACTGCCACGGTAATATTAATGATAATAATTACCGTGGTACAGCCGTGAGCCTCGTGCAGACTAGCGCGACGCGACACCGGTTACTGTTATACTGAGAAGTTTTCTTAGAAATTGTATTGTTTGTCGTCGGGCGACAAATCGCGCTAGTCTGCATGAGCCTTAAAAAAGACAATTAAATTTTTCAGGAAAACAACAAGAAATTTTTGGCCCGTTTTTCAAGAAACTAACAATAAGTAACAATCTTGTCCTACTTTTAAGAAACCACAGAAACCCACTAAAGGTCATCGCCCATTATAACAGCGCCGCTCCAGCAAATTAACGCCCCGGCACCGCCTCGAAATATCTAGTCGTCAACGCGCCGTAAGCAAGGCGACCGCTAGTTGCCAGCGCGCCGCCGCCGTAAGCAAGGCGACCGCTAGTCGCCAACGCGCCGTCATCAAGGCGACCACTCGCTGACGGCACGCCACCGCACCGGTGAGGTGAAAGCTTGTTGCGAGGCGTCACCGCGCGGCCGGCGAGGCGTCACCGCGCGGACTGCGAGGCGTCACCGCGCGGACTGCGAGGCGCCGGCGAGCGGCGATGCTGTCGGCGCGCCGTGTGACGGCTCGTGGGCCACTCACTGCCGGCGAGCAGTCCACCATTTTGTATAGCCATCGTAAAATAGACTATAATGCATTTGATTTAAAATCCTGACTTGATTGACAAGTTATTTGCCGTGTCGGAGCCGTGCTGCTATAATGAGCGATGACCTTAACAATCTTGCCACAATTTTGGGAAAAAAAAAACAGTTTTTCAAGGAAACAACAAAAAAATTCTGCGCCTCTTTTTGAAAACAATAATCCTATCCCATTTAAAAAGAAATAAACAATTTGATCTCATTTCACAGGGTATCAACCGTAAAACCAGTAATAACTGGATATTCTTCCACACTTGTCCCCGAGGTAAGGAAGTGGACGATGAACTGTTCTGGAACCAGAAGTCAAGGACTTTTAATGCGTTCCAAAATATGCACTACATTGCTGCTGCGCTGATGGCATATGTCATTAAAGATCACAAGTTTTAACTCAACAAAGTGCTTTTGGTTAACAAATGGTATTTCTGTATTTGATCTACAATTAGCTATTGACCGTGCTGTGCATAAGGTACTTCTTCTCAGTGCATTGATGACAAAAAATAAATTTTCTTGAAAATTAAAATATTATGTTAGGCCCAAAATTCAGCCACGCTAACTCCATGGTAGGTACTAAAAGCTTAGCCACAAATATCTATGAATTTAAAATATGTATCATGTGAATTAGTGGTTATTGAGGGATAGTTTGACAATAGAAAAAGTTCATAGTGTAAATTGTAAATCATCATAAAATGAAGTTTTACAATACTAATTTATATGTATCGATTTTTTGAAGATTTTATTATGTTGGTGTACTTTTAAAATATAGTTTATTTTAATTTATAGCAGTTCAATAAAATTAAAAAATAAATTTTAACTAGTTTTATTATAATAAAATTACTACTAAATAACTATCTACAATTTAGTTAACCTTACATTATTGAAAATGTTAATATTTCATTGCGGAAGCCTGTGAAATTCATAATCACTTATGATATTTGTAATTTGTAGTTATCAGGTTGCATGTTGATCAAAATACGATTTGTGACAGTAACAAATATGTTTATGTATAAAGAATTACAATAATTAAAATCATGAATGAAACTCAAGAAAATTTTAATTTCATGTGCTACCCTAACGCTATTGGCTTATCAAACATTATCATTTTCAAATTCTACCCCTACACTATTCTAATCTCTAGCATTTTTGAACTTTCCTCTCATAAACTTTGGTAACGGTACCACACCAGGGCATGGGACTTGACCGTAAACTTCACAGATGCATGGTCTTTCACAAGCAATACCGAAGTTAGCTGGATTATCCTTCTTCTCCGCAGCTATTGATTCCTGGTCTAATACATCCTTAGATTTTCCTGTAATTAGAATAGGGGAATATTTAGTCATAGATGGATGGAATCACCTTATTGGTAATGTTCTTCAGAAAGGTAAGGTGCATAGGACTCGCAACAGGCGTGCGTGTATGACCAGATGTATGAACGTAAACAAAGCAAAAGGAGTATTTAAGGATCATAGCAGACTAGCGAGCACAGTCTTGTGACATGGCTCTAGTCACACATTTTATCACAGTTTATTCATATAAAATACTACAACAATCTAAATTCTAATAATGTAATCTAAATACTCAAACAATGTCACAGTAGGCCGTGATTGCTAGTCAGGTGTCATTTTGTTGTTTCTGCCTATCCCTAGGGGAAGAAGGCGTGAAGGTATGTGGTCTTGTGTGTGGAAAGTTGATAAATAATTTTATTTAGTTTCGACTAGAGATACTGCAAAAGAACTATAGTAAAACTTTTTAGAAGGAATGCTTAGAAGTATTGTTCTGCAGTTAAAAATACTGTTAATTTTAATTACAGTTTGTTTGACAGCAACAACAGTTATTAATTGATCTGTTTTAGGTTTCTTTGAAAAAACTTGATATTGGGCGGTATTCAATTTGTTCATAATAATGATTTGCATTATATGAACAACTGAATATTCTCTAACATAAAAAAATATGGAATTATTATTGCATTGATGTCTTTACAACTAGTTATTATCATCATCAGGAAGATTGTGGATATATGGATATAATAAATAAGCCGAAACTCACCAACAGTATTAATTAAATGCTCCAAAATTTCTTCTTTAGATTTATTGTCAACATCTACTAAAATCTTCCTTCCATCTTCGAAATAACACTTTATGAATGGCGATGGAGTAAGGTTCTTTAACGTTGCCACCTGCACGTCAGGGTTTTTGTATTGAATTTGCGGCAAATACCAGAAAACGAACTCTTTAGCCCCAAGATTGTTTTGACCGTTTATATTGTAAGCCACAGAGAGTATCTTGATTTTGTCTTTTAATACTAGTCTCCCGGCATTAAGGTAGTTTAGTGTACGTCGGATAGGTGCTCTTCCTTTCATGAACGGCATTTTTAGTTTATTTTATTTGATTTTTCTAAAATAAAAGTAACCTAGAACGAATGGAATATAACCTCAAATTATGCAGACTGTCAAGTGTCATCTGTCAATGTCAATTGTCAGTATTTGTCAGTCAGCAGGACTCAGCAGACCACAGAACATACATAAATATTCTACTCTACGTAGCAGACAAAAAAGGGGACTATGGTAAAATCCGGTTCACACAACACAACACCAACATAATAAATTATTATTAAACCTTGCGCAGCGTGTTTTATGAACGAAACGGAACATGTGGACGGCAAGTTTGAAGTATGCACCTAGTGATAGAATTATAATTACAAAATAATTAAGATTGACAATGAATGAATGACCTGAGAAAATATTCCAGAGAATTTATCGATTTAGACAAGTCTTTCCCCGCCGTTTGGTTAAATCAAAACAATATTGCAACACAAAAAACAAAAAAAAAAGAAAAGTTCATGAGCCAGAGTCTTCGTGGTCTTGATGAAGCTGAATTAGCGACACTACACCTCTGCTGGTCATGTGGACAATGGGACTCGTAGGTACAGACTTTTGTTTGTGCAACAATTTGCACAGTAAGTTGATGTTTGTGTCGTGTGGATCGGCTTTTAGAGTGCGTTTTACTCAAAGAGATTTTGGTAGTAATAATGTCTTTGGTTTTACTGTACGTTTGTACTAGGCTACTAGCGAAATATTCACATATAAACATGTTGAAATCTCTATGTCCTCTCAAATATTGTATGGAACATTGACAGAAAATAGAGATTTCAACATGTTTTTAAGTGAATGTTTCACCAGTGCAATCGCATAGTCAGAGTAATCAACGCATCTGCTTCCATTTTTCAGGACGACGACCTTAGACGATTTTCGATTCATCTGACATTTTTAGATGAAGACCATATAAAAAGTTTAAAGTTATTCTCAAGATCAAAAGTTGTGCAAGATTCTAATAGTGTTAAAATTGTGTTGCTTTTGATCCTTGATCGTCGGTAATGCTTTATTTTTTATTGCTAGTAGTATATTTTGAATAAAAATGATAAAATATTTTAAAATCCAATTTGAAGCTGTTCAACCAAAAGGAAACAATGACTATAATATTGCAAAATTTACTGCCTAGAGCAGTCTTTCTCAAAGTGGGAGATAACACCCACTTATGGGCGGTGGTAAGGAACCCAGAAAAAATTGGGGGCGGTTGAAGTGGTTTAGGGGGCAATAGCTGATTTGTAATTTCATCTACTTATTATTTTAAAATTCACTGAAATTAAAACCTACTAGGTAGGAACACAACATCGATTAGGTATTTATTTCATATTTTTCACCCCAGTTTGATTGTATGAAAACAAAAATATTTAACATAGCTTTCTTAGGATAGCCCGTGAGCAATCAAGTTATAGCAAGTTTTTTTAAATAACGCGATTATTGCAATCCTGTATCAATCGGCTGGTTCATCGATACTTAGGTACTTGTTCTTACTTGCTCAATACGATTGAGAGTCGAATGAGCTGTACGAGTATGCGTTCTAATTGCTCTCACTGGTAAAAAACGTCGTTTAGAATGTAAGTTTAACTCCAGACCAGACTAATATAGCACACTATAATAATTAAATTAATTTAATGTCATTGTGGTTTTTAAGATGTGGTAAAGTAAAAAAAAATGGGGGCCGTGAAAAATTATTGATTTTCAAAGTGAGCGGTACCTAGATGAAATAAGTTTGAGAACCTCTGGCCTAGAGCATACCTTAGCATGTTTTTCTGTTATTGAAAATGTTGCAATCGGGCTAAAGTTAAAATTAGGTACCCATAGAAAAAATACCGAACATGAAAGACCAGTATCTAATTACGTTACATAATTTCGTAAACGATTACTAATCTGTTTCATTTTGACAGTTCAACAAAATTCATTCCGTAATTTACGTTGATGAGCAAATATTTTTTCTTTTTTTTGTAGCAATGGATTAGCAATCTGTTTCAAAACGATTCAGAGTCTGCTTGATCGTGTATTACGCAATTAGGGTACAGATAATTTACCTCGTAAACTAGGCAGATTTATCCTGGAATTGGTCGAGGCCGCACAGCATTGGACAATGCTTCTTTTCTCCTAGTGCTCAGCAGTGGCACAGAAACAAGCATTCCCCGAATCCTCTCACGCACTCTTTTCCCGAACCCCCTCGAATGTTTAAACGCCTGCTACATGGTCGCTAACCGCGTCCCCGACAGAGGTGACCTTGATTGGCAACTGGCAAGGTTGTTTCACCTTTTGCTCGTAAACATCATCTACACGGTTGTAAACCACCAAGGTCTGTCGGGACGCGGTTGGCGACCGTATAGAAGGCGTTTTAGGCTTAGGATCAAAAAAGGCTCGACGCTCGTTCATACCGTGCCTGCTGCTATGAAACTCCATAAAGTTCCTACTGTAATAGGATATAATATATGAGATATAAAATATCGTCAAAGAGTATTACAGATGCTGCATGCGTCACCGCTGTCAGAATTATAGTCAATACCAAATCAAAACTCAACAGTGGAAGAAAACTAGAAAATGCAACAATCATGCGGTTTCCCTCAACAAAAATGTAACCAACATCAAAAGCCAAAATGAAATCTGTGTTACTCTGTAACGCCAGTCAGATAAAATGAGTAACAAACCTCAGCATTGCAGCAAAGTAAAGAATCCTTGCAAATATTGCCTTGAGCAAGTGACTAACAAAAACGGATTACAATGCCAAGGTGCTTGCAAAAAATGGGCTCACTTCAGTTGCCTCAACTTTACCCCAGGAAAGATTGCTGATATCAAAGCAGGCATAATCAAAGTTATGTGCCCATGTCCCGACTGTGAAACAACTCAAATAAAGGAGTATCTGACTAATCCTCCATATGCATGCTCGAACGATAAATGCCCAGCAAACGCCACAGGGCCAATTAAGTGCGAGTTCACGGAATGTCCCTCAAACAAAAATAAAAATAATAAGGATGGACAGAACAGGATTAAGGAGTGCTCAAATAAGGCGTGTTCTAATGATGCAGCAGAAGCCCAAAAGCACAACAAAAAGCTCCCTCCTGGATCTACTCCCAGATCAGGCATGTCTCCTGCACGTAAACCTAAGAAACAGCAAACTAATAAGAAAGTGATAGATAGATCGATCCCTACCAATTCGTCCAGTTCGTGTGAGAATCCGAATTGTAAGTTTTTACCCTTTTGAATATTTTGTTCTTAATATTTTTTAGGGTTCCGTACCTCAAAAGGAAAAAACGGAATCCTTATAGGATCACTCTGTCTGTCTGTCACAACCAACACAGACTGTATTAATAGAATACAAAAACTTACCCATATACTCCGTGACTAAACACGAAGTTAAGGAGCAGTGGTGGCCCAGTGGTATCGGCCCCGACTTACGAGTTGTTTAGTCGTGGGTTCGAACCCAAGCAGGCGCTTTACTTTGTGTAAATAATTTCATCACCACTGCTCTCAAAACGGTGAAGGAAAACATCGTGAGGAAACCGGCATGTCTTAGAACCAAAAAATCGAAGGCCTGTGACATCTACCAACCCGCAATGGGCCCACGTGGTAGATTACAGCCCACTCCCTTTCACAAAGAGGAGGCCTGTGTGACCTGTGTCCCAGCAGTGGGAACATTAATAGGCTGATTATGTTATGTTAAGTTATGTCTTCGAGAGCACTGTTTCGATCCACAGTGCAGCGATGGCCTCCCTCAGGCGTCCAGTGAATGACAATCTTTGCCCATCGATATCAGTTTATGTTCACAAATATGTTCCGTTCCAGGTCAAAACTCAAATTCAACTATATGTGGCGAAGAATCCAGTGAGCCGGAAACACAGGCTGTGATGGTGAATGCCCTGCAAGAGATGTGTGGCACGGTTGGGAAACTGTCCACACAAATCCAGGAACTGATCGGCAAAATAAATAAATTAACGTAGAATGTAGGAAGTGAACCAAACACAATATGCCTCTGAAAGAACAGAATAAACAATTTCTCTAGTATTTTTTTTGTTGTTAGCTTATTAAATGTCGACTAAGGCAGGGGCCACACTTATCATCGCGGAATCGGCTTGAGCCAGTCAGAAAGAGCTTTAGGTTGCTTGTACACTGGAGTGGAGAGGATAGGAGAGGAGAGGAGCGGAGATGTGCCAATATTAACCAACAGAATCGCACCTCCGGAGCGGAGTTTAGATTCTATTGGTTAATTTTGGCACATCGCCGCTCCTCTCCGCTCCAGTGGACAGGCAGCCTTAGTGCTTGTTTACGGAGACGCGGGGCGTTGAGCGTGGCGTGCGGCGTGGCGTTCGGCGGTGCGTCGGACGTTTTTCTGTTTACAGACAGGCGGGGCGTGCAGCGGCCCGCGTCATCACACGCGCAAACACAAACATATGGCAATATACGATGTTGTTTATGGAAGCTCGGGACTTGCGGCGTGGCGTGAAATGTAGCGGTGCCCGCGGCGTTGCACGCCGCGTCGTACGCGGCGTTGCACGTGGCGGTGCACGCGGCGATCCACGCAGCGTGCATCGGGAGCCGAAGGGCGGGAGCTGATATTCAAGCGCGCCCGACATTATAATAAATATAAAAATAAATACATAGGATGCATAACATCACGCCTATATTCTCCGAAAAGTTAGGCAGAGGTGTTCCTATAGTACCTACACCCACATTTTGCCAGTTATGTTTAAGTCCCATGTAACAGGGGGCGAGCCTAATGCCATCAACCGGGCACAAATCCCAACTCCGGGCTACTATAACTGAGAAATACCAGATGGAAAATACCAATAATATTTTGCCCGACCCGGGTATCGAACCCAGGAACTTATGCTCAGCAGTAGTGCTTGCGACCACTAGACCAACGAGGCATTAAAAAACCCGGCCAAGTGCGTGTCGGACCACGCACAATGAAGGGTGGCTCCGTGGTTGGGATGAATTTATCTCAAGAACAAACTTAATTTAGTAGTTGACAAACATGTTTTCTCATACATCGATATACGTCACGGTCAATTCTCTAGCTACAAATGTAAGTTTGTAATCACGAAAAATATATTTTTATGTGATAAAACAAAAATTAAAAAAGTTCGGACTTTTTCCTTTACTAGTGCTGTAAGACCTTGCTTCCTTTCTTGTAGGTACCCGGTAGGTTTTGATTCATTTGCGAGTATCAAAATATTTCACATGAATGGCCATATTTTTCGTTCGTTCGTTCACTTAGAAGCTTTAATTTTTTAGAGCTCCAACGGAACATAGATTTACGTATTTGATGTTATATGTGTATATCACCGATGTTCGTAGTTCGTAGGTATTGAGCGTACGTACGACGCCGCGGGCCCCGCCACGTGCCCCGCGGCGTGCAACGCCGTGGGCACCGCCTGCATTTCAAGCAAACGCCTTTAGAAACGCTTCTCCGTAAACGCTCTCATACAACGCCATAATTATGTTTGAATTTTGTGCGGGCCGCCCCGCCGCACGCCACGCCCAACGCCCCGCGTGTCCGTAAACAAGCACTTAGGCACCTGTCCTACTGCCGTACCGAAAGCGACTATTTTTTCGCAAAGAATTGTACTTAGGTCCCGAATCAGTAAAATAAATACATTTGTATCTATTAATAGTTAGTCGCTGACTGTTCATATTGCACCATTGCATTGGTGAGAACTCTGTCAAACAAAGAAGTCGTTATTCGGCTAGTAAATTTGTCCATAGAGGAAAGTACATAATTATATAATATCGGGTACATTTTGTCTTTCTGACAGTATCGGATAGTGATGCGGTTCGATTTTATTTATTACTCGAGTACTAAAACAAAGGCTCGAGTCCATTTTCTCTCGAAGTGCCCGTCGATGTAGTCGCGATTAGATAAATATCACCAACACTGACACACCCTAGTTAACTGTCATTCTTAGGCCAAGAACGTACACACGGCCACACATCAAGCTATACTTTTCCAGTATAAGCTGATCTCGCATTGTACGGAAATCCTATACAATGCGAGATCAGCGTAAACTGGAAATGTATAGTTTGATGTGTGGCCGTGTGTACTAGCGGCTAGCCATAATGCGGTGAGCCGGTGCGGCGTGCTGCATGTCTATTTTATTAAGAAATCGTATGATTCCAACGCACTGACTTGCGGCCGTCAAAAGTCAAAGTCAAAGTCAAAACGTTTATTGCGAACTAAGTGTACAAAGTTGGTGTTATGCTTGTGTTATGTTATGTTAGTACTTATGACTTAGCAATCTTTTACAAGCATTGCAATCGCTTCGGTTAGGTCGAGATTGAATTGAAAGGCGGTATTGAACCTGGGTTTACGTAGCACGGCATTTCATACAAACTTTCAAGCCCTTGTTTTTTGCCTGAACCGATTTTAATGAAACTTCATACGCATATGCAGGATAGAAAGTTCTAAAAACTTAGTTAAGAACATTTTCGAAAAGTAGTGTTACAGCCAAATTAGACCGATTGTAAATTTTCCATAGAAACAGAGATTTCCAGATATCTGCTTTTAAAATTAAGACATTTCGAAAATGTTCTTATCTAAGTTTTTAGACTCTTCACCATTTTAAAGATAATTTAATTATTTATATTTTAGTAGGGTATACGTGTTTTTAGTGGGTCGCCGGTCGGTTTGTGATTTATGTAAGTTACAATAGTCTAATGTCAACTGGTCATCACCTTTTACTAAATATTAACTTTAACTTTTATTTATGCAGAGACGTTTATACTTAGTTGAGGAGTTCTCCTGGTACTTCGCCATCATAAATTGCTTGGCAACCATATTAAAGTAATCGAATCGTAATCCGTGAAATACGTATTAAGTATTGAGTAGTTCCGGTGGCCATCTGTGGTCTTCATCGTCAGTTCCACTTCACTAAATGGTGCTTTTCGAGAGCAAATTCACGAGTTACTATAAAAATACCTAAAGCGCTATAGGTGTGCCTATAATATTTCAAGAGTTCCCTCGACTTCTTCAGGAGTCCATCATCCAATCCTGACTTGATGACAATGGGACCATCAGTAAGAAGTATACCCTTCCAAACAAAAAAAGAATTTTCGAAATTGGTCCAGCCGTCTTCGAGTAATCGGGGAACATTAGGGGAACATGTGCATCAGTGGATCACGGGGAACAGTGAATCATTGGTTAAAACACTGTATCTATTGTACTCACACATACACGCGTTGGCTTCGGTAACGCTATCCCCTACCCCGCCCGCGCCACCCGACTAGTCACTAAGTCACCGTCACTGAATCACAGCGGGAGGACGCGCGACAGCGCATGGGTCAGTAGGTACTCGTAAGTACGAAAAAATAATTTACGTAATGTTTGAAATTACTGTAGTTCAAAGTTATTTATATATTTTAAAGTCTTTGCATATTTTCCTTCAGTATGTGTGTCTAATGGTAGCCACACACGTTACGATTTGCTTCCGCAAACTTAGGCTTGCGCAAATTTGCTTGACGTCGGTATTAACCACACACGTTACGATTTGCTTGCGCAAATTTGCTTGACGCCGGTATTGACCACACACGGCTCAAATTTGCTTGTGATATCATTTCTGTTTAGAGACCGTCCAGGTGTGTTACGCGGTAATGGCATCAATTATTGATGACGCTTTGGCTATAGTTGGCCTAATAATCGCTACAAAAATATAAAACAAAGACGTAAAATTAACCGAACCATATGGTGTAAAGACTGGTTAAGGAAAAGAGAGCATTATTCGCACATCAACTTATTAAACGAATTGAAAATTGCACCCAAAGACTGGCATAACTCCTCGTGGAGGCGATCGGCAGCAGTGACCACTCGCGTTCGGCCCTGGTCCAGGCCATGGTACGGAGCGAGAAGGCATGGCAAGCCTTCACCTCCTTCTGCGAAGCAGTAATGCTCGCGAAGGAGGAGGCGGAGCGCGCGAGGGAGAGACAAATGTTGCGACCTCGCGCCCCTAGCCGCCGCCGTAGGAGACGTCCTGGGCGTCGAGAATCGCGAGTCAATTTCCGGCCACCGTAGGCGCGGGCTTGCGGACGGAGAGCAATGGGTAGCTCGATTGTTGATAAAAAAAAAAAAACTGAGGGGCAGTCTTTGGGGACTGCCGATAGAAGTGAAAACAGTATCCTATAATATTATGTTAATCCAGGTAATAAACTATCTATCTGCCTCATCCAAATCCTATTGTAAAAGTACTAGGCTTGCATGAATTCACGATAGTATTCAATCAGTATGTTATGCTACTATAACATACTGATTGAATACTATCGTGAATTCATGCATGCCTAGTACTTTTTGTTAGTTTACTGCTCAGAAATTGTGCACAACATGTAATGATTGAAATACTATCGTGAATTCATGCAAGCCTAGTACTTTTTATTAGGTTACTAACAAATTCTACTCTCCCTCCGTCTTACGAATTTTCGATCAGGTTACGTGTCCTGACGCAAGTTTAAATTATTTTACTCATCCCAAAAAAGTGCACAACGCCGCCATAGAAGTTTTTGCTTCAAAAAACTACTGAAATTGGAACACATGCCCCACACACGCTCAAGCAAATTTGCGCAAACTCAAATTTGCACAAGCTTGGAATCGAAAATTGAAAATCACACAAGCCTAGAAATTTGCGCAAACTTCCCACACACGTAACGATTTGCTTGCGCAAGCCTAAGTTTGCGCAAGCAAATCGTTACGTGTGTGGTCACCAAAAATCGCTACAAAAAAATATATACGTAGGTATAATAAACCGAACCATGTGCGCCGCGACACGACTTTCTATGAAGTACCTTCCGATGCTAGCGACACGTCGGCACGTCGCCTTCTTAAAAATACATAGAAACCAGTCCTGTCGCGGCGACACGTCGCCTGCAGTTACCACCTGTGATCAACTACGGAATTGTACCCGGCGCATGCCAGTAAAGCTCCCAGACGACAAGATTTTTTTCGACACCTTCAATTGTCTTCATCACAGATATAGATAGACATAGATAACGCAAGTATCACGATCTGTATGAAAACCAAGCGTGCCATTTTTTGACTACCTACTATGACGTCACAAGCATTATTTAGTGATGGGAAAATAAAATCCGCCGCACGCGGCAGCGTCTTTGAATCGATTTTATTATCTTTGAATCGATACTGCTCGCTCACCCAGCCAGCAGTACGCTAACTAAAAGTCTTCGCATTCTGAGGTTGTGTGCTCGTGCGCGTTCCGTCGACGTTCACACGTCGTTTTTGGATACCTTTTCCAAAATTTCAAGTAAGTTTACCATTATAAATACGTGAATATTCGATTGAAATACCTTATATTCAATTTAGTTCTAATGTTTACAAAAGCAACGAGATTCTACCCTTTTTCATCTCAATTTTGAATAAAGATCGCCTTTTTATTATACCATTTCTCTATTTATTGAGTAATCGTGTACAGTAAAGAATTATTGAGAATCGCTTAAATAGATTAATTAATCGATTTTGTGACATAGTAATGATATAGACAGAAGAATGAGATAGACAGAGGAATGAGATATACAGAGGAATGAGATAGACAGAGGAATGAGATAGACAGAGGAATGAGATAAACAGAGGAAAATAAAAATTTCTGATCTGCTTAGTAGGCAGTAAGGGATTTATAATTTCTTTAAATTGTTAATGTTATAATTGATAATGTAATATGTTGTAATTGTTGTAGATTATCTTTCAGAAACAAAAAAAAAACCAGAGAAGAAATTTTAGAAGGTAAACGAAAACCCAGTAAAATACGATATAATAAAATTAAAATGGATGCAAAATTACTTGAGCTACAACAGCAAAAAGATAAAGAAAGTTGTGATCTTCAGTACATCAATAGTCGGATATGCTGCTTTTGTTAATATTCGTTACTTTTTCCCTTCAACAAAGCATGCTTCCTCAAAATGTATTTAACAAATATTATAATGCTATGCTTTGTTGGGAACCGATCTTTATTTCCCGTCGCCTCAATCCATTTTTCTTTTAAATTGGGTTCATGTGGGAAACTAAAAAAATCACTAAACGTTACGATAATTTATTAAAATTGTCTACATAATTACTACCTATAAAATACAAAATCATTCCTCTGTTTCCGAAATCGATTCTTGAGAATCGATTTGTGTTGCATACGATGAACAGCACTAATCGCTAAAATTGACAGAAAAATGATAAAAGCTCCTGTACTACGAAACCGATGCGATATACGATAGTATCACTTGCTTTGATATTCATCACTTGTTAAAACAAAACGTCGCATCAACCGCTTCAAGTAAAAGCCGCAATGTAATACGAATATTCAGTTTACGTTTGATGACCTATGTTTTTCTCAAATTTGGTATTACAGAGAGTATTAGATTAAAAATAATTGATTTTAATATTAAATACGCATAATATTAATCACAAAATGACTTATCGATGGAAGGAATCGTTTCCTTTATTTTTTCTCCTCACATTTGTAAAGTTTTTACAATGTATAACTGAGCAATTAACCATTTTAAATTATTTTACTGACGTCCGTCTAGCGTGGCACAACGATGCAGACTGAGCGCGAAAGTGGCAGCTTACGATTATTGTACGTAAGCTGGGCACGCGAAGTAGTTGCTCTTGCGTTATCTATGTCTATCTATATCTGTGGTCTTCATTGTCATATTTCAGCCAATAAAACTTCCTCATGAATCACTCCGTCCATAGGTGAAAACCACAGATATAGATAGACATAGATAACGCAAGTATCACGATCTGTATGAAAACCAAGCGTGCCATTTTTTGACTACCTACTATGACGTCACAAGCATTATTTAGTGATGGGAAAATAAAATCCGCCGCACGCGGCAGCGTCTTTGATCGATTTTATTATCTTTGAATCGATACTGCTCGCTCACCCAGCCAGCAGTACGCTAACTAAAAGTTTTCGCATTCTGAGGTTGTGTGCTCGTGCGCATTCCGTCGACGTTCACACGTCGTTTTTGGATACCTTTTCCAAAATTTCAAGTAAGTTTACCATTATAAATACGTGAATATTCGATTGAAATACCTTATATTCAATTTAGTTCTAGTGCTTACAAAAGCAACGAGATTCTACCCTTTTTCATCTCAATTTTGAATAAAGATCGCCTTTTTATTATACCATTTCTCTATTTATTGAGTAATCGTGTACAGTAAAGAATTATTGAGAATCGCTTAAATAGATTAATTAATCGATTTTGTGACATAGTAATGATATAGACAGAAGAATGAGATAGACAGAGGAATGAGATATACAGAGGAATGAGATAAACAGAGGAAAATAAAAATTTCTGATCTGCTTAGTAGGCAGTAAGGGATTTATAATTTCTTTAAATTGTTAGTATTTCCCTACTTATTCCTTGTAATTGTTGTAGATTATCTTTCAGAAACAAAAAAAAAACCAGAGAAGAAATTTTAGAAGGTAAACGAAAACCCAGTAAAATACGATATAATAAAATTAAAATGGATGCAAAATTACTTGAGCTACAACAGCAAAAAGATAAAGAAAGTTGTGATCTTCAGTACATCAATAGTCGGATATGCTGCTTTTGTTAATATTCGTTACTTTTTCCCTTCAACAAAGCATGCTTCCTCAAAATGTATTTAACAAATATTATAATGCTATGCTTTGTTGGGAACCAATCTTTATTTCCCGTCGCCTCAATCCATTTTTCTTTTAAATTGGGTTCATGTGGGAAACTAAAAAAATCACTAAACGTTACGATAATTTATTAAAATTGTCTACATAATTACTACCTATAAAATACAAAATCATTCCTCTGTTTCCGAAATCGATTCTTGAGAATCGATTTGTGTTGCATACGATGAACAGCACTAATCGCTAAAATTGACAGAAAAATGATAAAAGCTCCTGTACTACGAAACCGATGCGATATACGATAGTATCACTTGCTTCGATATTCATCACTTGTTAAAACAAAACGTCGCATCAACCGCTTCAAGTAAAAGCCGCAATGTAATACGAATATTCAGTTTACATTTGATGACCTATGTTTTTCTCAAATTTGGTATTACAGAGAGTATTAGATTAAAAATAATTGATTTTAATATTAAATACGCATAATATTAATCACAAAATGACTTATCGATGGAAGGAATCGTTTCCTTTATTTTTTCTCCTCACATTTGTAAAGTTTTTACAATGTATAACTGAGCAATTAACCATTTTAAATTATTTTACTGACGTCCGTCTAGCGTGGCACAACGATGCAGACTGAGCGCGAAAGTGTCAGCTTACGATTATTGTACGTAAGCTGGGCACGCGAAGTAGTTGCTCTTGCGTTATCTATGTCTATCTATATCTGTGGTGAAAACCGTATGAAAATCCGTTCGGTAGGTTTTGAGTTTATCGCATTTGATAAAAGAAATCTACTGAAATTTGAACACACGCTCAAGCAAATTTGCGCAAACGCACAAGCTTGGAATCGAAAATTTAAAATCACACAAGCCTAGAAATTTGCGCAAATTTCTTCCCACACACGTAACGATTTGCTTGCGCAAGCCTAAATTTGCGCAAGCAAATTGTAACGTGTGTGGCTACCATAATTGTATAAAACTGTATTTATGTTGGGTGATATAAACGGTTAATATTTTGTCAAAAATATTATTTTTGTTATTAGTAAATGGGTTACAGTGAATCATGTGGTATTGGGGTTCGTTGGATCGTTGATTTTGTATCATTTATTTTTTATTTTTATTTTTTGCATGATTTAAGTGCATTTTTTGTTATTTTCATTTGTTCTATTATTTTTGTTGTTACTCAAGATTTTTTAGGAGATTTACTCATGTTCAAGAAGGTGAATTTTATGTTGTAAAACTAAACAAAAGTAGGTAGTTGAAGTTGCCAATTTTTTTTTCTCTTATTATTGTCTGTACTATTAATCTTAACAAGTATTGTGATTTTGCAAGTAAGACTGATTAAAGCAATGACTGATAATTATATTTTATTTGTAACAAATAAAGAGTTTTAATAAAAATAATAAGTTTTATTGAATTATAAACGCTTATGACTCATAGTACCCCATTCGATCCACTGTGACGAATTCAAAAATACATAAAAATTGGGTTTTCTCGAATCCCATGAATTTTCGCCTAGGCTTTATCCTCTTATGGTGCTTAATTGTTGCAAATGGGTCACACTGTGTGACCCATTTGCAAAAATTAAGCACCCAATTTGACGTATACGTCCTTTAGTTATTACTCTGAGTATACGTCGTAAGGTGTGTGACTCTTACGACGTATACGTCAAATTCAAATTACAAATCACGCTACTTTGCTGAGGTAAAGCTATGTGCAGAAGAATTTAACATTGGCCGAGCAAAAGTAGAAACTTAAATTCTCTAATGAGGTTAAGATTCTATCTGACAGAGAAATGTGGCAGACAGCAGTTTAAAGAAAAAAACTGGGTGACATGTCAACATCAAATGACATCTCCAAAATTCGTCATGCCGTCGCAAAAATAAAATAATTTATTCAAAACGGAAGAAATAAAATATCAACCATGGTAACTGTTTTCAAAAAAGGTTTAATAAGTTTCTAATCACAATGTCAAAATGCACCAAAGCGAAAAACCCATGTAAGATTTGCTTAACACCAGTTACTCACAAGACGGGCTTGCAATGCCTGGGTGCCTGCCAGTGTTGGGTTCATTATAGTTGTTTGAACTACACCCCCGGTAAAATCAGGGACATAAAGGCTGGTATCATCAAAGTGTCATGCCCGTGTCCAGATTGCAAAACAAGTCTGCCAAAAGAGTACCGGACAGACCAGCCATACAGTTGCAATAATTCGCAGTGCCCGGCAAACCAGCCGCCCAAATGTGAAAACATCCAGTGCCCAACCAATCATGGTGGAAGAGGTATGATGCCGCAAGCGCCTCCGTGCCCTCTCAGTACATGTGGAAATCAGTGCAAACAGTACAGCAGTCCCCACTTACCGGATAACAAAGGTGCTGGTGGAGCTCCCCCGCTTATGCAGCCCCGCCAGCCGTGTATCTCTGATACCTATGGACCAGAGCCTTCTTCCGATGCCTGCCTGAGCATAAATCCAAAATGTCCCTCAGGGTGCTCATCCACAAATGATGTGTCAGGAGACTTCGGAGTCCACCAAAAAGGCAGCATGCCCCAGGGTGCTAACTTCGCTGTTGTCGAACAAATGTGTAACACTGTTGGCGAACTCACTAATCAGATAAAAGAGCTAATGAGTCAGATGAAACAGGCAGCCAATCAAGGTGGTGGCGGTGGACCACCTCCAAAAAAAGCCTGTCCAGTCCAGTCTCCACAAGAGAATTCAAAAGAAACATGCCCGAAACCATGTTACTGCCCTGGAAACCCGGCTAGACGAATGTAACTACGCCCCTTGTTTCAGAACATTTTATTTCAATAATAATATAGGTAATAGAATATTTTGTTGTATATTGCCATACTACTGGTCTACGTTTAGTTGCGACGTCGCGTTGAAGAGTTTTTTTCTAATCTACGTTTTTTTTTAATTCCAAGTTATTTAACGTACCTAGGCCTAAGACCTAGACTTATTCAGTTTTCAAAACCTATTTAAATATTATAAAAAAAAACATCGTGATAAATAAATTAATACAATAATTATTTTTATTACAGTAATCATAAACTCAAAGCTCACTTTCAAGATGATAAGAAGATAATAAATGATAATGATGATGATTCCGATTGTTAGTGATATTTATTTCAGTAAAATGGTTCAAAAAACACTTTTACAAGTCAAAATTATGTTTTGAAACTAAATAACCGACTACTCTGGTCACAGTGTCTTTTAAATAGCTTAATGGTATAGTCAGGCCATATGACGACCATGCAGATTAGTGTCTGAGATGGTCCTTTGAGGAAATAACCACACAGATTTGAGTGGAACTGTCGAGTCAGTGCACGCTTTTGCTAGTAATCATGTAGCTCAACTCAAAACTTAAGGAGCTCAACCGCTCGACGAACAATACTATAGAAAGGACATTTGGGCATGTTCCCACGGCCGGGAGCTGGAGCACAGGCCTCCTCTCTTGAAGAGGGAGTGGGCTATATAATATAATTTACCATGCGGACAGCAGTGCGGATTGGTAGATCGTCACCAAGTCTTGGAATTTTTGGTTCTAGGACATGTTGGTCTCCTCACGATGTTTTCCTTCACCGTTTTGAGTTCAAAGTAAAGAGCCTGCCTGGGCCCACGACCTACAACTCGTAAGTCGGTGCCGTTACTACTGGGCCACCACTGCTCTACACATGTCAGTGGCATTAACCACAACAGAATACCGTACGACATTACACTATAAAAATAGCTAAAGTACACTAAATGGGCTGTCTCTATGTCAGTAAAATTACGGATTTGTTTGAAATGACAAATGGCCCAGGAAGACTGTGCTTCAGTATTCTTCGGCATTTATCAACACATTAGCTTTCACCTGCCTATCGTGAGGTAGTGCATACCTAAAGCAGGACAGAGAAGTACAGGACATCGTTCAGGTTTAGAACGTTTTGTATCCTAAAATGTCAATAGAAGAAATCATAATAATGAAATATAATAATAAAATATTTATTTTCAAGTAACATGACTCTACACATGATATATTATTATGTGGTGTGTGATGCGTTTAACAATTGTTGTAGCCCAAACAATAGATATTATTTTTCTGACTTAACTATTAGCGTGATAATAAAGAAATTAAGGCTATTCATTATTTTGCACGACTTATAATGCGAAGCATTTAAGAGTAAGTCTAACTCTAGGATCGAAAAATTTTTTTTGCCCCATTTCAGAGAGAGCGTTGGTGGCCCAGTGGTAACGGCCCCGACTTACGAGTTGTAGGTCGTGGGTTCGAACCCAAGCATCACTACTGCTCTCAAAAACGGTTAAGGAAAACATCATCGAACAGGAAACCGGCATGTCTTAGAACCAAAAGTTCGAAGACATATTTTGTGATCCCGCACTGGACCCGTGTGGTAGATTACGGCCCACTCCATCTCACAGAGAGGCCTGTGTCCCAGCAGTGGGAACATTAATAGACTGAGTAAAGTACAAAGTTTCATGATCTAATTTGAAGTGTTTATTGAACACCAGCGGTTTATTGTTCGGTTTGGAGGTAACTTAGGAATTTATTTCTATTTAGAATATTTTATGGAATCGTCTTTGAAATTTAATTCTCATCTTTATCATATAGGTATTTATTTCTAAATTAATGCTGCATTATTTTCGATATAACGGAGGTTCATGCTAAGCAATTTGATGTACGAGTAGGTAATAGGTACCTATTTAAAGAAGTTAGCTTCGTTCCCTGTGTGACCTGCGCTGTATGTAGGTACCGTTGGCAATTGACAATTAGGTACAGAACCCAAAAAAAAAACATGATAAAAAACTTTTTTACAAAAAAAACAGCCGACTTCCACTATAAAGTAAAAAATAACTAAAATTTCGGAAGTCGGTGGCAAAAACGAAAATTCAAAACCAAAGACACAGATATTCGTTACATGCCACCGACTTCCGAAATTTTAGTTATTTTTTTACTTTATTTTAGTGGGTCGGTTTGTAATTTATCTAAGTGACAATACCCTTATGTCAACTGTTCATCACCCTTTACAAAATATTGCTTTTCCCGATGCAGGGACGATCATTGTTGAGGAGTTCTTCTGGTACTTCACCATCAGCTCCTCTTCACCCTACGCATTGTGACGGGCATAAATTGCTTGGCAACCATATTAAAGTAATCGAATCGCAAGTTCGCAACCCGTGTACGTATTATTGAGTTGTTCCGGTGGCCATCTGTGGTCTTCATCATCAGTTCCACTTCACTAAATGGTGCTTTTCGAGAGCAAATTCAAGAGTTACTATAAAAAATACCTAAATCGCTATAGGTGTGCCTATAATATTTCAAGAGTTCCCTCGACTTCTCCAGGATTCCATCATCCAATCCTGACTTGATGACAATGGGACCAACTAGAAAGTATATCCTTTCAAATAAAAAAAGAATTTTCGAAATCGGTCCAGCCATCTTCGAGTAATCGGGGAACATAAATAAAAAAAAAAAAAAAAAAAAACATTCCGACAAATTGAGAACCTCCTCCTTTTTTTGAAGTCGGTTAATGATAAATGATTTTATTTCTGTAAGTAGGTCTGTACAAACACTTTTACACGTCAATCATATTTTTTAAACTAGATGAGGTCAGCGTTTCCTATCTGACTACTCTGAGAAGAAAGGCCGAAACAAACTCAGAGGTTACAGTCTCTTTTAAAGTCCAGACATAATCTTGGTCAGATCATGTGAAGCCCATGTGAAGCTTTGAGGACTGCCGATAGAAGTGAAAACTAAGTAACGCCATCTAACTAAAATGTCAGGAAATTATGTGGCTTGCTGTTAGTATAAGAGTGAAAGCTGTAGCTCCATTAAAAAAAATCCAAAAATATAAAACCGAATGCGCTCTCAACAAAAAATATACTCAACGCGCCTTAGGTGACGATGACGCGAGTTACATGATTTTTGTTCACCCAAAAAGTGCTCAATGCGCCTAAAGCAATTTTAACTTAAAAAAAATGAAAAATATTTCTCTAAATGCAGATGTTAGCATAATGTTTTCATATACTTTGCGACCTTCAATGTCAGATGACGAAACGGAATCCCGGGTCGAATTGACTCTACAAACTTCTCAACTTTGGATCAAGCCGACCGCAAGTTCTAACGTATGTATTGTGCAAGTGCGATTGCCAATCAAACTTGTTTGCAAGTTATGATCTGTCATCAAATGTGGTGTGAATAATAATATTAACTTTGGACGAATAATTTTGGGTCTGTTGAACGAGATATTGAGGTGATTTTGGGTGTCGGGATGAAGCATCTAAATTGTTTGATATCTACTAATTGCCAGACGAATTAGCAGAAGCCTTCGCCTTATTGCGATGTTTCAAGTTTTGATAACTTATGCCTAAAGCTTATAAATACCATAGATATAGGCATTTAGGTATTATGATAAATACCTTTAAGTATTAGCATATCTTTTGGTAGGTTCATTTTGACCATTTCGACTGATTCAATCAATCTGCCTAGCCTTTTCCCAATTATGTTGGGGTCGGCTTCCAGTCTAACCGGATGAAGCTAAATACCAGTATTTTACATGGAGCGACTGACTATCTGACCTCCACAACCCAGAAACTGAGTAATACGATACCCCTTGGTAAGACTGGTGTTAGACTTTCGGGGTTCTGACGACTCGTAACGACTGTCAAAGATCCACAAATGACAGCCGGGACCTGCGACTTAATGTGCTTTCCGAGGCACAGAGGAGTCTCCGTATGTAAAGATGGACACCCATCCACTGACCAACCCCGGCAAGCGTAGCTTAACCTGATGGATCGACCCTTGCGGCTGTTATTACTTAGCTACGAGTCATCTTGACCGAGTATAGTTATAATTTCATATAATATGGGGCTTAGAATTAAGAGGGTGCATCCTAAAAGTTGGCAACGTCGTAAATAGCTGTCAACTATTTACCTGTTTCGATTAATTTGGAAATAATACTATATGGAAATAAGAAATGTGGCTAACTAATTGACTAGAATATTAAAAATGAATTGCAATTATAACATTGAATTTGATGTTGTACCCGTTTTAGGTGAAAAAAAGGCATTTGGAAAGTTTCCAAATACTTTTTTTACATCTAAAACTAACTATTCGGTGTTACGATATTAATTATTGCATTTCATAATCAATATTCTAGTTCGCTAGATAGCCACATTTTTTTATATTCATACAGAAATATTATCAAATTAATCAAAACAGCGAAATATTTGACATCTATTTGCGACGTTGCCAACTTTCAGAATAAACCCTCTTAAACCTAAGCCAAACTGCCAAAGTAAAGGTCCACTGCCAGTTTTCTCGTCCCAAGTGGCGCCCCAACACATTTCAGCAGCTTTCCAGTGACTCCAGTTCTTCAATAAAACTCTCTCTCGTTCTTCAATAGATCTCTCGTATGGAGCCAATGTCTGATGATGCAAGCAGATAGGTCATGGTGAATATTTGCGTATAAAATGTTGGCTCTATGCTGTTGACCGTTTACGAGTTCCCTCATCTGGACCCAATCTTGGCTAATGAATTGCAATTATAACATTGAATTTGATGTTGTACCCGTTTTAGGTGTAAAAAAGGCATTTGGAAACTTTCCAAATACTTGTTTTACATCTAAAACGAAATATTCGGTGTTACATTAATTATTGCAATTCATTATTAAGTAATATTCTAGTTAGTTAGCCACATTTCTTATTTCCATACAGTTTTATTTCCAAATTAATCAAAACAAGTAAATATTTGACAGCTATATCGACGTTGCCAACTTTTAGAATGCACGACTCTCATAATTAGGCTGCCTGTCCACTGGAGCGGAGAGGAGAGGAGAGGAGCGGAGATGTGCCAAAATTAACCAATAGAATCGCGCCTCTGGAGCGGAGTTTTGATTCTATTGGTTAATATTGACACATCTCCGCTCCTCTCCTCTCCTCTACGCTCCGGTGGACAGGCAGCCTTAAAGGCGTATAACATTTTGTGTCTGTGTTGGAGAACGCTAAGAAGTTCCCTCTTCTGGAACCAATCCTGGGTGCAGGAACCAGATCATGTTAAACTTTAGAACGGGCTATCATAATTGAATACGTATATAAAATGATGTCTCTATGCTGTTGACCGTTAAGCAGTTCCCTTGTCTGGACCCAATCCTGAGTGCAGGAGCCAGGTCAAGGTGGACTTTAGAACGGACTATCATAATTAAATGCGTACATTAAATTTATTTTGTGTACTGTTGATTGTTGAGGAATTCATTCATCTGGAGCTAACCCTGGGTGCAGCAACCAGATCATGGTAAAGTTTAGAACGGGCTATCATAATTGAATACGTACATAAAATTTTGTGTTAGTACCGTTCACTGTTGTAGAGTTTCTTGTTCTGGAGCCAGTTCAGGGTATATAATCAGATCATGCATCATAAAAAAATGCATTGTCATCAAAATTGAACCAACGTGTAAAGTTTCAACTCCGTAGGTTATGAGGAAGTGGTTTTAATTCAGCTTGCAAGATTTGACTGCCACATACTCTAACACGGCAAGTTAATTAAAAAATGGTACCTAATAACTATAGCTTATGTTACTTCCTGATAATTTAGGTTTCTATTGGTGAAAAAAGGGTTAAAATTGGTCCAGTAGTTTCGGAGCTTATTCGGTACACACAAACAAAAAAATCTTTTCTTTTTATTTATTATAATACTAGACCTTCTGCCCGCGACTTCGTCCGCGTGGAATAGTTATTTTGTGCTAACGCTATAAAAACCCCCCGATTTTGAAACATTCTTCATTGGTACTCCACTCCTACTGGTCTTAGGGTGATGATATATAGCCTATAACTTTACTCGATAAATGGGCTATCTAACACTGAGAGAATTCTTCAAATCGGACCAGAAGTTTCGGAGCCTATTCGGTACAAACAAACAAACAAAAAAATATTTCCTCTTTATAATATTAATATAGATTATTCTAGTATAGATTAGTGTATTAAATGATTTCAATTTGTTATCAATAATGACTAATATTGCAGTGGCACTTGGCAGTGATTTATTTGTACGATAAGTGGATTTTGGTGCAATATAATTATTAGTTATTAGCGTTGATATATTGGCTCAAGAAGCTTTGAGAGTAATGATCAGTAATGGCAGTTTGAAGGACGGGTTAAAGTAGTTAATAGACTCTTTTACATGGAGCTACTCGAATAAAATCAATTTAACTCGAATTGTGAGTCAGTAAGTATCATGATAATATGACAGTTTAAATTGCATCCCTTCTGCGCTATAGTTGCGCAGGCGAGATGACGGACGGCAGTGCAGGCCTGTAATTTGTCAACGCTCATGACGTCCCGCCGCTCATTCGTCAACGGTCACGGCGTCCCGCCGCTCATTTGTCAACCTCACGACGTCCCGCCGCTCATTCATCAACGCTCACGGCGTCTTGCCGCTCATTCGTCAACGCTGCCCCGCGCCTCGCCACACATTCCTAAGGCGCGGTACAACAGTCTTGATCAAACTTTTAAGCAAGCCTTTTTCTTATGGGGCTTGGCAGAAATTATATAACGCCACTTGCTACGATCCCTACATACTAGTTTTGCTTCGTTTATGTTCATATATTAAGAGGCCCTAGTGTGTTTCTTTTAATAACCATCTCGACCTTACGCATCGATCGCGTTCGGCGCTCCGAGTGGCAGCCGGCCGGCCTTCACCAGAGAAGAGCCAATCGGAGCGCCGAACACGGTCGATGCGTACAGTCGAGATGGTTAAAAGAAACTCACACTAGGGCCTCTGATCGCATGCGTAGGTACGCCAGTTGTGACTTCTACGTACCTGACCTTTCCTAAGTTTTTCTTTTTTTCTAAATACCAATGACTATTAAGTACCTAAGTATTACCTAGTTAATAGTAATTAGCATATTGTAAAGAAGCTGGCATGTGTAACCTCCACCAACTAAGACTTGGTAAATGACGGTCCGCTCCCTCCCACAGAGAGGAGGTCTGATTTCCAGCATTTGGAACATTTTATCGGATGACGTATGATTTCAGTTAGTAGGTAATCCGTTCTGTTTCTTATGAGTAGCTTCATGTAAGGAGGGCCTTAAGAGCATTGACTGGTCCCTGCCAATACCCTGAAAGGCTGTATACATTCTTATATGTACTACATATAAGTATCTGATATTAATGTTCTAAAATTATAATGATCAATGAACGTTGAAAATCTGTATCTGTTTTAATCCTTAGGTCATTGTTCTTGACTGTTTAAAAAGATGCTTCACGGAGCTAAAAGACACCTTGTTCTTTCCATATTGTGACATGTTTTGACGTAAATAAATTCCTTAGTGTAAAAACCTTAATCTGACCAGTGTTTTTTAAGTTCCTGACTCCTGAAACGTATTATAGTCCGGTCAATATAGACATTTCAAATAACAATAATTCCCGGAGAGCCAATTATTTGTGGAGAGCTGGGGTTTACCATCTATACATACATACATATAATAAAATTGTAGAAAAGTGGTGTCTGTACAATGGAAATATATGAAAAAAAAGTAGCAGGGGTTGTTATTATAACGATGCCGAACCCGAGATTGTAATTAAATTTTTTTTTGTCTGTTTGTCTGTTTGTCTGTTTGTCTGTTTGTCTGTTTGTCGGTTTGTCTGTTTGTCTGTTTGTCTGTGTGTTTGTGCACGCTAATATCAGAAACGGCTTATTCGATTTAGATGCGGTTTTCACTAATATATTGTAGTAAGCTTCACTTAACATTTAGTGTTTATTTCATGTCAATCGGTTCATAAATAAAAAAGTTATGTCAATTTAAAGAATCACGGCGAACATTTGTTATAGGTAAGGCATTTCTTTCCTTGATTTTCGGTATACTTATCTTAATTTTTATTTAGGGTTTGTATATAAATATTATAAGTATTTGGTATAGGTTAGGCATTTCTTTTCTTGATTTTCTTTATTAAGTATAAGTTTATTAGCTCAGGTTAGTAATTAATTTTTCTAGCAATTCTTTTGTTTTATAAAGTTAGTACGTTTGGTTTACACGTCTTAACACTTATTACTTAAACTGTGATAATTTTAGACTGTATAATAATCTGTAAGTATTTATAATTTAATTGTTTACGATAGTACGTGTTTACTAAATAACTGTGTGTTAAGTAGTAAGTACTATTTTATTGTATTTTGTTGTATGTATTGTAAGAATGCCTCGCAAAAGGTCCAACCTCTCCCAATGTAGCAGAAATGCTAAAAGGATGAGATTAGTTCGATCACAGGCATCTGAGGAAGGTCGTGAGGCAAGGCTCTCTGCAACTCGGGAACATCAGGCTAGGTTTCGTGTTGCAGAAACTTCGACTCAGCGGGAATCTCGACTGAGTTCAAATCGTTCTCGAATGGTCGAGGTCGCGAAAAATTTTTTCATACTAATGGGGTCGACTCATGAAAAAGGTTGAAAAACACTGCCCTACATTAATCCTACTAATATTATAAATGCGAAAGTTTGTGAAGATGGATGGATGGATGGATGGATGGATGTTTCTTACTCTTTCACACAAAAACTACTGAACGGATTTTGATGAAACTTTACAATAATGTAGCTTATACATCAGAATAACAGATAGGCTACAATTTATAAAGATTTTATGTGATTTGGCCATAATATAACGATATGTATCAAGTAAGTCGGAAAAATTCCTGCCCTCTGAGATCTATCTTTGCGTGCGCTGCCTTTTTTTTATTTTTTTTGTGTGTGAAATCATCCATTGACTTCTCCCGCTCTAGGTGGAGCGGAAGGGCGTACAGACTCTTACTGACTAAAAACCACCCGTGTTCCTTCCCTTGCCTTGCCAGAGGCCACGGTTTCCCCTTGGGACTACCCGCAAACCCGGCAGGCATCGGCCCTAGCGGACCCCGTCAGTTTTGCTGATATCTCTTCGAGGCGAGCGTGGAACACGACGCGCCGTTGACCCGGGCCTGGTCCTTATCGGACGGCGAGCTGCCCGTTGCTCTCCGTCCGCAGGCCCGCGCCTACGGTGCAGCGGTGGCCGGAAATCGGCTATCAATTCCCGACACCCGGGACGTCTCCTACGGCGGCGGCGGCTAGGGCTGGTAGTTCGCGGCCTTTGCCACTCCCTCGCGCGCTCCGCCTCCTCCTTCGCGAGCATTACTGCTTTGCAGAAGGAGGTGACGGCTTGCCATGCCCTCTCGCTCCGCACCATGGCCTGAACCAGGGCCGGACGCGAGAGGTCACCGCCGCCGATCGCCTCCACGAGGACACGGCGGTGGTCCACCCAAGCCGGGCAGACCTCCACCGTATGCTGCGTGCGCTGCCAAAACCGTTAGAGTTACATGAAGAAAATGTATTGTGGGATTAGAGTTCTAAATAAAAGTCCGCGACCTTTTATGTGGTTTTATAACCAAAATAGTGAGCAATAAATACATTTAAATTGAATACTTTTTTTACATTGCATATTTTAGAGTATTTAGTTAATTCTTATCAAAATAAATACCTTCATCGCTTTTGGTATTTAATGTAGATAAAGTTTGTCTTTAACCGACTTCCAAAAAGGAGGAGGTTCTATGTTCGACTTTATGTATGTCTTTTGTTTTTATGTATGTTCACCGATATCTCCGCCAATTGTGGACCGATTTTGAAAATTATTTTTGTTTGAAAGGGTAAGCTCCCGAGGTGGTCCCATATAAATTTTATTAACTTTGCTTAAATAGTTTTTGAGTTAGCTTCAATAATACATATTTTTCCCTCTTAGTTTATATGGACGATATGATGATAACTTCCTGTCACTGTTATTTATTGCAGTTAGTGGTATTGGATATTGTGTGGGGTAGGTACCACAACTAAAAAGTGAAAAATAAAAACATTTTACAAAAAAAATTAAAACCGACTTCCAAAAAAAACCACTACAAAGTGAAAAATAAATTTAATTTCGGAAGTCGGTGGCAAAAAAGAAAATTAAAAAACAAAGATAGGTACCGTTTTTCACTTTGTAGTGGTTTTTTTTGGAAGTCGGTTTTAATTTTTTTTGTAAAAAGTTTTTTACACTAAGTAATTTGGACAAATAGTTTAAAAGTTAGAACGATAAGAATGACCTGCGATATTGAGTCGACGGCGCGTAGAACGAGGGTGGAGGGGTGGGCCAGCCAGGGGATGACGCGCCAGAGCGCCGAGTGGAAGCTATTGCTTAATAATTATGTTCGAGAAATAACGCAATTTATGTTGTTGAACTGTCAAAATTAAACCCATTGCTATTGTAAGTGCTACGCAATTACCCCGCTGATTTAGGACATGTTACACGTTCCTGTGGGATAATTTCCGACATCCACGCGGGCGAAGCCGCGGGCAGAAGCTAGTTACAAATAAAGTTTTAAGAATCCCCATCAATCCTATGTGTGCTACAAAAGTTATTCGGGGTCAAACGTCAAAATTTGAGGTTTTTTGAATTTTTCTCGAAAACGGTAAGTTTTATCAAAAAAAACCTTAAACCAAAGTTGTAATTTAAAATTCTCTACAAAAATGGACCTTATGGTTTTTTCCTACTCTGGAACCGATTCAAACTTTACTCCCACCTGCTCCAGAAAAACTCCTCAACACTATTTTTTGCAATTGCAAAAAAGGTTGTAGTGCCAAATGTGGCTGTAAAAAAGTCGGGTTGCTGTGTTCTCCAGCGTGTACCAATTGCCAAGGTCAGTCTTGCTCAAATGTCCAGTTGAGTACAATAGAGGAAGATTCCTGTGATTTTAATAAAGAGACCAATGAGACAGCCACATTTGAACAATTTATGAACATCCAGCAAGAGGAAGAAGAAGACATGACTGTTGAAGTAGACTTTCAAGAGTATGAATCTGATTAAAATATCTAAAGAAATCAAAACAATAGTTAACCCATTAATCAATAGCAATATCAATAATCAATATCAATAATAAGGTAAAATCTAGAACTTAAAGAATATTGTTCCCTTAAATTATCCTAAAATTGTCATGACAGTTAGTGGAGTAGGCCTACAGGGGAAACCACGGTAAAAAAAACGCGCCGAGTACACTACATCACAGGTGGCGTGGAAATGTGTGTATCATGTATAATGTGACTCTTAAAATCGCGATATCTCAGGAATGGTAACTCTTAGGAAAAAATCACAAGGACCATTTTTGTAGAGAATTTTAAGATAACAACCTTGGTTTAAGTTTTTTTTTTAATAAAACTTACCGTTTTTGAGAATAATTCAAAAAACCTCAAATTTGGACGTTTGACCCCAAATAACTTTTGTTGTACACATAGGATCGATGGGGATTTATAAAACTTTATTTGTAATGGTAAACCCCAACTCTCCACAAATATTTGGCTCTCTATTTTTATGTCTAAATTGACCGGACTATTAATAAACTACGACAATTATAATAATATAACAATTATTACTGAACATTAGTTTTGACTACCTAGGCAATCGTCCATTGCCCCACCAGACATGTCCTTTGCATCCTTAGTGGGAGGCAATTCAATAATTAGATGATAACGAAGTCGGGGGATACAGTTTGATGCTGCAGCTACATATCTATCATCTGCATCACGGTATACGGTCACCTTGTAGGAGGCCTTTCAGCATTACGTCTAACATTCACATATTTATATCTATACACATAAATTCTAATATACCTACATACTCTAAAACACTCATTTGATTACTGATTGATTAACAAGTCAGCAATCAAACGAGTGTTAGGTCTTATCAGATGCCGACAGTTTCATCAAACAATGAGTGATAGAATTAGATACATAACTTGATAAATGTACGGGAAATAATGATAAAATCTAAATACTTACCACTAACGCAGTAACGCACCACCTTTATTATCTATCGTCAAATCAGCTTCATGTCACCCAATGCTACCTAACCTAAACTATCCTAAACTAGCTTTATAACTGCGACTTCGTCTGCGTGTGAAATTCGGATATCATACAAAACCAAACCATTTCAGGCAGTTTCAGGTTGACTTAAAGATAAAGATATACTAATTGAATTACTGTGTACATTTGTTCTTATTTTATTTTAAACATAACGTTAAACGCTCAACTATGTAGTCTACCCATGTCGAATTTGCAATAGTATGAAAAGGAATTATAAATTACATAACGACATTATTTTTTCCCAAATATTTCATGCAAATTATAAAAGCTTAATTTAACAGTTTTAAAATTTTATTTTAAACACTAGCTTCTGCCCGCGACTTCGTACGCGTGGAAGTCATAAGACACCAGTTGACACCACAATATACCTACAGTTTATAAAACTTTCGTGTATACTACGTTTGTAATATTGTTTTCAGCAGTTAAAATACACAGAGAGTCAGGACTGGTGACTCGGGAGCTAGCGACGTACAGTGTCCGTGCGAGAAGCAGCTCGTCCTGAGGTCGACAACCGCAGCCTTTAGCATTTTTTTTTCTTTTGCGTGGGGAATCATCAAATGACTTTTCCCGCGCTGGGCGGAGCGAAAGGGCGTGTCAGACTCTTACTGACTTAAACCCACCCGTGTTACTTCCCTTGCCTGTGCCAGGGGCCACGGTTTCCCCTTAGCAACCCTAGCAGGCACCGGCCCTAGCGGACCCTTTCAGTTTTGCTGACATCTCTTTGAGGCGCACGTGGAACACGACGCGCCGTCGACCTGGGCCTGATCCTTATCGGACGGCGAGCTACCCATTGCTCTCCGTCCGCATGCCCGCGCCTACGGTGGCCGGAAATCGGCTACCAATTCCCTGCCGATGAACTGTTCTGCAGTTTGGCAGAATAATTGTGAAATACCCACTGGTGTAACTTTTTTGAAATAAATAATTAAAAAAAAAAAAATAAATATCCCGCCGGAGCTCTGTTCGCTGTACCGTGATTTCTCGCGGCAGTGAAGCCTTCAGTCTTCAGTGACGGTCCTTGTGACTTATTGATAATTAATCATCGCAAAACATACGCTCACAGGGAACTGCACGCGCTTAAACTGGTAATTGTGGGGAATTAGTGGTATACGCGGTATATACACTGTCTCGCCAATGCCACAACCTATTAGAATTTCCGCCTTGATGTCGTTTCCTTGCAAAGACACGACTTTGAGCCGAATTCCGTTACAAAGCTTTGGCGGAGTTAAGTTCCGAAGGAGCATAATCGGGACACCGACCTTCAGCTGGATTTTCTGCGCCGGAAGTCCAGTTGCCATGAGAGAATTCAGAAATTCTACGGGGTAATGTGTGGCATCGTCTTCCTCCACATCAGCATAAATGGAAGTTTATATCACTTCGCTCCCTACAATTTGCGAGAGAATACCGTGGTTGATCGCTGCTGCTTGATCATTTTTGACGTTAAAATGGAACACGCCCAAGAATTCTCTTGGTACGGAATTCGACTGATGTCTTCGTACACCAGACGAATCGGATCTTCTAAAGTGGGAACTACTCTACTCTACCAAGAGTCTCTGGTAGGGCCACCTGGCCACACTCCTCTGTTATAGTGCCTTCACCAACTTTTAGAAGAACATAGGAGAATTCTTGAGCATGTGGATTCCCGCCAAGCCGAGCTCGCATGTTGATGGTCAAGCGCAGTCTTAGAACTCTTGACCATAGAGTTGACCTTTTCAACAAAGCATTCACCTCGTCAGACAGAACTGTGGCACCACCCATAATGGCTTGGTTCCTGCGGATTTCCTGCAGGGTTCTGTTTATAGCTTCCACTGCTGTCTTATTTGCCATAATGCTTTCATCCCATACGATGAAGCGCTAACCCTAAGCACGCATCCCTTGTTACTGTTGCGTGACACCTCACAAACAGCGTTTCGTTGTTCTCTAAATTGATGATGGGAATCTTAAACATGAATGGCGCGCGCTGTTTTCTCACCAGAAAGCAGTGTGGCAGCGATTCCAGAACATATTGGCGATTACACACAGATTTTAAAATCGCTAGGACAAATCTGCTGTCAATATCTGTGTGTAAAGTCAAAAATTAAGCTATCTCAATAAAGAATCTTAAGCAACGCTGTCACAGCAGACCAAGCAAGGAATTAATACCTATTGTAGCATTAGAAATCAGCTTCTGCCACTTGTTAAAAAAATGCTTGGTAAGAATCGAACCCACGCTTGCATAGGATAACTAAATACAAAGAAAAAAATAACAGGAGATTTAAAATATGATTTGTATTATAATTTTAAAAGTAAAGAAAAAGAAACAGTTATGTATAAAAGGTGATAAATAAATTTAAGTACTATTGCAAGCCGCCTAGTTGAAATTTTATTTTGTCTTAGAAGGAAAATTACGTGTTTGAGGGTTGAGAACTAAAATAGAACGCGACGGGTTAAACAAGTATTGGCCATTACCTAATTAATCCCGGAAATCAAAAGTTGGGCAAAGAGTTAATATCACGTAATGATCCTGATTACAGGTCAACCAGGAAACCGCCTAACATAGAATTTGGTAGTTATTGATGTTATGAAAAAGTTCTAGGAGCTAAAGTATGAATGTGCCTAAGTCCTTTGCGCTGATCCGAAGTGACGTCCCGTCGTACGGCGTCTCGTTGGGGTTTGGTGCGTTGCGGCCTCTACCATGTGAGGAGGTGACGGAGTCGAGCGGCGTGTGCACAGCGGCGTCCGTGCGTGCCTGCGTTGGCAACAGGCCGCGATGTGAGAACTTGGGTCGGTGGCCGCACGATGGCCCGGGGTCCCAGGAGGCCTCACGACCTCTTCTGTCGAAGTCCGAAAACAGGGGGCTTTAGAAACGGCATAGGCTAAATTACGCATGGGGGCGGTGGCGCGAGACTGTACAGTTTGTTAAATGAGAAATTGGTTGAATACTCACATGTTTGTACAGTAAATACTTCACCAAAAAATAGTGGTTCTAGACTCTCGCTTGGCTGGCACGAACTAAAGATTTAACTTGAGGGCTAGATACCACAATGTACTCGACGCAACTGCGACCAGCTAGCACGAAGATACTATCGTCACTATTCACATCCGTGTCTTAAACTGAAAACAGGACACTTGAAGCAGAGAAAAATTATTTTATACCATGACGTTTTGTCCAGAGCGACTCACAATAGAATGACGCAAGTCAGAAAAAATTGTTTTACTTTGAACGATATAGAATTCAAAATTTGAAAATGTACTCAATTCGAAATTTTTAAAAGAAATAATAGTTTATGAAACTTTTACAACTACAAAAGAGGCTTGAACGGCAGCGCAATGCTGCACTATGTACTATACATATACTTATATAAACACCAGGTATAGTTAATTTATTTCGCAAAAGTCCAGTCTTGTCGCCGTTATGACGTTAATCATAAGGTTTAAATTGCAATAACTAACAGGACTTCGTGAAATGGTTTAAGCAAGCTGTAAAAGGCGAACGTTTTTCGGCTTTTTTCAATATTTTTCGGCTTAATGTTATCCTTGATACCAAAAGATGCATATTGAACTACTTTACAATATGCTTTTAAAAGTAAATAGCGCTAAAAATATTGTGTTTTTTTACATTCGGTTTATTCTATAATCCGTAAAAAATCATTTTATCCTTATAGTTTTTGGCACTAAAATGATCAGAAGACAACCTTGAATGTTTTGTGACTGTAAAGTGCTTGTGACGTAGCATTTCCCATAGATTACGAAGTTTTCCTTTTTTAGTGAATTTAATACATTCTACGAACTATTACAAACATAAAAAAAAAACACATAAAAAATAAAAATCGTATTACAAAATGTAAAAAAGAGAATTAAAAAAAAAAAAAACAATACATGGGATTCGAACTAACAATCTCGGGATTTCAAAGCAACCGTCTAACCGCTTAGCTATTAGCTTACTTGAAAGTTAGTTAAAATAGCCGTTCCTATATATTTCATGATTGACTGCTTAGTTCCATAAAGGTATAGCGTGATGATAATCATTTAAAAAGTTAAATCGGTAATTAAACTATCTACAATATGCAAACCTTTTGGCGCATCTTTTTACAATTTGCGGAAAAAAATACGAACATAATGTCATATTGCTCATTCCCCTTAGCAAATAGCGTGATAGTTTATACCCTACCATTTGACCAGACTTATAGGGAACATCTATGCAAAATTTCAACAGAATCTGTCCAGTAGTATTTGCGTGATGCTGGAACATATATAGACAAACAGACAAACAGACAAAAATTCTAAAAACGATATTTTCGGCATTAGAATCGATCCCAGACCTCGTAGCAATTACTTTTTTTCAAAAATATGCAATGTACAGTTTTGACTTCGCTACGATTTTATTATATGTATAGAATAGATATTTCATTTTTAATTACAAACAGGGTTATTTGAAAAACACCAGCAACCTCTTAAGGGGTCATTGTACTTATCTTACTATATAACCAAACCTGAAATCACGAAAAAAAAATCATCTGTTCCCTACATTTTGACAAGATTATGAGAACATAAATGTAGGGAACAGCAGATTTTTTTTTCTTTTTCGACTTTGGTCCCATAGTGAAAGTTGTTCATAATGATGAGTACAATGACCCCTTAAGAGGTTGCTGGTGTTTTACGAATAACCCTGTATAAGCTGGCGGTATCTGATTGTTGGGGGAGGCCTATGTCCAGCAATGAACGTCCTTCGGCTTAAATGATGATGACTATGATGAACTGATTGTATACACGAATAGCAGTAACTTATGGTACGTTTATAATAAATCAATTGTTATGATTAGGTAAATTAATGTCCTACTCATATGTTCCTCTTAGTACCAATCAGATTTGAAATTAAAATATATCATAGCTTTTTAGCTTGGCTTATTGAGGTGGTTAACTGGTTACCACTCTACTATTATTATAACTCAGCACTCAAAGTGAATTTCAACCGAAGATAGTTCGGATAACCTTGATATTTTTTAAATGAAAACTTCTTTACGTTGTGCACTTTTTTTGGAATGAGTAAAAAATATTAAACTCGCGTCAGGACACGTGACCTGATCGAAAATTCGTAAGACGTTCAAGTTTTTGTTGACAGCGCACTGTTATATTTTTTTTGTATTTTTTTAATGGAGCTTCGGCTTTCGTTCTTGTACTGACAGCAAGCCATATGAATTCCTGACATTTTCGTTAGATGGCGTTACTTAGTTTTCACTTCAATCGGCAGTCCCAGACTGCCTCGTTTTTTTATTATTTTTTGTAGTTAAGTAATTGAGTTATTTAACTGAAATACAAGCCATCTCGAGATTACTTTTTCCTGGAAAAATTAAACCTCATTTTATAATTTGCAACTGACAACTGTAATAAAGCCGGCCTCCGACGGTGCGCCATATCGCGGACGCACGCGCACCAGCGCGCACGACGCACCGTGGGAAACCTAACGTGCGTGGTAGCGCAGACGCGTGCGTGGCGGTGCGTCCTGGTTTGGATACATTCGCTTTGAAGTTACCGACGTGCGCGGATCAGCCCGCACGGACACGCACCATGGAAAGGGTAACGTGCGTGGTAGCGCAGACGCGTCCGTAGCGGTGCGCCCGATCCGCGGTGATTCGGTAAACTTCAAAGGTGCGCGAGGTATTCTCGGTTCCTATAAACGAAAACGAATCGTTTTCCTTGCCAATGATATTAGAATTTTCATTGCCTAACTCGGCATATAAATAGATTCGTAAGCAAATATTTAGACATGGCGTTTTGGATTTTTACGCAAATGGTTTAATTTTCTATTTCAGATTACGAAACGTTTACAAAATCCATTTTTATTCGTCGATTTCTGGAGCGGCTCTGACGCCTCCGGTTCGTAGTTTCGATCGTCTTTAGTAATATTACAATTCGATTGTAATGGCATCGATCAAAACTATCCAAACATAAACAAATACTTGCTTACGCAAATCTACTCTTGCCGTGGTTTTGTGAATTCGGTTTGTCTAGTTCGGATTATCGATACGATATGATTTGTGACTCAAATCGGATTTTAGACACGTATCGATATATCTGACGCATGTCTACTAATTTTACCTACCTTTAATAGCTACTTCTATATGGGAAGACCTCATAGCTTTGCATAGTAGGTAGACCCCTACCTACTATGCAAAGCTATGAGGTATTTGCTTCATTATAGGTAAAGATACAAAAGGGTCTGAATTTTAACCAAATAACGGTTCGTAAATTATACCATCAGTCGACAGTCGATCAGACCCGACTGTTAGCTCATTTGCGTAGTCACACCGCAGTACCGCACGCGCGTCAACGGATACGGCTCCGCTAGCTCAATAGCTCTTTGGAAAATATAGTAAACGAGCAGCGAGCAGCTAGCTCGCTCCGGCTTCGCACGGATAGCACTAAGTACTTATCTACGGCGCACCTAACTACCTACCTACTTACCTACCTACATAGGTGAAGGTAGGGTAGGTAGGTAGGTAGGATAGGTACCCTACCTACCCTACCTTCACCTACCTATCCTAAGAACCTTCTCCTTACAATAACAAACACAACAAAAAAAGAATTATCGAAACTGGTCCAGCCGTTCACGCGTGATGCCGTGACCAAGGAAAATAGGGATTCATTTTTGTATATAGATACACTATAGTTACCTACTTTGCACGCAGCAAAAAAGCATTTCGTCAAAACAACCGAAAAATACTATTATTATTAAGATTTTTCCGGTTTGAGTGCTGTTTGTTTTTATTATGAATTTACGAAACAACAGGCATAATTAAACAAGTCCTTTTGATAATGTGGCAAAGTATTTTCTACTTTAACGTATTGATAATAAAGATAGATTTACAGTGACAGTCGTGTGATAAGTTTGCAATGACGTATTCCGCAGCGAGCCGAAAGAACCGTTCGGTTGGTGGCTTCACCGTCCGTCTCGCTCGGTGATATGTCTGCTGAGCCGACACCTCTAATTCCGAGGCAGACTGAAGAATTATCCCTAAAATTCCCTGTTTTTATTAATTCCTTGGTTTATGGAGCATGATTATAAAAAATAATAACACATCATTCCATAATATTTAATAACATAAAATACAGTAGGTACAGACGCCAGCACATCAAGTTACTACAATCTGTCAAATTTCTGTAATAGATTTTCAACTTTATCGCTAAATTATAAGGTTCAATGTTGATTGGGAAAATTTGACAGATTGGAGTAGGTTGATGTGCTGGCGTCTGTACAAAACATTCATAAATTTACAAGATCAGAAGCTGAAGCATTTTTTTTTACCCTTGTTCGCTGCACATTTAAAAATATTTTATCGGTATTGTTCCTCAACCTGTTCGCGATGCAGAATGAAAAACAAACCAACTCAAGTTAAAATGCGACTTAGTTCCGATCTCGTCTTTAGCCACGGTAATAGCACAATAACATGGTAAGTACCTACATATACTAAAATTAGACGAATTACATTCATTACGAGTTTGAGGGAATCTCTTTTAATAAATCGCTGGTGCCATAGAGTAAAGTGAGCAGTTGGGTCATTGCTTATTTAAAAACAAAAATAATTCTAACGCAATCAAGCACATATTAAAGTATTTAGGTACAACAAAAATGCGCATTTTGAATAATTTGACCCCTTACTATACTTTCATTACTAAGCTAGTGAGACTGAATGCACTATTTAGCGAACGAGTGAGTGAGCGAGAGCGACGTCAATCGTCCACTTAATAGAGACGGTTCCTGATGTAGCAGCGCGGTGCGGGAGAGGTTTGGTGTCGTGATGCGAGAGCTCTGTGATTCGTCAACTTGTGCAAACTGTCACCCCTCCCGCACCGCGCAGCTATCTCAGGAACCGTCTCAGCCTACAGCTCTTTTCTATCACTCGTTCACTCGCTACCCAAGTCTAGTCAAGACCTGTCCTGTCTATTTCGCTGAGAGCCGTGCACGCGTAGTGGAACTTTCGTGTCCTTCACCACACAATCCTCACTTTTGAAAAGTTCATGAAATTGAATTTTGAAAACGCCAAAAAATAGTCAAGAAATAGTCTTAAATTGTCACCAAAGTTAAAAAAATAGTCGCATTAAGATTTCGAAGTTATAGCTATAAGTTGGTGAGGATTGTGGGGTGAACGTCTCCACACAATCCTCACCTCAGTGCAAGCAAACGGCTTTTTTTTTTTTTTTTTTGGGTGGGAAATCATCAAATGACTTCTCCCGCTCTGGGCGGAGCGGAAGGGTGTGTCAGACTTTTACTGACTAAAACCCACCCGTGTTCCTTCCCTTGCCTAGACCAGGGCCACGGTTTCCCCTAAGGACTTATCCGCAACCCCAGTGGTAGGCATCGGCCCAAACGGACCCCTTCAGCTTCGCTGACGACTCTTTGAGGCGCGCGTGGAACACTACGCGCCGTCGACCCGGGCTTGGTCCTGATCGGACGGAGAGCTACCCATCACTCTCCGTCCGCAAGCCCGCGGCTGGGAGTATCGACTTGGTTTCAATTCCAAAAAATAGTCAATAAATAGTCGTAACGCTATGCCAAATCTCGAAAATAGTCATTAAGAGGTTCCAGAGATATAAAGGTGTCTTGGTGAGGATTACGTGGTGAGCCTTTCTCGCCACAATCCTCACCTGATTACCGCGGAATGCTTACGTTTTTTCATTAGGAATTGGTGTCAAAAAATAGTCAAGAAATAGTCGTCTCCAACCACCATAATTTCGACCTGGTTTAATATGTAGAAGTATGTTAAATTTCCATCTAAACTTCTACATACATTTTCGAGTCGAGTACAGCCGAGCACAAAATTATTATGTTCGTATTTGTAGTGGTCAACAAATTTTTTGTTTGCATTATTGTTAGTTATGTAGCTATTTTAGGTAGGTATTTTAACTATGTTTTATATATAATAATGAATAACATAATCATAACATATTATAAAACAAAATCCCTCCGCCGGCGCCGCGTCTGTCTGAACGCGATAAACTCAAAAACTACCGAACGGGTTTTCCTGCAGTTTTCACCAATTGACGGAGTGATTCATAAGGAAGGTTTAAGTGTAGTATAGAATTATTGCGAAGCCGGGTATATAATTATCTTTATATATCTGAATCTACAGAATTCATGATTTCTGTTACTAAGTACCTACATACACATACCTGTTAAACTGTGTAACATGTTTTATTTTCCTAACAAAACTATTCGATCGTAAACTCGTAAAACAATAATTAAGATGGCCAGTATCATTTTGCGGACTTTAAAAACTTGTTTGTCTTTTGGCATTATACTATATTTAGTTACTGAATTGCCCAAAATTAAAAAAAAGCACGTTAACAATGGATTTTCATATACCTTTTCTGCCTACTCAGCACGTTAACCATGAATTTTCATAATTTTTTTCTATCCGCTCATTTGTACAACAATAATGATGACGTACATTCTGCCTCATTTAAAAAAAAGTATAATGGTGCTTACCGAGCACGTATAAAGTAAATATTATACTATCCTACTTAAACAAAGTAGAGAATATAAAATTATAATGAATATCTGTAGGTATTTTAATAATAGGTAAGTAGGTAGAAGTCTTAATTTCTCATACTACAATAAAATTAATCTGAAATAAAGACTTAGTGCGGATTTCACCAGTGAAATTAAACGCGTTCAGCACATCTAAACGCGTTCAATTATAACAATTTTGACACTGACAGCTCTTGAACGCGTTTTAGAAATGCTGATCGCGTTCAATTTCATTTGTGAAATCAGTTAACTCAAAGCCAACCGGAAGGAAATGTCTAAATGAAATAATAGCAAGAAACATATTTAAAATTGGAGGAATATCATGTATTGGTATTTATTAAACTCTGACAGAAATAATAAAAACGTAAGTAACTACAATATTTTATTACCGTATATTAATATACAACAATATTAAAATAAATTTGCAATTTAAGTATTCGCGACTGTACCAAAACATAATGTATGTAGAAGTTTAGATGGAAATTTAACATACTTCTACATATTAAACCAGGTCGAAATTATGGTGATTGGAGACGACTATTTCTTGACTATTTTTTGACACCAATTTCAAATGAAAAAACGTAAGCATTCCGCGGTAATCAGGTGAGGATTGTGGCGAGAAAGGCTCACCACGTAATCCTCACCAAGACACCTTTATATCTCTGGAACCTCTTAATGACTATTTTCGAGATTTGGCATAGCGTTACGACTATTTATTGACTATTTTTTGGAATTGAAACCAAGTCGATACTCCCAGCCGTTTGCTTGCACTGAGGTGAGGATTGTGTGGAGACGTTCACCCCAAAATCCTCACCAACTTATAGCTATAACTTCGGAATCTTAATGCGACTATTTTTTTAACTTTGGTGACTATTTATGACTATTTCTTGACTATTTTTTGGCGTTTTCAAAATTCAATTTCATGAACTTTTCAAAAGTGAGGATTGTGTGGTGAAGGACACGAACTTTCTTGCTCACGTAGTGTGAATATTGTGAATAATGGAGTGGACGAACGAGCTTGTTTTTGATTTTTTAAATCTTTATCAAAACGAACCCACGCTATGGAATGCAGCGGCACCAGAACACAGAAACAAAAATGATTCTTATGATGCATGGAACAGAATAAAAAGAAACCTAAAGGATGATACTATTACAATTACGGAAATAAAAAAAAAGCGAGATAATTTAATGTCGACGTACAGAAGGCAAAGATCCAAAGTAAAAGAGTCTATGGGAACTGGTAGTGGTGCTGACGAAATACACAAACCGGAATGGCCCTTTTATAACGTAATGTCTAGTTTTTTGGACCGTGTATACAAACCAAAAAAAACAAAGAATTCTGAGGTAAGTAGATATTTATTTTAATTCAACCTTATCATATTTATTATAATTTGTTTGTTGTTGCCAGTGCCAGTAACTGTGCGTTTGCACTGGCGAAACATTTACAACAAAACATGTTGGGATCTCTATTTTCTGTCAATTTTCCATGCAATGTTTGAGAGGAACTAGAGATTTCAACATGTTTTGTCGAGATGTTTCGCCAGTGCAAACGCACAGTTAAGAGTATAAATATATTTTTTACAATTAACATTTATGACGGGCTTTAGTAACATAAAACATAATCAATGCCTAAGGGCTCGTGTAGATGGCACCGCAGCCGCGCCGTTGCCGAGCCGCATCTCCGCTTGTTTTTACCCGACTGCTTCAGAAGGAGGGTAATGTTTTTCGAGAGTATGTAATCTGCGTTCGCAATGTATTTGCCAAATATGTAACAAACACGAGTTTTCCATTTAGACAAACATCAACTTTATGCTTGTGTAAATAAAGTTGATTTTAGACTGACTAGTACTGTTGGATAAGTCATAAAAAATATGAAGTTGTAGCGCAAACTGAACCTTATATGTAGGCATTACAGTTGTTTTTCCTAAAACTCGTGTTTGTTTACATGTTTGGCAAATGAATTGCGAACGCATATTATGTATGTATGTCTATTTCTTTGGCACGCTCTGAAGCCTAAACGGCTTGATGGATTTTAACATAATTATGAGGTGTCGTTAGATTCGTCAATTGTGGGAGTGACATAGGCTCTACAATATTTATCTATTGTATCTGCAAATACAAAAAAAGGGAAGGGAAGGTTTTTTTTAAAATAAATTACAACAATATTGGTATCAAATAAAAGCTAGTAATGAGTCAATTCCAAATTTAGATATATTGATACAACTAAACACTAAAAAGCTTGAAATAAAGAAAATCATTTATGTGTTTTTGCAGTCGGGTTTTTTTGTTTTTTAAATAATTTTCTTTATTGCCATATCACTTTACAATCTACGGCGCGGCGGCGGCGCGCGGCGCGTGTGACGCGGCAGCGAGCTGGCAATGTTGCATACGGTGACGGCGCGGCGCGGCGACGCGATGGCATCGTCCCCCTGATCACTTAAACCTCTTGCAGCCTGGCGCGAGGTGACTCTAACACAACTTCACGGTAGACAAAATATTATTACCGGTGTTGCGTCGCGCTGTCGTGTCGCGCCAGTCTGCACGAGGCTTAAGTGATCAGTAGGACGATGCCATCGTGTCGCCGCGCCCGTGCGGCTCTCACAATTAAAAATGTTAACAAAATAAACTCAATTGGTTTAGGTAATTAATTAAAGGTAAACAAATCGTAAAAAGCGTTTTTATAGATTACACTTGTTTAATAATACGATTAAAGAGAAAACTATCGTAATTATCGACAAAATTATTAAGTAGGTATCGTAAAACCACAAGAGCCGCAGCTGCAGCGATACGTTCTCTTTTACGCATTTTGGAACGACAAAATGCCTTTGAATCTCAATCAAAGCCTACAGACTGACGCGCACCTTTGGAAGAGGATTTGGTTTGTAGCTGTCCGTGGTCGTCGGCCATGTGGGCTGGTGCACGTGCGTCCGCAATAACGCGAACTGTTGGAATGGCCTTGGTGCGCGGTGCGCGTGCGTCCGCGTTATCGCGCACTGTCGGAGTTGCCTTGGTGCGTGGTGCGTAGTCCGTGGTCGTGCGGGCGCGTGCGCGTGCGTCCGCGATATGGCGCACCGTCGGAGGCCGGCTTAATATTTCTGCGCTCTGGTCACGAAAATGTTTCACTCAGACGGAGAACGTCAATGTCTTAAATTTTGACTCAACTTGCAATTTAAGTCACTATGTTTTAACCATTTTTTTCATGTGCCTTGTATATTAATGTGTAGTATAGTAAAGTTCTATTAATCAGTTTCAAAATAAATTCTTTTCCGTTTGAATTTCTACTGCTCTTAGATCTGGTTGTAATATTAACAAATCTGTGTGTGGAAATCGACACTGAATTTTCATTTTTATTATTTTTATAATACGACTCAATAGACTGTTTCTAATTATATTTATAGTTTTTTTACTGATAATTATATAATTTTGCTGCATGCTTGTAGTAGTAGTCCTCTCATTCTGTTGCACATAGCTAATCGGAGTCTCAATAGTGTTCTCAAGATTGTTATTTCATTTGCTATAACTTTCATTAAACCAGAGTAACCGAATTCGTAGATGTATTGCATTTTTTTTTGAGGATACTGTACTGTTATTAATCCTGAAAAATCCATAATAAAATAATCCGTTTTATTTTGTTGAGAAGTAATTATTTGTTGGGGCGAATAGTTTTTCGAGTTTAAATTATCCATCACATAACTCGGAACCGGCCGAAGTGACGGTGTTGGAGGCCTATGTCCAGCAGTGGACGTCTTTCGGACAAAATGATGATGATGATGATGAAATTATCCACCTCGTTCCGAGTTCTTAAAAAAAAAAAAAAATTGACTAGTAGGTAGTTCCAGAGATTAGCGCTTTCAAACAAACAAACTCTTCAGCTTTATTATTAGTAGGTATAGATTATATTATCATCATTCTCCTGCCCTTATCTCAATTTTATTTGGGGTCGGCGGGCTTATTCCCAAAGTACTCCATTCTTTTGTTCTAAAAAGATAAGAATCTCATACATTCATTCCCAAGTTACTCCAAGGAATTATTATTATTTAAAAATACTTATTATTTTGTTCCCATTCTGCTCCATAGGTATCTGGAATTATTCTCAAAGTACTCCACCGATTATTCGCTATTAATTCTCAAACTGCTCCATCTACATAATTAACTATAAAATACATATTTCATTACAGTCACTCACAAAATTTCTTAAAAGAAAGATTAAAGTTTAGCATTTTGTTATAAAGTCAATGAATATTTAAAATTGTAGGCTTTTTATGATAGTAGCAAAAAAACATAGTATAGTGAGATTAATGTTTATTTTAGAATCATAATATTATTTGTGCGTCATCCATCGATCACTAATAACGAGCAAGTTCTTTATTAGTGATCGATGCGTCATCTATCGGATAAACTCGACTCACTTTTAAACATTCAATTTCGTTTGCACGCCTAGAGCTAACAAATTGTGTGTGAGCGAGATAGTGCAATAGCAGCAACGTTAGTGATAGTCAAACCGGTTAAGGGTGCTAATCTGTGTTTGTTAAGAGGCCTATCACAAAATTACGTTTTGACAGTTCGACTTCGAGCACCCGATGCATCGCAATAAGTAGCAATTTGGCAGTTGTAATTATGCTTATTTTGAGTTATATAATTAAATTTTTGTTTTTTAAGTATGCTATTTTAATTTCTTAAGAACCAAAGTTTATTCTGGTATAAATTTTAAGTAAAAATATTTTCGTTACTACATTCAGTAAGGAGAAATTTACAGTTAATTCTGACCGTTTTTTATGATTTTGAATTGGTTTTTTTTTAGATATCCAGTACATTTTATAACTACACCACTTTTTAAGAGATCTTATTTTAAATGTTTCATTTCATTTGCTATGTGTAAAATTTCTAATGATTATTGACCGAATTTTTAAAATATTTTATGTTAGGCTTAATTGCCAGATATCATTTCAGATATAGTATTATTTGTTTTTCATGTTTTTTTTTACTTCTGAATACAGAGCCCCACTTTTTAAATTTAGTCAGTTTTTTTTGGATATTTTGAATTATTAAATTTTTTTTAAATTATAAGACTGAAAATAATTGTTGAATTATATTATAATTTGTTTTTATGAAACAAAAGACTGATTTTTAGATTTATTAGTATTTTTTACCATGTCATGTAAAATTTCAAATGATTATTGGTCGAATTTTTTTAATATTTTATGTTAGGCTTAATTGCCAGATATCATTTTAGATATTTTATTCTTTGTATTTCATGTTTTTTAGACTTTTTCTCTTCTTCTTGAATATATTTAATTTATCAAAATTATAATACTGAAAATTATTGTTGAATTATATTATAAAGTCTTTTATTTAAATTTTTCTTTACACTTAAAAATATATTTGCAAAGCTTTTGAGCATATCTGTACGTCAGTCATAGTATTCCGGTACATATTTAAATTAGCTTTTTGATTAAAATGGGGTGGAGTACTTTGAGAACATTTTAATATTATCATGGAGTAGAATGAAACTTAATTAAAAACATTATATTTTTCATGGAGTAGTTTGGGAACTTTTTTTGGAGTACTTTGGGAATAAGCCGGTCGGCGCAACATGTCCCTTTTTTCCATACTTCTCTATTAGTCGTCATCTCAGTAGTCACCCAGGTATCTAAGGTATATAATATATATAGTATATATTCAGCCACTCATCTAGGTATAGATTAAAATATATTACCTATGTAGATTTAATTGAGAGCTCATAACCAGAAGCTTTCTGGTTATCCAACCTCTATCCATCTATAGTTAGAAGCCGAAAGAAGTCCACTGCTGCACATAAGCCTCCCCAAAGCATCGTTTCTTCGACCGGTTAGGTAGGTGCTTCTCCCATCCAGCAGATTACATTTTTTATTTCCACAAATTCGAGAATTGCCACGAATAGTGATTGACATTAAAAAATATATTACTTAATCAAGATAGCTGATTAACAATCAATAATCAAAATCGTGATAAGGGAATCTTGATCTTACATCTACAACTGGAACTAACTGGTCGTGAATATTAACATCGACAGCCATTTAATCAACGCGACCATTGCAAACCTGTTCAACCCATGGATGAACGTATTTACTTAAAATATTTGTGATTCAGTAAATAATTGTGAAATTTAGGTTAATTGTAAATGGAACATAGAAAATACAACTACAGTAGTTTAGAAATGGAGTACTTTAAAACGGAGAAGAATAAGGACGACCCAAAAAAGAAGAACGTAAAAAAGGAGTCCATAAAAAAGCAGATAAAGATCATGGTTTGCAGTAAGTTATAATTTTAATTTCTCATTTATTTTTTGACTTGCTTTCTGCTTGCTACCACTTTGAAGTCAATTGTGCCATAAAACATTTTATCGTATGGAATTAATGCAGCTATCCATCAGTGACAGAATTTTTGATTAGTACTACCAAACAAACAATTCCTCTTTATTAATATTAACTTAGATGTTTAGATGAAAGTCTTATCTATGCATCTTCTTCAGTGGTCTTTTGTATTGTTCCTGTTAATTTTCCGGGATGAAAAGCGTCCATGGTTGCCTACTATTTTAATCTAAATTGGTTTTGTAATTTAGGTCTTAAATCATTCCAAACATATAAAACTATTCTACGGGACCCATTTTTACCTAGGTCATCTTCATTCTCCTGCCCTGAGGTATCCCAATTTATTTGGGGTTGTCGCAACATGTCCCTTTCTTCCATACTTCTATAATAGTCGTCATCGCGGTAGTCACTTCCTTTCTAGGCATATCATCTTTCACACAGTCCATCCATCGTTTCTTTGGTCTTCCCCTACTCTTATAGCCATCCACATTCATGCTCAAAACTTTCCGGATGACATTTCCGTCATTCCTCCGTACCAAAAAAGATTGCAATGAATTAATAGTAGATACGTGTACCTACTTATGACAATGTATCTGTATTCTATTACAAAATCAATTAGATGACTCAATTGACACCCATGGGGCTACGTCATACTAATTACGAAACCGGTCGATTTAAACCTTTATTGATCCCTAAGGAGAGACCCGGAAAATGTTTGTTTAATAGTACACTTTTAAGGCGTTATGACCCCGACTCCTATTACGACACTAAGCGACTTACTACTTAGTCCATAATGGTAAAAATACAGGTTTTCAAATTGAATCATAATACCTTTCACAAGTGATATTTGACCGTCAGTCTCACTAACACCGTTGACTGATTAATATTTAAATGCCTTACTGAGATTTTTTGCCGAAAAGGCTTTAGATATGAAGAATCCCCGCAACGTGTGCCCAGCGCCACCAAAACCTTCAGACGACTCGTTACTGCAATCTATAGACTCTATAAACATTGAGGCTGCCAACATGCCATTCGTAATGCTTATTATGTTCTGCCTCTGTATAAAATAAGGTTTCTCAAAACACCAAAGTTCCACCAGTTGAAGTTTGTAATGGTTAATTTTCTTCCACAGTCAGTATAGGCCAGCTAATAGTTGGCTGGAGTGTGGGCTGGACAGCACCAATTATCCCAAAGCTTCAGAACCCGGAAACCTGCCCTCTGGATGAAGTAGCGACAGATTTGCAGACGGCATGGATTGGGTCCTTGCTGTATATCGGTGCGGTCATCGGTAAGTTCTGTACATGTATTTTCTACAAATGTTTTCTTGCTTAATCTTGTGGTTTTGAAAACCTATGTTTATAGTATCCTGGTTTTCACTAGGTAATTCAAGTATCTATAAAGTGTGAAAACGTCAGTGGTTGCCGCTTTTTATTTAACCATTATTTGCAATAATAAAATAATTGTATCATGTGCGTCTGTAGATCTGATGATCAAAGTCTGACAACCAGTCTTACCAAGAGGTATTGTATTACCCAGTTACTGGGTTGTGGAGGTCAGATAGGCAGTCGCTTCATGTAAAATACTGGTACTCAGCTGCATCCGGTTAGACTGGAAGCCGACTCCAAAATAACTACATAAACGACGTCTTTCTCATCATTCAAACCTTAATAAGGAACATAGTCTGTATTGATAGTTATCAGCGCAAAATTATGACTACAGTTAGTGGGATTCAAAGTTTCATCTAGTAATTTGGTTTGGCAATCAAACAGTTTATACAGTTGTGAATAATTTCATTCTCGCGTCATCGTCCTAACGCTCGAACGAAAGACATCAACGCGAGAATCAAAAAGTTATTTAACGAAAAACATCAACGCGAGAATCAAAAAGTTACTTAGTTTTCACTTCTATCGGCAGTCCCCAAAGACTGCCAATTTTTATTTTTGTTTAAAGTTTTGCTCGATAAGGCTCTGTGCAAGTGAACTGTGAAAAACGTAAAAACCCATTTTCTAATCAAACCTTTCTTTCAGGGCCGTATGTAACCAGTATCCTCTCAAACATGGTAGGCAGAAAGCCGTGCCTCATCATCGGAGGATGCCTGAACATCGTCGCTTACACGTTGGTGGTGACCACGAATAACATTGCCATGATATACGCTGTGAGGGTCGTCAGTGGTCTCGGCATGGGAATCACTATCGTCGGAAATATTGTTTATGTGGGGGAGATTGCGTGAGTATTTACAGTTTCATATATTATATTCTGAAAGTATTTAGCTAAACATGAACGGTCCAAAGAAAAACAGCCATAATCACCATGATGGAAATCATTGAATACTTATGGAAGCGGAATAGATTTTGGCGCAATACAAAAGAGTCATATCATACTGGCGATTTACAAGCGAGTTATGTGCGAGGCGATTAACGCGGTCGCTGCGTGTGCGTAGCGAGCACGTCACGTTTGCGGAACGTGTTCGCCGCGTTTGCGCAACGAGTCTGATTGACGTGAGTGTACAAGAGAGAGCGAGACAAGCGAGTATACCAATATTGTGAATACGCGGACAACACAGTCGCGTAGTGGCGGCTAGTTCACTTCACACTCGCAGAGAGCACGCCTCACTGGAAATACGCTGGTAAAAAGTCAGTGTGACAATTATAGATATAACTGTTTTTTTAATTATTTTATTGTGATAGATAACGCTCCTCAAGGTGAATCGACGACTTTTTGCAATCGCAGAAATCAATGGATATGAGTTCAGTATAGAAATAGGTGTTGTAGCGATTTTTGAGCAAGGGTTGAAAAAGTCGTTGGCAAAGTCGTTCGTACGACTTTTTGCTGAAATATTGATGATAGTGGAAAGTTGTATACCTTTCATGAGTGTAATAGTTGTTGCGGACTAAACCGACCAGTCGTACTCAGTGCTTTTCCTCCGCATTTATTATGTGCACGGCCTTAGGCTGCCTGTCCACCGGAGCGGAGAGGAGAGGAGAGGAGCGGAGATGTGTCAATATTAACCAATAGAATCAAAACTCCGCTCCCGAGGTGCGATTCTATTGGTTAATTTTGGCACATCTCCGCTCCTCTCCGCTTCAGTGAACAGGCATTGTTAGTGCGGAACTCTCTGCCAGAGTCTGTGTTCCCTTTCACATATAGCCCTGCCTTCAAAGCAAAAGTGAACGCCTGTTCATCCGCTCCAGTGGACAGGCAGCGTTAGTGCGGAACTCTCTGCCAGCGTCTGTGTTCCCTTTCAGATGTAGCCCGTCTGCCTTCAAAGCAAAAGTGAACAGGCATCTTCTAGGCACGCTCGTTCCATCGCTCATCAGGCGAGAACATGGTAAATACCTGGCCCACATCACAATTTAAAAAAAGCTGGTCTAGTGTGTGTCGGATCACGCACAATCAGTTCCGTAGTTGGGATAAAATCCCAAGAACAAACTTAACAGTTGAGAAACATTCTCTCATAAATCGATAAACGTCACGGTCAATTTTCCAACTGCAAATGTAAGTTTGTAATCGCATTTTTTTTATGTGATATAATTACAAATTATCAATTTTCGAACTCTTTCCTTTGCTTGTGCTGTGAGACCTTGCATCCTGCCAAATTTCATGATTCTAGGTCAACGGGAAGTACCCTGTAGGTTTTGATTTATTTGCGATTATCAAAATATGTCACACAAATGGCCCTATTTATTTATTTATTGCGTTGACTTAGAAACTTGATTTTTTTAGAGCTTTAAGGAAACATAGATCTACGTGTTTTATATCAATTTCAACTTGATACCATCACGCGTTCCTGAGGAAATGGGTCTTGACAGACTGACGGCCGGACAACGAAGGGTTCCGTTTTTTTCCTATTTTTTTTTAAAAGCATGAAGATACAAAGAACTACAGATAATATGCAGTCTGGCATTGGTCTAGACCTTTCCAAACCAACCTTGAGAGATAAAAAATATCTATAACGATTGAAGTTAAAGATAGGTATTTTTTAAGTAATGTTTTTTGTTGCTACCGGATACCTTGTTAGGATAGTTAATTGAAAATAATCGTTGGACTAGTGGGCATAAGCACCACTGCTGAGCAGAGGTTTGGTTAGATTCCCAGGTCAGACAGTTTTACTATCTGGAATTTCTCAGTGACAGCCGTCTGGATTTGTGCCCGGTTGGTTTCAATAGGCTGGCCCCCTATTACATGGGACTTACACATAACTGGCGAAATGTGGGTGTACTATAGGGTTGCCTTCCCCAAATTTTTTAAACCAGGATGTGAAGGTGAATATACCAGAGGAAGCAATATAAAGCCGCCCTCCGACGGTGCGCCATATCGCGGACGCACGCGCACGACGCACCGTGGGAAACCTAGCGTGCGTGGTAGCGCAGACGCGCGTTGTACGCGTGCGTGGCGGTGCGTCATCGTGCGGGTTGGTGCGCGTCCGCGATATGGCGCACCGTGGGAGTTGGCTTTAAGAGCGTAGTAACAACACGCAATGAAAACAGGTTCAACGAAACTAAATTTTCGCGCACTAGAGTTCTCTATCGAACCGTTAGATAGAGAGAGCTCTAGTGCGCTAAAATAGTAGTGAGAAAAAGACAACAAGCAGAGTGCACGATAAACGTAAGGTTGAAGGCGCAAAATTTAAAAACAGGACTTTACCAAGATGCTTTAAAAACCCAGGATGTTACTTAAAAACTATCCAGGACACCCAGGACATCCCAAAAAGCAGGACATGTCTTGAGAAAACAAGACGGTTGGCAACCCTAGTGTACTATAATAATAGGTACCTGGGTACACCTCTGCCCAGCCTTTCGGAAAAACAAGGCGTAAGTAATGTTATTATGTTATGTTATCATATAAAATTGAGTTTGGTTTACGATCTCACCACATGGCCTAAGTAGTTAAGACACAGATAAATATGCCAGTGACCTTGAATAGTTAGCTTGTGTGTTCTGTACTGAGCTCACGCAACGCGTCGTACGTCCAGCCAGTAATAGTAAAGGGATACGGCCATCTAGGAGCGCTGTCCCAAATTAGACGAATTATTAATTTATTAAACATAAAACTAGAGATATTTTAATAAAACACTTACACTAAGAGATCAATAATTAAATTATCTTTAAAATGGTAATGGTTTCAGAAAAATACGGTTGATAGATTTTGCGTGATTCTCAGTTTTTTTTCCGCGTTAGACATTAACTTTACAAATTAATTTCACTATGTAATATAAACATAAGCTAAAATATTCGTATAATAACTTATTAAAAAAATGCTCTTATTTAACATATATTTTTTCCAAATTAATAACACTACTCGTTTAGACGTGATCATCAGTATGAAATCAGTAAAAGTCGGTTATCGTCGCCTTAAGTACTCTGGTTGAAATCAAAACGAATCCGCCAATCTCGATAACAAACACACGCCGCACACGTGATTTAAATAACATACTATCACAGTATAAAAACAGGCTACCGTAGGACGACGCCTTTGATCTCGTTGTAAATGCCGACAACGTGTAGGCATTGTCGCGACAGCTAGCAGTTCGGGAGCGCGCTTCCCCCGTCTCGCCCCTCAGGCACCGCAGCGTAAGCAGTTCGGGAGCGCGCTTCCCCCGTCTCGCCCCGCACGATTGCTTTGTCTAGACGTCTTCGTCGGACGACTGTATGATGTTTAGACTGTGATACTATTGTCAATGTTATCGTAAAGTGATCACGTATTATCAAAAATGATTAAATCATTATTGATCTTAATAAAGATACAATTAATATTGATAGTTCTAACAGATTATTATGATAAATATTATGAAGATTTTTATTAGATAAATCATTAATAACCGGCCAAGTGCGAGTCGGACTTGCACGCGAAAGGTTCCGTACCATCATCATCATCATTCTCCTGCCGTTATCCCAATTTATTTGGGGTCGGCTCAACATGTCCCTTTCTTTCATACTTCTCTATTTATCGTCGATATTATTTATGTCGAAAATACGTTACTGAGTTGACTAATCGAGAAACAACATAAGACTCGGACCGGCTGGAGTTAAGCAGAGTTCATCGGTGGCGGTCAAGCAGTGCACACGTTTAGAAACTGTCGCGCGTTTCGAATAGTTGTGTCGTGTACCTACAGTGTGTGAATTGCTAGTGTGATTAATGTAATCGTAAATTATAATTTGATCTGAACTGCAAACGATTTTTCTATTGTTCAATAACCAACCACACAGTAGTTAAAATAAGGCTGATAATAACGAAACAGACCACCTACCTTTATGCGTTAAATATTTTTTAATAGGCGTGCCTCAGGGATCAATTCTTGGCCCTTTCTTATTTCTAGTTTATATTAATGACCTTTCTTACATGATGGCTAACTTTTCAGTTATAATACTATTAGCTGATGAAATTTATCTTATTTTTAAAATAAATAGAAAAGATACGGATGTCTTACATGTCAACGATAGTCTGCAAGTTCTTTCGAAATGGTTCGCAACTAATAAAATTTTACTTAATGCGAACAAAACTGGATGTCTTAAGTTCTCATTACCAAATGTACCTCAAGTAACTACTACAAACTAGATGCTTTAGAATTGAGATTGCAATGAGGAACGGTTTATTTTTAAAATAGTAACCGTGAAGTTTCTTGCCAGGTCTTCTCCATAGGAAACGACCAATTGGAACCGTGCTCTAGCTTCTGACGTTTCATAAGTGTCCTTGTAGGTTTATGGGAAATAAAATATTTTGAATTTGAATAACCATTGAATGTTTCTTTGTCACCAGCTCCACTGACATCCGAGGGATTCTTCTTACATCTACATCTATAATGGGCATCGCAGGAACTCTCCTGGTCTACTCCATAGGTCCTTTCGTGTCCTATGCAGGGACGGGCTACATTGCTCTAGGAATGTGTGTCATTCATCTATTGAGCATTATATTTGTGGTTCCTGAATCGCCGGTGTATCATGCTATGAAACGTGAGCATTTTGATTATACATTAATGTTTTTACACGTAGACCTCTGTTTAGAATCACAAGTAGATTTTTTTGTGATGTGAAATGATTTTCTATCTTGACGGTATTTTTTGCCTTTTTCAACCTGTTACTTATTCCAACTATAATATTATAAATGCGAAAGTGAGTTTATTTGTGTGTTATGCTTTCACGCTAAAACGACTGAATGGATTTGGCTGAAATTTGGCACATGGCCTGGGTTAGGACTCAGAATACTTTTTATCCCGGTAGTATATTCCCATGGGATATTTACCGACATCCACGCGAGTGAAGCCGTGGACAAAAGCATATAGTATATAAGCAGCAAGTTGATAAGGGCAAAAAAATAAAAGAAAAAAAATAAAATAAAGAGTATACACTAGAACATTTTGTCGAGCATTTCCATATATGTAACGTTCCTGCGAATTGACCACGACTGCTCGTCGCTGCATTCGATGCTATGCTCACGGCGAGTGAGCATTTACCTGTAACTTTTCTTTCTACCTTGCGTTCATTGTAACGACTTGCCCTCGGCCCGTGTACCTTTTTTTTTTTTTGCCATTGGAAATCATCAAATTACTTCTTCCACTCTGGGCGGCGGAAGGGCGTGTCAGCCTCTTACTGAATAAAACCCACCCGCGTTCCGCCTTCCCTTGCCTTGCCAGGGGTCACGGTTTCCCCTTAGGACTAACCCGCAACCCCGGTAGGCATCGGCCCTAGCGGACCCCGTCAGTTTTGCTGACATCTCTTTGAGGCGCGCGTGGAACACGACGCGCCGTCGACCCGGGCCTGGTGATTATCGGACGGCGAGCTGCCCGTTGCTCTTCGTCCGCAAGCCCGCGCTCGGCCCGTGCACCTCAATTCGTGTCGCCCGCGCTCGTGCCTTTACTTTATAAAATGACACGAATACACTCGTTGGTTTTTAAAATCAAGTTGTAACAAAACATCGAGCGTTGTGTTTGAAGTGCGGTTCGATAAACGGCGAATGCTCAATGTTCTGTTACAAGTAAATACTCTAGTTTATACTCACAACTATACTAAAAACAGTCAGAAATATTCTTATGATACTAAAAACTGTTTATCCAATTACAGACGACGACGTCAAATCAACAAAGACCCTAAACATGCTTGGCCGAAGTGGAGACGTAGAAAAAGTCAACGAAACTTTCGCGCAGAAACCAGGAGAAACCACGAGCAAAATCATGGACTGGGTTGAAATCTTCTCCATCAAATCCAATAGATGGTCTCTCTTTATCACCTTCATGCTAGGAGCCTTCCAGCAGACCAGTGGTGTTGCCGTTGTCCTGTTCTTTTCGACGAACATCTTCCTATTGGCTGGTTCTTCCATTGATCCTGACTTGGCGACGATTATTATTGGTGTGACAAGGTTGTTGTCCAGTTTGATCGCTCCGCTTTTGATAGAGAATAAGGGAAGAAGGATCTTGTTGCTGATTTCGATGGCTGCTTGTGCTTTGAGTTTGGTGAGTAAAGTTCTTATTTTTTAAATTCGAAGGCTCTTTTATTGACCATTTATCTCAGGTTTGTACAATAATCGAAGGTAAAGTGTGCAAGTGTAGTTTGTGCTATGATCTTGTTAAAATTTTAATATGATCAATGAATTAGGCATCTCTTCACTGGTTATTCACGAACTGAAAATTTTAAAGATACGTTCCTAAGTCAGCTTTCATAGTCAGACTTCGAGAGAGAGAGGGCTGTAATCTACGACATGCCGGTTTTCTCACGATATTTTCTTTCACCTTTTTGAGAGCAGTGGTGATGAAATTATTTACACAAAGTAAAGCGCCTGCCTGGGTTCAAACAGTTGTTAGTACAGCCCCGACTTAAGTCGGGGCTGTTACCACTGGGCCACCACTGCTCTCATATTAAGTCAGCTAGTAACAAAGTAAATTTATGTCTCCATATTTACTTGTTAACGTATTTCCTTTTTTACAGTCAATTCTGGGAACTTACTTCTACCTGGACAGGATAAACAGTCCAGTTTTACCAAACATAGGATGGCTGCCACTGGTCTCTCTCATCATCTACTTCTTCTGCTATGAAGCAGGTAAGAATAAGTGCCGACAAACTGTTATGAACAAACAGCTCACAAACTGTTATGCAGTTTAGCTGTTTTTATTATGTAAGTTATTATTAATACGGATTTAGAATAAATAAAAAAAATAAAAAATAATTTAGATGACAAATATTTAAATGCTTCATAAACATAAATTCACATTCATATTTAACCTAAAATAATTTTATGCAACAAATACCATATTTTGAGTGAAAATAAATTCGAAATGTCGACTGTCACATTCATGAACGTAAATTCCTCGTTTTCGATCAAAGCTTTTGTATCTTGAATTAATGATAGGAAGATGATTATTTGGTCTAAAAGAATATTCCATAACAATGAAAATTCCAAAAAAGAATATGAAAAAGCCTTGTTTTTTTTTACGTTCTATGTAAGTTCACGGCGTTTTCCCATGGGGCTAGACAGGAACTACAGAACGCCAGCTGCTACAATCCTTAACGACATACTCATTTTGCTTCTTTTACGTTCATACACCTGGTCATCACGCACGCCGCCTACACGGTAATATTCGAACGGTTGCGAGAACTACATTCAATACCTAAAGGGAAATCTGTCTATTCTCTTGACCTATTCATGAGGTCTGATGAGCAGGATTTACGGTCTATAATTATATTTCTCCTTCTCCCCAGGTTTTGGCACCATCCCCAACGCCATAGTCGGCGAGATGTTCAGACCCAACGTTCGCTCCAACGGCTCAACGCTCGCCATCACGATGACTTGGCTGGTTGGGTTTGGATTAACCACCAGCTTTACCACCATGGTTGACACCCTCGGTGGAGACGTCACCTTCTGGATGTTTGGAGGATCGTGTATATTAGCCTTTATTTTCACATACATATGTTTACCTGAAACAAAAGGCAAGACGCTGCATGAAATTCAGGAGATGTTGAGTTAGTTGAAAGTTAGGATAGTTTTACTTACACCCGGTTTCTGAGAATATAGAAGGGATGATGGCAAAAAAAAATTGATGCCACAAAGTTGTCAACTACAAATACTCAATTGAGAAACCGGGTGTTAGTAATTAATTTCTATTGTATGGTAGTGATGAAAACTAGATTTATGTTTAGAGAAATTAAATGTTAAGTGACTTTAATGACCTGTGATGTAATCTATGGAATTTTGTCTTGAGGATTGCTAGCTATTAAGGCTGTATAGAAATTGCAACAAAATCCTTGTAAGTTAAAGAAAAAACAATAAATGAAATAGAAATAAGTACTTAGTGTAATAAACAAAAATGATTGTTTCTTTTAATCGCACTACTGGGGACACAGACCTAGTACTAGGGTTGGTAGATATTTTATAATATTATATTTTTATGTACTTTTATTAAAATAACTTATTTAGTAAGTGACCACATATTGGTCCTTTATAAAACTCGGTTAGGTGACGAAGGGAAAACAACTAACTGAGAGAGGCAAGAAATTGTTGCAATTTTATTTTATTAATTTATAAAACCACTGTCTAAGTTATCTCCTATAGCCAGTAATATAATAGAACTTAGTGTGTAAATTGGACGACATTGATGCATCGTAATATTATTTCCTGACGCATATTACCTACGCACTAAAATGTAGATACCAAAAACCATAATTAAGAACTTAGTGTGTAAATTTGACGACAATAATGCATTGTAATATTATTTCCTGACGCCTATGACCAACGCACTAAAATGTAGTTACCAAAAACCATATTTCAATTGAAGAACAGCTTTTTTCATGAAATAAAATAGATATAATATTAACTTTGTGTGATGTGTTTTATTTTTTTCATGTTTATTTATACAAGGTGTAATTGAAATAATTGAATACCTTCCGTAGCAAGAGACACGTCTATTTCATAGAAATAAGTAGAAACTAGTATCACGGTAATATTATCATTCAGTATTCCAACTTCATAGAAACGGACGAAGCGCGAGCTATACCTACGCACCTCGATCGTGGCATGCGCTAGGCATGCAGACAGTCGCGACTGTGTCGCAGTGACAAACGGATGGTGTGTTGTTTTTTTAACAATAACCGCGCAATTTTTTCACTTATCATAAGTTCAAGTAAGTACATATTTAATACGACGAGTAGGATATATTGTGCAGTTTTTAGTTGCATGAATTTGGCAATAACGCATCCAGAGATAACTTTTTTTAGATTACCTGGAAACTCTGAAAGGTATGACTATAAAATAATTTTACTTATTAGTAGGTAGGTACATAATGTGTGTCTTTTTAATGGATAAATATTTCCTTTTATCTCCCGAAAAAAAAGATGTCTGAATTAATAAATAAAGTGAATAGAGTAAAGGAAAGTGATAGACTGTAGACACGAGTGAAATAGGTAGGTAGTTATAGGTATATAGCGGTTCATGAATCATGATACGGTAGGTACGCTTGTATTAAAACCTCGGGGCATTTGTGTGTTTTATTTTGTTATTCAATTCACAATAGTACATTGTGATACGAGTGTGCTGTATTGGTCATTACCCACAAGGCGGTATTATTCGCGCGAGCCATAGGCGAGCGCGATAATATAGCCGAGTGGGTAATGATCAAAGCACACGCGTTTCATACGACGTTTTTCAACACATTTGCGAGGAAAGAAACCATCTTGTTGTAAGAACTTATGCTACAATAACGTAACTTTAGAGAAATGATAAGTACATTTAGATTTATAAAGTTCAACTGACCTTTGTTGCCAGGTACTGACTATCCACTTCCTGTAAAAACGTTTCTACGTCGGTTCGTATTTTTCTTAATATGTAACCTGCAGTAACCACATAACATATACGATAACAAATATTTATGAAAAATGGCGCGCTGGATTTTTTTTCGGTTAGCGATGTGCGCGCAAGGCACTGACAAAACCGCTGAACAGCCTACCATCACGTTCGGTCGGAGGTGGAGACAAAATTTGAAACTTGAAAAAATTAGATTTTGCTGCTAATTATTACTAATTATTCTCTATCGAGAGAAAGTGAGAGAGAAAGTGCGAAATTGGTCAAATGGAAAATCCAACATGGCGATTGTGAAAATTTTCTAATTTTTCGTCATGGGTGGCGTTTTCGTAATTTTCGATCATGCTAAAACCGATAGTGAAGTCAAAATGTTAATCCAAGATGGCGGCTGTGAAAATTTCTCATTTCGCATTTTTCTCACCCATGACGAAAAATTAGAAAAAAAATTGCAGCCGCCATCTTGGAATTACATTTGACCCCACTATCCGCTTTAGAACCATCGAAAACTACGAAAACGACAACCATGACGAGAAATGAAAAAAAAATTACAGATGCCATCTTGGATTTACATTTTGACATCACTATCGGCTTTAGAACCATCGAAACCTACGAAAACGACACCCATGACGAAATATGAGAAAATTTTCACAGCCGCCATCTTTGATTTACATTTTGACATCACTATCGTCTTTAGAACCATCGAAAACTACGAAAACGACACCCATGACGAAAATGAGAAAAATTTTGCAGCAGCCATCTTGGATTTCCATTTTGACCTCACTATCGGCTTTAGAACCATCGAAAAGTACGAAAACGATACCCATGACGAAAAATGAGAAAATTTTCGCAGCCGCCATCTTAGATTTCCATTTTGACGAAATTCACACTTTCTCTTTCTCTCTCTATCGAATTAGAAAAAAACAGACGCAAGAATGAAGCCGCGTTAAAGAACTTCGTTCCAAAAACCTGTTTACTTTGTCACACTATATTAAGTCGCAATAAGAAAGACATGTCGTGCCTTGATAGTACTTACTAATTCCATACTGCCAGACTGCCATGTCATTACTCCGACTAGTAAATAGTTATCTATGGCGCACATTACCGCACTAGTGCGATTATGTAAAGAAAAAAGCACGTGTCTATAATACACTGCATTATGAACCTAAAAGCGGTTAAATAAGAGCCACTTTACGAGCAACTGTGTTGAAAAGTATTTTATTTGTTTATATAAAAAAAGTATATTTACAATCACAAAACTAAATGGAAACACAAAGTAGACAAATGTAATTACAATGCTGGAGGCAGGCAGCCCTATCGCATGTTACGTACAGCGCGGCTGTAGGCATTTATTTCTAAGATAGGTACGCGGCCGAGTCACAATACTGTATGATAATATTACATTGCTAGTATGATCTGCTCCCGCTTGTCACCCCAATAACGGTTTATTTTCGTTTAAAACGCTTCCATTCTTTCCGTTTGCGATCATGATTATCTATATTTTGTGAGTTAATCGAAGCAAGCAATTAAATCAGCCCTAAAAACTTGATTGATGAGTAAATTGAATCAGACAGCGAAGCAGCAGAAACCATTTTTTTTTTTTTATGGGTTTTGTATAAATATTCCTACTTCGCCATTTTATTACAAATGTGAATGAATTATGAATGAAGCAAGCTTTGTAACGTCACAGTTGGAACATTTATGATTTTGAGTAGCATTTATTTTCAAAAGGGTTGTTTTAAGTGTAAATTCACCCTTTTATATCAAGAGGGTGTCTAAAATGTGTACCTAAATAATTCTTTTTTTGCATATGACTCTTTTGATTAATTCACTCTTACATACATTAATTATTTTACTATTCACATAAAGATTAAAGCAACATCAACAATTCAATTAATCCAGCTTCAAAATAAAATTGTTCAAAAATAAGAATTTTACGAGTATTAGAGACTTGAGTGTAGATTATGTACCTACACTCCGGTTTACCTAGTTTTATTAATGTTAATTTAATGTTACTAATAAACAAATTGTAATTCGTCAAGATACGACCACGGTTAGACAGCACGGTTGGCGCAGTGGTTAAGCGATTGATTGCTGCGCTGCGTGTCGCGGGTTCGATTCCCGCACGGAACAAATATTTGTATGACCTACAATTAGTTATTCCGGCTGTTTGTGTATGTGAGTTTAAATGTTTGTAAACGCACCCACAATACAGGAGAAGTTCCTAGTGTGGGGCAACGTTTAAAAAAAAAAACAACGGGTTGCACTCCGGGAGTGCCAGCAGAAGTGAAAACTTGAACATTAACGTTGTGCATTTTTGGATATTTTGGAATGGTTAGGGAATAATTTCGCACTAATTGCTTTATTTATCAGCATAAAAGTACTATAATGTATGTAAAAATACAATATTCATTAGTAGTAGTAGGTAGTAGGTATATTTATTTATTTTCAAAATAATAATATTTTCGATAGCTGTACTGCCACCCAAACACAATAAAATAAAATATAGTCTAATAAAAATAAACAATTTATTTAAACACTTTTCATGAAGTATGTTTTGACTGCTTTTTTTTTACCCATCAATAGGATGGGTAAAATTTCTTACCTCGCAATCTTTACGTAATGTCAAAGACTATTATTCCGATTTTTTTTTTTTTTTTTACTAACCTATGCTGCCCCACTCCTGGGCAAAGGCCTCCCTCCACTCCTTCCATCGTTCGCGAGCCCGCGCGTCCCCGTTCCAGTTTTGATTTTATTTTTTTTTTGAATGGCAATAGTAATGCATCCTAAAATATAAAATACATTTATTTAATATTTGATACATTTATTTAATATTTTTAATTTCACAATGTATACAGGGTGGCAGGGACATCGACGCGAAGCCGGTTACCATGGATTCAGTACATGATTCTGAACCCCCCTGCGTTGAAATTTTTCGTCGGTTATAAAAAAAAAAATCGGCTGTCTCATAGAAAAGTGCAATACCTACGCGGTCAAAATGTATGGAACAGCTGATTTTTATTTTCATAACCGACGAAAAATTTCAACGTAGGGGGGTTCAGAATCATGTACTGAATCCATGGTAACCGGCTTCGCGTCGATGTCCCTGCCACCCTGTATATATGGACTGGTTCTGAAATAAAATGAATTTAATTTAATTGAAATTATATAAATAAATAAATAAATATCTTTTCAACTGCACAACTATTACGGTTAAGAGATCAGATTCAGCCGCTGACAGACAGACGGACGGACAGCGAGGCTTAGTACAAGTACAAAATAAAAAATAACGTTTGTTCGTTAACGTTCTTTTTCTTCTTGTAATGTATTATCTGGTGTACAATAAAGTATAATTATATAAATAAAAATAAAAATAAATATAAATAATAAACGTTTTCAGGCCAGACCTACCCTGGTGGGGGGAGCAACTCGTCTGATCGCCAACTAGATAAAAATGGTGGAAGAGAGTTGGAAGAAGGATCCTGTTGCTCATTCTACTGCTTTTTGTGCTAATTGAATAGCAGATGTTTAAAGGAAACACCAGAAAAAAGGGTTCCGGGCACCTGTCAAGAGTGTCAAAGCGCCAATATTAACTGTAACGTTATCAATTTATCATTTTATTGAATTATTTTATTTTATACTTTATTTGCGTAACAAACAGATGCAATTGCAAACTTAAGTACCTTCAATTAATTATTTTATAGCTACAACAGAAAATGAATATTGATTGTGATGATAAACCATTGCTATGACGTTTATTTCAGGCGCTGCGATTGTTAAATGTTTTAACAGTAATTTCCGTTTGAGTCGAATATAATTAATTGCTATGTAGTTTATTTTACGGGATCATCGTGTAATTGACGTTTAAACATTATATATAGAGAATATGGAAATAACTAGCTCGTTTCAGCACCTTTTGTTAGACATAAGCAAACGTCGTTTCAGCACCTTTTGTTAGACATAAGCAAACGTCGGCGTCGTTTCAGCGCCTTTTGTTAGAAATTCTCTCGGCACTGAGCCAATGAGCGTCGAAAATCCAACAGTGCGCTTGCGTTTGGGCATTACATTTAGGTGTCGCGTCAATGAAAACATACGTACACACATAAACTCACGCTTTCTTCCCATAGGGGTAGGCAGAAACTACAGAACGCCTGCTACGATCCTAACATACTCCTTTTGTCTCGTTTATTATCATCGCACGCCCAGGTTGCGATTACTACGCACCTGTCCTTTCTGAAGAACATCACCAATAAGGTCAGTATTATTATTATGTCCTCCCAGGTCGTCTCACTCACAGATATCTGCCTTGCACATTCATCATCATCCATTTTTTCTTCTTTTTTCTTGGTTATTCTTTTTTTCTGTATCTTATTTGTCTTGCTTGCTTGGGCATAATTGCTCTTTATGACACTGTTAGGCTGCAGCGGAGAGGAGAAAAGAGGAGCGGAGATGTGCCAATATTAACCAATAGAATCTTGACTCAGGATAACTGATCTAAACTCAGAGGCGGAGTCAAGATTCTATTGGTTAATATTGGCACATCTCCGCTCCTCTTTTCTCCTCTCCGCTCCAGTGGACAGGCAGCCTTATTGTCCAATCGCTTCACTCAAAATAACAAAAAACTGTCAATGAAGTGAAAGTAAAGTGTGAAATCTAGAATTCTATATCTCTCTCTTGCTCTACAACAGTTCTCCACCACGTAATGTATATAAGATCGCCTCGATACATTTTACGGATTCGTACCGCAAGAGAAATGTCCCGATATAAAGGAACAGCGGGTTTTCCAAACAATAAAATGAAACTACACACATTTGGGTATGAATGATACAAGGTACAGAGCGCTAATTTACCTTGTAACTATACAGCGTGTATCAGAAATGCGTGATCATATTTCTCCTATGGGGTAACTCGTCACTTATTTAAAAAGCTTTCACAGCGCAAAAAAAAATCTTGAGAGCAAATAACTGGAGCTAAAAAATGGTCTACAGGTCTCTTTATATGCAGGCGAGAGCAATAGACATTTAAAAAAAAAATTGTTTGTTACGTTTTCGTCTATCTACAATGTGGAGACTACCATACAACAAAAAAATTAAATATATTTTCAAACTGTCAAATAAATCCTAGCTTCGAAATACAAAAATGAGTTTTTCAAACAAATTAAATGTAATGTATGCAGGATCCACCCTAAGCCTATAAATTCCGTTTATCCAACTAGGCCTTGGGTGAATTCTCGGGCATACATTTCAGAATATCCATCTTAGGGTGGATTTTTGGGGTAGATAAACGGAATAGCCAGAGCCGACTATGGATTTTGCCTAGCTATAATGACTAAACTATTGAATATATTCAATTGAATTTTTGTATGCAGAATGGGAACGTCATTATGGACACGCCGTTTAATTTTTTGTTGTATTGTCGTCTCCACCTTTTATATTTGATATGAAACATTCACACTTTCACAGTAGCCGGAAACAATAATTATAGATTTCCAAAGGCATTCAAATATTTACAATATACTTAACTTGGTGGAGAAATTATAAATACGTGCATTGACGTGGAGTTATGGATACCAGCCCGTATTACCTATATTATAAATATCCGAATGCCGCTTTTAGCGGCGGATGTGTGCTGAATTATGTTCACCACACATCCGCCCCGACACTCTACTAACCAACTGTGTACGTACCATATCCGACGTATTTTCTTTTTCTTTGATACTTTTAAGTGATTAAACCATTATAGATATTCAACCGAAGTACATGTGCATTATATTTACTGGAAAATACGTACGTACATATTTCTAAATACTTTAAAGAGAATGAGCTTCCCTTCCATGGAATTGTGAAGGGCCTTATTTTACCGTTTTTTTTTTAATAATTTTCCAGTTTTGTTTGTCTCTCAGGGCCCGAATGTCTATTATCCTCTACTACGTACAAACTAGACACCAGGATAACGCTGAGATATTCCGGAAAATACGCGGCGAAAAAATATGCGGCGGTATGCGGTGGGTGTGGGGGAAATATGCGGCGGGTGCGTGGCATTGCCAACAGCCTCTTGGTCACTGTGGCTGAGAGAATGAAAGGTATAATACTCAGGCACTGGACCAGGACTCAGGTATTACCTTCAAAACGTGCCCTGAAGTAATGTTTAGTTTATTGTTGCTTATTAGATTTTTGCCTGGTGATTTTGACATTATTATTGCTAACTTTGACATTATTGAAGGTAATTCTGACATTATAGTTATGATTTTGACATTATTAGTATTGATTTTGACAAAGTTATGATTTTGACATTATTATTGATAGTTTTGACATTACTAGTGATCATGACCAGAATTTCCCAAATATTTTTATGTACTAACACTAGTGTTTAAGATGATTATATACTAACAAATTGGATTGTATGATCTGGAAATAAATAAATTTTATTAGATTTGATTTTGAAAATGACTACGGAAAGCTACGATTTTCCCGACCTGTGGAGCCCATGCTCAATAGATACACTTTCTACCATTATAGACCAGCGAGCCTCGGTCTAATCTACTTCCAATATTTTATTGATAAATCCTTAGCTTGTAGGCAGTGCCTCAATGTAAAATACTGGTATAGTGGCGCATGTGGTTAGACTGAAAGCCGACACCAAAAATATAAATTAATAAATGGGCCTACTCTTGACCTCGATCTTGTCTGATGGAGAGCGATGGATGAGGTCTACGACGGAACTAGCGTGCCCAGACTGGGCGGATGGTTGAAACCTTTAGCTTGTCTTATTCATACTCTCAACTACAAAAAGATATTGAAAGTTTTCTTGTACTTACCTACTATATTTTTTACTCATCTCAACGCGGAACGATCTTGAGCGCGGTTGTAAGAAGTTTTCATTTCTTGGTTGTATTGATTATAAACTGCCCGGTGGTCGCCATATACAGGGCAAAGTACGTCGGTGACCCAGGTACCCTCCGTGAGATTGTCAGTAACACCAAGGCGTTGCTAGCCTTCTTTGAGGAGCTGGGGTGGATCGAATAACCGATTTTCCCACCCGTACGCAAAATACGCGCTTTGACGTGAAGTTGCGGATACCAGAAGAAAGAAAGAAAAATAGTTATTTTCTGAATAAAAATTAATAAGTAGTAATAATAATAATTCATTCTTTAGTTTTTTCTTTAAGTCCCCCTGTGTACATTTCTGTGCTTTAAGTATTAAATAAATAAATAATTTTTCACAGAAACACGTGCATACAAAAAGACAAGAGTAAACAAAACCTACTGTTACCTATTACCTATGTATGCCCTAAGTTGTTTTCTTTTTTACTAGAAGATGTATGTAAGTAAACTTTTCCCTTAGTCGACTTTAACAACCTGCGCGGCATGATAAGCAGCTGATACATTCGGTTTTTCTATTGCTCCAAGATGAGCATGGAAATCATTTGCTCAGGAGTTGGACAGCATACACTAGTAAAATGCACTAGTGCATGCTAATTTAGGATGATATGGGCAGGCGAATAATAATTGCAATGCTTGTAAAAGGCTGCTAAGTCATAAGTACTAACATAACATAACACCAACTTTGTACTCTTAGTTCGCAATAAACGTTTTGACTTTGACTTTAAAAAAAAAAAACATTGGGCTGAAATGAAAACTAAGTGACTTTTTAATACAACGTAACGCCATCTAACGAAAATGGCAGGAATTTATGTGGCTTGCTGTCAAGTGTCAGTACAAGAACGAAAGCTGTATGTAGCTCAATTAAAATTTCCAAAAAAAAAAAACAGAGTGTGCTGTCAACAAAAAAGTGCTCAATGCGCCTTCGGTGACGATGACGCGAGTTCCACGATTTTGATTCGCCTAAAAATTACTCAACGCTACTAAAGAAGTTTTCATTTAAAAAAAAATATATAAGTATCGGTTGTTCAGCTCTTCTATTTATGAAAACGGAACCCTCTGCTACTTTTCTTTTTCTTACTCCTAAATTATAAATCTCCTAATGACCTGCTAAAATTAGATGAAGTCTGCTTCTTCAGCGGTTTACGTAATTAGGTCGGATTATAAGATTAACTTCGGTTGGACAATTCGGTCAGATCAAATTAAGATAAAGCCAGGCGTGATTAATAAATTGAAATTTCATTTCCATATCAATAGATCCTAAGTATACAGGGTGGCATCGATTTTCATTATTCTCACGTTATTTTTCAACAAACCTCTACTCCAACAAAGTTTTATTATACCTTTACAGGGTGGCTGGTAGGCATCACAACCAAAACTTTTACCATGCATTCAGTAGGACATGATTCTGAACCCCCCTGCGTTGAAATTGCTGTTTCATAGAAAAGTGCAATACCTACGCGGTCAAAATAGTCAAAATATATGGAACAGCAGATTTTTTTATAAAATAACCGACGAAAAATTTCAACATCATTTCTGCATTCTTTGAAGGGGACACCCACATTTCGCCAGTTATGTTTTAGTCCCAAGTAATAGGTCGCGAGCCTATTGCCATCAACCTAGCAAAAATCCAGGCTCGGGGTTGTTACGGCCGCTACTGAGAATTTTCATTCAGAAAAACTCAATAACACTTTACCCGACCCGGAACTAGAACCCTGGACCTCGTGCTCAGCTGTAGCGCTTGCGACCATATACCAACGACTTACATAAATATAATTCTTACACAACGATCCAAATATAGATCACCACAGCAAAATATCACCAAAGTTCACCCCAAGGCAGTAACATATATAGCATCATCATCATCAGCCTATTAATGTTCCCACTGCTGGAACACAGGCCTCCTATCTGTGAGAGGGAGTGGGTTGTAATCTACCACGCGGGCCCAGTGCGGGTTGGTAGATGACACATGTCTTCGAATTTTTTGTTCTAAGACATGCCGGTTTCCTCCCGATGTTTCCTTCACCGTTTTCAGAGCAGTAGTGATGAAATTATTTACACAAAGTAAAGCGCCTGCTTGGGTTCGAACCCACGATCTACAACTCGTAAGTCGGGGCCGTTACCACTGGGCCACCACTGCTCCAACATAGCATTTCCTGGAAAATATTCAGTTTCTTTTACCGATGTTGATCGTTACCCTCGGGTCCTCCGCGGTTGTTCCAAGCTTGTGTGTAAAAATAGATCTACTTACACAGATTCAATTCTTTATGCTGTTTGAGAGTTCATTCTAAAAGTTGGCAACGTCGCAAATAGCTGTCAAATATTTACCTGTTTTGATTAATTTCGCAATGTTACTGTATGGAAATATGAAATTATTATCGCTAACTAGTGAACTAGAATATTAATAATGAATGCCGTGCGTATATCTCGCATAAACTTGAAAAGGACTCGACGGATGTTTTTTTTTTTGTTTATTCACTTCATTATTGTGCTGGTTGAGGAAAAAAAGAAAATTAAAAATAACCCATAGGAACAACCGAAATATCTAAACACTAAGTTAGAAGTAGTTAGTAACACTAAGTTCATCTAGTTCGAAATGAAATTTTTACTTGCCATTACACTAGGAATGTTATTCAAATATATAACTAAACTATCTCTAGAAAAGGTACTCATTTTATGTAATCTTGTTAAGTACTTGTACTAAGTGTCATACAGTATGTAGGTATCGCTTATGTAATGGTTTTACAACTCAATCGAACTATGGTGAAATAAATCATGTAGCACTTACTTTCATTTATTAACTAGTAGCTATGTAGGTACAGCGGATCGATCCATCAGCTTAATTTATGCTTGCCAGGGTTGGCCATCTTTATATACCGAGACTCCTCCGTGCCTCGGAAAGCACGTTAAGCCATTGGTCCCGGCTGTCATTCGTGGATCTTTGACAGTCGTTACGAGTCGTCAGAAGCCCGAAAGTCTGACAACCAGTCGTACCAAGGGGTATCGTATTACCCAATTACTGGGTTGTGGAGGTCAGATAGCCAGTCGCTCCATGTAAAATACTGGTATTCAGCTGCATCCGGTTAGACTGAAAGCCGACCCCATTATAGTTGGGAAAAGGCTAGGCAGATTGGACTTACTTTCATTTATGATGACAAAATTAAAAGTAAAATACTATTATATTCCTTGATTAAAATTAAAGGAGAATGGGCATATTTGCACATTGGATGTCTAAAGGACTTACAACAATAACAACAACAACAATTTTCCTTTCTTTCTTTCCTTTTTCTTTCATAAACATGGTTTTTAGGAAAAAATATCTTAAAATTACACTCCCTTCCAAAGATAGACTTCTGAAGTCTCAAAGGTGCCAATTATTTTAAACTATTATTCTATCTACGCCTAATAGTGTCTTTTGCGGTATAGTTTTTGTGTTTATAGACACAAAAAACTAACCTGCACAAACACCCACACCCGGAACTGTAACTTTTAGGTCATCCATATATAATAGTAGATTGTTATACAAGGAGCTAAAATGACCCATTATAACGAGGTAGTTTTAGGTAGGGAGTAAACAGAACCCGAGGTATAATGGGTTTTTAGTGCCGTGTGTTACACTCTACTTTTCACTACGATTGCGAGAAAATAAAATAGTAAATAAAATAATAATTATTTATTAAAAATTATTTATTTTCCTTTCTCTTCCATCTGCAAATTAGGGTCTCCATTCTCACTAGATGATGACATTTTCACTGTTGTAAATTATATTAAGGTCACCAATGCAATTTATAATAATTGGAGAAAAATCATAAATATATCTATCTTACCTATCTTACCTATCTTACCTATCTTACCTATCTTACCTATCTTACCTATCTTACCTATCTTACCTATCTTACCTATCTTACCTATCTAACCTATCTCACCTATCTCACCTATCTCACCTATCTCACCTATCTCACCTATCTCACCTATCTCACCTATCTCACCTATCTCACCTATCTCACCTATCTCACCTATCTCACCTATCTCACCTATCTCACCTATCTCACCTATCTCACCTATCTCACCTATCTCACCTATCTCACCTATCTCACCTATCTCACCTATCTCACCTATCTCACCTATCTCACCTATCTCACCTATCTCACCTATCTCACCTATCTCACCTATCTCACCTATCTCACCTATCTCACCTATCTCACCTATCTCACCTATCTCACCTATCTCACCTATCTCACCTATCTCACCTATCTCACCTATCTCACCTATCTCACCTATCTCACCTATCTCACCTATCTCACCTATCTCACCTATCTCACCTATCTCACCTATCTCACCTATCTCACCTATCTCACCTATCTCACCTATCTCACCTATCTCACCTATCTCACCTATCTCACCTATCTCACCTATCTCACCTATCTCACCTATCTCACCTATCTCACCTATCTCACCTATCTCACCTATCTCACCTATCTCACCTATCTCACCTATCTCACCTATCTCACCTATCTCACCTATCTCACCTATCTCACCTATCTCACCTATCTCACCTATCTCACCTATCTTACCTATCTCACCTATCTTACCTTACTCACCTATCTCACCTATCCTACCTATCCTACCTATCCTACATATCCTACATATCCTACCTATCCTACCTAAGAACAAAGACTTTTTCGTCTTTGGGTGGTAGGCTCGTTGGAAGCAGACAAAAATTTAAAAAAAATTACTTTAGCCCCTAGAGGATGAAATGCTATTTTATCTTCGCTCTGGTACGCTACAATGACGGATTTTTTGAGCAAGAGAAGTGAAAATATTATTATTATGGTACTCACGGATACTTATCAAGCTATACTTTTCCAGTTTATGCTGATCTCGCATAGTAGAATTTGCCGCCAATATTCTGGGGCCAACTTTCGTTAGCCAGACTCTATAAGATTGTCGTACAATGCCCGGTCAGGTACACAAAATGACATGATTACTTTGTTAAGTATTATAATTATTTTAATTACTGTGAATGTGAGGACTTTGTGGGTTTTTTTTTCTTCTTTAATTTTTGTTTTCTTTCTCTGTTAATTTTAATGATGGTTTGGCAGTTTGAGTAGTTGATGCGGCCTAGCCAAATGCCCTTTCTTTGGGATTGTTTGTCGAGTTGAGTTCCTTAAGTTCTGAGTTGAGCTCCACGATTACTGACAAATGCTTGCACTGACTGGACAGGTCCACTCAAATCTTGTTTTTTTCTTTCGTAGTTTGGTTCTTTCCTCAAAAGACCATTTCAGACACACATGGTTCTACATAGTTCTCATATATTATGGCTTGATCAAGATTATGTCTGGACTTTAAAAGAGATTGCGACCTCTGAGTTTTTTTCAGCCTTTCTTCTCAGAGTAGTCAGATAGGAAATGCCGACCTCATCTAGCTTATTTTTAATATGACGTGAATTGACGTGTAAAAGTGATTCCGATATTAATATCTAAAGAATAAACATTATTTCATTTCATTTCATTTCACTGTAAATGTAGGTATAGCTTGATGTGTAGCCGTGTGTTCAGAATTAAACCCGTGACCCGCAAACCAATTACGAATCCATGACGCCAACCTTGCTGTCTGTTCATGGTCTTACCACCTTTTACGGCAAGTCATGGTCAAATTGTGGTAAAAAAATGAGCCCATTAAATATAAACAAGCGCATTGAAGCGACTGTGTGCTACATATTATTTCATCTACCTAGCTTTTCCCCAACTATGATGAGGTCAGCTTTCAGTCTAACCGGGTGCAGGTGAATACCAGTATTTTACATAAAGCTACTGCATATCTGGCCTCGCCAACCCAGTAAGTGGGTAACACGATATCCCTTGGTAAGCAAAGCAAATTCAGTTGAAAATGTTCCCACTGATGGGATACAGGCTTCCACAGGGAGTAGGCTACAATCTACCACACGGGCCCAGTGCGGATTGGTAGATAGTATACGTAGATGTATGAAGACGAATTTTTGGTTCTAGGTCCCCGTTTCGAGAGCAGTGGTGATGAAATTATTTACACAAAGTAAACCGCCTGCCTGCTTGGGTTGGAAACCACGACCTACAACTCGTAAGTCGGGGCCTCGGGGCCGTTACCACTGGGCCACCAATTCTCACACTGCCACTCTTGGCAAAGCAAAAAAAATAAAATAACAAAAAATCTTTATTGTCGCCAGTTAATACATACCTACATCTTATTTTAGAGTGATCTAACATCTATATCATATTAATGTATTGAACAAAGGTACTGCTACTGATTCCCAAACTAAGCTTGAGCTTGTATTTTTAACCGACGAAAAAAAAAGGAGGAGGTTCTCAATTCGACACGTATATATTTTTTTTTTTTTTATGTATGACCACGCATAACTTTTTACTGAGTGGTCCGATTTGAACGATTCTTTTTTTATTGGGAAGCAAAGTTGGTCCCATAAAAAAATAAAAATTCAAACCCACCCCTAAGTGTAAAAATATTGGGGTTGATTGATGTTTCACGTACTGAATTTTCAACTGTGAACCGATTCTGTTGTAATTTCGCACACATATGTAGTTCTGATGACACAACTACACAATAAAGACCTCTAGTTGATCTGATGATGGAGTCAGAAGACAGTCGCGAGAGCTCCTCACCAGTTTACAGCAGCTACATCGTGTTTGGGCTTATTTCATTCCCCCTGATCAGAACTTTACACCTAGCAGGGGTATGACTGTCATCGACGGTCAGAGGTTGAGGCAAACATTAAAACCGCCTTGGCCACGGAACGGGCGGCGCGAACGGCGCGGCGGCGGCGGTGCGTCTTGCGGGGCGAAATTCTATACATTTGTTTTAGTCGCACGCAAGACGCTTCGCCGTTCGCACCGCGTGAATTTTCTCTGTAGCGAATGTCCCGTGGCCAGGCGGTTAATGGTAACTCAAAAGCTAAAAATAAAATTTTTTTTTTGCAAAAAATTAAACCGACGAAAAAAAACTGAAAAGCAAAAAATAAAAACTTTTTAATAAAAAATAACTATGTATTTAGTGACAAATTGATGACCTTCAAATAACAAATTTTGAGGCGGCGCCAAACAAACATATTATAATTACTTACATAAAGCGTAAAATGTTAGCTTGTTATATCTTCGTTGAATGTGTTTTAGGCGCCGCCTCAAAATTTGTTATTTGAAGGTCATCAATTTGTCACTAAATACATAGTTATTTTTTATTAAAAAGTTTTTATTTTTTGCTTTTCAGTTTTTTTTAGTCGGTTTAATTTTTTGCAAAAAAGTTTTTTATGGGAAACAGTGTTCAGCCGTAGGAAGTAGGTATCACAAATAATAAAAGACAAATACAATGGGTTGCATCTTGCATGTCGCTGCAGTACCCTTATAATATTCTTAGGATACTTTCGGTGATACTTATTCTATTATCAAAAAAGCTGGCTAAATAGTAATGTGGAACGGGGAAAAGATAACGTCTCAAAGAAGTTGAATGCCCGCGGTGACCTTTCTATTTTACTTTCTTAACAACTATCCGCACATGGGCGTTTAGGTCCGGACAAAATAAATAATAAATTCTTTATTTTACCAAAATAAGCTCTTAACAATATCCTTACAACTAAAACATGAAAATGCTTATTATAAAGGTCAATATTTAAATACTCTGACTTTCTAAACTAGGTGTATGATCCTGTGACATAGGAGTGAGTGATTCTCCGTAACAACTAAGTCATATCAATATCAATGTATAATAAATTATCAATTTGAGTAGGTAATTTGGAAAGATTTTACAAATGGTGGAAAACAGAATTATAATATCTATAAAGATAAAGAGAAAAAAAAATCAACGGGTTGCACTCCGGGAGTGCCGGCAGAAGTGAAAACTTGAACATTAATGTTGTGCATTTTTTAATATTTTGGATTGGTTAGGGAATAATTTCGCACGAATTGCTTTATTTATCAGTATAAAAGTACTATAATTTATGTAGTTAAATACAATATTCATTAGTAGTAGTAGTATATTTATTTATTTTCAAAATATAGTCTAACGAAAATAAACAATTTATTACACTTTTCATGAAGTATGTTTTGACTGCTTTTTTTTTTACCCATCAATATGGGTAACATTTCTTACCTCGCAATCTTTACGTAATGTCAAAGACTATTTATTTTGATATTTACTTTGTCGGTTGCTAGGCAACGGATCTTACGGCACGTTCTGACGCGAGTTTAACATTTTATACCCATCCCAAAAAAAGTGCACAACGCCGCTAAAGATGATTTGAATCACTTCAAAAACAAATGAAAATTGTTTATCTATGCGTATGATGAAACGTGTAAGTAGTATAGGGTGTGGGTGTGTATGAATAGATAAGTACATAAAATCAAAATATTAAAAATATTTTACATTTATGAAACGTCAAAAGCTACGTGTACGGTTTGAAATGGTCGTTTCCTGCATCTGAGGCCATAATTCAAAACTTTGCGCAAAGATTTGTGCAAATAAAGTTCATCATCAGCCTATGATAGTCCACTGTTGAATATAAGCCTCTCCACTGAGCTCAGTAAAGTTCAAATTTCTTCAATAAGGATTTTGACAAAAAAAAAAAAAATGGACACGTATTTTTTTGTTTTTTTACATAATCAAAAGGTTACGGCAATTCCTACATTAAGTTAAAATAGGGAATGACGTCACTCCCCGGTAGATTTCATACTGAGTTGTGAAGAAGCGAGCGGGGCACTCCCCAACTTTAATGCGTTATATCTAAACCATTTTCTATTAATATGATAAAGCAATAAATTCGTGTCTAATATTTTTTTATTATCTGACTGACGAACGAAATAGTTTTTTTTCCACAGTCAACATCCCTAATAAGCTCTGATAATCAAATGCCAGTGACTACTATGTAATATGTACTAAATACTAGTAGGTACACGTTTACCCCCTCTATAATTCACGAACGAGTTCTAACAGTAGTGAATTCAACGCGGTCCATTCGCGATACCACCGCGATAAACATAACGTGCAGTTACGACTTACGTACGGATGTCAATAGTTCTGTTTAAGTGAAGTTTTTAGCATGTTTAAGTTTCACGAGAGCCCGTTGTTGAGGCAGTACGCTGTTGTTATTGTTGGTGGGTATTTTAATATTCATTTTTGATAAGTGTTGTTGATGCTCATTTGTTTTTGTTTGTGTTTGTGAAGCGTAAAAATTTAAGAGGATTTGTAATACGCAAGGTTGGGAACTGGTTCTAAATTGATTTGGTGTTTGAATTTGAGTATAGTTTTTATTTCTGTATGTGAACGTAAGGAATGGGTAGCTCCGTAATTGACAATAAGTTTGCTGTTGTTAAATAAAAATACTGAAATGATACCTGAAACATGGAATTTAAATATCTAAGTAAGAGAAAGAGTAGATTGCACAATTTATTTCAAAGGTAATGAAATTTAATAATCCAAAGTTTTGACTATACCATTTATCGATTCGCAGTTGGCAATATTTTCTTCTTAGCGTGTTGGTGTAATAATAATACAAATAGTTTATTTTTCTTTAACAAACTTTGTACTACATATCTAGTGATAGAAAGTGTTTCTGTATTTGTATTATTTTTGCAGCAACACTGTTTGCACTACTCAGTCATTTATTTGCTCAAAATGACAGCCTTTTGAGCAATTCAATGCCTATATAAGGACACTCCACTCTTCGGCTTATATAATGTACTTTCAACAAACCAGATTTATGCCAGTATTTACTATTTATAATGATGTGTAAAAGAATAAATAAAAGTAAAATTAAAATGGCAATATTATGGTGCAACAAAATAAACAAGAACTCGTTAATAAACCTTAATGATACCGGCAAAGAATGATCTCGCTCTAGGGTAAAAGTCTCGTCTCATACAGCGAGCCTTCATTCAATTAGATTCCACTTTATGACTGACCAACTCCTTGACAATTCAAAAGTGCCTGCAGATACCCATAGGTGGCAGTGACCTCTTAAGGCGACGATAACCGACTTTTAATGGTTTTATACTGAAGTTCACGTCTAAACGAGTAGTGATGATGATTTGGAAAATAATATAATAATATTTTAAATTAGAGCATTTTCTTACTATGGAATATTTTAGATTATGTTTATATTAACATAGTGAAATTAATTTGTAAAGTTATGTCTAACGCAGATATAAAACCGAGAATCACGCAAAATCTATAAAGCGTATTTTTCTGAAACTTTTTAAAGATAATTTAATTATAAATCTTTTAGTATACGTGTTTTATTGAAATATCTTTTATTTTATGTATAATAAATTAATAATGCGTCTGATTTGGGACAGCGCTCCTTCATGGGCGGATCCTATTACTAGCTGGACGTAAGACGCGTTGCGTGACCTCAGTAGGTACAGAACACGCAAGCTAACCACTCAATGTCACCGGCATATAATTATCTGCGTCTTAAAGTACAAGTCGGAGCCGACTGCAAGCAGCACCGTGTCGCTAGCTACTGAAGGTATTTCATAGAAATACTTAGAAACCAGTAGTGTCGCGGCGACGCGTTGCCTGCTGCAGCCTGCAGTCGGCTACGGTATTGTATCTTTACCATCAGGTTGGCCTGCTTGTTTGCCATGGCATTTTTTTTTTTTAACTTATTTTTTTCTGTTTGAGAGTAGGAATGAGCATCGATCACCACACCACGCTCACTGTGTGGTTAACGCTCGGTTGTAACATTCTTACCCTGCTAAGTCCAGGTTTCCTTAAGACGCAGATAAATGCCAGTGACCGTGTTCTGTACTGAGCTCACGCAACACGTCGTATGTCCAGCCCGTAATAAGACTTGCCCATCAAGGAGTGCTGTACCAACTTAGACATGAATTATACAAAAACCCAAAAGTAATAAAATACGTATACTAAAAGTTCAATATTAAATTATCTTTCAAATGGTGAAGGTGTCAGAAAAATATGCTGGATAGATTTTGCGTGATTCGCAGTTTTTTATCCGCATAACTTTACAAAACATAAATTACATCACTATTCATTTTACATAATCTATAATATTCATATTATATTAAGTTATTAAGAAAATATATTTTTTTTCCAAATTATAAACGAGTAGTTCGTTTAGACGTGATCTTCAGTAAAAAAAAATCATTAAAAGTCGGTTATAGTCGCTATAAGATGTAAGTTTTCCTCCTTCGTTGGTTATTGACGTAATTCAAAAAACCAGTATGGTCACTCATCTACTTACTTTCGGTATATATAATATTAATTTAGGTGTCAACCAGCTTTAATAAAGCCTCCACGAGAGACCCTGACGATATTTAAATATTATTCAATACTAACTGCGCCCCGCGGTTTCAGCCGCATATATCTCAATCCTGTAAGAATATCGGGATAAAAAGTATTCTATGTCCTAAACTAGGTCATAGTATACTCATGTGCCAAATTTCATCTAAATCCGTTCAGCCGTTTTAGCTTGAAAGCGTAACAAACAAATAGGTAAACAAATAAACTCACTTGAACTGCATTTATAATATTAGTTATGTTAGATGGTACGGAACCCTAAAATATTGTTGATTTTGTATTTTCCCGTTTTGATTAATTTGGAAATAGTACTGTATGGAAATAAGAAATGTGGCTAAGTAACTAACTAGAATATTAATAATGAATTGCAATTATAACATTGAATTTGATCTTGTTTAGGTGAAAAAAAAGGCATTTGGAAAGTTTCCAAATACTTTTTTACATCTAAAACTAATTATTCGGTGATACGATATTAATTATTGCATTTCATAATCAATATTCTAGTTCACTAGTTAGCCACATTTTTTTATTTCCATACATAAATATTATCAAATTAATCAAAACAGCGAATTATTTGACATCTATTTGCGACGTTGCCAACTTTCAGAATAAATCCTCTTAAAGTCGCGTTGCACCGTCGCGTCGCATCACTGTCCGCACAAGGTTTAAACCGTCGCGCGTTGCGTCAATGGATCATTCGATATTAGGACGGAATGATAAGTTGCAGTAAATTAACTTTTCAAGACACACACATTAGTTATCAGCACTTCTAATATTTATCTGTCATTCAAATAGCCATTCAGTCATTACTTACGAATAAGTAGGTAGTGAAGATAATTATTGTAATATAGAAGATAGGGGGCCACTAGCTTCTTCATTTTGAGTAAGTGACCGACTCCTTGACAGATATTATAATTATTATTTATCTATTTATTTTCTCATCACAATATCCTTAAGACGCAGATATTTGACAGTGACAGAGTGGTTAGCTTACGTGTCCAGCCAGTAGTAGGACTCGCCCATCCAGGAGCGCTGTCTGAAATTAAACGCATTATTAATTTATAAAACATAAAACGAAAGTTATTAAAACACGTATACTAGAAATCAATAATTAAATTATCTTTGAAATGGTGAAGGTTTCAGAAAAATAAGCTTGATAGATTTTGCGTGATTCTCAGTTTTTTATACGCGTTAGACATAACTTTACAAATTAATTTCACTATGTAATATAAACATAATCTAAAATATTCCTAAATGAAATTATTAAGAAAATGCTCTAATTTAACATATATTTTTTCCAAATCATTAACACTACTCGTTTAGACGTGATATTCGGTATAAAATCAGTAAAAGTCGGTTATCGTCGCCTTAACACTGCCGTTTACCGTGTTGCACTTTTGCCATGTCGAGATGTTGCGTGCGCTGCGCAGCTCGGCTAGTCCCGCCTGCGATGGAGCCACAATGATGAGCGCGCGCCGTCGTTTCATTCGCGTGCTTTTCGAACATCGGAACCGTTCCATCCCTATAAAATAGTAACAAAGAACAATATTGTCCAGTCATGGGTGGAAGACAGGTGCTTAAGTTAAGCCAAACCCTGTGTTTCAGGCCACCAGTTCTCCCCCCAAGTATACAAGGTGTCAGGGACATCGACGCGAAGCCTGTTACCATGGTTTCAGTAAATGATTCTGAACCCCCCTGCGTTGAAATTTTTTGTCGGTTATTTTTAAAATAATCTGCTGTTTCATAGAAAAGTGCAATACCTACGCGGTCAAAATGTATGGAACAGCAGATTAAAAAAAAAATAACCGACGAAAAATTTCAACGCAGGGGGTTCAGAATCATGTACTGAATCCATGGTAAAAAACAGACTTCGTGTCGATGTCCCTGCCACCCTGTATAATTTATAATCTCCTGTAAAGTTCCAAAGTGCCTGTACATGATAGCAACCCGTAGTTTGAATTTGTGTCCGGTTGATGGCAATAGGCTTGCCCCCTATTACATGGGAATTAAACATAACTGGCGCAAAAGGTAGATGTACTATAGAATATACACTCTGCCTAGCCCATCGGAGAATACAGGCGTGGCGATATTATGTTATCATTGTAACTTAATTTGAGTTATAAACATTCGGTAATTTAAATTTTAAATAGGATCATTAAACCTGCATTCATTACCTAGTAATTAGTATACAAGTAACTAAACATAAGTATTTTACCGATGTACTCTAACAATAACTAAATTAATTATAATATTTTAATAGTGGTGTTTTAGTATATTCTAGAAGACCTACTTAAGTATGCAACTACGTACTATAAAATTATTTATACCATTCCTCCTCTAAAAAGCTTATTTTATTCACTGAAAACAGTGAATAAAAAGCTCTTTTAATCACTATTTTGGTGTTTGAATTTAGAACACACCAATGTATTCGACCTCTATCTCAACGCTATACAAACTCCTTAAGGGCCTACGTCTCGTTTAGTACCGTAAAACGGTCACTTTAAAAAGCTATCTTCTCCTTAACGGCTTAGTTAAATGATTTGAAAAAAATATATGTTTGCTATAGATTCATCTACAACATATCTGAAACCGGGTTTTTTCGTATGACTAATACTTTTGCCTTAAAAAAATATTTACCATAACGCTATTTTTGGCTAATATTCCTAACTACTTCTAAACGGCTTTGACGATTGGAAAAAAAATTACACTGAAAAATTGTTGATTAAAGGTACTACAAATTTGAAACTGCATTTGTAAATCAATCAATATTTGTTAAACAAAATGTCCCCATTTAGAGATAGAGGTTCAGAGGGGCTCTGCGCGGGACGCGGGCGGCAGTCGCCCGTGAGCATTGAGACGGGATGGCTGTGTCGCTCGCTGGTCCGCTCCGGCTATCGACCGAGTATGCGCATACGTATGTGTTAGTGCGAATATTTATGAACTTATTGTATTAGTGTGCGTTTATAGACGAGCTTGCTGCAGAGAGTCCAAATCGATTGTGCGCGTAGGCGCTTTATTGTTGAGTTGTTCTTTGATGTACAATTATTAATACTTTTTTACATTGACAATTACATACAAATTAACAATTTACAATATAAACTAAAAAAATGTAAATGTAAAATATAACATAACATCACGACTGTATTCCCCGAAGGGTTAGGCAGAGGTGTAACTATATAAGGTGTTAAAAAATTTACTTTAGAAACTTTAAGAGGTGTTTTAGACAATCGAACTGAATAACTTTTACTTTGGGACATACATTGATATCGCGAAAAAAAAAATCTGTTGTTCCATAGTAAAGTTTAATACCTACTGTTCTAAACTGTATCATATGGGACAGCTGTTTTTTTTTTTCGCGATTTCAAAGTTAAAGTATAAGTTATTCAGTTTGATGGTCTAAAGAGTTAATTTTTTTTAAATCACTAAAATTTGTTTAGTCCTGTCAAACGAGCATTTCCCATTCTGAAATAGACTAAGGTGACACAACTTAACTATATTTTAGTTTGACAGCACTAAGATTGCACTGAGTTATTAGTTTAGTGAAAATGGCAATTTTGCTATTCTGAATTTGACGTTTTTCACCTAAAAATTTAGATTATCCAACTAAATCAGTCTATTTTTAAACGCGATTAAAAAGGAGTGGAATAAAATTAGTTGGCATGAACACACACTTCACACACTTCAGCTGCAAAAACTGTATCTTTTTTTTTATTTTGCTTATATCTCGAAAACGGTGCGTCCTAGCGCAAAAATAATGGAAATTTCGACCCCCTCTGCCACCGGTAAACCCATATGCCCCTACTCATAGGTAATATTTAATCATATTTTCTATACAAAAAGTTTAAAATTCCATACAAAACACGTCAAGGCTGCCCCCGCGCGCCTCTGTCTCTAAAAAAATTCACGGGGTAGAGCAAACAAGTACCACGTCGGTCGCGACGTGACTGTCAAATTCAATTTTAGATGTGTCAAAATTATTTTTTAATTTAGAGATATTTTTCCGCAGAATAGCTTTTAGATTCTCATAGCCAAAAGTAAGGAATTTTAGTCGTAGTTTAGTTAGTTTAGTTCGGTGTACAAGAGAATCGGCACCAAATATTTTCTTAAGTTACGTAGGTAAGAAGGTTAAGAAATAAATCTTGATTGGTGCCGATTTCTCTATCACTAAAATTACTTGCTTTTGGCTATGAGAATCTGAAATTCTGCAAAAAAATATCTCTAAATTAAAAAATAACTTTGACATCATCTAAAATCGAATTTGCGTCGCGAACTCGCGACTCCACGTGGTACTTGTTTGCTCTACTCTGTGAATTTTTTTAGGTCCAGAGGCGCGCAGGGGGGCAGCGTCGACGTGTTTTGTATGGAATTTTAACTTTTTGTATGGAAAATACGAAAATTTGTTACCTTTGTGTTGGGGTAAAGGGGTTTAAGGGTTTCCTAAAGGGGGTCGAAATTTTCATTATTTTTGCGATAGGACGCACCGTTTTCGAGTTATAAGCAAAATAAAAAAAAAGATACAGTACTGTTTTTGCACCTGAAGTGTTGGTGTGAAGTTTAGTTCATGACAACTAATTTTTATATTCCATTCCTTTTTAATCGCGTAAAAAAAAAAATAGTCAAATTTAGTTTGAATAATCAAAATTTTTAGGTGAAAATCGTCAAATTCAGAATAACAAAATTCCCTGTTTCACTAAACTACTAAGTTAATAACTCATTGCAATCTTAGTGCTGTCAAACTTCGGTGGCAGTGACCTCTCGCGTCCGGCCCTGGTCCAGGCCATGGTGCGGAGCGAGAGGGCATGGCAAGCCGTCACCTCCTTCTGCGAAGCAGTAATGCTCGCGAAAGAGGAGGCGGAGTGCGCGAGGGAGTGGCAAAGGCCGCGCCCTACCAGCCCTAGCCGCCGCCGCCGTAGGAGACGTCCCGGGCGTCGGGAATTGACTGCGACTGGACTGGAAAGGGCTAGGCATCAACATCAATGGCGAGTATATCACTAACCTTCGGTTTGCCGACGATATAGTTATCATGGCTGAGACCATGGAGGACCTCAGTATAATGCTCGATGACCGCAGTAGAGCCTCCAAAAGAGTGGGTCTTAAAATGAACATGGACAAGACAAAGGTCATGTCAAATGCCCATGTAACACCCGCCCTCATAAAGATCGGTGACGCTACGCTCGAAGTTGTAGACGAGTATGTTTACCTAGGACAAACTGTCCAGCTAGGTAGGTCCAACTTCGAGAAAGAGGTCAATCGTCGAATCCGACTCGGCTGGGAGCGTTCGGGAAACTATGCAATTTCTTCTCGTCCCACATACCACAGTGTTTCAAGACGAAAGTCTTTGACCAGTGCGTGTTGCCAATGATGACTTATGGCACTGAAACGTGGTCGCTCACAATGGGTCTTATCAGAAGGCTAAAAGTCACCCAAAGAGCAATGGAGAGGGCTATGCTTGGAGTTTCCCTACGTGATTGAATCAGAAATGAAGAGATCCGCAGGAGAACCAAGGTAACCGACATAGCCCAAACAATTGCCAAACTTAAGTGGCAATGGGCAGGACATATTGCTCGCAGAACAGATGGCCGATGGGGCCAAAAGGTTCTGGAGTAGCGACCACGTACCGGAAGACGTAGCGTTGGAAGGCCTCCCACAAGATGGACCGATGACCTAGTAAAGGCCGCAGGAATTCGCTGGATGCGGGAAGCACAGAATCGGTCGAAGTGGCGGTGCTTGAGGGAGGCCTATGTCCAGCAGTGGGCGTCTTTCGGCTGATATGATGATGATAAATGCTGAGTTATAGGGGTTTATGGATTTCATAAAGGGGGACGAAATTCACATTATTTTTGCGATAGGACGCACCATTTTGCGATAAGAAAAACCTTCTCCCATCACACATAAAGGCAATGCTTGTACAGTCCCTAATATTTCCCATAATTGACTATGATGATGTGTGTTACTATGACCTGAATGCAGATCTTCTCAATAACTAGACCGCCTTCTTAATAACTGCATTCTGCATGTTTCGTTTTCTCCTCTTCTGATCGTTATGTCTCCTGACAAAGTTTATTCTGTTTATTATGTATAATATGTATTTATTAATTTATTCTTGTATTTTTTTAGTTATTTTCGTGTTATCAATTGATTGATTGTGTATTACGTAATTAGGGTACGGGGCACGTGCCCCGGGCGACACCGTTAGGGGGCGCCAAATTCGAGCATGACAGACAAGTGCACCACCCAGCGCACCGCAACTTTGCAACAAATGAGACGCGCAACAATTATAATCTTTCTCTGAGGGTGGTGCACTGAGGAAATTACTGATTAGCGTAGGTTTAGGTCGTCAAACAGTCTGAGCGGGTTGTGAGTACTTGTGAGCGGGCGCAGTTGTATTCTACCAGGAACTCGATGAGCGTTTCTGTGGTCTATTTTTTAAGTTTTGCGGTGCCGGGCGTCTTGCTTCAACGCCGACGACGCCTGTGTGTGACACGACTTACTTTAACTTTTACCACAGTTTTGGCGCCCCTGTTGGATTGGCGCATTTTCGATCGATTTTTGATTAATATGTTTATTATGCCTAAATTTTCGAGCTCGCTTCGCTCGCTCTTGCAACCTAGTAAAGTAACTCCTAAAGCAAAAATCCAACTTATCTCAGGCAGAGTGAATAAGGCTAATCAAAATAAATGTCTGACACGTACTAGTATATTTAAAAAAAAAACGGTTTTTTTTTTAAGAAAAAAAAAACGATTCGGGGTCAGGCGATAGGTTTTGCCCCGCCTCGAAAGATCCGTTCCGTTCTAGATCCGGGGCTGCCCCTACCAAATATCACTCTTCCTAAAAAAAAAAACTATGATACCTACAAAAAATTTCTACAGTCAAAGGCCGATTCTCTTGTACACCGAACTAAACTAACTACAATCACTAAAATTCCTTACTTTTGGCTATGAGAATCTTAAAGCCATTCTGACAAAAAAAATCTATAAATCAAAAAAATATTTTGACACATCTAAAATCGAATTTGACAATCGCGTGACGACTCCACGTAGTACTTGTTTGCTCTACCCCGTGAATTTTTTTAGAGCCGGAGGCGCGCAGGGGTTGGCAGCCTCGACGTGTTTTATATGGAATTTTTCACTTTTTGTATGGAAAATATGAAAAATTAGTACCAACATGTTGGGATATAGGGGTTTAAGGGTTTCCTAAAGGGGGTCGAAAATTTCATTATTTTTGCGATAGGACACACCATTTTCGAGATATAAGCAAAAGAAAAAAAAATACAATACTGTTTTTGGACTGAGGTCGAAGTGTTGGGGTTTTAGTTCATGCCAACTAACTTTATTCCACACGTTTTTAATCGCGTTTAAAAATAGTCAGATTTAGTTGGATACACCAAATTTTTAGGTGAAAAACGTCAAACTCAGAATAGCAAAATTGCCATTTTCACTAAACTAATAACTCAGTGCAATCTATTTTTAGTCTAGTTTAGAGGCATTTGTGACAAGAGAATCGGCACCAAAATTTATAACTAGCAGACCCGGTAGGCAGACGTTGTCATGCGACAACAGCGCCTCCCAACAGCGCGTCCAACTATAGCTAAGAACCATCCAAGTGACACAAAAAGAATTGAAAAAACACATCTAAATCAGTCAAGCCATTTAGCATAAGAAGAATTACAAACACACGCACACCGATATTTTATTTATTGCCAGGAATGTTCTTAAAAAACAAACAAAGTATTTAAAATAATATGCGGGTCAAAATATAGTAGTCGGCGTACAATTTCAGATTTGCCAACGATTCCTTCTCTTAGGACTAGGAATCTTAGGCAAAAAATGCGACATACGTGCGCATGTCTGCGCCTTTGTCTAGTCTTTGATCGTCGTTTTAGTGTAGTGCGCCACCGTTGCACGTTTTACGTATTGGAGAGTAGGGCGTTTAGCTCCGCCCACATGCACAAGGTCAGTGAGCCTACTATACACCTTAACACTTTCGACTCCACCCATTTTCATAGAACTCATAACTCATCATTCCGCCATAAAAGTCTATGACTTTTATTATTCGTAGTTGGAAGTGAAACCTCCGGGAGGTTTCACTTCCAACGTCCACGAGGGCTCCCGGCATCCCATACCCAAGTAGGTGAACCCTCCAGGAGGGCTCCCGACACTGAACGTCTACATTTAAAATGAGCCCTCCGCGAGGGTTCCCGGCATTCCATATCCAAGTAGGTGAACCCTCCAGGAGGGCTCCCGACACTGAACGTCTACATTTAAAATGAGCCCTCTGCGAGGGCTCCCGACATCCCATATCCAAGTAGGTGATCCCTCCAGGAGGGCTCCCGACACAGAATGTCTACATTTAAAATGAGCCCTCCGCGAGAGCTCCCGACATCCCATATCCAAGTAGGTGAACCCTCCAGGAGGGCTCCCGACCCTGAATGTCTACATTTAAAATGAGCCCTCCGCGAGGGCTCCCGACATCCCATATCCAAGTAGGTGAACCCTCCAGGAGGGCTCCCGACACTGAATGTCTACATTTAAAATGAGTCCTCCGCGAGGGCTCCCGACATCCCATATCCAAGTAGGTGAACCCTCCAGGAGGGCCTCCCGACACTGAACGTGTTAACCTTTTATTAAATGTCTATTTTCGCTTAAATCTTTCTTTTTCTCGTAGTCATGGTATAAAGTATAGTATGCAACTCTTGAATAAAACGGATTTATATCGAGGGCCATGAATCACTCGCGTCGCTCAGGATTCTAACACTTGAATCACTCGCTGCGCTCGTGATTCAATCATCATGAATCACTCCCTACGGTCGTGATTCAGTCGTTAGAATCCTTCACTTGATCGTAATTCATCTATGACCCTCGCTTTAAATCCGTCCTTTATTCATTAGTTGCATAATATACTATTATTTATTTCAGAATTATACTGGCGATTTTTTATTCATGATGCATCATGAATAAAAAATTAAAATAATAATTTTAGAACACTTTGATTAAGAGCTCAACCGTTCAACAGACGGCTGCAGTTGGATAACAATTAAAATTGTGAGCATCAAGATGACGGGACCAAGCCCCCAATTTAAAATGCATCACATTCACGAGTTAGTACTACATATGTACTAATTGTACCCTAAACAAGACATTTGTACCTCTAAAGGTAAAGGAATTATGTCAAGATTTCCCTGGTCCCGCCACTTTGATATCAAAGTGGCGGGACCTTTTGGATGCGCTATTCAGAGGCAGGTAATACACACCCGAAGACTTAGTACTACATTTGTACTGGTATATACTCAGTTTTCAATACAATTGTAAGTGCCAAATTAAAGTTATGTGATTAAAACATTGGTCCCGCCATTTTGATGATTCATGTTATCGCTGAATTCATATGAAAAACGTTAAAACTCGTGCAAAATCAAATGTGGAAACTTAGTACGTCATATGTACTTCATCGTGTGTAATTTTCATATTCGTAACCTAAGTACATCAAAAATTATCTATCATTCGTAGTTTTCTTTGAAATGGTCACATCTATGCAGAAATGAAAAAATGGTTTTGATAATGATAATTATGTATATTGATCCAATATAAATGTTGCCTTTAGTGTTTTAATGATAAAAGTTCATCAAGTATCATATTTTACTATCGAAAATTTAATTTTTATAGAATTGGAAAGATGTATGCAGAAATGAACCAAACGAGCTTTATGATTCTGATGTACAGGGAGGAATTTTTGAACCTCACCTCGAGGGAAAGTGCGAATTAATACTAATACCCAAACAAACAAACAAACAAACAAACAAAACACACACAAACACACAACAAACACAAATACAAATTCTACAAATTAATCATTACTATTAAATAATGACTACAAAGAAGAATGGGCGGCTCCGTCCCAAGTGTTGTAACACTTTTCTACCTATATCGTATGAAAGATCTCAATGAGTGTATTTTTTTTTGTATGGTCATAACTCTGTATAACTGTATCTCATGCAGGGAAAGTGCTGTATGTGCTGGGTTCATTTATTTAGTAAAATACAAGTTAATTAATTGGCAAAGACAATGTCTTAATTAGCAGATGATTGTATTCATCTGTTAAATAAGGCATAAAGTGTTGACTGATCCATCTTCAAGAATAAAAGTGATGTACGGGACAGCAACAACTATCGAGGGATAAAGCTCATGTCACATAGAATGAAGTTATGGGAGAAAGAAATAGAGAAAAGGCTGAGAGAGGAGAGTGAGATTACCCCAAAACAGTTTGGGTTTATGCCAGGTCGAGGAACAATGGACGCCACCTTTGCACTGCGCCAATTGTGCGAGAAGTACAGACGTGCACACAAAAACTGGCACATGTGTTCATTGATCTGGAGAAAGCGTATGATAATACCTCGGGATGTGTTGTGATGGGCCTTGAAAGAGAAAGGTTTGCCAGGGAAGTATGTAGAGTTATTCGTGCTATGTACAGTCGCGTTCATTAATATATTGGCCCTTTCAGGTTTCAAAAATATATGAACGTCAAAAAACTTCATAATATTGTAACAACTATAAGCATAATTAATAATTGTGGTCAAGATTTAGATTCATTAATATGTGACTGCTTTATTTCAGTAACATGTATACAGCCAAAGGCACATTATTTTACGAACCACTTTATGATCATAACTACCTGAACAATGTAGGATTCACAATTATGTATGCACACATGAATACAATAAGCAAGTTAGATTGCTAGTCAAATCTTCTTTATGACGTAGTAATAACGTTGAATTTGAATTACATATATACAATTAACAATTAAAATAATGAATTGTAATTGCAAGATAGACAATTAACAGTTAATTAATTGTGCTTGTAAAACTTTGCAATTACAATTAATTAATTGTTAATTGTTTGCATGTTTACAATTACAGTTAATCCTATCCTACTTCCTACTAATATTATCAGTTTATGTAGCATTCTATGTGTTTGTAACCTGGATTAAGACATAGAATACTTTTAATCCCGGGAGTACATTCCCGTGCGTGAGTTTTTACATTCATCAAATAGTATTAATTGTTATAATAAACAATTGACGATTAAGTTAATTGTAGATAACAATTAACTTTTTAATTGCAATTAAATTAATTGTGAACCACAATTAATGGATTTAATTGCAATTGATTTCAATTGCATCTCACAATTAAAATACAATTGAATTAAATCAATTGCAATAAAAATTGTAATTGTTTGCTTCTACAATTAAAAAATTAATTGAATTGTCCCATTGCCCAACACTGTTGCTGCCCCGTCTCAAAAATCCACCCTGTATAAGTAGTTAAATTGGATCAATTATAATAATATACATTTTTCAAAACAATTTTGGGTTGTTTCATTTCTGCATAGATGTGACCATTTCAAAGAAAACTACGAATGATAGATAATTTTTGATGTACTTAGGTTACGAATATGAAAATTACACACGATGAAGTACGTATGACGTACTAAGTTTCCACATTTGATTTTGCACGAGTTTTAACGTTTTTCATATGAATTCAGCGATAACATGAATCATCAAAATGGCGGGACCAATGTTTTAATCACATATCTTTAATTTGGCACTTACAATTGTATTGAAAACTGAGTATATACCAGTACAAATGTAGTACTAAGTCTTCGGGTGTGTATTACCTGCCTCTGAATAGCGCATCCAAAAGGTCCCGCCACTTTGATATCAAAGTGGCGGGACCAGGGAAATCTTGACATAATTCCTTTACCTTTAGAGGTACAAATGTCTTGTTTAGGGTACAATTAGTACATATGTAGTACTAAGTCTTGAATGTGATGCATTTTAAATTGGGGGCTTGATCCCGTCATCTTGATGCTCACTTAAAATTTAATTGTGTCTCATTCATTAGTGACAGTCAAGCGGGTTTAAAAATCATCATAAAATAAAATTACGCAATTTTTTCATTCTACTTCAAGCAAAAATGTTAACAGCAGTTTTATTTACATTAAATAAAATAATTAAATAATGTGCAGGACCTTGGTTAATACGATATCCAACAAAATTAAACATATTGTAGTAGCACTAGATAATAATCAAAGTTTTTTTGGAATAGCGCTTCAGGCTTTAAGTTTTATTTGTAGGCTCTATCTCACTTAATTACAAGAAAATTACACATTAAAGCAAATATTTCTTTTTATGTTACATTTTTGCCTAAACTGCTATTGCAAAAAGCTTTTAATATAATTATTATCTTGTGCTAGTACAAATGTTTAATTTTGTTGGATAGCATAATTGAAATATTAAATACGGTAATGAATGCAAAAAAACCGCAGTTAACATTTTTAAAGATTATTTAGACAATTAAAAAATACAATAAAAACATTCATCATTTTATTTTTAGTTAATCCGTGGAGGATATATTCCGAAATAATATACCTACTAGATTTTTTACCAATTTTATTGTTTACATAATGTAACCAAAATTTTCCTGTTAACTATTTTACCTTAATTTTTATTCGCCAAATCGCGTTTTTTTTTTTTTTTTACCTTGCGGTCCTGGAAAATGTTAATTTTTTTTGTGTTATTTAAAGAGCTAAGTTCAAAAACATGATTTAAGAAAAATCGCTGTTTAGATTTAGTGCAGGGTTCAAACGTAATTTCCCCGGCCTACTGTATGTAGCCGGCCTTTTGCATGGATTTGATATCTTCGAAATTACGAATCGATATTTCGAAACGGTATTTTGTATGTATGTGGATAAATAATACGTAACCGACGTGCGTGTAACACCAGCGGGGTTGCATAACACGGTAACAATTGCAATGCCTTTGAATTTGACACTTCGACAACATTCATTGCGTTATTTTCGTTGTTGAGCAGACAAATTTTTCAAACACATGCCGCAATGGATTAGGAATTTCCTTCAAAATCCTTCGGATTGTGAAAGAAAGTGTGCGCAATGAGGGTTTTCTGAAATGACGTTCACTAGGTGGCCGCACTGAGACATCAGGTCCGGGCAACTGTCAAAAGTGTCAAAGCGTCATCATATATTTTTAACCAAGTTCAAAAAGAGGAGGTTCTCAATTCGAATGTATGTTTTTTTTTGTATGTTTCTTACACAATTACTCCGCCAATTATGAATAAAATTGAGTTTGATGATTTTTATTTTGTTTGCTAGGTCATACTTCGTTTTTAATAATCGACGAAATATTTCAACGCAACGGGGTTCAGAATCATTTACTGAATCCTTGGTAACAGTTTTTGCGTTGATATATGCCCTGTAGCTATAGTTCGTAATTATTGAATAAATACAAGAATCTTATTACTTATTAATGACCTTTGTCTTGTCCTGACAGATCAGAAGATTTATAAAAAGGAAAAATATTTATTTAATTTTTATGCGCATACTAATCGTGATGGCATGGATGTAAAGAAACTACATCACAGACACAAGGTTACGGGTTCGGACCAAGGAAACAACATTATTATAAATTAATATTATTTGAAAGACTCCTCTGTCCACGTGGTCCAAATAATAATTAAATAAATATTACCACATACATATTATACAAAACATTGTTAAATATTCTAACTAATATTATAAATTAATGCGAAACTGAGTTTGTTTGTTGGTTACGCTTTCACGCTATAACGGCTGAACAGATTTGGATGAAATTTGGCACATGGGTAGACCATGACCTGAGTTGGGACATAGGATACTTTTTATCCCAATATTCCCACGGGATCGAGACTTGTGCGGGTGAAACCGCGGGGTGCAGCTAGTTTTGGATAGGTATGAACTAGCTAACTAACAAATCCGACGGGAGATTAGTGCGTTCAAACAAACAAACATACAAACTCTTGAGCTTTCTTAAATTCGTAAATCAATCAATCTTCCTAGCCTTTTCCCAACTATCTTGGGGTCAGCTTCCAGTCTAACCGGATGCAGGCTTGCAGTCTTAAATTCGTTAATCCTGTATTAGGTAACGAATTTTGGTATACTCGTACTGGTTTTGATTTTATGGTTTTCTTTTCATTTAATTTATTATATTTGCTAGAAAGATTTGACCCTTTTTTTATTGACTATCGATTGACCTAAAAAAATACAGGCTGTTATTTTTTCGGATTTTGCCGAGTGTGAGAAAAGAATATTCGAAAATCTTTGAATGAAGATTTGTTTCTTTAAAAAAATGTTTCCTTTGAGTAAAATTTGCTATTACCAGTATTTAGAGCACTTTCTCTCCAGGTGAGGTTAAAAAATTCCGCCCTGTTATCTATACTTATAGATAATCCATGAACTTCACAGTTGAACTTGGTCGGACAAGTGTCCATTGAGTGTGACATTTCTCCCTTAACAATGGGTTCCTTTAGCGCAAACTGATGACCCCAATCGATGTGATCATCACTCAAAAATAAAATAATTATCTTTGTTCTATCTCAAAGGATACTTACAAAAAACTCACTGTCGGTAAAACTGCACAAAAACAAGTCGTCGTTTATTTGTAAAGTGACCTGTATTTTACATTTTGTCTCTTCTGAATGAGCATAGGTATAAACAGAATTACATATTTTATATCTACCTAAATAATGTAAAAACCCAACCAAATTACAGTTTTAAGCCTCGTGCAGACTGGCGGGACGCGACACCGGTATTAAGAAATGAAATGAAATTGTTTATTCTGTAAATAGGATATCGGAATCACTTTTACACGTCATATGAAAAAGTATTATAAAATAAGCTAGATGAAGTCGGCATTTCCTATCTGACTACACTGAGAAGAAAGGCCGAAACAAACTCAGAGGTCGCAGTCTCTTTTAAAGTCCAGACATAATCTTGGTCAACCGATATGCGAACCATGTAGATTAGTGTCTGAAATGGTATTTTGAGGAAGGAACCACACAGAGTTGAGTGGACCTGTCGAGTCAGTGCAAGCATTAGTCAACTGTTCTACCGTGAAGATTTTTGTTAGAGTCGCGTCGCGCTGCTGCGTTGCGCCATTCTGTATGAGGCTTTACTTTCCACAAAACATTGCGAGAGCATGCCTAAAAGTACGTTCCCAAGAAGAGCGATTGCCGTCGACATAGCATCCGCAATTTACCGGCGAATGAATGACGTCATTGAAGCAAGTTACGGTGCGTTTTCCTAGAGAGAGTTTTTGACACCATAAAGTCAAACTCCGCTGTCATTATTTTCATGACAGCTGTCACCGTGGCCGTTATGCGGCAGCCATCGCTTGATCGACTTTTTCCTAGCATAACTTAGAATCTAGGTGAAATTCAGATAATAATAAAAAATAAACAACACATAAAAATACGCCGTGAGTGATAGCAGAGGTGTACGTTCCTATAGTAATAGGACCCACACAGATATATTTAAATCCCATGAAGTGAAGCGAGCCTATTGCCGTCAACCGGCCAGAAATCCTGTCCACCGGACTTCTATTAAAAAAACCCTGATAGAAAAACCCAATAACACTTTGCCCGACCTAGAAATCGAACCCAGGACCTCATGCTAATCTATTATATTCTGCGCCCCGCGGTTTCACCCGCATAAGTCTCGATCCCGTGGGAATATCGGGATAAAAAGTATTCTATGTCCTAACCCAGGTCATCGTCTACCCATGTGTCAAATTTCATCCAAATCTGTTCAGCCGTTTTAGCGTGAAAGCGTAACAAACAAACAAACTTAGTTTCGCATTTACAATATTAGGATTGCGAGTTACCACAAATGCAAAAAACAACTTTAGCATGTAATTAAAAGAGTTCCAAGTCAATTGGATGATTTGGATGTGAACTCAGTTCAGATATTTACTCACTTAAACCTACGTGGATTGTAAATGAAGGGAAGTTGACAATTTGTATCAACCATGTTTACTTTGAGTTGCGTGTTTTGTGTGAGAAAGCACAATGACAAGAAGATGTTATTGTACGAGCGGAATAATAATGACATCATCAACATCAGTCTGTTTTCTTTGAAGGAGTAGGCTGAGTTATGAAGCACACCCACCATTTCGGCAAGAAGACCAATTAAAACGTACGTAAAAAGCTTTATTTGACAAATAGGAATGTATTAAAACGGTATTCTATACCGTTTTAAAACATTTCTATTATTGTCATTCTAGTCGCAATCTCATTGCACATAACGTCGTTTTTTGAAGTGAAAACTTCTTTAGCGGATTGTGTACTTTTTTTGCCTGGGATGGGTAAAAAATGTTAAACTCGCGTCAGGACACGTGACCGTAAGATCCGTTGCCTAGCAACCGACAAAGTAAATATAAACATAAATAGTCTTTGACATTACGTAAAGATTGCGAGGTAAGAAATTTTACCCATATTGATGGGTAAAAAAAGCTGTCAAAACATACTTCATGAAAAGTGTTTAAATAAATTGTTTATTTTTGATAGACTATATTTTGAAACTAAATAAATATACTACTACTACTAATGAATATTTAACCACATAAATTATAGTAATTTTATACTAATAAATAAAGTAATTCGTGCGAAATTATTCCCTAACCATTCCAAAATATTCAAAAATACACAACGTTAATGTTCAAGTTTTCACTTCTGCCGGCACTCCCGAAGTGCAACCCGTTGTTTTTTTTTCCCTTTCATAATTGCCATCAGTCATTTGTAGACTATTATCAGTTTAGTTGCGTGAATTTAGTTGGCGTTTCAGGACAGGAGCCATTGCCACTGGTACCTCTTTAGACTACTTGACTCGTTACTGTCCAGCAATTTCACAGCTCAAAGATTTGGGTGGATGGCTAGACGATCAGCATAACGCTTTTTATGTTTAATTTCCTCAAGAATAGTAGGAGTGTTGAGATAATCATGGATTTCTTCATTCTGTGTGAACCATGGTGCATTGACAATATTCTTCAAGATGGCGTTTTGAGCTCTTTTGAGGCATATTATGTTACTTTTGCTGGCCACTCCCCTTACTTTTTGGTTTAGCAGAATACCTTTTGTGACATTTTAGAACTTATGCGGCTCTGCGACTTGAATGTGAACGTTTTTTAAGTACGAAAATTGGCAAAATCCCATGCTAAAAATAATTATACATAAGGGACTAGCCTCTATTGCCAGTAACCAAAACATCAAAGTTTAGGCTACTTCAACTGACAATTTATATAGATAGGTACCTAAAGGAAAAACTAAATAACTCTGCCCGAATTGGAGATGACCCCAGAACCGTCAATAATTGTGCTTATGACCACTACGTATACGAATCATTTGATGATCCAAGGTTTTCTTTGAGCTCAAAATAAATATGTACACTCCAGCACGCGACTACAATACGTCAATAGAAACGGGTTTTGTCGTCGGAAGAATAGACAAAGTGAACAAACAAACAAGTGAATAAACAATTACAATTTGTCATTTCGTTTATTCTGCCGTCGACAAAACCCGTAGAAAACCTAATTCTATGGTTGTCATGCTACGCGTGCAGGTAGCTATAGTGCGTTTCAACAAATAGTTCCTATGCCGTAATGTTGGCTCCACTGTTAAATTAAAAAAACGAACCTATTAGGCTACCTAACGTAACCGTAGCAGCGTAGTGATTCATTCGTATTAGTCCTACAACGGACGAGCCAACATTGCGGCATAGGAACTATTTGTTGAAACGCACTATACAAAAATGTTTTTAATGAAAAAACCCAACAGTTCAAAATGAAGAAATAGCTTAGTCTGCTTAAATAACCTTCATTTAAGGAATTTATCACACGTGAACGCACTATAAAAGTACTTTAGCCTACGATTGCAAATGAAGGGAAGTCGACAATTTGTATCAATCATGTCTACCTACTATGTATTGTATTGCTTCTTTTATTGTATTGGAGATAGCACAATGACAGTTAGATATTATTGTAACTAGGATATGACCCGATAAACTTGTATTGTTATGTCTTGATCATGTTATGTTGATATTAATTTATTTATTAAAAACTGCAGAAGTTAAAAAAAAATAACTTACAAAGGCGGACTCAGTGCCTGAGACATTTTCTACCAGTCAACCTTAGGGTGTTGCAGAGACGAAACATGGCAGAGGTGCAACATAAGGGATTGATAACACGAAAATAATAACCATAAAATACAAAATAAATACATAAATATACACATACATACATAAAAAACTGAGAGGTGTCAAGGGACACCCGGATGGAACGAAGTTATGGAATGAACCTCACAAAGGCATGCCACTAATTAGTACCTGTGGTCGCTCACAGATGGCGTTATAATAAAAAATTAAAAAGTGTCGTTACAACTTTTGGTCTTAATTTTTTCCGTCTAGCCCCCTTTCGCAACGCGCGAAAGGGAACTTCGTTCCAATAAACAGAATAAACTTTGTCAAGAGAAATAACGATCAGTATTATTTCAATTTCAGTTTTTGTTGTCTTTTTTGTTTAGTCTTAAGTGTAAGTGGGCAAAACTGCAATATTGTTCGTGTTATAATTTTATTTTTCCATGTTATTATATTAATCTTAAGTTTTAGCCATAATTTCCAAATTTTTTATTCTAGTGCCTTTAGTTTTTAGTTTTAAGTAGGTATTATTATGTGTGTTCACTTATTTCTGCGATTGCTGGTTATCCTGTAATTGGCGACTGTATAAGTCCGAGGCTATTGTTACAGTACTTAAGATATGTTGTATACAGAAGCTGTTGGTGTACCTTTATAAATAAATAAATCAGTAGAGAAGAAAACGAATCCAGCAAATCACCGCTGGGATGTTTCAGCCAATTTCTTACGTATATGCACACGTACCTTCACCTTAAAAGACAACGGACTGGTTGTCGTCCTGATATTCAGAGGTAGCGCATTCCAAAGAAAGATATTCCCTCTCGGAGAGAGAAGGGCTGTGTCCCAGCACTGGGAACATTATAGGCTGATTAAGAATTTTAAGTTGATTGATAACTGACACTTAAAAACAACAATTTAAATGACTTAAGGTATAATTTAAAGCAATGGTAAATGGAAATCAGCAATAGAAAATTATGTTCTTTGAAATAATCAATAATCAAGCCAACACGTTGATAAAACTGGGGTCAAAATGTTTTTCTTTGTTTAGTAGTACCTACACATTAATAAAATAAAGATATAATATCCTAACCTAACTAAAACTATTAAAACTTAAATATGGCGTCGAAAAATTCTTCCGCACCGCTGTTGACTAATAATGTACCTAATAGACTGGCGGCATTGCCACGTTGTATGTATTGGCAATGCTTAGCCTCTGGCCAAAGTAAAAGGCGGCCCTTGGGCCACGGGAAGTATCAACCAGTCGTTTAGTGTTTTCATTGAACAAACCATGAGCACTCGGATCCCACTTCCCGAGGGTTTCGACCCCAAACGGGTCTAAAATATTACCGATAAGCAGGGTTGGGCAGTATTTGAATTACTTGTAATTGAAATACAAATACGTAATTGGTATTTGTAATTCAATTACTTCTTATAAATGTAATTTGTTATTAGTATTTCAAATACCTGTCGCTGAGGTATTTTGTAGTTAGTATTTCAAATACTTATGGCTCCAAAATACATTTGAACATAAATACATTTATGATCTTATGAATGGGTGCGATCTGCAGAAAATAGCGTTCGATGGCTTTCGTAAGCAAAATGGCGACCGCTAAATATGTACCTAATATCTTTAAAGTTGGCAACACTGCACTTAAACTGTACTGTAGTCTGTACTGCAGGTACATACGTCAAATTGTCAATTACATAACTTGTCAATTATAATTTTCATTCGGCGATGGAGTGAATCCTGTGAATGCTGTGACATATTTAGCGGTCGCCATTTTGTAAAATATGATGGTAAGAATATATTCCCTTTGTCTTAGGCTGGGCTGGATTAGTTCTATTCTATTTATATACCTAACCTAACACCAGACTGTATTTTGTCATTTGTATTTTGTATTTTAAATAAAAATAGTAAAAATAATGTATTTTATATTTCAAATACACGACTTAAAAATATTTTGTAATTTGTATTTTAAATAAGTGCGAGATAGTATTTTGTAATTTGTATTTTAATTAAAGCAAAGCATTTATTTTGCCCAGCTCTGCCGATAAGCTTATTATACTTTCGCTGAGGATTTCCGCAGCCCATTCCCGTCCCAAGGCACCCCTGGGGGTGCCACGGGAGTGCAACTTGGATTCGGACCCGTGGCACCCCCATGTCAATTAGTGCAGTGCTTTTGAATGTATATAAACTTGGTATTAAAACTATGTATAACTAACATGGACCGTGGGATATTTATGAAACTTATTTCATAATTGGCCAAATGTTGGTACTTACCTAGTTCTATAAGACACCTCTGCAGATCTTTTTGGAGAAAGTCTTTGTAGTGTCCGTGGTTTCTTGCCCGATCTTCTCCATATGAATCTACTACGCTTTTGAGTGGGCAACTTATTGCTTCATCTTTCTGGGTGAACAAGAGAGAGAGAGAGAATTTGAGAAACCAGGCGAGATGTTACTATTGTTGTTAAAGCCTCTAATCGGAAAAAGTGTGTTTTTCTTCATTGTATTGTAACTCTAATGGCGGTTCGTGTGTTTGTAAACATAGACAGACCGGTTTTAATGGTGTCGAAACACGATGTCGCAAGTAACGCTATGTCAAGGCCTTACGTCATAGTTGGTAGGAGATTCTATTGTATTGTAATAGCTCTATTTGTAATTTATGTATGCGGTTATCTATGCAACTGTTCGAACCTGACTGCGAAACTGATGGAGAGTGAAAGTATCCAACAACTTTTGGAACGAAGTTCCCTTTCGCGCTTTGCGAAAGGGGGCTAGACGGAAAAAAATTGGTACCAAAAGTTGTAACGACACTTTTTATTTTTATTATAACGCCATCTGTGAGCGACCACAGGTACTAATTAGTGGCATGCCTTTGTGAGGTTATTTTTTTATTATAACGCCATCTGTGAGCGACCACAGGTACTAATTAGTGGCATGCCTTTGTGAGGTTCATTCCATAACTTCGTTCCATCCGGGTGTCCCTTGACACCTCAAATGAGGTGCTGAGTTACTGCTACAACACGTCGTTATATATATAAGTCAGTGAAACATGATGATTTATCCGTTATTTTAGAGTTGGTTCCACTATAAAAGTTGTACTAATTGATGAATAGTTCCCACCCCCTAAAAGTATGTAAAATAAAAATAGTACAAGAGTGAGTATGTACTATAGACCCAGAGCTACCATTTACCGGGTAATATGTCTTTCATTGACCTGAATGTGCCCTGGCGGGTGTGACTTGTGAGTATAACATGCTCACTCAGACGTCTCGCTGATGGTGGCGTGTGTGTTGGATAATTTGGCTCCCTTCAAAATGGTTGAGCTGAACGGTGCTGATCCATGCGTCTTGTTCGTGAACGTGCGCCGTCAGTAGGGACTGGCCATCTCTTACCTGCTGTGGCTTACTTTAATTTACTTTTTATTTAAATTGTCTTTCTAAATTGTGCCCACATGTGTAATTTCAACATGAATGATGTAACCAATTATATTGTAACAATTTTTTTATAATTATATAGAGTGTCCGTGGAGTTTCTTGCCTGTTCTTCTCCATAGGTTCCTACTACGCTTTGAAATGTGCAACTAGCTTCATATTTCCGACTGACCGACTCCTTGACAGTTCAAAAGTGCCTGTAAATGGTTTAAATTGAAATAGAGTTAGAATTTTTGAGTTTATCTAATTATATTAGTAAAAAACACACACACACACCAATTATGCAAATCTAACATTACTTGTGTTCTGTTTCAGTGAACCTAAGTGTCCTGTGCACTGGAGTGGGCCTGGCCTGGCCCTCACCTGTCTTGGTGAAGCTCAGCGATGAGTCACAGACGATACTGCCGAGGGCTATCACGGCTGAGGAGGGGTCTTGGATCGTGTCCATTGGATTTTTAACTGGGATTGCTGGTAAGGCTTATCTTTTATCACCATTATCTACTAGTACGGTACGACTAAAGTTCGAACTTAGACAAGCACTTTATTTTGTGTAAATAATTTCATCACCACTGGTCTCAAAACGGTGAAGGAAAACATTGTGAGGAAACCGGCATGTCCTAGAAGCCAGTTTATTCTTCGTAAACAGGGACTAAAATAATCTCTTTAATCGCTAGTGACTAAAAGTGATTTGAATTTGGAATGTGAATTGTTAGTAAAAGTTCCAACCACCAAAGAGATCAATCACGAACATTGTATGAATAAGTAACAAGCTGTATGATAAACTATGATGACATAACCAGGCGCGAGCTAAATTTAAAAATAAAGTTTTGCTTTAGCCACACCAGATGAAATAAATCATCTAACCTATGCTATTAAGACAAAAACCAGTCGACACTGGTCACACTGGCAAACTCGTTACGACAGGTTCGGTTTGCTAAACCTTGGCAAACGTCTTTAAGCCCCAACCGTCCACAAATCTCACTTAGCATTTGGAAGTCGTTTTCATGCTTGTGAATGCGTCAGTGTGCTACGTACACCCAAGCATGGCGGACACCGAACTTGTGTCGTTGATTAACGTCTTTGGAGTTCCAGATAGACGATTCGCTCTGGTAATATTCCACTCATTTTAAACAAAGAACTAAACATACGCTCGTTGCGAGATCACTGTGGCTACTAAACGTGCACCAACGTGTGAATGCGTCGCAAGCGAATGCCGCAAGCGACCTTTGATCTGTTCAAAAATCGACACTAGACCGGATCGGAGACTAGCGTCCACAAGCTCAAGCAAGCCAAGCCAAATGCCCTCTTTACACGCTTGTACTTGTGGATGCTTGCCGATCCTTGGCAAGCACCATAACATCACGCCTGGATTCCCTGAAGAGTTTGGCAGACGTACACACGGCTACACATCAAGCTATACATTTCCAGTTTATGCTGATACCGCATCGTATAGGATTTTCGTACAATGCGAGCTCAGCTTATACTGGAAATGTATAGCTTGATGTGTAGCCGTGCGTACCTAAGAACACGCAAATTTTGTCAGTTTTTTTTAAAGTCCCATGTAAAACGGGGCGAGCCTCTTGGTCAACTGGGCACAAACCCAGAATCCGGGCTCCTACTGAAAATTCCTGATGGAAAATCTCAATAACATTTTTCCCGACCCGGGAATCGAACCCAGGACCTCTTGCTCAGCAGTAGTGCTTGCGACCACTAGACCAAGGAGGCAATCATTCAAAAACATTGGACACAATTTTGCTTTTCGCCAGTGTTTACATAAATTGCTATCTCTGCATATTACCTTATCCGGGATTTGCAGCCTTTGTGTATTCAAACATTCACAGCTATTTTCTTGACCTAAAGAGTTGTCAAAGCCGAGCTAAAATAAACATTTAAATTCTGCATGTTTACATAGAATAAAACTTTATTAACAATTTTCTTACCTGCTTACTTTAATCCGCATAATTACTCTACTTATTTATACAAAATAAATCTTGTCCTACATTTCTTCTGTAAACTCTGATTGTAAGAGGAAGTGTATAGAGTGCTGCAAGAATTCGTATATCGTATTACCCAGTTACTGGGTTGTGGAGGTCAGATAGGCAGTCGCTCCGTGTAAAATACTGGTATTCAGCTGCATCCGATTAGACTGGAAGCCGACCCCAACATACTTGGGAAAAAGCTAGGCAGATTGATTGATTTGATGGATAATTTAAAAATCTAATTGAATCTGTGATTAGTAGTGTAATTGTCTAACCCGTGGGCTATGTTAAATATTTTTCATATTTATTCCACCTTTATTCTTTCAATTCCAGCCAACGTCTTCATCGGAACAGTCCTCATTGACAGACTAGGAAGGAAGCCATGTCTCCTCCTGGTCAGCGTACCTAAGTTTGTGGCAGGCTTCGTGTTTATTTACGCTAGTGAAGTGTGGATGATCCTGCTTGGGAGAGCTCTGGTTGGCATAGCGGATGCTGGGATCTTCGTTTTACTGCCTATGTATGCTTCGGAGATAGCTAGTGTAAGTTTCATAATAAGATTATTTTTAATTTCATCATCATAATCAGCCTATTAATTTTCCACTGCTGGGACACAGACCTCCTCTCGGTGAGAGGGAGTGGGTCGTAATCTACCACGCGGGCCCAGTGCGGGTTGACAGATGTTACATGTCTCCGAATGTTTGGTCCTCAGACGTGCCAGTTTCCTCACGATGTTTTCCTTCACCGTTTTGAGAGCAGTGGTGATGAAATTATTTACACAAAGTAAAGCGCCTGCCTGGGTTCGAAACTACGACGTACAACTCGTAAGTCGGGGCCGTTACCACTGGGCCACCACTGCTGATGGTGCTCTAACAGAAAATAAGACAGAAATTAGGATGTCTGTCCACTAGAGCGGGGAGGAGAGGATAGGAGCGGAGATGTGCCAATATTAACCAATAGAATCTAAACTCCGCTCCAGAGTTGGGATTCTATTGGTTAATACTGGCACATCTCCGCTCCTCTCTCCTCTCCGCTCCAGTGGACAGGCAGCCTAAGTGGGTGTTTATTGTCCATTGTTTGATTACTCTCACACGTGAAGCCACATGCATACAACTACGAAAATAAAAGAAACTTTATCGTGGGATTTATAAATATTTGTTTCTTTATGATCTGCATTTTTAAAGATAAAGACTAAATTCAGGACGAAATTAATCTTACTTTTTGTTGAGGTTAATAGCTTGTTTTGTGGTTTGGTTACCAATTTTTTGTTATCATTCGTTTTCTTTATGCATTATGAAAAGGTAGTTGCTTGATTTAGGTTCCAGATACCTACTTATTTAACAAACAATATTAAGATTATCAAAATAAACCCAACTTACAAAAAATGAACATATAAAGGATGCATAATTTGGTAATGCAGCAGAACTAAATTGGATGCTGCGGGGCTAGCACAGGGCGTACCCAAGACGTTTTTATCATGACATATTTTACGATTTGTCACGGGTTAACCATGTGATAAAATCTGAGGCGCGACATGCCTTTCTTGTTGCTAACTTCATAGTGTGACACAGTAAATTTAAAAAATTAAAATGTCTATGATCAGTGAATTGTGAACAGTGAAAGTTTTTATAGTGCAAGTTCATACTTTTATAGTTTTATAACTTTTTAATTTTGTGGTGAACTAATTCACTTTTGACTTACGGACGACAGTCAATATGGCATTTGTGACAAAATTGGTGCGCCCATAGTAGCAAATAAGACATTGAATCCCAAATAAACGTCAAAAAGTTATGTCACAAGTCAAGAGATTATCTCACGCCGCCGTGCTAGCATTTGTGACAAAACTGTTTTATCGCCCAAATTGTGATAAAATGTGTGACTCAAGCTATCTCACAGTACGCCATGCTCGCTGCGCTGAGGGTCTTAGATTCAAATATTGATAAATCCAAAATGACAACGCAGACGAAAGCATAAAGCCGCGTGCAGACTGGCGCGACCTGACTCGAACAAAACAATTTCTATGAAAACTAAGAGGTAGAACAATTACGAGTGCCGCATCGCACCAGTCTGCACTACGCTTAATACTTGAATCATATTTGTGAGTCAATTAAAAAATAACTGAAAACTCACAATTGTTTTTAAAGAAAACAATAATTATACTTTATTATTTTCTAATTCCAGAAAGAAATCCGTGGCAGCCTTGGAACAATTCTTCAAATCATGTGCTCCTTTGGAGTTGTCACCATGTTGTCGATGGGTCCCTTCATATCCTACACAATGCTGAACATGATCTACACTGGCATCATCATACTCAGTACAATACCGCTGCTGATCCTACCTGATGGACCGTACTCCTTGTATTCTAGAGGTATGAACCTTTAAACTAACGATTGTCCTGCGGTTTCACTCGCATCCTAAAAAAAACTGCTACATCTATCAAGCATGCTACATTTTAATCTAGGATATGTTCTATCGGTTTCCCAAATATTGTCCAAATCTGCTATCATTTGCGTGATCGAGGACTCCGTATCAAAGTTGCGACAAACAAATGCGCGACAAATGCTAGGGCGACAGTACTATAGGTCGACCATCAGCGGTGCAACAGCACATCATCTCGACGAACGTTAGTGCGACAGATTGTTTTCACGACAAACGATGGCACGACGAAACTTTTGATCGTCGAACGATAACGCGACACAATTTTCGCTCGACAAAACATTTCTATACTATTTTGATGCTAATACCAGATAAGAAAAAATTTATGTTTTGGGTTCTTTAATACATGGTTTTTGCCTACCTTGCTCGTAACTGCACTCGCACACTGCAATCATTTGACATTGACAATAAAGAATATTGCCAATCAAAACATTTATAAACGAAAGTACTTCTACTTTACATTTTTTTCTAAGATCGTCGATCAAAAGTTTCGTCGTGCCATCGTTTGTCGTGAAAACAATCTGTCGCACTAACGTTCGTCGAGCTGATGTGCTGTCGCACCACTGATGGTCGACCTATCGTACTGTCGCCCTAGCATTTGTTACGCATTTGTTTGTCGCAATTTTGATACGGAGTCGTGATCGAGAAACAAACAAACATTCAATAGCTTTTACATTATCCTAACTAATATTATAAATTCAAATTCAAATTCAAAAATCATTTATTTCAATCCATTTAAGATCGTGTTGTACATTTAAAATTAAAATTTTGGAAATTATACAGTTAAAAATTAAAATAATTAGATAAAAATGATTAATAAAGCGAAAAGAAAAATAAAAGTGACTTTGTTTCTTTGTTTCGCTTTCACGCTAAAACGGCTAAACAGAATTAAATGAAATTTGGCACATGGGTAGACGATGACCTAGAAACGGACATACTTTTTATCTCGACATTTCCACGGAATCGAGACTTATTTTAAATGCGGGTGAAACCGCGGGGCACAGCTATCACCTAATGTTGACAAAAAAAGTGGTATGCATGGGTAATCACCCATGCATGCTGCAACAGCAGGTTACTGCAGACTGTATGCTAATTTTTAAATTCTGTTAAAACAGCAGTTGCTTGCCTATCAAGTTATGCAAGGTTTTCGTACCGGAAATAATTAAAAACAAAGTTACTTTATATTCAACACGTTTCGTCTGCCATAATATGTGTTTGAAAACGTGACATTTGCAAAGAAACTTAATCATTTATCATTTAGCATTTTTGTCGGCACGAGTTGTACAGTCCGCGCCACCACTCAAGTCCGATAGACGCGTCTATGTCATTACATAAAATTGCATTTAAAAAATGTAGTTCCACAATTTTCCGCCGAACCTGGCGCGAATTCTATTAGGTTAGCTCATGCATGATACACCGAAAAGATGTGCTAATAAAAAAAAATAAGCTCTAAGTACATGCATAATCAGCCTATAATGTTCCCACTGCTGGGTCACAGGCCTCCTCTCTCTCGTGAGAGGGAGTGAGCCATAAGGCTGCCTGTCCACCGGAGCGGAGAGGAGAGGAGAAGAGCGGACATGTCAATATTAACCAATAGAATCAAAACTCTGTTCCAGAGGCGCTATTGGTTAATTTTGGCACATCTCCGCTCCTCTCCTCTTCTCTCCGCTCCAGTGGACAGGCAGCCTAATCCACCATGCGGGCCCAGTGCGGGTTGGTGGATGTCACAAATTTTTTGGCTCTAGGACATGCGACGGTTTCACGATTTTTTCCTTCACCAATTTTTGAACAGTGGTGATGAAATTCATTACGCAAAGTAGTATACCTGCGTGGGTTCGAACCCAAGGTTCGACCATACGACACGTAATTCGGGGCCGTTACCACTGGGCCACAACTGCCCTTACTCAATACTCAATATATTTATTGCTTCCACATGTGAACTTAGGTGGTAGGTTTAACAAAATATGATCATTGTGGACTCTGTCCCCCCTACCCCCTGCCCTTACCTACATAGATCCTAGATCTCATTAGATAAATCTCCTTTTTCTATGGAATCTCATTCTGGTAGGTACATCTCAGCATGATGCACCCCTATGCACTTCATGTCACCCATTTCTGCACTGAGGACCAATATGTACAATACAGCCCGGTCCGAACTTTAAACAAAAGACTGTGCAATAATATTTATTAAGAATCAAATGGTGACATGAGGCGAGTGTGAGAAACAGAACATGCGCGAAAATTCGGAGAGCCTAACAAGTTTTCAACACAAACTATCTCAATTTCAGGTCACAAAGCAGAGTCACTGAAAGTTCTAATATTCCTTCGAGGCTCAGAGTCACTAGCAAATGAAGAGCTCAAGGAATACGACATAGCTTCGGAAACAAACAACATCAAAATATCGAAAAGAGACATTTTGACGAACAAACTGTTCTTAAAATCCCTGGTTCTGGTTCTGGTGTTGGGTTTCGGAGCTCAGTTTGTTGGATTCAATGCAGTGACGTTTTACCTTCAAACGGTTTTGGAATCTACACAGACGTCAGTCAGGCCTGAAGTAGCGTCTGTGACTATTGGCTTGATACAGCTTTTCGCCAGTTTCTGCACTACCATGGTGACAGATAAGTTTGGACGGAAGCCGATTTTGACAGTTACTTGTGTTGGAATGGGTTTGGGAATGGTGAGTATCTTTCTACTACCATAAGTATTATGTTGCAGGGCCGGCAGTCTCGACATAGATAGCGATCGCTATACGACCGAATTCGGTCGCAAAGTCCTAATGGCGTCCCTAGACGCGTGCGACGCGCTTCAAAAACACGAAAAAATCACGCACTTGTCAAGCGCATCGCACGCGTCTAGGGACGCCATTAGAACTTTGCGACCGAATTCGGTCGTATAGCGACTCGTTCGAAGTCGCGCACTAACGTACATACGGCTCGCGTTTCCCCGGGGAAACAAAAATCTAGTCGGTACTCTCGGGCGTCCGCGTAAGGTGCATTTTAGCGCACACGAAACGCCTGTAATATTGTTGTAGATAAATATAGCGTTAGCTATCTATAGAAGTGAAGTATCTGTGCACTTACTGAAAATGTCTTGAAAATCAAGATGGTGGCGTATGTTCCAATTCTGAAAAAAATAAGTAAAATAACCTTACAGCGCTTTCGGTTACCGTTCGGCCGTCGAGAGAAGTTATTGACAACTTTCAGTTTCATATTAACGAATATGTGTTTTGCGAATTTAATCCTTATAAGTACTAGAAATTGTCCAACTGACAGGTGTCAGAAATGCATTCTCTCGATGGCCGGACTGTACCTAGTGGTCGTGAATTGCTGACATTGGAATTACAAGTGGGTTATGTCAATAGTGTTAGAACTATTCTAAACGCAACCTTTTTTTGTGATGATATTATCTGTCTTGTGATTTTGACAGATGTTTCCCCTTCCGTCCGTTCAAGACTTTGGTACGAATGTGTTTTTCTGTTTCTTTAATAAATCCCATATTAATCTCTATAAACCTTTCTTTATCTGCCCAAATATCCAACATGGTAGCAGAGCGTGGTTATTAACACTCGGAAAACGCTCGTATTTTGGACAGATTGTCGAAGAAAATTGGTAACTATTTAATAGGATCACGCCAACGGTAAAAATTAAAAAAATGGCTTCTTCATCACAATACATGAATTCCATTGAGAAACTCAAGGGGTCAGAAAATTATTCTACTTGGAAGTTCTCGATGCGAATGCTATTAATCCATGAAGAACTATGGGAATTTGTTGAGAATAACGTGAACGATGAGAAACAAAAGAAAGCGGAAAAGGCGTTGGCACGAATTGCCCTATCAGTGCAACCTGCAGTGATTCCATACATTCGCTCGGCAAAAACTGCTTACGAAGCATGGAATAACTTGAAGAAGGCATACGAAGGTCGCGGATTGTGTAGAAGACTAGGTCTTCTCAGAAGTTTGTTTGGCACAAAACTACGGGATAGCAGCTCGATGGAGGATTACCTCAACAAAATTAAGGAAGCCTCACATCAGTTGAGTGAAATTGAGTCACCACTAGATGATGAATTCGTAGCTGTTATAATGTTGAGTGGTCTAACTGAAGACTTTGATCCATTGATTATGGCCATTGAAAATGCTGGAACAAAATTATGTACTGAACTTGTCTCGGTCAAACTATTGGAAGAGACACGGAGACGAGAGGACAAGCAGGATAGTGTTACCGCACTGATCACTCGGAAGCAACCCAGATGCTTCAAGTGTAAGCGTATTGGCCATTTCTTGAAGAATTGTCCCGATAAACAAACTACAGGACAACCTGCATCAGAAAAGGAGACACACAGTCACAGTCATGGTCGAGATAGGAACAAGCCGAAGATTAAACCAAAGGACAAGGCTCTTGTCGCTGCTCTTTCTGTAAAGGTGAATAGTGATGTGTGGTATATAGACTCCGGAGCCACTAACCATATGTGCAATAATGAAAAACTAATGGTAAACAATAGTTCTAATAAAACTGTTGAAGTGAGTATTGCAAATGGAGAAAAATTATTGACTGCTGGAATAGGACAAGTGAAAGTTCATTTAAAAAAGGGCGTAAAGACAATAAGTGATGCATATTATGTACCTAATTTAAGTACAAATTTGTTGTCAGTCAGCACTTTAACTAAAAAGGGTTATATAGTAACTTTTGATAGTAGTTCATGTACTGTTTATGATGGTTCTGATATTTTAGCTACTGGTACTCAAGTCAATGGTGTGTATCAACTCGACACTGTGTCAGACAATGGCTGTGCTGAGGATAAGGAAAATACATCAGGGGCAGCAGCTGCGGTAGCGGGTTCGACATCCCAAGACACGTGGCACAGACGTCTAGGACACCTCAACTCAAGGAGTATGAAGCTTCTAATGTCAGGTATGGCAACTGGTATTAATTATAGTGTGTCTGAATATAAACAGTGCATACCATGCATTGAAGGAAAGCAATCTAGATTGCCTTTCCCCAAGAAATCGTATACTAGAGCTACAGATATTTTGGGTTTAGTGCATACAGACCTATGTGGGCTTATTCAAACTCCATCTCTAAGTGGTGCTAAGTATGTGTTGAGTTTCATTGATGACTATACAAGAAAACATTTTACTTATTTTCTGAAAACTAAAGATGAGACTTTTAGGTATTTTCAGCAATTTAAGGTTTTTGTAGAAAATGAAACTGGAAACAAGTTAAAAATACTTAGAAGTGATAGAGGAGGAGAATATATGAGTTCAAAATTTCAGGATTTCCTCAAGATTAATGGAATTAAACATCAGAAAACTATACCTGATTCTCCACAGCAAAATGGTGTTGCTGAGCGCTCTAATAGAACTATCATGGAAAAAGTCAGGTGTATGCTGCGAGATGCTGGACTGGGTATGGAATTCTGGGCTGAAGCAGTAAATACTGCTGTCTATTTGAAAAACCGGAGTCCAACTAAGGCAGTTCCTGGTACAACTCCAGAAGAAAAATGGAGTGGAACAAAGGTAAAACTTGACCATTTAAGAATTTTTGGTTGTATTGCTTATGTCATGGTGAAAAATAGAAAGAAACTTGACGTTAAAAGTAAACCATGCATATTTGTGGGATATAATGAAGAATCTAAAGGATATAGACTCATTAATCCGGATAGTCCAAGGAATTGTGTCAATTCTCGTGATGTTGTTTTCATAGAAAATAAATTTTATATGAAAGAAATGTCACATGATGATAAAGGTGATCAACAGCTGTTTGTTGATCTTAGTTCGAATCAAAATGTAATTCAACCATCGGAATCGCCCATTGTGAATTCTGACATATCTGATGACATAAAAATATCACAGAATACTGAACAAAGAATAAGCACAATCACACTAGATGATTCCGACAGTGAAAGACCAAGTGATGAATCAGATGACCGCTTGGATCCAACTTACCTTCCAGGAGAAGATTCTGAGACAGAATCTCCAGAAGACTGCAGCTATGATGATGCTTCTGAGTCTCATCTCATGACCAACTTCGAGACTATACTGGAATACAATGATCCTGATGAACCTCAAACTGCGGCCGAGGCTTTAAATGGACCAGAATCAGATAGTTGGCGTAAGGCGATGACTGATGAGTATAATTCTTTTATTAAAAATAAAGTTTGGACTCTGACAGAACGAGAACAGCATCATAAGCCTGTGTCGTGCAAGTGGATATTTAAGAAAAAATATGGAGTAAATGGTGAGTTGTTGAAATATAAAGCTCGTTTAGTAGCCAGGGGTTACACCCAAAAATATGGTGTTGATTATCTAGAAACGTTTTCCCCTGTCGTGAGATACTCCACACTAAGGTTACTGATCGCTTTAGCAGCAGAATATGACATGAGTATTGAGCACTTGGATGTTAAAACAGCATTTCTGAATGCAGAGCTGGAAGAAACGGTTTTTATGCAGCAACCACAGGGTTTTGAAGTTAAGGGGAGTGAAAATATGATATGCAAGCTCAACAAAGCTGTTTATGGCCTTAAACAAGCATCTAAATCTTGGTATGATAAAATTAACAAGGTACTATGCGATAAGTTGAACTTCTGTCGTTTAACTTCTGAACCATGTGTTTACTATAGGTCTGAAAACCAATCGATGATGCTCATAGCTCTTTATGTCGATGATTTGATAATATTTTGTTCTCCGACATTCCAAGGAAAAGACAAAATTAAAGCGAAATTGCAGCAAGAATTTGATATCACGGATCTAGGGCCAGCCCAGCAGATTCTTGGTATGAAGCTGTCAAGAAAAGGTAATGAAATCTCTCTTAATCAGTCGAACTATATTCTAAAACTGCTGAAGAAGTTTCGGATGGAGGATTGTAAACCGTCAGGAACCCCAATGGAGACTAGTCTAAAGTTACCCAAAGAAACTCAAAAGGATGATACTTATGACTACAGAGGTTTAGTAGGGTCGCTTATGTATATAGCAGTTTGTACAAGACCGGACATCAGTTATGCTGTGAGCTACCTGAGTCAATTTAACAACTGTTATAGTGAAATTCATTGGAAGGCCGCCAAGAGGGTTTTACGATATCTAAAAGGTACACTGAGTTTGAGTCTAATTTTCACTAAAAGTAGTATGGATATTAGAGCTTATGCTGATGCAGATTGGGCATCAAACAATATAGATCGTCGGTCGTACACGGGCTATGTCTTCTTTTTAGGGAAGTCTGCTGTCTCTTGGGAAAGTCGAAAGCAACGTACTGTTGCGTTATCTAGTACTGAGGCAGAGTACATGGCATTGTCTGATACGTGTAAAGAAGCTTTATTCATCAGGAAACTCTTATTTGAGTTGCTTGGTACCTTATCTAAAGTGATCATATTCAATGACAATCAGTCTGCCATAAAACTTTGTAAGAACTTTATGTTCCATTCTAGGACGAAACACATAGATATACGTCATCATTTTATAAAACAAATTGTTAATAATGGTATAGTTGAAGTAAAGTACTTATCAACTAATGTAATGTTGGCTGATGTATTAACAAAATCACTTTGCAAACAAAAACATTGTGAGTTTACAAATTTAATGTTAGCTGTGTAGTTATGGCTATGCATGTTTTGTGAATTTAATATTTAAGTTTTATATAATATAAATATTGTTTTAGTTTGCGTTTAAGGGCCAGTGTTAGAACTATTCTAAACGCAACCTTTTTTTGTGATGATATTATCTGTCTTGTGATTTTGACAGATGTTTCCCCTTCCGTCCGTTCAAGACTTTGGTACGAATGTGTTTTTCTGTTTCTTTAATAAATCCCATATTAATCTCTATAAACCTTTCTTTATCTGCCCAAATATCCAACAAATAGTCAGATGCCAGAATACAGTCACTGCCACTATCAGTAGTATCAATTATGTTCCTACAAATCTGTATTTTCTGTTTCTATGTGCCTGTGATAAACCTCCTAGGTGCAAATGTACATAATTAGCGATATCTCTTACTCCATATCTGGATGGCCTTCACCAAACGTCAGCAAAAAAACGATGCCAAACGTACGCATTTACAAATAAAATAACAGCTATAATTCAAGAGATAAAATGAAATAAACATGTTATTTTTATCCTTAGTCAGTAAACAAAAATACATGTTTTTCTTTTTTTTTATGTCTTAATTGTGGGAAAAACAATTAAAATACTTTATGCATTTTAATTTCTTCCCACGATTATGTTTATTAAGGTTTTTTCTTCAGGTAAACAAGGAAAATGAATATACCAAATAATTATTAGCTTTATTTATGAGAACAACGCGTTTTGAAATACAAAGAATACTAACTTTATTTTGAGTTTCTTGCCCGTTCTTCTCCATAGTTAGCTACTGCGCGAAATGGGCAACTAGCTTCATCTTTCTGACTAACTGACCCTTTGACAAAATTCAAAAGTGCCTAAGGGGAAAAAATCTATTTAGTCCGTCAGTCAGATAATAAAAAAAATATTAGACACGTACTTTTTGGTTTATCATATTAATAAAAAATGGTTTAGATAAAACGCTTTAAAGTTGGGGAGTGGGGGGCTCGCTACGTCACAAGTCTACCGGGGAGTGACATCATGCCACATTTTAACTCAATGTCATGTGATTACTTAAAAAAAGGAAAAAGTACGTGTCAAATATTTTTTTATTATCTGTCTGACGGACTAAATAGTTTTTTTCCCCTTAGGCACTTTTGAATTTTGTCAAGTGGTCAGTTAGTCAGAAACCTATGAGAAGAACGGGCAAGAAACTCAAAATAACTTTAGTATTCTTTTCTATTTTACCTGACGGATTTTTTTGTCAACATCCCTAGAAATACTTTGAGTTTGAGATTGAGTTTATTCTTCTGTTTCAGCTCGGCCTGGGATTGTTTTTCAAACTAAAAGCGGAAGAACCAGTGGATGGCTTCCTGAACTATCTGCCGCTAATATCTCTTATATTGGTGGTCTACTGTTTCAGTGCAGGTAAAGATATTCATACCTTCACAAGTCATGTGCTAAACCTCGAAAAGTATGTAAAGTCGTTGGTCCTGGCTGTCATAATTATATAGATCTTTGACAGTTGTTAGGGGTCGTCAGAAGCCCGAAAGTCTGACAACCAGCCTTACCAAGGGGTATCGTGTCACTGGGTAAGGCTGCCTGTCCACTGAAGCGGAGAGGAGAGGAGAGGAAAGGAGCGGAGATGTGCCAAAATTAACCAATAGAATCGCACCTCTGGAGCGGAGTTTTGATTCTATTGACACATCTCCGCTCCTCTCCTCTCCTCTCCGCTCCGGTGGACAGGCAGCCTTAATATGGGCAAATATGTACTGTTGCACATATTTTATTTTTAATGCATTATGAATTTATGATATACTTTGTTTTTGAAATGAAAACTTCTTTAGCGGCGTTGTGCACTTTTTTTGGGATGGGTAAAAAAATGTTAAACTCGCATCAGGACGTGGCCGTAAGATCCGTTGCCTAGCAATCGACAAAGTAAATATATTAATATAATTAGTCTTTGACATTACGTAAAGATTGCGAGGTAAGAAATTAAAAAAAAAGCAGTCAAAACATACTTCATGAAAAGTGTTTAAATAAATTGTTTATTTTTGTTAGACTATATTTGGAAAATAAATAAATATACGAGTACTACTACTACTAATAAATATTGTATTTAACCACATAAATAATAGTACTTTTATACTGATAAATAAAGCAATTCGTGCGAAATTATTCCCTAACCATTCCAAAATATTCAAAAATGCACAACGTTAATATTCAAATTTTCAAATCTGCCGGCACTCGTGGAGTGCAACCCGTTATTTTTTTTTTCTTTCTGTCTCTCAGACAGAGCACCTGCCATCTAATCTCTTCACCACCCTTGGTTGACTGCTACCTTGCTATTACTATACTAGTACTTTAACCAGACCGTTCTTTTTTCCAGGTATCGGTTCCCTAATCTGGGTGATCAACGCGGAACTCTTCGACGATCCCTCAAGAGGGATGGGAATGTCAATATCACTAATAATGACTACCGTATTCGTGTTCCTAACTACTAAATACTTCGCCCTAGTATCCTCAGCGATTGGCCCAGCTACTACCTACGGGATATTCAGCGTTAATTGTATATTATTATGTCTGTTTATCCTGTTTTGTATACCCGAAACTAAAGGAAAGAGCTTTGCAGAGATTCAAGACATTTTGAGAGGGAAAAAAGAAGAAAATAATACATGTTAGAATTTTTTGTTGTAGGTAAATAGTTTGTTTTACAATTTTATTTGTTTTTAGTTGAGGTATCTACGATGATTTGAATGCTTGGTAGGATAAATAGACTCAGAGGTAAAAAACCCTTGGCTAAGCCAGACAGATACTACTCTCTCTTGTCTATCTTCCAACGCCTGGTCAATGTTGAGCGTCACAAATGTCAAATAGAACTATTGTAGAATTAAGATAAATTAAGTAAAAAAATAACTGACGTATTAAAAACAGAAATAATTGTGTAAATAATAAAACAAATTGTGTTTAGTAATTATTTTAAAGCGTGACTGTGAACTGTGATAATCATCATGTAAATAAATTATTTTTTATGAGGTTGCTTTTTATTGGCAACTCTACCGGCTGAATGTCATTTTTTTCTGAAAACAGATGGCGCCAGTAGTAACCGACGTTAATTTAAAATATTGAGCTTGCAGTTAGTATATTACGTTCCCTAAATAATCACGATCCGACCCAGTCTGTCCCTTGCTACCCTCCCCCAGCAACGCGATTCGACGCCCTAAGCCGAGGTCCATATTCCACGGGGGTTGCCCTCAGCAGCGACGAAATAGCGAATGTGACGAATGGTCATCATATCCCCCTCAGCGTGTATGTAGTCTTTAGTTTATAAGGGCGCGAGAACTAACTTGCTGCGTGAGGCACTGTTGACGAGCGCGCTCCGCACTCTCAACCTCATTGCTGATGACAACGACAATATTCTGTTGAGCTGTTCTATTTGAAATAATAGCTACCTATAGTTTGTTATGGTACAAGCAATGGAACTATTTAATTTTTAAGTTTACTACAATATCGCATTGAGCCGGTAAGGATATTTGTATGTTTGTAGTGAATAAATAAATTTATTAACACATCCATATCATAGCCCGTTTAAGTAGCCGACAACGTCCTTGGTTGACCGGCGAGCAGCCAAACAAAGAACTTTGTTTATTACATCCAATTCTCTAATAGGAAATCGAATTTAAATCGATAAATTAATTTGTGATTTGCTGAATCATCATCAACATGTTAGCAAAAGAAGAACACGAATAAAAAAATAAAACTCCATAAATCTATTTATTACACAGTAATATTATTACGTCATCTTGACGTCATCTTGACGTCATCTTGACGTCATCTTCCTTAACAATCATTTTCCTTCCCATCTCCTCTTGAATTTCAGCAAACGTTTTCCCCTTAGTCTCAGGGATGAAGAACATCATGAAAAGCGCAATGATAACGCAGTTACAACTAAAGATCCAATAAGTGTTGGCGGCCCCTATCGCGTAAGTGACGTAAGCAAAGTACTTGGTAGTAATGAACACAAAGATTGTGGCGACACCTATGCCTAGGGATGTGCCGATCGCTCGGGCTGGTCCGTCGAATAGTTCGGCTACTAACATCCAGAATATTGACCCCATTCCTGCACAAAAAGGTTCATATTTAGAAAAAAATAACATTTTTCGAAGGTTGTTGATGTAGGTCATTGTAGGTAGCACCTTTATCTACACTTCGTCAGTTATCATCATCAGCCTACAGCAGTCTCATGCTAGGCCAAATTTCTCTTCAATTGCACGCCATTCAGCTCAATTCTCGGCAATTCTCTCTAAACGCCAAATTCAGTATAGTTTTAATAACAATATAATTACCTGCATTAAAGCAGAATATAACAAGTAGCATTGACAGTAAAGGCAGGAAATTAAGGAACCCACGGATTGGAACCGCTTCTTGCTTCAGTTGGAAAAATGTGCCCAATCCAATCTGTGAACAAGTAAGTTTATTTGCATAAAGTTTTGGGGGTACGAAATGGTACCTTTAGATTAGTAACGATAACGCCCTGCCTGATAATATCAATTGACTGCCAGCCCGATACGGTACCAATGATCCGGTAAGTAACAGATAGTTTACAATAAAAGTACACTTAGGGACTTTCTGCTTAAGTAGCGGATGTGACATAAAAATTGCACAGCATGCATGTCTATGCCGCAACGGTTGTCCGTTATATTGCAGTTACATCCGATGTATCTAAAACACCCTAGAGTCTAGAAGCACTTCCTAGTGATTCCGAGCACAGGTCTTCTGTCGTAAAGAATGGGTCTTTTCATAATCAATCCTTAAAAGCGACAGTGCACGATGAACAGGGATTTGCTTATTTACGAAATCATGAGGATACTTCAATATGAATACTGGTAGTATCAGAAATCTGAAAGAAACTATCTTACCATCCCAATAGCCATTCCGAATAAAGTGGTGATCAATATAGGTTTTCTTCCAAATCTATCCGTCACCAGGATAGTGAAGAAGCAAGCCACAAGCTGTATGCACCCAACAACCACGGACGCCACGTCTTCTCCTACAGAAGTCTGCGTGGATTGCATGATAGTCTGCATATAGAACATTACTGCGTTGTATCCAATAAATTCTAGAAACATGCTCAAGAATATCACTTTGGATAAAGTTTTTAACGTTGTCCTGTCTTTGAAGATCTCTCTCTTGGATACTTTTGGCTGGTTTAAGGAGTATAGTTTGTACTCTTCGTTGGCTAGGTCTTCTGTACCTCGAAGGTTGTTCAGGACTTTTAGGGAGTCTTCTTTGCGTCCTGGAAAATACGTTAAATTTGCATTCGTACCTACAATAGCATTAACTAAACCTATAGCATCAGGTTTAGTTAATGCGATAGGTACAGATTTATGAATGGAGCTAACTACTGATTTTTACCTTGGCCACGGATAACGGGTGTGTTACCCACTTCAAACAAAAATGCTTATCGATATCTTAATTGACAAACCAGCCAACTCCACATTTCGTCAAAAATATTTTTTTGGTTTAGATTGTATGCTACAGTAATTTGGGGTGATTTGCAAAAACGACAACTCCGTGAAAGTCAAAATTCTTTCCATATCTCGGTATTCGAAAATCAGCAATTTTTTCTTATGTAGTCTTTAAAAGATATTATACAATTTTAAGTGTCTCCTGAACAACTTGCTCTTATGGAGATAGCTGGTTTGCGAATTAATATTATGTAGCCAGTCATAAAATTTAACGTTGTGCATACAAGATTAATGTCTGTGTACCTACTTAGTTCCTTGTATGTTCAAAGTTATAAAAAAGACTCTTGATATTTCATCTTTTCTCATACAATACCACTTATAAAACACTGAAACGCAAATCTAGGCTAAGGTATTGGCTCGTTTCAACTCAAGAATACAAGTGATATGGCGTCTGCGGTATGAACCACATAGAAATGCTGATCGAAGCAGTCCTATTATATTATAAAAATTGACTATATATTTTCTCTTCTTCTCTACTTATACATGGAAGTCGTTGTTCGTGTCTGTCGTTGTTCGTGTCTGTCGTTCTTCGTGAGACGGCGTGGCTTTCCTAAACTAAACATCGTATTTTGATGCGGTTTACACCATCATTTATGTATGTATTTATTCGCCAAGTGAACAATGTATGTTCTTTTAGAATAAAATAAAGAATCTTTAAACCCATTTAGTTTTTTTTTTCCGAAAGGTTTATGTGTATTGATATTAAAGTTAAGTATAATAAGCAAATCTTGATGTTTTGTGTGGTCGTAAGAACCGTGCGAAGCGAGTCGCTAGTTACATAATTATAAAGATGGGATTAAGGTTTAATCTACACCAGACCAATTGGCTCGTCTTACCTCTAGAATACAAGTAATAAGGCGTCTCCGGTATGAACCACATCGGCACGCTGATGGAGGCAACAATGATGGTGTAGATCAGGTGCAGCTCGAAGTACGTCATGAAAGGTCCGACGGAGAAAAATATCAGCATCCCAAGTGCTGACGCCACTTGAGATATCGTGCCGAGAGCGCCGCGGATTTCTTTCTGAAATGTTTTTATTTTTTACAACTTTATTTGAGGGATATTTGTAATAGCTTAGCCTTAGTAAATAGGCCGACAACAACCTAACAGGTGGAAGTGGTTAAAGATACAATCAACACCATGGGATGTTTTGAAACGTTGAACATAATATTAAAAGTTGTAATGTCTTAGAATAAGTGCCTGTTTATTCGCTAACAACGAAGTATACTTTTACAAAGTAAACAACAACAACGATGTTTCTTGGTAGAAACAAACACTACAGGAGTAGCATTTCCATGGGAAAGCTGGGTTTGTTTCAATTGACCATCACAATCTAATGCAGTCTAGTAGACATTACGAAAAAGGGCAGCAGTTGATGGGTTAGCAACTGCAGAGCCCTTAGTAAATACCAACGCTACCTACGTGACACTGCCGTTTATAATCAGCACGAAATAAAGTAATTAAGCAGCTAGACGCCGACAGCTATCTATAGATCTATAGTCAATGAAGAGATAATGAGGTGCACACAATCATCGCGTGCCCATCAAAATCAAACGAAGAAGTGTATGTGGACAAAGTCGCGTCTTCTACCTACTACAAACTTAACTTTAAAAACATGGCAACAAGGATGATTTTCGAAGCATTGAACACTCTCTAGTAATATAGCGCCTTGTGAAAACTTAATATCTATATTTTCCGCCAAGTCGCAATGCTGCGCTTTGGCATATGTGAGCACGCTGAAAAATTACAGGCGCATTGGACAAATTTTTTTTTTTCAACACTTTTAACAAGTGCCTATACAGCTATACACAGGTAGCCATTTTTAAAGATTTCTATAAAAATAAAAATAAAAACTACTCACGCTAGCAATCTCCGAAGCATAAGTAGGAACCACAGTTAAAACTAATGCATTTCCAAATCCATCGATTGCCCTGCCGAAGAATAGAACCCAGACCTCTGTGGCGAACATGAGCGAGAAGCACGCCACTAGTCGAGGTATACAACTGAGGATAATGCAGGTCTTACGGCCTAAGCGGTCCATTAGGAAGCCTGCTGAGAAGATTACTGGAAATAAGAAAACGGTTGCATTAGAGTGAGATCACATTAAACAGATAAAGGTGAATGTGAAGACGCGTCACTAGGCCAAATTATTGGAAACTAAAGAATGCTGGGAGGAGTTGGAAAAGGTCAATCTGCCTAGCCTTTTCCCAACTAAGTTGGGGTCGGCTTCCAGTGTAACCGGATGCCACTGAATACCAGAATTTTACATGGAGCGAATGCCTATCTAATCTCCACAACCCAGTAACTGGGTAGTACGATACCCCTTAAGACTGGTGTCAGACTTTCGGGCTTCTGACTACTCGTAACGACTATCAAAGATCCACGAATGACAGCCGGGGGAAACGGCTTAACGTGCTTTCCGAGGCACAGAGGACTCTCGGTATGTAAAGATGATCACCCATCCACTGACCAACCCCGGCAAGCGTAGCTTAACCTGATGGATCGACCCGTGCGACTGTTATTACTGAGCCACGAGCTCCTCTCTTGTTGGAAGTTGGAAAAGGTATCAAAAAGAGTATAATAGAGTAGTATACAGGTATCATTTACTTTTTAAGTCAGCTGCATATTCCTTCTAATGGTTAATTTTATTGTTTGAGATCATAACTTTGTTTGGTTTTGTTGTGTAGTTGATTATGAATATTACTAACATACCTAGTTTGTAAGTAAATTGTTACTAACAATATGAGTCATGTTACTTGAAAATATTTTTTTTATTATTATTTCGTTTATTCATTTATACATATTAATTTACATTTTTAAATATTTCTTAAAAAAAAAAGATATAAAAAACATTTAAAAATATAAAATTTTTTAAAAATATAAAAAATAGTGTTCCGCCGGTGTCGGGAGCAGGGTCCAAGCTACCGGTGGTTAGGGCTGCAGAGACAGGAACCTCCCCACAATGCGAGCCGTGTCGAGGAGTACTGCCTTCTGAATCAGGCCCTTGATTCTGAATTAGGCCCTTTATTATTATTATTATTTTATTTAAAAGATTTCGAATTTTTTTTCTTTTATACTGCGTCGTTGGTCCAGTGGTTGCAAGCGCTACTGCTGAACATGAAGTCCTGGGTTCGTATCCCAGATCGGGTAAAGTGTTATTACGTTTGTCCATCGGAAGTTTCTCATTAGCAGCCCAGAGCCTTGATTTGCCATCTCATATCTCATCAAAACTCTCGACCCCAAAACAGGGGACTTAAACATAACTGGCGAAAAAATTTTTTGATTCATAGAAATAGGCCTCCTCCTTCTATACCATTACTATACTGCGAGTTTGCGACCCGCGATCTACCACTACTAATTTTATATAGCTTGCGCGTATTATGACGGAGAAGCATAATAAAATGACTTACAAACAAGTCCTGAGACGGCTCCTATGGAGACGACCCAAGAGCCTTCTTCTTCGGTGATCGGCCTTGAGAGAACTGTCTGCGTCTCATTCGTCAGCTTTACCAGCATTGGTGATGCCCAGGCCAAATTGAGCCCCAAGCATACGAAGGATAGATTCGCTGAAAAAATTTAAATAATCATGAACAATTGTTTGAATCGATACTCTTGGTTGTTTTCAATATTTTATTTTTTTCTTTTTATTCACATACAACGGGGAAGCTCTTTGGCCTGTATCTCACCTGATGGTAAGTGATGATCAGGCCGAAGGTAGAAGCGAGCTTCACCCGGTATCCTCAACTACAGAGGAACTGGCTATCTCATCTCTAACTGCCGAAACACAACAATGCTGTTAACATTGTTGTTATGGCGACAGACTTAGATAAGATGGTGGTAGCTAGCCAGGCGGACTTAGAACAAGCCCTACCACTAACCAAACCGAGCAAAAAATTTTGCTCTTACTGGGAATCAAACCCGGGACCTCTGGGTCTGAGACAGGTGGCTTAACCACTAGACCACAGAGGCGGTTGAATCGATAACCGCGGTACCTTGTTCTAAGGGACATCAGAGAAATAACTACTGCTTGCTCCTGATCTTCAGTAAACACTGCCATAGCGCTTCTCCACAGCAGCCCACGTATAAGCTATACACGTGATGACTCGTGTACTACGTAGCTTCGCATTGTATGCAACTGGGGGAACGTTCAGTGCGGGCCACGGCCATGCTATGCACGGATACATGGTTGAAAAACAAATGAAACCTCCCCGTGCACAGCCTACGTACAGCCCGATTCAAACTTGTTGGCGGCTCGAAATATGAGGCGAGTCGCTACGCAGTAACGAATTTATGTGCCAGCGGGGGTGACGGGTGGAGTACTGCGGAGCGAGTAGATAATTACCGAGCCGTCATTAAATTTTAATCTAACTAGAGCGGTGAACGACTTTATACTCGAATAAGGCACACAATTAAGGCTGCCTGTCCACAGGAGCGGAGAGGAGAAAAGAGGAGCGGAGATGTGCCAATATTAACCAATAGAATCTTGACTCCGCCCCTGAGTTTAGATCAGTGATCCTGAGTCAAGATTCTATTGGTTAATATTGGCACATCTCCGCTCCTCTTTTCTCCTCTCCGCTCCAGTGGACAGGCAACCTTATATACCCATTCAAACTGTAGGAGGTTAGGCCTCATACGTCATAATTCATAACCACTCAAGAGGCGAACTAAATGTCATTTTACTAATTTCGTCGGTCATCGACAATGCACTTTACATTTAAATGGACTGTCTGACTGTATGACTCCAAATACATTACACTCGTTTTGTTACCAATAAACAAAGCAAAATATAGTTCATTCATGTGTCTGTTATTTTGCCTCTTCATACCAATTCTTAATTAAAAAAGCCCACAGCTGAAACTATTCAAGACATAGAGAGATTTTGGCACTGTGCTACGGTGACTCAACACTTTCTCACTAAATCACTTAAAAATATTAAAGGACTTACCAGTTATAATAATTAGATACTGCCTCAAGACAGGACGTCCACATACGATCATCATTTAAACTAAAAACTGGTTGCTAGACATCTGCAGACATGTTCTCATCTGAGACTGCACTGATACTACGATTTTTACTTACATAAGGATAATAACACATAAACCTAAAGCATGCAATGGTTGTCGAATGAAAATCTTCTGCATTTTCTGAAGAAATAAGTTCTTTTACGAGTGGTTTGTGGCTAAATAATAACATTCGCATAATTATGTCGATCGAAGATTAAGCGACGATTGCTGCAGTTGGTTCGTGGATGGGTGACCATCCATTACAATCGAGACCCCCCTGTCACTGAAAGCACGCCGTCATTCGTAAAATACGCGCAAACAGCGCCGTAAGAAATACGCAAATGAATTAAATCACTCAAGAAAGTACAACAATAAAGAGAAGAGAGAAAAAAAACATGGTTATACATCAAAAAAACAATTGTTCAAACTTTTCTTTACTTTCTTAACGCTACTACAAAATCAATCTATATCAATGTCGACATTCTGACACACCATATTGAAAGTACGACAAGCTCTTATCACGTAAGAGTTCTGTTTGTTAATAGTTCTGACTTGAGGCACGTGAAGAAGACGTGGTCTCCGACACAGAAACACACTTGGTACACGAAGCCCGATCTTGCCCACCAACTCAGGGACATCAGTATATCACGCACACCATTCGCAAACGTAAGAGGTTTTTACAGTGCAAGATCTACACAAGGTTGAGTAGGGTTTGTCTAAAGCCTATCTTTGAACTATGTCATATTTAAAGGTCTGTGAAACGCTGCACGAAAGTGCCATCCCTTACACGTCGTCCCGCTTTCACTTTAGCTATAAGAGCTTTGTCTATTGCGTTCGTCCTTCAGGCAATGGGATACCTTTGTCATGCAAATCTTGTAAAATTATTTCTTTACCTTGTGGTGATTTACCTTTAAGTGGCAGCTGTAATACGGAATCTGCAGCTTCCACACCCTCACACTCATGTAATCTATTTGTCAAGGTTCTTTGAGGATTTGGTGGTATGGACCGGCCGGAAGTGCAGGTGCTGTGCCAAGGTTGCTGATGAGGCTGAGGGTGATGACCAGGAATGCGCGTTCGCTGCATGCTGGTGGTCAGGATACCCGTTGAAGCCGTGGGTGCTGACTGGCTATGTGACTCGCCTCACGAAAGCTTGCGGGAGTGACGATGATGATGACGTCACGCTGAAGTAGGACCACCTAAGTACACATTATGGTAAAGCAATAAAGATATTGAGTATTGAGTAGTTGCACGAAGGCTGCGTTGACGTTCATACTCGGGGTCACCAATTTGGTGGTATGAGGAACAGGGTGTAAAGTTCACTCATCCACCATAGAAAAAGGAGGATCCTCCAACCAGACGGGTGTTATATCTGGCGGGCAACTGCCCATGAGTTGATTTCGGATAGTCTTATCTATGTGTTTCGCTCGATAAACTCTAACTGCGCGATGCAGGAATTGTGTGACGTCATCTCTTTACTACGTAGTTCGTATGTCGCGGTGTAACCGCTACAAGGACAAGAGAAGGATATGAACAGAAAGAAAAAGAAATTACGAAACTCGTGAGTCTCTGGACAGCCCTATTTGTTGTCATAACCGCATTATCCATCCAGTTATAAAAAAGGCAAATAATTTTTATCTCTATCTTTATGCTTTCATTTGTATTACTAATTATCGTACTGCGGAAACTCGGGTTAAATCCGTGTATTTGCATTGGTTAACCGTCCTGTGACAATATTTGCTGATTTAAATGTTACCACTTGATAGTGTGCGACCCCAACGCTCTTGGGACTTGATCCAATTGCACTGCCATGACCCACATTTCATTTTGTAACGTTCAAAAAAATAACATAAGTGCTTGTTTACGGACACGCGGGGCGTTGAGCGTGGCGTGCGGCGTGGCGTTCGGCGGTGCGTTGGTTGTTTTTTCTGTTTACAGACAGGCGGGGCGTGCAGCGGCCCGCGTCATCACACGCACAAACACAAACATATGGCAATTTACGATGTTGTTTATGGCAACGCGGGGCGTGGAAAATTCAAACATATTATGGCGTTGTATGAGAGCGTTTACGGAGAAGCGATTTTACACGCGTTTGCTTGAAATGCAGCGGCGTTATACGCGGTGAGGCACGCGGCGGGGACCGGGGCGGGGCCCGCGGCGTACGCCCCAATACGAACATCGGCGATATCCGCCACCGGAAACGGCGAACGTGGCGGAACTTTCCGCCACTCTTGCACAGAGTAACTTTTATCAGTCTTGTTTAGAAATCGCACAATATTTATTATATGACGGGCGCGCTTTAATATCAGCCGATGCTGGTGCAGCCGCCTGGTGCGCCGCCGCGTCTGCACGCGTCGGCGCACCGCTACTTTTCACGCCTCGCTCCACTCCCCGTGTTTCCATAAACAACATCGTATATTGCCATATGTTTCTGTTTGCGCGTGTGATGATGCAGGCCGCTGCACGCCCCGCCTAGTCTGTAAACAGAAAAAACGTCCGACGGACCGCCGAACGCCACGCCGCACGCCACGCTCAACGCCCCGCGTCTCCGTAAACAAGCACTTATAGATTCAAGTTGTGAGGTGTTGTTCAGATTTTTTCGTACCGGCCCAACCTCTCATGCACGAGGTTTTGGGTTCAAATCCGGACAATAACCAATCTAACTTTTCAATTTTTATATTGTTGGTGGAAATCACCATTCATCGGTGGAGGAAAACATCGCCGCCGATCGCCTGCTGACGAGGACACGGCGGTGCTCCGCCCAAGACTTTTTCGATATACCCTGTCCATAAGGGCTTATTTCAAGTTGATGAGCAGTGACTAGACTGCCTCACTGATTTAGTTGCAAAACGCTACTGCTGAGCATGTAGTCCCAGGTTCGACTTCCAGGTCGGGCAAAGAGTTATTAGGTTTTTCCTTCTGGAATTTCTCAGTAGCAGCCCGGAGTCTGGATTTGTGCCCGGTTGATGGCAATAGGCTCGCCCCCTATTACATGGGACTTAAACATAACTGGCGAAATGTGGGTGTACTATAGGTACACCTCTGCCTAACCCTTCGGGGTTTACACGCGTGATGTTATGTTTGTGTTTACAACTCACCTTTTCCGGCCTCTAATCACGGCATTTTCAAGATCCTATGACCTTTCGTTGTATCTCCTGGGTGTTTGGTGATAAAATGATAACAATGTGTATACACACAGATAATCTCCATTACGATTTTTCACTATAAAATCCCTAATCTACTTAGATTATCACCAGTTCTTATCACCATTATCACTTGATAATGGTGATAAGAACTGAGACAAAATACAACTGGTAGTATTAATAGCGCTGATATGACTATTCTATTGTTAACTTTATGTCGTAATAATTAGAAAGAATTTATTTTATTTTATTTATTTGGGACAAAAAACAGTACATTACAGCATTTACAAAAAGTAGTTATAACAGTTGAAAAAACGTATAACCCACACTATTGTCCACGAAATGACATCAGAGTATAAATAAGAAACGAATGTTAAATGGAAAAGATAATAATAGTGAAAAACGAAAAAATAAATAAATACAATATATTTAGTAGAAAAACACTATATTATGCCGACGAATCGTAGGAAGCGGATGACAAGAGCATCCGTCTTATAGGCGACTTGCAAGAGATTGAGAAACCATTTTCTTTAATTTATATTGCGACAGCTCGAAAATATCAAAATCAATGAATTGTGAGTTATAGGTTTCTAAAACTCGACGAAGAGGGGCTCGCACCCCAGCGTTCGTTCTACATCGCGCAGTGTAGAATAGTAGAGGTGCGTGCACCTCCCGCCTAATAACAGTTCTAGGTACTACGTAACACAATCCATTCGAGAGCTCAATGCAATTTTTGTTGTTGCATATACCGTACAGCATCACAACCATGATCAGTGAACAAAGAAATTTAGAATTAAGAAAAGACCAAGTGCATGACCAGTAGACTAGACAAGTAGACAATTGAGTAGATATTAGTATCGTCAATAACATCTACTAATTTACGCAAAAATAGTAAATATTATATTGTAAATATTAATAAAATAGATACTAAATAGGTACTAAATATTCATTCGCAATCTTTTGGTTGAATGTTTAGGGGGACGAGGAACAGGGTGTAAAGTTATCTCATCCGCCATAGAAAAGGGATGATGATCGCGTAGTAAACCCTGCTTGCGCGACGCAGGATTTCGCATGTGGCCAATAAAATTAATGTTATAGCTATTTGTATAATTATAATTACGTCACAGTGACTATAAAATTAAGATCTGTCAAATCAATCATAACAGTTATCCAGGAATAAGGCTGCCTGTCTACTGGAGCGGAGAGGAGAAAAGAGGAGCGGAGATGTGCCAATATTAACCAATAGAATCTTGACTCCGCCCCTGAGTTTAGATTTGATTGGTTAAATATAATGGCACATCTCCGCTCCTCTCCTCTCCTCTCCGCTCCAGTGGACAGGCAGCTTAAAGAAATATTGTACTAAGGAGACAACATCTCCGTTAATCGATTGATTAAAACAGATAATAACTACATTTTTTATTTTTTATTGCGTATTGTTTCAAAACGTTATGCAATTCCCAAAAAAATTGCTAAGTACTTAAAAATATACGATTGGTACAAATTATGTCGCAATATTATGTAAATATTGGATAAATATTGCAGTAGTATTTTAGATTGTGAGCCGTAATCACCAATATACAGGGTGTTAAAGTAATTGCGTGCCATAGCTTAGGGGTAGGTTCAGTATCGATAAAGGAAACTAGGAAAAATAAAAAAAATATCGATTGATTTAGTTTGGAATCAGGTATTCACAAAGATTAAAAATCAACTTATTTACTCATGTTTTAAGTTGATTTGATTGCTATTTTAAGTTAGTAGGTACTAAATTAGGTTTACCTTGCAATTTTTTTTAAATGTTATTTTTTAAATTATTTTTCTGGATTTATTTTTTATTTTTCCTAGTTTCCTTTATCGATACTGAACCTACCCCTAAGCTATGGCACGCAATTACTTTAACACCCTGTATAGACTTTTTTCTAAACGCATTTTAAAGTTTATACATACATAAACTCACGCCTTCTTCCCATGGGGGTAGGCAGAAACTACAGAACGCCACCTGCTACGATCCCTACATACTCCTTTTGCCTCGTTTCATCATCATCATCATTCATCATTATCAGCCTATTAATGTTCCCACTGCTGGGACACAGGCCTACTCTGTGAGAGGGAGTGGGCTGTAATCCACCACTCGGGCCCAGTGCGGGTTGGTAGATGTCACATATCTTCGAATTTTTGGATCTAAGACATGCCGGTTTCCTCACGATGTTTTCCTTCACCGTTTTTGAGAGCACTGGTGATGAAATTATTTACACAAAGTAAAGCGCCTGCTTGGGTTTGAACCCACGACCTACAACTCGTAAGTCGGGGCCGTTACCACTGGGCCACCACTGCTATGCAGGTACTAAATATTCATTCGCAAACTTTTGGTTGAATGTTTAGAGGGATAAGGAACAGGGTGTAAAGTTCACTCCTCCTCCTAAAAGGGATGCTGATCGCGTAGTAAACCCTGCTTGCGCGACGCAGGATTTCGCATGTGGCCAATAAAAATAATGTTATAGCTATTTGTATAAGTAATTATAATTACGTCACAGTGACTATAAAATTAAGATCTGTCAAATCAATCATAACAGTTATCCAGGAATAAAGAAATATTGTACTAAGGAGACAACATCTCCGTTAATCGATTGATTAAAACAGATAATAATTACTACATTTTTTATTGCATAATGTTTCAAAACGTTATGCAATTCCCAAAAAAATTGCTAAGTACTTAAAAATATACGATTCGTACAAATTATGTCGCAATATTATGTAAATATTGGATAAATATTGCAGTAGTACTTTAGATTGTGAGCCGTAATCACCAATAGATAGACTTTTTTCTAAACGCATTTTAAAGTTTATACATACATACATACATACATACATAAACTCACGCCTTGTACCCATGGGGGTAGGCAGAAACTACAGAACGCCACCTGCTACGATCCTTACATACTCCTTTTGCCTCGTTTACGTTCATACACCTGGTCATACACGCACGCCGGTTGCTAGTACTACGCACCTGTCCTATCTGAAGAACATCACCAATTTCAGTATATGTCCTCCCCAGGCGTTTCCAGTCACATCTGCCTCACACACACACACACACCGCATTCGCCTGTTCTACCTCACATTTGTCTGCATCTGTAATACGATTTCATGCAAAAATTGCTTATTTCTTTAATTCCTTAAGCATATAATATTCAAGGCATAAAAAATAAAAGTATGCCCTATTCTTATGGTACCTATTCTCTAAGAATAAGAGGCTTCACAAAAGGACCAAAAAACTTAGGTAATAATAGTACGACAAAAAATTAAAATATAATCCTAATTTCCTAACTAATATTATAAACGCGAAAGTGAGTTGGTTTGTTTGTTTCTTACGCTTTTACGCTAAAACGGCTGAACAAATTTGGATGAAATTTGGCACATGGGTAGACCATGACCTGCAACAAAAAAATCCGAAAAATAAGAAACTGTATTTTTATGGAATTTAAATGGAAGTAAAGTTTATGGCTTTCCTTTCATTTATTTTTATCATGTTTGTTAGAGAGATTTGATCCTTATGATTGACTCTATCGATTGATCCCATAAAAATATAAGGTGTTATTTTTGCGGATTTTCCCCGTGCGATTCCCGAGTGTGGGAAGCGAATTTTCAAAATTAATTGAATGCAGATTTGTTTCTTAAAAAAACAAAAAACCCGACTGCAAAAACATACAACTGAAAATAGAAAAACAAGCATTATAATCTATAGAATTTTGGTATCGCAGGCGGGGGACACACTTATAACCGGATATATGGTGTAAGTTTTGTTTGTCCCCGCCTGCGATACCAAAATTCTATAGATTATAATGCTTGTTTTTCTATTTTCAGTTGTATGTTTTTGCAGTCGGGTTTTTTGTTTTTTGAATAATTTTCTTTATTTCATGCATTTTAGTTTTATTAATATATTATCTAAAGAATGATGCGTAATTTTGGCCGGCGAACCAATAAAAACCACTTATACCTCAAATGAAAGCTTATATCATAAGCATCAATTTTCATTATGGGCACAAAGCTGTGAAATACCGGGTTAAAGAGATATCGGACCTGCAAGTACCATGTAAACGTATTAGCTTATGACGCTAATGTTCACTGCAGTTTTCAATAATATTAATTATAGACTCATAACATTATAATACTGTTACATAAATAAATAAAAAACAGGACTAGTGTCCAGGACCTGATTGTGGAACTGGAATTTCTCCATAGGAACTCCTCAATCAAACGAGATAGCACCATCGTGTTTGGACTCATTGGTTATGTATTGACAAGTGCTATTGCACTAGATAGTGTCCAAGGCCTGATGATGGACCTGCAAGGTGGCCATAGGAACTCCTTAACCAAACAAGATAGCACCATCGTGTTTGGACTTATTGCTTATGTATTGACAAGTGCTATTACACAAGATGGTGTCCAGGGTCTGATACTGGAGCCGCAAGGTGGCCATAGGAACTCCTCAACCAAACAAGATAGCACTATCGTGTTTGGACTTATTGCTTATGTATTGACAAGTGATATTACACTAGGTGGTGCCCAGGGTCTGGAGAACAACATAACAGAGATGCTTTAGTGCATCACTGTTGTACATGTCTGACCGTGCAACGCACAATCGGCTTGTACTCATATTATTTCAATAATATGGTATTTAGGCATTGGACGTCATGACGTATTTATTGTCTCCTGCATTTTAATTAGAAGATATCATTGTTGATGAAGAATAAATTAAAACCACCTCTGACAAGACGCCATAGCGTTGACTCAGTGGTCATTATTATTTAATAAATGTTAAGCTGAAGCAATAAATCGCTCATGCCTTCCTAAGCCTAAATACTATAATACGGAAACGATATGGGCACAGCTCCCGACTGTTCTTCTACCAATCATACAAGTACAATAGTGCTGAATTATTGCATTTCTGCCGATTTGATCTCTGTCAATTAAAATATAGGAATAATATATGCGAGCCCCTCACATGCCGCGACTGTATCTGCACTCGTAGTAACCACACATTATTTTGCAAAATATCGCATTCTTTTAAATCATTATAATGTAGATATTATCCCTAAACATTTCAATCAAATAAATGCTATCGCGAAAATATTCTGCGACATAATGATTTTGTTAGCTTCATAATTATGGTATGTCCCTAAGGCTGCCTGTCCACTGGAGCGAAGAAGAGAGGAGAGGAGCGGAGCTGTGCCAATATTAACCAATAAAATCTAAACTCCGTTGCGGAACTAAGCAGATTTTAGATTCTATTGATTAATCCGCACAGATCAGCTCCTCGCCTCTCTTCTCTGCTCCAATGGACAGGCAGAATTATGCGTGCAATATTCTAGTCTTCAGTCAGACAAGGAAAATCTCTCGAGAACAGAGGTTTGGTTCCATTCTTGTAAAACTTCGACGTTTTCTGTTAAGGTTTTTCATTTCGATGTAATCATATAAACGATTGGGAAGTATTCATGTTTTCATTAATAAAACTCATGATATCTAGAACTAGCCTATGATCTTTAAAAACGGGATGAAAAGTATTTAACAGCTTGCGCTAATTATAAAATCGTGAAATATATCGGGGAGAACTCTATTAAAATATGTTTGTCGAAGTAATCTATAGTATTGTTTCATTTTGCATAACGAACAATCCCTTGCATGATTGTTGCATTGGATGTAGTCGCAGCTAAAGGGCCAATAACGTCTAATATATAACCGTCAGTACATACTATCATGAAAGGTTTGAATAAAATCTCATATTTGTGCGTTCATTACTTTCACCAGTTTGCTAAATATACACCAAAGACGTCTTCGGACGATTACTTTCTGCTATAGTTGTCTGATTTAATATTATATTACTGCTCATAATTAAGACCCACCCAAAAATATAAATCATCGTCGTCTACGTGTGTCATCATATAAAAATCAAACCTTGCTGGTTGCTTGCCCTCTTTAAAAATATTACATAAATGTATGTTAACTGAGCACAGTTAAAATCGTGATACGTTTGAATTTTAATAATTCATTCATTCCAGTCGTTGCTTTCCAAATGCTGCTGTCACACTATGGCTACTTCGGGCACATATAAACTATACTCGCAAAGCATGTGTATTTTAAGCCATTTAGGAATCCTCCGCCGTGGTCCATTCACGCAGTTATAGAAAAAACAGCGATCTGCTCTGTTCGAGGCTCGTTTATACTCTGGCACTTATATAATTCGCTGTTCCTGCGCCCGCGCCTGTACAGCTTCATATGGCTTTGTTGTTGTTGGTTGTGGCGGTGGTGGCGGTTGTTATTTTTATCATCTTTTAATATGATGACTGTTATAACCTTATTAAATGTTTAATTGTATTAAGTTTTATTTTGATGCAGTTCATGTCAAAATTGTGTTAACCACCTAAGGGTACATTATCAAAATGATAATTTTTGGCCGAAAAAGGCAGCACATAGACCCAGCATAAACCTATTATGCTGTAGATTTATTTTTCACAAAGAAATCGTCATAAAAAATTGTAACGATTTTTGTCCTCGACTGTACAAACCCCGTTGCTTTTAGAGATAAAATATTTTGTTATAATAATTGCCGGCTATAAGCAATAAGATGACATGCATTAGAACTCTATTGGTCATCAGGCCAGGCTTCATAGAAAAATGCCCATCATTCTTTGGAATTGACTCATTACTAGCTTTAATTTGATACCAATATTGTAATAATTTTTTTTTTATAAAACCTTCCCCTCCCTTTTTTTTTGTATTTGCAGATGCAATATATAAATATTATATAGCCTATGACACTCCTACAATTAAGACGAATCTAACGACACCTCATATGTTAAAATCCATCAAGCCGTTTAGGCTACAGAGCGTGCCAAAGAAATAGACATACATACATACATACATACATACATACATACTCTCGAAAAACATTACCCTCCAACTGGGGCAGTCGGGTAAAAAAATAAACGAATGTTTTCTTTGAGTAAAATATGCTATCTCCAGTATTTAGAATGCTTTCCCTCCACGTGGCGTTCAAAAATTCCAGCCTGTATACAATAAATTAGTAGGAAGGATCGTAGGTTAATACGTTAGGGATTATTTAGAGATTAGGGATGAAGATAAGGAACACTATTGACTAATTAGAGATACAGATAAAAAACACAGTTCACATAATTAGATAAAAAGATTATTTTTTGATAACTGTAGCCTTAATTGCACATTAATGTGCCACTTTAACGTGGTACCTCATTTATGTGGGCTTATTATTATGTGTGGTTCCGTACAATAAATATAAGGCAGTGTATAGAGTGCCACCATTGGCACTCTATCCCTGTCGGATAAAGTGCCACTACAGGCACCCTAGTAACACCGCCTCGGCCCGGCTAAAGTGCCGCAAGCATTGGATTGTCATTGTCACTGTCACTAATTCACGTCACTTGGTATTTTGTTTGATTGTCGAGGTTAGATCGCTGTAAAACACCACATTTTCCAAAACATTACATTCTCTTGTGCCTAAACGGATCCTGGCACTTCGCCGGCCGCTACCGCGGCACCGCTCGCTACGCTCGCTCGGCTCGTGCGTTGTGTGGTCACAGTTCTAACCTAACCTAACCTAAATAACAGGTGACAGTGACAATGCAACGCTCACGGCACCCTAGCCGGGCCGAGGCAGTGACACTAGAGTGCCACAAAAAACTCGCGGCACTCTATACACTTCGTAAATATAATGCTTTTACTGGTTTGTCATTGGATCAGGTCTCTAGGGTGTGACCGTCGGTCGACGGTCGACGGTCTCGAGTTCGAACCCAAGGCACGCACCGCTGACTTTTCGGATTCATGTGCGCATTGTATATTTATCACTTGCTTTAAAAACGGTGAAGGAAAACATCGTGAGGAAACCAGAATGCCTGCGAGATATTTCTCGACGGCATGTGAAGCCAAGTCAGAGACCCATGAGCGGCTTTAAAACTCTAACACCAGGTTAGTCACTAACTACACGAAAAGAGAGAAAATTGCTCCTGGGAAAAGCCGATCCCCCATGACTTCCAAATATTTTGGTTTTGAGGTAATGTGGATCATGGATTGTTTGTTGATTTTGTCCAGTTCTTCCAGCCATCTTCCAAACCCTTTTGGCAGTGTTAGGGCTCCACATGCTGGGTAGACGGTCTGACACATAGGACATTGGGCGGGCTATGAGAGTGAGTGAAGAGAGAGTGCATCTGTGTTTGCGCACACACTTGTGAACTATAATATCTCCCGCGCCGAAGACTAGTCTCCGCTAAAATTGGTCGCCATGGCCGAAATTCGCTCTGGAGGACAATTGTTTTTTAAATATTTGCATTGTTGCTAAAATGTCAGTCAAATCCCAATCGTTAGAAGTGCCATCAAAATAATATATTATACAGTATTTTAACTAACAGAGGGCGTCCTAACGGGAATGCCCTCTGTTATATGGGCCCTGGTCCTGTGTTGTATGGACGCAATAGTACCTATAGCGTTCATACAAAAAAAAAAAAATTAAGCTGAATTTTTTGTTTTTTAATTTTTTTTTATTATATAAAATATTCACAAAAAAATATTAAATACATACGTAGGTAAAGCAAACACTCTGTACACGCGCACTCGTCGCAACTGTCTTTTCACGTTGAAAGACAAGTGCGCGTGTACAGAGTGTTTCTTTTGCGTATTAATTTAATATTTTTTGTGAAAATGATTAATAAAAAAATAAGCAAACTTTTTTTGCGATGTTTTTTTTTTTTTGCATGTCGCCCTCTGTTAAATCACATACTGTATATGAGAAGACAACCTGGAGATTATTTTATAGAGGACGAACTTTTCGCTCTACTCACTCCCTCACACCGTGAAGGAACTCCACAAAAGCGCAGTAGACTTGTAAAATAATGTTTTTTTTTTTCACTGCCCATTCCTAATTACCTATTGATAATCTGATTCATACATAACAAACATACATATAATATAAACAGATAACTCAAACAGTTTATTACCTACAGTGTGCACGATAATTTATTGCTCTTTATTTATGTTAAAATAAAATTATATTTGTTTGTGAAGTGTGTGTCAGTGGTATTATATCTATGTAATAATGGGGGCCGAAATTAATACAAGTATACGGAAGCAATTATTGATCGCAGGATGCTGTAAGTACCGTTATTTTTATAATACAAACAGTAAGGCTGGCTGTCCACTGGAGCTGAGAGGAGAGGAGAGGAGCGGAGCGGAGCTGTGCTATTGGCACAGCTCCGCTTCGCTCCTCTCCTTTCCGTTATTTTTATAATACAATCAGTAAAGCTGGCTATCCACTGGAGCGGAGAGGAGAGGAGCGGAGCGGAGCAGTGCCTATATTAACCAACGGAATTACATAAAATCTCCGCTCCGGTTCAGTGGACAAGGCATTGCGAAGTTGTTTAAAAATTCATACAAAACCGGGAAGTGGAGCGGGGAAGCGGAGCGGGGAAACGGAGCGGGTAAGCGGGAAAAAACCAGCCGCGGGGTGTTGCAGCCTGCTCAAATTACTCGTCGCGTGAACTCGGCCTAGCTTCGCACAGCCGCAACTCCGCTCCGCACTACCTCGCTCCGCATCAATGGACAGACACAGCCCGCAACTCCACTCCTCATTACTCCCTCGCTCCGCTCGCTACGCGTCAATGGACAGGTAGCCTAAGCAGAGATGATTGAAAAAACTCAAGAGGTCAGAAGAAAAGTAAAACAAATGAATTGAAAAATCATGAAAACATAAACAGTCATATTGTATACTCGAAGTGTATAGAGTGCCGCGAGTTTCTTGTGGCACTCTAGTGTCACTGCCTCGGCCCGGCTAGGGTGCCGTGAGCGTTGCATTGTCACTGTCACTTGTTATTTAGGTTAGGTTAGGTTAGAACTGTGACCACACGACGCACGAGCCGAGCGAGCGTAGCGAGCGGTGCCGCGGTAGCGGCCGGCGAAGTGCCAGGGTCCGTTTAGGCACAAGAGAATGTAATGTTTTGGGAATGTGGTGTTTTACAGCGATCTAACCTCGACAATCAAACAAAATACCAAGTGACGTGACTTAGTGACAGTGACAATGACAATCCAATGCTTGCGGCACTTTAGCCGGGCCGAGGCGGTGTTACTAGGGTGCCTGTAGTGGCACTTTATCCGATAGGGATAGAGTGCCAATGGTGGCACTCTATACACTGCCTTGTATACTTGTATGATAACAGGAATTTTCGTAAATATGGGTTCGAACTCGAGACCTATGACTTGGGAGTCTGACGTTCACACCAATATACTTTCATTAACACATCATACTTTTTCCAATTTCAGTATACCTGGGTCAGTTAATAGTGGGGTACAACCTTGGTTGGGTAGCACCAGTGCTAGCCATGCTGCAGAATCCTGACGAGACACCATTGGAGGATGTCATTACTGATGGTCAAGCTTCCTGGGTTGTGTCCGTCCTTTCTTTAGGAACTATCGTAGGTATGATAACAGAATTAGAGTGATTCATCAACTCGTCCTACATGCCTACGCCCCATTTGGGACGACTTGACGAAAATCTAAAAAAAAATTATTTATATTCTGCAACTCGTCCCACGTTACTATCAAAAGGAGAAAAGGTACAATCAGTAGCAAAAGTGTTAATGTGGAAAAATTAATGTTTGTTATGCTTTTAAATAAGTTGGTTACCACTGCTACCAGACTAGTCTTTAGAAAAGAATTTGAAGAAGCACGGGTAGAAAATATATTAGTTTCCCTACATGATAGAATTAGGAATGAGGAATTACATATCAAAGTCACCGACACCCAAAGCAAAGCAAAAACCAACCTTACTGTTCTTCTAATATTGACCAGCCATTTCTATTATCCACACAAATGGTTCCACACAAATTGCAAGCTGAAGAACATGCTGTACCTCCTAGACTACGCTCATACTGAGGAACTACTAAGCACTCTGTCAAAACTCGCAAAATTCCATACAATAACAAGTAATACAGTCACCGACATCTCTAATATAACAAAGACACCAAACTCGTACTAACTCAAACATAGTCATACACTCGACGACTATATTTTGAAAGTAAATAAATATACTACTGTACTGTACTGTACTTTTATACTGATAAATAAAAAGCAATTCGTGCGAAATTATTCCCTAACCATTCCGAAATATACAAAAATGCATAACGTTAATGTTAAAGTTTTTTCTGCCGGCACTCCCGGAGAGCAACCCGTTTTTTTTTTTTTTAAAGTTCGTTTCACCTCGTTACCTTCACAGCTTGCTCAATAACATCCCAAATTATCTTAATTTCCAGGTCCTTATCTCTCCGGATATCTTTGTAACGTGATAGGCAGAAAACCATGCCTATACCTCGGTGGTAGCACTTTTCTACTGTCTTTCGTAATTTTGGCAGTCTCCACACATTTGGCCACGATATATGCAGGCAGAATTCTTACTGGCGTTGGTACCGGAATCATTTTTGTTTTGAATCTGGTCTACATTGGAGAGATGGCGTAAGTACCTTTAAAAAAATATTTTTTGGGAAAAAGGATATCTAGGGACATCCTAGCTTGCGTGCGTTTGCGCTGGCAAAACATTCACAACAAAACGTGGAAATCTCTTGTTCCGGTCATACATTGTATGAAACATTGACAGGTAAATAAAGATATCAACATGTTTTGTCGTAAATGTTTGGCCAGTGCAAGCACATGGTTAGTTAAACTTTTACATTAGTCTTTCATAAATTGCATAGACAGCCCAGAAAATAAGACAAAATAAAGGCTAAACTGCAAGACTGGCAAAATAACTTTTCCCTAAGAATAAACAAAGAATCCAATCCTACAATATTCAGAGCTTACGAAAGACACATGGGACGGTGTAATCTTAAAATGGCTTCCTATTCTTCACCCCATTAATGTGTGGATTGACGGTGCATCCACGGTGTTTCCACATTTCGCCTGTTATACTGACATAAGTCCCATGTAATAGGAGGAGAGCCTATTGCCATCTACGACACAAATCCAGACTCCGGCTGCTTGTAAGAAATTATAGTTGCAAAAATTGAAAACTCCGATAAAACCCTTCATCGCTCCATGCTCAGCAGTTCGCGCTTCGGACCTGTAGCCCAGCCGTTAATTAATCTAAAACTTTCTATCTTTTTCCAGGTCAACCAGAATTAGAGGCACATTGTTAACTCTGACAGGATTATCCAATACTATTGGTATTCTGTTAGCTTACTCAGTAGGACCTTTTGTACCTTACTCGGTGATCAGCTGGATAGGTGTGGCTATAAGCTGTCTATACCTGGTTGTAGTATTCTTTTTCGTAACTGAAACTGCTGTTTACCAAGTTATGAAAGGTAAGATTTTTTTTAATGTGTAAAATCTTTCGCGGATTTGTTTCTTTTGTCTCACTTTCCTGCAAAATGTAGGACTGATTTCGTGAAAAGGGACGGAAGTGTGTAACAGGAAGCCGGAGAAGCGTGCGCTATTTGATTTGACCAATGAGCGCGCGCGGTGCTAAAGTTGGCTGTCAGATGGCCAACCCATTTTCCGAGAGGTTGGTACCTACTGTCAGCCAAGATGTCTGTAAAGCTCACTCGTTTTTTAATACTCTATATTTCATGGGCCATCTGTAAGTGACTAGTAACCTCACCAATTAACAACGACGAATTTTCATAAAATTTAAAAAAGTAATTTTAAAAAACCGTGTCGCCTGAGTCTTGTTATTGGGCCTAAACGGGTAGCAGACGGCCCCACGGATCCTCCATTTTCGCATGTTCAACCGTCTGCTGAACATCCTGTATACATAGATAGCCATAAAGACATGGATTTTGAAAAAACGCTAGTTATACCCAACACTGGACTTCGGCAGGTTGACCATAGTGATAATGCTGATCGTAAAGTACCTACAGATTACGAAAATCGTAGAGACAAATATCAATTTGATGAATTCAAAGAAAGAACGATATATCAAAAGATGCTGTACGTGTATCCGAGGAACGATAACAGTAAAAGAACTATCTCTCATTTCAGGCAAAAGAGATGAAGCTATGGCCAATCTCATATCACTTGGCAGACAAGATGACATAGAAGAAATTGTAGCACAAGCAAATGAAAAGCCGAAATCCAACATGGCTCAATTGACTGAGATGTACACAGTCAAGTCTAATAGAAAAGCTGCATTTATAATAATATCGTTGAATATTCTACAGCAAATGAGTGGAGTAATTGCTGTAATGTCTTTTGTTACGATTATTTTCGACATGACTGGATCAGCCATGCAGTCACATATATCTACTATCATTATTGGTGGGACTCAAGTATTTGCTGCCATTTTTGCGCCCATACTTGTCGATAGAACTGGAAGGAAAGCTCTGTTGTTAGTATCTACAGCAGGGTGTTCATTAAGTTTGGTAAGTGTTTATTTTGTTTGATCAAAATCAAATTATTTTATTTCACATAAACCTACATGGGCACTTATGAAACGTCAGAAGCTAGGTGCATGGTTCCAATTGGTCATTTCCTATGGAGAAGAGCCGGCAAGAAGCTCTCCGGTTACTCTTTTTTAAAATATGGCTTTTACAATGCTTTCAAATTCTAAAGTGTTAATAGGGATAAGAGGACAGTGTATAGGCCTGTCAACAAGTACCAGGTAGTTAACAAAATAGAAAATGGTCTACAAATCTACTATCTGTTTAGCCTATAACGTCCTCACAAGGAATCTATGCAAACGTTAAATTGCAATAAAAGCATGAAAAAAAAAGGAAAATAAAATAAACATCGTAATTTGGGAGCAGTTAATTAATAGACATTTACTGAAATGAAATTGTTTATTAAGTAAATAGGATATTAGAATCACTTTTACACGTCATATTAAAAAATATGTTAAAAATTAGCTAGATGATTTCTGCGTTTCCTATCTGACTACTCAGAGAAGAAAGACCGAAACAAACTCAGAGGTCACAGTAACTTCCTTGTCTTCAATGAAGAAAGGGAAACCACATGTGCAGAAGGAATCATTGTCAAACTTCCTTGTCTTCAACGTAGTCTTTAATCTTATAATATGCTTTTTTGATAAGGACGCGTATTATGTGGCTTTTAAACTTTCCATCGCTAAGTTCTAGAACCGATTTTGGCAAATTGCCAAAGTCGGTTCTATAACTTAGCGACGCTTGTCGTTAACAAGAAATGACTTACTAGTCATCGGGTATCACAATTTTCTGTTAACTATACGTGTATTTACTTCTAAGAAATCTCCTGCTGCTTCATTTATTTGCCTCCTCTAATTTGAAAGACAGTTGCTCCGTGGTTCGTAATGATGGCAGTCACTCCATATAAAATACTGGTATTCATCTGCATCCGGTTATACTGGAAGCCGACCCCAACATAGTTGGGAAAAGGCTAGGCAAATCGTGATGATAATGAATGAATCGGATTGCCATCATGGTTCCATTCCATTTAGAATCTTTAAATCTTGATTCTTAAGCAGTTCTGAGTTTTGCTTCCCATCATCTTATTATTGTTTTATTTCAGGCTGTTCTTGGGATTGACTTCTACCTGCTCAATACTGAACATCCATCCGCTGAGGGTTTAGAATGGCTCTCGCTTGTGTCAATTATGCTTTTCTTCCTATCCTATTTTGGTGGTAAATATTTTTTTTTATTTGGTTGTTTCTTATAATTCCTATGTGATGTTGTTTGGGGCTGGTCTAGCTATAAAATATGTATTTTAATCTAAAAATCCTGAGATAAATATTAGCGATTTTTTATAAACGTTGTTTAAACGTAAGTGACATTTTTTTTTTAATGTCTGGTTAATCATTACACGTATATATATAACATCATGTGTTTAGCTTACATTTAATAGTTATTCATTCTGAGTTCACTAATAGTAGAATGAATTTGTTTTAAAGTTACGCAAGGTTATTTAGTTTTCGATTGAATCTGTTCGCTTGATTCGAGTATTTTGTTCCCGTACAACAACAACAATCTTCCTAGCCTTTTCCCAACTATCTTGGGGTCGGCTTCCAGTCTAACAGGATGCAACTGAATACCAGTATTTTACATGGAGCGACTGCCTATCTGACCTCCACAACCAAGTAACTTGGTAATACGATACCCCTTGGTACGACTGGTGTCAGACTTTCGGGCTTCTGACGAACGACTGAGTATTTTGTTACCGTATGTAGTCAATTTTGAACGTTGCATAAAATCAATCTTTATTATGTCTCCTGCCCTTGGCTAGCAATTCCTGATGTCTGCCACAAAATAAATCCTCATTTCTTTTTTCTCCAGGTTTTGGTATCATCCCCAACACATTTATCGGCGAGATGTTCACGGACACCTGCAGAGGCTTCGGTGGTACGTTCACTGTGACCATCGGCTGGGTGTTCGGTTTCGGAGTATCAACTGCATTTGGTTACATGTTGCCAGCATTAGGACCAAGTGTAACATTTTGGATATTTGCCGGTGTTTGTGCATTTGCGTTCTTCTTTAGTTTAGTTTTTGTACCTGAAACCAAAGGAAAAAGTCTTTTAGAAGTTCAAGAGCTCTTAGGTAGATGATTAATTTTAAATAATGGCTGTGATATTAAATATTTAGTTTAAAGTAATTTCGATTTTAATTTTCGGGACCTATCCCAAAAAAAAATTTGTACAGCATTGCCATACAATGTGGCAATGCTGCCAATCGTCTGGGCACTTTGCTGTTGACAGCGATGCGGACGAATTTTTTGATGCTCTATGATTACTTCCCCTCCTTTTTTAAATACTTGTACCTACATTTATTATTTTCTATAATACATTTGCATACATATTAATTACATTTATAAATATTTTTATGAAAAACATTTAAAAATATAAAAAGTAGTGGCCCATCGATATCAGGAACAGAGTCCAAGCTGCCGGTGGTCAGGGCTCTAGAGAGAGGAACCTCCTCACTATGCGTGCCGTGTCTAGGAGTACTGCTTTCTGAATCAAGCCCTTGACCCAGCCGCGCAATGAGAGCCTCCTCCAGCCTGAGGTGGTGGTCGACGCTCTCCGCTATTAGGCCATTATCTTGATAAAATAAAGCTGAAGTCGTAATAATAGGTTATTAGGTTGGCCACATCAGCCGTAACGTAGAACTGACCACGACACATCGTATTCTAGACCATGAATCAGCAAACGCAGTGTGGACACCTTCAGGCTAGGGTTAGCAACGATATTCATAGGAAAATTGGTACTCTCGTAGCAGCTGAATGAGAGAAGTCAAGGATTAAACTAAATGGCATGCAATTGGAGAGAAGAGCTAGGAGTTGATGATAATGACCTCATCATAGATTTACTTTAATCATGAGGCTAACAAGATGAAAATTATAGGAGGATATATAATTTTTTTTTTGTGAAAACTTGTTTAGCGGGGTTTGCACTTTTTTTGGGATGGGTAAAAAATGTTAAACTCGCGTCAGGACGTGACCGTAAGATCCGTTACCTAGCAACCGACAGAGTAAATATCAAAATAAATAGTCTTTGACATTACGTAAAGATTGCGAGGTAAGAAATTTTACCCATATTGATGGGTAAAAAAAACAAAAAACCCGACTGCAAAAACACATAACTGAAAAGATAAAAACAAGCATTATAATCTATAGAATTTTAGTATCGCAGGCGGGGACAAACAAAACTTACACCGTATTTCCGGTTATTAGTTTGTCCCCGCCTGCGATACTAAAATTCTATAGATTATAATGCTTGTTTTTATCTTTTCAGTTATGTGTTTTTGCAGTCGGGTTTTTTGTTTTTTGAATAATTTTCTTTATTTCAAGCTTTTTAGTTTTATTAATATATCGATATTTATTATCGATTTATTAATATATCTGCCATTATCTTAGTTTTAGTGTAAATTATGTCAATTTTGGGATCTGTGAGTGCTATAAATACATCTTCTCAAATTGTTTCGTAATTTTTATACGTTATTTACGAATTTACTAAATATTACAATAGTACTTATTCAAAGATTTAACACAGGCCTTAAATTACGAGAATACCTAAAGTGTTAATATAACATTATCAAAATATATTCCGATTTGTTAGTATGACAAACAGTCATAGAATTATGTTCTCGTGAAAACTCGATCGGGAATTATACTCTCGTGAAAAAAATTACGACTAGATCATTATCTAGTCGATTTTTTTTAAAATGATTAATGCATTTATCATTATAAACGGAACGAGAATAAAATAATAAATGCATTTATCATTATAAACGGAACGAGAATAAAATAATAAATGCATTTATTATTATAAATGCATTTATCATTTTATTCTCGTTCAAAAAACCATTCAGTCGCTTCGTTGTGTTAGTAAAACGACTTTTATGGTTTTGAAAAGTAAGACATATTGTCATCCTCTTCCTTCACTTAGATTTTACACAAACGCAATATAAGCTAAGTTCCTGGATTCTGGTTCGTTACGTGCTTCTTTCATAGGGAGGCCTATGACTGGGTGCCTCCGAGTCCTCTATACATAGCTCATTGCTCAGGTGCTAAAGTTGCACAAAATAGACGCAACTCTACACATCTTCTTGATGTCGTGTATGGGGCAGTGGAGGATGGTCCTTCTGTATCCAAGATGTCGACAGATCCGGGGGATTGATGAAATGACCAGGACTGAGCGGGTTCAGGGCGATAGTTTGAGTCCGCTTTGGTTTCGCTTAGCCTTGAAACCTCTAAGCACAAGGCTAGAGTCTCAAGAGAGATACAAGTATCGGCTATCAGTTGAGAAGAGGTGGTCAGGTGATATCTGACCTCCTTTACATGAATGACTTGAAACTCTTTGCCCCCAACAATTTGCGACTGATGGAGCTGCTGAAGATAGCAGAAACGTTCAGTAGCGCCATCACGATGGAATTTGGTGTGGAAAAATAAGCAGTCATGCATGTAAAGCGAGAGGGATTACGGAATCCGTGGGAATCCAACTCTCGGATTCCATTCATCTAAGATCACACTCCTCAACCGAAACCTACAAGTATTTGCGTGTGTTGTTGACTGTCGAAAGCATAAGGCATCACTGCTGCCGACATGAAACCTTGAGGAAGCGCTTCTTTGCTTTGGCCGCCTGAATAAATGTTAAATAGGTAGTCTTTTATCAGATGGAAACTAGGTGCGTGCCTTAAACGGTGGCTCATGCTGGTTTTGATGTATTCTTTCGGCATACTAAAATAGATTCAGACGAATGGATAATTTAGATGCTCTGGATAGGAAGGTCCGTACATTGCTGACGGCATATCAGATGCATCACCCACGGTCATCAGTGATGAGACTGTACATCCCGTAAAAGTATGGGGGTTGAGGTTTAATAAACGCTGAAACCCTCCACAACCGCGCTCCACATGGCGCTGGCGCCAACCTACAGTACTTGATACTAACGATCGAAAGGAAGTATGGCAAGGTAAAGATTTTCACGGAAGCTTTTTCTGGGCTTTCCATGGGCCTGGTGTAGACATTTTGGCGTCTGTATCCTGGCTGCATTTCGGCGAACTCTTTGGGGAAACCAAAGGTTTTGTCTGTGCGATTATAGACGAGGTTATCATGATGAATAATTATCGGAAATACATTGTCAAGGACGGTACGCTTGACAGCTGTCGGGCAGGCCACCGTCCCAGTGAATCAATCCGACATATTGTTTTCGGTGGTTCTCGTCTTGCTAACGGCAAGCCACCGTCCCGGTGAATCAATCCGACATATTGTTTCCGGTTGTACTCGTCTTGCTAACGGCGAGTACTTGCACAGACACAATCTATTCGCTAGGATTATCCACCAGTAACTTGCCTTGCAGTACAATCTTGTGGAGTCCGAAGTACCATACTACAGAACACAATACATAATATAGTATGTGCCCGACCCTGTTTTAGAGAATGGTATTACTACATTGTACTGGAAGCGATCTATCATCACTGACAGGACTATTGTAACCAATAAGCTTAATATTGTGGTGATAGATTGATGAGAGCACCGTGCAATGATTGTTGATATCACTATCCCTCATGACGAGAATCGCGTGATCGCGAAAATCAAGTATTGACTTAGCACACGAGGATGTCGACATGTAGGACGTGGACTCTGCAATCATTGTATCAATAGCCGTTACGGTTAACGCTGCTCCCACATCTCCGCCGCGAAACCGTGGCAGCGGAACCGCAAAAATTCCGCCATGACTTGTCCGTTGTACGAAAGGCGAAACGGAAGCGAAACTGCCTGCTCTATCGTACAGTAAGATTATGATTTTATCTCTTTCTCGCGTGATTTCGCCGATCTGCTGGGAAGCCGTTTACACCTCCGCACGCAGTCAGCCGGTTTTTTGCGGTTCCGCGTTTGTTCCGCATAGATTCGCGACATAATGTGGACATGTTTCGCAGCGGAATTGGTTCAGCGGTTCCGCTGCCACGGTTTCGCGGTGGAGATGTGGGAGCAGCGTAATGGCCTAATAGCGGAGAGCCTCGACCAACACCTCAGGAGGCTCTCATTGCGCGGCTGGGCTGGGCTTAAACTCAGAAAACTGTTTTCCTGGACACGGCATGCATAGAGAGGAGGTTCCTCTCTAGAGACCTGATCACCGGTAGCTCGAACCCTGTTGCCGATACCGGTGGGCTGCTAATTTTAATAATTTTAAATGAAATGAACATAAAAAAAAAACCTTTTCTCAAAGCTGAAAATCGTCTCTCTACGACGTCCATTATTTATGGAGCAATTGACGAAAACATGTTTTTTATTTTTCCTGAAAAGTTGCGTTTTTGTAGTTATCGTTTTATTCTCCGGGGACGGCGATATCTAAATTTGTAATTGACTCATTACTAGCTTTTATTTGATACCAATATTGTTATAATTTATTTAAAAAAAACCTTCCCCTCCTTTTTTTTTGTATTTGCAGATGCAATATATAAATATTATATAGCCTATGACACTTCTACAATTAAGACAAATCTAACGACACCTCATATGTTAAAATCCATCAAGCCGTTTAGGCTACAGAGCGTGCCAAAGAAATAGACATACATACATACATACATACATACATACATACATACATACATACATACATACATACTCTCGAAAAACATTACCCTCCTTCTGGGGCAGTCGGGTAAAAAAACATGGTATCGAATTATTGATCTACATCTCATCGCATAGCGTTTTGCTTCCCGTGTTAATTTCGCGCCATCTATTACTTTTTTTTTAAACTAACTTGCTGAAGCGGCGAACAGCCGAACATCCGCCGCGCGCCGCCGCCGCAGGCAGCTCCCCCCGTGAGCAAAAGCAGTACTACACGTTGCTTATTTGTCATACAAGGCATCTCGTGAATTCTCGTGTAGTACACAGCAAAAGTGTGACTGTGTGCGTGAAAATGTGAACGCGTGTTTATATTTTGGAAGCACAGCTTACATTGCAATTGCAACCCGTCCGAATTGAGAAGCCATAAAAGCACCTCTTATTAATTTGTTGTTTGTAGAGGGTCGACTTTTTTAGTCGGATTAACCAAATTTATTTTGTTTGTATTAGTTCGTAATTACAAAGTTTTTTTAACCTATTGTTCCGATTGTTTTTCTTGGCGCAAGAATTGATTGTCTAAGTAAATATTTAGTAAGTTAATTGTAAAAAATTAAAAAATTAGACCTGTGAAACCTGTGTTAGCGGCAGATTTTAATTAATTGAAACGTATTTCATTAAATTAAAATCTGCCGTATTATCGACGTTATCTTTTGAGAAAAAAGTTCAATTGATTGCAAAGGGAAGGTGTGCATCCGGGTTGGATTGAATAAAAAAAATAGGTGATGCTACTTGTCATTTTCGTAAAAAGTTTTATGATTATTATTAGGTACTGGCTAACAGGTTGTGTACACAAACAATACATTGTATTTTTTCCCTTGCATTTGGTGTACAAATCAAGATAAAAGAGAATGTTTGGATCTAGGTATAACGGATAAGAATATTATTCAGATATAACATCATGCGAAGGCAATGGCGTAAGAGTCGGGTAGGGTAGGTAGTCGGTGGGCCACCTAACGAAACAAGCTGAAACTGGTACGTTTTATTTAAATTTTAGCCGTGCATACCCTGTCTGAAATCTCTGTGCACGCCACTGCTGACCCCTGCCCACTTCGTTGGGGCGTGGCTTTCCATTAGTAAAACAATTTTTATAATCGGTTCAGTAGATCCAGAGATTACCCCTAGTTTCTCACAAAACCTCTTTATAATATAAGTATAGATCAAAGGCCAAATATGTATAACTTGTCCCGGGTTTAAAAATGACAATATTTTTATTTTATTCATATTTTTTTTTTTCCAAGATTTAACCCGGTTTCTGAGGTGTTTTAACTGGAGTTTAACTACTCAATCGGGCGATTAGTTGAACCTAGAGCGCTATCGAATAGTTAAACTTGTCGCGTTTTAAATACACGTATTTGCCTATACCGGTTTCTGAGATCCTCGATACAAACTCTAAATAGTTAGGCTCGATTTTTTTTTTTGCAAAATTGATTCCATAACAGAGTTTTTAAGAAACAACACCTGTATCGAACCAATAGCACTATCTAATAGAAGAAACCTCAGAAACCGTGTGTTAAATGGAAAACATTTCAAATCAATAGGTACCGAGAGTTTATTCTGAGCCCCTCAGAAACCTTTACATAAGAGAGTTTTCTGTTTACTCTGTAGATAGCTGTGTGTGACATAAAGGCGAAACGCGACAGCGCGACGCGACGCGACTCCTATAAAACAATTTCCAAGATAACTTCACCGGCGGGCGGGCGGCGGCGCGTTGCGCCTGTTTACAGGAGCCTTAGCTTGAAATTAGGTGCTATAATAAAATAAGGTACTATAATAAAATTAGGTGCTATAATAAAATTAGGTGCTATAATAAAATCAGGTGCTATAATAAAATTAGGTGCTATAATAAAATTAGGTGCTATAATCCTAACTAATTTTTTAAATGTGAAAGTGAGTTTGTTTTTATGTACTCAAAATAGACTAAACGTGAATTCATGCAAGCCTAGTACTTTTTGCCACTATAAACTATTTGTGTACATGAAAAAAAACACACAAAAAACCACAAGACAAAACTACATGAAAATCCAGGCATCGGCCCTAGCGGACCCCGTCAGTTGTGCTGACATCTTTTTAAGACGCGTGTGGAACACAACGCGCCGTCCGTCGAGCCGGGCGTAATAATTACGTAATACACGATCAATCAGAATTTGAATCGTTTTGAAACAGATTGCTAATCCATTGCTTCACAAGTTCGAAAAAAAATCTGTCAACGTAAATAACGCAATAAATATTATTGAACTGCCAAAATGAAACAGATTAGTCGGAATCGTTTACGAAAATGTGTTGCGTAATTAGATAGCTGGTTCTTATCGAACGGCGAGCTACCCATTGCTATTCATAATATCAAAACATTATAGGTACCTAAATGTACTTATTTATATTTTCAGACTACAACAGAAATTTTCATAATATGAAATAATTAACGCATTCAAGGACACTGAACGAGACACAGACATTTTATTGTTAAAACGCCTTTGAGCGTTTAGTGTCCTCAAAGTGTTAATTCGAAATCTAACAACGTGCTGCCCATTAATGCCATTTAATGATAAAAATAATAACAATGCGAGTCACGTTATAATTATTACTGTCCAAGCCTTAATATGTTGCGAACATTTATTTGTATTACTACATTATTAAAAGAACAAGGGTCTTTATTGAAATGGACAAGGCAAGGCAGAATGGACCAATTAAGAAAAAAAAAACCTATTATGTTCGGTGTATTCAGCATTTTCGAGATCAAAACTACTAACATCAATACCATATTTTACTCTACGCTACTTAATAATTAGGCCTAAAATTTTTCATAGATAATTTCAAAAAGCTTAGATGATTTCTAAAAGCTTATTAGATAATTTCTGAAAGCTTATTAGATGATTTCTTAAAGCTTATTAGATGATTTCTAAAAGCTTATTAAATGATTTCTAAAAGCTTAAACGGTACTTAGGTAGCTTAAGTGGTATGTTGTGCCTCGTATAAGCGCACAACGGACCACACAGGAAGGCAAAATGGACTCGTATAAAAGAGCTGTCAAAACATTTTGTTCACAGAGAAACACTGCCTCATCATCATCTTCGACACAGACAGCAATCGTATGCGAAAATCTGGTCATTGAACCTATGACAACGCTTGATTCTTAAAACATAATATATAACATTTGATCTTTTTTCCTTTTAAATCTATTCTTACTTGTCCGGTCCGTTTTGCCTTTTACTATAAATCACGTTAAGAATCAGCCTTATTACAAAACAAGGTTGATCTTTAGATCCAAGTTTAAACCATCGAGCCATTTCGAACTTTATTCCATGTTCTAAATCCAAAAACTGATTTTATTATGTACAATAGTACATTATGATACGAGTGTGCTGTATTGGTCATTCTCTCACTCTCTCACTCGGCTAAATTATCGCGCTCGCCTTTGGCTCGCGCGAATAATACCGCCTCATGGGTAATGAACAATGCGCACGCGTTTCATACGACGTTTTTCAACACATTTGCGAGGAAAGAAACCCTCTTGTTGTAAGAACTTATGCTACAATAACGTAACTTTAGAGAAATGATACATTTAGATTTATAAAGTTCAACTGACCTTTGTTGCCAGGTACTGACTATCCACTTCCTGTAAAAACGTTTCTACGTCGGTTCGTATTTTTAGGGTTCCGTACCCGAAGGGTGACAAACGGAACCCTATTCATAAGCCTCCGCTGTCCGTCTGTCTGTCAGCGAGCTCTATCTCATGAACCGTAATAGGTAGGCAGTTGAAAATTTCACAGATTGAGCATTTCTATTGCCGCAAGAGCAACAAATAATAAAATTAAAAAATAAAGGGGGGTCGCCATACAATAAAGATAAATTTTGAAAAAAAAATTATCTGACCCTGGCATGTGGGGTATCATTTTCTAGAGCTCATCGAGTAGAGAATAAATATGATTTTTATTTGTTTTTATCTTCAAAAATGATGAATTAGGGGGCCTTAGAAGTTGTCTGTTTTAGACCATTTTTGTACGAGCTCTATCTCAACAACTAAACAAATTAGGAATTTGAAACTTGTGTGTATCATGTAACATAATACTGTTTATAATCAACAAATACTAAAAACGCCGATTCATAACGTATTTTATATAATATGGGCGATTTTCTGCAACTTAAAGTAATAATTTTGTATTTCATGCTAATATTATGCGATATAAATTCCACAGATAACTATTTAATAGTCGGAGTAATGACATGGAATTAGTAAGTACCTACTATCATGGCAGCATATACTATTTCGATCATTTAAATTTCGGTCATCCAAAAAGGTCTACAAAATAAACTTTCTTCACAAGATTTTAAAACCGGCCAGTATTTTTTGAGTTCAAGAACTTTATCGACTTTTTTCAAAGTATCCCTAGACGGTGTTGATGGTGTGTACCTCGAGTTAAAACTACACTCCAATAGACAATATATTCAGTAAAATTGAAATGAATGCTGGCACATACAGTGTACTATTCAGTTACCTAGCTTAAACCGTTGTGGATACAATTTCATATTGAGAAAAATTATTGGTGTAAAAATATTCGGTCATGGCGGCCAATCTCAACGGAGACTGGCCTTCGGCGCGGGAGATATTATAGTGCACAAGAGTGTGCGCAGACACGAGTGCACTCTCTTCCCTCACTCTCATAGTCCGATGGGATGTGTAAAAATAATAAGTAAGAAATAATAGATTTCTGTATGACTATCAAAAATAACGTAAATAAATACCTGTATTGACCCGTGCGTTTGCACTGGCGAAACATCACGACAAAACATGTTGAAATCTCTAGTTCCTGTCAAACATTGTATGAAAAATTGACAGAAAATAGAGATTCCAACATGTTTTGTTGTGAATGTTTCGCCAGTGCAAACGCACAGTTATAATTAAAATTTGGCGTACTACTTACATTCTATTTTGTACAATATAGTCTGATGTAGCAAGAGAAATCCTTTTATTTATAAGTAACTAGATTTACCCGGCCTGGCTTCGCACGGTTAGCACTAAGTACTTATCTACGGCGCATCTACCTTTCCTAATTACCTATTTCTACCTAATTACCTACCCTACCTACCTACCCTACCCTTCTTACCAGGGTAGGTAGGTACCTAACCTACCCTATCTACCCTACATATCTACCTGCTTACCTACCATATATACCTATTTATACCTACTAATACTATGTTAGTAGCAAATAAATAACTTTGACTTTAGTTAATGCATGTTACTGCATAAAGTTAACTTAATATTTTTCTCTTAAAATAAATGAAATATACTCCTACACCTATATTTTAACACAACAACATTTTCTCATTAAAATTAGACAATTTCTTTACAAATCTTTGTTTTTTTATAGCGCCTCTGTTGTTGCCTTTACGAAAGTATTACAAAAATTCATAGTGTTAATTTTTGTATTGGATGGTTCCATACCATCTTGTACGACATGGTATGGAACCCTTCGTGTGCGAGTCCGACTCGCACTTGACAGATTTTATTCTTAATATGTAACCTGCAGTAACCACACAACATATACGATAACAAATATTTATGAAAAATGGCGCGCTGGAGTTTTTTTCGGGTAGCGATGCGCGCGCAAGGCACTGACAAAACCGCTGAACAGCCTACCATCACGTTCGGTCGGAGGTGGAGACAAAATTTGAAACTTGAAAAAATTAGATTTCGCTGCTAATTATTACTAATTATTCTCTATCGAGAGAGAGTGAGAGAGAAAGTGCGAATTTGGTCAAATGGAAAATACAGTATGGCGATTGTGAAAATTTTCTCATTTTTCGTCATGGCGCGGTGGTGGCGTTTTCGTAATTTTCGATCATGCTTCCAAGATGGCGGCTGTGAAAATTTTCGTCATTGATCTCGTTTTCGTAGTTTTCGATGGTTCTAAAGCTGATAGTGAGGTCAAAATCAAAATCTAAGATGGCGGCTGCGAAAGTTTTGTCATGTTTCATCATGGGTTTCGTTTTCGTAGTTTTTGATGGTTCTAAAGCCAACAGTGAGGTCAAAATGTAAATCCACGATGGCGGCTGTAAAAATTTCTCATTTCGCATTTTTCTCACCCATGACGAAAAATGAGAAAAAATTTTGCAGCCGCCATCTTGGATTTACATTTGACCCCACTATCGGCTTTAGAACCATCGAAAACTACGAAAACGACTCCCATGACGAGAAATTAAAAAAATATTACAGCCGCCATCTTGGATTTACATTTTGACATCACTATCGGCTTTAGGAGGAGGAGCTCGTGGCTAAGTAATAACAAGCCGCACGGGTCGATCCATTAGGTTAAGCTACGCTTGCCGGGGTTGGTCAGTGGATGGGTGACCATCTTTACATACCGAGACTCCTCCGTGCCTCGGAAAGCACGTTAAGCCGTTGGTCCCGGCTGTCATTTGTGGATCTTTGACAGTCGTTACGAGTCGTCAGAAGCCCGAAAGTCTGACACCAGTCTTACCAAGGGGTATCGTATTACCCAGTTACTGGGTTGTGGAGGTCAGATAGGCAGTCGCTCCATGTAAAATACTGGTATTCAGCTGCATCCGGTTAGACTGGAAGCCGACCCCAAGATAGTTGGGAAAAAGGCTAGGAAGATTGATTTATCGGCTTTAGAACCATCGAAACCTACGAAAACGACACCCATGACGAAAAATGAGAAAAAATTTGCAGCTGCCATCTTGGATTTCCGTTTTGACCTGTTTATCAGCCTTAGAACCATTGTAAACTACGAAAACGATACCCATGACGAAAAATGAGAAAATTTTCGGAGCCGCCATCTTGGATTTCCATTTTGACCTCACTATCGGCTTTAGAACCATCGAAACCTACGAAAACGACACCCATGACGAAAAATGAGAAAAATTTCGGAGCCGCCATCTTCGATTTCCATTTTGACCTCACTATCGGCTTTAGAACCATCGAAAACTACGAAAACGATACCCATGACGAAAAATGAGAAAATTTTCGCAGCCGCCATCTTAGATTTCCATTTTGACGAAATTCACACTTTCTCTTTCTCTCTCTATCGAATTAGGAAAAGACAGATGCAAGAATGAAGCCGCGTTAAAGAACTTCGTTCCAAAAACCTGTTTACTTTGTCACACTATATTAAGTCGCAATAAGTACTATCAAGGCACGACATGTATGTCGTGCCTTGATAGTACTTACTAATTCCATACTGCCAGACTGCCATGTCATTACTTCGACTAGTAAATAGTTATCTATGGCGCACATTACCGCACTAGTGCGATTATGTAAAGAAAAAAGCACGTGTCTGTAATAAATACACTGCATTATGAACCTAAAAGCGGTTAAATAAGAGCCACTTTACGAGCAACTGTGTTGAAAAGAACATTACCACGGTTAGAATAAAGGCCTGTTTCACCACCTACGGGTAAGTTCCTATTAACTTACTTGGCAGATAATTACATACTAATTCTGTTCCATTTTGCACGACTCGTAATGCTTCGCATTAGAGTGTGCTCTACGATCGAAAAATATTTTTTGCCCCATTTCTGCAACTGTTTTTATTGTTTCACTCCTGCTAGTACACAGAACCTACTTAATTTATATACCATTGTATAGATGATTAAATGGAGATTAATATTGTATTTTTTAACAATTGATTTAATGCAGCAGAAATGGAAAAGGCATCAAAATAGTTGAAAAAAAATTCCTGTCCGTCAATTTATGATCCCTGAAAACATTGTAGCTTGCGATAAAATCAATTAATTGAGTCAATTTTTTTTTTATACATTCGTTTCAGCCGTAGAAGGAACCCTATTGAAAATGGCTCTTTTATTCATAGTAGTTTAATTATAATTAATAAAATACTAACTAAAATATAATATCAATATCTAAATATTTTCAACCTTGATCCGGTGCCGTTGCCTAGCAACTGCCAACGTAAATATCTTTGTCAGTCGTTGACATTACGACTTCATGAAAAGTGATAAATTGTTCATTTTTAGGGTTCCGTACCCGAAGGGTGACAAACGGAACCCTATTCATAAGCCTCTGCTGTCCGTCTGTCTGTCAGCGAGCTCTATCTCATGAACCGTAATAGGTAGGCAGTTGAAAATTTCACAGATTGAGCATTTCTATTGCCGCAAGAGCAACAAATAATAAAATTAAAAATTAAAGGGGGGTCGCCATACAATAAAATTAAATTTTGAAAAAAAAATGATCTGACCCTGGCATGTGGGGTATCATTGTCTAGAGCTCATCAAGTAGAAAATAAATATAATTTTTATTTGTTTTTATCTTCAAAAATGATGAATTAGGGGGCCGTAGAAGTTGTCTGTTTTAGACCATTTTTGTACGAGCTCTATCTCAACAACTAAACAAATTAGGAATTTGAAACTTGTGTGTATCATGTATTATATACTGTTTATATTCAACAAATACTAAAAACGCCGATTAATAACGTATTTTATATAATATGGGCGATTTACTGCAACTTAAAAATAATATTTTGTATTTCATGCTAATATTATGCGATATAAATTCCACAGATAACTATTTACTAGTCGGAGTAATGACATGGAATTAGTAAGTACCTACTATCATGGCAGCATATACTATTTCGATCATTTAAATTTCGATCATCCAAAAAGGTCTACAAAATAAGCTCTCTTCAAAAGATTTTAAAACCGGCCAGTATTTTTTGAGTTTAAGAACTTTATCGACTTTTTTCAAAGTATCCCTAGACGGTGTTGATGTGTGTATTATACCTCATGTTAAAACTACACTCCAATAGACAATTATATTCAGTAACATTGAAATGAATGGTGGTACATACAGGGTACTATTCAGTTACCTTAAACCGTTGTGGATACAATTTCATATTGAGAAAACTTATTTGTGTAAAAATATTCAGCCACGGCGGCCAATCTCAATGGAGACTAGCCTTCGGCGTGGGAGATATTATAGTGCACAAGTGTATGCGCAGACACGAGTGCACTCTCTCTTCCCTCACTCTCATAGTCCGATGGGATGTGTAAAAATAATAAGTAAGAAATAATAGATTTCTGTATGCTGTATGTATATAATGTAAGCGGGCACGCCCTTTATGCCAGGAGGCTTTATAATTCGGGTATTAAGTTCTGTTTACGTTTTTAGTTTTTATTTTCGCTAGAGTTTAGATTTCGATATTTTTTTTTGTTGGTACCTACATTGGCGTTTGCTAGCTGTCATTATGGCAAATATATTTTATTTAATGTTTTGTGTTGAGTAATGTAAAATATTTGCATACTATTGTATAGAATCAAGTTTTTTTTCGTAACTGAACAGACAGCTGCGCTGCTGGGGAGTTTGTTGCGCCACTTCTTCTTTCCAGCTAAAGCACTAGGAAGTGGTGAAGGGCGGGCGTTTTTGGGGGACTGTCTTATGTAATTTTGACGTTCGAAAAGTGCTGATTCTCAGCCTAGTTTGAAAAAATGACTTTTGAATTTAAATTTGAATTATGACTATCAAAAATAACGTAAATAAATACCTGTATTGACGGAATGTTGTAATTAAAATTTGGCGTACTACTTACATTCTATTTTGTACAATATAGTCTGATGTAGCAAGAGAAATCCTTTTATTTATAAGTAACTAGCTTTACCCGGCCCGGCTTCGCACGGTTAGCACTAAGTACTTATCTACGGTGCACCTACCTTTCCTAATTACCTATTTCTAACTAATTACCTACCCTACCTACCTACCCTAACTGCTACCTAACCTAACCTACCTACCCTACATACCTATCTACCTGCTTACCTACCACATATACCTATTTATACCTACTAATACTATGTTAGTAGCAAATAAATAACTTTGACTTTAGTTAATGCATGTTACTAAAATAAATGAAATAAACTTCTACACCTATAATTTAACACAACATTTTTTCATTAAAATTAGACAATTTCTTTACAAATCTTTATGTTTTTTTATAGCGCCTCTGTTGTTACCTTTACAAAAATGCATAGTGTTAAATCTTGTACGACATGGTATGGAACCCTTCGTGTGCGAGTCCGACTCGCACTTGACCGATTTATTAAACTATGTTTTGAATTTCTTTTTCGTTTATGAATGAGTGATAAGTATGAGGCGTGCACTTTTGGATTTTCCAAACTATTTTAATTTATTCGGTAAGTAGTGGCTATTAGGACATCGTGAAATAGGCCCTAAGGTACGAAATACAAAAAGTCGCTAGAAGGTTTAAGCTTGGACCAAAGTTAGAACTCATTTTGTAATGAGACGGAATATTGTGCCATATTGACGACCACGTACTTTGGATACCTACCAGTTAAGTAAAAAAAATCGTATTTTATAGAATCTAAACAGAGAAGCATTATTTTTATTAACCTACTAGCTGCCCGCCCCGGCTTCGCACGGGTAAACACTTATCTACGGCGCACCTACCTACCCTAACCACCTACCTAATCTGCGTTCGTAATTTATTTGCCAAACATGTAATCAAAAACGAGTTTTCCACTTAGGCAAACATCAACTTTATGCAAGTGTAAATAAAGTTCATTTTAGATCGATTAGTACTGTAAAAAAAGTTATAAAAAATATGACGTTGTAGCGCAAACTGAACCTTATATGTAGGCATTACAGTTGCTTTTCCTAAAACTCATGTTTGTTTACATATTTTGCAAATGAATTGCGAACGCAGATTACATACACACATACCTACCTACCTATCTTTCCCTACCTACCCTACCTACACACCTACTTTACCTACCTACCTATATATCTACCTACCTATCCTACCTACATACCTACCTACCTACTTGCATACCTACCTACCCTACCCTCACCTACCTGTCCTAAGAGCCATCTCCTTACTATAACAAACACAACAAAAAAGGAATTAGCGAAATTGGTCCAGTCGTTATCGCGTGATGCCGTGACCAAGAAAATAGGGATTAATTTTTATATATATTGATATCATACACGAGTACAGTATCTTTATCAATCCATTCTATTGATTGCATATTAAATAAAATCCACGTTTTAAAAATGCCTATAAATAAAATGAGGCGTAAATGTCATTCTTATATCAAGCTTATAAGAAAAAAATTGTTTTCTATGTTTACGTAAGTTTTATTTAGAACTCTTTAGTTCATTAAATGCTTGTATTTAAAAAGATTTTTACTTCTATTTTATTAATCATAATCATAATCATAATCATTTAATCATTTGTTAACATAGGTAGGTACAATAAAATAGTTGTTATAAAAAAATACAAGCGCGCTATGTTATACCAGAAGGTGTACAAATATTGAGGATGTCATTGATACTATAAATTGATAACATTATTACATTAATCAAAGGATATTAATTGATTATTTCAAAATTAAAAATAAGAAAAATTTACATGTCAAAAAAGGAATAGAAATATTAAAAAACAAAAAATTTATAATAATAATAAATAAGGTTGCTACGTCAAATATTCAAAAAAAAAAAAAAAAAAAAAAAAAAAAAAAAAAAAAAAAAATAAAGATTAAACAGTCATTGCATTTTGTCAGTCAAAAATTCCGAAATGCTGTAATATGCTTTATTCAATAGTAAAGATTTAAGCCTTTTCTTAAATAAGTTTATGTTCAGTTCTTTAATTGAACTAGGTATGTGGTTGAATATAATTGGTGCCATACAAAAAACACTTTTTTGCATCAAAGCTGTCTGAGACCTTTTTACGCACAAGTTATTGTTCTGTGGTCGAGTTCGTTTGTGATAAAATGATATTCTAGTAAACAGGTCTGGATTGGTCATAACAAATACTGCTACCTCAAAAATATATAAGCAAGGAAATGTCAATATTTTGTATTTAATAAACAAAGGCTTACAAGAATCTGAACTGTGGAGTCTGAACATTGACCTAATGCATCTTTTTTGTGCTTTAAAAACTAATTCCCTGTTGGGTGAGTTACCCCAGAAAATGACACCATACCTCAACACTGAACTCACCAAACCATGGTATGCTGTGATTAAAGCATCGACGTTAATCACTGGGGTCAGTTTAAATAGAGCATAGGCTGATCTGCTAATACGTTTAGTTAGCTCCTCCGTGTGTTCTTTCCAGTCCAATTTTTTGTCAATCGTTAATCCTAGGAATTTGGTTGTGTCAACTTGTGTTATAATTTTATTGTTATAGCATACTGTCATATTGGTATTCGCACGTTGGCTAAACATCATTAATTTCGTCTTATCCATATTTATTTTGAGATTATTATTATCTAACCATTTTACTATGGAGGTTATTGTCTGAGTGACAACATCGTTATGGTTTTGATCATCAGTACTCTTAATGGTCACAGTGCTGTCATCAGCAAACAGTGACATAGGATGACCCGTTACTTTTGGCAGATCATTTATGTATAATATAAACAGCGGGGGCCCTAAGACGCTGCCCTGGGGTACACCATAAGCAACTGTGCGATAACTAGACTTATAGGTACGTGTGCATTTAGTCTTGGGATCTATGTCGGTTACTTCAACGTACTGTTGCCTGTTCTGCAAAAATGAATTTATTAAACTGAGGATGTTCCGTCTAATTCCATATGCCTCCAGCTTATTGAGCAAGATATTGTGATCGACATAGTCGAAAGCTTGAGTCATGTCACAATAAACTGAACAAACAGGTATTCTTTTGTCAACATTCGTAATGACATTGTTCAGTATTCTGTCTTAAAATAATTTACCTAGATAGAAAATGGGCGGTTTCTGAGTAGTTCATGGCATAGTAAACTCATGTTAGGATTACCTATGGTTTTTGGGGTATTTTTAACCTGGTTATGGTTCAACGGTTTTTTACTTATTTGTTTAGAAGTAAGCGTCAATTTCGCCAATGTGTGGTGCCTACCGTCTCATGTACGGATTTATACATTTTTAACCAACAAAAAAAAAGGAGGAGGTTCTCATGTCAACTTTTTTTTTTTTTCCTTTCATTTCTTTTTAATACATATAAATTACATTTTTAAATGTTTCTTAAAAAAATATATAAAAAACATAAAAAACAAACCAACAATCAACTTTTATTATTATTATTTTAAATAATGTTAGTTTTAAAATCATGTAAATACGTGTGAAAATAAATCTACCAGTAAATGCGTATACATTTATACAACGTGAAATTTGAATCACAGTTTTGCTAGAACAAACGTTGTTCAGACCATGGTCTACTATCATTCTATAGCATCCAATATGTTATTGAAACAAACTAAACTAGGCGTTCTCAAATAAGTCTTATGTTGCTCAAACGTGTTCAAACATTAACCGTAACATCTAAGGACTCATCGCGGTAGCAATATGGCATTCAAAAGAGTTATGAGGAGTCCACGTGGACTACAAGGATGTCCGGCCAATGCGGGCCGAAATTTTAATAAATAAATCAGTCTTTTTTTGTGTTTTTTCAAATACCATTGACGTTTTTTTTTAAATTGATTGTTATAGAATGGTAGTAGACCATGGTCTGAACAACGTTTGTTCTAGCAAAACTGTGATTCAAATTTCACGTTGTATATAATTATCTATATATTATTTTTTTTTTTATCAGTTATCGTATCATCTTACTACGAGCAATCGGTTGCGAATTTTTTATCATAAGTGATTCCACACAATATTATTTAAATTTATTAAAATTGGTTCCGTACAAAACATGTTTATTTTTCAGAATATTTGTGTTTTGCTTTTGTGAGGAATGTGGGTGTACTATTTATAGGTACACCTCTGCCCAAGGCTTCGAGGAATACAAGCGTGATGTTATGTATTATTTATGGTTCATTGTCTCTCCGGTCGTTTCGTACTACCGTCCCATCGGAGTATGAGAGTGAGGGAAGAGAGAGTGCACCTGTGTCTGCGCACACACGCCTGCACTGCAATTGCACGCGTATCATGACAACCATAGCAACAGGTTTTCTACGGATTTTGTCGACGTTAAAAACTTTACTAATGTATAATAAACTATAATTTAAAAAAAAAGTTGATGGCTGTAAAACGTTTGTTATTTCAAAACTCTGACTTCTATACTTTAGGAGAAATTACAATTTTAAAAGTCTGGTACTATGTTTAGAAGGCCAGTGTAGTTAAAGGTAGTCTGAACCTTCCAAAAACAAGCTTTAATTTTTTTTTTTATTGCCACTCATCCCTAATCCATAATCTAAAAGATTCAGACATATTGATTCACAAGGAAATATATGTATATAAGATATCAGGAAAAATACAAGTAGGTAAGTCAATTCAATGCAGTGCGCCAATAAAGGCGACACTTTGTCGCTATAATAATAAATTATTTTTTTAGTTTGTAAAGTGAAAACAGTGTAATGGAGGCCAAAACTAATACAAGTTTAAGGAAACAATTTCTGATCGCAGCATGTTGTAAGTTCCTACGTAATTTTAATTAGAAAAAACTGTAACATCACAAATTACTTTAAATAAAAAAACGGCCAGGAAAAAAATCAAAGGAATAATAAAAGCAGTATGAATAAAAAAATTATTAAAAATTTACAGTGACTAACACTAACTTTGTTCTGTCAAACAGAATTTAATAATTTATATTGCAGTTAGTTATTTAAATAAAAAATCCGTTTTTTTTAAGCATTTCCTCTTTTTATACAGGGTGACTTGTAATTAGACGTATTACTTCCAGGACGTGAAAGTGTGACCCATTTGCAACAATTAATCACCCCATAAAGCCTAGACGAAAATACATGGGATTCGAGTAAACACAAATTTTAAGAATTTTTGAAAAAATATCTGTATTCTTCACTAAATATTATTTTTCTCCAATCTCTCAAATTTAACGGCCTTCAATACTATTCCATTGGATACCTAATACTTCAACAAACATTTCAATGTAACCAAATTTTCTCAAACATCAAAAAAGTTAGAGGAAGAAGTTTATTAACCATTTTCAAAAATTATCTACGTACATGAACTTTGACACCAGTTATCTCAAAATTTTATTGAGGCATTAAGCGTACAAATTACAGGGAAGACATCTTCATTTAATCAGCTATCTAACGAGGTAATAAAGTTCTCTCTGGCAAAGGTCGAATTTGCAAATTGTTGAAATATTAAAATATTGTGTGATAATCGAATTAAATAACTGGTTTATGCCATCCTACTACTTTCGAAACTATCAACAGTCCATTGCACGTTAGACACCCAGGTCACCCAGGTCATCATGACCAGGTCACAAGGCGTGGAACGGCTTTGGAGTTTTAATAATGACTCGCGGTCTACTCGTTGGTCACGGTTCACTTGTCAAGTTGTCACTTAGTTTGCGTGTATTTGAACTTACAGCGCACGTACGCTGTAGTTTAACATACGTCGATTTCTGACTTCTGACAGAGTTTAGAACAAATCTATTATTTTATATTCGTTTCAGAAAAAATTCCCAGAATGCGTCATAAAATATTAATTCTTTAAAATATGAAATTGAAGGGCCTTCATTGCTAATCCCTCCTGCTCCCATCGTCATGCGAAAGACGCGGTACATATCCGTCAAGCCCCATTGTCATGCAAAAGACGCAGTCCGCGCATGCTGATTCAAGCTCTATTTGTACTATGGATAAGGGCTAATATGGTCTGTGGTTAATTTTATTCTATGGAATTGGTAATATACTTGTCAAATAAATCGTCTAAAACGTCAAAATATGCAGGAACAACTCTAAAAAAAAGTAAAAATTGGACATTTTGGCACGACAAAATGGCGTCCGCGCAGGCGTGCAGCGCAAATTTTGAGTTTTGTGTGTGTTTTGTGTATGTAATCGCTGGTAAGTCATTTATTTTATATTCTATATTAGTTATTGTATAATAAAAATGCATATTACAGCAAAAAAAGAGTTCAATATTTTTTTTCAACTAAATAATGTTACGTAATGATACGGATACCTATTTATTGAACTTTTTTAATTATATGTTTTTTTTTTTTTTTTTTTTAATTATTTATTTCAAAAAAATTACACAATGGGTATTTCACAATGATTCTGCCAAACTGCAGGACAGTTTATCGGCAGGGTTCTCGTGGATACATTACACTCTTAGTTTACTTAAATTGCATTATTACTAGGGAACACACAGTTTTGATATGTTAAGAAATAGGCACATGGCCTTGTATTTTAGTGCGCCGTATGCTCACACAGACGTACGCACCACACCACGCCCAACTGCACACATACCCGAGCTGCCCATTGTTTATTTCAATAGATACTTAAAGTACATAATTATGCTGATCTACAGCTCAAGTATCCGTACACTGGCGTCTATTCCACGGCTCATATCGACTGGTCCGCCATGCCAGCACTCGCAGCAAAAGCACATGCTCCTAGCGTCCCGACCACCGCCGCAGCCTCCCTCCCGATGGGTGACAAGCTGCCCAGCGCGAGCGAGACACCACAGCGGCCGCCCGACCGCCAGCAACACGTCGCCGTCGCGCGCGCATGCCAGCATGGCCGGCCATGCGTTAGGTACATAATAATAATGTACACTTCACTCGACGTATCCGCACAAACACTCGCGCAACCCAGCCGCTGACAAATGAACTTTATTTTGATAGCACTAAGCTATACTTTCCATCAAGCAAGTAACGCGAGCCTCCGACCAAACACGCTAAGCGAAGTGACACTTTAACAGATTAGGTTCCAGCGCTAGGGACATAAACCCAAGTAGTGCTTGCGCAGGATATTTTTTAAGGCATTTTTAGATACTGTTTCGATAGAAATTTCCTTAGGTAGTTCGTTTAACAGTGTTGGAACTAGCCATTGCCGCGTCCTTTGTCCAAAATAATTCCTCACCTTTGGGACCAAGTATTTGTTTCTTTGTGTCGTTTTACGGCTTGGTCGGTTATACACTTTCTTTACTTTGTGTTCATTTTTGTTGTGCTGCTCTAAAATTATAGCTGTGTTTTTATTTATTGTGTTTATCCGTAAAAAATGGTTTTGACCGATAGTATATGTATTCATAATGTATCCTGCGAAACTTCATGTGAATCGAACCAGTAGTTTTATTATAAATCATCAAAACAATGAACAAAGGAATTTCTAATAAGAATCTGATAAGAATGTTTATTTATCAATACTAGCGTTCGCTTACAAAGATTTTAAGTATTATAAAAAATCCTTTGTCTAATCAGGTACCCAAAACCATTAACCGATAAGACTATTTACGTAACAAAAAGCTCTCAGATTTTGTTTATGTTAGCGCGCTCTTATCTCCAACGCGCCGCGGGCGGTCTCCGGTACTTAAGGGAATGTGCGCGCGCGGTACGTTCGGTCCGTAAGGGAAAGTGAAAGCTAATACTGCTACTTTAATATAAACAATAAAAAACTTCTTAAGCAAACAAACAGTATTGTGTGGCCCATAATAGATAATGCCGAAAAATATAGAATTGGCGATTGTTGAAATAATTTAAAAACTGAACCTGATTGCTGTTGGGTACTTAAAAGTTTTGTTCAAAATGTACACCTCTGTGCCTTATACAAGCCCTTACTCTTCTTCTAACTTCTGTCTTGGTAACTCTTGAAATATTTGTTCTAATATGTTCCGCTGCATGTATTACTTTGCCATAAAACTTCTACTTAAGGGTTAGGTGACCCGGCAGGCCATGGTAAGGGGTCTCCTCTGCCAATCCAATGATTTTGGAAATGATTTTTTTGGAATTAGGCGCCAGAGTAACTTCTATTCAGTTTATAAAGAGCTGATGATGAAATGGCTATTGGAGGAGGGTACCAAAATGGGCATCATCCTGTACAGTATGTATGTTAAACCTCTTTAAAATAAAGAGAAGACCAATGAAAAAAAAGAGAAAAGAAAAGTTATCTGATAAACATAAAAACTCCAAAGCCGTTCCACGCCTTGTGACCTGGTCATGATGACCTGGGTGTCTAACATGCAATGGACTGTTCAAAGGTTAGAAAGTAGTAGGATGGCATAAACCAGTTATTTAATTCGATTATCACACAATATTTTAATATTTCAACAATTTGCAAATTCGACCTTTGCCAGCATTATCGACTGTTTCATCGGCACTTTTAAATATTTTTTTAACTCTTGTACCTCGTTAGATAGCTGATTAAATGAAAATGTCTTCCCTGTAATTTGTACGCATGCTGCCACAGTAAAATTTTGAGATAACTGGTGTCAAAGTTCATGTATGTAGATAATTTTTGAAAATGGTTAATAAACTTCTTCCTCTAACTTTTAAGTGTTTGATGTTTTAGAAAATTTGGTTACATTGAAATGTTTGTTGAAGTATTAGGTATACAATGGAATAGTATTGAAGGCCGTTAAATTTGAGAGATTGGAGACAAATTACATTTAGTGACGAATTCTGGGAAATTTTCAAAAATTCTTAAAATTAGCATTTTCTCGGTACCCATGTATACCTAGGCTTTGTGGGGTGCTTAATTGTTGCAAATGGGTCACACTTTCACGTCCTGGAAGGAATACGTCTAATTACAAGTCACCCTGTATACTTGTACATAATACTTAATTATGTTAGTGTTAGTTTGTAAAATGTATGTAAGTGTATTTCACTGTAAATAAGAATTCGTCTTTTACACGTCATTTCTTAAAAGTTGGCTGAAGTATAGTATTACAGTTGGCTGTTACAAACACTTTTACTTAAGAAAAAAAATATTATTTCAGTATACTTAGGCCAGATAACAGTAGGCTTCGGTCTTGGCTGGACAGCACCAGTGCTAGCCAAACTGCAGGATCCTGACGAGACTCCATTGGAAAATGTCATCACTGATGGAGAAGCATCCTGGGTCGTGTCCGTTATTTTTATTGGAACCATCACAGGTGAGTACAAAAAATAAGCATGTATAAACGAACCCCAAATAATTCCGATTTTGCTTTCGTAAAAATATTATTGAATCATCATCTTCATCATCATCAGCCTATTAATGTTCCCACTGCTGGGACACAGGCCTCTCTGTGAGAGGGAGTGGGCCGTAATCTACCACGCGAGCCCAGTGCGGGTTGGTAGATGTCACATGTCTTCGAATTTTTTGGTTCTAAGACATGCCAGTTTCCTCGCGATGCTTTCCTTCACCGGTTTGAGAGCAGTGGTGATGAAATTATTTACACAAAGTAAAGCACCTGCTTGGGTTCGAACCCACGACCTACAACTCGTAAGTCGGGGCCGTTACCACTGGGCCACCACTGCTCTCAAATATTATTGAATACTCTAATATATATAATGATTGCGCTTCTTTTTGTGAACCTTGAAAAATTCCTATTTTGGAGTCTCAAAAATTCTTAATAGCCAAGTAACTGCGACAGATTTGGATGTAGCGCGGTTGGTCACAGTAATTCTTACCTAACCTAACTCATTTGGTAGCTTAGTTACTGCAACCAATTCGGTTCGCTCGTGGTTGGTCACAGTTCGGTCGGGATGCTAAGTTACTGTGGCCAACTGTGAGAAGGGACAGAAAGTTAAAAACAGGCCCAGTAATTAAAAAAAAAAAATCATTCAAAGCCCAAAAAGTTTTCAAAGGTTCATTAATTTTAAAAACGTTCATCATTAGAATGTCAATTAGTTTTAAGAGAATCATGTTTAAGTCCCATGTAAAAGGGGGCGGGATCAACTGGGCACGCCTCCAGACTACTGAAAAATTCCTAATGGATAAATCCAGTAACACTTTGCCTGACCTAAAAATTTAACCCAGGGCCTCATGCTCAGCATTAGTGCTTGCGACGGATTATTCCACTCTACCCCACCAGTCCCACAAATGGGACAAAGTTGAATGTTCACAACTTTGGGGGTGACCCTTTGCCTTGAATCGAGGTGAATGGCGTGCGATTGGAGAAGCTTATGTCCAACATTGGACTGATTTAGGCTGATGATAGGGAGCGGTGGTGGCCCAGTGGTAACGGCCCCGACTTACGAGTTGTGAGTCGTGGGTTCGAACCCAGGCAGGCGCTTTACTTTGTGTAAATAATTTCATCACCACTGCTCTCAAAACGGTGAAGGAAAACATCGTGAGGAAACCGGCATGTCTTAGAACCAAAAATTCTAAGACATGTGACATCCACCAACCCGCACTGGGCCCGCGTGGTGGATTACGGCCCACTCCCTCTCACAGAGAGGAGGCTTGTGTCCCAGCAGTGGGAACATTAATAGGCTGATGATGATGATGAGGCTGATGATGCTGATGATGACCAATAATCCAAAATCCTGGCTACTCTACGTAATTCTTAATAGAAAACCCAAAAACCCTTTGCCCGACCTGGTGACGTATATAACTCTCATCAATCGTCTCATCAATAACCTACCAAATTAACTTTATTTTTCAGGTCCTTACCTCTCAGGATATCTTTGTAACGTCATAGGTAGGAAACCTTGCCTATATCTTGGCGCAGGCGTTACCATTCTGGCCTACGTACTAATGGCAGTTGCCAGTCATTTGGCGATGATATACGCAGGCCGTGTCCTGACTGGAGTTGGCAACGGAGTCATATTTGTTACAAATCTTGTCTACATTGGAGAGTTTGCGTGAGTACTTTTAATAAATAATATTGTGTGTTACTATTTGATTTAGGGGCCAAGGGGTATCGTGTCGTTGCGGGGAAGTCCTAAGGGGAGACCGTGGCCCCTAGCAACGAACAGGCAAGGGAAGGAACACGGGTGGGTTTTAGTCAGTAAGAGTCTGACACGCCCTTCCACTCCACCCAGAGCGGAAGAAGTCATGATGATTTCCCACCCAAAAAAAAGGGGTTTCATGTTACCAAGTAACTGAATTGTGTACGTCAGATAAATTGCTGGTATTTAGCTGCATCCGGTTAGACTGGAAGCCGACCCCAAAATAGTTGGGAAAACTAGGCAGGTGATAATTATAATGTTTTGTTAGACAATAAGTAAGAAAAAAAACCTTTTTGCTTGTAACTTTCATAAATTGCATCATAAATGAAACATACTCGTACGCTTTCTGCTACTGAGTTGGTGGTTTGTAATGTATTCAATGAAGCCCAAATAATTGCCAAACTTAAGTGGCAATGGGCAGGACATATTATTGCTCGCAGAACAGATGGCCGATGGGACCGAAAGGTTCTGGAGTGGCGACCACGTACCGGAAGACGTAGCGTTGGAAGGCCTCCCACAAGATGGATCGATGACCTAGTAAAGGCCGCAGGAATTCGCTGGATGCGGGAAGCACTGAATCGGTCGAGGTGGCGGTGCTTGGGGGAGGCCTTTGTCCAGCAGTGGACGTCTTTCGGCTGATATGATGATGATGATGAATGTATTCAGATAAAAGCATGAGTATAGGCACATATGGGGCCCTGTTGTCTAACTGTCTTTCCTTGTGTTTCCTCCTTAAATCCCTGATATCTATTCCATTTTGTTCAGTACCTGGTATTGTCCTCCCACACATATTAACACTGTAATTTGAAAACATTGTAACAGCCATTTACTTTTAAAAGAGTAACCGTGGCGTTTCCTGCCGGTTCTTCTCCATGGAAACGACCAATTAGAACTATGCACCTAGTCTCTGACTTTTCATAAGTGCTCAAGAAAATAAAGAAAAATGGTATTGAAAGAAGAAGTCTCAAAAACATCCCTCGTCTCACACGAACGAGAACTACCTAAAAACATCGCAAAAAACGAGTAAAAACAAATTACATACTTCTGGTTTTAATCCTTACTGGCAAACATACAAAAACATTGCTCTGAATTAATTTTATTGATTAATTTTATTATTTTTTAGCGATTTTTTGAGATAGTTGTCTTTGCTGTCAGACGTGGGGAAATTTTCAATGGAAGATGAGACTTCTCCTTTAGGGATTGATGATGCATGCACCACGAATGAATGACCAACTGGCAGACATTTAACACATTACCAGTAAATAACATACCTGTATTCGACGAAGGGTTGCGCAAAGTTGATCAGCACACCCACATTACGCCAGTTACGTTGAAGTCGTAGTAATAGGTCCACAGCCATGATCCGGGCACAAACCCAGACTCCGGGCTGCTACTGCGAAAGCCTCGTGGAAAACCCAATCACAGGTCGCCCGACCTGAGGATCGAACTCGAGACCTTAAGCAGCAACATCAGACGTAAATTCTTCCGTCTTTTTCAGATCAACGAGAATTCGAGGCACACTGTTAACACTGACAGGATTCTTCAACGTTTTAGGAACGGTGATAGTGTATTCAGTGGGACCATTTATATCTTACGCAGCAGTTTGTTGGCTAGGTGCGGCTGTAAGCGGTTTTTACTTAGTTGTAGTATTTTTTTTCGTCACAGAAACGGCTGTTTATCAAGTTATGAAGGGTAAGAATTACTTTCTTTATTACAGTTCCTATATTGTGATTTTCAGATATATAGTACTTTTCAAATTTTTCATGCTGTGAGCATCCTCCCTAGGAGCGTATCTATCATCATATTTATAAGGCTAAAGTTACCTTAAGAACATGCATTCTGAAAGTGGGCAACGTCGCAAATAGCTGTCACATATTTCATTGTTTTGATTAATTTGGCAATATTACAGTATGGAAATAAGAAGTGTGGCTAACTAGCAAACTACAATGCAGAAAATGGTCAATGTTATCAATAACTACTTACAACTTTTTGGACCTATTACAGCTACTAGACTGTCCGATTCGTGAAAAACCTTTAGGCGTGTACAGACACGTGTAATGGAATTTAGCGTGTGCGCGAATTTTGCGTGTGAACGGGACTTGGCTGGCATTACATGTAGCGTTCGCGCTGATCCAACGTCTGGTTTTCAGCGTGATTCGCGTTATGTTTGTATTTCCGCCACACTATTCGCATTAGATCACACATTACACGTGTCTATACACGGCTTGCTGTCCCTTACGATAATGGATGCTAAATATAACTAAAAACTAACTCCAAAATTATATTATTTCAGGCAAAAGAGAAGAAGCAATGGAAAATCTTACTTCTCTTGGCAGACAAGATGACATAGACGAAATAATAGCTAAAGCCAATGAAAAACCGAAATATAATATGGCTCAATTGACTGAAATGTACACGATCAGGTCGAATAGAAGAGCTGCATTTATAATAATAGTATTAAACATTATGCAACAGATGAGTGGAGTGATTGCTGTGATTTCCTTTGTCACGATAATTTTTGACATGACGGGGTCAGATATGGAGCCGCATATATCCACTATTATTATTGGGTTTACTCAATTGGCCGCGGGAACTATTGCACCTCTGCTTGTTGATAGAACTGGAAGGAAATCTCTGTTGTTGGTCTCGACAGCAGGTTGCTCATTGAGCATAGTAAGTTCTTTGTTTTGTTTAACTTTTAAAAACATGCTTTCATTGATTTCCGTCCTTAAGATTGTATTCCAAGATTAACAAAGTAAGATGCTCTCTCTCTTTTCATCTTCTTTTGGTACACACGTCTACAATTACTGAAAGATGGCCATCAACTCCAAAAAAATCTTCTTGTTCTTTGCAAAGCAGAACAGCTTCGGAGCGAGTCCGATCCATAGGCAATTGTTTCTCAACCGGGACTTCTCTCTTCGTCCAAAACCGACTACTACTTATAGAGTTATTGGGCTACCTACCTATGTTTTGTTGTAATTTTGCTGTCCCTTATATTTTTATTGTTATTTTTCAGGCTGCTCTTGGAATTTACTTCTTCTTGTACGACAATGGTTACCCAATCGCTGACGACTTACAATGGCTATCGCTAGTTTCACTGATGTTGTTTTTCATTTCTTATTTTGGTGGTAAGTTACTTTTTTAAGTTTAATATCCTCATTTGGCCCTGCAATATACCATTCTGCTTATTTGCAATCCAGTGCTGAATATAGGAATATGTAGGTGCTCATTCATCACTGGACTGCTATAGACTGAGTTGATTGGTTGAAGTGGCCCACCTAACTGTTTTTTGTCACCACCGTCTCTGGATCTGCACTTCAATATCAGAAGTGCCGTGAATTGTCGATCGTACAATTGGATCAAAATGTCTAATGTGCCTGTAATTACGCACCAATACCCTTCTAACCGGACCCAGTACTGCTCCGGATCTCCTCTCACATGCTTCTCTTTCTCATAGAGCTCTTCTTCTACATCATCATCATCGTCATCACCATCACAGCCTGACTTCACACACTGCTGAGCATAGGCTTTCCTTTTTCATATGCCAATCCTCACCCTTCTGTGCCAGCTACATACTTCATGCTAATAAGAACCTTTCTTTCCCCAGGTTTTGGCATCATTCCCAACACATTTATCGGCGAGATGTTCACGGACACCTGCAGAGGTTTCGGTGGTACGTTCACTGTGACCATCGGCTGGGTGTTCGGTTTCGGAGTATCAACTGCATTCGGTTACATGTTGCCGGCGTGGGGACCTAGTGTAACCTTCTGGATATTTTCTGGCGCTTGCGCTTTTACGTTTTTCTTTAGTGTTGTATTTGTACCTGAGACGAAAGGAAAGAGTCTGTTGGAAATTCAAGAGATTTTAAGTAGATCTTGGCTGTGATATTATTTATTAAATGATTATTTATTCATTTTGTTTTCATTTTCTGGATTTATCTTAAAACGTAACCGATCGTAGCAGCTGGATCGTTCTAGATTATGTCTATCTGTGACTGACATACAAAATAGTGCTATCTGTTGGCAAGTGGCGGGAGATATTGTTGATTAGCTAGCGCTCCTAGCCGCTAGAGGGCGTCCGCCTTTATGAATGAATCTATATCATTTAATAGTGGCGGGAGAGTAAAATTGGTTGCGCCGCTTGCCACCAGAGGGATAATTATGAATGGGCTTTGTGTATTTATCAGTGAATGTTGATAGTTGTCGCTCCTCAACGCCAGGGGAAGCACTGTAGATTACTGTAGAATATGCTAGGAGTTTCCAGAAACCGGAAGCCGGTAAATAAGCATTCCCTTTCCGCCCAGTTTAATTTTTGGCGAGTCAGTTGGCTTCCAGACGTTTTAAGGTTCACACGTTTTGTTTTGTGTACATTTTATAACCGCGTATTGTGAAGTTTTATAGTTTGGAGGTATACAGAACCTGTCTTAACTAGTGTCTTGTATTCTTGTATTAAATTAAACCTATGGATATTACACAAATAAATCTGGTTGTAAATAGTCCTCGTGTTTCATTGCAACCAGAAGTCCGCTGTCCTCAACAGTGGTCCATTCGAGCCGGATATTGGTCCTTCTAGCGGACATTGGTTTGTTACAGGATATAGGCAGGCATAGCGTCAGTGTATGTGAGAGTGGTAGTGTAGTGTAGTGCAGTACCAGCAACATGGTGAAGACATGCGGTATGTAAGAACCCGGCACAGCGGCAACGGAAAGGGACGAGCCCGTTTCTACGGAATCGGCGACAGCGGTGAGACTGTCAGGCACACCCAACAATTCCGTCACAGATTCGGACCAGACCCAACCTCACAGCCCTGGGGCGACGACAACTCCACACAGACAACCACTAGACGAAACGAAAACCAACAAAAAGACGCTGGCTCGAGCGAGACTGGAGCTCGCCGCCGCTAGGTTAGCGCTCTTGGAAGCAGAATCAGGCGACGAAGAATTATTGGCGGGAAGTTCGGCTGCGGCATCGGAACATCAGACGGACGCCGCGGACACGGGCAGCGAACATCGCCACCACATCGGCTCGCCAACCCCGCCGCGACGCGACGTCACTCGGACTCCGACGCGTCACGACGCGACGCCAGACCCGCCACGACGGGACGACGAAGGGAACCTACTGAAAGGACTGACTCAGGCATTGTTAGAGGTAGCACGGAGTATCCCCGTTGCCAGCAGGTATGGTTTTGATTTACCTATCTTTAGTGGCCACTCAGGCGAATGGCTGCATTTTAAAGCAGCATACTATGAGTCTGCGTCGACTAATTCGGAGGCAAGGAATTTGGCCCGCCTACTCAGAAAATCATTAAAAGGACCCGCGTGGGAGGCAGTCAAATGCCTATTTTTAGGATCCTCGGCCGTTCAAATCGTGCAAAGATTAGAATCTCGGTTTGGACGACCAAATGCACTTATAACTTACGAGTTAAATAAATTACGACAGTTACCTAAGCAGTTAGACAACCCGACAGACATAATATGTATATTTGCATCGAAAGTCATAAATGCCATTGCCGCGGTGCAAGCTCTAAAAAGAACTGAATATTTACATAGCCCGGAAATGATTTCCGTAATAACAGAAAAATTATCAGTAACGCTTAGGAGCCGGTGGTATGATTACGAGGTTGCTGTCGGTGACACAGAACCCGGCCTAGTAGTGTTGGGGCGATTTCTTGACAGAGAAGCCGACATAAATGCACGACACGCCTGGGCAGAGGTGGAACTCAAATGTCGACAACGACCGGCCCATAAAACATTTACATTGTCAGAGTCCGACACAACAACATGTATAATTTGCAACGGTAACTGTAGCAATGTGGCTAGCTGCACAAATTTCAAGAAAATGTCAGTAAATGATAGATGGGAAGCTGCACGTAAAAATAAACTATGTTTCAGGTGCCTAAAACGACGGACGTGGAAGCATAAATGCAAGAGTAAGCAGTGTCATGAGCAAGACTGCAAGTACTACCATCATGGCCTACTGCACAGTGACCGCAGGCGTGAGATGCGCGCTCCACACGACTCCGAAGAGCGTACTCGTGTCACAGCGACCGAGCACGTACCGTTGCGCGCTGATACAGCGCCGCACGCTGGCGGTGTACTGCGCACTGACAGCGCGTTCCCCGCTGACAGCACGCCGCGCGCTATCATCAGCAACACAAGGACGCCGCGCGGGTAGCCAAGCCTAAAAGCGCCTACACACGGCCCTAAAATCAGAGGCAATATCGGGAGAGTGGTAGTGGGGATGAAATCGGCTACTACTCTACACACGTCCCTGCCAGTTAGTACGTAACCCACCGCGCAGCAAAACGCTCGTCGATCCAAGATGCCACCCGTAGTACGCATGTTTTCAAGTTTTTTCTTAAAGTCGGCCATCGTAGTGTCTTTATCGACCTCTTCATTTTACACTTGTAATAGCATTTTAATGGCCTCCTGCCTCATGTCGCGGTTAAAATACTCTTTATGTTTTTTATCCCATAAATACGACAACTCCTTGAAAAGATCAATTGTTTTCGTCCAGGACTCTCGCTCTTTCTCCTTCGCCATATCTCCACACGAAATAAAAATTTATTTACAAAAACACGTCCTGTTGCCACTACAGTCGCACGCGCAGTGCGGTGACGGGTGAAATCGGTTCCGATTTCGCTACACACGCACGGACAATGCTCCCTAGATGATAATCGGCCCTAAATCGTGAGCTCGCCCGAACCAATTTCTGAGTTAGGGGTAATAATAATAATAATACTGATTACGATTTGCCTACTCATGAGGCGATCAATGGAGCGATCTAGGGCGCTCCCCACCACTTCCCTGATATCGCCTCTGATTTTAGGGCCGTGTGTAGGCGCTTTTACTGAAAGTAGTACCAGTCACACTATCGGGACCAAACGGTAAAGTAGATTCATTTGCTTTGTTGGATGATGAAAGTAAAGAAAAGTTTGAACAATTGTTTTTTTTTATGCATAACCATGTATTTTTTTTCTCTCTCTTTATTATTGTACTTTTTTGAGAGTTAGTTGATTCATTTGTGTATTAAGTCGCTGTTTGCGCATATTTGTTAATGTTACTCACATTAATCAGTTGTGGAAACTTGTAATTGGCCATCTTTTACACATTGCCCTAGTTATTGAAATGTATTAGCTGTAAGTTTTCCTAAAAGTAATAAAATAAAATAAAATAAAATGATGGATCGACAATAACACTACTTACTACTGATGTCGCACAGCGAATAGGCGCAGAGGGCCCAAATGAGCCATTTTACATCGAGGCCGTAGCGGGCACACGCATTGACGTTTCAAACTCACGCCGAGTCAAGGTAAGTATACAAGGCAAGTACGCAACCGAAGCCATAGACATCGACAGGCTCGAATTATCGAGCCAGTCGATATCAGCAAATGACCTGGCCGGTTTCGATCATCTGACACCTATAGTCGAGCAGCTTTCATACGACGCAGGCGTGCCAACTGCGTCTTGATAGGCCAGGACAACTGGGCGCTCCTGCTCGCCTCTGAAGTGCGAGTAGGTACAAAGAGACAACCGGTAGCGTCGCGTACACCGCTCGGCTGGATTTTACATGGTCAAACTTGTAGCCTGACGAAAGTAACACAGAAGACAGTAGTGCCACAGAACAGAGAACGATGCAATCCTGTAAGTACAGAGACGACTCTATTGAAAAGCTTATGCAAGAGTATTTTAGCCTTGAGTCACTAGGAGTGCAGCCACGTCGCCCGCAAGCAGACCCAGAAATGAGAGCGCTGAAAATATTAAAGGAAACTACGCGCGCTCTGCCAGGAGGTGGTTACGAAACAGGCTTACCTACTATGGAAGAATGAAGGTAGGTGTTTTCCAGATAACTACGCCTCCGCGCTCAGTCGACTACAAAGCACTGAAAACCGCTTGCGCAAGGACAATGCTCTGTAAAGCAAATATTCGGACCAGATGAAGGCGCTGATATTATAAATGGGTATGCAGAACTAGCACCACCAACGCCATCTAGTGGACGCAAATGGTACTTACCACATTTCCCAGTTATTAATCCGTCTAAACCAGGTTAGGTCAGAATTGTTTATGACGCAGCGGCGCGCACGCATGGGGTGTGCCTCAATGATTATCTTTTGACCGGCCCCGATCTCCTACAATCACTCCTTGGCGTGTTATTGCGATTCAGACAAAAACCTATCGCAGTGTCAGCAGACATAAAAGATATGTTTTTACGCATAACGGTAAGAGCGGAAGACAGAGACGCTCTCCGTTTTCTATGGCGCGACGACCCGACTTTATCGCCCATCGAATACAGAATGAAAGCGGTGTTGTTTGGTGCGACCTCTTCTCCAAGTACCGCGATTTACGTAAAATGTGTGTTCATGAGTCTGACTACCCCGAAGCGGTGAACTCTATAGTACGAAATCACTATATGGACGATTATTTACAGAGCTTCGACGACACCGCCGAAGCAAACCAAGTGTCTAAAGCAGTAGACGCTGTACATCGCCGAGGCAACTTCACACTGCAGAAGTGGGCGTCCAACGATCCGGCCGCTGTCGCAGGTCTCGCGACCGAGCTAGCAGAGAAGGACACACTGTTCAACAAAGAAGAGAAAATTCTCGGACTCATCTGGCGACATGACAATGACACTTTGGGATTTAACTTCAGGAAAGTAGACCCTTCTTATTTAGACAAGCAGATTACGAAACGTCAGTTGTTAAAAACTGTGATGTCTTTGTATGATCCGCTGGGACTAGCCGCGCCGTTTACGACACAAGCGAAGTGCATATTGCAAGACGCTTGGCGTTTAAATATCGATTGGGACGAGCGCCTACCCAAAAGTCTAGAACGTAAATGGCACGACTGGTTACTTGCTCTGCACATTCTAAAAGGCGTTCGCATCCCGCGTCGTTACCCGGGATATAGTGACTCTACTAGAGTAGAACTGCACGTATTCGTAGACGCGAGCGAACGGGCCTATGCCGCAGCAGCATATTGGCGTTCAGTAAACGGCAGAGGTCAAGTTCATGTGTCGCTCGCGGCAGCGAAAGTGCGCGTCACGCCCCTTAAGATCACATCTATACCTAGACTTGAATTAGTTAATTGACTCAGGCGTGACTTTGCGGAAATCCATCATAAAATACAATAGACGATGTATATCTAGTAACTTAATCCGCTTAACCGTTCTTAAAGAGTTAGAGAACCCTGTAAGAAATCGACACGTGTTTCGCCTCTCAACGAGGCATCCTCAGGACGGCGATTGACCTGTTGCGAACTCGGACACGAAGTGTTATCAACGCGAGCCGAACGCAAAGTCTTTACGAACGGTTAAGCGGATTAAGTTACTAGATATACATCGTCTATTGTATTTTAGACTTGAATTACAGGCAGCCGTCCTCGGCGGACGACTGGCTCGCTGCGTGGAAGTAGAGCACGATCGTCACGCCAACCTTCGAGTCTTCTGGTCCGACTCGCGCACTGTGCTAGCGTGGCTGCGCGCCGGCGCACGCGCATTCAAACCGTTCGTGGCGCCCACAGTAGCTGAACTAGAAGAAACCACCCAGCGAGGCGAATGGCACTGGGTCCCCACCACTCACAACGTCGCCGACGACTCGACTCGCACACCGGCTCACTTCACTGCGAGCCACCGCTGGTACGTTGGCCCTTCGTTTTTGTATGACGACCAGAACACCTGGCCGCAGGATCCCGATATCCCGATATTCCTACGGGATCGAGACGTATGCGGGTGAAACCGCGGGACGCAGCTAGTCTACCTATAATTAGACGTAGATATTAAGCAAGATAAAATCGATTATGATACCTATTTATTACATTAATGATGAAACGTAATTTTCTAATCAGCTGATTAGGTTAAGTATAATTATATATATCGCCTACTTACGGTACGTAATATGACACTCAAAAACTAAGATTTAATGATAAATAATAATGACTTATCATTCAAAGATTGTGGCATTCTGCTGTGCAGAACCACAATATTAAATCTACTTATATGTTTTTAAGCTACTATATTAAACAATTCACCTTTTGATACCGTACCTATTGAAATCCATCATCATTCATGTAAACTTTCCTTGTATTTATTCTTAATCACACTATACCTGTAATAGCATACTTTTATATTCTTTGATTGTTTTAGCATCTAAATTCTATTTAATACTATTTATTAACTTCCTTTTGTAAAGATGTTACAATATTTTATATTGATTGAAAGCTGTCATCTGTCTTATTTACTTTTCTTAACCATAGACATAATGTGCTATAGACACTTTATCTTCTTCTAAACCTATTATAAAGCAGGTGAATACACTGTATTGTTTGCATTAAGGACAGTTATAGCTTATCGCTCTGTAAACCGTTTTTATCCGTTCTGGCCATCATTCAATTAAGAATTAACTTGATAGATGTTTGAAATATTTAAAAATATGACAGAGAACGATAAAAACGGGTTCTTTTCTTAACGGCGTTGAAGTTTCTTTCTAGCCGTGTGATGTGTTACTTTTCACCTTGAACCTAATTTTCTACTTGAATCTTAGCCTGATTAATTCAGTGTAACTAGCATAATACTGTGTGTAATCTAAACTATTGTGTATCGTGCTTATAAACTTTTAGTGTGTCTCTATTTACGGGTCTCATTTAACCGACTTTCTCACCTAGCCCTATAGAGGGCCCTACACCAGCCATCTGGCCGCGTGGCGCAAGACGCCACGCTTCAAATGTCACACATACTACTCGAATAAGAGAGGCCGCCGACGTCAAGAGGCGCGACGCCAGGCGGTGTTGCCCTACGAGAGTGACATCGCCCTCTCAACACGACGTCACGAGTGACGCCGACGCGTCCCTCCCGTTAGCGTGAGTTACCTCTCCGTTCAACAGGGTGAAGGAACCTCCTGCTCGGCGTGCGACGTGATAGCCCGGCTCCTCTGCACTCCCTGCTGGCCTGCCTGCCTGCTTTCCTGTCTGTCAGCCTACCTGTACCTCTGCTTGGTCCTGAACCCGCCTATTCCGAGCCTCCCGCGTCGTGTGAAGCCGACCCCTTAACCCTCTTTAGCTTTTATACTAACTATACTCTTAGCCTCTAACCTTTTTTATTTTAATACGCTTACTCCGTATTATTATTATTACGCAACGCTTAGCTCCGAGGAGCTAAGCGTTGCGTTACAAGATAAAGGCTCACAGATAGGTACGACGCGGCAGTGCGACGCGATTCTGCGATATCCGCAGAACAATTTTAATGAAAACCAGCGTCGCAATGCGACACGTCATGCGACAAGTCGCGAATGGCTGAGAGTACCTTAATTAATTGGCCAAAAAGGTAGTGTGTGGGTTTCATATGCTTTTTACATGAAAAAAGAACAACTGTGACAAAGATATTAATATGACAGGTAAAGCAGTGCACTTGTCGAAAAAAATAGCGTCCAACTGTTGGCCGCTGACACGCTAGAAAAGCACAATGACAGCACAATGACGTGGCGTGAGTGTAAGACGTAGCTGTCACGCACACCAGCATAACAAAGTTGACTGTTTGTTAAGGCTTGTGCAAACCAGCGCGACTTGTCGCGCGACGCGGCACGGATTATTGTTATACCGTGAAGTTTTTTGGAAATTGTATTATTCGTGTCGCGTCGCGCGACAAGTCGCGCTGGTCTGCACAAGCCTTTATAGTTCTTTTGCAGCGCGACAATATCTAGGCATATAAATAACTAGCTGAGCCCTGCCCACTTCGTTAGGTGGTTAACATAAATATATAGCCTATGTATGACACAAATAACGTGGCTTTGCATTGGTAAAACAATTTTTATAATCGATTCAGTAGATCCAGAGATTACCCCCTACAACCTCACAAACTTTATCTCCGTATAATATTAGTATATGTAGATCGAGAGCAGTGGTGGCCCAGTGATATCGGCCCCGACTTACGAGTTACAGGTCGTGGGTTCGAACCCACGCAGGCGTATTACTTTGTGTAAATAATTTCATTACCACTGCTCTCAAAACGGTGAAGGAAAAACATCGTGAGGAAACCGGCATGTCTTAGAACCAAACATTTTGAAGACATGTGACAACCCGCACTGGAGCCGCGTCGTGGATTACGGCCCACTCCCTCCCATAGAGAGGAGGCCTGTGTCCCAGCAGTGGGAACATTAATAGGCTGATTATGTATGTATTTAGATCGAAGGCCAACTATAACTTGTCTCGGGTTTAGAAATAAAAAGGTTTGTGGCATTAAGGCACGACGCGCGAGCGCGACGCAACTCTAATAAAACAATTTTATTCGAAGTGTATAGAGTGCCGCGAGTTTCTTGTGGCACTCTAGTGTCACTGCCTCGGCCCGGCTAGGGTGCCGTGAGCGTTGCATTGTCACTGTCACTTGTTATTTAGGTTAGGTTAGGTTAGAACTGTGACCACACAACGCACGAGCCGAGCGAGCGTAGCGAGCGGTGCCGCGGCAGCGGCCGGCGAAGTGCCAGGGTCCGTTTAGGCACAAGAGAATGTAATGTTTTGGGAATGTGGTGTTCTACAGCGATTTAACCTCGACAATCAAACAAAATACCAAGTGACGTGACTTAGTGACAGTGACAATGACAATCCAATGCCTGCGGCACTTTAGCCGGGCCGAGGCGGTGTTACTAGGGTGCCTGTAGTGGCACTTTATCCGATAGGGATAGAGTACCACTGGTGGCACTCTATACACTGCCAATTTTATTTGTAAGGTGAGAAACTTTACAAATAAAATTGTTTTATTAGAGTAGAACAATTGCCGGTGTCGCGTCGCGCTTGTTCGCGGGAGCCTAACTCGAAATTAGGTGCACTAACTTTTTATTATTTAAAAATGAATTAATAATATTAACCGTTAGGTACAGTCAGCACCAAAAGTCGATGAACAGAATCAACATAACAAAACACCTGTTCACAATAAAATGCCATAAGTTATAGTCGCAACTAGGAAACAAAATAGCCTGTACACCAGAAATTTACAAAAGTCGTTAAACACGACTATTTCAAAAGTATCTGTGCACTAGTATTCCTAAAGTCGCTGTACACCATAAATCCAAATGTCGCTGAACATCATTGTATCAAAAGTCACCAAACAGCAGTAAAGACAAAATTAGGTTAACAAAGTATATTTTTAATGTTGCCGTATGTTAATATACTTTTGACGCTTATGTTGTTCAGCTACTTTTGGGACAGTGCTTGCTTGCAATGTATGTTAACACGTTAGTATCTATTTCAATACTTATTTACAAAGCAATTATATTTTATTGTCAGTAACCATACTAATCTATAATATGAATATAATCTATGATATGGTATTCATCACCGAGTACCAGCCAAAAAACTCATGTTAACAGCAAGACATAAATTGCAAAGACTCGAATGCGCAAATATTTTTGAATTATGATTTTACAAATGTCATATTTTCGGATGAAAAAACATTTCATTCTACCAAAAATGGTCGTATGTCACTCTGGCGCATAAATAATACTCGATATGCAGAACGTAATATAGCCGATAACCGTGCAAGTGGCAGAATATCTGTTGGGTTTTGGGGTTGGATGTGCTCTGGTGGCCCTGGAGAACTAATCGAGATAGGAGGTCGATTAAATAGCGCGGGCTATATAGATATATTGAACGATGTTTTGTTGCCGACGACACAAGTCATGTTGCCAGAAGAGAGGCCAATAAACTTCGTTCACGATAACTGTCCAATTCATAAAGCACGTGTATGCCGAGTATGGTTTAATGAAAACACTGAGCAAATTTTGGAGATTCCATTCCCGCCGAAGAGCCCGGACCTCAACCCCATAGAAAATTTGTGGGGTCTTATGGTGCAAGCATGGGATCCCGATACACTCCGCACCCGACAAAATATAATAGCTCATGCAACAGAAACTTGGGAGAGATTTAGGGGCCAAAATATTTGTCAAAATATGGTAGGTAGTATGCGCGAACGTCTCCAGGCAGTAATAGACGCGAATGGAGGCCATACCCGCTATTAATTATTATTTTTAAATTAAATTTTTGATTTTGCGTTAAGATTTAAATTAAAATATCTAAAATATTTGTTTTTTTTTATAATTTATAAATATCATTAGAATTTTTGATTGTGCTATTAATAAATAAATGATTACGTTTTTAATTATACTTTTATTCTGTACTAAACACTTTGTCTATATCTATACATATAATAAAATTGTAGAAAAGTGGTGTCTGTACAATGGAAATATATGAAAAAAAAGTAGCAGGGGTTGTTATTATATCGATGCTGAACCCGAGATTGTAATTATTTTTTTTTTTGTCTGTTTGTCTGTTTGTCTGTTTGTCTGTTTGTCGGTTTGTCTGTTTGTCTGTGTGTTTGTGCACGCTAATATCAGAAACGGCTTATTCGATTTAGATGCGGTTTTCACTAATATATTGTAGTAAGCTTCACTTAACATTTAGTGTTTATTTCATGTCAATCGGTCCATAAATAAAATAGTTATGTCAATTTAAAGAATCACATCGAACATTTGTTATGGGTTAGGCATTTCTTTCCTTGATTTTCGGTATACTTATCTTAATTTTTATTTAGGGTTTGTATATAAATATTATAAGTATTTGGTATAGGTTAGGCATTTCTTTTCTTGATTTTCTTTATTAAGTATAAGTTTATTAGCTCAGGTTAGTAATTATTTTTTCTATCAATTCTTTTGTTTTATAAAGTTAGTACGTTTGGTTTACACGTCTTAACACTTATTACTTAAACTGTCATAATTTTAGATACTCCATAATTGTATTAATCTGTAAGTATTTATAATTTAATTGTTTACGATAGAACGTGTTTACTAAATAACTGTGTGTTAAGTTTATAGTAAGTACTATTTTATTGTAAGAATGCCTCGAAGAAGATCCAACCTCTCCCAATGTAGCATAAATGCTAAAAGGATGAGATTAGTTCGATCACAGGAATCTGAGGAAGGTCGTGAGGCAAGGCTCTCTGCAACTCGGGAACATCAGGCTAGGTTTCATTATAAATGCGAAAGTTTGTGAGGATGGATGGATGGATGGTTGGATGTTTGTTACTCTTTCACACAAAAACTACTGAACGGATTTTGATGAAACTTTACAATAATGTAGCTTATACATTAGAATAACACATAGGCTACAATTTATAAAGATTTTATGTGATTTGGCCATAATATAACGATAAGTATCAAGTAAGTCGGAAAAATTCCTGCCCTCTGAGATCTATCTTTGCGTGCGCTGCCTTTTTTTTTTTGGATGTTTAATCATCCAATGACTTCTCCCGCTCTGGGCGGAGTGGAAGGGCGTGTCAGACTCTTACTGACTAAACCCCCACACGTGTTCCTTCGATCCTTGATATCTCTTTGAGGCGCGCGTGGAACACGATGCGCCGTCGACCCGGGCCTGGTCCTTATCGGACGGCGAGCTGCCCGTTGCTCTGCCCGTCCGCAGGCCCGCGCCTACGGTGGCCGGAAATCGGCTATCAATTCCCGACGGCCGGGACGTCTCCTACGGCGGCGGCGGCTAGGGCTGGTAGGGCGCGGCCTTTGCCACTCCCTCGCGCGCTCCACCTTCTCCTTCGCGAGCATTACTGCTTTGCAGAAGGAGGTGACGGCTTGCCATGCCCTCTCGCTCCGCACCATGGCCTGAACCAGGGCCGTACGCGAGAGGCCACCGCCGCCGATCGCTTCCACGAGGACACGGCGGTGGTCCACCCAAGCCGGGCAAACCTCCACCGTATGCTGCGTGCGCTGCCTAAACCGTTAGAGTTACATGAAGAAAATGTATTGTGGGATTGTTTGTCTTAAAGAGTTCTAAATAAAAGTCCGCGACAGCATCTATCTACCTTTTATGTGGAAGTCTTTATTACCAAAATAGTGAGCAATAAATACAGTTAAATTGAATACTTTTTTTACATTGCATATTTTAGAGTATTTAGTTAATTCTTATCAAAATAAATACCTTCATCGCTTTTGGTAAGTATTTAATGTAGATAAAGTTTGTCTTTTACACTAAGTAATTTGGACAAATACATAGTTTAAAAGTTAGAACGATAAGAATGACCTGCGATATTGAGTCGACGGCGCACAGAACGAGGGTGGAGGGGCGGGCCAGCCAGGGGATGACGCGCCAGAGCGCCAAGTGGAAGCTATTGCTTAATAAATAGGTTCGAGAAATAACGTAAATAACGCAATTAATTGTTGAACTGTCAAAATGAAACCCATTGCTATTGTAAGTGCTACGCAATTACCCCGCTGATTTAGGACATGTTACACGTTCCTGCTGTGGGATAATTTCCGACATCCACGCGGGCGAAGCCGCGGGCAGAAGCTAGTTCTATAATAACAATATCAGCAGTTTCTGCAAGCACTGTCCCAAAAGTAGCTGAACAACATAAGCGTCAAAAGTATATTAACATACGGCAACATTAAAAATATACTTTGTTAACCTAATTTTGTCTTTACTGCTGTTTGGTGACTTTTGATACAATGATGTTCAGCGACATTTGGATTTATGGTGTACAGCGACTTTAGGAATACTAGTGCACAGATACTTTTGAAATAGTCGTGTTTAACGACTTTTGTAAATTTCTGGTGTACAGGCTATTTTGTTTCCTAGTTGCGACTATAACTTATGGCATTTTATTGTGAACAGGTGTTTTGTTATGTTGATTCTGTTCATCGACTTTTGGTGCTGACTGTACCTACACCTACACATCATATATGCAGTACGCAACAAAAAAAAAATCACAGATTGTTTTTTTAATGAGTCAAAGCTATCAATCATCGTACATTCAGGAAAACAACAGCTACATTATTACCTACGAAAGATTACCAGACTTTTTTTCAAATTTTAAGTAGTTTATCAACTCACAGACTGATGTCAGATAGATCTGATCTCTTAGATAGTTATCATTATAGTCATAGAGCTATGAAAAACATAACATTTGATTTGAAGAAGCTGTCTTAAATTTTACCGATAATAAGAATAGATTGTACAGACGCCAGCACATCAACCTACTCCAATCTGTCAAATTTTCCCAATCAACATTGAACCTTATTCTTTAGCGATAAAGTTGAAAATCCATGAAAAAAAATTGACAGATTGTGGTAACTTAATGTGCTGGCGTCTGTACTTACATACATTCTGCCTTCTGTTACCTGTGGGACTTTTCACTGTAGCAGGATTTGCGTGACTGGCTGCAAGCTGCATCTGTCACTCATGTCAAATGTCATAGTAGTCTTCAAAATTTAACAGCAAGCACATTGCTCAAATGTTATGTTTTTCATAACATAATAACTGTTTTGTTTTAATGCAAAACAGCTCTATTATGTTTCCTTCAAAACATAACATTTGATTTGAAGACCTGTTTGATATCTGCTGGTGAAAGAGTACCTGAAGTATGTAGACGCTATGTGAATAAAAAATTATATGGAATTAATTAATATATCGGTCTTTCTTCATTAAATGTTCCAATAAAACAATGAAGATTTTTTAATCTATTTATCCTAGTAAGTTCAAGAAATTAACACATCTTCCCTATGATGTTATAGATAAATGGCAAATTTATTTGCCATACTTAAGGTGAACATGAATCATAAAGCTACACTATACTGATAAATAATAGGACATCAATGAGACTTAGTCTTAATAAAAATCTCATCAATAAGGGCTAATTGGATCACTCATATCCTTTAATACAAGTTAGGTTATTTACTTGGAAGTTAGGAGATCAATCAAATAATGTACAAACCACTTTGAATCTCATAGACAAGTAATTTTATAAAGATGTGGAAACACAAACTCAATGTCATAAATTTTATATAATAATAAAATAAATAAAAAAGCCTTTTATTTCTTGTGGATTATAGTTTCTTTTCCGGTGTGGTGTGGTGTTACACGAATGGATAGAGTAAGAAATGAGTACATAAGAGGAAGTCTGAAAGTGGCACCGGTGACCGAAAAGTTGTGCGGTAATCGGTTGTCATGGTATGGGCATGTGATGCGCAGGAATGAGGAAAATATCGTGAAGAAAGTTTTGAGTATGAATGTCGATGGCTATAAGAGTAGGGGAAGACCAAAGAAACGATGGATGGACTGTGTGAAAGATGATATGGCTAGAAAGGGGGTAACTACTGAAATGACGACTAAATAGAGAAGTATGGAAAAAAGGGACATGTTGCGCCGACCCCAAATAAAATTGGGATAAGGGCAGGAGAATGATGATATACAGTTTCTTTTCCTTTAACTATCTTTACTAATAAATCTCTATTGTCTATCTTACTAATCTAATATAATAGTAGGTAGCAGTATCTTTATCTTTACCTATTTCAAGGTAACATTTTGTATAAAACATTTTCTTATTTCTATTATTAGTATTCTTATTTTAGTTATGTTAGTTTTACATTACATTACATCATTTAATTAAGTATTAGTTAGTAGGTATTAGTTTATGTAAGTTATTATTAAATATTAATTATAATAGTTTTGCCTAATCTACAAGAACCCCGGGACGGGTGAAGGTCTCAGATCTCCATGCATCTCTGTCCTGTGCTACTTGTCTCCAAAGTGGACCGGCTGTTCTCTTAATTTCGTCTTCCCAGCGTGTTAAAGGTCTCCCTCTACTCCTCTTGCCTTGTGGGCCGCGCCACTCAGTCATTCTCACTGTCCACCTCTGGTCTGTGAGTCTCGCAATATGGCCTGCCCATTTCCACTTCAGTTTTTGTGCATAACTCAGAGCATTTGTTGCTTTGGTTATCTTTCTTATTTTGGTGTGTCGTATTTTATCCATTTTCTTGACTTTGAGTATACTTCGCTCTATTCCTCTATGGCAGGTATTAATTTTATTTTTTGCTTTTGTGGCAAATTTCCATGTCTGGCAGCTATATTGCAAGCACGGTAATAGACTTGCGTTCATTACTTTTGTTTTTATAGCTATTGGCATATTACTTTTGAATATTTCTTTCAGACTCCAGTATTTATTCCATGTATTTTGTACCCTTCTTTCTATTTCGAATTCATTGTGTTTTCTATCAAAACTAATTTTCTTCCCTAGATAGATGTAGTCTTCGGCATACTCCAGTAGTTTGTCATTAAGTCTTATTGGTATTTTTAAGCTATTAGTCATTGTCATCGTCTTAGTGAGATTCATTTCCAGGCCCACTTTTACACTAGCTGCACTCAAGCCTTCAATCATGAGGTGCAGCTGGGCACTTGTCTCTGATAGGAGCACCAGGTCGTCCGCAAATCTGAGGTGGCTTAGGTACGCGCCTTGTATATTTAGTCCAGATTTGCTCCAATCTAGTTTGCCAATGATGGATTCAAGGATGGCTATAAATATTTTTGGAGATAGCGGGTCGCCCTGCCTTACTCCCCTTTCTATGGGAAAACTTGGACCTAGGGTTTCTAGCTTAACTCTACCCGTGTTATTATGGTATATACTTTTGATGGCTTTTATGTATATTTCTTCCACCCCTTGTTCTTGTAGGCTTTCCCATATACTTGTATGTGATACTGTATCAAATGCTTTTTGATAGTCAATGAAAGCAATATACAGGGGTCTCTGTTGCTCTTAGTACTTTTTTATAATCAGTTCTAGGGTGTGGATATGGTCAATTGTACAAAACCCCTTCCTAAAGCCTGCTTGCTCTATGGGTTGTTTCGCTTCCAGCGCAATACTGATTCTGTTGTTTACAATAGAGGAGAAGAGTTTGTAGAGACTCGGTAGCAAACTTATTGGTCTATAGTTGCCAATATCCTTTGGGTCGCCCTTTTTATAGATAAGAATGATATTTGATTTAGACCATTGTGAGGGTGTTTCAGACTTTTCTAGTATCATATTAAATAGTTCAGCTAACGGTATAGCCAAAGGCTTTGGCTATACCGTTAGCTGAACTATTTAATATAGCCCAAAGCTGGTTTGTGATTTTATCGGACCCCGGCCTCTTTTCTAGTTTCAATCTCTTTATCGCCTCAATGATTTCTAATTCATTTACTGGGTTAACGTAGCTTTCACGGTCAGGTCTATTGTTACTGGTGGTCGTATCGGTTTTGTTGATATATAGATTTCTATAGAATTCGGTTGCCGCAACGCTGATATCGTTTCGTTGATATAGGTCTTTGTTCATCTTTGTCAATCCTGCTATCCAAGTTTTGTTTGTTCTGAGTTCTTTGTAGGCCTTTTTTGTACTTCCCGTATTATGTAAATGCCTTTTTATAGTATCTTGTCTATACTTTGCATAATCTTTTCTTATATATTTATTAGCTAGTTTGTACAGTGCGGAGAATTCATTTCTCATGGAGCGGGTTTTGTTTTTAGTTTTCTGCAGTTCTTTTCTTCTTTGTAATAATGTTGTTGTACGTTCTGATAATATTTTGTGAGTTTTATGTTCTTTCTTTTTACAGGTGTTTTTCAGGCTTTGGGTGATAGCGTTTATTATTTTATCATAGTAGGTTTGTACTGAGGTGTTTGCTTGGTAAACAAGTGGGCCAGATAGTATGGATGTTAGGTTTCCATTGTACTTAATTCTTTCGTATTCGCTTTTTAGCGGGGATACTTGATTGCTTGTGAATTTGACTCTAATTATCTTGTATTCGGTAAGTTTTATTGTTGCTCTAATTGGTCTATGGTCAGACGGGTAGTTGAGATTCAAAGTTTCGATGTTTTGAAAAATTCTTGGCTGGTTTGATAGGATATAGTCAATCTCGTTTTTGTGTTGCCCATTTGGCGATCTCCATGTCCATCTTCGGTTTAGTTTTTTCTTAAAGCAAGTATTTATGATTGTTAGTTTGTGTTCGAGTGCGAAGTCTATTAGTCTTTGTCCTCTATCGTTCCTTATACCGTATCCATGTTGTTTCATAACCAAGTATTCTTTTTGTTTGGGGATTTCAACTTTCGCGTTAAAGTCTCCCATTAATATGATGTTTTTATGAGTTGTTTCCATTAGTTTGCTAATTATTGAATATAATTCATCTATTTCATTTTCACTTGCTGTTTCTGTTGGGAAGTACACTTGTATGATGGATATCATGTAACCTTGAAAATTCATATTTAGTAATGCGATACGCTCTGTTATTCCAGTGAAACTCTCTATGTTGTTTTTCAGGGACTTATGTATTATGAAGCCAACACCATATTTGCCTGGTGTATCTCCTATATGACAAATTATAAAGTTTTCGTATTCTTCTATTTTGTTGCCAAGTCGTCTCATTTCTGAAACACCTGTAATATCGTATTTTATTTCACTTATGGCTTCTTCTAGTTCTAATAGGCGGTCATATGACGATAGGGTTCTAACATTATATGTTGCAATATATAATTGATAAGCTTGTTTTGTTTGGTTGCTCTTTATTAGTGTAGTGTTCTTCGGAGGGTTGTGGTCATAATCTTCCACGGTGACCAGCCAGGTTGGAAGATGTTTTAAGTTGCTTGTTTGATTTTGTTTGTTTATGAGATCCTTGTGAGAGAGGGAAGCTAGTTGCTATTTACTCTTGTCTTGGTTTTCCTGACTATTGCTTGAATTTGTTCCAGTTTTCTTTACTATATAATTTAATATTTGATACTATTTGACCTCTGAACCGATGAATGGGATTTTTGTGTTTTATTCTTTTTATTGGCTTGTGAATTGTTGTTGGTATGTGAATTATTCTTGGCTTGTGATAGATTATTTTCAGGTGATGTCGGGAGTGTTCTTTTATTGTTGTTTCTGGTTACAATATATTTGTCGTACTTGATTGTAGCCTTATTGCCCCTTTCTCTCTCCATTTTCAGTTGCTCTTGTAATTCTTTCGTCTTTTCTAACACATATTGTGGATAGTCCTCTTTCATGTAGCAATGAGTGTCTTTTAACAGATGCTTTTGCTTAAAAATTCTGATTTTTATGCCTTGAGTTAAGAATGTTACTACAATTGGCCGAGGTCTTTCTCCTTTCTTCCCTATTCTTTTGATCTCCTGTATATCAGTGTAGGTTAGTTTGATAAATTTTATATAACAAAGTTAAAATTTCATTGAAACTGAAATTTAATTAGGACCTTTTATTAAAAAGACCAATAGATTAGTCAAGTAGTGACGTCTCACCATTTGTTAATTATATTAACTTCAAATGTGTATCATATTCACAAACATAATCTAAATATTTTCTTAGGGAATTAAATATTAACTACCGAACTTATACAGGGTGTTTGGTAGATGGGTGCAAACCCTGGAGGGGGTGATATCTTAGACCATTTAGAATGTATTAAGCTAAACTTGTCTTAGACGAAGTAGGTTCCTTGTTTTTTTTTTGAAACTCTAAGGTTTTTAACAATAATACCCATTTTTTTCAATTAATTTCTTAATAGTGTCCAGTAAAAGCTGTTATGTTATTATTTTTTAATTATGTAATGTGTGATTTCTCAAACAAAGTAATTCCCAAGCATCTGTGTCATCAGAGAAACATTTTACGCCATATTCCAGTTTAAGAAACTTTTAAATATCAAGAAAATGTTTTGTTTACGGCATAATAAAAAAATAAAAAAACCGGTCAAGTGCGAGTTGAACTCGCGTGGACAGGGTTCCGTACGATGAATATGTTATATATACAGGGTTATTTGTAAAACACCAGCAACCTCTTAAGGGGTCATTGTACTCATCATTATGAACAACTTTTACTATGGGACCAAACCTGAAATTGCGAAACAAAAATCAGCTGTTCCACACATTTTGACAAGATATGAGAACATAAATGTAGGGAACAGCAGATTTTTTTTTATTGGACTCTCCAAACGGAATCATATGAGCCCAAATTCCAGGGGTTTACTAATACCACTAAAGAGTTCCACTATGCACCTCCTGGCTCCATCACCAGACCCTCGACATCAAGTGCAATATATTGGACTCGTCAAACCGAATCATATGAGCTCAAACTCGAGGGGTTTACTAGTAACCATTGAAGAGTTCCACTATCCACTTTCTGGCTCAATCATCAGGCCCTCGAGACCAAGTGCAATATATTGGACTCGACAAACCAAATCATATGAGGTCAAACTTGAAAGGTTAACTAGTAGCCACTGAAGAGTTCCACTATCCACCTGCTGGCTCCATCATCAGACCCTCGAAACCAAATTGCAATATATTTGACTCGTCAAACCAAATCATATGAACCCCAACTCGAGGGGTTTACTAGAAACCGCTGAAGAGTTCCACTATCCACCTTCTGGCTTCATAATCAGATCAGCTCCAAGAGATACTAAATTAATGTATTGACATCGAACCTCGATAAATCTATAAAGTTTTTAACGAAACGTTTACCTAGGACAAACTGTCCAGTGAGGTAGGTCCAATTTCGAGAATGGGGTCAATCGTGGAATCCGGCTCCACTGGGCCAGTGTTCGGGAAGCTACGCAATATCTTCTCGTCTCACATACCGCAGTCGGGACCAGTGCGTGTTGCCAGTGATGACCTATGGAGCTGAAACGTAATAGCTCGCAATGGGCCTCATTAGAAGGCTGAAAGTCGCCCAAAGGACAATGGTGCTGTGCTTAGAGTTTCCATGACGACTTGATCTAATCAGAAATTAAGAGATCGGCAGGAGAACCAAGATAGCCGACATAACCCGAAGAATTGCCAAACTTATATAGCAGTGGGCAGGGCACATTGCTCGCAGAACAGATGGCCGATAGGCCTGGGGCCGAAACGTTCTGGAGTGGCAACCGCGTACCGGAAGAGGAAGAGGAACTGACAACTGGAAATCTCTGTTTCTATGAAAATCGGTCTAATTTGGCTGTAACACTATTTTTCAAAAATGTTCTTAACACATTTTTTTGCCCTTTGTATCTTTGAAATAAAGTAAATAAAATAATTAAATGACGAATGAATCATCCCTCTGACGCACTATTTTGCTTATTGGAAACAGGCTACATGGTTCCCACAATGGTGCACGAGCTAAAACTGCCATCGAATTACGTCCTGTTTTAGGCTGAAAATTCCAGTTGTCTCCAACTGGCGTCAATTGGTTAAAATCTCCTACAGAAATAATAGATTTACCAGCAAATGGGATGTCTGTATGGCAATTTGCTGTAATCTGCGATAAATATGATTGAATGTCCTACTTCCCAACATAGATATTTCGTCTAAAATGATTAATTGAACTTTACATAGCTCACTGGCTAATGTGTTAGCAGTGCCTACCGACAATACCGGCATAGTACTAGCACACCGTGAAATCGGCAAACAGAATGCATCGCGGAAGTTACGAGAAGTGAAGGATGCCTTGCCTAAGTACACTCGCTCGTTCGAGCTCGTTGAACGTGTACTGGGGCCTTAGTCGAACTAGAAGTAGTAATAAATTATCCCAAGAACTAACTTAACATTGTAGTTGCAAAACATATTTTCCCATACATTCCAACCGCAAATACAATATTGAGAGATTTACCATGTTATTTTAAGATCATAGACTTCTTATAGGTTTTCCTGTAATCTATGAGTAAAGAACTATTCTCTGTATTTTTTACATAATTTTAGGCTCAGTAGTTTCGGAGATAAGGGGGGGGGAATGGTAAATTTTCATCTATTTTCGTAAATATCTCTAAAAACATATATTAAATAATTATAAAAAAAAAATATTTGAGATCTTTGTAACAATACCTTTTATTTGATATGTCACACGGTACAATTTGCAAAACTTTTTTTTTTAATTTTCTTCTTTGCCCCACAAAAGTGAACCCCATATTCAAAATTATTTTATTTTCGTTACACGTCCGTGTTTGGGTCACAGAAATACATATGTGTACCAAATTTCAAGTTAATCGGTCTATTAGATTCGGAGCAAATTGGCTGTGACAGACGGACAGACAGACAGACAGACACACGAGTGATCCTATAAGGGTTCCGTTTTTACCTTTTGAGGTACGGAACCCTAAAAAAATAGCATCAGTTATTCAAACCATTTTAAAAACATGCTTGGTTATTGACCTTTCTTTTGAGGTACTATTTACGCAGATGTCTCATTAACTCTGAAAATTAGGATGTACAAAGCAAATTGAGTATGAAAATTGTTATTTTCGAACAGATCAATAAAACAACACTTTTGTTAAAATAAGTTGTAAAACGAAACATTTTCTTGATATTTAAAAGTTTCTTAAACTGGAATATGGCGTAGAATGTTTCTCTGATGACACAGATGCTTGGGAATTACTTTGTTTGAGAAAACATACATTACATAAATAAAAAATAAAAAAATAATAATAACATAACAGCTTTTACTGGACACTATTAAGAATTAATTGAAAAAAAATGGGTATTATTGTTAAAAACCTTACAGTTGAAAAAAACAAAACAATACAAGGAACAGACTTCGTCTAATGGTGGACATATACGCTACGAGAAATCGTTACGATCAGACTGTACAGTTCGAACGGTACAGTTTATCGTACATGGCATACAAGCCATATACGCTACGAGAAATCGTTACGATCAGACGGTACAATAAACGGTGCCGACGCACACGTGTCAGCGATGGCTTCGAATCAGCGATCTTCTTACGCTCTTTTTTGTAAGTAGACCGAATGTTGTTTATTTTTTTTTTACGACAGCGTCTTTGTCAGCACTAGGGTCTACTATTTACAATTAGTTTATTGTACGCTGAACGTTTTAAATCGCGATTGTGATACTCTTTGCCTTTAGTATTCCAAAGACAAGGTTCACTGCGATATAGCTCAATAAATTGTTCTAGCCATTCGCGATTAGTTTGAGACGCCATCTCCATGACGCATGCGCACATCCATCAGAACTGCGAGTGACAACAAAACTGAACACAAAAACTGACGAGCGCATTTACGATCAGTCGGCACAGTTCATCCGATTCCGATTAATCAATTGAAATTTTCATACTGTTCCGTTCGACTGCACAGTCTTAAAAAATCGGACGAAACTGTACAGTTTTATAACATACATGTAGCGATTTATCGGTACCGTTCGAACTGTACAGTCCGATCGTTACGATTTCTCGTAGCGTAATGTCCACCATTAGACAAGTTTAGCTTAATACGTTCTAAATGGTCTAAGATATCACCCCCTTCAGGCTTTGCACCCATCTACCAAACACCCTGTATAACTACCGAGACATTTTGAAAAAATTATACCACGGAGCTGGTCTGATGATGGAACTGGAAGTTGGCCATAGGAACTCCTCAATTAAACAACATAGCACCATCGTGTTTAGACTCAGTGGCTTTGTTTTAGCAAGTGCTTTGATACTAGGTGGTGGTCAGGGTCTGATGATGGAGCCGGAAGGTGGCCATATGTGTTTCTAGTTACTCCAATTGTCATCCATTTTTAAAGCACTTCCTGGCTTCCGATTGAGCTGAAACTTGGCATACTTATACAACTACCAAGACGTTTTGAAAAAATGATAACATGGAGCTGGTCTGATGATGGAGCCGGAAGGTGGCCATGGGAGAACCTCAATCAAACAAGATAGCACCATCGTGTTTGGACTCCTTGGTTATGTATTGGCAAGTGCTTTGACACTAGGTGGTGTTCAGGGTCTGATGATGGATCCGAAAGGTAGTCACGAACACTCTTTAACCAAACTAGATACCTAGCAACTTCGTGTTTGGTCTCATTGGATATGTATTGACAAGTGCTATTACACTAGCTGGTGTTCAGGGATTGATAATGGAGCCGGAAGGTAGAAATACAACAAACAAAAGGACAACATATAGAGTGTTGGGCTTGTTGGATATCTGGTGATAGAACAGATATTTAAACAAATCCTAACGCTAAAAAGTACAAAATAAAATAGACGCCTCATGCTTTTAAGAAAAAAAATTAAGTTCTATGTTTACGTAAGTTTTGTTTAGAACTTTTTAGTTCATTGAATAATATTTTTTGAATAATATTTATTGAATAAAAACGTTACAAAAAGTGTACACTTAGTCAACAGTAGAATTTCCCAAATAATAATGATAGTGCCTAAAAAATAAGATAAACTAAAACTAAAATATGTTAGAACAGATGCAAGTAGGTAATGATGGTTCGGCATTACAATGTTAGGTAGCGACCCGCCCGAACTAGGTTAATTGAAACCTGTGTTTCAGGCAATCACTTTACATTTCAATTTGATTGGACCACAATTTTTGAAGAACTAATATAGAATAATCTATTAACAAAATATGAGAAAAAGCACATTGGTACATTAATATCTAAAACTAAACCTATGTAAATATACACATTTATATCTAAAACTAAACCTATGTAAATATACAAAAGTAAATACTCACGAGGGAATAAATTATGATCATGACAATATTTCTAGAAGTTTTTCTGTGTCTGTGTAATTGAGTATGGCTAAATGTTCAGATAATATTTTACTACATTAAAAGCTTGTATTTAAAAATATTTTTACTTCTATTTTATTCTGTCTTAAAATAATTTACCTAGTTAATCAATATTTACTCATAGAAAATGGGCGGCTTCTGAGTAGCTCATGGGATAGATAAACTTTACTCATGTTAGGATTACCTATGGTTTTCAGGGTATTTTTGACCTGGTTATAGTTCAACGGTTTTTTACTTGTTTGTTTGGAAGTAAGCGTCAATTTCGCCAATGTGTGGTGCCTATCGTCTCTTGAGGAGGTTCTCAAGTCGACTTGTATTATTATTATTTTAGATAATGTTAGTTTCAAAATCATGTAAATACGTGTGAAAATAAATCTACCAGTCAATGCGTATACATATCGATGCCCCCAAGCAATAAGTCGGTAATGTGCTATTATGGACTTTTTATTGTTATGTCAAATTCGGAACCTATGAGTTGGGATACATCTTAGTAATTTATTTCATATTTTTCGTAGTGATATTTACGAAGATATCATGAAAAACACTTTTATTGTAGGGAAATTAAAAAACGAAATTATTTCGAGAAAAGTAGCTTTATGTATCAATACAAAAGTGTATTTCGTATTTAATTTTGGTAAGTTGCTATTACCGACTTATGGCGTGAATGAATTTCGTGCAGTTCTTGGTAAACGTTAGCACGTTGTTGTTGTCGAATTATTTTGAGTCAGCTCAGACCGTAATGGGAACTAACAAGGTTTTTAAAGTAAATAATTCATTAATAACTATGTGTAAAATTGCAATACGTATCTAATTTGACCACGTCCGGTCCCGTTTTCAATATTGCTGTATATATTTTTGCGCAAAACAGTTTGCAAGATGCATTGGTCTCTTTCTTTCTATGGCAAAGAGAAGAAGTTGATGAAGAAACTGGCCGTAGAGAATTAAATAATGCTCGTGTGAGACGAATGCTTCTAATGGTTGACAACACGGTTGAAGGAGTGCTAACATACTACCTACTTTATAAGTTCTTCTAATAATTTTAATTTTCGGTATAGGTATAGATTACAATGCAAAGTTTTTTTTAAACTGTTCTTTGATTTTCTGCGCTGCATGCCACGTTGTCATAACGACGAGCGTTACAGGTTCAATCCCCTGTGTACCAAATGTACCAATGCACTGCAGGCATTAAAATAAGGTAGGTATCTTAGTGAGAGCAGTGGTGGCCTAGTGGCAACGGCCCCGACTTACGAGTTGTAGGTCGTGGGTTCGAACCCAAGCAGGCGCTTGACTTTGTGTAAATAATTTCATCACCACTGCTCTCAAAACGGTGAAGGAAAACATCGTGAGGAAACCGGCATGTCTTAGAACCAAAAATTCGAAGACATGTGATATCTACCAACCCGCACTGGGCCCGCGTGGTAGATTACAGCCCACTCCCTCTCACAGAGAGGAGGCCTGTGTCCCAGCAGTGGGAACATTAATAGGCCGATTGATTGAGGTATGATTTGTGTTACTAGCCGAGTCTAAATATTCTGATGGATGTTATGGGTAAAATAAAAACCGATAAATTTTAGCCCTTTACGTTTATGCTGCCAAATTACTAAGCATATCTATCACGCATAGGTTTTTTGAAACTGTGCAATCCAAAACGAGGGCGATTCTATGCGCGCATGTGTAGGAAAGAACCTGCAGAACTAAGTTTTATACACTCCCGACCAAATATACAGTATTATTTTAAACTCTAAAATCTCTGGTGAAAAATATCAGCTGAAAGAATTAGAGCAGTCTGAAATATACCATATTAAGCCACTTGTAGATCTCAATCATTAGCGGCGTGATGTAGACGGTAAATATAATCCGACGGGCTGATGTGATGGAGGTTAACGATGCGAACGATGATTACGCAAGAAGGTAAGCTGTTCTATAAGTACAATTTTAACGATACATATTCCGAGCTTGATTTAAATAATTCCCATGCTAGACGAAGGGGACGAAAACGAACACAAGATGTATAGGCTTAAAAAATGTAGTTGCAAAATGCATACCACCAACCCATTCTAATTAGTAAACCTTTGATACCTTTTTTTTGCGACCTTTTTTTTTGGGTAATCATCAAAAACTTCTCCCGCTCTGAGCAGAGTGGAAGGGCGTGTCAGACTCTTACTGACTCAAACCCACGCATGTTCCTTCAGTTGGAGTCCTAAAGGGACACCGTGGCCCCCGCCAGGGACACCGTGGCGCCCGCCGCGCCGTAACCCCTGTAGGCATCGGCCCTAGCGGACCCCGTCAATTGTGCTGGCATTTCCTTGAGGCGCGCGTGGAACACGACGCGCCGTCGACCCGGGCCTGGTCATTATCGGACGAGGAGCTATCCATTGCTCTCCGTCCGCAAACCCCACCCACTACGGTGGCCGGAAATCGACTACGGATTCCCGACGCCCAGGGCGTCTCCTGCGGTGGCTAGGGGCGTGAGGGCACGAAATTTGCCTCTCCCTTACGCGCTCCGCCTCCTCCTTCGCGAGAATTACTGCTTCGCAGAAGGAGGTGACGGCTTGCCATGCCCTCTCGCTCCGTACCATGGCCTGGACCAGGGCTGGACGCGAGAGGTCACTACCGCCGATCACCTTCACGAGGACACGGCGCTGCTCTGCCCAAGCCGAGCAGACCTCTTCCGTATGCTCCACCGTGTCCTCCGGGCGTTTCTTCCCGCCTTATGCGAAACAGGAACCTCCCGAAACAACAACAACCGGTGAGGTCCTGCGTCAGGCGGAAGGTGAGGACGCCGTGGCGCCTCTCTAGCTACTCCTCAAAGAGGGGACTTATCGCCGCAATTGTGGCGTGCCCAGGTCTGGATTGCGACAATCGCACTCTCCAGGCCGCCATGAGATCTCGCCAGAGCTCTGTCTGCTGTGCCGTGATTTCTCGCGGCAGCAGAGTTACACCCCGGCGTTTTACCTCCTCGCGCCACTTCCAAATGTGGGCAAGAACTTTCGCCTCCAGATCCCATGGCGGCAATCCGGCAAGGAGGTTCGCCGCCTCACTGGAGACCGTACGGTATCCCCGGATTGCATACAGACCAGAGTTTATGTAAAAGTTCAGCAATTCCGCGATTTTGCCATCCTTTTATGATAGTTATGTATGTACTTACCTAAATATTTCTAAAACCTAAGGTGTTAATTTTGTGACATTATTTTATTGCTGTGTTTAATTATCATTGATATACTTCTAATTTTTAATGTTTAATCATGAATATTGACATGACTGACGTCCCTATAATTATTTTAATTGATAAATGTTTATCTTAATTCTCCTAAAGGTTAAGATATTAATTTTCGATTCTGATTTAATTATTGTGATTATTGAACGTCATTATACTCATCATTTAATCTTTTCTTGTAAATAAACTTAAAAAATTCGATAAAAATGTATTAGCACTGGACGGCTACACAAACATATTTTTCAGAATTTTCCTCCAAAAATAATGTTCTTTAATTAACGATACTGTTACTGTGTCAATTTAAAATAACCACAATAACACCGTAATAACCAATTACGTATCGTCTTCAAGATGAAAAATTACGCTGGAAAAGTCCGTATTGAAATGTTACGTATCAACATTGTTTACTAATTTACTGCAATAATGGCGTAAGTGTATTATATTACTTAAACAATTTACCTAATATATTTTTGTAATATTTATTTTCTTAAATTGCAAGGCTTTTCAAGCACAAAATTTAATGTTAAAATAATAATTGAATTAAGCAAAAAATTTGCTTTCGATTGATATATCAATGACCTCACTACACCGACTCATTGAAAAGCTATTCAACAAAAACAGAAAAACATTTCTCCTGTAAAGTTTTACGATTACCGACTTATTGCTTGGGGGCGTCGATAGACAGCGGCAGGGACATCGACGCGAAGCCGGTTACCATGGATTCAATACATGATTCTGAACCCCCCTGCGTTGAAATTTTTTGTCGGTTATTTAAAAAAAAAACAGCTGTTTCATAGAAAAGTGCAATACGCGGTCAAAATGTATGGAGCAGCTGATTTTTTTTTTAATAACAGACGGACGGTTCAGAATCATGTACTGAATCCATGGTAACCGGCTTCGCGTCGATGTTAATGACACCCCGTATATATATTATCAGTTATCGTATCATCTTACTACGAGCAATCGGTTGCGAATTTATCATAAATGATTCCTCACAATATTATTTAAATTTATTAGAATTGGTTCCGTACAAAACATGTTATTTTTTTCAGAATATTTGTGTTTTGCTTTTGTGAGGAATGTGGGTGTACTATTTATAGGTACACCTCAGCCCAAGGCTTCGACGAATACAAGCGTGATGTTATGTATTATTTATGGTTCATTGTCTCACCGGTCGTTTCGTATTGCCGGCCCATCGGAGTATGAGAGTGAGGGAAGAGAGCGTTATTACTCTGAGGAAGAGAGAGTGCACTTATGTCTGCGCACACACGCCTGCACTGCAACTGCACGCTTATCATGGCAACCATAGCAACAGGTTTTCTACAGATTTTGTCGACGGAAGAATAGACTTATCTGTCATTTTGTCTATGTCATCTAGTCTATTGCGACCGAATTCAGTCGTATGGCGATCACTATCTATGTCGAGACTGCCGGCCCTGAAGGCGATACCGCTGTCGCGCTCGCTAGCGATACTGGTCAATCGCTAGCGAGCGCGACAGCGGTATCGCTTATATCTGAACAGGCCTTTATTAACTAGTTAAAAGTAGTCTGTGACTTGCAAAACCGTTATAGCAAATTTTAGAAAAAAAATCGCCCATCCCTAATTCATAATCTAAAAGATAATTTGATTCACAAGGAAATATAAGACATAAGGAAATATACAAGTAAGTCAGTTCAATGCAGTGCGCCAATAAAGGCGACACTTTGTCGCTATAGTAAAAAAATATTTTTTAGTTTGTAAAGTAACAGTGTAATGGGGGCCAAAACTAATACAAGTTTAAGGAAACAATTTCTGATCGCAGCATGTTGTAAGTTCCTACTTATGTAATTTTAATTTAGAAAAAACTGTAACATCACAAATTACTTGAAATAAAAAAACGGCCAGGAAAAAAATCAAAGGAATAAAAAAATTCTTTAAAATTTACAGTGACTACAACTAACTTTGTTCTGTCAAAAAAATATTTTGCAACTAGGATAATTAAATAAAAAATCAGTTTTTTTATGCGTTTCCCCTTTTTTATATAATAATTAATATTTTAGTGTTAGTTTGTATAATGTATGTAAGTGTATTTCACTGTAAATAAAGATTCGTCTTTTACACGTCATTTCTTAAAAGTTGGCTGAAGTATAATATCACAGTTGGCTGTTACAAACACTTTTACTTTAGAAAAAAATATTATTTCAGTATACTTAGGCCAGATAACAGTAGGCTTCACTCTTGGCTGGACAGCACCAGTGCTAGCCAAACTGCAGGATCCTGACGAGACTCCATTCGAAAATGTCATCACTGATGGAGAAGCATCCTGGGTCGTCTCCTTTGTTTTTATTGGAACTGTCACAGGTGAGTACAAAAAATAAGCATGTATAAGAACCTCAAATATTTCCCATTTTGCTTTCGTAAATATATTATATTATATTATAATGACTGGGCTTCTTTTTGTGAACCTCGAAAAATTCCTATTTTGCGGTCTTAAACATTCTAAATAGCCAATTAAGTAACTGCGACAGATTTGGATGTAGCGCGGTTGGTCACAGTAATTCTTACCTAACCTAACTCATTTGGTAGCTTAGTTACTGCAACCAATTCGGTTCGCTTGTGGTTGGTCACAGTTCCGTCGGGATGCTAAGTTACTGCGGCCAACTGTGAGAAGGTACAGAAAGTTAAAAAAGAACACCACCACAACCACCAAACCACCACAACTAAAACGTGAAAAATATAAACTTTTTACAAAAAAATTAGAACCGACTTCCAAAAAAAACACTACAAAGTGAAAAAAAACCTTTTTTGTAAAAAATTAAACCGACGAAAAAAACTGAAAAGCGAAAAATAAAAACTTTTTTGCAAAAAAAGCGAAAAATAAAAAATAACTGTATTTAGTGACAAATTGATGACCTTCAAATAACAAATTTTGAGGCGGCGCCTAACACACATTCAACGAAGATCTATCAAGCTAACATTTTACGCTTTATGTAATTATAATAATGTTTGTTTGGCGCCGCCTCAAAATTTGTTATTTGAAGGTCATCAATTTGTCACTAAATACAGTTATTTTTTATTTTTCGCTTTTTTTGCAAAAAAGTTTTTATTTTTCGCTTTTCAGTTTTTTTCGTCGGTTTAATTTTTTGCAAAAAAGTTTTTTATTTTTAGCTTTTGAGTTACCATTAACCGCCTGGCCACGGGACATTCGCTACAGCGAAAATTCGCGCGGTGCGAATTTTATAATAGAATTTCGCCCCGCAAGACGCACCGCCGCGCTGTTCGCGCCGCGCGTTCCGTGGCCAGGCGGTTTTAATGTTTGCCTCAACCTCTGACCGTCGATGACAGTCATACCCCAGCTAGGTGTAAAGTTCTCATCAGGGGGAATGAAATAAGCCCAAACACGATGTAGCTGCTGTAAACTGGTGAGGAGCTCTCGCGACTGTCTTCTGACTCCATCATCAGATCAACTCCAGGTCTTTATTGTGTAGTTGTGTCATCAGAACTACATAAATGTGTGCGAAATTACAACAGAATCGGTTCACAGTTGAAAATTCAGTACGTGAAACATCAATCAACCCTAATTTTTTTACACTAAGGGGTGGGTTTCAATTTTTATTATTTTATGGGACCAACTTCGAGGTATACCCTTCCCAATAAAAAAAGAATCGTTCAAATCGGACCACTCAGTAAAAAGTTATGCGTGGTAATACATAAAAAAAAAAAAAAAAAAAAAATATACGTGTCGAATTGAGAACCTCCTCCTTTTTTTTTCGTCGGTTAAAAATAACTTTAATTTCGGAAAAAATTTTGATTTTTTGTAAAAAGTTTTTGTTTTTCACTTTTTAGTTGTGGTACCTACCCCACACTTTGAATACCACTACCTGCAATAAATAACAGTGACAGGACGTTATCATAGCATCCATATAAACTAAGTGGGAAAAATATGTATTATTGAAGCTAACTCAAAAACTATCCAAGCAAAGTTAATAAAATTTATATGGAAATATCTCGGGAGCGTACCCTTTAGAATAATCAAAATTGGTTCATAAACAACGAAGTTACCCGCGAACAAACATAAAAAATATATACAGTCGAATTGAGCAACCTCCTCCTTTTTTGAATTTGGTTAAAAAGAGGCTCTATAATTAAAAAAAAAAAATCTGTTCAAAGCTCAAAAAGTTTTCAGAGGTTCATTAATTTAAAAAACGGTCATCATTGTACTGGATCCACATAGCCCGGCGGCATACACCGGCGGCCTGGCGCCGCCGGCTTTACGTGCGGCAATCGCAACAAAGCCGGCGGCCATTTGGCCCGCGTTGCCGCCGGCCGCACCTCGCGGCATCGGGGGAACATCTTCTTTTACTCTTTTTTTTTCTTTTTAAGACAAAGAATATACACCAAAATTGCAGCAGCAATTGCGATGTTATCGTCAATTTTTGTCTCTAGTATCTGCATTCAACTCATTTCACCGAAAGTCCCAAGATAACTGAAAATACCTATCGATTCACAGCCGCACTTGCCGGCTTCTGCCGGCGGCTCTTGCTTGTGGTGTGCCACCGGGCTGTGTGGATCCACCATTATAATGTCAATTCGTTTTAAAAGAATTATGTTTAAGTCCAATGTAAAAGGGGGCGAGCTTGTTGCCATCAACTGGGCACGCCTCCAGACTACTGAAACATTCCTAATGGATAAATCCAGTAACACTTTGCCTGACCTAAAAATTGAACCCAGTACTTCATGCTCAGCATTAGTGCTTGCGACGGATTATTCCACTCTGCCCCACCAGTCCCACAAATGGGACAAAGTTGAATGTTCACAACTTTGGGGGTGACCCTTTGCCTAGAATCGAGGTGAATGGCGTGCGATTGGAGAAGGTTATGTCCAGCAATGAACAATTAGTGATGATGAGAACACGGCACGGTTGGTGCAGTGGTTAAGAGCCCTATTACATTTCGACTGAATTCGACGGTGATTTTTGCGTTAAATGGGTAACTTTGGCGTTCTTGTTCTGTGTAACTGAAAGACTTGGACAACTATGTCTTATTGAGTTGTGGAGAATAGTTATTAGTATAGTACAAAGCGGCCTCGCTTTTTGAATTTTTTTTCTTAATTGTTTATATAAAGCCAAAATTCCGAAGCAAGTTTTTCAAAAAATGCGCGACGGCACTTTTTTGAGCTCGTGGGTAGTACTATTGTACATAAATACAAAATATTTTTTTTTTTTTTAAATAAGATCTTTTAAAAAGTGTTGTAGTTTATAGCGGCCTCAGAATTTTGAAATATTTATGGGATATCTAAAAAAAATCCAATTCAAAATCATATAAAACGCTCAGAATTAACTGTAAATTTCTCCTTTCTACATTCATATTTTTACGTAAAAATTATACCAGAATAAACGTTGGTTCATAGGAAATTAAAATTGCATACTTAAAAAACATAAACTTTATTAAATAACTCATAATAAGCATAATTACAACTGCCAAATTGCTACTTATGCCATGCATCGGGCGCTCGAACTGTCAAAACGCAATTTTGTGATAGCCCTCTTAAGCGATTGACTGCTGCGCTGCGTGTCGCGGGTTCGATCCCCGCACGGAACAAATATTTGTATGACTTTAAATGTTTGTAAACGCACCGCATACAGGAGAAATTCCTAGTGAGGGCAAGGGTTAAAAAAAAAAAAAACAGATCTGTTTGTTACTTTTTTTTTTAAACAAACTGATCCAGAATCCGGGTTGCTCTACGTAATTCTTAACAGAAAACCCAAAAACACTTTGCCGAGCTAGTGGTGGTTTTATTTCATAAAAATTGCCTAAATTATCTTTATCTTTCAGGTCCCTACCTCTCAGGATATCTTTGTAACGTCATAGGTAGGAAACCTTGCCTATATCTTGGGGCAGGCGTTACCATTCTGGCCTACGTATTAATGGCAGTTGCCAGTCATTTGGCGATGATATACGCTGGCCGTGTCCTGACTGGATTTGGCAACGGAGTCGTATTTGTTATAAATCTTGTCTATATTGGAGAGTTTGCGTGAGTAGTTTTGATAAATATGTTTTGTGTGACTATTTGATTTAGGTGCCAAAGGGTATCGTGTTACCAAGGTAACTGAATTGTGTGTGAACGTCAGATAGGCAGTCGCGCCATGTAAATTGCTGGTATTCAGCTGTATTCGGTTAGACTGGAATCCGACCCAAAATTGTTAAGAAGACTAGGCAGGTGATAATGTTTTGTTAGACTGACAGTAAAGAAGAAAACTTTTTTGCATGAACACAAATTGCATAATACATCCCTTCATGTGAATTACGCATCTGACGTCACGCAAAATCCTAAATCCCAAATTAAATAAATAACTGTCGCGCAGTTGCCCACCAGACATAACATCCGTCTGGTCCGAGTATCCTCCCTGCCTATAGAGAACTAGCTATTTCCCGCAGCTTCGCTCGCGTGGAAGTAGGAAATTATCCCATGGAAACGTACCGGGATAAAAAGTATCCTATGTGTTATCCAGGTTAAAAACTATCTGTTTGCCTCAACCAAAACCTATTAGTAGCATAACATAATGATTGAATACTACCGTGAATTCATGCAAGCCTAGTACTTTTTGTTAGGTTACTGCTCAGGAACTGTGCACAAGATCTAATGATTGAAATACTATAACGTGAATTCATGCAAGCCTAGTAGTTTTTTTAGGTTTTACCAAGATTTAAGTATATTAACTCGAGGAATAAGATTTTTCATACAAACGAGTTCCCCCCGTTTCACTCACATAAAGGACCAATTTTCTTAGTGCTCCCCTACATTATAAAAGGAAGCTGTGTGCAAAATTTGACGTTCCTAGTTCCAGTAGTTTCGGCTCTGCGTTGATATGCCACTCAGTGAGTCAGTTTCTCCTTTTATATATATAATGAGTGAACTTTTACACCTTGTTCCTCATACCTCTATTTATAACTGTACGAAACATACATCCAGCTTCTAGCGTTGGTGGTTTGCAATGTATTAAAACAAAAGCAACCGCATTTGTCCAACGAAAGTCTGAATATACATAAGGGACACTGTTGTCTATCTGTCTTTCATAGCGTTACCTCATGAAATGTGTGGATAGAGGATGAAATTTCTAAGAAAAAGCTTTGCACCACCATTAAACGACTGACTGACAGACATTTTGTTAGATTTAAAATACATTAGCAGTATAAATAACATATGTATTCACCGAAAGGTTGGGTGGAGTTGAACAGCACACCCACATTACGCCAGTTATGTTGAAGTCGTAGTAATCGAGCGCGAGCCACAGCCAGCAACCGGGCACAAACCCAGACTCCGGGCTGCTACTGCGACAACCTGATGGAAAAATCCAATAACAGGTCGCCCGACCTGAGGATCGAACTCGAGACCTGACGCAGCAACACCAGACGTAAATTCTTCCGTCTTTTTCAGATCACCGAGGATTCGAGGGACACTATTAACACTGACAGGATTCACCAACATTTTGGGAACGGTGATAGCGTATTCAGTGGGACCATTTATATCTTACGCAGCAGTTTGTTGGCTAGGTGCGGCTTTAAGCGGTCTTTACATAGTTGTAGTATTTTTTTTCGTCACGGAAACGGCTGTTTATCAAGTTATGAAGGGTAAGAATTACTTTCTTTATTAGAGTTCGTATATTGTGATTTTCAGTTACATGTTTTTTCACATTTTTCACACTGTAAGATTTCTCCCTATCTATCATCATATTTATGATGCTAAAGTTATCTTAAGACCATGCATTCTGAAAGTGGGCAACGTCGCAAATAGCTGTCACATAAATTTCACTGTTTTGATTAATTTGGCAATATTACTGTATGGAAATAAGAAGTGCGGCTAACTAGTGAACTACAATGCAGAAAATGGTCAATGTTATCAATAACTACTTAAAATTTTTTGGACCTAATACAGCTACTATCTAGACTATCCGATTCGTGAAAAACCTTTAGGCGTGTACAGACACGTAATGTAATTTACCGTGTAATACAACGCGAATTTTGCGTGTGGAGCGAGCATTACATGTAGCGCTCGCGCTGATCCAGCGTCTGGTTTTTAGCGTGATTCGCGTTATGTTTGTATGCCCGCCACACTATTCGCATTAGATCACTCATTACACGTGTCTATACACGGCTTGCTTTCCCTTACGATAATGGATGCTAAATATAACTAAAAACTAACCCCAAAATTATATTATTTCAGGCAAAAGAGAAGAAGCAATGGAAAATCTTACTTCTCTTGGCAGACAAGATGACATAGACGAAATAATAGCTAAAGCCAATGAAAAACCGAAATCTAATATGGCCCAATTGACTGAAATGTACACGATCAGGTCGAATAGAAGAGCTGCATTTATAATAATAGTATTAAACATTATGCAACAGATGAGTGGAGTGATTGCTGTGATTTCCTTTGCCACGATAATTTTTGACATGACGGGGTCGGATATAGAGCCGCATATATCCACTATTATTATTGGTGTCACTCAATTGGCCGCGGGAACTATTGCACCTCTGCTTGTTGATAGAACTGGAAGGAAATTTCTGTTGTTGGTCTCGACAGCAGGTTGCTCATTAAGCATGGTAAGTTCTTTGTTTTGTTTAACTTTTTTAAACTGGAAACCGGGGTCCACCAAAAAATTTAAGATGTATCATTTACCAACCCGCACTGGACCCACGTGGTGGATTTCTAACAGACAGGAGAACTGTTTCCCAACTGTTGGAATGTTATTGGCTAATTATGTTATAATGTTCAAAAATATACTCTTCATCTTAATTGATTTGCGTCTTTAATTTTGATTTCCAAGATTAACACAGTAAGATGCTCTCTCTCTCTTTTCATCTTCTTTTGGTGCACCCGTCTACAATTACTGAAGGTTGGCCATCAACTCCAAGAAAATCTTCTTGTTCTTTGCAAAGCAGAACAGCTTCGGCGCGTGACTCCGATTCATTTGCAATTGTTTCTCAACCAGGACTTCTCTCTTCGTCCAAAACCGACTACTTATTGGCCTCTTTCCTTATATTTTGTTGTAATTTTGCTTTCCCTTATATTTTTATTATTATTTTTAGGCTGCTCTTGGAACTTACTTCTTCTTGTACGACAATGGTTACCCAATCGCTGACGACTTACAATGGCTATCACTAGTTTCACTGATGTTGTTCTGCATTTTTTATTTTGGTGGTAAGTTATTCTTTTTTAAGTTTAATATCCTCATTCGGCCCTGCATCATACCATTCTGCTCATTTACAATCCAGAGTGCTGAATATAGGAATTTACAGGTGCTTATTCATCACTGGACTGCTATAGACTGAGTTGATTGGTTGAAGTGGCCCACCTACTGTTTGTTGTCACCACCGTCTTTGGATCTGCACTTCAATATCAGAAGTGCCGTGAATTGTCGATCGTAGAATTGGATTAAAATGTCTAATGTGCCTGTAATTACACAATTAAGTACCAGCACCAATACCCTTTTAACCGGAACCAATACTGCTCCGGATCTCCTCTCACATGCTTCTCTTTCTCATAGAGCTCTTCTTCTACATCATTATCATCATAATCACCATCACAACCTGACTTCACACACTGCTGAGCAGAGGCCCTCCCTTTTCATATGCCAATCCTCACGCTTCTGTGCCAGCCACATACTTCATGCTAATCAGGACCTTTCTTTCCCCAGGTTTTGGCATCATTCCCAACACATTTATCGGCGAGATGTTCACGGACACCTGCAGAGGTTTCGGTGGTACGTTCACTGTGACCATCGGCTGGGTGGTCGGTTTCGGAGTATCAACTGCATTCGGTTACGTGTTGCCGGCGTGGGGACCTAGTGTTACCTTCTGGATATTTTCTGGCGCTTGCGCTTTTGCGTTCTTCTTTAGTGTTGTATTTGTACCTGAGACGAAAGGAAAGAGTCTGTTGGAAATTCAAGAGATTTTAAGTAGATCTTGGCTGTGATATTATTTATTAAATGATTATTTATTCATTTTGTTTTCATTTTCTGGATTTATCCTAAAACGTAACCGATCGTAGCAGCTGGTGTTCTGGATCATGTCTATCCTTATGAGAAAAAGGCTTGAGTTTATGTAGGTATGTATGTACCTGGGTGAAGCAAAAGTAATGTCTTAATGTGAAACCGTCAGAACCGGCGATCTGGCCAGCCAGATCAAATCGCCAAAATTAAACGTTATAATATAAAATATTAATACGTTATAATATAAATAACGGCCCAGAAATTAGTGTTTCAAAATTTTCGTCATTGCCTAAGGTTCCTAGCTATATGTATGGCTTCATTGCATTGGCAACTAATTCTCCATCTGTCTGTTCACAACGACATTTGACGCCATTTCCATAAATTATGGTTATGCCACAATCACAAATTGTGACATTACTTTTGCCCCACCTTGTACATAGACTGGCACGGATCATGCGGCAAATGTCAACTTATTTCAAATTATCTTCATCATCAGATCAAATGAAAGACTTTGACTGCTGGACATGGACTTCCCACTTAGACCATTTAACCTAGCTTCCCAGACCCTCATCATCTGCCCTCCATGATAGCAATCCGATTATCATTCATCATCATCAGCCTCCTGGCCTTGTTCCGACTATGTTGGGGTCGGCTTCCAGTTTAACCGTATGCAGCTGAATATCAGTATTTTACATGGAACGACTTTCTATCTGACCTCCACAACCCAGTTGCTGGATACTGACTGGCTGATCCAGATCAAACCCTATCTTGCTACAAGAAGGTAAAATTTTTTTTTCTAAGAAACCTTTTCCATATACCATTCTCTGAATAACCCCGCTTTTTGTTAACTAGACATTTTTTTCGATGGAAACTCTGTCAAAACGTCAAGCAAATGTCAAACTTACGTCAAGTTTATTCCGCCAATTTCATGATCCATGCCAAAATAGTGATAATTCACCAGATTTCGACTTGCAAAGATTAATTCAATAGGAATTTAACGATAACGCTATACGTTCATTGAAGAAAATAGCAAAATAACATCGTTTTACTAGGTAATTAAATAAATAATGGAACTTGCATTATCTTCTGAAAGAAGATTACTATTTTTGTCAGGGTATTTGGTCCAAATGCTGCCCAGAAATGGATGTTTGAAAACGTGGGGAAATAAAAAGTCGTCTTCTGGGAATTGTAAGGTACATCTATTACATTATCGTCAAGATATGGGTACAATGATTAAGGAAGTGAATCATTTGGGACTGGTGATCAATGACCTGTACTGCAACATTGGCATGTGTTGTAATTAATATTTTAATTTTTTACTGCGCCGTCCGTCCCCAGGCTAATAATTTCTTTATCCATCTAAATTAATATTAAAATGAGAAATATTTGATTTTTTTGTATGTTTGTTTGTTTGTATTGAATAAACTCAAACTACTGGACCGATTTTAAAAATTATTTCACCAGTAGAATGCTATATTATCAATGAGTAACGTACGCTAAAATTTATAAAGATATCACGCGAGCGAAGCCGCTGGCGGAAGCTGGTATGATATAATAATGAATACTAATAAGTATTTACAAGGCAGATGTGAGTAGAAACGCTGGGAACAGGAACACCCTAGAAAGACATACACTGGCTTTGGGAACAGGAACACCCTAGAAAGACATACACTGGCTTTATTGGCGATGTTCTTCAGAAAGGTCAGGTGCATAGCACTCGCATATGGCGTGCGTGTATAACCAGATGTATGAACGTAAAAGAAGCAAAAAGAGTGTGTAAGGATCATAGTGGGGGGCGTTCTGTAATTTCTGACTACACCCATGGGAAGCAGGCGCGGATTTATGTATGTATATGTCGTAGGATAATTTGATCATTCGCGCGAAAACCCTAGGAATATTGCGAAAACACAGATAATTAGAAAATGGTGAAAACATTTGTGCGAGCAACTTGGAAGTAGCGCTCGCCGGCCGCTGCTGCGGCACCCCTACCATGCTTCGCTCGCTTAGCTCGCGCTCACACACAGACACAGCTCGTGGTCACAGTTCTAACCGCAAAAATGTTTTCACCATTTTCTAATTGTCGGTAAATTCGAATTATCCAACCATCCTACGAAATGTATACCTATTCAGTTAGCTACAATAAGTATTGATCAGTTTCTTTAACCCCTCTGGTAGGTTCTGACAAGTTGATTCTGGGCTGTATTTGAACCAGACCATGGCAATCTTCCATCACTTTTCTTTTGATTTGCAGTCGAAGTAATGTGACTCTTTGCTAATACGTTTTGTCTTCTTATGTCTATTACTGGTATTAAACCTGTTAACATTATGTTCGCTGATAATAACAATATGATAACATTGAGATGAATCCATCAATCCAGCCTATCAGTAAACAATATAAAATCGCAGGATGCTGTGAGTACGAACATTTCCTTATTACTTTAAAACTCGATAAAATCTATCCTTAATTCCAAAGCTGTGTGGCTACCATGAGTTTCATTTAACCTTCTCGATCAAACGCATCGAGCGCGTTCGGCGTTCCGATTGGCCCTTCACCGGTGAAGGCTGGCCGGCTGCCAATCGGAGTGCCAAACGCGGTCGATGCGTTTGATCGAGATGGTAAAATGAAACTCATGGTAGCCACACTGAAGAGTTTGTTTGTTTGAACGTGCTAATCTCTGGAACGTAGTACTAAGATAAATAAAAGCATTTGGTACGAGGCACGAGGACAAAAGCTAGTAGCATAATCAGCCCATAATGTTTCCACTGCTGGGACACAGGCCTCCTCTTTGTGAGAGGGAGTGGGCCGTAATCCACCGCGCGGGCCCAGTGCGGATTGGTAGATGTCACATATCTTCGAAGTTTTGGTTCTAGGACATACCGGTTTCCTCACGATGTTTTCCTATGGTACTCGAGAATACCTGTCTTAGAACAAACTGTCCAGCTAGGTAGGTCCAACTTCGAGAAAGAGGTCAATCATCGAATCCAACTCGGTTGGGCAGCGTTCGGGAAGCTACGCAATATCTTCTCGTCTCACATACCGCAGTTTCTCAGAATGGTAAAAGTCACCCAAAGGGCAATGGAGAGGGCTATGCTTGGAGTTTCCCTACGTGATCGAATCAGAAATGAAGAGATCCGTAGGAGAACCAAGGTAACTCGAGCTCGAAGAATTGCCAAACTTAAGTGGCAATGGGCATGGCACATTGCTCGTAGAACAGATGGCCTAAGGGGCCGAAAGGTTCTGGAGTGGCAACCGCATACCGGAAGACCAAGCTTTGGAAGGCCTCCCACAAGATGGACCGACGACCTTGTGAAGGCCGCAGGAATCTGTAGGATGCGGGAAGCACAGAATTGGTCGAAGTGGCGGTGCTTGGGGAAGGCCTATGTTCAGCAGTGGACGTCTTTTGGCTGAAATGATGAATGATGACTCGGGAATACTGTAGTTTCACATTAGTGAAGGAATTTCCGTATTGGGATCAGAAGTTCCAGAGATTACCCCCTACCTACATACACAAATTTTACCTCTTAATAATATTATTATTTACTAATTATTAGTGGGTCTTCCCAATTCCAGTGTACATAGGACAGTTGCTTGTTGGCTATACGCTTGGTTGGACAGCACCAATTATTCCCAAACTCCAAGACTTGAACCAGACACCGTTTAACTACGTCCTAACTGATGCACAGGTGTCTTGGGTTGGATCCATTCTCTACGTTGGAGGCATCATTGGTATTATATTTACTATTATATTAGATGTTCGTTCAACATTCGCTCGTGGCTAAATAGTAACAGCCGCACGGGTTGACAGATCAGGTTAAGCTACGCTTGTTGCGGTCAGTCCGTAGATAGGTGACCATCTTAACATACTGAGACCCCTCCGTGCCTCGGAAAGCACGTTAAGCCGTTGGTCCGGACTGTCATTCTTGGATCTTTGACAGTCGTTACGTTTCATCAGAAGCCCGAAAGTCTGACAACCAGTTTTAAGGCCGAAACACACTTGTAACACCCGACGCCATCACACACTTACTTATTGGCCAAATGACGAAAAATTGCTCAACGAGGTAAAATGTGGCCAATGAGTAAGCGTGTGATGGCGTCGGGTGTTACAAGTGTGGGTATCGTTGTGGAGGTCAGATAGGCAGTCGCTCCATGTAAAATACTGGTATTCAGCTGCATCCGGTTAGACTTGAAGCCGACCCCAACATAGTTGGGAAAAGGCTAAGCAGATTGATTGATTGATTAAATGTTCATTCAAAAATACAGAACAAAAACTGTTTTTTTTGTGTGTAACATCTTTCGTCTCGCTTTCCTGCAATCTGTGAGAGAGATTTCGTGAAAAGCGACGGAAGTGCATAACAGGAAGCCACGCAAGAATTGGCCGTCAGATGGTACCAACCCATTTTCCGAGAGCCTTAATCTGCAGTGGTCGGTTGTTGATTTGTTTAATACATGGCCCTCATTTCCAGGTCCCTACATCGCAGGATATCTCTGCAACGTAATTGGTAGAAGGCGATGTCTTGGCGTTGGAGGTGCCGTTTATTTAATGGGTTACATGGTCCTAGCGTTCGCCAAGAATACAGGATTGATATTTTTTGGACGAATCATAACCGGACTTGGTAACGGCATAATGTTTGTTACAAATCTGGTTTATATTGGCGAGATAGCGTAAGTTCTTTTAGCATAAAATTTTATTTATTTATTTATTTAATACTTCGAGCACACAAATGTACAGAGGCGGCCTTAATGCCATAGGCATTTTCTACCAGTCAATCTTTGGATGGTGCAGAGACAAACAGTGGTAGGTGCGATAGCGAGAATTGAGGAATAAATAATTATTTAAAAAAAACTATAAATATAATATATACACGTAATTATAGATAAATATAAGTACAAATAAATACATATAAATAATATACAAAAACTACTAAGATAGTCAATGGGAAAACATTACCGTTGTGATGTTATTGCCAGCTTCTTGCGAATGTGCTCGCGAACTTTAATTTTAAAAGATAATAATCGGTTGGTCGCCATCCTGATAAAAAAATAAAATTTTCATTCTGTATCTGACCGCAAGAGGTAACTGCAGGCGAGGCGACGTGTCGCTGCGACACAACTGGTTTGTATGAATTTCTATGAAACACCTTCCGCAGCCAGCGACACGTCGTCGATGGCAGCTACGGGCGAGCGACAGGCGACACGTGCAGCCCGACCGCAGACCAGTAGTGCCGCCAACGCTCGAGCTATTTTCGTTTTTCTGTTTTGTTTTTGTTTGTTTTTGAACAAGGGATGCTGCCGCCTGCGGTCGGGTTCGGAATTATGACTGCAGCGACTGACGCCGCGACGTGTCGCCGCCACATGACCACGCCACACATCGCCTGCAGTTGCATCCTGCGCGTGCGGTCGGGTACGGAATGGTACCTTTAATGATCAAGTGATGCACCCAAATATGTATAATATTGTGTCAAATCAAAAGAAAGTGCTCTTTTCTTGCGATTTTACGGAATAAAAAAAAAAATTAAGACATGGACTCTGTTTTGCGGGTTCGATTCCTGGCCCGTGGCAAATTTTTCAATAAATTAAAAATGCATTTTATTTTTTTTTATGTGTACCTGTGGTCTTGGTTTTTTTATCACTTCGCTCTATTAGCCATATGTAGTTTTGAATTATGGCCTGAAGTCTCATCTCAAAGGAGAACATTCACGGTCCATACATTTTTGGGCTAAATGTGAAAGAGCCGGCCAAACAAAAAAAATTTTATATTCCGTTAGAACATGTTATTCTCTTCACTTTTTACTATGGGACCAAACCTGTAGGGCCATTCCCTGCGCTGTTATACGTCTTTGTAAAATACTGTTTTCAGTATGTTTTAGTTAAGAGAATAACAGTAATCTAATTATAATAATAGGTTTTTTTGGCAGTAATCATTACAGTCATCATCTTTTATTGTGAAACTAAGATTCTAGGGTTATTCTCCACATACCTACAGTATGAGAAATAAAGTTTTTTTTTTCGACAGTACTATTATTAGCTGATTGAAATAGTTATCACTAGTATTAACTGGTGTTAGGTCTATTTCATCGTATCAGCCGAAAGACGTCCACTGCTGGACATAGGCCTCCCCCAAGCCCCGCCCCTTCGATCTATTCTGTGCTTCCCGCATCCAGCGGATTTCTGCGGCCTTTACTAGGTCATCGGTCCATCTTGTGGGAGTCCTTCCAACGCTATGTCTTCCGGTACGCGGACGCCACTCCAGAATTTTTCGGCCCCATCGGCCATCTGATCTGCGAGCAATGTGTACTGTGAGGGGTACGTGTTCGTGCGGGGCGCCGAGACGCTTTTAGTATTGGATAAATATGTATGTTTATAGTGTGCGGGTTCTCTTCAATGATACAGTGATACCTTATATTTATAGTAGGTTTTTAATTAGATATTTGAAGAGAAAATATATTATAACATGAATACGCGCCTACGAAGTGACAGCTAGCCTTCCGCTATTTTCTATATAAAACAATTATTACGAACCTATTCTAAATTAGAAACTGACTCATCAGATAGTTCGAACTGATATATTCATAACAGCCAGTACAACATAAGGTTGATAATACAATAAAACCTTACAGTACTGCCCATTGCCACTTAAGTTTAGCAATTCTTCGGGCTATGTCGGTTGCCTTGGTTCTCCTGCGGATCTCTTCATTTCTGATTCGATCACGTAGGGACACTCCAAGCATAGCCCTCTCCATTGCTCTTTGGGTGACTTTTAGACTTCTGATAAGGTTCATTGTGAGCGACCACTTTTCAGTGCCATAAGTCATCACTGGCTACACGCACTGGTCAAAGTCTTTGTGGTATCTGGGACGAGAAGATATTGCGTAGCTTCCCGAACGCTGCCCAGCCGAGTCAGATTCGACGCTTGACCTCTTTTTCGAAGTTGGACCTACCTAGCTGGACAGTTTGTCCTAGGTAAACATACTCGTCTACAACTTCAAGCGTAGCGTCTCCGATCTTTATGAGAGTGGGTGTTACATGGGCATTTGACATGACCTTTGTCTTGTCCATGTTCATTTTAAGACCCACTCTTTTGGAGACTCTACTGAGGTCATCGAGCAGTATACTGAGGTCCTCCATGGTCTCAGCTATGATAACTATATCGTCGGCAAACCGAAGGTTGGTGATATACTCGCCATTGATGTTGATTGCTGTTGTTTGGCTCGCCCCCTATTACATGGGACTTAAACATAACCGGCGAAATGTGGGTGTACCTGACGTACACTTCTGCCCAACCCTTCGGGGAAACAAGGCGTGATGTTATGTTTATGTGATGTTGATGCGACTTTTGAATTTGAATTTGAAGCGGTGAACAGTTTCGGAGTTTCGGTCTCCTTGTCTCACACCTCGCTGCAGAAGGATAAGATTCGAGGTCTGATCGTGGAGTCGGACTGACATAGTGGCGTTTTCGTATAGGCACTTTAACACCTCCATGTACCGATAGTCGATCTGGCACCGTTGAAGAGACTGCAGTACAGCCCATGTCTCGATCGAATCGAAGGCTTTCTCGTAATCCACAAACGCGGAATCCAATCCATCTCTTCGGTCTTCTGTATAACCTGCCGCAGCGTATGTATGTGGTCCACGAAGCTAAGCCTTTACGGAATCCGGCTTGTTCGGGAGGCTAGAAGTCGTCAAACCTGCGCGCGAGACGGTTCGTGATGACTCTTGAAAACAGCTTGTACGAGTAGATATGGGTCAAAAGTGTGATGGGCCTATAGTTCTTAAGCAGGGCATTGTCGCCCTTTTTAAAGAAGAGTACCACCACACCTCTGTTCCATGCCTGTGGCGTTTTATGGACATAAAACCAGTTAATACTAGTGATACCTATTTCAATCAGCTTAGACTAGTAGGTACTATAAAAAAAAAACTTAATTTCGCATACTGGTGTTATGTGGAGAATAACCCTAGAACCTTAGTTTCACAATAAAAGATGATGACTGTAATTATTACTGCCATAAAAAGCTATTATTATAATTAGATTACTCTTATTCTCTTAACTAAAACATACTGAAAACAGTATTTTACAAAGACGTATAACAGCGCAGGGAATGGTCCTACAGATTTGGTCCCATAGTAAAAAGTGAAGAGAATAACATGTTCTAACGGAATATAACTTTTTTTTTGTTTGGCCGGCACTTTCACATTTAGCCCAAAATGAATGATGTCCTTTGATTTTCTTTCTTTCTAAAATCAGCCTCTAGGTATAAACTGATTAAACTCTGCTCAGACCGATTTTAAGCTTTACCTGGAGGTACACTAACACCAGTAGTACCTAGTAGTGTAGTGTAGTGTAGTGGGTAGTGTTAGTTTCTACTAAATGTATAAGACGCCGATAAAAAAACATGCGAGGCTGTCTTTGGGGACTGCCGATAGAAGTGAAAACTAAGTAACGCTATCTAACGAAAATGTCAATTTATGTGGCTTGCTGTCAGTACAAGAACGAAGACCGAAGCTCCATTAAACAAATTTAAAAAGAATAAAGCAGAGTGCGCTGTAAACAAAAAAGTGCTTAACGCACTTTCGGTGACGATGACGCGAGTTCCACGATTTTTGTTCAAAAAGTGTTCAACGCGCCTAAAGAAATTTTCACTCCAAAAATGGCATCGGTTTTGTTCTTAGCTGTTTGAAGACATGTGACATCCACCAACCCGCACTGGGCCCGCGTGGTGGATTACGCCACATTATTGGTGGTGGCCTCTCACAGAAAGGAGGCTAGTGTCTGGGCAGTGGCAACACTAGACCAAATAATCTGTTTATTTTTCTTCTTTTTCCAGGTCTACACACATCCGAGGCATACTGCTAACTCTTACAGGATTATTTACAACATTGGGAACTCTTCTAGTGTACTTGGTCGGTCCATTTGTACCTTACCAGGGGACATGTTGGCTGGCTGTGATCATAGCTGGTACATTCCTTTTGTTATTAGGTTTCATAGTGCCAGAAACACCTGTGTATCAAGTAATGAAGGGTAAGAATTATTTATTAATAGGAATAATCTATCACCATAATTATATTAACTAAACACCTACCAGCTAACCATTACTGCTTTGCATTAAGAGCTTATACTACCTCAGCTCAAGTTCATTTTTTATCTCGCTCGCTCCATACTGCTCGCGAAGTGAGTGAGAGCGAAGCCGAGTGAGGTGCAGTAGGATGACGATTGACTTGTTGCTTGTTGTTTCCTGAGGATGCCTCGTTGAGAGGTGAAACACGTGTCGATTTCTTACAGGGTTCTTTATGACTCTTTAAGAACAGTTATCCAAATATAGAGTTATCCAGATATAAAGTTAAGCCAAATATACGTCGTCTATTGTATTTTATAATGGATTTCCGCAAAGTCACGCCTGAGTCAGTTAACTATTCGATTATTGCCTTTTCAAGAGACCATGACCGATAACGATGACAATATCAACTACCTTAATGAAAGATTCAAATAAAAATCTTCATATTTTAGGAAAAAAGGAAGATGCAATTGTAAATCTCACAACCCTTGGCAGGAAAAACGACTATGACATCATCGTTGCTGCAGCAAGTGACCGGCCAATATCAAATATCGCTCAAGTGAAAGAGATGTTCACGATCAAGAGTAACAAAAGAGCTTTATTTATAATAATCGTATTAAATTGTACACAGCAAATGAGTGGCTTCATTGCTGTGATTTTCTTTGTCACGACTATTTTTGATTTGACTGGGTCAACTCTAGAATCTTATATTTGTACAATTATTGTGGGTATAACTCAAGTACTAGCGGCTTTTATTACTCCGTTTTTCGTTGATAGAACTGGAAGGAAATCTCTATTGTTATTTTCAACGGCAGGATGTGCAATAAGCTTAGTAAGTATATTTCTTTCTTTATTTGTTTTTTTAAGAACTATAATATTTTAGATGACGTCTTTGCTTCGATACGATTCGATATCCACTTTTTAAAGTATGGCTGCTCTGTATATTTGGAACTTTGCTTAATGATGTGGCTAAATGATACCTATATCGAAATCACTCCGTGCCTCGGAAAGTACGTCATGCCGTTGGTCCCGGCTGTCGTATATCTTTGACAGTTGTTATGGGTAGTCAGAAGCCTTCTTACGACGGAGTATCGTGTTACCCAGTAACTGGGTTGTGGAGGTCAGAAAGGCAGTCAGTTAAATACTGGTATTCAGCTGCATTAGGTTAGACTGGAAGCCGACCCAGATTGAATATAGAAAACATCTGTTTTAATATTGATAAACTTTTATTCCACACGACTACCGCTTAACTGAGACGGTCTCTAAGGTAGCTGCGCGATGCCGGACGGGTCTGGTGACGTACTCAGCTTTGCTTCAAGCTGAATAGTTCTTGACTCGACTGAAGATTGAAGTTTAAGCAACGACGATTTTCGAAATAAATTAAAAAAAATCGTAAAATAACATCCTTGTGGCCTGGGTCTTGTTATTGGGCCTAAACACGTAGCAGACGAGCCCACAGACCCACCATTTTCGTCTGCCGAACACCCTGTATATAGCTAGGCAATAAAAACCCGCATGGCATTTGTTAAGTTTAGCAACGTTACACAACAGCGCCTGATGTTGCAAAATGATGTGAAATATGACAGGCGCCTCGTTACCGAACAGGTTACGTTGCTAAACAAAATGTAAAAATATGACGTGAAAAAAATGATTGCAACCACTTCGTCGCCCAAAGCATTGCTACCTCAAGCACCGTCTCAATGAAACGATGGACCTGTAGCAGAACTTATTTTTCCAGCTCGCGCTTGGTATTTATTTCTATCTACACAACACTCAAAATCCCGTCGCTGAAAAATTACAATGGCTTTCGTTGTCGTCACTAATATTTTTCTTCATAGCTTTTAATATTGGTAAGTTCATGTTACAAAGTTTTTTTTTCTTCATCGCTTTGCACTGTTTTTTTTACATGATTTCCCTATTTGGGTTGAAGCAGTTACAGCCATATGTTAGTGTAATGTAAGTAGCCTAAAAACAAGTGTTATTTTGCAAGCTATAAATAAGACAGGATGCATCTGAGCTATTGTACAGACAACCGCACATCAGTGATAACGATGTGAAATACGCACTCTATTTTTTAACCGACCTCCAAAAAGGAGGAGGTTATATGTTCGTCGTATATCTCCGTCAATTCTGGACCGATTTTGATATAAATATATAAATTTTATTAACTTTGCTTGTTTTATGAGTTAGCTTCGAGAATACGAATTTTTTTCCACTTAGTTTATATGGATGATATGATGATAACATCCTGTCACTACTATTTGCATATCAGGTGATGGTATTCGAATTTGTGTGGGGTAAGTACCATAACTAAAAAATTCAAAATAAAAACTTTTTACAAAAAAAAAATAACGGACTTCCAAAAAAAACATTACAAAGTGAAAAATTACTTTCATTTCGGAAGTCGGTGGCAAAAAACGAAAATTTATAACCAAAGACACCGACTTCCGAAATTAAAGTTATTTTTCACTTTGTAGTGTTTTTTTTTGGAAGTCGGTTGTTTGTTTTCATCACTGTGCGCTTGGAGCTATCAAAATCGTAGGTAATACTGAAATACCGCTGCTGCCGCCTCTGCGGTCGGCTTCGGTATGGTACCTTAAGGCTGCCTGTCCACTGGAGTGGAGAGGACAGTGAGGAGCGGAGATGTGCCAATATTAAGCAATAGAATCTAAACTCCGGTCTGAGTTGCGATTCTATTGGTTAATATTGGCACATCTCCGCTCCTCTTCTCTCGTCTCCGCTCCAGTGGACAGGCAGCTTAAGAGTGGTTCCTCTAGTGCAGTGGTTCTTAACCTTTTAGTGTTGGGGGACCATTTGTCAAAATTTCGGTCTTGCCACGGACCACCAAATGTTTGGAGGTAATGTACAGTAAAAGTAAATGAATAACGCGTTGTTCTGTCTATAAATAAAAGAAGCATAACAGTATTTTATTTTGTGACTATAACATTCTTACGAATACCTTTGTCCTCGCAGTCAGGAAAATAGCGATTGAATGATGTACTTTTGTATTTCATCAAAACGCGTCGGTGTTTCGACTCGTTGTCACTTATTTAATATTTTTAGGATGGCTTCGCGGCCCACTTGGGGTGCTTGCAGGGACCATCAGTGGTCCGTGGACCACCAGTTAAGAGCAACCGCTCTAGTGCAAGTGTTACCAATGGTAACATAGATACTAAGTACTTCATTTTCTTCATTCACACTACCATTCTTCCATTCATCCATAATTTCATCGTCTACAGGTTTCGCCATTATCCCCAATACGTTCATCGGGGAGATGTTTACATCCAATGTCAGAAGCTTCGGGTCATCATTCACAGTGTCCGTCGGTTGGTTCTTCGGTTTCGGAGCAGCAACGTCGTTCGGTTACATGGTACCGGCTTGGGGAGCTCATTCGGCATTTTGGATGTACTCCGCTGTCTGCGCCTTTGCATTCGTCTTCACCATTTTCTTTGTACCAGAAACGAAAGGGAAGAATCTATTGCAGATACAAGAAATGTTAAGTAAATGATTGTCTATGTTTTTTGTTTGGAGTTTTATTTTAGTTTGTATGATATTTCCTATTTACCATTACCATACCCTAGTTTAGAGCTAGAGTAATGTTTTATAGGATACATTCCTAAAATAGGGTAACCTGTTTGTCAGAAGCAGTATCTTTGCTTTTCACAATATCATGAGCGTTCATTCTGAAAGTTGGCAACGTCGCAAATAGCTGTCAAATATTTACCTGTTTTGAATAATTTGGCAATATTACTGTTAACGTTAACTATTCTTAATTAAATAAAATAAAAACATTGCATCTTATTTGTAGTTAGTTCAGTTATTATGCAAAGTTGCATGATCTAATTTGAAGTACTTTTTTGAATACCAGCGCGCAGCGGTTTGGAGGTAACTTTGAAATTTTGTGCTATTGAGATTTTAGAACCAAGGTAACCGACATAGCCCGAAGAATTGCCAAAATTAAGTGGCAATGGGCAGGACACATTGCTCGCAGAACAGATGGCCGTTGGGGCCGAAAGGTTCTGGAGTGGCGACCGCGTACCGGAACACAAGATGGACCAATGACCTTGTAAAGTCATCCGCTGGATGCAGCACAGAATTGGTCGAAGTGACGGTGCTTGGGGGAGGCCTATGTCCAGCAGTGGACATCTTTCGGCTGATATGATGATGATGAGGATTGAAGATCTTAAAATGTTCAACAAAAAAGTCCGCGTTGGCATAATTATATCTATTTTCTAAGGATGACCTACAGTGGCTAAGGAGCCAGATGAAGGTTAACACGTTCAAAGGGTAACACGGAACAGTCAACTGGCATCTTTACTTTCCATGAGTAACTTGACCCATGAGTACTGCACTTAAACATCTCTCGATAACAAAAAATCTGTCGCCGCCATTTATTATCAAAAAGATACAAGAGTAGAAAAATCAACAATTTGTAACAGATTTTTAGTAATTCAGAAATATTTGTATACTAAACTCATGGGTTGCTCATGGAAAGTAAACATTCCACAGTTGACGGTACTTTTGAAATCTTGATTACCTACCATAATATTGAAAAATTTAATCACAGGTTGCAAAATATCGATGTAAGCTTTAACCCTAGTAGATTAAGATTAAAATAAGACGAGAGTCTATTTACGTGTTGTGATTTTCTGGAAAATAGACAAAACAAAATTACCCGCGTTTTTTCAATGCGCAATTTAAACCGGGTTTTTACAAGGGGCGCGGACGGCCATCTACAAGGTTGAAAATGTATTAATTTTTAATGAAATTTGTAAGTAGTTACCTACTAACAATGTGAATTTTAAATAGCAATAATTTTTTTATTTTCAATAATAAAAGGTAGTTTTTAAGCTATTGCATAGCTTCTCTATCGCGGGCTTTGAGCGTGGAGACCTAACCCAGAAATTCCGTAACGAAAATACGAGTACCTAAGGAGAGTGTTTTGTATTGAAAATTATGTTTAACTGTTTGACAACAAAGTTCAAATTTACTTAGACGAATGATACGAGAGTGTTGTATTGAAAATTATGTTTAACTGTTTGACAATAAAGTTCAAATTTACTTAGACGAATGATCCTTGACTATTAATAGTTAAATTAAAACCTTTTTATTAGTTTGATGTTCCCATTACGTTGTGTCAAGTTTTAAAAACTATAAATGTGAATAACAGTTCCTGTCAATGTCGCCATTGTTGTTTCTTGTATTCGGGTTAATATTTTACAACAGCAACATAATATTTTACATAAGTTGATAAAAAATGCTATGCAATAGCTTTGCCGCGGTAGTCCCCGAGTGCCACACGTCTTTTTTATAACTTTTTGGTAATGTTATTGAAGTACCTATGTGCCGTTTTTGGATCGAACAGGGACTATCGAGTATCGCTATCCAGAGCTTGGAAAAAGCGCCTTTAAATTGCAACATAGCACTGTTGCATGTTTTCTTATTTAAGTACCTATATAATATTTTCAAAACAGTATTTTCACGAACTTCAATTCGGTTTTGAGTAGCAAATATTACTGTTTTGATAAAAAACAGCACACAGCCCATTCTTACTGTGTTGTCTTTTGCTTACAAAAACCATCCATATTCATCCCCTTTACTCGTTATATTTTCTTCATTCCTCCACATAATCCAGAATAATCATATGAAATAAGTCAAGTAAGGTCTAGAATAGAAAAACAGAAACAACAAATTAACATTTTTAATAATAATATCACAGGTTCAGCGAAAGATAAACAAATCAAATATCTTGACTTGGCTCGCGAGGTTGTCGACATGTGGGATGTGGATTTAGCGATCATTGTGCCGATAGTCGTATCAGCCAATGGCTTAATTGCCAAGAGCCTCGACCAACACCTACGGAGGCTCTCGTTGGGCAGCTGGATCCAGGGCTTGATTTAGAAAGCGGTACATCTGGACACGGCTCGCATTTTTAGGAGGTTCCTTTCTCTGGAGCCCTGACCGCCGGTAGCTCGGACTCTGTTCCCGATACCGGTGGGCTACTATTTTTTTTTAAATTTGAATGTATTTTTTTAAATGACTTTTATAAAAATATTTAAAAATGTATTTAAGTATATAAATGAATAAACGAAATAATATCACAGGTTCACAGCCAATCATTTACTCAAGAGCTCTTGGATTTCCAAAAGACTCTTTCCCTTTGTCTCAGGTACAAAAACTATAGAAAAGAAGAACGCAATAGCGCAAGAGCTTGCAAATATCCAGAAGACGACGCCAGGTCCCCACGCCGACATCATGTAACCGAAAGCAGTTGTTACTCCGAAACCGAACACCCAGGAGATGGTTACCGTGATCGTGCCACCGAAACCTCTGCAGGTGTCCGTGAACATTTCACCGATGAAAGTGTTGGGGATAATACCCATACCTGGAAAAGAAAGAAATTAGGCATATTTTTTTTTTTTCTAGCTGACCTGCAAAAATCATAGTGACAAAAATTCGAAGACACTGGGCAAGTGTGGAGGATTATGGCCCACTCTCTCTCACAGAGAGGTGGCCTGCAAGCTTGAGTCTGATTAGGCTGTGATTATACATATTATGCTATTTTGTAGCTGGTTTGCTGTCAAGCAACTGGATTACAATGCCTGTATCATTTCTCTATGAATTTTAAATATTGCAGCTTTGAGATGGACAGTAATTGATAGGACATGACTTGCGGTTGTCTTAATTTTCATAAACTTACCATAATAATAAGCCATGCAGAATATCATCACTGATACTAGGGCGACCCATTGAAAGTTCTCTGTCATTGGGTAACCATTATCATAAAGGTAGCAGTAAGTTCCAAGAACAACCTGAAAAATAACGACAAAGTTATAAAGGAGAACAAAACGTAAGATCTCATACGTCTATATACACAATGCTTAGATGACGGCTTTGCGATAGGTTTTATTACACCATGTATTTGAAGCTACGCAAAACAAAGATGAACTTACCAAACTCAATGAACAAACTGCAGAAGATGCCAACAGTAGTGTTTTCCTTCCTATTCTATCGACAAGTAATGTCGCAATAGTCGACACAACGAATTGAGTAACACCAATTATTATAGTAAATATATATGCGGCCTTAATCATACCTGTCATTTCGAAAATGACCGTAACAAAGGCGATCACAGTAGCCATGCCACTCAATTGTGTAAAAATATTTAAAGATATTATTATAAATGCAGCTCTTCTATTAGACTTCACTGTGTATATCTCAGTCAATTGAGCCATTTTTGGTTTCGGCTTATCATTCGCCTTGACTACCATTTCATCTATGTCATCCTGTCTACCAAGTGATTTTAGATTAGCCATTGCTTCTTCTGTTTTGCCTGAAATTGAAGTTTTATTTTAATTTTGTAGTCAGTTCATATATACCTTTCTATTTATTATAGTTACAGCATCTTTTTGTTGCTGCAATAAAATTATTCGCTCTGCAGGTATTCGACAGTTTGCGTCATCATTAATGAAAAGGTGACTGATGATTATGGATTGATGAGACATTCTTAGCGTCAAACTCTTACCCTTCATAACTTGATAAACAGCGGTTTCAGGTACCATAAAAAAAACTGCAACAACGTATTCGGCGCATAAAAACGCAGCCAGCCAATTAAGATTTGCGTATGATACATACGGTCCCATTGTGTACGCCATCAGGATGCCTTGTGAATTAGACATTCCTGTCAGTGTTAGCAGTGGACCTCGAATTTTTGTTGACCTGAATAAAATAAGAAGATATTTTACACATAACAAGGAAATAATTTGAACGGCTATAACAAAAGAGTAGGATCAAAGAAAAGATAAAGAGCAGTGATAGCTTAGTGGTATGAGTGTCGGATTGCCAATTCATAAGTCTCGATTTCGAACCCAAGCTACCTCTGACCTTTCGGATCTATGTGCGTATTGTATTATTGTCACTTGCTTCAAAAATAGTGAAACATCGTGAGGAACCCGGCATGCCTGATAGATATTTCTCGACGGCATATGAAGCCAAGTCAGAGGCCAATGGGCGGCTTTAAAACTCTGACACCAGGTTAGTCACTAACCACATGAAAAGAAGAAGAAAGAAAAGATGCATGTATTTAACTTTTCTTTCAAGCACCATGAAGATGATATGGCTAGAAACACCGAGATGACGACTAATATGGATGTATGGAAGAATGAGACGTATTAGGAATACGCCGACAGGAGGATGATACAACATTCTGATACTCACGCCAATTCTCCAATGTAGACTAGATTTGTAACAAACAACACTCCGTTACCAACGCCAACGAGGATTCGAACTACGTATATCATAGCCAAGCTTTTGGCAACTGCTAGCAAAAGGTAGGACAGTAAAAGCATGCTTCCAGCGAAGTATAGGCAAGGTTTTCTTCCTACCACGTTACAGAAGTAGCCTGAGATGAAAGTACCTGAAAGATAATGATAATGTAGGATGTTATTGGTCAAGTAGTGAAGGTGGATGATGTGAAAAGACATCTTTTTTTTATTTGATTGTTTCTCTGGCTGTATAAATACGTATTTTTTATTGTTATTAAGAAGCTTGTTTTATTTTTCACTTGTGTGAAATAATTAGTCATTAAAGTTTCAAAATTCAAATTCAAAATTCAAATTCAAATTCAAAATTCAAATTCAAATTCAAAATTTAAATTAAAAATTTAAAGTAAAAATTTAAATTCAAAATTCAAAATCAAAATTCAAATTCACATTCAAATTCAAATATCAAAATTCAAATTCAAAATTCTAATTCAAAATTCAAATTAAATAATTAAATTCAAAATTGAAAATTCAAATTCAAATTCAAAATTCAAAAGTCTATTATTCAAACTAGGCTGAGAATCAGCACTTTTCGAACGTCAAAATTACATAATAGACAAAGATCCCAGAGCGATCAGACATAACTTATTTTCACATAGATGAAACCTTAGGTTCTCAGAAGCGTCTCATGTTCTTTGAATACCTGCGCGCTTGTGGAGCTCGCCTTGTGACACCGGGCAGCTACCAGGTAAGAAAGGTAACTAAAAATAAGAGTTACTTAACTTAAATTTACATGGCTGATTTTTATATATGTTTTGTAGAATTTTATTCTTAGATAGTATCATAAGTGTCAGACACTTTCCATGGACCAAAACTTATGTCAGACGCTTTAATGCTCCACAAAAAATAATGAATTTTACTTATTTTTACGTCTGATTTTTAAATATGTTATTAAGGTAACTATTACAAAGTTATATTTCATTAGTCAGACAAATTGTAGTGACCAAACATCGTAAGCATAAAAATTAGGCAGTGTATAGAGTGCCACCAGTGGCACTCTATCCCTATCGGATAAAGTGCCACTACAGGCACCCTAGTAACACCGCCTCGGCCCGGCCAAAGTGCCGCAAGCATTGGTCATTCACCGTCATTGTCACTGTCACTAAGTCACGTCACTTGGTATTTTGTTTGATTGTCGAGGTTAGATCGCTGTAAAACACCACATTCCCAAAACATTACATTCTCTTGTGCCTAAACGGACCCTGGCACTTCGCCGGCCGCTACCGCGGCACCGCTCGCTACGCTCGCTCGGCTCGTGCGTTGTGTGGTCACAGTTCTAACCTAACCTAACCCAAATAACAAGTGACAGTGATAATGCAACGCTCACGGCACCCTAGCCGGGCCGAGGCAGTGACACTAGAGTGCCACAAGAAACTCGCGGCACTCTATACATTTCGTAAAAATTATTAAACTGAGAGAATGAGTATTTCTTAGTTTTATGTTATAATTATTTTAGACTATTAGGTGTTAGTTATATTCTAAAAAAAACAAAAAACCCGACTGCAAAAACACATAACTGAAAAGATAAAAACAAGCATTATAATCTATAGAATTTTAGTATCGCAGGCGGGGACAAACTAATAACCGGAAATACGGTGTAAGTTTTGTTTGTCCCCGCCTGCGATACTAAAATTCTATAGATTATAATGCTTGTTTTTATCTTTTCAGTTATGTGTTTTTGCAGTCGGGTTTTTTGTTTTTTGAATAATTTTCTTTATTTCAAGCTTTTTGGTTTTATTAATATATCGATATTTATTATCGATTTATTAATATATCTGCCATTATCTTAGTTTTAGTGTAAATTATGTCAATTTTGGGATCTGTGAGTGCTATAAATACATCTTCTCAAATTGTTTCGTAATTTTTATACGTTATTTACGAATTTACTAAATATTACAATAGTACTTATTCAAAGATTTAACACAGGCCTTAAATTACGAGAATACCTAAAGTATTAATATAATATTATCAAAATATATTCCGATTTGTTAGTATGACAAACAGTCATAGAATTATGTTCTCGTGAAAACTCGGTCGGGAATTATACTCTCGTGAAAAAAATTACGACTAGATCATTATCTAGTCGATTTTTCTTAAAATGATAAATGCATTTATCATTATAAACGGAACGAGAATAAAATAATAAATGCATTTATCATTATAAACGGAACGAGAATAAAATAATAAATGCATTTATTATTATAAATGCATTTATCATTTTATTCTCGTTCAAAAAACCATTCAGTCGCTTCGTTGTGTTAGTAAAACGACTTTTATGGTTTTGAAAAGTAAGACATATTGTCATCCTCTTCCTTCACTTAGATTTTACACAAACGCAATATAAGCTAAGTTCCTGGATTCTGGTTCGTTACGTGCTTCTTTCATAGGGAGGCCTATGACTGGGTGCCTCCGAGTCCTCTATACATAGCTCATTAGGGTGCTAAAGTTGCACAAAATAGACGCAACTCTACACATCTTCTTGATGTCGTGTATGGGGCAGTGGAGGATGGTCCTTCTGTATCCAAGATGTCGACAGATCCGGGGGATTGATGAAACGAGCAGGACTGAGCGGGTTCAGGGCGATAGTTTCAGTCCGCTTTGGTTTGGCTTAGCCTTGAAACCTCTAAGCACAAGGCTAGAGTCTCAAGAGAGATACAAGTATCGGCTATCAGTTGAGAAGAGGTGGTCAGGTGATATCTGACCTCCTTTACATGAATGACTTGAAACTCTTTGCCCCCAACAATTTGCGACTGATGGAGCTGCTGAAGATAGCAGAAACGTTCAGTAGCGCCATCACGATGGAATTTGGTGTGGAAAAATAAGCAGTCATGCATGTTAAGGTGAAACAATATGATATTTTTTCCATACAAACTTCGGAGGGGTTTTACTCCACTGTTTGACATCGTACATTCAAAGTTAAACATGATATCGTTAGGTCTCATTATTAAAATTGTCTGTACGGAAGCAGAATAGTAAAATAAAAAGCCATTAAAAAGTTATGAGCCAACAAAGATTCGTTTTTCTTGCTAATTTTAACGCAACTTTGGGCGTAAATAAGTAATACAAGAAGTGTGAAATCTCGAAAACAAAATCCGTACCGACACAGAAAAATTAACGAAGATTTCAATAAGTTTTATTTGTAATTGATTTATGCAGGGGTTATTTCAGAAAAACTTTTTTTCCAAAGGCCTTTTCGTAATTTTTGACGCGCTCGTTTTACTAAAATTGGTCGGTACGGTGTTTCTGTGCGTGCGAACTATACGTTGTCCATGTAGATCAGCTTCTAACTGCTCATCACTGATACTATCTCTGTCGGACACGATGCCAGGTGAGACAGTGTGGTTTTTAGCCAGGCCCACCATTGAGTTCGAGCCCGCGACTAGTTCCACCTTAAGCGAGAGGGATTACGGAATCCGTGGGAATCCAACTCTCGGATTCCATTCATCTAAGATCACACTCCTCAACCGAAACCTACAAGTATTTGCGTGTGTTGAGGAAGCGCTTCTTTGCTTTGGCCGCCTGAATAAATGTTAAATAGGTAGTCTTTTATCAGACGGAAACTAGGTGCGTGCCTTAAACGGTGGCTCATGCTGGTTTTGATGTATTCTTTTGGCATACTAAAATAGATTCAGACGAATGGATAATTTAGATGCTCTGGATAGGAAGGTCCGTACATTGCTGACGGCATATCAGATGCATCACCCACGGTCATCAGTGATGAGACTGTACATCCCGTAAAAGTATGGGGGTTGAGGTTTAATAAACGCTGAAACCCTCCACAACCGCGCTCCACATGGCGCTGGCGCCAACCTACAGTACTTGATACTAACGATCGAAAGGAAGTATGGCAAGGTAAAGATTTTCACGGAAGCTTTTTCTGGGCTCTCCATGGGCCTGGTGTAGACATTTTGGCGTCTGTATCCTGGCTGCATTTCGGCGAACTCTTTGGGGAAACCAAAGGTTTTGTCTGTGCGATTATAGACGAGGTTATCATGATGAATAATTATCGGAAATACATTGTCAAGGACGGTACGCTTGACAGCTGTCGGGCAGGCCACCGTCCCAGTGAATCAATCCGACATATTGTTTTCGGTGGTTCTCGTCTTGCTAACGGCAAGCCACCGTCCCGGTGAATCAATCCGACATATTGTTTCCGGTTGTATTCGTCTTGCTAACGGCGAGTACTTGCACAGACACAATCTATTCGCTAGGATTATCCACCAGTAACTTGCCTTGCAGCACAATCTTGTGGAGTCCGAAGTACCATACTACAGAACACAATACATAATATAGTATGTGCCCGACCCTGTTTTAGAGAATGGTATTACTACATTGTACTGGAATCGATCTATCATCACTGACAGGACTATTGTAACCAATAAGCTTAATATTGTGGTGATAGATTGACGAGAGCACCGTGCAATGATTGTTGATATCACTATCCCTCATGACGAGAATCGCGTGATCGCGAAAATCAAGTATTGACTTAGCACACGAGGTTGTCGACATGAAGGACGTGGACTCTGCAATCATTGTATCAATAGCCGTTACGGTTAATGCTGCTCCCACATCTCCGCCGCGAAACCGTGGCAGCGGAACCGCAAAAATTCCGCCATGACTAGTCCGTTGTACGAAAGGCGAAACGGAAGCGAAACTGCCTGCTCTATCGTACAGTAAGATTATGATTTTATCTCTTTCTCGCGTGATTTCGCCGATCTGCTGGGAAGCCGTTTACACCTCCGCACGCAGTCCGCCGGTTTTTTGCGGTTCCGCGTTTGTTCCGCATAGATTCGCGACATAATGTGGACATGTTTCGCAGCGGAATTGGCAGCGGAATTGGTTCAGCGGTTCCGCTGCCACGGTTTCGCGGTGGAGATGTGGGAGCAGCGTAATGGCCTAATAGCGGAGAGCCTCGACCAACACCTCAGGAGGCTCTCATTGCGCGGCTGGGCTGGTCTTAACTCAGAAAACTGTTTTCCTGGACACGGCATGCATAGAGAGGAGGTTCCTCTCTAGAGACCTGCGTACTAATTACGTAATGCACGATCAATTTTAAATTGAAACCAATTGAAAAAGATTGCCAGTCCATTGCTTCATAAGTTCGACAAAAATAATCTGCTCAATTTTTTTTGTCGAACTTATGAAGCAATGGACTGGCAATCTTTTTCAATTGGTTTCAATTTAAAATTGATCGTGCATTGCGTAATTGGGGGGCTGATCACCGGTAGCTCGAACCCTGTTGCCGATACCGGTGGGCTGCTAATTTTAATAATTTTAAATGAAATGAACATAAAAAAATAACCTTTTCTCAAAGCTGAAAATCGTCTCTCTACGACGCGTCCATTATTTATGGAGCAATTGACGAAAACATGTTTTTTATTTTTCCTGAAAAGTTGCGTTTTTGTAGTTATCGTTTTATTCTCTATTTTATTACTAGCTTTTATTTGATACCAATATTGTTATAATTTATTTTTAAAAAAACCTTCCCCTCCTTTTTTTTTGTATTTGCAGATGCAATATATAAATATTATATAGCCTATGACACTTCTACAATTAAGACAAATCTAACGACACCTCATATGTTAAAATCCATCAAGCCGTTTAGGCTACAGAGCGTGCCAAAGAAATAGACATACATACATACATACATACATACATACATACATACATACTCTCGAAAAACATTACCCTCCTTCTGGGGCAGTCGGGTAATTAGCTTGCATTTAATTTTATTTATTTATTTTATTATTTATGTACACACAGTAAAATACATAAAGATACCACATAGTTAAAATTTAAGTACAAAGGTACTGCTTATTTCTTAAGAAATTTCTTCCAGCAGACCTGCGAAAGGAGAAATGAAAAAGAAATGTAGACAATAGTGTGTGAGAACAAGAAGAGAAAATATGAATAAGCGATTTCCTAAAACTAAAATATTAAATATACCTACACGTATAAAGCTTAAATATATAAATATATATATAAATACTCACAGTTGAGAGGAAAGGTAATGCTCTTTTACTCGATATTTGAAAGCAGAAATAGTTTTTAAATCACGAATGCTAGGCGGTAGTGAGTTCCACAATCTTACAGCATGAACAGTGAAAGAATAAGAATAGTAACTAGTTTTATGCGGGTGAGATTTCAGGAGAGATCTAAGGTGCGATCTACACGGAGCGTCGCTAGGGCGAGCGTAAGAAAAACGCTCACGCAGGTAGGAAGGATAAGACGGGTTGTGTAAGATGTTGAAGAGGAGACATAAAATCCGAGTGTTCCTGCGAAGGCGGATTGGGAGCCACTTGAGTTCCTTGCGAAGGTGAGAAACATGGTCATACTTTCGAAGACCGAACACAAAGCGAATACACAAGTTTTGCAAGCGCTCAAGCTTGTTTAATAGCTCCTCAGTAGCATCCAGGTAGCAGGCGTCGGCATAATCTATAATCGGCTGAATAAGTGTTTGTGCCAAAGTAATTTTTGTCTTCAAGGGCAAGAGACTTTGAAGAGTTTTAAGCGAATGAAAAGAGAAATGTGTCTTTCGACTTACCTCATTCACCTGAGCACGCCACGAAAGATTGGAGTCAATAATTACACCCAGATCTTTGGCGGTTTCGGTATAGTCAATGCGAACACCATCGAGATATAAAGGCAACAGAGATGTAACAACAGCCATATTGCGAACGAATCTGCTGCCTATGATCATGGCCTGGGATTTAGTTGGATTAATTTGCAAGCCAAATGACTTAGCCCAAGCGCTGATGCAAACCAGGTCATCATTCATAGCAGCAATTGCAGAACCCGCGTCAGCTACAGTAAAATGTCGGTAAAGCTGCAAGTCATCTGCGTAGAGATGAAAACTAGAAGAAATAACTCTGGTGACAAAGTTGATGAAAATTGAAAAAAGAAGAGGTGAGAGAACGCTTCCCTGCGGAACACCCTCAGTGAGACTACACCAATCAGAGAAGGACTCCTCCAAGCGAACACACTGAGAGCGTCCCCGAAGATAAGAACTGAACCAAGCTAAAGCGGAAGAGGATAAATTGATAGATTTGAGGATACCTAGTAAAATGTCGAAATCCACAGAGTTGAAGGCACTACTAAAGTCAAGCAATACAAGAACAGTAAGGGACTTATTCTCCATTGCCCAGCGGATGTCGTCAGTTACTTTCAGGAGCGCTGTTACAGTACTGTGACCCGAGCGAAAACCGGATTGAAAAGGGGAAATTATCGAGTTTGACGCCAAGAAAAATGATAATTGTCTATGAACTAAGTGCTCAAAAACTTTAGACAAAAATGGGAGAATAGAAATAGGTCTAAAGTGGGTTAATAAGGTAGGATTACTAGTTTTAGGTAGAGGTATAATGTGAGCCTGTTTCCAAACTGACGGAAATGAGCAAGAGGAAAATGAGTGGTTGAAGATGTGAGTGAGAACAGGAAGTAACGAGGGAAGGATAAGAGTTATCATTCTTGAACACAACTTATCATTACCTACAGCTGAAGAAGTAATCGCAAGTAAAGATTTCTTAACGTCATCCTCAGTAACAGTGCTAAGCTTAAATTGAGAACATTGTGGTAACGGCAAGCTAGCAAGATTCTCTAGTGTCGCAGCTTTGACAGACGGATCAAGAGAAAAGGGAAGGAGAGAGAAATGCTTATTGAGATCATTGAGGTTCACATCCTTACACTGGTTGATAGGCGATTTGCCTATGCCTACAGATTTGAGAAATTTCCATACATCGGAAGAACTGCGGTTATTGAGTTGTTCGTGGAAATAGCGTCTCTTAGCATCTTGACACAGATGACTGCAGCGATTACGTAAGGATTTGTAATAAGAGAGATTCAGCTCTGATGGCCTGCGCTTATATCTGCTCTTAGCTTTATCCCTGCGAGCCATAAGCTCTTTAATTTGTAGCGTTATCCAAGGTGCAGGGTTATGTCGAACTTTGACACGACGGATAGGGGCATGTTGATCATATAAGTCGAGAACGGTTGCGTTAAAACAATTCACCTTATCGTCGATGTCATCGTTCTCAACCAGAGGGGTCCAGTCGAGATCGCCGGCATCACGTTTCAAAGCCTCCAGATCTATGCCCTTGTAGTTACGGAGATATAAAAGCTCGGACTTACGCTTGGGAACACGGATACGATAGGAAAGATAAATGAGATCATGGTAAGAAAAAGTAGCCGTAAGTTGACCATGGTAAGCAACATTATTTGGAGAGGAAACAATCATAAGATCTAGAAAGGAGGGTGAACAATTAGGAAAATAGTGAGTTGCAGAGAGAGGCAAAACTTGAAGATTGAAAGAAGACAAGAGTGAAAGGAGTTTAAGGGAACGAGAGTCATTTTTAATCAAGCACGTATTAAAATCACCCATTAAAATGACGTGCTCATACATGGGGCATAGATCACTGAGAGTGGAGTCCAGAGAACTAAAGTAGTCAATGTGAAGATTAGGGCTGTAGAGCACTGCAAGCAAGACTTTAGTGTGATGAACAGTAATTTCAAGAAACAAGTATTCAGCCGACTCAGAATACCGAGATGGAGATGAACTGACCACCCTGTAGGGTAAATCAGCACGCAGGTACATAGCAACACCTCCTCCACCTTTGCCAGTCCTATCGTTGCGGATCAAGACGAAGCCAGGTAGTGAGTATTGAGTAGAGAGGAGAGAAGGCTTCAAAAAAGATTCGGATATTAAGAGTGCATCCAGGTGAGCACTGCTAAAGGATGCCAGAAGGTCAGAATAGTGACCAGGAACACTCTGAGCATTTATGTGAGCTATATGCAGATTCTTAGGGTCATTGGCGAAAAGAGAAGAGATTTTATCATGTAGAGTAAGAGGTATGGAAGGGTCACTGTCCGCACTAGCAAAACTGGTAGAAGAAGAGCACGAGAAGAAGCTGTCATTAAGATCAGCTACATCATCCATGAATATATCTAAATTACAATATAATTATAAAAATTCTATAAATATCTAAAATACTAAGTAAAATAATTTAAAACAAAAAACACACACTACAAATTGAAGATTTTCTTTGCATAGAAAAAACCTCCCCCACTCGCTAACATATTGACAGAATATGAAATAAGAATAGGAATGATGAAATACAACAAATAAGTTAAAAACACGGAAAATAGAAACAGAATAAAATAAAAACGTTAACATAAAAACAGATTCACACATCGAACAAAACATAAAATGGAACGCGCCGAACGCGGCGCAATGACAGATGGGTAGGAGCTCAGAGTAATAACTAAAGCATAGAGGGAGGGTGAAATTTCTCAGTCTAGTCATACTCTTTATACATATGACACATTCCGTGTGAAAAACAAGGACAGGTATATAGTTATAAGGACCACCACTGTCCACTTTTTTGGTCTCGGTAGTGATGTGCAGAGAGGTGCAGAGGTATCGATATTAATTTATTTTTGACAGATAATTTATATAATGTATTGGATGTATATGTCGTGTATTCCATGGATGATGTAACGTTGTAACGTGCCGTTTTGTAAGGTATATAGTGGAATGCATTAAATATTTGTTAGAGCTTTAATTCTAGGCTTCTTTTAAGCATTGGCAATTTGGTTTTATTAAACAAACGTTACTTTAATTAATAAAAGCAAATTGCCAATGTTCCTACTCAACGCAATGCGTGACCTTGGGTCGCAAAAGAACCCATTTGGGTTAGCGATTATCTGTTCCCTCTCCCCCGTCACCGTCCTGGCAAGCCCGGCCGTCAATCTGTGCGCGCCGGCTCGACACACCGTCACATGCTGGCTAGGGAGGTTTACGCTCCCGTCGTCGCTCATTCTCAGCTCCACTACACTAAACTACACTTGCCCGTGACTAGTGAGACCTCCCCTACAGCCGCGGTTGTCTCAGTTTGCAACGGTTTCCTCATTTTATAATTGACTACGTATATAGTCATGAATCCTACTCCTTAACTCAGTGTTAAATCCCCATATTGGGGTTCAAAGTTACTCACATCGAGAACCATCACTGGCATCCGTACTTTATGTTACGGCAAACTAACTTCCGGTGTATCCGATTGCCGACGAGCTCCGCGCCGTGTACATAACCCGCGTGGCCGCGTCGAGCTGTCTACGGGTCTGGGTCGACCAACCGCCGACCGCCATCGCCATCCTCCTTTGTCCACACATTTCTCCGAAACTCGTAATCGGATCGAGATCATTTTTTTATTTTTTTTATTGGATTATGTATTCTCAACTTAGGGAACAGTACGAGGTTTATCAAAACATTTCATGGGTATTAGTTTTTTGCGCGAAACCCTAAGTTTGTTTCTAAAACAAATGTAGCCTATTTTACTCCTTATGTCATAAGCTATCTTCCAGTGGAAGTCCCGTCAAAATCGGTACAGCCGTTTCTGAGATTAGCCGGAACAAACAGACAGACAGACCCCGAGGGACGAAAAATTGAATTTCGTAGTATGGATCATCTATACTTTCACGATCCATTACAACAAAAACACTTTTTTTTGTCTATCTGTCTGTCTGTTTGTTCCGGACAAACAGACAGACAGATAGACAAAAAAAAAGTGTTTTTTTTGTAATGGATCGTAACTATTTACTTTCTTAAGCATTTAGTAAAAAGCTGTTATTTTGACATTATAAACAGACACTTCAATTTTATTTATCTGTATGTATGTATAAATGTATTTTTGTTGTATGGATCATATACTTTCCTATGCATTTAGTAAAAAGCTGTTATTTAGACACTACAATTTTATTTATTTGTATTATACAGATAGTGGATAAAAAATAAAATATATTGAAAATCGCACAACACTCCCTGCTATATAATTTATAATATCTCTGGCGTATTCTGAAAGAGCACATGGATCATAAATGTACTCATGTTCATTTGTTTCCAACAGCGATTCTTCATTCTTCATGAATGACATCGAAATTGGCATTTAATTTTCATCTATATCCATAGCATCTGAAGAACCCTGAAAAAGTATATACTTTTGATTTTTTCTCCGATAGTGCAATACAAATAATATATTTTAGAACCTACTGTCTGATTTTCAGCTACAGTTTGAAGTTGACACAATGTTAAATGGACAGCTTGTAAAGATACCGTACTTGACTTTCAGCATGATTTGTTGTAGGAGAATTGTGATCAATTCGTATAATTTGCAATGGCTCGAAAAGAAAACGATATCTTCTCCAATTTATTAGCATGTAATTATCGTATCGATAAAAAGTATCTACATTACCTACATTACTAGCTTAACATAACCTCACAATTTAACGAATTTATTTTTTGAAAATAAATTCGCGATCACAACATAATTTGTAATAAAGATAGTTTGAAGGTATCATTATCAATCTAATATGTATGTTATCAGTGATCACATCCAAATATTTTGGGTGATTTTATACGAAAAATGTAAAAAAACACTTACCGATGAAACCTTACAAATTCATTGTTTTTTTTTCGTGACGAATGTGATTTACACGTTATCACAAAACAAGCCATGTTAACAGACTATTGATAAGTCCTTTGCACCTTTCGTTTTTACAAAAATATTCAAAAATCTATTGGTTTTTAATAAAAAATGACCAGCACCTCAACCAGCACACGTACTGACATTCACGACGTAATATACGGCTAGATTAAATACTTGTACGGTTAACCGTTTATTAGGCAACTATTGTGCTTTTTAAATTGGTCGTGTAAAAAGAGATCAACTGTGACCGTTTTGACAATTTCGGTGCGTCCATTTTTCTAATCTATAGACTCCCTCTATGCTTTAGTTATTACTCTGAGGGTAGGAGCGAATAGTGACACTGACATCTGTCAGTATCTGTCACAACGTCCAGTCAGTATCGACAATACGTCACGTTACAATTACTAAATTGCAAAACATTATACATAACACATACCCGGCAATAATAAAATTAAAAATAGAATGAAAAGCGGTGAGACTAATTAAAATTACTTATTTAACTACCGGCTCAAGATGATTGTGAACATGTAGTGAAGTAAAATGGATACTGACAAAAACAAAACAACGAATGAGTTACTTGCGCAAACGCGTCTTCCTCGTTTTCTTAGCGGGAGTAGCCGCGGCTTCAGAAGATCCAGGTTTAGATTGCGCAGAATCATCGGTGTCGGCTGGACGAGACGGGAATTTGGCAATCAGATTGTGAAGTTCGCCTGCCGTTTCGATCTTCCAACGGGATTTGTCTGGGCAAATGACAACAATCTTGCCTTCCATAGACCAGCAATTTGGCATACCGAAATGCTTACGAGCAGCAGTAAACACATGGTGCCGGACTTGAGTCAAGAACTCGGAGATGGTGATGCCGGTGCCCTTGAGAGCTTTCTTGCTATCCCATACAAGTTGCCGGTGCTCCATTCTGAAGAATCGTACTAGTATGGGTCGGGCCTTCTGCTGTGAGGATCCGAGTCTATGACAGACATGGATAATATTCCTATCTTTACACGCCTCAGTCAGATGAATTTGGTTGGTTATGATGTTGCGGACCACGTCAAATAACTTTTCATTATCCTTCTCTGGAACACCATGGACCAGCAGGACCTTTCTTCGCATGATGGTTTCATGCCTATCAAAGCCAGCAGTAAGCAGCTCAATTTGTGTCTTTAACGCAGAGAGTGCATGACAGACAAACTGTTTGAACTCCGAAAACTCACGCGCAATGGATGCAATGTCTGGTGAAGCTGATGCGGTACCAGTGGTAGCCTGCTGCAATTTCGCCTCATATTCCTGCATGCGGGAGCCAAAGAGCTGCTCGAGGTCCTCCAGACTGGCAGCAAATTTAGTGTCCATGTTCAGTGTGCAGTGAAAGTGAATCAGGGTCTTGAGATCAATAGATAGCGGGTGTGGGGAGGTCTAATATGAAGTGAACTGATTTATTTCATTAATAAATGTAAATGACTATTTTAAAAATTTATTTTATTCAGAGCACACAAAAATTTATGTTAGCGCTACGTCTACCCACAAAGGAAAAAAAGTGTTTAATGTTTATTTCTTGTTAGAATTATATAAAACAGAAACAGATAGAATCTGTTAAGAATGTAAATGTAGGAAGAAAGTTAGTGAAAATTACGTAACTTGAAAATGAGGTTTTTGTTTGTTAAGATATTTTGTCGAAATTAGTGTCAAATGAAAGAATTAGATAAGAAACCAATTGCTCCGTTTGAATTGTATGAATAGGTCCACGGGTTTCGAAGATATTAGCAAGTTTGTGAAATGAAAATGTAATGTGTAATGGTAAATTTAAGTTAGTAACTCTTATTTTTAGTTACCTTTGGTACCTGCCAGGTGTCACATGGCGAGCTTCACAAGCACGCCAGATATAGAGCGTTGCCTCTACTCATACTCCTTTTTTTTTGCGTTGAATATCATCATCATAATATAACTGCTCCCGCTCTGGGCGGAGGCGTGTCAGACTCTAACTGACTAAAACCCACCCGTGTTCCTTCAGTTGCTTGTACCTTGCCAGGAGCCATGGTAACCCTTTAGGACTTTCCCGCAACCCCGGCAATTTACTCATAATCCTACGACAGTATCTATCCTTTTAAAACTCAATGTGCCATATAAACACCTGGGTAAAGTAGGCCGTACGTCCGTGGTAACTGGTACACCGTATAAGCTGGCCCCTCATTCTTTTGAAACTGTACTTCTGTACTACGCTAGGCCAGCTGAAGGTCAAAATGTTACCATCGACATACAGTCTGCTGTACGTGGTATCTATTCTATGGAATTAGTTAAGGGGGATGCGCTAAGGTAGCCCGGGAAATTCAAATTTTCTTACGTTTTTTGCCATTTGCCGCTCAGTGTCGGCAAATCTGCCAAAAACTCACCATCGTGACACCATTATGACGTTTGTAAATTAGTAGACTTGGCCCCCAGGTTGTATGTTGATTAAAATATGATTCGCGACCGTAACAAATATGGCTTTACAGAATTATAATCATTAGAATTAGCAATGCAAATTCTTAAGTTAGCAAAAGTGTCAAATGTCATGATTTCATGAGTAAGTCATTCAATACAAATACATGAGGTTAGAGAGTTGTATTGATGACTTTTATGATTATAGTTCTATAAATAAACATTTGATACGACCGCGAATCATATTTAGATCAACATACAACCTGATACTGACCTGCAAATTGCAAAAAACGTAAGAAAATTTGAATTTCGCGGGCTACTTTGGCGCATCCCCCTTAAATATTTCTACTACAATACCTCCGATAATCCCAATAAATGCAATGGTCGCTATCCAGGATGCTTCTGCATCAGTTATGACACTTCCCAAGGGAGTTTCGTCAGGATTCCGCAGTTTGACAAATACTGGTGCTGTCCAGCCCATGCCAAAGCCCACTAGCATCTGTCCGAAATATACTGAAATTCCAAAAATGTAAGTGTTAATAAAATATGAATATAAAATAAAAGTGGTCGAGCACGAAAGTAAAGACTTCCATAGATGGAAACGTCAAACGGAATTGACGAATATTGGCGTGTGCTAGCTGACAAATAATCAGCTGTCCCGTATATGGAAGCACATAGTAGGTAGATGTAGTGGGGCTTGTGACTAAGTAATAACAGCCGCACGTGTCAATCGATCAGGTTAAGCTACGCTTGCGGCCATCTTTACCTACCTCCGTGCCTTGGAAAGCACGTTGAGACCATAATTTGTACATCTTTGTCAGTTGTTACGGGTCGTCATCCCTGGATGGGTGGCCATCTTTACCTACCTCCGTGCCTTGGAAAGCACGTTGAGACCATAATTTGTACATCTTTGTCAGTTGTTACGGGTCGTCAGAAGCCCGAAAGTCTGACAAGCAGTCTTACTTAGGGGTATCGTGTTACCCAGTAACTGGGTTGTGGAGGTCAGATAGGCAGTCGCTCCATGTAAAATCCTGGTATTCAGCTGCATCCAGTTACACTGCAAGCCGACCCCAACATTATGTAGGTACTCGTAGTTGAGAAAAGGCTAGGCAGATGAAGTTTTATATGGGACAGTTGAATTTTTTTCTCGCGTTTACGGTGTTGGTCCGTTGGAGAAAATTCAGTTAGATGGTCTGTGCCACACCCTCAAATTTGACCACTCACTTTCTGATACAATAAATGCTGTATAATGCTATAGGTACCTACAGTTGTATACAATCTAAGTTCTTCGATTGTTACTTATCTGACAGATCTTTCGAATCAATATTTCACATTACGTGTTAACCGCCAGTTAATGTACGAGTATCTAACCCGTAAGGGCGGTATTACGGGTTAGATACTCGTACATCTGAATGAATGATCACCAATTTAGACCAGCTTGGCGAGTACTGGATACCCTCGAGGCGACTGACCCCCAAACACACATGATACATGTGTTGCGGTATTATATTGTTTTCCATAATATTATTTGTCCTATTATTGTTTTCCATAATCGTCCCCACTCATAATATTTACTTGCACTATTATCATTTATACTAATAACGCTTGCCATATCAACTTATTTGACATAACTTTTATTTGCCATAATATTAGTTTCCATAATAACATGTGTCATAATCATTAGATTCTCTAAGTAACACATTACATAATCGACACTTGACATAAGCAACATTTAACATTATTTAGAAACGTTACAGACAGATGTCCTCAGTATTGTATTATATGATATGTATTATTCCGAATGTTCATTTAAATACATACATACGTACATTTGCAAAATAGGATAGGTTAGGTTTTCTTGTTCAGACAATAAACAGTTTGTCAAATTCGAAACGGGTAGGTTAGGTTAGGTTAGAACTGTGACCAAACAACGCGCGAAGGCGAGCGAGCGTAGCGAGCGTGCCGCGGCAGCGGCCGCCGAGTGCTAGATTTCCTCTTTTGCAAAGCAAGCATGCATGGCAGATTAGGGTAATTTTTAGGTTTTCTTGTTCAGACAATAAACAGTTTGTAAATTCGAAACGGGTAGGTTAGGTTAGGTTAGAACTGTGACAAAACAACGCGCGAAGGCGAGCGAGCGTAGCGAGCGTGCCGCGGCAGCGGCCGCCGAGTGCTAGATTTCCTCTTTTGCAAAGCAAGCATGGTACATACTGAACTAGCATTGTTGTGCTAGTATGGGCAGATTAATATTAATAAATGTTATGGAAAACGACAATGCAAATAAAAAATATAGCTAATGAATTTATGGATTAAAATTATTATGACACTTGATCGATTATGACCAATGAAATTAGTGAAAATGATTTTATGTCATTTCACGATTATGGCAACTGAAGCGTTATTACTAATGAAATTATGGCAAATAAAATTATGGCATATAAAATTATGGCATATTAAATTATGGCAAACATTAGTAAACCATGTGTTGCACCATTTTTCTCCTTCTTTGTGTGGTTAGTGACTTACCTGGTGTCAGAGTTTTTATGTCGCCCATGGGCCTCTGACTTGGCTTTACATGCCGTCGTGAGATATTTCTCAGGCATGGCGGTTTCCTCACGATGTTTTCCTTCACCGTTTTTGAAGCAAGTAACAATTATTTTTTTCTATTTTAATTAGGGACTTTTACCGCAATGCGTATAACAGTCCCATCATACCCTAAACTAATAATAATATAATAACACACTACTATGAATTACATTTGTGAAATAAATCTGAACAGACTTTTATGAAATAAAGCTGAACAGACTTTTTGGATCATCACCATTTGGTTGAGACAAAATTCTATGAAATATGCCTGAATCCATTCGGTTAAACTTCAAGACCCCAAACACATAATTATTTCTATCTGACTCATATCGAACACAGTCCATCAATAAGTGATGTAAGTCTTCCACAACTCCACACTCCACACAATTAAGCGTGGTAGTTTTTCTCATCATGAAAGCAAACTTATTACATGGAATGTGTCCAGATCTAAGGCTATGAGCTGTAACAACCAATTTTCTACATAAATTACTATTAACAAACCACGAAAAGGCTGACCCTGCATGGTTTTATACCAGACCCCCTTTTCCAATCCTTTTCCAATAATGAACGTTTATGAAAATAGTCTTTCCAATTATCGTAACACTTATTTTTAAATTTAGGAAGAATATGCGATGGAACCCATTGCAGTCTCAATTTAACACCCTTTACACTTAATAAATCGATCTTAGATAGAATAGCATTAGCTACCGATATACCTCTTTGGCCAGAGGCGCATCGAGCTAAATGTTGTAAAGAACGTTTGCTGTCTGAGCAGATAACAATATTATTATGTTTACTACTATTGCAATAACACAATGCTTCAAAGATCGCAATAACCTCCAACGTCATAATGAACGCATTCTTATCTATTTTGAAGCAATTAATTTCACAACCCATTGGCTCACTAGGTACATAAAAGGCTGCTCCACGACCTTCTACACTCTTCAACCCATCTGTAAATATACTAAACCAATCATTGTATTTTAGATGCAACTCTCTAATAATTTCAAATTTTAATAAATTACTATCAAAAGATTGTTTAGAATATTTCACTACATGCAAGTCCCACATAATTACTTCGTGAACATTAATCTTGGTCATCCTCCTCAGAGACACAGATGTATAATTTATTCGTGAACATATTAATGTTGGTCATCCATGTCCTCAGAGTAAACATCTGTAAGGGATATGATGATGCTATATTTTTTACCTTCACTTCATTATATAAGGAAAACAGCAGTGGAATCTTTTTATTTCTCCTATAACTGTTTTGTCGAAGAATGTTTACAATACGCACATGAATCCGAAATGTCAGAGGTGCGTGCCTTGGGTTCGAACTCGACTTGGAAGTCCGACGGTCACATCACTACGCTATAACTTTATACTGCACTGCACAATTCCCAGCTAACACACTAGGAAGTAGTGAAGGCCCACTCTTCACTACTTGCAAGTGTGTTTTGGGGTTAAATTTTGAAGATCAAAATGGGCAGAGTCTCAGCATATTTTGAATAAACGCCTTTTAAACATACGCACTTGCATCAGTTTTACCTGGCCTGGGGTGGTGTTCTGTTTGTTTTTCATATATAATAATTAAAGTACTTACAGCATCCTGCGATTACATATTGTTTTCGTATACTTGTATTATCTTCGGCCGCCATAATACAGTTTCACTTCACACGTTAAGTAAATTTTAAATAAATTATAATTTTCTTTTCTTATTTTATAGCAATAAAATATAACCGTTATCTTGCACACCGTATTGAACTGTTAGAGTTATCTGTATGTTACACAGTATGACTCCTTATATCTTATATTAGCATAGGAATGAAACGTAATAGATAGGCGGTTAGGGGTACGCTGCAAATATAAAATATTTAAAACCACGTTTTTGAAAGTAACTCCTATATATATATTTTTTTTTTTTATGTCCACTACTTGCAAACTTATTGGCCTGCATCTCACCTGATGGTAAGTGATGATCAGGCCGGAGCTGCGGAGGTGGAAGCGAACTTCACCCGGGATCCTCAACCATACAGGATCTGGGTATCTTACCTATAAGTAAAAAAAAAACATTTTTTTTTATTAACTTCCGTTGTACAAAAACACTTATCTAAACCTATGCAGCGGTACAACTAAGGGAAAGAGTGTATTCGAGTGAACTCTGGCACCCAAAGTAAGATTTAACTTGTGTTTAGGGTGCCAGCGTCCTCGCCTATCATCATTTCAGCCAAAAGACGTCTACTGCTGAACATAGGCCTCCCCCAAAGCACTGCCACTTCGACCATTTTGTGCTTCCCGCATCCAGCGGATTCCTGCGGCCTTCACAAGGTCATCGGTCCATTTTGTGGGAAGCCTTCCAACGCTTCGTCTTCCGGTATGCGGTCGCCACTCCAGAACCTTTCGGCCCCATCGGCCATCTGTTCTACGAATATAATTTGAACATATAACAGTAGTTGTACGACGAGCACAGTATACGAGTATTATTATTAATTTACTTACTAATAAATGCATACAATATGATGTGACCTATTAAAGTTCCTATGTGGGGGTATGTGTATACGTATTGAGAAAGATAAATATTGTGAAAACTTGTGTTTATGTTATACTGTGTAAATATACACACACACACTGTGTAATATGTGTATATATGACCTTATTATCTACAATAGGTTAAGCGATTGATACATGTAGTAAATCTTCAGTCTTAACGTAACTCAGTGTCAATAGCCACTTTGTGACCTTGCTCTTACATTCATTTAGGCACATGGGAGCAATGGTGCATAGCTTATTTATTTTATTATATAAATGGTTGGACAGAATATCTAATGACGCTGAGCAAGGGCCGTTCTACATCCGTGGGTTGAGCATACCTCGAGGTATCTATGCTTTTAGCAGCATTCGGCTTGTATACCACAGAGGGATGCTTCCGCAGAATAGTACCAAGAACAAAGAGCTGTCTTACAGTGAGGACCCGACATTCGGTGTTGAGAGCCGAGGTAGAGTATCTAAACGGCTTCGAGGTCAAAACATTGAGGACAGCTCTCTGTGCTCGTACCCGAGGCAGTAAGGTTGTCTTGGGAATCCCACCTAATGCAGTAGTTTTTTATGATTTGACACACGACACATGCTTTGACATAACAAACAGTTTTAATGGTACGGTAGTCCGCGGAGAGCATTAGTCTAAAAAAAAAAACTCTTGCAGAATCGCGATATGAGATTGGTAAGATGAGGTTTCCAGCTCAGAAATATCTACTTAGACTCCGAGATACTTAACAGACTCACACCTTGTGACTTGTGAGTTGTGGACAGCCGCATTGTGAAGAGGATAGACCGCGTGAGCGATTATGAGCTCTAAACGCCATTGAATCCGGTGGAGGGAGGTTAGTGGATAGTAAGGAGAAAGGTAAGTATACTGTTTTCTTAAGATTTAAGGTTAGAATGTTATTTGATAGCCATCACTGAGTTTGGAGCAAGTTCCGCGTATTTTACTGTTTTAGGCCAGTCACTGCCGTGAAGAAGCAAGGCCGTATCATCTGCGTAAGTATAATTAATGGAACAGTTAATTAGAGACATTTTGCACAAGTTATTAATATTAATAAGAAACAGGGTAGGGCCAAAAATTGAGCCCTGAGGAACGCCGAAACTCAATGATTGAGTGTCACTAAAAACGTCATTTAATTTGACGGATTGGCTACTGTCACACAAGTAATCCTAGAAAATTTTTGAGGTATGTTCACGATTGCCCGCAGCTTCCAGCTTAGATAAGAGGTGGGGAAAAGACACAGTGTCGAATGCCTTGGAAACATCGAGGAAAATAGCCAAGCATTTTATCTTACTATGTAGTTTAGATACTACTTACATGATCTACCAAGGCAGCAACAGCATTTTCAGTTGACCTGCCCACCTCTAAAACCATACTGGTTGTTACTTAATAATTTGTATGACTCAACATAGTCCACTAACAGTTTATTAAGTATTTTAGAGGCGGCGTATCGAGAGAATACTCCGAGGTATACGAGGTGGATGAGAATTTGTCAGCCAAGTTCTTGCCAACATTGGCAAAAAACTCGTTAACTTTGTTGACCAAGGACTTTTCATCCGAAGACATCCTTAGTACCTCGTTAGGAGATTTCGCATTTAGGCTAGTTCCAGTGATATTTTTATTGATCTTCCAAGTTGCTTTAGGGCTGTTCTTAGCCGTTTAAAACTCCTTCCTTTCATAGTCATGTTTAACATTTTTGAGAAGCTTGTTACAAAAATTACGGTATCGCTTATATGTGACCATGAGAATGTTTCAGGATCTGCCTCTAGGGTTCGAGCCATGCTATCTCTATTTTGGATACAACGTAGCAGACCTTTCGTAATCCAATGTTTCAGGATTCTGGGTTTCGAAGACATGAACTGCCGAAACACAACAATGCTGTTAACATTGTTGTTATGTAGACAGACTTAGATAAGATGGTGGGTGGTATCTAGCCAGGCGGACTTAGAATAAGCCCTGCCAATAACCAAACCGAGCAGAAAATTTTGCCCCGACTGGAAATTGGACCCCGGACCTCAGTGTCTGAGACAGGTGGTCTATACACTAGAGGCAGTGAAAGTTTTAAAAAAATAATTCAATCCTAACCTTTTTAAGGTGAAGGCTACTTTCAATGATTCGTCATTATGATAACCATACCAAGACAACGCCATTAGCATTGTGCTCAGAGTTCATTATTTCCTATTTATGAAATACCCAGGTAGGAGATTGGGCAGTAAGGGCACCGTTGTTGCTACAGGAAAACAGTCTCGGGAGACTGTCCTTAACTTTAACGACCCAGACAAATTTTCCTTCCTTTCGTAAGCTCTCTGATGACTAGCAAAACCAAATAAGGTCTTGAAAACCCTTATCCTAACCCTTCATTCCTAAATTCATAATGGCATGGGTCTGGGGAATTTGTTGTGCCATTTCTTCTTTCCAGCTAAAGCACTAGGAAGTGGTGAAGGGCGGGCGTTTTCGGGAGACTTTCTTATGTAATTGTGACGTTGGCGGCCTTCACAAGGCCATCGGTCCATCTTGTGGGAGAACTTTCAACGCTTCCTCTTCTGGTACGCGGTCGCCACTCCAGAACCTTTCGGCCCCATCGTCCATCTGTTCTACGAGCAAAGTGCCCTGCCCATTGCCACTTAAGTTTGGCAATTTTTCGAGCTATGTCCGGTTACCTTGGTTCTCCTACGGATCACTTCATTTCTGATTCGATCACGTAGGGAAACTCCAAGCATAGCCCTCTCCATTGGCCTTTGAGTGAGTTTTAGCCTTCTGATAAGGCCCATTGTGAGCGACCACGTTTCAGTGCCATAACTAGCAATACGCACTGATCAAAGACTTTCATCTTGAGACACTGCGGTATGTGGGACGAGAAGATATAGAATAGGAGATTACTAATTATTATTATTATTTACTTGATTACCAAAAACGTATAATTTTTCCAAAGGAGTGTCAGTGGCACGACCTATGAATTATAATTACGCCTACCAAAACTGTCAAATTTATAAAATCATTACGGTGATAATGATCGGCGTTTCCAACACAATTGCATTAGCAGATTTGGCCCCGTGGGACACCTACTAGTAAAGCTGTCACCGCCCCCTTTGGATATCTACAATACCAGAGGCATCGCAGGGACGTTGCTATCACCTTCCCAGAGACATGAAATGTCTTCTTTTCTTCTTCGTCGTTCCCTTAATGTGGAGGATCGCGACCACATACGACGTATTTGTACGCTTCGCACGGGTGCAATCTTCTGATTTAGCGACATATCAAAACATTGAGATAACATTTCTGTGATTGTTAAGTAGTAATAGCCCAGTGGTGTGACCGTCAAACTGCCAAGTCTGGTCTCGAGTTCGAACCCGACGCACGCACCTCTGACTTTTAGAATTCATGTGCGTATTGTAAAATTATCACTTGCTTCAAAAATGGTGAAGGAAAATATCTTGAGGAAACCGGCATGCCTGAGAGATATTCTTGACGGCATGTGAAGGGGCGGCTTTGAGACTCTGACACCAGGATAGTCACTAACCACACGAAAAGAAGAATTGAGATTTCTGTCACTGTCCTATATCTAAGTTAATTATGAATTAATTCTCTAAATAATGGTGAAAAACCGAAAACCACATCACAGTTCATTGTGAAATTTAGAAGAACTAAACGGTCGGTAGCACAGACAGGCACGAAAACGCCTTTGTTTTATACTATCTACACTGACGAGCAATATAGAAAAGCCACTTGCAAAATGCCAAAAAACGTAAATGCACGAGGGGCTTGAACTAGTGTTCAAGCCCCTCGGTTTGATACTGACGCGACTTTGAAATTTTTTAGAATTTTTCGGTGTTACCTATATTATAATTTTTCGACAATTGTGCTTCTAATCGACGATAATATCCATCAGGCCATAGAGAGAAACAACCCACAGACCATATTAGTTCTATTTCATAGTAAAAACAAAGATGTACCGCCGTATCCCCGTACCGTATCCCCGTGGATACGGTGGGGCTTGACGGAGATACCGCTTTTGCTATTAATTGGGATACAATGGGGCCTTTAAATTTGATGAAAACCAAATTGTATATCAGCACTTTGAAATAATAACAACTCTCTATAATATAATATTATCACTGCATCATAATGCTATCATAAATTTCTGCGAGCAACTTGGAAGTGGCGGTCGCTCGGCTCGCGCGTAGTTGGTCACAGTTCTAACCTAACCTAACCTATATCACCCAGTTCAAAATGACGAATTATACAATCTGCCTGCGACTTAGACAATCCTACGACATAGTAATAAGCTAAGCATATTTATAGTGGAAACCATAATTTTTATAGTTCAATAAGTTTTAAAGCTAAACATTTTGAAGTGTGAAACATTATTTTTAAAGTGCGTTCATATATTCCCAAAATATAAACATCATTATAAAGTTAAAAAAATCTTGAAAACGGTTTTATAAGACGTGTTTTTTATGCACTGTTAAAGTTTACTTTAAAAGGCAAGACACCATTTTGAACGGATGTGAATTGTGAGTTTGTACTCAATAACGCATTGTATTATCTAGCAAAGTACCTAGTCAGACATGCAAAATCGTACACATTATCAAGAGTACACTTGAATGTTGCTTCAAGAAGCTATCTTGCGTGGTTTCTGAAATATTTCATGATAAGTACATAAGTGGCTTTTTATATTGCTCATCAGTGTATTTATTATAATAATGATGTGCGGAACCACTTTCAATTTATATTCACAATTGACTCATCGGGCGTGTTATCAAGATTGTAATAGGATAAACAAAGAATCATCTGAACAACTAAAAAGATAAAATAAAAAATCTAATATCTTGCTTGACTCATCGTACCGATAGTAAAGTTGCTACCACAGGCTAATCTTGGTCCATTATCGAACAGCCGCACGGGTTGACCAAAGTTTAAGCTAGGGTGTAAATGGATGGGTGACCATCGAAATCGAGACCCCTCCGTGTGTCGGAAAGCAAGACGTATATTTTTCGTCGGTTACCAAAACAAAATCAGCTGTTCTATACATTTTGGCCATGTAGCATGTGCATTTTAGTATGACAATAGACTTTTTCATTTCTTCTCTAGGGAGGCTAGAATCATGTGCTGAATTCATGGTAACAGTTTGTGCGTCGGTATCCTTTACACCATGTAGACGTCGTGGGTTTGAAAATCGAACAAAGTACACACATACTCCTAACTTCATGCAATTTATTTATTTTTCATCAGCACAGCTCTAAAACGGTGAAGGAAAATATGGTGAGGCTGGTATATCATTGTGCTAGAACCAAACATTCGAAGACATGACATCCACCAATCTCACTGGGCTCGCGTGGTAGATTACGACTCATTCTCTCTCACGGAGAGGTCTTTGTCTCAGCAGTGAATGTGAACAAATTGGTGAGTCCTATACTTAAACAAGTAATTTTTGTATATATATATTTATATATATTTGTAATCACGTTCTCGAAAACTGCTCTAACGATTTCGATGAAAGTTGCAATAGAGTGGTTTACGGGTGCGAAACATAAGTAAATAATAAATAAATAAATTCTTTATTTCACCAAAAGCCATCACATTACAAAATCCAAGGACTTCATCCAAGGCATAAAAGGCTTATAACTAGGTCACAATAATTTTAATACTCTGACTCCTAAACTAGGTGTATGTGCCTGTGCCTTAGGAGTCAGTGATTCTCCGCAACAACAAAATAAGGACGCTTCAATAATAAGCAAATGGTGTAAAAGAAAACAGTAGGATATAATTTATGTAGGAAAAAAAACACAAAATGTAAAACGTTTAACTGTGCGGTGAGGTGAATAAATATAGGGTTTGAGTGTATGTGTAGTGAGTGAGTGTGAGATGTGTGTGTGTGTGTGCATGTAGTGAGTAGGTGTAGTGTGTGTGTAGTGATATAGAATGGGTGTAACGAGTACACATCTGTTTATGTTTAGATTTAGATTTGTATGTATAGTTCATAATCACTGTAAATTACCCAGCAGAAGATCCTCAGTGTTGTCATAACTTAGTGTTTGGAGGTAATCTCTAAGTAGAGTTTTACATTGATATTTAGGGCTTGAATAAATTTTTATCTTTTTGTTTAGGAAGTTGTACATGTTAATGCTATTAACGTAGAATTGGCGTTTGGCAAAGGCAGTTCTATGGCGTTCGTGTGGAAAAACATTATGCTTAAGTCTGCCAGTCGGTTCCTTTGAAGGGCGGGCCTTGTTTGTGTAGGGTTGACAGGAGCACATAAAGTTGCCTGACTGTGAGTACTTTGGATAAATATATTTTGGGTGGCACCACCCCATACGGGCAGGCAGTACGTTAGGACAGACCGGCATAGAGCAAAATATACTAATTTAAGCGTTTCGTAATCAGCAGAGTTTCGTAGCTTCTTGAAAACGTATATTAGTTTACGTATGCGGGACGTGACTTTGACTATATGTGGATGCCAGTTGAGATGCTGATCAATGAGTACTCCTAAATATCTTACACAAGAGGATTTGGCGACGAAGAGGCAACGCGTTGAGGAACCGCAAACGTGTGCTTTTAGGGTAAGGGAATTTGAGGGACACAGATTTGACCGAATAGCAAAGGGAACGTATACCGTCTTATCAACATTTAAAGTGAGCAAGTTATCGGCCAAACATTTAATTACGGTAGACAGTGCAGCCTCGGCGTTTTGGTAAGTCTGAGGCCAGTCATAACCATCTACAACAAGGGCAGTGTCATCAGCGTATGTATACATCTTGCAATTGTCGAGAGGCAGTTTGCAGAGGTCATTGATATAAATGAGAAAGAGTGTAGGCCCCAGAATGCTGCCTTGCGGAACGCCGTATGTGATTGGAAGCTCATCACTTTCGTGTGGGCCGATTTTCACTATTTGGGTACGATTACTGAGATAGTCTTCGAAGATTTTCAATGGGTGTCCACGTATTCAATGCATTCCATTTTACTCAATAGGACTCGGGCTGAAACGGTGTCAAATGCCTTTGACAGATCAAGGAAAATACCCAGGCATTTGTGTTTTCTATCTAGCGTCCTAGCCACGTGATTAGATAAATCCATGACTGCATCTACGCTAACTCCATTTCTGAAACCGAATTGGTTATTCGCTAAGATGTTGTTTGCGTCGAGAAAACTGATCAGGTTCTTATTCAGAATTCGTTCTAAAATCTTTGACAGTGCTGTTAAAATCGAAATTGGACGGTAGTTATTGACATCGTCTTTGCGCCCAGACTTATGAATGGGGTGAAGTACTGCTTTTTTAAACGCCGTTGGAAAGACACTTGCACTTATAGACAAATTAGAGATATGTGTAATAATCGGAACTAACACGCATCTCGAGGCCTTTATTATTTTAGTCGGTATACAGTCTAAACCAGTAGCGCAATCAGTCCTGAGACCCAAAATAATGGAGGAAATGTCGTCTTCGGTAACCTCATAGAGGACCATTGAGCTACACGAATTTGAATTGGACACAGAATTGGGCACCAGTGAGGGAGATTTAAATTTTGACGCCAAGCTACTGCCTACATTAGCAAAAAAGTTGTTAACGTGATTAAGCGAGGATTTTGGGTTATCAAATAAATGCAACAGGTCAAAAGAGGGGGTAGATTGAGTTTGAAGATCTGACACTTTCTTAATAACATTCCAAGTTGCCTTAATATTATTTTTTGCATTACGAAACTGTTCCTTTTCATACGAGCGTTTAAGTTTTCTCAGCAGGGAGTTACAGAAATTGCGATAGCGCGTGTAGGTGATTTTTAATGTAAGGTTATCATCCGATTTTTTGAGCTTGACATGCATGCGATCACGGTGTCGTATACAGCGGAGTAGCCCCGGCGTAATCCAGGGCTTCAAATTACGTTCTCTTCTTGGAACAGTATGTTCCCGAGTGTGGCTTGTGACAATAGAGGAGAGATTAACTATTAACGCATCTGCAGCATCATTAGGATCCGAGATTGACAGCATTGGGGACCAGTCATGGATTTTGATATTCTCTATAGTGGATTCGTAGTCTATTTTAGGTTTAGTACGAGTCACATCTGAGTTGGAACTCCTGGTTTGTAAAAACAATAGCAGTGGTTCGTGATCCGTTATGGATGATTCAATAACAAAGGTCGTAGCAAATTTATTTGTTTTGAGTAAGATGTGGTCTAAACAGTTTGTAAGCCGTGTCGGAAACAAAGGAGCTGGGGCCGTACCATGAACATTTTAAATACTTGCCAAGTACAGGACAGGTCAACTTGGCATTATAACCTGACAGGTTTTCTATTTGTACCATGAGCATTTCAGTCTGACCTGCAATGTATCAACTTCAGACCTGCTACGCTACCGTTCACCGGTACGTCATATTATAAACAAACGTTCGGAAATACTTTTTCGGAATGTTACCGGTTTTACGGTTATATAAAATTAATTTGATAACAGTATAAAATGATCAAAAAAATTTAATAAAACATAAACTAAAATATAAATAAAACTATGTTTCGCAGCAAAAAATCTTATGTAAAATAAAGGTACCACCAACAACACCAACCTACTTGAATGAAAACTTACCAAAGCTATTGCTATTTTCGAACGAATATAGCGTGTCAAATAAATTGTCAACAAGACAAGAATATTTATTGATGACATATAAAAATTGGAAATATAAAAATATTAGATTTTTTTAATACTTAATCACAAGGATTGCAATGGGGTACAAATGGGGTATAAAAAGGGCTCAAACTCGAGAAATGTCCCGCAGATTGTGGACGGAAGTGACGGAACATTGGAACATGATGTGAATTCTATTGTTGGTGGAGACATGAGGAACAGGGTGTAAAGTTCACTCTTCTCATGAGAAATGGGAGGCTCCTCCGACCAGACGGGTGTTATGTCTGACGGGCAACTGCCCGAAAGTTGTTTTCGGATAATCTTATATATTTATCATGCAAGATTTTTGTAACGTCATGTCTTTACTGCGTATATAGTTCGTATGTAACGGTGTAACCGCTACAGTGCTATCGATGATTCAAGAGGCTGGGCAGCTGTAGTTTCTTTTTTACTAAGACTACGAATTGTTTTTACCCAAAACATCTATTAAACATTAAATTGGTTTTTATTTATGTGTATTGTGTTCTTTATTTCTATTTCTTTCACATCTACTCACTCGTACCATTTCTACAACATAAGTAGATGACAAAGAGACGTGTTTTTTTGTGGTCTATAATTTTAAATAACGCTACAATAGTATTATATTCACAAATTAAATACTTACGTTTTTTATTTTAAATTACAGAAAACAGTTCAATAAAAGTAAGTTTTACACGCCTGCTTAATATGACAGCAGGGCAGCTCAGTTTTCAAGGTTTTACATGTCAAAAATGACTTGATGGTAGAGCCTATCGCAGGTCAGACCAGTGAAATGTTGTCACGTGACCACTGAGCGGCTTTAGTCACGTGATCGCTGGCTCGCCTGTTATTTGACGTGTTCATGGTACAAAATAGCCCGACAGTTCACTTTCCGTCGAAAATTGACCTGCTATAAGAGTGCATGGTAAGCCCCCTGGAAGAAGTCCGTTAGAGGCAGCGCAGGTTAAGTACTCATCTGAGTGACCATCAATATTGTCAACCTTAATATCAATGTTCATATCACCGATCAGGACCACGGAAGGAGTTGGTAATTTGAGTACGTTATCGAGACTATCAATAAAGTTGTCAATGCTTTTAAAAGAAGGATGCGACAAATGAGACAGTTTGCGTCAACAAAATGTGGCTCCTTTAACGTAGATAGCACACCCGTCATTTTGGTTGTATGTGTTTTTAGTGTAGTATGACGTGAAGCCATCCAAGGTCGGCAGGTATGAAAGTTTGCTTAACCAACACTCAGTGAGAACGAGCACGTCGCTCTGGAAACCTAATAATCGCATAAGGACTGAAACTTGATCGAAATTTTTAGAAATGCTTCGTATGTTTAAATGTAATATTTTTAAACCTTTTTTAGGTTCTTTTATAAACTGCGCGCAACTCTCAGCTTGACACTTGAACGATTTTGAAACATGGAGCGCGTCTATTTCATTATTTATAATAACTAGATTAGCCATTTGTATATTGCAGAAAAGTTGAACGAAAAAGAAGCAAGAACATTGAAAGATCGTAGTAACCGTAAGTAAAAATAAAAATCATTACAATAACCCCCTTTTTTTCTTCGCCGTAGTTGGGTTAAAAGGTTAGTATTACAGTCTGTGTAGCAGATTTACGGACAGAAATATTTATGAACAATATTTGAACTATTGGTAATTTATAGTAGGTAACAGTTTGGCAGGACATAGTGTATTAGCGTGTATGGTGGTGATATAGTATTTTGTAGTTTGTATGTATGCTTGTGTATGTGTAGTGCGTGTGCTTGTGTTTTGTTGTATGTAAGGTGTACAAGATAATTGTAGATAAGAGTGTATTGTTTGGTGTAAAAGTTAATTTAAAAAATAAACATAGTATGAAAAGAGAGAAAATGATATAAAAAATAGGAACATTTTGAGATAGTCAGATAATGTGATTTGGGTTCTCCGGGTTACTGAGGCATTTTTCAGAGCTCACAAGAATATGTTTATCTCCCTCTACCTTGCGCAGAAATATATTGCCATTGGAGATCCTGCAGAACTTATTTAAAGGTATTTTTGACATAGATCTTGCTAGGTCTCACATCTGGGAAATTTTGTTTTTTCTGTATTTTCATCCAAGCAGAACTCGGTCGCCAAAGTTTATTACAAGATGGCTACTTTAGGATAATGACATGGCAGCATGGACTTTGTAAGTTATTAAATGAGCATTCTCTATTTTCACCCGAGCACTAAGGCAGGTCGACCAGGCACTAAGTATAATAAGCTGACCTTATTATGTTTCTAATCCTGTTAAAAATAAATATTTATTTGTCTCAACGAGATATATGCAGTTGTCATCCTCATCACTTTACAAATAAATAACACATAATACCTACCAATCAATCAGGTCAATCAATCAGGTTAAGCTACTCTTGCCGCGTTTCAGATCTTGTTGGCCCAAAACTTCATCACTACCTTGGCGTCGTAGGTGGCAGCGCAGAGGTCCCTTTGACTGCATGTTTTTTTGGGACACAGAAGGTTGTCAAACTCAAAGTATTTATTTCAAATAAACCAATTACAGGCACTTTTGAACTGTCGAGGGGTCAGTCAGTCGGAAAGATGAAGCTTGTTAACCATTCCAAAGCGTAGTAGGTTCCTATGGAGAAGAACGAGCAAGAAACTTCCACGGACACTTTTTTAAATCAAATATTGTTACAAAATATTGGTTATATCATTCATGTTGAAATTATACAAGTGAGAAAAATGTAGAACTACTTTACCAGGTTGGAGTAACATCTTTTTATTTGTGTCCGGAGACTGTTCAGGGACTTCCAAGTGGACCATGAAAGGATTCCTGCAGGGTGTAGCAGGGATATCCTACTTTGGTGATAGATAGTAGGTTTTAAGGAGGGAGAAGAGTATCCTGCCAAATGCTATGTTAGTTGATTGAGGTACCTAATAGGTTAAGTACGGTAGTACTTACATACCTACCATGAAATCGACTCATCCGTAGAATAAAGTCCGATCTGCAGGATTGATAGTTTTCAGTAGAGGTTAGAGAAGTTGTGGATCTGTGTAACTCTTAAACGGTGAGACTTGACATTTAGATTTTTTGGTATGTTGTAGCAACGCCCCAACCTAGTAAAATGCTATGTAGTGTATATTTCTTATCCTTTTATTTCAAGAGATAGTGCGTTCCATATCAACATCGAACGTTTTATGGCGGAAAAGCGGGGGTCCGTAGTGAACATTATACGTTGTTTTACGGAGACGTCTGAATTAAGTGACGTTTTATATTAACCTGGGACAAACAGCGGCCGGACCCGCCGGACTGACGAACGGACGGGGCGCCCGCACCGCCCCCACTCCCGCTCTTGATCACTCCAACAACGCCCCAGCGTAGTTAGCTGCTATGTAGTGCATATTTCTTATCCTTTAATTTCACTAGATAGTGGGTTCCATATCAACATCGGATGATTTACGGTGGAAGAGCGGGGGTTCGTAGTGCACATTATACGTTGTTTTACGGAGACGTCTGAATTAAGTGACGTCGCATGATCACTCCGTACGTTTTTGTGCGGAGCTAAATGTCAGATAACGTTATTCGATTCCATATTTCCGAAACTAAATAAGATACGAAAATTCTAAAACCGTACGTCTGCAGAGTTCGTATTCCTTATCTCGTCTAGCTATTTAACTCGTTTTTGCTCCATGATCACATCGGACTCTGTTCTACGGATGAGTCGAAATAATTTAATTGTCTACAATCTTTGTTCTACAATATGACGAATCATACAATCTGCCTGCGAATAGATTTATTTAGACAATGGTGAAAACATTTCTGCGGCAAATTTTATGATTTGTCATTTTGAAGTGGGTGAAATAGGTTAGAATTGAGACAAACCGCGCGCGAGCCGAGCGAGCAAAGCGACCGCTACTTTCAAGTTGCTTGCAGAAACGTTTCACCGTTGTCTAATTACCCGTGTTTTCGCAATATTCCTAGAGTATCCGATTTAATACTTCAAAACAGTTTCTTTTTTAACCACAACGGGGAAGTTCTTGGCCTGCTTCTCACCAGGGGGTCTACCACCACCTTTAAAGCAGTATTATTTTAATTTTACTTCATTGGGGGAAAGAGATAGAGGTATACGTCCTGTAGAGCTTCATCTAATTCACTACCATTAAAATAATACTGCTTTAGAGGTGGTGGTAGGCCCCCTGATGTTATGTGATAATCAGGCCGAAGGGGGAAGCGAGCTTCATCCGGAATCCTCAACCACAGAGGAACTGGCTATCTTACCTCTAACTGCCGAAACACAACCGTGCTGTTAACATTATCGTTAAGGCGTCAGACTTAGATAAGATGGTGGTAGCTAGCCAGGCGGACTTAGAACAAGCTCTACCACCAACCAAACCCAGCAGATAATATCTCCCCCACTGGGAATCGAACCCGGGAACTCTGGGTCTGAGACAAGTGATCTAAGCACTAGACCACAGAGGTAAAGAAAAGAAAGAAAGAAAGAAAATACGTTTATTCGCGTTAAACATGACGCAAAGGAAGAACACAAAATAAAAAAATAAACAAGTTGACGGAAATAATGCGTCACATACACGCAAAACGGCCATCGCTCAGCATAATGCTGCGACCCTATGCAAGACAGAGCCCAAACGGTGGTTTAGGTTAGGTGGTTTGATTTCACATTCATTCCCTTTCCTTGTTATTATATTCTCTTCATTCCTCCACATCATTACGTCTAGAATCTAATCATAAGAAATAAATAATTCCATCCGCTATTGTTTTATGATAGGTCTAGAATTTAAAAACAGAAATAATAAATTAACTTTTTTAATAATAATATCCCAGGTTCACAACCAATCATTTACTCAAGAGCTCTTGGATTTCCAAAAGACTCTTTCCCTTTGTCTCAGGTACAAAAATGATAGAAAAGAAGAACGCAATGACGCAAGAGCTTGAAAAGATCCAGAAGACGACGCCAGGTCCCCACGCCGACATCATGTAACCGAAAGCAGTTGTTACTCCGAAACCGAACACCCAGGAGATGGTTACCGTGATCGTGCCACCAAAACCTCTGCAGGTGTCCGTGAACATTTCACCGATGAAAGTGTTGGGGATAATACCCATACCTGGAGAAGAAAGAAATTAGTTATTTATTATTTTTTTCTAGCTGACCTGCAAAAATCCTACAGCCAAAAATTCGAAGACATTTGAAATCTGCAGGCTTGTGTCTGATTATGCTTTGATCATACATAATTACTAGCGGACCTGGCAGACGTTGTCCTGCCCGAACAGCGCCGCCTACCGGGTCCAATTGTATTTTCAAACCATCCAGAAACCCACTCAAATATACACACAAAACTTCATCCAAATCGGTCCAGCCGTTTAGGAGGAGTTAGGTGACAAACACACGTAGCGAAGAATTATATAAGGAAGATTATGCTATTTTGTAGCTGGTTTGCTGTCAAGCAAGTGGATTACAATGCCTTTATCATTTATCTCTCTCTCTCTCTCTTCCTGGCTATGTATCCCACATGGTGGTGGGGTCAGCCTTCCTGGTCTTTCTCTTCCACTTCGCTCTATCCTTGACATCGTCTTCGGATACCTGACACTCTTTCATGTCCTTTAGCACTACAGCTTTCCACCAAAGTCAAAGTCAAAGTCAAAGCATTTATTTCAAATAGGCCTTTGAAGGCACTTTTGAACGTCAAAATTTACAAATTATAGTTATTATATTATTGATTCTACCGCCCCTTCCAAAATGTAGTTTTCGTATGGAGAAGAATGGGCAAGAAACTCCACCGTTACTCTTTTAAAATGTTTTACAATATTTTGTATAAGTACATTATTTAAATTATAATATGTGAAGACGATGCACCTAGAATAAAATTACTGTATACAGTAAGAATAATTTAAATTGGAGCAAACGACAGATAAATTAATTATGTGGTAGATACATGGTGTTCACATATTCACAAACATTGTAAAAATAGACGAATCTACTAAAAATTTACAATTAATAAGTCAGTGTGTGAGGAACTAATCACAGGATGTAAAATCAATGTCATATAATGAAAAATAAATACAATTAAGTAAGCAACCAGTTTGATTTTGTTTAGACTCTAAATTGTCCTATGGAGCAGGACCAGCATGTTTCCAAGCATTCTTATCTTGGATATAATCCTCTAATCTGTAATATGCTTGTTTACAAAGTGTACTTTTTACATGAGTTTTAAATTTTCTTTCATTTAATTGTAATATATCACAAGGTATTTTGTTGTAACATTTAACACAGTACCCCATAAAAGATGTATGTACTTTAGATAATCTGAAAAATGGTTGATCTAGTTTATCTTTATTTCTAGTATTAAAATTATGTCTATCACTTATTTTATTAAAAAGATGTAGATTTTTCCTTACATACATAATATTTTCATAAATGAATTGGCAAGGAACGGTCATAATATTAATCCTTTTAAATAGTTCCCTGAGAGATTCGCGACGACGGAGATCATAAATGGCTCTGACAGCTCTCTTTTGCAAAATAAAGATAGATTCAATGTCAGCAGCCCGACCCCACAGTAAAATACCATACGACATAATGCTGTGGAAGTAGCTAAAATAGACCAAACGCGCGGTTTCTACATCTGTTAACTGTCTGATCTTTCTAACAGCATAAGCGGCCGAGCTTAGCCGCCCCGCAAGAGATGTTATATGAGGTCCCCATTGTAATTTCTCGTCTAGCGTGATTCCCAGGAAAACCGTTTGATTAATAAATTCCAGTTTTTCTCCATTCAATATAATGTCACATTCGCTACTTCTAACATTAGGTAATTTAAATCTAATGCATTTGGTTTTATTTTTATTCAGTACCAAATTATTTACCGTAAACCAATCTTGGACCTGAAGAATAGAGCTATTCACGTCGTCAAGATTTTGCGACCGTCGGTTGATTTTAAAGATCAATGATGTGTCATCTGCAAATAACACCATCTTCGGTTGATTTTTCACCTTATTTTGGGTCTGCCTCTGGGTCTTGGACTGGGAATGGTACGTTGTAGCGCTAAGTTGCCTACATATTCAGGCGGCCTCCTTTTTACGTGACCATCGCAGCCTACTCTCTTGCATCTTGTCGGCGATATCGCGAACGCCCAGGCTTCCTCGCACGTACTCGTTCCGGATTTTATCAAGCCTGGTAACGCCGCACATCCACCTCAACATTTTCATTTCAGCAACTTGAATGGTATTCACGTTCTTTTGGGTAATGGCCCACGTTTCACTGCCGTACATAAGGACTGGTCTTATGATGGTCTTATATACCATGCCCTTTAGTTTAACAGGCATTCTCTTATCACACGTAACACCAGTTACTTTTCGCCATTTTAGCCACGCTGCAGCTATTCGGTGCTGAATGTTGCATTCTACGTTCCCGGAATTGTGCATCATACTCCCCAGATAATTATATTGATCGCACAAGGTGACCAATTGTCCATCGATGGGAATCGAACTGTTGTCGCTTGGATCTGGTTCGTTAAGACACATGAACTGGGTCTTTGCTACGCTCAGCACTAGGCCACCGGCCTGTAACTGGTGTTTCCACGATGAAAGTGCCTGCTGTAACTCAGCACGGCTCTCTGTGCAGATGGCTACATCGTCAGCGTATATAAAAGTCCACGCTGCCGAATTCTGCGCCAACTCAGTGAGTGAATCCAAAACACAGCAAAACAGGAAGGGACTCAGTACCGAGCCTTGATGTACGCCTTCTGTGACCGCTATTGGTTTTGTCTCACCCACACTGTCCGAACCATTGATCTCGCACCCCTATACATGTCGGCAACGATGTTAATATACAATGTCGCCCATGCGCATGTGACCGCCCGTAATTTTCTGAATATTAATGAAAAAATATCGAAAATAAACTTCAAAAGGTCTATCTATAACATTTTTCACTAGTTTTTTTAAAATAAATACACAATTTTTTACCGAAAAAATGGTTTCGATTCCGTTTTTTTTTTTCGTAGTCGAGAATTTTTTGTAAAAATTTTAATTAACCTGTTAAAATAACTCATAAGCTTTTGGAAATAATAAACAGAATCCAAATCGACCCATAAACTTCGGAGATGTGTCAAAAAACAGAAAGCAAATCTTTAAAAAATTAAAAATTGAATAACATGAAAAAAGGTTATAGATAGACCCCCCTTTTGAAGTTTATTTTCGATATTTTTTCATGAATATTCAGAAAATTACGGGCGGTCACATGCGCATGGGCGACATTGTATTGTTCGGGGACATTTTTCTTACGAAGGCGATCGTTCAGATCGTTTATCATTTATCTATGAATTTTAAATATTGCAGCTTTGAGATGGACAGTAATTAATTGGACATGACATGCGGTTGTCTTAATTTTCATAAACTTACCATAATAATAAGCAATGCAGAACATCATCACTGATACTAGCGGGACCCATTGAAAGTTCTCTGCGATTTGGTAACCATTATCATATAGGTAGAAGTAAGTTCCAAGAACAGCCTGTAAAATAACGATAAAGTTATAAAGGAGAGCAAAACATAAGATCTGTTTGAAGAATTAATTACGATAGACAGGTATCGAAGAGTTATAGCAGACAAGCTACTTTTAGTATTGGCGATCGGTAACCAAACTCATTAGTCGCAAAACGCGATGCAGCTGCATTGGTGCATTCACCAAATGCCGATGCTAAAAATATCATGTCTGCACATAATACAGCCATAGTATGAATAACCAATTTGAAATACTTGGGAATTTAATTCATCTCTATACTTAGTTTGATATACATGTGAAGGCGAACTACGCATGAAAGACCTGACGTCACACAAATCCTGCATCGCGCAAGCAGAGTTGAGTTGTCCAGCAGATACGATACCCGACTGGTCGGAGGACTACCTTTTCTATGGAGGATGAGCGAACTTTATACCCCTTTATACATGGTGTTAGGGTAACACCGTTATCCTTCTGGTTTGATTTCGTTTATAGAACGTAAATTCAAATGAAAATCACAACTTTTTATTTTTAAAGAAAATCTTTATTTTTCCACAAGAGTATTTCATCTTACGCGCTAGGGTTGTTAACCTTGCGTCTCAACATGTGAAGCAGGCGCCGGGAACACGTCACGTGGCTGACGTGGCTAGACCGGTCGCGAGCGCATTTGAGCGACCCCTCACCCCACTACTAACGCCATACAAAAATATTTAATTTCTTGGTAGTACTAACTTTTGCGTTTGGGTAAAACTTAGAAATAAAAAATCACATCTGGCAGCCCTGCCACTACCTCAGTCAGTCAGCTGTCATTTCACCGCCGCTCATTTCTCGTGCGAAGTTGTTTTAGTATACCTATGAAGCGCCGGGAATTTGCCAGAGTTCCGTAATACGTCGGAACTCAAAAGGCGGATTCGTAGTCCTTTTAGAGACATAAGAAATGATACTGTTGTGCTTTTTTGAGCGCTAAATAACGTACGAAATCGCGCGGAGGCATGCGTGGCCGCCAATGGATCGCATTTTGAACAGAATAAATGTTTACTCTTATTTATTTTTATATTTAAGTCAACTACCCATAGTTTGAGTGACAACGGTGTTTACCCTTCCATCCTGTATACATAATGCTTAGATGGCGGCTTCGCGATAAGTTTTTATTACCCTTTCTGTATTTGTACCTTCGCACAACAAAGTTGAACTTACCAAACTCAATGAACAAACTGCAGAAGATGCCAACATTAGTGTTTTCCTTCCAATTCTATCGACAAGTAGTGGCGCAATAATCGACGCAAGGAATTGTGTAACACCAAATATTATAGTAGATATATGTGCGTCCATATTCGTTCCTGCCAATTCGAAAATAACAGTAACAAAAGCGATCACAGTAGCCATGCCACTCAATTGTGTAAAAATATTTAAAGATATTATTATAAATGCAGCTCTTCTATTAGACTTCACTGTGTATATCTCAGTCAGTTGAGCCATTTTTGTTTTCGGCTTATCATTCGTCTCTACTACCATTTCATCTATGTCATCTTGTCTACCAAGTAATTTTAGATTAGCCAATGCTTCTTCTGTTTTGCCTGAAATTGAAGTTTTATTTTAATTTTGTAGTCAGTTCATATATACCTATATGTATATGTATTATAGTTACAGTATCTTTTGTTGCTGCAATAAACTGATTCACTCTACTCCAGAAGGATGTTGTGTTATTGTTCAGTAAGATTTCAATGCACTGTGCAAAGACATTGTCACCAAAAAGAACAAAACAAATATTTGTTAGAATACGCTTATTTTCTAACAAAATTTATCGATTTCTAACACTAGAGCTACTCTTGCTGAATACTGTTGCAATGCAACTGTTTGGTAGGCAGATGTTGGTGTTGTTGGTTGTGTACTAACGTGTACCTACCAACGGTGAGCGTGCGGTATTTGGTATTCGACAGCTTGCGTCATCATTAATGAAAAGGTGATTGATGACTATGGATTGATGAGACATTCTTAAGGTTAAACTCTTACCCTTCATAACTTGATAAACAGCGGTTTCAGGTACCATAAAAAGTACTGCAACAACGTATTCGGCGCATAAAAACACAGCCATCCAATTAAGTTTTGCGTATGATACATACGGCCCCATTATGTACGCCATCAGGATGCCTTGTGTATTAGACGTTCCTGTTAGTGTTAGCAGTGTGCCTCGAACTTTTGTTGACCTGAATAAAATAAGAAGATATTTTACATAATGTGAACGGCTATAACAAAAGAGTACAATTAAAGAAACGGCTATAACAAAAGAGTAGGATCAAAGAAAAGATAAAGAGCAGTGATAGCTTAGTGGTGTGATTGTCGGACTGCCAAGTCATAAGTCTCGATTTCGAACCCAAGCTACGCACCTCTGACTTTTCGGATTCATGTGCGTATTGTATAATTATCACTTGCTTCAAAAACGGTGAAGGAAAACATCGTGAGGACACCTGCATGCCTGAGAGATATTTCTCGACGGCATGTGAAGCCAAGTGAGAGCTCCATGGGTGGCTTTAAAACTCTGACACCAGGTTAGTGACTAACCACATGAAAAGAAGAAGAAAGAAAAGATGCATATATCCAACTTTACTTTCAAGCACCATCAAGATGATATGGCTAGAAACACCGAGATGACGACTAATATGGAAGAATAAGACGTATTAAGCTGTTTTCAGACCAGCGCGATATGTCGCGCGACGCGACATGAACAATACAAAACTTCACGGTATAACAATAACCGGTGTCGCGTCGCGCGGCAAATCACGCTGGTCTGAAAACAGCTTTAGGAAGACGCCAAATTTTGCATAAGGACAGGAGGATGATACAACATTCTGATACTCACGCCAATTCTCCAATGTAGACTAGATTTGTAACAAACAACACTCCACTACCAACGCCAACGAGGATTCGAGCTACGTATATCAAAGCTAAGCTTTTGGCAACTGCTAGCAAAATGTAGGCCAGTAAAAGCATGCTTCCACCGAAGTATAGGCAAGGCTTTCTCCCTACCACGTTACAGAGGTAGCCTGAGATGTAGGGACCTGGAAGATAATGTAGAATGTTATTGGTCAAGTAGTAAAGATGGATGTGTTGAGAGATCTTTAAAAAAAACATCCTATATTGATTGTTTCTCTGGCTATACGAATACTTTTATTACGTCTGTGGTACACCAGTATAAGCCGGTCTCGCATTCTTTTCAAATTCTGTACTACGCTAGGCCAGCTGAAGGTCGTATACGTAGTTATCTATTCTATGGAATTAGTTAAATATAATATCTACTACAATACCTCCGATAATCCCAATAAATCCAATGGACGCTATCCAGGATGCTTCTGCATCAGTTATGACACTTCCCAAGGGAGTTTCGTCAGGATTCCGCAGTTTGACAAATACTGGTGCTGTCCAGCCCATGCCAAAGCCCACTAGCATCTGTCCGAAATATACTGAAATTACAATAACAAGTGTTAGTAAAAGTGGTTGAGCACGAAAGTAAAGACTTCCATAGATGGAGACGTCAAACGGAATTGACAAATATTGGCGTGTGCTAGCTGACAAATAATCAGCCATCCCTTATATTGAGCCATTGAGTTACATAGTAGGTAGATGAAGAGGGGCTGGTGGCTAAGTAATAACAGCTGCACGGGTATGCTACGCTTACAGCGGTTGGTCCGTGGATGGGTGGCCATCTTTACATACCAAAACCCCTCCGTGCCTTGGAAAGCACGTTGAGACCGTAATTTGTAGATCTTTTATAGTTGTTACGGGTCGTCAGAAGCCCGAAAGTATGACAACCAGTCTTACTAAGGAGTATCGTGTTACCCAGTAACTGGGTTGTGGAGGTCAGATAGGCAGTCGCTCCATGTAAAATCCTGGTATTCAGCTGCATCCGGTTAGACTGCAAGCCGACCCCAACATAGTTGAGAAAAGGCTCGGCAGATGAAGTATTGTATGGGACCATCGATCACTAATTGGGACAGTTGAAAACTTTTCTCGCGTTTACGATGTTGGTCCGTTGGAGAAATTTCTTCAGTTTGATGGTTAATTTGACCACACCATAACATAACATATAATTATATAGCTTATTAATGTTCCCACTGCTGGGACACAGGCCTCCTCTCTGTGAGAGGGAGTGGGCCGTAATCTACCACGCGGGCCCAGTGCGGGTTGGTAGATGTGCTTTATGCTGAGCGATGGCCGTTTTGCGTAGATGTGACGCATATTTTCCCCCAAATTGTTTTTTATTCGTAAATTATTTCTTTTTTTTGCGTCATGTTTACCGCAAATAAACATATTTTCTTTTCTTTCTTTCTATGTCACATGTCTTCGAATTTTTGGTTCTAAGACGTATGCCGGTTTCCTCACGATGTTTTCCTTCACCGTTGACCACACCTTTCTGATAAAATACATGCTGTATTGCTATAGGTACCATAATAATGTATACAATCTAAGTTCACTGTTGTAACACTTGTAACTTATCTGACAGATGTGTTGCGCCACTTGTTCCCAGCTAACACACTAGGACAGAGAAGAGCGGGCTTTTGGGGGACAAATTTTGACCATCAAAATATGCTGATGCTTAGACTATTTTAAATAAACGACTTTTAAACATACGCACTTGCTTCAGTTTGACCTCTAAAGTAGTATTATTTTAATATTACTTTAAGTGTGGGAAAGAGATGAAGCTTTTCGTCCTGTAGAGCTTCATCCCTTTCCCACACTTAAAGTAATAAGTAAGCCCCACCGTTACCAATTGGTAACGGGTGACTCATGCGGCTTGAGTCACTATTGTTACTGCTAAATAATGACTATAATCGTCTGACGGCTGATTTTCTCTAGGGCCAGACGGATATTGTCGTCAATTAGAAGTAAAATTACCAAAAAATAAAATATTAGTAAAAAACTTTTTAAAACAAGCTTTTATTGAACTAAAAAGTACAAAATAAAACTTACGTAAACAGATAACTTTAATGTTTTCTTAAAAGCTTGAGGCTTATCTTTATGTTTAAGAAGGACGTTCACGCCTCAAGCTTTTAAGAAAACATTAAAGTTATCTGTTTACGTAAGTTTTATTTTGTACTTTTTAGTTCAATGAAAGCTTGTTTTAAAAAGATTTTTACTAATATTTTATTTTGTGTTTTTTAGCATTAGAATTTTGATAAAATATCTGTTCTGTCACTTTCACTTGTCTAAACAAATCCAACGAGTTCAACACAACAGGGCTACCTTGTAAAGTTGAGGTTTTCCTGTGGCTACCTTCCGGCACTATCATCAGACCTTAGACTACAAATTGGGAAGTAGTTTTTGTAAAAAGATCTTATTTAGTTGAGGATTTTCTATGACCACTTTCTATGTGTCATTTCTTTTCAGCTCTATCATCAGACACTGGATACTATTTTGGGCTATAGTTCTAGTCAAGACAAAACCAACCAGTTAAAACTCGATGGTAGTCTAGTTTTTTTTAGAAGTTCCTATGTTCATCTTCCGGCTCCATCATCAGACCCTGAAGTATATGTAGTGTGTGTGTATGTGGGTATGTATTGTGCTATTATACTTTCATTGAAGTATAATAGCACAATACATACCCATGTATAAAATGTCGTGTTTGTCCTGTTGATTATTGAGGAATCTCGTCGTCTGGAGCCAATCCCGGGTGCAGCAGCCAGGTAATGTTGGAATTTAGAACGGAATATCATAATTAAATGCGTATATAAAATTTCCTGCTTGTACTGTTGACCGTTGAGGAGTTACCTCGTCTGGAGCCAATCCTGGGTGCAGCAGTCAGATCATGATGGACTTTAGAATGGTCTATCATAATAAGAGCGTATATAATGTTTCGTGTCTGTACTGTTGGCCGTTGAGAAGTTCCCTCATCTGGAGCCAATCCTGGGTGCAGCAGCCAGGTCATAATGGATTCTAGAACGGACCATCATAATTCAAGCGTATATTAAATTTCGTGTCTGTACAGTTGACCGTTCAGGACTTTCCTCGTCTGAAGCCAATCCTGGGTGCAGCAGTCAGGTCATGGTGGACTTTAGATCGGTCTATCATAATTAAAGCGTATGTAATATTTCGTGTCTCTACTGTTGCCCGTTGAAGAGTTCCCTCGTCTGAAGTCAGTCCTGGGTGCAGCAGCCAGATCATGGTGTAATTTAGAACGGACTGTAATAATTAAAGCGTATATAAAATTACCTGTTTGTACTGTTGACCGTTAAAGAATTCCTTCGTCTGGAGTCAATCCTGGATGCAGCAGTCAGATCATGGTGGACTTTAGAATAGTATATCATAATTAAAGCGTATATAATGTTTCGTATCTGTACTGTTGGCCGTTGAGGAGTTCCCTCGTCTGAAGCCAGTCCTGGGTGCAGCAGCCAGATCATAGTGTAATTTAGAACGGACTATCATAATTAAAGGATCTATAAAATTTTGTGTCTGCGCTGTTAATCGTTGAGGAGTTCCCTCGTCTGGAGCCAATCCTGGGTGCAACAGCCAAATCATGGTGAAATTTAGACCGGACCGTGATAATTAAAGCGTAACTATATAAAAATTTCCTGTTTGTACTGTTAACAGTTGAGGAGTTCCCTCGTCTGAAGCCAATTCTGGATGCAGCAGTCAGATCATGGTGGACTTTAGAATGGTCTATCATAATTAAAGCGTATATAAAATTTCTTGTTTGTACTGTTAATCGTTGAGGAGTTCCCTCGTCTGAAGCCAATTCTAGATGCAGCAGTTAGATCATGGTGGACTTTAGAAAGGTCTATCATAATTAAAGCGTATATAATGTTTCGTGTCTGTACTGTTGGCCGTTGAGGAGTTCCCTCGTCTGGAGTCAATCCTGGGTGCAGCAGCCAGGTCATAATAGACTTTAGAACGGACCATCATAATTCAATCGTATATTAAATCTCGTGTCTGTACTGTTGATCGTTCAGGACTTCCCTCGTCTGGAGCCAATCCTGGGTGCAGCAGTCAGATCATGGTGGACTTTAGAACAGTCTATCATAATTAAAGCGTATATAATATTTCGTGTCTGTACTATTGGCCGTTGAGGAGTTCCCTCATCTGAAGCCAGTCCTGGGTGCAGCAGCCAGATCATGGTGTAATTTAGAACGGACTATCATAATTGAAGGATATATAAAATTTCGTGTCTGCGCTGTTGATCGTTGAGGAGTTCCCTCGCCTGAAGCCAATCCTGGGTGCAACAGCCAAATCATGGTGGAATTTAGATGGGACCGTGATAATTAAATCGTATATAAAATTTCCTGTTTGTACTGTTAACCGTTGAGGAGTTCCCTCGTCTGAAGCCAATCCTGGATGCAGAAGCCAGATCGTGGTGGAATTTAAAACAGACCATTATAATGAAAGCGTATATAAAATTTCGTATCTCTACTATTGGCCGTTGAGGAGTTCCCTCGTCTGGAGCCAATCCTGGGTAGCCAATCAGGTCATGTTTATCATAAAAATGTATTGTCATCGGAATTGAACCAACATGTAAAATGTCAACTCCGTAGAATTAGAGGAAGTGGTCTTAATTCAGCTTGCAAGAATCCACCTAAACAAACATACTAACTTACATACAAACAAACAAACATTGCAAGTTGAATAAAAGCTTTTAATTACAGATAACACTGAAAAATTCTGAAAAATGTCGAAAGTGACGTTTTGCGCGCGTCAATGTCAAACCGCGGGGCTTGACCCTTATAACTTTATATTGTTCTGGGCACCTAAGGGTTAAAATAATACTGCTTTAAGGCTGCCTGTCCACTGAAGTGGAGAGGAGAGGAGAGGAGCGGAGATGTGTCATTATTAACCAATCAAATCTAAACTCAGGGGCGAACTCCAGTGTCGCAGAGGAGAAAAGAGGAGCGGAAATGTGTCAATATTAACCAATAGAATCGCACCTCTGGAGCGGAGTTTTGATTCTATTGGTTAATATTGACACATCTCCGCTCCTCTCCTCTCCTCTCCTCTCCGCTCCGGTGGACAGTCAGCCTAAAGGTGGTGGTATTCGCCCTGGCCTTGGGTGTTTTGTTTGTCATATTAATAACAAAAGTACTTACAGCATCCTGCAATTACATATTGTTTTCGTATACTTGTTTTATCTTCGGCCGCCATAATACAGTTTCACTTCACACGTATAGGTAAAATTACAAATAATGTTTTATTTTTTATTTTCACACCGCATCGAACTGTTTGAGTTATCTGTATGTTAGTATAACTTTTTATATCTTATATTACCATAGGAATGAAACGATTAGATAGGCGGTTAGGGGTATGCGGCAAATATAAAATATTTAAAACCACGTTTTTGAAAGTTACTCCTACATTTAGTTTTATTTATAGGAAATAATATGTAAATCTTCCGAAAAACATATTAACTTCCAACGATCTGTGGTTGACTGTAATACTAACTAAGCTCTGATAAATGAATTACCGTAAAATTCATACAAAATTAACCGACCAAAAATTTTGTATTTGACATACAAACATGAGCTTATTCAAATTACAATTCTACGAAAAATAATCTGTAGGTACTTTCAAATAAAATAATAAATTTCCAAAAAAAATACCAAACTTCCGAAATAAATACAATGTTTCCGAAATCATAATGTTCTGCTAAAATAATCGTTTTCTTAAGCTCTTAGAAACCAGCTGAATTTCTACTATTGGAATTATTTTAAGGCAGTGTATAGAGTGCCACCACTGGCATTCTATCCCTATCGGATAAAGTGCCACTACAGGCACCCTAGTAACACCGCCTCGGCCCGGCCAAAGTGCCGCAAGAATTGGATTGTCATTGTCACTGTCACTAAGTCACGTCACTTGGTATTTTGTTTGATTGTCGAGGTTAGATCGCTGTAAAACACCACATTCGCAAAACATTACATTCTCTTGTGCCTAAACGGACCCTGGCACTTCGCCGGCCGCTACCGCGGCACCGCTCGCTACGCTCGCTCGGCTCGTGCGTTGTGTGGTCACAGTTCTAACCTAACCTAACCTAAATAACAAGTGACAGTGACAACGCAACGCTCACGGCACCCTAGCCGGGCCGAGGCAGTGACACTAGAGTGCCACAACAAACTCGCGGCACTCTATACACTTCGTTATTTTAATGAAAATAACGACCTACATCCCGCCCGAGCGCTTCGTGCATACTTCGGGTGACATCGGTTGCGTTCGGGTGCAGAGCGATAGGCGCTCACATTCGACTTATCATTTCGTTCGTTCGTTCATGTTTTTGTTTACGTTTTGCTTTGGTCGTCAGATGATTTGATAATTCGAACTTTGGCGAAAACTCTAGGGATTTTGTGAAAACATGGATAATTAGAAAATGGTGAAAACATTTTTCTGCGAAAAAAAAAGTTTTTATTTACTTCAAGAAGCTGTCTTGCGTGGTTTCAGAAATATTTCATGATAAGTTAGTGGCTTTTTGTATTGCTCATCAGTGTATAATTTATTATATTATTGATGTGCAGAACCACTTTCTATTTATATTCACAATTGACTCATCGAGCGTGATATCAAGATTATAATAGGATAAACAAAGAGTCATCTGAAAAACCAAAAAAGATAAAGAAATCAAGTACCATCTTGCTTGACTTATCGTACCGATAGTTGTTACCAAAGGCTAATCTCAATGTTGGTCCATTATCTAACAGCCACACGGGTCGATTACCGAACCGTTACGTATCGATACACCTCCGTGCGTAGGAAAACAAGTTAAAGGACACAGCACACATATCAACTCGGCAAGTGATCGTCATCGTATCAACTCGAATTCTATGTATGAAACTCCCTACTGCAACGCACACTAATCAGAATCGTAAAGTAATCGCCTCGCCTCGGGACTAGCTCAGAAACCGCGGTGCCGTGTGTGGTCAACTTGCAGGTCCCGCGCTTACGGCACGTCTTCCCCGCGCTTACGTTTCTCCGTACCCGAGCTTACGTCGCTTCATCCATCATTGCCCCTCTCACCCCTCCCGCGGCCTGCCTGCAGCACACTAATCCCGCGCGCCGTAAGCGCGGCGTCTCATCTAGCCGTAGCCGAGTCGACGTATCGGAGCTGCTGATCCGCTTTGGTTACGTGCTTACGTAAGTTTGACGCCTGTTTGACGGCGAGGCGAAAGGTGATGATCCCTTTCCAAGTTGAAATGTGTGCCGTTGCTCCCGGCTGTCATTCGTAGATCTTTGACAGTCGTTACGGGTAATCAGAAGCCGAAAGTCTTTCCAAGGGGTATTGTGTTACGGGTGGCCCGCGCGACCACCCCGCGCAGCTTGACAGCTAACGGTTTTGCGCCGGCGCGCGCGCGTCAGTCCAGAGGATAACTGGATTGTGGAGGCAGTCACGACATATAAAAAACTGGTACTCAGTTCCAGTAAGACTGGAAGCTGATTCCAACATTGTTGAGAAAAGGCTAGACAGTATGGCCCATCGTTCACGTCACGGGGTCTTAGTGTATATTTTTCGTCGATTATCAAAACAAAATCAGCTATTCCATAAATGGCAGTGTAGCTATTGCACTTTAGTATGACACAGCAGATTTTTTTAATTTCTTCGGTAGGGTGTCTAGTATCTCGATTGTGCTGAATTCACGGTAACAGTTTGTGCGTCAATGTCATACTACTCCGTGTATATGTAGGTCTTGGGTTCGAAAATCGAACAAAGTATGTACATACTCTTAACTTTATGCAACTTATTTATTTCATCAGCACTGCTCTAAAACGGTGAACATTGTGAAGTTCGGTATATCATTGTGCTAGAACCAAACATTTGAAGACATGACATCCACCAATCTCACTGGGCTCGCGTGGTAGATTACGACTCATTCTCTCTCACAGAGGTCTTTGTCTCAGCAGTAAACAAATTGGTAAGTCATATACTTACTACATAATATTAAACGAGCAATCTTTATACGAGCTACCTACACTACACAGTGCTATGTTCTTCTTCTTTATGTCGCTGGCACGGCTATTATAGTATATCTTGTTGGCCCAAAACTTCATCACTCCCACGGCGTCGTAGGTGGCAGCGCAGAGGTCTCTTTGACTGCATGTTTTTGTTGTTTTGGGGCAAGAGGGCAGGACAAAAGGTGGTCAAACTCAAACTCAAAGCTTATATTTCAAATAAACCAGTTACAGGCACTTTTGAATTATCAAGGGTGTCACGCACGCTGCAAAATGACATCTTAGGTGAGATCTAGCGGTAACGCCTTGAAGCTCCAGAGTGTATCAATAATGCAAATCGCACCTTTAAAGTAAAACCGTTACTAAACGAAAATTTTCATGAATTGAGTTATCAATGCCATCTATCTAAAATACACGTAAACTGCAAGATAAACTTGTAATTTTTGTAAAATGTAGTATTTTACGCCATTTAGCGGTAAATTAAAGCGTTACTAAACCGAGTTATGATCGGCTCACGAAATACAATATTGTGTCTATATCAATAAGAACATGTTCGTAGAAGAGTGATGACGGAAGTTTAAAGTAATACTGTTATTATTTGGATAAACACGGCTGTACGTCACAAAAAAGGTAAGTTGTTGATTTGTTTTAATAGGAAAAGTGTTTCAATTTGTTTAAACACAGTTTTTGTGTTATGAAATTACGCAATTCATAATAAAATTTCATTGATAAAATGTAATGCCAGCCACACACGTAACGATTTGCTTGCGCAAACTTAGGCTTGCGCAAATCTAATTTGACGTTTTTTCAAAGAAATTTGCGCAAATTTCTTCCCACACACGTAACGATTTGCTTGCGCAAACACAAATTTGCGCAAGCAAATCGTAACGTGTGTGGCTAGCATAATGGTAGCCACACACGTTACGATTTGCTTGCGCAAACTTAGGCTTGCGCAAATTTGCTTGACGTCGGTATTGACCACACACGTTACGATTTGCTTGCGCAAATTTGCTTGACGCCGGTATTGACCACACACGGCTCAAATTTGCTTGTGATATCATTTCTGTTTAGAGACCGTCCAGGTGTGTTACGCGGTAATGGCATCAATTGATGACGCTTTGGCAATAGTAGGAGGAGGCGGAGCGCGCGAGGGAGAGACAAATGTTGCGACCTCGCGCCCCTAGCCGCCGCCGTAGGAGACGCCCTGGGCGTCGGGAATCGCGAGCCGATTTCCGGCCACCGTAGGCGCGGGCTTGCGGACGGAGAGCAATGGGTAGCTCGATTGTTGATAAAAAAAAACATGAGGGGCAGTCTTTGGGGACTGCCGATGGAAGTGAAAACAGTATCCTATAATATTATGTTAATCCAGGTAATAAACTATCTATCTGCCTCATCCAAATCCTCGTGAATTCATGCAGGCCTAGTAGTTTTTGTTAGGTTTCTGCTCAGATATTGTGCACAACGTCTAATGATTGAAATACTATCTTGAATTCATGCAAGACTAGTACTTTTTGTTAGGTTACTAACAAATTCTACTCTCCCTCCGTCTTACGAATTTTCGATCAGGTTACGTGTCCTGACGCAAGTTTAACATTTTTTACCCATCCCAAAAAAAGTGCACAACACCGCCAAAGAAGTTTTTACTTCAAAAAACTACTGAAATTGGAACACATGCCCCACACTGCAAACTCAAATTTGGACAAGCTTGGAATCGAAAATTGAAAATCACACAAGCCTAGAAATTTGCGCAAACCTCCCACACACGTAACGATTTGCTTGCGCAAGCCTAAGTTTGCGCAAGCAAATCGTTACGTGTGTGGTCACCAAAAATTAAAAATACATAGAAACCAGTCCTGTCGCGGCGACACGTCGCCTACAGTTGCCGCCTGTGATCAACTACGGAATTGTACCCGGCGCACGCCAATAAAGCTCCCAATCGACAAGATTTTTTCCGACACCTTCAATCGTCTTCATCGTCATATTTCAGCCAATAAAACTTCCTCATGAATCACTCCGTCCATAGGTGAAAACCGTATGAAAATCCGTTCGGTAGGTTAAAGAAATCTACTGAAATTTGAACACATGCCCCACACACGCTCAAGCAAATTTGCGCAAACTCAAATTTGCACAAGCTTGGAATCGAAAATTTAAAATCACACAAACCTAGAAATTTGCGCAAATTTCTTCCCACACACGTAACGATTTGCTTGCGCAAGCCTAAATTTGCGCAAGCAAATCGTAACGTGTGTGGCTACGATTACAGTTTATATTTTATATAACATTTTATATGGCAATAGGTTTGCCTCATTATTCTAATTAAGTAATATTATTTATTTATTATTTATTAAACATTTATTTCAGACCAGGTCCATATTCTTGTTAGTAATACTTAAAAACTAATGTTAGTATTCGAATACAACACAGCTTAAATTACGACATGAAGCCGCACCCATCTTCGCAGCATGGGGGAGTCCCCCCGTAATACAAGTCAACATAACTTTGATTAGCCCTGAGTAGCTTTCGTGGATAGGGAAATAATGCTGTGACTGAAACTTTGTTAAACTAAAAAAAAATGCTATTTTCAGTTGGTTTGTTCCTAGTCGAACAGATTGTAAATGTAATAAGATACTTAATATGTAGTTAGTAAGATACGTACCTACATGCTGTGATTTAAAGGTACAAACTCAAGACTGATTGATAAATAACTATGCAAAATGATTGTATGAATCTCTCTTTAATTTGTAATAAAACATTATTAATTTCGAATGTTTTTTTATTTGGTAATATTATAACACCATAACAAATGCCAACTTTATGATTTTTAATTTAAATGTTGAATAATATTATTGTATTTATGAAATTTTAATAGTTTTCTATTTAGTAACATCAATATTGCACTGTAATTTCATAGTAATATACCATAATGAACAAATTATTAATGGTAAAGTGTTACTATAATAATATAAATCAAAATAAATAATACTGTTAATTAAAAAAAATAACTTTCCTAAATCACGTGTCATAATGTAAACTGAGATCTATAATATGACCTCATTAAATGTCCTATAGAACCCTGCACTCAGATTTTATTGACAAAAAACAGTGACATTTTTCTAATTTTGGCTCTCCTGTAAAATTGTATAATTTCGTTTAGTAACGGTTTTACTTTAAAGGTGCGAAATGTATGGCGTTGTGGTTGGTTTTAATAATTAAATTTATGTTGCTCGAGCTTTCCACATTTATTGACATACTTATGTTGATCAACAACATTTTATAGTCATGCAGGGTTTGATAAACAATAAATAAATAAATCATAGATTAGCAAAAGTGGACAGTCACTGACGATTCTGTTTAGTCTGTGGTTAGATACTTCTCGAAGCTTCCAAAACAATAGCGTTCTTTGATACGGCGTCTGCGACGACGACGTTGATCCTCGGATCCTGGTGAAGCTACGCGATGATGGTGATTGAACAGGTATGTTATTGGACGGGCACCGGTTCTGTGGATGATCAGACTGTGTTCGATCAATAATCTAATTGGAAATATATCTGTGTCGTTGTTTCAGCTGTAGCTGAACCTGTCTGGCTGTTTAGGCTAGCCTGAAACTGATACGAACGTGTGGAGACGTGATGCCCTGGTGCTATCCCGTGGTCTAGTGAATTTGCAGTCAGTCCCGACTAGAGGCGGGCAGGTGCTGGACTGATCACGGGTGTTGGCAGTTAAGAGGTTTGACCCAACGAGTTCGAGTGGGCAGTGTGGTCATCTTTCTATTGGAAGGCCTTACACCTATCTGATTCCTCGTGCAGGAAAGTCTCGCCGCATCCAGGTACGATTCTGCATCATCATCCTTACGGTCGACCCGTAGGCCACGCGTTCGTGGGAACACAGAGTTTTCTCTGTTGTTCCATGCCAAGGGTCTTCATTCCACAAACTGAGTCTAGAGGTTAATTCACAAACTGAGTAAGAGGTTAATTCATAAACTGAGAGGGAGTTATAAACTGAAGTCATACTACTACCTAACGTTTAATTGTAGTTGAACCTTAGAGAGAGAATATACATGTGACCATTTTGATAAGGTCTTTTCAGAATATTAGTTTATAAGACCAGTTGTTGTAAAGTCAATGTGTTTGGTTGTGTCTCTGGGTGCTTTGCCCCAAGTGTTATATTTCTTATAGGAGCACAACCATATAGGTCATTTACATACGATTGAGCTAAAGGTTACTAAACGTTCATCTCACGGATCCTAACAAGCGACCTTGAGCTTATAATTATAGTCTCATGTTTGTATCTCCTCTGACACGCGTTGTTACGGAGACAGAGCGTGTCAGGGCAGATGCCATTTTAAATATTAAGGTTGGGAAGGTTAATATAGTTTAGTGGCTTGCCACAATTGTGTGTACCTTGTTGATAATACAATAAACTTTGTAATGTGTAAAAGGTAATTGTTTAATTGTTTCTTTCCCAATACCTGATAAATTAACTTTAGCACGGCACCCCTTTTTCGACGGGTTACAGTTGGCGCCCAATTAGTATATAATTATAAGATTATATAAGGTGAACAATTAATAACGGAATCTCTCTCTCAATACTCTCAGTTTGTGGAATGTCGTATTAGTTTTAGGCTAGTTTTAAGTTTAAATATAAAGTGGTCAACGCACCACAATCAGAACACATTTTCTTTTGTTTGAACCGGTAAGGTGTACATGTGTATTTGTGACATTAACCTATTTTGTTTATTTGACCAGCACACAAGCTGGATCAGTTGTTTTGTGGTAAATTTTAATATTTTATTACCTAGGTTTCAATTGTTAGTTAAAGGTTAATGACCGAATTATCTCCTGGAAGAAGTTTGTGAAATATAAACCTACAATATTAGTAAAGTAAAAATACAACTAGACTATTGGTAAAGTATTGTTAATACTAAGAACCCACAATTGTTTGAAAAACATTAATTTAAGTACCATTTAAAGCAGGAAAATCATTAGAATATGCACTTGTGAAATACAAAACTAAAATTTATCTAAACTCATAATTGTAACTTGTTCATTTGAAATAGAATCACATATTATAATATACTTATACTAGAATACCTAACAATAAGTACAACTAGACTTTTGGTAAAAGATTGTTTAAATTCCACCCACTCTTGTTTGTAGAACATTAATTAACATTTTAAGATAACTTTGCAGTTCATATTGGTTTGTGAGGTTATTCAGTGACACAATAACAGTAATATTAACTATCGCTTGTTCTTTTGGTTGCAAAACACAGGGCACTATAACTTGGTAGTTTAACAATAAATAGTAACTTAGTATCACTTTCATAGAAAACATAAAATGATTTTATAATAACTGGTCGGTTACCTATAAGATAGTTCAATTAATATCATAACAGTATTCCCAAATAGTTATTTCAATTGTATTATAGGCGTAAATACAACACAACAACATTCGTTTTCATAAATTGTAAATTAACCTAGAAATAAAACACATTGACATTAATTATTTGTTATTGTCATTTTGACATTTTGACGTTAGAGATGCGTTCGGAAACGCGATTTTTTTTAAATTGATTAAAAAATTATTGCCATATAATTTAATAAAATAAAATCAGTATTATGGTACAAAAATAATAATTAATTATAATATTATTAGATAATATCCTCCAATGGAACAAATAGTGGTATTGTTGTTGAATTGTCGAATTACTGTTGCACGTATTGGTAGGGAATTTCGTATCGACCCAGGAAAAAAAAAAAATTTATTTGCATGTGTTTCTGATTTATACAATTATGACAGATGACAGCACTGTTGACAGCCAGACAGGGGGAAAGGTTCGACCATCATTTAGCGTTAAATTTAGACAAAGCCATGGACCATTTCAAGCTGCACTTATAGTTTTAGCTCGACCAAAAATCACGCATGGGTATTTTATTTTTTTTACTTGTAATACCTTGCTGTTATTTTAAAGCTTAATGTTGTTTTATCCACTACGCTGTGTACCTAGTGCTTTAGCAGCTTAGAGATTTGTGTTCTTCTTGTACACGGGATTCCTGAAACCGGAATTACCGTAAAATAGGTTCAATTCGCGGGATCAGAATTACGTAGCCTTGAAGTTAACATAACTCGAGTGCATTATGTTGGGCCTAGGCACGCAGCACATAGGATTTTTTTTTTTAAGTTATGTAATTTAAATTTTTAAACATAATATTTTACTTTCTAAAGGTCCATGGTCGTGAACCCATTAGAAATAGCGTGGCCCATTAGGCAGTAGGCACATAAAGGATAAAATTTAATAAAATAATCCAATGTTGCCCAATTTTTTATAAAAATTGACACTTATTGTCATGATAATAGTCTAATGGCATTTTTTTAAATATCTTTTGCTAAATTCGTATATAGCTCTGACTATATTTTGTTATGGAGCGGATAGTAACTCCTAAAATAGGCCTTTACTTAAATACATTTTCACCGAGATTTCACTGACCAACTAGTTTATCGAGATTCAAACCAATCTCATGACATTTCTTTAAAATTTCTGCACTTATATTTTCGGCACTTAGGTCGTGTATTTCAATGAAACTGAGAAAGTCCTCCCTTAAAATACCTTTATAAACGTATCTCGCACATAAAGACAATTGCTCAGTTCCACTCACATCTAAAGTTTCATCGCCAAGAATCGCGAAACACTCTGAACTATTTATTTGTGTCACAACTTTTTTCTGAATTATCTTTCCGCAAGTATCTATTATTTCATTTTGAATAATAGGGCTAAAATACGTTGCATTTTTAGGGGTTGTAATGATATGATCTTTCAGGATATTATCATAGCTTGCTCGGTATCGTAGCAGAGCCCTGAATTTTCCATCTTTACTAAGTGGCTTTTCTAAAGTCAATGGTCCACTGTCTTTGTCTCCACGAAGCGGCAACTCTTGCTCTCCACAGAAGATGATAGTTGCGATTATAGGTTTTAGGGCTGTTCTATTTCTTTCCTTTTCTTTGAGCCTTTGATCATTAAGCAGCGATGCAACGTCTATAGCTGCTGAATCCATTACGCGTAAGAAATTTTCTGCGCATAACTTAGAAAAAATCTCTCTGTTGCATCTTTCCAATTATCAAATGGTTTGCTGACAAAACTTCCAAGTGTTTGGTGGGAACCTTTTCCAGCGGTGCCTGATGAAAAGACAACGCAATATTTGCAGAACACACCATTCCTCCTCGGCGAATATGTTAACCATTCCCATGATCCCATCCATTCTCTTCGAAATCTAAGTTTCCTCTTTCCAAAGCTACTAGCCGGAAACGAAAATGACGCATCTGGGACAAACGGCTGTGTAATAATATTTTTTTTCTGTTCATCTGTGAGTACAAGAGGAGGATACTGTGTGTTATATATGGCATTAGAAACCACGCCGATATCAGGAAAAGTTTCACTTATAATCATTGTATCTAAACTGCACGTTTTTGAAGTTGAACATTCTCCTTCATCTCTACATCTTCCAGCCGGTTCGGCTGAAATCACATTTTTTTCTGTAAATTTTGACGAAGTTGTTTCTAGTTGTCTACTATCAACAGCAGAAGCCATGCTTGGAGTAGTTTTTTCCTCGCTAGTAGTAACAATTTTTTTTGCCACTGGCTTGAAAAAGTTGTCAATTCTCTTCATTTTAGCAGCAGCAATTTATATACGTTCAAACAAGCACAAATCAAGAAGCACTCACATTTCACACATTACTTTACTTTATTTAAGTAATCTGTGATGGATAGGGCGAACGGTCCAACAAATTATGACGTCTGCAGGTCCAAAATTGTCCAACACTATCTCACGTACGTAACGGACTGGCGATTTGGCGAATCCAATGAAAACAGTGGTTTTGAAGTTTTTTTCCTTTATTTCACGGCACGGGCAAAGTATCAGGTGAACCAAGTCGGAAGGAATTTACTCTACTCTCTATGAAACTGAAACCAATATCAAAATAAACTGGTCTATTGCACTATACTGTCACTATTGCAGAGGTATTTCACTTTTCTTCTCGCTTGTCGCTCTCGATTCTCACTTGAATCGCTCTCGAAATAAACTGACATGCAGGTTCCCGGACTCCCGCCCCCGCCGTATTTATACTACATTTTCGTATTCTGGAACACTGTGGAATATTGCGCCATCTACTACCTGGTAGCAGAAAGTTATGGAAGCTTCTCGATATTTCGCTACTCAACGCGACGATCTTTCTACTATTAGTTTTTCTACTCGACGATAGATGTCGTTCATTACTGTTTTCGTTCTCGGTTTCTCTCTAAATAGGTTAGATGGCACTACTAGTAACGTCGCTTACATAATCAGATCAAGATCTATCTATTTTTATTTTACCTACTTATTGAAAGAACACGCAAGCGAATAAATAAACAGATGGCTTAAAACGTTTTTTTTTTTCAGTCAGATTTCGGGGGGGGATAAATCCCAACTATCCCCCCCTCTGTATACGTGCCTGGGAGCGGGTAGTAACTCCTAAAATAAGCCGTGACTTAGTTATATCTTTACTGAGATAGCATGTTGCTTCAGTAAGATATTTGTTATGGAGCGGTTAGTAACTCTTAAAATAGGCCTTTACTATGTTAAGTCTTTACCGAGATAGCGTAGCTTTGGTGAGACTAATGTTATAGAGCGGTTAGTAACTCTTAAAATAGGCCTTTACTATGTTAAGTCTTTACCGAGATAGCGTAGCTTTGGTGAGACTAATGTTATAGAGCGGTTAGTAACTCTTAAAATAAGCCTTTACTATGTTTTGTCTTTACCGAGATAGCGTAGTTTCGGTGAGACTAATGTTATGGAGCGGTTAGTAACTCTTAAAATAGGCCTTTACTATGTTTTGTCTTTACCGAGATAGCATTGTTGCTTCGGTAAGATATATGTTATGGAGCGGATAGTAACTCTTAAAATAAGCCTACACTAAGTATAGTGATCACCAAGATAGCATTGTTGCATCGGTGGGAATTTTTGATAGCACAAGTTGTTTAGAGCGGCCGGTGACTCTTAAAATAAGCCTTATTCACCAAAGTTCTTCCCGAAGGTTTATTTCTGGGAAAGTTGAATACGTCCTACCTGGTGAGTTGTATGGACATTCATTGTTCAATTTATTATGTTTCAGCTCGCTGAACATATTCTCCAGGAGGATCGTTAAGTTTTTGTAAACAATGCAGAGTTCCACTGGTATACAGACGGAATTCGAGAGTATGTAAGATGTGACTTCCGCGATATGGATGCAGGGAGCTACTGATTGAAAGAGAGGTAAGTTTAGGGATGTATGAAAGATTGGGGGGGGTATGCCCGGATAGTAGGAGGTTCGTAGGTAGAATATGTTTCCTGGCAGTTTGGTTTAATTTTGGTTCGATTCTTCACTAAAGGAAAGGCATAGAGAATAAACATATATTTATTTATCCCTATTTTATTTCTCATTAACTTCTAAACCTTCAGTTAAGAAGTATTTTAGTACTCTTTCCACTCGAGTTAATTTTGAGAATTTATAGATACATTTTTTTTTCGTGTTTTAACACCGAGGGCGGTGTGCGGTTTTTCGCATAGCGAAAACCTTTTTTGTGGGAAGAGGGGCATTGTCACGCTGCAAAATGACATCTTAGGTGACATCTAGCGGTAACGCCTTGAAGCTCCAGAGTGTATCAATAATGCAAATGTATGGCGTTGTGGTTGGTTTTAATAATTAAATTTATGTTGCTCGAGCTTTCCACATTTATTGACATACTTATGTTGATCAACAACATTTTATAGTCATGCAGGGTTTGATAAACAATAAATAAATAAATCATAGATTAGCAAAAGTGGACAGTCACTGACGATTCTGTTTAGTCTGTGGTTAGATACTTCTCGAAGCTTCCAAAACAATAGCGTTCTTTGATACGGCGTCTGCGACGACGACGTTGATCCTCGGATCCTGGTGAAGCTACGCGATGATGGTGATTGAACAGGTATGTTATTGGACGGGCACCGGTTCTGTGGATGATCAGACTGTGTTCGATCAATAATCTAATTGGAAATATATCTGTGTCGTTGTTTCAGCTGTAGCTGAACCTGTCTGGCTGTTTAGGCTAGCCTGAAACTGATACGAACGTGTGGAGACGTAATGCCCTGGTGCTATCCCGTGGTCTAGTGAATTTGCAGTCAGTCCCGACTAGAGGCGGGCAGGTGCTGGACTGATCACGGGTGTTGGCAGTTAAGAGGTTTGACCCAACGAGTTCGAGTGGGCAGTGTGGTCATCTTTCTATTGGAAGGCCTTACACCTATCTGATTCCTCGTGCAGGAAAGTCTCGCCGCATCCAGGTACGATTCTGCATCATCATCCTTACAGTCGACCCGTAGGCCACGCGTTCGTGGGAACACAGAGTTTTCTCTGTTGTTCCATGCCAAGGGTCTTCATTCCACAAACTGAGTCTAGAGGTTAATTCACAAACTGAGTAAGAGGTTAATTCATAAACTGAGAGGGAGTTATAAACTGAAGTCATACTAGCTAACGTTTAATTGTAGTAGAACCTTAGAGAGAGAATATACATGTGACCATTCTGATAAGGTCTTTTCAGAATATTAGTTTATAAGACCAGTTGTTGTAAAGTCAATGTGTTTGGTTGTGTCTCTGGGTGCTTTGCCCCAAGTGTTATATTTCTTATAGGAGCACAACCATATAGGTCATTTACATACGATTGAGCTAAAGGTTACTAAACGTTCATCTCGCGGATCCTAACAAGCGACCTTGAGCTTATAATTATAGTCTCATGTTTGTATCTCCTCTGACACGTGTTGTTACGGAGACAGAGCGTGTCAGGGCAGATGCCATTTTAAATATTAAGGTTGGGAAGGTTAATATAGTTTAGTGGCTTGCCACAATTGTGTGTACCTTGTTGATAATACAATAAACTTTGTAATGTGTAAAAGGTAATTGTTTAATTGTTTCTTTCCCAATACCTGATAAATTAACTTTAGCACGGCACCCCTTTTTCGACGGGTTACAAGGGTTCGGTCAGTCAGAAAGATGAAGCAATATAGTTGCCTATTCCAAAGCGTAGTAGGTTCTTATGGAGAAGAACGGGCAAGAAACTTCACGGACACTCTTTTAAATCAAATATTGTTACAAAATATTGATTACATCATTCATGTTGAAATTATACATTGTGAGGAAAATGTAGAAAGACGTGCACGTTAAAAGCGTCCGTAATCCGTAAAACGACACTTTTCTTTTCAATGAATGGGACATTATTGAATTGCAAAACCTGGAATCTAGGGAACTACATTTTGGAATTGATTTTTCAGACTAACTTTAACTAAATCTTTGCGTCAACCCCGCATGCTCCATGCCAGTCTACGTTTTAGGACAGGTCTAAAAAATAAAAATCAAAAGTACTTAACTTAATATTTAATAATATTAATATCACAGGCTTACAACTAATCATCTACTCAATAGCGCTTGAATTTCCGATAGACTCTTTCCTTTCGTCTCAGGTACTACAATTATAGTAAAGATGAATGCCAAAGCGCAAGCGCAGGAAAATATCCAGAAGATGACACTAGGTCCCCACGCGGCCAACAAGTAACCGAATGCGGTTGATATTCCAAAACCGAACATAAAGGTGATGGACACCACGAGCGTACCACCAAAGCTTCTGCAGGTGTCTGTGAACATCTCGCCGATAAATGTATTGGGGATGATGCCCATACCTGGAGAAGAAATATGAAACATTATTATCTTGTACTAAACCGTCAAATACTATAAAACCAAAAGACAAAGACAAAACAAAACAAACAAAGACCAAAAGGGTAAAGGGTCAAGGGTCTATTCAAAGACTGTGCCGTCCACCAACCGAGACAAGCGAGGTGGACTAACCTAACCTAACCTAACCTAACCGGGCAGCTGAATAGCAGTATTTTACATGGAGCGACTGCCTATCTGACCTCCACAACCCACACTAATATTTTTACTGTTTATACTTATCAAATGTGAATGAAAAAGTGTCATTTTCAACTCAGAAAGCTGTGGAATGGTTGTGAATAACTATGCTGACATGCGTTTGTCTACCCTAAAGCTTCAATAGTAAAGTCCTAATTTGCACAAACTTACCACTGTAATAGGCAACGCAGTATATCATCACTGATACTAGCGAAAGCCATTGTAAGTTCTCAGCAATTGAATAACCATTGTTGTACAGGTAGAAATAGGTCCCAAGAGCAGCCTGAAACATAACAATAATGTCATGCAAAATACTGCATCGCGCAAGCAGAATTTACCGCGCTATGATTATATATACAACGTCCAACATCAATCGCCGAGCAGTTGCCCCCCAGTCAAAACATCCGTCTGGTCAGAGGATCCTCCCTTTTCTATTGAGGATGAGCGAACTTTCCATCTTGTTCCACATACCTCTATAATTACATTTATAATATGTGTTTGGAGCATTAGTTAAGGTGGAATAATAACTGCAGATCTATGATAAGAATAACCAATATTGTTAGACTTGAGCATTAAATCTAAAGAGACAAATGAATAGAGCTAGAGGAGAATACTTCGGGAGATAACCAAAACAAAGATGAACTTACCAAACTCAATGAACAAGCTGCTGTAGATGCCAACATTAGTATTTTCCTTCCAGTTCTATCAACAAGTACGGGCGCAATAACCGCCGCAAAGACTTGAGTAACACCAATTATTATAGTAGATATATGTGCCTCCATATCGGATCCTGTCAATTCGAAAATAACAGTAACAAAGGCGATAACCGCCATCATTCCACTAAATTGTGAAAAAATATTCAAAGATAATATTATAAATGCAGCTCTTCTGTTAGTCTTGACTGTGTACAACTCAGTCAGTTGAGCCATTTTTGCTTTCGGCTTTTCGTTTGCTTGTGCTACTATTTCGTCTATGTCATCTTGTCTGCCAAGTGATGTGAGATTGGCTATTGCTTCTTCGCTTTTACCTGAAATATGAGATGGTATTTTTAATTTTGCAGTACAATTAACTTACAATATATATAACAAATTTTATATTATGTGGGTATTCGACGATTAGCTTCATCTATACATGGACAGCCTCTCGAATTTCAATGCTGGCTGTTAGCACAATTCAGAAAAGATGTTTAAACTTAACTGGTGAGGACAGGTCAATCATTGGTAATAAATATTTGGGTAAGATAATATGCTATTGATAGATGGTACAAAGAGACTAGAGATCACATGCATATTTAAACTTCTAAACTAATATTATAAAGAGAAAACATAACATTTTTTGTATGTTTGTTTGTTATGCTTTCACGCTAAAACGGCTGAACGGATTTGGATGAAATTTGGCGCATGAGTAGACCATGATCTGGGTTAGGACAAAGAATACTTTTTATTCCGATATTCCCCAGGATCGAGACTTATGCGGGTGAAACCGCGGGGTGCAGCTAGTACGTGATAAATTCTTAAGAAAAACAACGTACCCCTCATAACTTGATAAACAGCAGTTTCAGGTACGAAAAAGAATACTCCAACAAGATATGCAGCACATAAAGTCACACCTATCCAATTAATTGCTGCGTATGATATAAATGGTCCTACTGAGTACACTAACAGGATGCCTGTTGTAGCAAAGAACCCAGTCAGTGTTAGCAGAGTACCTCGAACTCTAGGTGATCTGAAACAAGTAGAAAATAGCTGATTGTTATATATGGCACTCTTTATACTTACACACGTGACAACAAATGCAGCCCGCGGCAAACCTACGCACGGGACTACGACAAAACTAAGTAGCTTTGTTTTGTAGGAAAATCTAGTTGGGATCGTGTACTGCAACACACGGTCACGCTTTTCATGACTGCGTATCTGGCAAAAAAAAATACCCGCACAGCTAACAAGACAAACCTCTCCGTGCACATTCTACACATACAATATACAGGGTGGCAGGGACATCGACGCGAAGCCGGTTACCAGGCATTCAGTACATGATTCTGAACCGACGAAAAATTTCAACGCAGGGGGCATTGAAATTTTTCGTCGGTTATTAAAAAAGAAATCTGCTGTTCCATACATTTTGACCGCGTAGGTATTGCACTTTTCTATGAAACAGAAGATTTTTTTTTTAATAACCGACGAAAAATTTTAACACAGGGGGGTTCAGAATCATGTACTGAATCCATGGTAACCGGCTTCGCGTCGATGTCCCTGCCACCCCGTATTATCATGATCATCATGTTTAGATAAATACCCATCACGTCGAGTTTTGCTAGCTAATTTAATAGGACTCTTTCTACGTAGCAGCGGACGGTCGACGTAAAAATGGTTGGCTATTAAAAATGAGGAATACAAAAGAAAAGATGGATGAATTGTGTGAAAGACGATATGGCTAGGAAAAAAGTAAACACTGAGATGACGAGATGACGGCTCATGTGTAGGTAACTATAGAAGCTAAAAATTTAATATGCGTCAACACCACCATTGGCAGCCTTGTTCCACTCACTGCTAAGTATAAGTTTCCTACCTTTTGTACAAAATATACTTGGCATACGCCTATTCCAAAAAAAATTGCGCGTGCAGCATCGTACACGTGATAGAAGTGAAACTCCTTAAAGTCAATGATTATGAGAGATTTTGTGTGAGATACAAAGAGAGTTATATCTTTCTTCTCTTTTCTCACAAGAAAAGAAGAAGAAAGAAAAGATGCATATATCCAACTTTTCTTTCAAGCACCATCAAGATGATATGGCTAGAAACACCGAGATGACGACTAATATGGAAGAATGAGACGTATTAAGCTGTTTTCAGACCAGCGCGATATGTCGCGCGACGCGACATGAATAATACAAAACTTCACGGTATAACAATAACCGGTGTCGCGTCGCGCGGCAAATTGCGCTCTGGTCTGAAAACAGCTTTAGGAAGACGCCAAATTTTGCATAAGGACAGGAGGATGATACAACATTCTGATACTCACGCCAATTCTCCAATGTAGACTAGATTTGTAACAAACAACACTGCGGTACCAACGCCAACGAGGACTCGAGCTACGTATATCATAGCTAAGCTTTTGGCTACTGCTAGCAAAATGTAGGCCAGTAAAAGCATGCTTCCAGCGAAGTATAGGCAAGGCTTTCTCCCTACCACGTTACAGAGGTAGCCTGAGATGTAGGGACCTGGAAGATAATGTAGAATGTTATTGGTCAAGTAGTAAAGATGGATGTGTTGAGAGATCTTTAAAAAAATCATCCTATATTGATTGTTTCTCTGGCTATACAAATACTTTTATTACGTCCGTGGTACACCAGTATAAGCTGGTCTCGCATTCTTTTCAAATTCTGTACTACGCTAGGCCAGCTGAAGGTCGTATACGTAGTTATCTATTCTATGGAATTAGTTAAATATAATATCTACTACAATACCTCCGATAATCCCAATAAATGCAATGGACGCTATCCAGGATGCTTCTGCATCAGTTATGACACTTCCCAAGGGTGTTTCGTCAGGATTCTGCAGTTTGACAAATACTGGTGCTGTCCAGCCCATGCCAAAGCCCACTAGAATCTGTCCGAAATATACTGAAATGACAATAACAAGTGTTAATTAAAGTGGTTGAGCACGAAAGTAAAGACTTCCATAGATTAAATTAAATTAAATTAAAAATCTTTTATTGATACGGATAACCTTTGTTACAAAAGTACTTAACGATTATGTTACAAGTTCAGAAATATAAAGGTAGCTTAAATAATGGAAACCCTGCCTCCTAAACTAGGGGAAACCTGTGACTTAGGAGTCAGTGTTCTACTGTTACTTCGAATGTTCCAATAAACCTTTCTGTGTGTGTTGTATAAGATGAAGAACCTAATTACATAATTTTATTGGGGTAACAACAATTGACACAAAGCTCTCAAAAATCTATATGAGGTAAGGAATGTAGGGTCGAAATGCGAGTATTTTGTGTTTTATTGAGTTTAGTATTATTTGTGTTTTGTGCGTGTGGGTGGGGTGTGAAAGTATGCATGGTTGGATATATGGATGTGAAAGTGTAAGGGATGTATGCGAGGGTGTGTGTGTGTATGTGTGCGTGTTTGGTAATATAAGTACTTACATAAATGTATAAACGAATATGATAGGAGAAAATATGTTTTCATTTCTCATGCTCGGAAAGTAGTGTTTGTTTGATCCGAGTAGCGGGTGGAAAACGCTGCTTCCCTCTCTAGGGCGGGAAAGACTCATAGTAATTGCTTCCCACCCTAGGGCGGGAATGAATTTTAAATATAGAACTTTTAGGTAGGTAGTCGGCTACGAAACTTTTTACATGAAAAATATCGAATAGAAAAAAAATAAAAAGGCTGTGGTCTTGTGAGTGTATAAACAGCCAGTGCGAATCATAGATAATACACTTAAATTTTCAAAAAGAACCTATTAAGCGGGACGGCCCGCGGTGGCAGTGTTTCCACTTTTAGGAATTTCTCCCTTTTTTAGGGAAAAATGGCCTATATGCATGGTTTAGGGATATTTTATTTTGACGGATTTAGGGAATTTTAAGAAAAAATTGAACTTGAGTTGGTAGCCCTATTATTCAGAGTAGGCAGCAACCAATGTACTACTTTACTCTATGGCAGCATCGATTAATTAAAGGATTTATTAATTTATTATTAATTCCCTGAAACTCGTAATGAATATAATTCGTCTAATTTTAGTTTACCATGTTATTGTTAATTTTACTATTTCCGTGGTTAAAGATGACATCGGAAATAAGTCGCATTATACCTACAGTTGGTTTGTTTCGTCTCTATCGATTAATAATTAATGTTTTGTAGGTGTTTAATGCTATAAAAATGAAAAATTCCCTTAACCAAGGAATTTTTATATTTTTTAGGGAATTTAAAGGATAATTTATTATGAAACTGGGGAAAACCAAAAATGTAAGAAGAAACACTGCACGGCGACGACGCGATGCGTTCCAAATTTAAAAAAATCACAGATTATTCTAACTTCTCAGTTAATGTTAAATAGGTACTAGTAACTACTCATGTTATTTAATATCAATAAGTATTTTAGAAGTTTTACTATTTTATACTTTCCTTGTATTCGAAATGAAAAGTAGAGTGTTTAACACGGGTGAAAGACATCAATTCCTTTCGACCCTTGTATAACAATCTACTATTTGAGCAAGTTTTGAGTGGAATGACTATATTGTGACTATGTAAGTATAACTACGTGACTACCGTGGATAGGTCGATAAGTCTTCTGTACGGGAATAGTTCTGATCATACAACCAATGTTTTAATTTAGTCTTAACTTCATGTCTGTTAAGCTTATTAATTTGGATGTGTTTCCAAATTTTCCTATAAATAAGTGAGCTTACCATGTAAAGCTGGCGACTAGCGAAGGTCGTTTTATGAGATACTGATGCGCATGTAGTTTTGGCTTTACGTTTGGTAGGATCTGGTAGAGGGAGGGGTCTGCCTATGGGCCCGGAGCGTAGCTTGGAGCACAAAGAGCTGCCTCACAGTAAGTACCTTACATTCCGCATATAACTCGGTAGTGGGGAACCTATACGGTCTGCCAAGCATCACCTTAAGTACAGCTCTCTGTGCTCGTTCCAACCCAAGCAACCTTGTTTTATAAGTGCCACCCCACACCGGGATGCAATAGTTGATAACGGACTCGCAAAGTGCAAGATACACCATTTTTAGTGTTTATGGATCAGCGCATTGGCGTAGTGACTTAAAAATGTAAATGAATTTTCTGACTTTTGAAATTAAACTGTCAACTTGAGTGTACCACTTTAGTCCGTCATCAATCATTACACCCAGGTATTTGGTGCAGGTAACACGGGACAATTTTGCACATGAGCACGTAGAAGAGTTGATACATGTATGTGCCGTTATGGTAAATTCCGATGGGGCTTTGGTCCTGTGACTAATAGAAATGGGAATGTAGTTAGTTTAGGGAAAGTAGATTATTTTGCAGCCACCCAACAACCATTCGTAACGATTGCTCCGCATGGAATTTCACATCAGTCCATGTATCCCCATAAACAACAATTGCTGTGTCGTCGGCGTATGTGAAGATCTTGGAGTTGGGGAGAGGCAGTGTGCAAAGGTCATTTATGTAGACTAGGAACAATGTAGGGCTAACTACACAGCCTTGCGGAACTCCGTATGTGGTGATTTCTTCATCACTGACGCATGTGTCAATCTTGACACAGAGTTTCCTGTTCTGGAGGTAGCTTTTGAAGAGACTGTGCGTTTTGCCGCGAATACCTATGTCCTCCAGCTTTGAAAGGAGGGTGGGAACAGAAACTGTGTCAAAGGCTTTTGTTAAGTTCAAGAATATAGTAAGGCATTTTCTATGGTCATCTAGCTTCCTTGCGACAAATTCTGTTAAGTCGGTAACTGCATCTTCTGTTGAGACGCCTTTCTTAAAGCCGTACTGGTTGCACGCTATAACGTCGTGTTTATTTAAAAAATGTAGTAGATGACTATTTATCAGCCTTTCCATTACCTTAGAAATCGCAGGGAGGACTGAGATCGGTCTATAATTGTTCACACAGTCCCTGCTCCCGCTCTTGTGAATTGGGTGGACCAGAGCTTTTTTTAAAGGTTCTGGAAAAAGTCCTTTATCTATTGATTTATTTATAATATACGTAATTAAGGGTACAAGAGCTTTCCTAGATAATTTAAGAAGAAGAGATGATATTCCGTCCCAACCAGTGGCACTATCGTGTCTTAGGTTCATAATGGTGGACTCAACCTCAGCATTGTCGACCCCAAGAATGAAAAAAGAGTTCGGAGGAGACATTTTGGGTGGAGTATGTGGCTGTGAGGTGGGTGTTATTTTGGACGCTAGTTCTTTGCCTATATTGGCAAAAAACTTACATACGTGATTAATTGCAGTATTCGGGTCTGGATGGGTTTGTAAAAGTTCTAGAGGAGGTGTACATATCTTTTTAGTGTTTGTAATCTCTTTTATTTTATTCCACAGAGTTTTAGGGTTATGTTTAGCTTTTTCCAGTTCAAATCTTTCGTGTGCAGTTTTGAATTTTCTAAGAAGACTATTACAAAAATTCCTGTAACGTCTATATGAGATTTGTAAGATATCATTGTAGAGTAACTTGCGGGCCTTTATATGGAGCTTATCACGGTGTAGGTGGGTAGGTGTAGGTTTAGATGGAGACGTCAAATGGAATTGACTAATATTGGCGTGTGCTAGCTGACAAATAATCAGCCATCCCTTATATTGAGCCATTGAGGTACATAGTAGGTAGATGAAGAGGGGCTGGTGGCTAAGTAATAACAGCTGCACGGGTATGCTACGCTTACAGCGGTTGGTCCGTGGATGGGTGGCCATCTTTACATACCAAAACCCCTCCGTGCCTTGGAAAGCACGTTGAGACCGTAATTTGTAGATCTTTTATAGTTGTTACGGGTCGTCAGAAGCCCGAAAGTCTGACAACCAGTCTTACTAAGGGGTATCGTGTTACCCAGTAACTGGGTTGTGGAGGTCAGATAGGCAGTCGCTCCATGTAAAATCCTAGTATTCAGCTGCATCCGGTTAGACTGCAAGCCGACCCCAACATAGTTGAGAAAAGGCTCGGCAGATGAAGTATTGTATGGGACCATCGATCACTAATTGGGACAGTTGAAAAATTTTCTCGCGTTTACGATGTTGGTCCGTTGGAGAAATTTCTTCAGTTTGATGGTTAATTTGATCACACCATAACATAACATATCTAACATAACATATATATGGCTTATTAATGTGCCCACTACTGGGACACAGGCCTCCTCTCTGTGAGAGGGAGTGGGCCGTAATCTACCACGCGGGCCCAGTGCGGGTTGGTAGATGTCACATGTCTTCGAATTTTTGGTTCTAAGACGTATGCCGGTTTCCTGACGATGTTTTCCTTCACCGTTGACCACACCATTCTGATAAAATACATGCTTTATTGCTATAGGTACCATAATAATGTATACAATCTAAGTTCTTCTATTGTAACTTATCTGACAGATGTGTTGCGCCACTTGTTCCCAGCTAACACACTAGGTCAGAGAAGAGCGGGCTTTTGGGGGACAAATTTTAACCATCAAAATATGCTGATGCTTAGACTATTTTAAATAAACGACTTTTAAACATACGCACTTGCTTCAGTTTGACCTCTAAAGCAGTATTATTTTAATTTTAATTTTAAGTGTGGGAAAGAGATGAAGCTATTCGTCCTGTAGAGCTTCATCCCTATCCCACACTTAAAGTAATAAGTAAGCCCCACCGTTACCAATTGGTAACGGGTGACTCATGCGGCTTGAGTCACTATTGTTACTGCTAAATAATGACTATAATCGTCTGACGGCTGATTTTCTCTAGGGCCTGACGGATATTGTCGTCAATTAGAAGTAAAATTACCAAAAAAATTACAGATAACACCGAAAAATTCTGAAAAATTTCGAAAGTGATGCTTTGCGCGCGTCAATGACCCTTATAACTTTATATTGTTCTGGCCCTTGCTGCCTGTCCACTGAAGCGGAGAGGAGAGGAGAGGAGCGGAGATGTGCCATTATTAACCAATCAAATCTAAACTCAGGGGCGGAGTCAAGATTCTATTGGTTAATATTGACATATCTCCGCTCCTCTCCTCTCCGCTCCGCTCCAGGACAGGACAGGCAGCCTAAGGTGGTAGTATTCGCCCTGGCCTTGGGTGTTTTGTTTGTCATATTAATAACAAAAGTACTTACAGCATCCTGCGATTACATATTGTTTTCGTATACTTTTTTTGTCTTCGGCCGCCATATTATAGTTTCACTTCACACGTTTAGGTAAAATTACAAATACTGTTTTATTATTTATTTTGTAGAATAAAATATCTCCATTATCTTGCACACCGCATCGAACTGTTTGAGGTATCTGTATGTTAGTATAACTTCTTATATCTTATATTACCATAGGAATGAAACATAATAGATAGGCGGTTAGGGGTATGCGGCAAATATAAAATATTTAAACCGCGTTTTTGAAAGTTACTCCTATATTTCGTTTTTTAGGAAATAATATGTAAATCTTCCGAAAAACATTAACTTCCAACGATCTGTGGTTGACTGTAATACTAACTAAGCTCTGATAAATTAATTACCGTAAAATTCATACAAAATTAACCGACCAAAAATTTTGTATTTGACATACAAACATGAGCTTATTCCTCAGGCTTATTCAAATTACATTTCTACGAAAAATAATCTGTACTTTCAAATACCCCCCTAGACCCCTTGACAATTCAAAAGTGCCTGTAATTGGTTTATTTGAAATAAATGCTTTGAGTTTGAAATAAAAAAAAAAAAATCCAAAAAAATACCAAACTTCCGAAAAAAATACAATGTTTCCGAAATCATATAAATGTTCTGCTAAAATAATCGTTTTCTTAAGCTCTATAGAAACCAGCTGAATTTCTACTATTGGTTATAGAATAAACTCACAATTTTAATGAAAATAACGCCCTACCGGTGGTGGTCCCGCCCGGGCGCTTCGTGCGTACTTCGGGTGACATACATACGGTTGCGTACGGGTGCAGAGCGATAGGCGCTCACATTCGACTTATCATTTCGGTCGTTCGTTCATGTTTTTGTTTACGTTTTGCTTTGGTCGTCAGATGATTTGATAATTCGAACTTTGGCGAAAACTCTAGGGATTTTGTGAAAACATGGATAATTAGAAAATGGTGAAAACATTTATCTGCGAAAAAAAACGTTTTTATTTACTTCAAGAAGCTGTCTTGCGTGGTTTCAGAAATATTTAGTGGCTTTTTATATTGCTCATCACTGTATTTATTATACAGGGTGTTAAAGTAATTGCGTGCCATAGCTTCAGGGTGAGTTCAGTATCGATAGCCTGTAAAAAATAAAAATAAAATACCTTTAAAAAAAGTAAAAAAAAAAACGAATATTATCATAAGATGAATCTAATGTAGTACCTACTAATTAAATAGCGATCGCTTAGAATTGATTAGAAAATTGCTTAAAATATGTTTTTATTTTGTTTAAATGCTAATTCATGATTTCCTAGAGTTGCCTATCTACCTACTATCGAACGCAATGAAATACCTACACCTGAACACTTCGATAACGCCGAGTGAAAGATAGGTAACTAGGTACGTAAATATTACAATTCCAAGTATTTCTTCTTCCTACTTTAGCGTGCTTATCTCCTTCAAAATTAAAACCTACAAATTAAAAAAGTTGATCTTGCAATATTTTATGTATTTTTTTTTTTATAATATTTTTATTTTTCCTCGGTTCTTTGATCGATACTGAACCTACCCTGAAGCTATGGCACGCAATCACTTTAACACCCTGTATTATTGATGTGCGGAACCACTTTCTATTTGTATTCACAATTGACTCATCGGGCGTGATATCAAGATTGTAATAGGATAAACAAAGAATCATCTGAAAAACCAAAAAAGATAAAGAAATCAAGTATCTTGCTTGACTCATCCATTATGTATCGAGACCCATCCGTGCGTTGGAAAGCACGTTAAGCCGTTGGTCCCGACTGTCATTCGTAGATCTTTGTCAGTCGTTTCTGGTAATCAGAAGCCCAAAAGTCTGACAACTAGTACCAAGGGGTATCGTTAGACTGGAAGCCGACTCCAACATAGTTGGGAAAAGGCAAGACAGTATGGCCCATCGGTCACGGGGTCTTACGTGTATATTTTTAGATAGGTATCAAAACAAAATCAGCTATTGCATACATTTTGGCAGTGTAGCTATTGCACTTTAGTATGACACAGCAGATTTTTTTAATTTCTTCGCTAGGAGGGCTGTGGAATCATGTGCTGAATTCATGGCAACAGTTTGTGCGTCAATGTCCTACTACTCCGTGTAGGTCTCTTTTTTTTGGGTGGGAAATCATCAAATGACTTCTCCCGCTCTGGGCGGAGAGGAAGGGCGAGTCAGACTCTTACTGACTAAAACCCACCAGTGTTCCTTCCCTTGCCTAGCCAGGGGCCACGGTTTCCCCTTAGGACTTCACGCAACCCTAGTAGGCATCGGCCCTAGCCGACCCCGTCAATTTCGCTGACATCTCTTTGAGGCGCGCGTGCAAAAAGACGCGCCGTCGACCCGGGCCTGGTCCTTATCGGACGGCGAGCTGCCCATTGCTCTCCGTGCGCAGGCTCGCGCCTACGGTGGCCGGAAATCGGCTACCAATTCCTGATGCCCGGGGCGTCTCCTACGGCGGCTAGGGGCGCTAGGGCGCAACCATAGTCTCTCCCTCGCGCACCCCGCCTCCTCCTTTACGAGCATTAATGCTTCGCAGAAGAAGGAGACGGCTTGCCATGCCCTCTCGCTCCGCACCATGGCCTGGACCAGGGCCGAACGCGAGAGGTCACTGCCGCCGGGTATATGTAGGTCATGGGTTCGAAAATCGAACAAAGTACGAAATAAATAAATTGCATAAAGTTAAGAGACTATGCAATTTATTTATTTCATCAGCACTGCTCTAAAACGGTGAACCACCGTTTCATCATTTGCTTTCATTTTCGTCATTGTGCTAGAACCAAACATTTAAAGACGTGACATCCACTAATCTGCACTAGGCTCGCGTGGTAGATTACGACTCATTCTCTCTCACAGAGGTATTTGTCTCAGCAGTGAGTGTGAACAAATTGGTTAGTATACTACATAATATTAAACGAGCAATCTTTATACGAGTTACCTACACTACTGTGTAGTGTAGGTAACTGTGTGTGTAGTGTGCTGTTCTTTTTCTTTATGTCGCTGGCACGGCTATTATAGTATATCTTGTTGGCCCAAAACTTCATCACTCCCACGGCGTCGTAGGTGGCAGCGCAGAGGTCGCTTTGACTGCATGTTTTTGTTGTTTTGGGGCAAGAGGGCAGGACAAAAGGTGGTCAAACTCAAACTCAAAGCATATATTTCAAATAAACCAGTTACAGGCACTTTTGAATTATCAAGGGGTCGGTCAGTCAGAAAGATGAAGCAATATAGTTGCCTATTCCAAAGCGTAGTAGGTTCTTATGGAGAAGAACGGGCAAGAAACTTCACGGACACTCTTTTAAATCAAATATTGTTACAAAATATTGATTACATCATTCATGTTGAAATTATAGGTACATTGTGAGGAAAATGTAGAAAGACGTGCACGTGAAGGCTAAGAACTCACGGCGCGGTTTTCACCCGCGCCCGCCGCGGTCATAAACCGCGTCGTGAAAATTAATATCTAAATTTCCATGTATTACGTGTTCGTACGAGTATTTGCGGTGCCGCCACCGCGGCGGGCGCGGGTGAAAATCGCTCCGTGAGTTCTTAGCCTGCCCGCAGCCGTCGCGGTTGAGAGACCCGCAAACTTGGCGGGCGATAATCACAAGACGGGTGCAAAAATGGCGTCGGATTTCTGTACCCCCCGCCCCGCCAGCTACTGCGGTCGCCCGCCAGGGGAGGAGGGTGACCACCGCCCGCACGATTCTACAAGTTGCCCGCCGGTGCCGCGGGACCCGCAAACAACCGCGCCCACCGCGGGTCAAAAACGCGTCGTGAAATGTGCTTTTACTTTTTGCATATAAATCTACATCCTACAGAAGCTGCGGGCCCGCAACCGCGGCGGGCGCGGGTGCAAACCGCGCCGTGAGTTCTTAGCCTTAAAGCGTCCGTAATCCGTAAAACGACACTTTTCTTTTCAATGCTTCTCATTCTTCCCTAGGTAACACAATCATGTCTGGAATATAATATCTATTCTGACACTATGGGACATTATTGAATTGCAAAACCTGGAATCTAGGGAACTACATTTTGGAATTGATTTTTCAGACTAACTTTAACTAAATCTTTGCGTGAACCCCGCATGCTCTATACCAGTCTACGTTTTAGAACAGGTCTAAAAAATAAAAATCAAAAGTACTTAACTTAATATTTAATAATAATAATATCACAGGCTTACAACTAATCATCTACTCAACAGCGCTTGAATTTCCGAAAGACTCTTTCCTTTCGTCTCAGGTACAACAATTATAGTAAAGATGAACGCCAAAGCGCAAGCGCAGGAAAATATCCAGAAGATGACACTAGGTCCCCACGCTGCCAGCAAGTAACCGAATGCGGTTGATATTCCAAAACCAAACATAAAGCTGATGGACACCACGAGCGTACCACCAAAGCTTCTGCAGGTGTCTGTGAACATCTCGCCGATAAATGTATTGGGGATGATGCCCATACCTGGAGAAGAAAGATATGAAACATTATTATCTTGTAGTAAACCGTCAAATACTATAGAACAAATCATTCAAAGACATGACTGTCGTCCACCAACCCACATTGGGCCCGCGTGGTGAATTACGGCTCACTCTCTCAGAGAGGAAAAAATATCTGAGACACAGGCCATCTCAGATATTTTAGGCTGCTATATCATCTGCCTAGCCTTTTTCTAAATATGTAGGGGTCAGCTTCAAGTCTAACCGGAGGCAGCTGAATACCAGCATTTTACATGGAGCGACTTCCTATCTGACCTCCACAAACCACACTAATATTTTATGCTGTTTATACTTATCAAAACAGGTTACCGAAAAAGTGTCATTTTCAACTCAGAAAGCTGTGGAATGGTTGTGAATAACCATGCTGACATGCGTTTGTCTACCTTAAAGCTTCAATAGTAAAGTCCTAATTTGCACAAACTTACCACTGTAATAAGCAACGCAGTATATCATCACTGATACCAGCGAAAGCCATTGTAAGTTCTCAGCGATTGAATACCCATTGTTGTACAGGTAGAAGTAGGTTCCAAGAGCAGCCTGAAAAATAACAATAATGTCATGTAAAATACTGCATCGCGCAAGCAGGGTTTACCGCGCTATGATTATATATACAACGTCCCAACATCAATCGCCGAGCAGTTGCCCACCAGTCACAACACCCGTCTGGTCAGAGGATCCTCCCTTTTCTATTGAGGATGAGCGTACCACATACCTCTATAAGTACATTTATAATATGTGTTTGGAACATTAGTTAAGGTGGAATAATAACTACAGATCTATGATAAGAATAACCAATATTGTTAGACTTGAGCATTAAATCTAAAGAGACAAATGAATAGAGCTAGAGGAGAATACTTCGGGAGATAACCAAAACAAAGATGAACTTACCAAACTCAGTGAACAAGCTGCTGTAGATGCCAACATTAATATTTTCCTTCCAGTTCTATCAACAAGTACGGGCGCAATAACCGCCGCAAAGACTTGAGTAACACCAATTATTATAGTAGATATATGTGCCTCCATATCTGATCCTGTCATTTCGAAAATAACAGTAACAAAGGCGATAACCGCCATCATTCCACTGAATTGTGAAAAAATATTCAAAGATAATATTATAAATGCAGCTCTTCTGTTAGTCTTGACTGTGTACAACTCAGTCAGTTGAGCCATTTTTGGTTTCGGCTTTTCGTTAGCTTGTGCTACTATCTCGTCTATGTCATCTTGTCTGCCAAGTGATGTGAGATTGGCTATTGCTTCTTCGCTTTTACCTGAAATATGAAATGTTGTTTTTAATTTTGCAGTACTTTATATTACAAATATTATGTTCTGTGGATATTCGACGATAAGCATCATCATTATATGGACAGTGTCTCGAATTCCGCTCTCGAATTCCGATGCTGGAAAAGATGTTTTGACTTAACTGGTAAGGGCAGATCATTCATTGGTAATAATAATATTTGTGTAAGATAATATGCTATGATAGATGGTACACATACACAGAGACTAGAGATTATATGCATGTCTAAACATCTTATTAATATTACAAAGATATTAATTTTTTTCTACGTTCGTTTGTTTGTTACGCTTTCACGCTAAAACGGCTGAACAGATTTGGATGAAATTTAGCACATGGATAGACCATAACCTCAGTTAGGACAAAATACTTTTTATCTCGATGTTCCCACAAGGTCGAAACTTATTCGGGTGAAACCGCGGGGTGCAGCTAGTACGTGATAAATTCTTAAGAAAAACAACGTACCCCTCATAACTTGATAAACAGCAGTTTCAGGTACGAAAAAGAATACTCCAACAAGATATGCAGCACATAAAGCCACACCTATCCAATTAATTGCTACGTATGATATAAATGGTCCTACTGAGTACACTAACAGGATGCCTGTTGTAGCAAAGAACCCAGTCAGTGTCAACAGTGTGCCTCGAACTCTAGGTGATCTGAAACAAGTAAAAAATAGCTGATTCTTTTATGTGGCACTCTTTATAATTACAAACGTGACAAGCAGCAAGCGTAGCCGCGCAGCTAACATGACAAACCTCTCCGTTCACATTCTACACATACAATATATATATTATTATCATGTTCATCATGTTTAGATATCGGCATCCATCTAATTTAATGTGACTCTGTCTACCTAGCAGTGGACGATCGACGTAAAAGTGGATGGCTATAAAATTGAGGAATACAAAAGAAAAGATGGATGAATTGTGTGAAAGACGATATGGCTAGGAAAGAAGTGAACACTGAGATGACGGCTCATATTATATAAAGGTGTAACTATAGAAGATAAAGATTTTATATGCGTCATCAACACCACCATTGGTAGCCTTGTTCCACCTACTGCTGAGTATTAGGTCTCCTCCCTGTTAAAGTCTTAGAACAAAACCCTGGACCTTAAAAAAATATTAGGATGATGGCTGGAGAATGACAGACTATTCAAAAGATACTTACGAGAACTCTCCAATGTAGACGAGATGTGTAACAAATAACACACCTAAACCAACTCCAACGAACGTTCGAGCTACGTATAGCAATGGCAAACTTCTGGCAAATGCCAGCAAAATGTAGGACAGTATGAACACGCTTCCTCCAAGGTATAGGCATGGCTTTCTGCCTACCACGTTACAGAGATAGCCTGAGATGTAGGGACCTGAAACATAAAGAAATATATTGAATAACCTTCATCAGGTCGGGCAAAGTGTTTTTGGAGATTTTGTCAGTCTGGATGTGTGCTTATCATCAGCCTTCAGCAATCCATTGCTGGACATAAGCTTAATAGCTTCTACAATTGTTTTGGATGTTATTGGTCAAGCAGTAAATAGTGAAGGTCGTCATAATAATATTCGAAATTTTTAAACTGTTCTATTACAGGGTGGCAGGGGATATAACCATAATAAAACTGATACCATGGATTCAGTACATAATTCTGAACCCCCGTGCTTCTGAATCATATACTGAACCCATGATATCAATTTTCGCGTCACCTCGTATTGAAGGAAGTTCAGAACTGTCTCTCTAGGCTGTATATCCGGGATAAGGTTTTACGAATTTTCACCGATAATTACCAGGCTTGTTTTATTTTTCACTTGCTTGAAGTAATTAGTAGGTAATAATTAAGTACAGTAGGTTGCACGGCAGTGGTGCTTTGACCTTGAGTTATTAGGGAGTTTCAGTCCAATAAGAGGCCTATATTGGTGCTATGCGGTTTACTGTACAGCGGTCGTTTATGTAATGAAACATGTCTTCAGAAAACAGGCCTCCTCTCTGTGAGAGGGAGTGGGGCGTAATCCACCACGCGGGCCCAATGCGGGTTGGTTGATGTCATTATGTCTTCGAATTTTTGATTCTAGTACATGTCGGTTTCCTCACGATGCTTTCTTTCGTTCAGCAGTGTTGATGAATAAATTTACACAAAGTAAATTGCCTGCTTGGGTACGAACCCACGACCTACAACTCGTAAATCGCGACCGTTACCACTGGGCTAGTAAGTACCTACTATCAAGGTAATATATTATCTATTCTGTAATATTAGCTAAATATTTCTACCAACATACCTCCAATAATTCCAAAAAATGTAATGGACACTACCCAGGATGCTTCTCCATCAGTGATGGCTCTATCCAAGGGTGTCTGGTCAGGATCCGTCAGTATGGGCAGCACTGGGGCCGTCCAGCCCATAGTGAAACCTATTGATAACTGGCCTAAGTATACTGAAATGACAAAAGTATAATAGGTTAGTGTTAATAAAAGTGCACACGTGGTTTTGAAGGTGGGATAAGCAGTGGCAACATGTGAAATACTGGAATTTAACTATCTCCGGCAAGTCTCCGGTAAATAAATGCTATTATAGTATTAATGAATATATATACGATAAAATATAAGTGCTAACATAATCTAATAAACAAGCAAGATAATCTAGTAAACTATTTATGTAAAAATAAAACCTCTATATCAAATATTAGATTTCGTTCAGAAGACTGATAAGCTAATTTGAACTGACTAGTATCTAAGAATGGCATTCGTGATACAGGGTAATCCTAGTACGAGTGCCAAGGCACTCCTTTGACACCTATAGTGCATATTACATATGAAAAAATTTACTGTACCCATTCTTCTAATATATTTTAACTAACCACATATGTATACATTGTGGAATGCAAATAAAGTATTTAGTAATAAGCAAGTCTAAAACGAAAAAGACATGTTCTTTTGAAAGACATGTTCAATTGATTTGATCGGCGCACGACCTCAAATCAATTGAGATAAGGGCAGGAGAATGCTGATGATAACTATGTTAAACTAAATTCTTAAAAATATATAAGTTCTGATTCTAAAGGCTGTCATAGATGGAGAGACCAAACTGAACAGGTAGATCTGAGAAGTGAAGTAGGAGATGAGGAGCGAGGGAATGCATGCGCTTTAAAGAGTAATGAATATAAATGTTCATGGATGGAGAGGGAGAGGAAGGCCAAAGAAAAGATGAATGGATTGTGTGAGGTATGATATGAAAGAGAAGGGACTGAATGGTAGCGTGAAGGTTGACAGAGGAGAGTGGAAGAAAAAAACGTGTTACGCCGACCACAAGTAACATGGGAAAGAGCAGGAAGATGATGATTAAAAACAAAAGTACTTACAACATGCTGCGACTAAATATTGTTTTCCTATACTTGTATTTGATTCGACCCCCATGATACTGTTCTACTTAACCCGGTGTATATATATTTAGAAAAAAAAATTCTTTGATATTATTATTTTATTTTATTTATATTTTATATTATTTTATTATGATGATATATTTAAAAAAAAATATATATATATTATCGCCGTTATGTTGCACACCGCATTGAACTGTTTGACTTATCACGTATGTTTCACACAGTATAACTCCTCACCCATATCTTATTTATAGGTATATGTAGAGGCGTTTAGGGGTAAGCGACAAATTTTGAATCTTTAAAAACCATATTTTGCGCGTTAGAATGACGTCAGACTTTTCAGCTTTTCACTGGTGCAAACTAATTCAGGTGGCCCATCTGCCTAATGGTACTGATATGTTACATGAATTACGATTGTTTCTTTAGTAAGGAAAACAAGAAAAAATGCGAATAATAAAGAAAAAGGAGAAAAAAATGAGTAAGATGTAAGAGAAATGTAGAATGATTTCAAACACAGTGCATCTGTATAAATTGAATAGAATATCGTTATACTGTAATTTTGTACAAACCAGCAGATGACCCACATGATGATAAAATTGTTAACGACAGCTATAGGCAATAAACATCTGCTAGACCAGAGGTATCACAGGTGCGTTGCCATCACCAACCCAGACACCAAGATAAAAAGAAAGAAGATAAGATGAAATATCTCATGATGTGCTTGTAATTTTGTGATTAGATACCAAAACGAAGTCCGGTTCCAGCTAAACCGGAAAGCGTGAAACCAGAAGCCAGCAAAAACTGGGGTACGGTATTATGGTGTAGGTACCCGTAAATAACGTGCAGAACAGCACCAACCTATTCATTTGTATATAATTTTTTTACTAGCGTTCCGCCATTACTTCGCACGGCTGTCAGGACTTGACAAAACATCGACATTTCAATATTTTAAATAAGTTTATTATTAATATATTGTACATATAATCCTTCCGAAATCAACTCCCTAAATGATGGTGTAAGCCGCATCACAATCCGTAGCGTAGTTTAGAAGAATAACGCTGTCAGACAAACAGACACGAAAAACGACTCAAAAATCAACTTGGAAGTTATGTACACCACATAGTGGTAAAGAACAAAAAAACTACTTTATAAAGTGTACCGAAAACTTTGATTTCTGTTGTACGGAACCATTTAAAGTATATTCGCCACCAATCGGTAGTATCAAGATAAAACCTAATAAATAATAGGATTCAGTAATCATCTGAAAGCCGAAAAAGATAAGAATCAAGATTTAGACTTTTTGTCTTCGTAGTACGGTTGTAACTAAAATTAGATTTTTTCTTACGTGTTTTTATTGAAAGGCTCATCCCCTGTATCTTAAACTTATCTGGTGAACTGTTGGTGTACTTAACACTTCAGCCTTTCGGGAAATATAGGCGTAGTTGTTAGGCAGGCAGGTGTTATTGTTAGTATTTTGTCCAGTTCAACAGTTGCGGTATATCATCGATGAGGAACCAATCCCTGGCAAGCATGCACTTAACTTCTTACCATAATATCATCACCACCTGTTCCAAAACCATGAGCAAAAATTTACACGTGACATACCTCAAGGTAATATCCACCAACACGCACCAGCCACGCGACGTGGATTACGTCCGGATCCCTCTCAAAAAACATCACTGTCACAGTCACAATCATCTTTATTCTCCTTGTAATAAGGTTGTTGTTGGGTTGCTGTCACTGAGAGGTCTGTCAAAATCACTATGATCTACAATCTCGTATTAATAAGGTCGAGTGTTGCTTCTGTCAGAGGTAAAATAACTGTGACACGACTGTAACTGTAATCGTACATCGATGTTATCATTGATTCTGATAATTTTATTATCATCATCCATTACCGAAAATCCTTTTATCAGTATATTATAATATACAGGTAAATACTTATTATTTATAGCTTTCGCCCACGACTCCGCCCGCGTGTAGGTCGGACATTATCCCTCGGCACGGAAACATACTACCCGGATAAAAAGTACATAAGTATAAGGGTAATAGGTAATACGGGCCTCCCTTGACCTATCACCATATTCGGCAACCCGATCCCTTGGGAGAAGGGACTCAAGTACCTAGGTGTAGTCCTCGACCAACATCTAAACTTCGCTGAGCATATAAAGCATTCACGTTCCCGAGCCGCTTTTGCTCTCGGTAGGATCTAATCCGTTCTGAATGCACGTAGCAAATTGTTACTTAAGTGCCTATGCGGGCGCCGTCTTTGCACAAGCAAAGCCCCATAATATCCATAGAATGCAAATCCTCCAAAACCGTTTCCTTCGCAAGGCTACGGGAGCCCCCTGGTATGTTAAAAAAGAGATCCTTCATCTCGACCTTACACTCCTCACTATCCACCAGTTTCTTAAACGCAATTCCAAGCGTTTCTTTGATTCCGCTGCCAAACATCGCATCGCATCTCTGGTTGTCGATGCCGCCAGTTATATCCCAAGTAGAATCAGTCGAATCTGCCGGCCGAGGCAAATTCTTACCGAGCCAGATGACCATAACCCTCCTCCAGGAGAGCAACAGGGCCAGTACAGTGAACAAACACAAACACCAACCGTCATTTCGACCTCACCGCCGAGGTCTTCCTTGATCGTGACCCCGAGTATATAATACTCCCCCCGACCCTTGCTCGACGATGCGCCAGCCCGCGTCGATGCTGAGCCTGTAGCTTTAAATTCCCCAGGTAATTATAATTACCTATATTTAATCCAGCCTGTCCCGTCTTGCTGTCCTCCCCCCAGCGACACCCTAAGCCGAGGTTTATACCCCACAGGGGGCGTTAGCGAGCACTCGCTTAGTTAATTAGTTTAGTTTTGCCCTGGCTTGCAGGCTTTAAGTGTAGTAGCTTAAGGCAGTCACGGGAAATTCCGCTTATTCAATCCACCCCAGCTCCTCAAAGAAGGCCAGCAACGCCTTGGTGTTACTGACAATCTTACGTTGGGTACCTACCTGGGTTACAGAAGTACTTTATACAGGGCAATTAAGCTAGTAATTAGAAGCACAATAGCTGCTGTCTCGTCGTCCTCCATGCAGGCCCTGCACAGCGGACTGTCTGCGACTCATATGACAAAGAGGTGTTTATTATATGACCCAGGCATACTTACCTACTCTGTCGTAACCACAGTCGTAACCCACGTCGTGGTCTACCTGTGTGCCTCTGTCCAGTAGTTAAAGCGTGATAAGTAACAGACTGATAGACAGAGTAAAAGGTCCCCGAAACGAGCAATTGTCATTTTTTACATGATTGATACACATTGATTGAAGCGATTGACATTATATTACTACAATACAAATTGATTGACTACCATAGATACATAGCATAGTTTGTCGGAAGACCGATGGCCGGTGGAGCAGACGAGTCTTGGAGTGGAGACCGCGTATCGGCAAGCGTAGAGTCGGTAGAGTGGGACACCCCCCAGCTAGATCACCGATGACCTTAAAAAAGTGGCTGGGACAGACTGGATGCGGAAGGCGGAGGACAGGGTGTTGTGGCGCAGCTTGGGAGAGGCCTATGTACAGCAGGGGACATTAATCAGTTGATAAATTGATGGCAATTGGTCGTTTCGGGGACCCCTTTAAAATTTTTCGCATTTATAATATTAGTACATATCACAGATACTCGTATATATCTGTGGTACATATGGATTGGTCATCCGTACCTAATGTATTCTCCGAATTTTTTGAGGTTGTCATTAGTAACTCATCACCAATTCCTAAGTCCTAATCTAAAGCATTATCTAAGTAGGTAGGTACTAAATCATTGCTCATCACGAGAACCTGCATCCTATACTTAAGACTATATTAGGACTATATTTATTTTATTACTAACTGGCTGACTGACATAGTTTATACAAAAATCTCATTGTAAAAAGGACGTTCAGTTTTTTCCAGATTTATTTTTCTTTTCTTAGAAATTGTAATTCGAACTATTACGAACATTTTTTATAGTATAATTTTTTATTATAGAAATACCTGATTAGGTAACTACCTACCTACAAACGTTCGACGCATCGTAATATTCGTAATCCGATTTGAAGACGAAATGATCTTATCTTAATTATAATTTTATTACCATAATAAATTAGAATATATTATTAAGTAGCAAGTATTATTGTACTAAATATTATGCTAAGTTACGCATTTCTGACAAACAAAAATGGTAAATATGATTTATGTAACATTTATGCCATACCGTAATTATAATTATTATCTACCCTTATATATAATAATATTAACATAACATCACGCCTTGTTTACCCGAAGGGTTGGGCAGAGATATCCCTGTAGCAGGTAGGTAGGTACACCCACATTTCGCTAATTATGTTTAGTCCCATGTAATAGGGGGTGAGCCTATAGACCTCAACCGGGCACAAATTCAGACTCCGGGCTGTTATTGACAATTTTTTTTACACGAATCGAACCCAGGACCTCTGTTCAGCAGTAGCGCTTCTGTATTTACGCAAACGTCATTTTCAGTAGGTATTTACTCATTCATTACGGGCCTCATATCAATAGGAGTTTGTAGTTTTGTATAATATTTATAAGTTTTGCTTACAGACGACACGTCTGGAAGCCCCTGTAGCTTGGGGGCCGGTATCATTGTTACGGTGGATATGGCAGTAGCTATGTCCATGATAGTCCTACACACCAAAGGCGGATCCAGGGGGGGCACAGGGGCACGTTCATGAACACCAGGAACAATGTAGATAGGACCCCAAAACACTGCCTTGAGGCACTCCATATAAAATAGGCAGCTTGTCGCTATGGGAACCGTCGACGGCAGTTCCGATAAAAAGTTCCCTTGCGCGGGGATGATGCTAGCTGGAGTTCGGCAGGCTCAGTACATCTCTACCATTGAATTAGTAAGTAAAACACGGCGTGAGAGACATCGACGCGCAAACTGTTACCAAGAATTCAATACATGAATCTAGACATTTATCTAGACCCCCAGGCGTAGAAAAAAAATCTGCTGTTTCTTATGTGCAATCCTACTTATACCGTAAAAATGAATGCAACAGCAGATTTGGACATATTGTGTGACCGTGCACCGCTTCAACGTTTCAGTGGCGCCATTCGCCGGTAAATTGCGGACGCTACTTGAGCAACTGAGCAGTCAGACAAAATAGAAGCATTGCGATTGATACATTTAAACGAAAATACCAATAGAAAATCTTGGCTTTATTCTGCTAAAACACAAGTTATTATTTAAAGGAAAAATAAGTATGACAAGAACAAGACGTCAAGTGACGACCATAATCAATTTCATCATAGACACACTACATTCACCCCCACCAGTTTCGAGACGAAGCTAAGTTACATGCTCTGTGGTTAGTGACGTAATCTTCAAAATTAGCAGGGGGTGGCCTTTCGCGGGTGGACCGACGTAGAGGTTGTTCAGCTTGTTCTGATGATTCTACAATTTCGTGCTCCGGAGCCTCTTGCGTTGGTTGTTCAGCTAGTTCTGATTCTGCAATGTCATGTTGCGAATCCTCTTCATCAGATTCTAGATCCTCGGTAGGTAGTGGTGCTAGTTGTCTATTAGAAACAGTAGTCTCTCGACCATCAGGCAAGCGGACATACGAGTAAGATGGGTTTCCGTGTAACAGCTCCACTTCGTCTACGATAGGGTCATATTTCGAGTTTCTTACGTTTCTTTTCATGAGGACTTGACCTGGTGACAGTAACCACGAAGGGATTGATTCACCTGTCGGAGAACGTCTGGTGTGGAAGAAAAGTCGCTCATGGGGTGTCTCGTTCGTTGCTGTACATAATAGCGATCGAATCGAATGCACCGCAGTAGGTAATGCTCGTTCCCAGTCCGCAGTTTGCATCTGTCTCGATTTCAGAAATAGCTGGATTGTTTTCCAAAGGGTTCCATTTAGCCGCTCTACTTGGCCATTTCCTTCTGGGTTGTAGGGAGTTGTCCTGCTGGAAGCAACATTATAAGAATGCAGAAATTGTTAAAGTTCTTGAGACATAAATGCTGTTCCCCGATCTGAATGAATATAGGCTGGAGAACCAAAAGTAAGGAACAAGTCTTTGAGACACTTGATAACAGTTTGTGCTGTAAGATCGCTACATGGATATGCGAATGGGAATCTTGAGTATTCGTCAATGATAGTAAGAATGTATTTGTTATGAGTGTTAGACGGCAGAGGTCCTTTAAAGTCAATGTTCAGACGCTGGAAAGGTTCGATAGCTTTAATTAAGTGACCCTTGGTTTTCATGAAACGTGGTTTCAATTCCGCGCAGACACGGCAAGATGCTGTCATAGATTTTACATCGTTAATTGTAAAGGGAAGATTCTTTGTACGAACCCAATGCGCCATTCTGACTATACCTGGATGGCAAAGAGAATTGTGTAATTCATATAATTTATCCGTGTTCATAACAGCACAAACTCTTGATAGCGCATCTGCAGAGACGTTTTCTTTGCCAGGGCGATATATCACATCGTATTTGAAACAAGAGAGTTCTAAACGCCACCTTTCGATTTTTTCATTTTTGATTTTGCTGGCGTGCTTTTGATTCAGCATAAAAGCTACAGATTTTTGGTCTGTGATTAATAAAAAGTGTCTTCCAAGTAGATAATGACGCCACTTCCGTAAGGATTCAACGATCGCGTAAGCTTCTTTTTCTATGGAAGGGTGCTTTTTCTCTGAATCATTGAGTGAACGAGAAAAGAAAGCGACAGGCCTGCCACATTGAGATAGGGTGCCAGCAATAGCGTACTCAGAAGCGTCGGTTTCTACGGTAAGTAAATCCGAATCATTTATGGCTACCGGTGCGGCTTTGGCGATTTCAGATTTCAATTGTTGAAAGCATTCAGTTGATTCTTTGTTTAGCGGAATGTTCGCACGAATTAGGGATTGTATTTTTGTAGAGAAGTTCGGTATCCACTTCGAGTAGTGTGCAAACATACCAAGAGTTCGTTTAAGACTGCTGCTGTCGTTTGGTAATGGTGGATTCAAAAGGGGTTTAAGTCGATTCTCATCAGGTTTTATAATATTATTGTGAATTGTATATCCGAGTAAGTTTATTTCTTCAGAGCTAAATATACATTTTTGTTCGTTTAAAGTCAAATTGTATTTAGTAACTGCATCCATAAATCGTTTCAGATTTTTATCATGATCTTCTTTTGTTTTGCCACAGACTGTGACGTCGTCAAGGTAAGAGAATGTGCCATCTAGCTTTTCGGTTTCTATGATAAAGGATAACGTTCTTTGAAAGGCAGCTACACCATTGGTTACACCGAACGGTATTCGTGTAAATTGATACAAGTTTCCGCAAGCTTCAAATGCCGTCATAGGTTTTTCTTTTGATAAGATCGGCACTTGATGATACGCGGATTTTAGGTCTATTTGACTAAAGAAGTTGTATTTTGAGACTTTAGATATAATGGATTCTATTTTTGGCAAGGGGAAGGCATCCAATTCAGTGTACCGGTTTATAGTACGAGAGTAATCTATTACCATTCGTCTACGGTGACTAACACCTCCCGTTACTAAAACCTGGGCCCTCCATGGTGACATGCTCGGTTCGATTATGCCGCTCACTAATAACTTAGATACTTCCTCTTTAATAAACCGTTCATCTTCTTCTGAGTAGGATCTGGACTTGATAGCAATCGGCCGTATATCAAGTGAGAGGTTAGAAAAGACAGAGGCCTGAGGCACAGATGCCTGCATAACGTTGCATATATGTAGAGGCTCTCTTTCACCTCCAAGTTGGAATTCTAGTGACTGATGATGTTTGAGGAGATCATGGCCAATGATTACATCAGCACACAGGTTCTGCACGATGAGGAGAGGATGTTGTTTGTAAATATGTTTGTCAAGTTTGATAGTCGCTTGACACAATCCATTGACAAAAGATACATGATTAAGGGAAGCCAAAGAGACGGATTGATTAATGTTCTTCCTTCTGAGATTCATTATTCTCGATAAAGCCTCGTCGATAAAACTTACAGAACTTCCCGTGTCAATCAGTGCTTCAGCACGAGTTTCATTCAATAATATAGGTATTGTCGCTTTCCGTAGACTGGACGGAGATGCAGCCGAAATACAAGCGTTGCTTTCCTCATTGTTGGCCGCTGCGTTCGCGACAGGCTTCGAAGATCGACATACACGTGCCAAGTGCCCTTTCTTCGAACAAAGTTGACATATAGAGTTAAATGCGGGGCATTTGATGCGTTGATGTAGAGTATCAGATCCACAAAAGAAGCAACGTCTTTTTCTTTGTGTCATAGCCGCTAAGTTTGAGCTTTGGCTTGGTTCAGAAGGTTGGATATGATTATTGGATGTTATAGCATTAAGTTGGGATGCATCAAGCGTGTTTACAAATGCGAGACTATGTTTCTCAGCCGAATCAATTGCAATAGCTTGTCGAAAAGCGTCATCTAGGCTAAGTACCGTATTTTCTAGCAGTCTTTGGCGTATCTTTTGCGAAGAAATTCCTGATATGAACGCGTCACGTATGTACTCTTGCTTATACTCATCAGCAGTAACGCTTTTAAACGTACAATCTTGCGCGAGTTGTTTCAAAGCTTGAATATATTTAGATATTGATTCATCTGATTGCTGTTTGCGAGTTGACAAAACATGGCGTGAATGTATTTCATTGAAAGGTTTGATATATATCTCGTTAAGCCGTGTAATAGCATTGTCAAACGTATCGCATTCGTTAATAAATAAGAAAATCGTTGGAGAAAGATGATTCGTCAACAGTTTCAGTTTCATAGAATCAGAAATACTAGAATTCTCTTCAATTATAAAATTAGAGAAAGTTGTATACCAATGTCTCCATTTTGAATCAGCCGCCACCGTTTCTGGTTCGATATCAAAACGGTCCGGTCGTAGATATCGTGACATGCTTGGAGATTTTTCGGATTTTTGCGTATCCGGTTTTGTATCATTTTTAGACATATTTGTAGCAGAATAAATTGATACATTTAAACGAAAATACCAATAGAAAATCTTGGCTTTATTCTGCTAAAACACAAGTTAATAGTTAAAGGAAAAATAAGTATGACAAGAACAAGACGTCAAGTGACGACCATAATCAATTTCATCATAGACACACTACAGCGATGATGATTGTGATCGAACGAGATGTCTCAACTGTTACTAAAGTAGTGAAAATTTACAATACTACAAAAAACTAGATTTATTTATAGCCGAAAATAGGCAAAATATAACAGTAACCAAAAAAAAAAATTAAAAAAATACAACTTTGTTGCTTGTGATAGTGATAGAATTAACGAACGAAACGCACTACCAATGCACCAATGCCATCGAAATATTTTGACAACTTTTCTCGTTGACAATGACATTGACAGTTACAAAACTTGTTTGTTTACAATTTGTACTTGTGCAGGTCAAAATTATAGAAAAATAAAAATTTTATAACAATGGAAGACGATGACTATTGGAATACGAGTGAAACAAAGGCCAAGGCTTTCAGTTTTGATGATGATGTTGTACGTATATCCAATTTATTAAGAATCTTCTTGTAATATTAGTTTCGTCACCAAGATTTAAATCGTTTCGTCATCAAACTATCACCTATTGCTGGGCCTCTGGGCTAATAGACCTCTCAGCTCTCTCTAAATGGAGTAAGGTACTGCCTCGATTCTGCTAAGCTCTGCAGATCCATAATTTTTAACATATCTACAATTTTAAATACTCAGTAATACGCAAGACATTAGAGTGCTTGGAAGAAAAATTGTGTTTCAGCTTCAATTTTAGGTTGAATTCACAGGTGTAGTAGGAACCTCAGGGGGTGCCCTTTGCTAGTGTTAACTGTTAATTTAAGAAAATCTTTTATTACTATGAAACATAAAACTAATTACTAAATTAAAATATTCTATATAATCTCTCATTTCATTGATTCATTGTCCTTAACTTATATCCAGTTATCGACTCAAGAAATTCTGGCCATCGGTCAGAAGTCATCGGGACAGAATGAGGAAAGCATCTTCAGTAATCTCAGCATTACCAGTGTCAAGTCAGCTGCCGTACCACTCAGCAGTCTGGTGTCTTCAAAGGTTTTGGATCTTAGTGAGTTCTGGTTCTGTGCATGATGTTTTGATTGTGCAACTTCACACTAAGTTGTCATTTTCACTGTTTTTTATTAAATTTTTATTACATATCCAGTTCTCCTAGCTCAATCGGGCAAGGATCCTTCAAAGGAAAATAAACAGGAATCAGAGGAGACGGTTGCAATGACCCTGAAGAGACTGACTCTTGGCAGGAGCTGTTCCTTGCATGTTCACCGCAGCATGAAGAGTAAGACTGAACTGCTTGACGGAGCTCTCGCTATTGGAGATGGGAATGCTGTGCTTACTGTGAGTTTCAATATTACTTATTTGAAGTCTTCTTGTCTTGTTGTGTAGGGTTAATCAGGGGCTTGTGGCACAGCCGCGCGGGTCGATCGAAGGTTAAGCTACGTTTGCCGCGGTCGGTTCGAGGATGGATGACCATATTCAGTTACCTCCTTGCCTGGGAAAACATGTTAAGCTGTTGGTCCGGGCTATCATTCGTAGTTCTTTAACAGTTGTTATGGGTAACCAGAAGCCGAAAAGTCTGACAACCAGTCTTACTAAGGGGTATTGTGTTACATGCCATTACATGGGTTGTGGACGGTAGATAGGCAGTCTCTTCATGTAACAAACTGGTATTCAGCTGCATCCGGTTAGCAACCCATGTGGTAACAATTCATGCTGCATTAAAGGATTTGCATGTAAATAGATAGGTAAAAATGAATCCTCCTATTGCATAGTAAGCACCTACGACACTTGAATAGGTTATTGCTATTGAATTATTGTCAGGCGTATACTACCTGAAAAATCGAAGTGACTATTAAATAGATTTGAAAGGTTTTGTTTTAAATATAAGTAGGTCTATTTTATAGAACTTTACGCGTACATTTATCTCAGACATCCATTAAAGTGGTGGATTTCAGCCGATCTAAGCGTGGCCGTGCTAGAGATCCGCGTTAGCCCGGCCGCTGAAAATTTTGTATAAGTCATGAAATACTTAATGTGGTACTATTATTTCTCTTTCAGTATTTCTAGTACCAAAAGGTACATATCCTTACAGTCTACTGCCATAACTATGACCTTGTTTGGTATTGTGGCCGGGCCAGAACGAAACACACTCGCCAGTTATGTTTAACTCCCATGCAATACGAGGGCGAACCTATTACCATCAACCGGGCAAAAATCTAATAGAAAAACACAATAATACTTCGGCCGACCTGTGTTAACGATTAATCAATATTCATTGTGTTATTTCCATTGTCTAGTAGACGAATTTTTCAAACACATGAATGAATGGATTAGGAATTTCCTTAAAAATCCTTCGGATTGTGATAGAAAGTGTGTTACGCAATTGGGGTTCTTATATAACTGCATAGGCAAATAATAAACTTTTCTAGTTGTCACAATATGAAACAGCTCTAAATTAACAATACAGATAGACAGCTGTACGGCTGGAGACTTTTGTTGCGTTACTTCTTCTCCCCACCTAAAGCACTTCTTCTTCTTTTCCTGTGGTTACTGACTAACCTGGTATCAGAGTATTAAAGCCGCCCATGGGCTGACTTGGCTTCAGATGCCGTCGACAAACTATCGTTCAGGCATGCCGATTTCCTCACGATGTATTCCTTCACCGTTTTTGAAGCAAGTGATAATTATACAATACGCACATGTATCCGAAAAGTCAGAGGTGCGTGCCTTGGGTTCGAACTTGAGACCCACGGTCACAACTCACACCACTACGCTTTCACAGCTAAAGTACTAGAAAGTGGTGAAGGACGGGCACGGGCGTTTTGGGGGACTGACTATGTAATTTTAACGCTCGAAAAGTGCTGATTCTTGGCATAGTTTAATTAAATAATTTTCAGATTTTGAATATTAATTATTCCTCTTCTACCCTAATTTCCAGGTGGTTCTCTTCCTAATCCAGACGTTAAACAAGAAGTTAGTCTACGAGCAACTATCCTCAAGACCTGTGGCTCTGAACCATTACATAGCTTTCTTACATAATGAGGGGAAGATTACTGAGCTCACTGATCTGTTGACGTAAGTGTTTTTTTTTTGCTATCGATTGAACTGGCGGACCACCTGGCGGTAATTGGGCAATGCCGAAGATCTGCAATAACAGAAACAAAGCTGATATGCCTGTAATGACACCGGCACACATACCCAAAAACCAGAATAAACCCAGCAAGTCAAATTCAAACTAAAAACGAGCCTAGTAACTTTCAAAACTCAAGTTTCACTGTTGAAAAAAGTGTTAAAAAATATATATATACCACTTGTTAGGGTTCTGTACCTCAGATTACAGGCACTTTTGAATTTCTAGGGTTCGGTCAGTCAGAAAGATGAAGCTAGTTACCCATTTCAAAGTGTAGTAGGTAGGTACCTGTAGACAAGAACGGGCAAGAAACTCCATGGACCAATTTTAAATCAAGATATGGTTGCAAAATATTGGTTACATCATTCATGTTGCTATTATACATGTGAGAATGATGCAGAACATTAAAAGTGTCCGTAAAAAAAGAAAAGAAAAAACCTAATATTAAATTAAAATAAGCCGTGGCAGCTAGAGATGACCTGTCCCTACTGACGGCGCCCGTTCACGAACCTGACGCATGAATTAAAAGACGCGTCATATAGCTTGTCCCGACAAGGTGTCCCATAAAGCGCGCTTACATCTAGGAAAGGGGTCGTCCATAAATCACACGAAGCTCGGAAAGAGGGAGTTCGGAAAAAATCACAAAATATCACAAGGAGGAGGAGGGGGGGAGGGGTTGTAGTGAGATATCACGTGTATTTATTTTTTCGTTTCAAGCGCATTTCTAAACCGAAACAATATTTATCTTTCTTTCTTTCTGTTTAAAGATAAAATATTCTGTAACTTTTTTTGATACTTTACTACACCAACAAAAATACACGTGACTTTGGGTAGGGGGGAGGAAGGGGATTAAAAAGTTGACGCCCCTAAATCAAAACCCATATGCCTCTTTTTAAAGGGATTTAGCCCCTGCTCGCAATAAGAACATAATAATTTTAATAATAAATCTGAAATTTTATGTGCATAATAATACTAATTTGTTTTTTTCGGTGTTTACAGAATGTTGGGGCGGAGTCCCGAGGCAGCTGTGAGTACCGGTCAATCACTAAACTATTTCCACTAATTTCCATTAAAAAATCTGTCTTATTTTTCTTTACCATCTCCATTTTGTTAAAGATGTATCAATACCAACACGCAGTGAAGACTCAAGGAAACAATGTCGACGCTCTGTTTAGAAAGCTGTCCAATTTGTTGGCCAACCATTTCAACCAACCTGGGGTTGACCAACACCAAGCTAAAATGATTGCTGATTATGTGAAGTTATTAGGTATACTATAATTTATTTAAAGCCTCTATAAAATTACTACCTGCAATACTACGCCCCGCGGTTTCACCCGTCTAAGTCTAGATCCCGTGGAAATATCAGGATAAAAAGTATCCTATGTCCGAAGCCAGGTCATGGTCTACCCCTGTGCCAAATTTCGTCCAAATTCGTTCAGCCGTTTTAGCGTGAAAGCGCGTAAGCGTAACAAACAAACTCACTTTCGTATTTATAATATTAGTTAGGATAGCGACTGTCCGTCTTAAATCTCATTTGGCAAGATTTATTTTTAGACCGTTCAAAATCATTGAGCCTTTTTAAATTTCGGTTTAAAGAACTTTATTTCTCATAAGAACTAAACTAGTTCGCTAAAAAAAATAAAACGCTTTTTAAATTTCGAATTTTATTCCGACTACGATATTGTTCTAAATACAAGTATGTATATCAAAGTGCACTGTTGGATTCTCAACTCTCAGCACTAAACCTAGCGTTGAAAATCTAACAGTGCACTTTTATTCAGGGATTTATTTTAGAAAACGGGTATATGTTACCAATTTTGTATGAAGGGGGATGAGCTAAGGTAGCCCGCGTAATTCAAATTTTCTTATGAAATATTCATTTAATGGGAAACTTTGAACTTTTGAGTTGATGATTTAAATAATTATAATTCTTTAAATACATGTTTATTACGGTCGCAAATACAATTATAGTCAACATACAAACTGAAACCTGCAAATTGCAAAAAATGTAAGAAATTTTGTGCTCCCTCAGCGATTACAACTTTATCTCCGTCGGAATAAGGTTCGAAATACCAAAACTGACTGAAAAGCCTGAATCAAAGATAGAACTCGGTTTGTAATGAGTTAATGAGACTATGTTCTGTCATTCATTTAGTTATTTTTCTACAGAATGGCAGAAACACGTTAACAAGCCGGATTTAGCGTACAAATCAGTGATACAGTGGCTGGCTCACAACTGTACGAACCATTGGCATGAAGGTGCCGGCAATGCTATGTCACCCCTCACGCTATGCCAGCGACATCAGGTACGAAAGTCCCCATACATCTTACTTAGGAGCCTATATCAATAGTTAATAAAACGCCATTCCATGCACATCTCTCGCATTTCCATTTCGTACAGCCGCGGTGAAGCGATTGCCTGCACAGCAATCTGTGTAGGTGTATTATATAGAATATAATTATATTTATTACTAACATAGGATAAGTTTACTAACAGATGAGTCATGGTTACTTGTAAATAAATAAAAATTGAATTGAATTGAATATTCCCAAAAATTTTTTTTTATATCTATAATAATCTAGCTGAAAAATTATTAAAAAATATTAGACGCGTATTTTTTCTTTTTTTTACTTAGATAAAAGATTACGGCAATACACTGAGTAGGCAATACGTTAAAATGTGGCATGACGTCACTCACCGGTAGATTTTATACTGAGTTGTGACGTAGCGAGCCCCCACTCCCCAACTTTAATGCGTTTCATCTAAACCATTTTTTATTAATATGATAAAGCAAAAAATACGTGTCTAATATTGTTTTATTATCTGACTGACGGACTAAATAGCTTTTGTTTTTTTCCCCTGTCATCATCCCTTTCGACTCAAGCGTGACTTTGCGGAAATTCATTATTATAAAATATAATAGACGACGAATATTTATTAACCTAATCTGTTATGACGTGTTTCACCTCTCAACGAGGCATCCTCAGGATGACGATTGTTGCGAATCCGGACACGACGTGTTGCCACGTCAAGCGCCGAACGCAGGGTCTCTGCGAAACACGTGTCGATTTCTTACAGATTCCTGAAACTGACCCCCCCCCCCTTCAGATCTTTCTTCATTCCTTCGTGATCTTAGCGTATTTTATATATTTATTATTTTTACAGATAACTCCGCTACAATACGACTGGGTAGTTCTGAATGTTCACGCCAAATCTGGCAAATGGGACATCGTGGAATCTCTGTTTACAAAGAAGGTAAGTTGTTTATAGCTATATGCAAGCGGGCTTACGTTTTTAGTTTTAATTTTCGCTTGAGTATAGATTTCGATGTTTTTGTTGGTATATTGGCGTGTGCTAGCTGACATATGGCAAATAATTTAATTTAATATTCTGTGCCGTAATGTTAACTATTTTGCGTACTCTTGTATAAAATCAAGTTTTTCGAACTGAACAGACAGCTGTGTGGCTGGGGAGTTTGTTGCGCCACTTCTTCCCAGCTAAAGCACTAGCAAATGGTGAAGGGTGGTCGTTTTGGGGGACTGTCTTATGTAATTTTGACGTTCAAAAAAGGCTGATTCTTAGCCTAGTTTGAATTAATGACTTTGGCCCCGAATTACGTGTGTGTATCAATTGCCTGCCTGGTTTTGAACATAGGTCGTCGGTTCAAAACCAGACAGGCACTTTACTTTTTTTAGTTTATTTCATCACCACTGCTCTAAAAACGGTGAAGGAAACATCGTGAGAAAATTGCCATGACCTAGAACCAAAACAATCGAAGATATGTGACACCAACTCGCACTTTGCCCGCATGGTTGATTATGGCCCACTCCATCTAAGAGAGGAAGCCTGTGTCCCAGCAGTGGGAACGTAGGTTGAATTATTATTATGCTTTTTATGCTAATTAATTTGTGTTTAAAATTCAAAATTCAAACGTTATTTATTGAAAGTAAGTTGAAAATCAGCACATTTCGAACGTCAAAATTAGTGACAGTCTCCCAAAACGCTCACTCTTCACCACTTCCTAGAGCTTTACCAGGGAGGAAGAAGTGTGTGAATACATATTGTTTTTTTTTTTAAGCGGCCTATGGCTACCTTTGAATAATGTATACGAGAAAATGTCGCGTTCCCTAGTTTACCCTCAAAAATCCTCCTCTATTCTACCCATAGGACTGGTTCGGCCGTACAACGGTGTCATCGAATATCCCCATAGAAACGCTACTGGCGCGTCTGAGCGACTTGCGCGCGAGCAAGCAGCTGTTAGCGACCTGCGTCAACAAGGTCGCCGGTAGTGACGACCGGCTGCGACTAGCACATATGTATAAGGTAAATAAATTTGACATTACCACTGTATTCCTAAAAGTGGAGGAACTCGTGGCTAAGTAATAACAGCCGCACCGGTCGATCCATCAGGTTAAGCTACGCTTGCCGGGGTTGGTCCGTGGATGGGTGACCATCTATACATACCGAGACTCCTCCGTGCCTCGAAAAGCACGTTAAGCTGTTGGTCCCAGCTGTCATTCGTGGATTTCTGACAGTCGTTACGAGTCGTCAGAAGCTCGAAAGTCTGACACCAGTCTTACCAAGAAGTATCGTATTACCCAGTTACTGGGAGTAATACTGGGTTGTGGAGGTCAAAATAATAATAATAGTATCCAGCTGCATCCGGTTAAACTGGAAGCCGACCCCAACATAGTTGAGAAAAGGCTAAGCAGATTGATTGACTGTATTCCTAAAAGGGAATGGTAGAGAATTATTTATGTCGGCAGTTATGTTATAATCTGCGTTCGTAATGTATTTGCCAAACATGTAAACAACACGAGGTTTAGAAAAAACAACAGTAATGCGTAAGCATTACTGTTGTAACTGAACCGTATGTGTAAACATATGGTTCAGTTTGCGCTACAACTTCATATTTTTAAAATCACTAGTCAGTTTAAAATCAACTTTATTTACATTTGCATAAATTTGATGTTTGTTCGGGTGGAAATAACAATAGTGCAAACAGGGATAATCGTCGGTTGGTGCCTCATTTCATTAAACACGTCTAACGGGCCTCTGCGAGTTGGCTTCGGCTCCTCGTACGCCTTCTAAAAGGTCCAGGACCCAGGTCCCGAGAAATGTCAAAGACGTATATAATAATTTCGTTCTTTCGCAGATCCATGCCGTAGTAATAGAAACATTAGCTAAACAGAAGGACAGAGCAGCTCTCACTAACTACAAGATGACTCTCAACCCACAGTCTGAGGAATACATCCTAGCGGAGAATACTCTTAGGGATAACGTAAGTACTTATACCACAGATCAGTACAGATGGTTAACTCCGCAAACATATTTAAATAAAAAGCGACTCTTGCCTCGACATAATAAAGTGCAATTCAGTTCGCACAGCGCTAATTACCGACAGTTATATTCACCTAGAAGTTGCCTCTCTTTCTATCGCGTAACTCTTATATCTTCTGACTACGTTACGCTCACTAAATTGGCCGGACAAGACAAGCCCGAAGCGTATTAGTAGCTTCAAATCTAAAATGCGGAGTGCGCCTTCTGTGCTATTCAGTGGCGTCGTGTGAACGTCATGGAATGAAATAAAGATAAAACTTCGAGGGAAGCGCGACGCAAGAACATCCATCGTATTCAGCCAAAATAGCTTTTTTTATGGTCAATAAATTGTGTATTTTATACTTTTTTTGCAGTCGATAAAATGGAAGAATTGAGTGGAATATGAAGATTTCTACAGACAAAGTTTCGGCGGCAAGAAAAAGAAGTCAAGTGAGAGTCGGCCTCGCACATGAAGAGTTCCGTACCACCGTACAATATTTTCCATTATTCACGTTTCTTGCATGGTAAATAATAAAAATAAAATAAAGTTTAAAATTAAAATTTAATTTTTAAATTTATTTTATTATTATTTGTGGTTATAACGACCAAATAGTAGTAGGTACACAATTTGTGAAAATTTCAAGTCTACCCTTTTCTTGGCGTATTGGATTTTGGACGCTCTGCTTAGCGCCGAGAGTCGAATATCCAATAGTGTGTTTTCTTGACGCGCTGGGATACGCGCTGGATGCGTTCTATTGGATTCTCAATGCTCGGCTTAAAACAGAGAGTTGAAAACCCAGTGTACGAAAAAAAATCGCTGCGATAAAAACACGTCCGTTCTAACTTGGGCTACCGATTAAAAAAATTGGACGGACAACGTTACGGATCCTTAGCAATAGGGTCCGGTTGGCACTCTTTGTGTACGGAACCTTAAAAATGAACATGACACTATAGCTCAGCTTTTGTATTACTCTGTAAATCTGTATCTAATCGTTTAGTATTTAAGTATTAAGTATGATAGTTCTTAGTAGTTCGTAGTTGTATTGTGTTCTAAGTACTGTTTATTTTATTTTGTTACTTTTTATATATTCACAAATGACTGAACCTGACTTGATTTCCGTACGTCTTTTTCGGGTGACCACTGAAAATCAGCGCTGTGCTGTGGGTCCCCCATAGCACAGCATTATGCTGAGTGGAAGCCTTCTTATCACAGTCATGACGTGCACTATTTCTGTTCTCTATTTTGTGTACTCTTTTGTCTTTTTGTATGCACGTGTTTCTGTGATGAATAAACCTATTCTTTCTTTCTTTTCTTTCTTAGTATGTCACATTACTTGTTTATTTGACTTGTTATTTCTTATGGAACTTTTATGAATATACTTAAAAATATTACATTATATTGTCGATAGACTGAAAAAAATATGAAACTATTATAATTAAAAACAATATCAAAAATTATTGTTATTTTTATTCTTAACTAGCGACCCGCTCACTCTTCGTGCGATTCTCATGACTTAACAAAATATATTGTAATACCTACAATAATATTCAACTAACATATAGAACATACAGAAATCTCAATATACATAATTTAACATAACATCACGCCTTGTTTCCCTGGGCAGAGGTGTACTTGTAGCAGGTACACCCACATTTCACCAGTTATGTTTTAAGTCCCATGTAATAGGGGGCGAGCCTATTGCCATCAACCGGGCACAAATCCAGACTCCGGGCTGCTACTGAGAAATTCCAGATGGAAAAACCCAATAACATTTTGCCCGACACGAGGATTGAACCCAGGACCTTGTGCTCAGCTACCACTAGACCAACGAGGCAGTTAAGGTGTAGTAGGTATTAATACACATAAATCATAATCTGCCTATAATCAGTGGCGGATTATCGCTAAGACAAACTAGGCACGTGTCTAGGGGCGCGAGGTTACAAAATAATTCTTACTTTTACTTTAATCTCACATGCTTGCTCAACGCGTGTTGGCGATTTCAGACTTAAATTAATTATAAGTCCAGGTTTCCTCACGATGTTTTAATGCCCAAGTTAAACTCGGAAAGATACATTGGTACTTGCCCGGATTTGAACCCTTAACCTCCTGCATGAGAGGCGAGGTCAACAACTGGGCTATCGGCATCGCGACAGAATTGTTGCTATATCTAGAATAGAAATAAAACTGAGCTGAGCAATACTTAAATAATGAGTCATCTTCACAAAACCCTGCGAGTTGTGACAAATTAGCATTCCATATCTAGTGACCATTCACTTTGACAATGAATTTAATCGAAATTCGACTTTACAGCTTACTTTAGAAGGTTGAATTCACTGTATCACTGCCAATGAGTCAATCATGAACTTAAGGAAAACGCTTCAAGCGAATTTCCTTTTCGGTGAGTGAATAACCTTCGTCATTCTTATGAGAAAAACCAAATTGTAATTTTATTGATAAAAAGATAAGATATTTCGTCGGCTAGTAGCTTCTAGGTAATCCAAAAATGACTTTGACGTTTGATACAGCAGACAAATCTTATCTCTTGTCTAAATTACCTAGACAGCATAGTTGCGCAGGCGCACAGAGTGTGACAGATGTAACTAGGTTCATACATAAAGCTGTAAGCAGGGCCGGCCCGTCCACTATTCTGTATAGCCATCGTCAAATACACTTTAACACTTTCGACTCCACCCATTTTCGTCGAGCTCATACGCCATGCCGCCATACATATTGCAAGTGGACCCTCCGGGAGGGTTCCCGGCATTACCTACGTTTGCGCTAAACTTAACCATCGCGGACGGCATTAGGTTTAAAACAGTGTTATAAAACACTGTAAAACTAGTGTTTTCTGGGGGTCTTGTCGATATAAGTAGTTTCCAACCTTTTAAATTTTTTGTGAATATTTGTAAACGTGAACAAAAAAGAAAAAAAAATCGTATGCTTTGATTTGAAAACCAACGCATTACATAAACTAATAAATCTTGTTAAAATATACATCTGATTTAATTTTCACGGTTTATAATGCTGTATACGCTAAGAAAAACCTACATTTAAAATGAGCCCTCCGCGAGGGCTCCCTGCATCCCATATGCGACTAGGTGAACCCTCCAGGAGGGCTCCCGGCACTGAACGTGTCAATGCATTTGACTTAAAATCCTAACTTGAATGACAAGTTATTTGCCGTGTCTGAGCCGTGCTGTTATAACGAGCGATGACCTTAAGGCTGCCTGTCCACTGGAGCGGAGAGGAGAAAAGAGAAGCGGAGATGTGCCAATATTAACCAATAGAATCTTGACTCTGCCCCTGAGTTTAGATCAGTGATCCTAAGTCAAGATTCTATTGGTTAATATTGGCACATCTCCGCTCCTCTTTTCTCCTCTCCGCTCCTCTTTTCTCCTCTCCGCTCCAGTGGACAGGCAGCCTTAGACGACACTTTCACTTGCTAAATAAAACAGTTCTTACCTGTCAATTAAAATATCTAAATCCTTATATAGGTATAAGTATGTGGAGTCTCCCCACAGACCATGACCCACCTTTCAACTTGCGCCTCATGCTGTCACCTGTACAGGAAATTTAAATAATATTTGCCATCGACACGCTAAGAAGAATTAGGTAAAAATATCTGGTCAACCAAGCCACAGATAATATAATACTACGTACAGATACCCAATTCCATACAAAGAAATGAGACCTCCGTAGTCGGGCTATTGACTGGCTAAATGTACTACAGTTATGACAAATTGAGTAAAACGCCATCTATTACAAAGAGCCCTAAACAAAAAGGTTTTATCTTTTTTTGTTAAAAATACGAGATTTATGAGTTACAAAAGATAAATGAGCATTAAACAAGGAAGTTTTGATTTTTACTAATCTTACTTCAGCCAAAATCTTCCGTTTATCGCATTTTAGTGACTGTTAATTTCATAATTGTTACCTATGCTGCCATCTATGATCTTTTTTCAAGACTAATTATAATTTGTTCGAATTGGTACCCCATGACCAAGCTCTGCTCGGGGTGAAAATATAAACATTATCGTCCAGGTACACCAACGTTTTATAAGATTTCTGAGGCTGTGAAAATAATGAAAACGATTTTTCCCAGATATGAGACCTAGCTAGATCGATTTTTGATCCCCGTAAACCCCTAAATTGCATCTTTCATCCAAATCGTTGAAGCTGTTTCCGAGATTCAGATTATAAATAATACATAGGTACAGACGCCAGCACATCAAGTTACTACAATCTGTCAAATTCCTTTAATAGATTTTCAACTTTATCGCTAAAGAATAAGGTTGAATGTTGATTGGGAAAATTGGACAGATTGGAGTAGGTTGAAGTGCTGGCGTCTGTACATAATAATATATATAATTATACAGAGTGGCAGAGGGACATCGACGCGAAAAATGTTACCATGAATTCAGTACATGATTCTGAACTGAACCCCCCTGCGTAGAAATGTTTTGTCGGTTATAAAAAAAAAAAAACTGCTGTTTTAGGGGTATGAGGAACAGGGTGTAAAGTTCACTCATCCACCATAGAAAAGGGAGGATCCTCCAACCAGACGGGTTGTTATGTCTGGCGGGCAACTGCCCATATGTTGATTTCGGATAGTCTTATCTATGTTTTTCGCTCGGTAAACTCTAACTGCGCGATGCAGGAATTGTGTGACGTCATGTCTTTACTGCGTAGTTCGTATGTCGCGGTGTAACCGCATAACCCACCACCGCATGGTGGCATTAAGTCCGCCTCTGTACATTTCTGTGCATTAAGTATTAAATAAATAAATAAATAAATAACCGCTACACTGTTTCATTGAAAAGTGCATTATCTACGCGGTCAAAATGTATGGAACAGCTGTTTTTATTTTAAATAACCGATGAAAGTTTTTAACGCAGGGGTTCAGAATCATGTACTGAATCCATGGTAACAGGCTTCGCGTCGATGTCCGTGACACCCTGTATACAAGAATAGGTATTAGATAAACGGAAAAGTACTTAATTTTCTTGAATGAACGTGAGTTCGCGTGAGTTCGCTCAGTAAGTACTTAACAAACAATAGATTATCTTGATTTTTTTACCTCTTTACATGATTCTTATGTAAGCACTGTGATGACTATAGTAACTATCATAGTGTGTCTCTTGGGTCTAGTAGTCGTTAGCACGATTGCTGAGCGTGAAGTCATCAGTTCGATTCCCGAGTCGTGCAAAGTGTTATTGTGTTTTTCCATTAGGAATTTCTTAGTAACAGCCCGGAGTTTGGAAGTTGGCGGTGTGATACCCCCGTGCCTCGGAATGCATGTTAAGCCGTTGGTCCTGCGCCTGATCTCTCTCCGGTCGTGTCGGATTGCCGTCCCATCGGACTATGAGAGTGAGGGAAGAGAGAGTGCACCTGTGTCTGCGCACACACTTGGGCACTATAATATCTCCCGCGCCGAAGGCGGGTCTCAGCTGAGATTGGTCGCCATTCGCCAAGGCCTACCTACCTACTTATGTTTTTAGTACGCACGGCTACACATTAAGCTATACATTTCCAGTTTATGGTGATCTCGCATTGTAAACGATTTCCGTACAATGCGAGGTCAGCTTAAACTGGAAATGTATAGCTTGATGTGTAGCCGTGTGTACCTATTTGGCTTTCGATGCCTCCATTACTGCCTCGTTGGTTTAGTGGTCGCAAGCGCTGGGCTGAGCATGAGGTCCTGGGTTCGATTCCAGGTCGGGCAAAGTGCTATTGGGTTTTTCTTACTGAGATTTCTCAGTAGCAGCCCGGGGTCTGGATTTGTGCCCAGATGATGGCATTAAGCTCGCCCCCTATTACATGGGACTTACACATAACTGGCGAAATGTGGGTGCACTTCTGCCTAACCCTTCGGGGAAAAGCTACAGGCGTGAGGTTTATGTAATAGTGTGGCTCTTGGGTCTAGTAATCGCTAGCACGATTGCTGAGCGTGAAGACCTCAGTTAGATCCCCGGGTCTGGCAAAGTTACCTAGCTTCAACACCTGAATTAGTGGTTTCTCTTATCATCTGGTTACGAAACTGATAAAAAAGAAGGTTATAACACTACAGTTACTTACCTATCTGATAAAAACGAAGGTAAATAATATCAGATAAAACGTTTTTTAATAATCGATAGCAATGTAGCAATGCTTTGGACGTTTATTGCTGAGATAAGATAGTCAATGTTTAGATTCCTGTTTAGATAAACAGTTTTCGGCGCGACGCGAGTCGACCGTGCGACGCGATTCTGGTAGATCAATTTCCATGAAGTTTTCATAGAAATTTTTCAACTACAGTCGTGTCGCGTGTCGTGTCGTCGTGTGAGAGCAGTGGTGGCCCAGTGGTAACGGCCCCGACTTACGAGTTGTAGGTCGTGGGTTCGAACCCAAGCAGGCGCTTTACTTTGTGTAAATAATTTCATCACCACTGCTCTCAAAACGGTGAAGGAAAACATCGTAAGGAAACCGGAATTTTTTAGAACCAAAAAATTCGAAGACATGTGACATCTACCAACCCGCACTGGGCCCGCGTGGTAGATTACAGCCCACTCCCTCTCACAGAGAGGAGGCCTGTGTCCCAGCAGTGGGAACATAGGCTGATGATGATGATGATGATGAGTCGGGTCGCGCCTTGTCTGTATCTAGAAGGATCTTTACATACCGAGACTCCTCCGTGCCTCGGAAAGCATGTTAAGCCTCGGTCCCGGATCTTTGACAGTCGTTACGGGTCGACAGAAGGCCGTAAATTTGACAACCAGACCACCCACGGGGACCAGAGGGTATCGTATTACCCAGTAACTGGGTTGTGGAGGTCAGATAGGCATTCGCTCCATGTAAAATTGTAAAATTAAGTAAGGTAATATTGTAAAGTTTGACGGCACGGTTAGCGCAGTGGTTAAACGATTGACTGCTGCGCTGCGTGTCGTGGGTTCGATTCCCGCAGGAAACAAATATTTGTATGACCTACAATGAGTTGTTCCGGGTCTGGTTGTTTGTGTATGTCAGTTTAAATGTTTGTAAACGCACCTAAAATACAGGAGAAATTCCTAGGTAACGTTTTAAAAAAATAAACAAAAAATTAAATACTGGTACAGTACGACACAACTTAGATGTAGCATAGATTTGAAAATTTTCATTCATTCATTTCAATTTTACGAATGTATTTGGTTATAAGACTTCACAATTTATTGAGTTTTCGAAAGATCATTTTCACCTGAAGCAGTAATAAAGATTGGTGATGGCGAAGGCGCACTCAGTTCGGATGGTGATCGGTTTTACGAATTTTGCCGATGCTACATCTAAGTTGTGTCGTACTGTATTTAACTGTAAGTACCGGTTAGACTGTGGAAGCCGACACCAACATAGTTGGGAAAAGGCTAGATAGGCAGATTGCTACAATCCACAATCATCAATTAGGTACCTACTACCAATTGGGTATTTTATAAGTACCTATGGGTAATAGGTGTAATCGGTAAATTAATTAACGATCATCAATAACTAATATAAAGTTAATGATGATAATGTATGACTCTATACGTACTCATTTGATTACCTACCTGTGTTGTTATAGGCAGAGAATTATAATATCTCGTGTAGGTACTTATCTAAACTGCATTTGCAATATATTTGCCAAAGTAAACAAACACGAGTTTTCCACTTATACAAACATGAACCTTATGTTGGTGTACATAAAGTTGATTTTAGACTGACTAGTACTGTTGAAAAAATAAAATATATGAAGTTGTAGCGCAAACTAAACCTTATGTGTAGGCATTACAGTTGTTTTTCCTAAAACTTGTGTTTGTTTACATGTTTGGCAAATGAATTGCGAACGCAGATTATATAGCTGTTCCCCGCAGTTTCACCCGCATAAGTCTCGATCCCGTGAAAATATCGGGATAAAAAGTATCCTATATCCTAACCAAGGTCATGGTCTACTCATGTGCCAAATTTCACCCAAATCCGTTCAGCCATTTTAGCGTGAAACCGTAACAAACAAACTCAGTTTCCCATTTATAATACCTACTTACTACCTACATATATTATGCTGGGAAATTAGGATGATAATCTAAATACTCGACTGAATAAATCTATAAAATATAGGTAGGTCCTATTGCCGCTCCACGTAAAATACTGGTATTCAGCTGCATCTGGTACCTAAGTCTGGAAGCCGCTGGGAAAAGGCTAGGCAAAAGCAGTGCTGATGACTTATTGACTGATAAAGACATGTGACTGACACACACACAACGAAAAAGTCCATCAACCAGTGGACAACAAGAGAGTGGAGTGTACAAGTGGTAAAAAGAATTTTGGGGCAATTTGGGGGCCCTCCTCAAGGTGGGGGCCTGGGGCAATTTGTGGCAGCTACCCACCCCTTGTGGCGGGCCTGTGGACAGGACAGTGTGGACCAACGACATACCTTTGGTCTAGTGGTTGCGAGTCGTCTGCTTAGCGTAGTAACCGGGTCCGATTTCCAGGTTGGAAATTGAAAATTGTTTATTATCCAGGTAATACATACATAAGCAGGTATTAAAGCAGGTTAAACACATTTGACGGGGTTCGCTAGGCCCGGCTTGCCAATGCCTGCCGGCGTTGCGGGAAAGTCCTAAAGGGTTACCGTGGCCCCTGGCAACGTACAGGCAACTGATGGAACACGGGTGGGTTTTAGTCAGTAAGAGTCTGACACGCCCTCCCGCTCGATTTGATGATTTTTCACCCGAAAAAAAGGCAAACATACATTGACACAGATATTGAATATCTGCCTACCTACGTAATATAGTGTATCACCTAGTTAAGAAGGTATCAACAAATTATTATTTTTTAAATGCCTTTGAATTTCAAAGTCTAAAGTGGCTTTCTAAGTTTTCCATTTTAGGCACCAAGGAAGGAGAGCTAAAGAGCAAGGAGATCTTTAATGTTGTCAAAAAATAAAAAGGCCTGTTTTGACATTTGATAGCCAGTAGGTACAATATATGGAAGGTTGCTTAACCGCATAAAACATTACATTTTCATAACTTTAGTAGGTGCCTATTCGATATCTCCACTGTTAAATGGGTGAATATGGGTGACTAGAGGTAACTAATTCGAATACAAAATAAAACTCCCTTTAACAATAACACGCAAACATAATTATTACCTATTAAATCATAATTAAGTGCACTCCGACATTAGAGCATAATATGAGATACTTACATGTAATTATTTAAGAACTTTCTGTAAGTACCTTATTTATGCGAATATATTATTTTGATTATTATACACTTATTATTATTGTTCATCGTCACCACATCCGCAGCATCCCTCATCAACCTCCACACCACACATTCTTAACAGAAATACGAAACAGGTGACACAGAGAAGACATCTCAGGATTTTTCCACAGGAACCACAGTCACAGCTGCACGAGCAACACATCGTTGGAAACTACAAAACCCTTACACTGTTTCAAAACAAAAAACGCTAATCGCAGTGGGTTTTTGCACTAAATTTCAGTGTCGAATTTGCAGTTTTGCACTAAAACTTGTTGTGTCCAAGAATTTGCACAGTTGCACCCCTAAACTTTGTTGTTGCGTTTAGGAAACTAAGAAATCCTATCCTAGTTTGATAAAATTTGCACGATTCAACGTTAAATGCGTCTAGTCGACTGTAAACTGACTGACTCAGTGAGTAATATTCGTCACGAACGAATACAATGACTTGGTGACGATTCCGCAAACCGCGGAGGAATGACGCATTCATTTGTTTGTGCTAGTATTACTAAGTTCGGTTATCAGTGGCGCTATCTACAGGTAAAGTAGGTAAATAACTGATATGATACAAGTAGGCGATGATTATTTGCGTTTCCAGTAATTTTTTTGACTGTTTTACCGAGAAAACATTTTTACAAGGTCATACCATAATGCCTGTTACTTGGTCAGAGATAGGTTTTTATAAATTCAAATGATTAGTTATCACGAAACATGAATGATTCATTGATTATCTAAATACTATAACTAGCTACTAAAAGATACCCTACCCACCTACTAAAAAAATTGCATAATTTATGAAGAGCCCATACTTTGAACATTAGACAGATGCACCATACATGTATTTTTATCCGTTCCCAAGGCCGAAGGATTTATTTTTGGGAGGGGCACTTGGCCAGACAGATAAGAAGTGTGTCCCATTTCTTGAATTGTACTATGCTGTTTTTAACCGACTTCCCCAAAAGGAGGAGGTTCTCAATTCGGTTGTATTTTTTTTTATTTTTTATGTGTGTTACCTCATATCTCCGTCATTTATGAACCGATTTGGAAAATTCTTTTTTTATTTGAAAGGATATACTTCCGGATTGGTCCCATTTTTGTCAAAATTTAGTTCTGATGATGGAATCCACGACAAATTAAGGGAACTCCTCAAATATTATAGGCATACACATAGCGATTTCGGTATTTTCAGCAACCAGTTAAGCATTTGCATTCAGAAAGTATCTTTAAGTGGAACTGATGAAGAAGTCCACAGATGGCCATCGGAACTTCTCAATGATAAGTATTTCACGGGTGGCTTCATTTATGAACCGATTTAGAAAATTATTTTCTTACCTTAAAGGTATACTTTCAGATTGGTCCTATTTTGATCAAAATTCAGTTCTGATGATGAAATCCATGTCGATATGAGGGAACTTGTCAAAAAAATTTATAAGGAAACCAGGATCTGCTGATGGCATCCCAGACAAATCGAGGGGAACCTTCCAAAATCGTAGTGGCGACTACTGCGTTTGTAATTTTTTTTTCATTAAGCATTTTAAAGCACTACTATTTAATGACGGTCTGGAGTCGATCTGGTGATGGAGCCAAAAGACAGTTGAGGGAACTCCTCAACGATTTACAGCAATTACCTGGTGTTTGGGCTTGATTAATTTGTATTGATGAGAACTTTACACCTAGATGGGTTGTGACTGTCATTAGGGGTTTGATGATGAAGACGAAGGACAGTCAAGGGAACTCCTCAACGTTTTACAGTAGCTACCTTGTGTTTGGACTTAATTCATTTTAAGGATGATAAGATGATAACTTCCTGTCACTGTTAATTGCGTCGCTGGTAGTGTTATTCGAACTTGTGTGGGGTAGGTAGGTACAAAAACTAAAAAGTGAAAAATAAAAACTTTTAACAAAAGTAAAAACAACCGACTTCCAAAAAAAACACTACAAAGTGAAAAATAACTTTAATTTAGGAAGTCGGTGGCAAAAAAACGAAAATTCAAAACCAAAGACACCGACTTCCGAAATTAAAGTTATTTTTCACTTTGTAGTGTTTTTTTTGGAAGTCTTAGGATTCATATTATTTTTCAATGAATATATAGGTAGTCGCATTAGTAGCCTTCTTCTTCAGCGTTCATCATTGAAGCAATGTCTTGAGTGAGATATGCATCCAGGCCAGTCCATTCAGAGACGATTCGATTTAAACCGTTTGAGGGAGGCACGTGCCGCTTGGCCCCCTCCTGGATCCGCCCTTGGCCCTGTCAAGAAAAGTGCATCGCCATATGGGAACTTCGTTACTTCCCAAGGATTGATGTCAGATAGTCTTACATATGTCGCGCGATGCAGGATTTGTGTGGCGTCTAGATTTTGTGTGACATCAGCTCTTGATACGTAATTCGCTGTGGCGATGTAGATCATGGTAGCTAGCCAGGCGGACTTAGAAGTTTAGAACAAGCCCTACCACCAACCAAACCGAGCAAAAATTTTGCTCCCACTGGGAATCGAACCCGGGACCTCTGGATCTGAGTCGGGTGGTTTAACCACAAAACCACAGAGGCGATTCAGTTAATTATAAAACCTCTGAACTCAAATGCATTATAAGTAGTATTATCTATGATGCAAGCTCACTCTGACTTCTTGATTACTGCGCAGTGAGCTGCGCAGTGATTTAAGTGGATTTAAGTGTATTATCTATGGTGCAGATGTGTCAAACAATTGTCAAGTCTTTTGACGTTAAACATTAAAAACTTCGGTGAAATTATGATTACAATATAACAAAGGAATGAACTTTATCAGTGGAAAAGGAACTCTATCAGATTATTGGCTACCCAAATGCTATAAGAACCCCATTACAGCAAGATTAAATATTTGCAGTGAGGTTCTCTAAAACCCACTGCACCATTGAAATTGTGATCCTATTACCCCGAAATTTAAAGTAATGATTCAATATTCATGCAGCCAGCCTTCTGTGCCCAACCACCAGGGTCCTCCAAATCACCATAGTCAACCTTATGATGATCGTTCAGGTCTGCGGGAAGATATAGGTAGATGTGCTGCTGCAACTTCTGTGGTAGTCTAAGATGTATCTTCTGCTTCACCGGCATTGCGTATCTGTTTCATCTGATTGGAATTGAGTGTGACTGCGCATGTTGGAAATGCCACTGTTGTATTAGTGATGATTAATCAATCCTGTTTTATTTTTCCTTTACAAGTGTGTTCTAAAATTAATGTTGTTTGATACACGTGTAACCCCCCGCCACCTGCACGGCCTGCGTTTTACAAAAATTTATGTATTTCCAAGCAGTAAATAGATCCTCAAAGGAATAAGCTATTTTATAAAATTATAAACTGTAAGTAGGTACCTACCTTTAAAAAACAAAAAAACGCGAGCACGCGTAGGTTTGCACGTTGTTCAAATCAGGTTAAAATAATAGGTACTTTTCAAAGCTTTCTGCACCTCCCTATACACGTGCAGCCTATGGGCATCATACTCACAAGTTGCATAAAGTGCCCTTCGTGTTCAATACAACAACGCGTTCAGGGCAGTGTTGGGGCTGCCCCGCTTCTGCAGCGCCTCGGGCATGTTTGCGGAAGCGCGCACCGACTGTTTCCACGCCACCATGCGCAAGCGGTGCGCGTCCTTGGGGCGCAGGGTGCGGGCTAGGTCCCAACACTGTCCTGGCGATGATTGCTCAGCGACTGGATTGTCCCTACGTTGGGCATTGTTGTAGCAGGCATATTACTGGTGCTTGATTTGTAATTTGTAATTTTTAATATGTGATTTTATGTAACTACAGGTACAGTGTGTAGTGTTGTTTCGTACTTAATAGGGGTCAAGGGATAAATGTTTTATTTTTATTTTTATTCATAACTAAGTATCTTTATTTTTTATTTATTATCTATTCATATCTCGTTGGTGCAAACATTAACAGAACTTATGTTACTTGACCTAAGAATTCTTTGACTAAGTATATAATAATTTATGGTAGGTACCTACCAAAGTTATTTCCTGACCAACTTCGCAACAAAAACGACGAACTATGTACTTACGAAAGTAGAAATTCGTTAATGATATCTTTATTCGAGATTGATCGATTGATTGGACGAAGATGTTTTGTATAACGACAGGCGGTCATATTAAACAGCGGATTCGAGAATCCAAACAACTCTTTTTCTTCTTAGCGTGCCGATGGCAATCTAAATAGACTCGGCCCAGAATTCGGTTACGTGTTTGACGCCATGACTAGCGTCCATCAGTTCCTGTAACGTGCAGCTGACAGGACACGCAGGACATGACTTTAAGTGTTCCATCGTGGTGGAACAGCACCACATTTACACTCCAATGCGGAGTCGTCTATGAATCTCCACCTGAAGAGATTTCTTCGGCCAAGGGTCCGGAGACTTCCAGGCTACCCAAGGGGCAACTCACGAAAAGAAACAACTAAGTATACAGTTATCCAAAATTTATTTCTCAATATTCACTTAAGTATATAAATTACCAAAACTATGTCTGTCCCAAAAACCACAATATCCGGAATCACAAAATCGAATATTCCTAAAGCCCAGCAAGATGGGGAATTGGGATAGGTATTCTTTTACGTTCATCATTGTCTTCACGCGTCTTGTTGAAATTTTATTCATCAAAATTACATGCGTCCTCACAACATTCTGCACATCCACACATTTCGAACAGCATTACCCAGCACCAGACGCATAAGAGGCAACGAATGCAACGGCCACAGGACGAGCAACAACCCGATGGACAACAACAACACATCACGTACAACAACAACAACACATCACGAACAACAACACATCACGAACAGCAACAGTTGTTAATAAATTACTTAATTTAAAAAAATCAACTGAGTTCAAGATTTGAGATTTCACTAAATTGACTGATTTAGGAAATGTGACAGATCAGATGCGTTCCCGTGTAAGTGCGTTCATTATAACTTGACTCGACTGCGACGGTACGGAGCCGATCTTATGCGTCGACATCCTGCCGGACGCGATCGGCTGACACCGCATCCGTTCGTAGCCTTTCCGATCCGATTAGATGCGATTCGTTAGGTGGAAATCATCCTTTACAGAATGTTACTGAATACTACAAAACATTGTGCGGCAATCGTGCTCCTGCCGCGCTCTGTTTGGACGCCTGCCGCGCGCGAACGCTTCTGTCTTCCTGCCGCGCACAGTTAGATACCTTCATTAGTAGATAATAGTGTCTGGACGTATAATTCTGCGTATAAAAATGGACAAAGTAACATTCATCGATTCGTTTGATTATTTTAATGACTTAGGGATCCATCCATGCATCAAGTTAAGCTACGCTTGCCGGGGTTGGTCTGGGGATGGGTGACCACCTTTTAATACCGCGATTCCTCCGTACTTCGCAAAGCACGAAAGCTGTTGGTCTTGGCTGTCATTCGTGAATCTTTGATAGCCGTTACGGGTCATCAGAAACCCGAAAGTCTGACAACCAGTCTTAGGCTGCCTGTCCACTGAAGCGGAGAGGAGAGGAGCGGAGCGGAGATGTGCCATTATTAACCAATCAAATCTAAACTCAGGGGCGGAGTCAAGATTCTATTGGTTAATATTGGCACATCTCCGCTCCTCTCCTCGGACAGGCAGCCTTAGGCTACCTGTCCACTGAAGCGGAGAGGAGAGGAGCGGAGCGGAGATGTGCTATTATTAACCAATCAAATCTAAACTCAGGGGCGGAGTCAAGTCGAGTCAAGATTCTATTGGTTACTCCGCTCCAGTGGACATGCAGCCTTACCAAGGGGTATCGTATTACCCAGTTACTGTTTTGTGGAGGTCTGATAGGCAGTCACTTCATGTAAAATACTGGTATTGGTAAAATACTGGCATCCTGTGAGACTGGAAGTCGACCCCAACATAGTTGAGAAAAGGCTAGGCAGATTGATACTGCCAATTGAAGGGCGCGGCGTGTCTCGGATCGACTCGGATGTGTCGCGCAGTACTGCCGCGCAAACATTCGTCGGGTTAGTCCGAACTAGACGCGCGGCAGAAATGTGTCCTGCTAACACCGCGTAGTGCTGCTATCGCCCCTCAATGTTTGGCCACACCTTAAGGCTCGGCCCATTGGCGGCACGACATGGCAAAGAATTTTTAGGCGACGAATAAAAATATACTTAACTTATGTGTATGACAATAAAATTGAAATCGACGCCGCAGTATCCTTAGGGCCGGCGCACATGTAGCGAGGCGCAGCGCAGCGCATTCGGCACTGCGAAACAAATGTCGACCTTGCAAAAGTTGAAATAAAGTTGAAAATAAATAAACTTTCACTATCTCGAGAGCGCGTTAAGTGGAAAGAGGCGCGTGTCTCAGGTTATTTATTCTCAACTTTATTTTTTAGGCAAGCAACGTTGATATTTCTTTAGCCGTGAAAACCGCGCCGCGCTGCGCTTCGCCGGAGTGTGCGCCGCACGTAAAGCGTCGCGCGACAAATCGCGCTGGTCTGAAAACAGCTTAATATGTGTATGCACATGGGGAGTACCTATTGCCATGTAAAATCCGGTCAACATTATTTAATGGCTTATTATTAATAAAACATGGTAATATGATTAAATATAATCTTGTCGGCTGATTCTCTCTAGGGCCTGACGGATATTTATTATAAAAAGTACTTTCATCACAAAACACACGTTTTTTTTATATTAAGTTCTAAAAAAAATCTTAATTATCCTCTTCTTCTTCATTGTCTTCATCTATATTTCTGCAGCTGATATGCTCGCGTGTGTGCTTAACCTCACTTTCATAATGTCATGGTGCCACGCTGTCTCTGCACTCTCTCTCTCTGCCTGTAAGCCGCTCCTTGGTCACTAAATGGGGGATGAAGCTGACACACCGCATGCGGCCTGCTGCTACTCGCACTCCATCTAACATGTGCTCTCTAACGCGCCTTCCAGGGCTCACCGTACGGGCTGAGGGCAGGACCCCTTACTCGATCCTGCATGCTACCTGCCACAGTGCCCTGCATCTATGCCCTGTTATCTATGCCTGCCACGGATGCGTAGCTATCTGCACGCTACGCACGCTACCGAGGCCTCGCCTATCTACGGCCTACCGCCGCAAGCCTGTGCTGAGCAGGTCATTTCTCCACGTGCTACCGACGCTCACTACCTGTCACCTTACGAGGGCGTCCGGCCTACTGCTGAGCCTGTGCTGAGCAGGCCCCCACGTCTACCACGTGCTGCCAAGGACGATACCTTCCTATCTTTAAGTGCGAGTACTCAGACTCAGTGTTCAGGACCTTACCCGCGACCTAGCCGTGTAACTTCTACCACCTATCTATACTAATATTATAAAGAGAAGAGATTTTTTTGTTTGTTTGTTTGTACCAAATAGGCTCCGAAACTACTGCTCCGATTTGAAGAATTATTTCAGTGTTAGATAGCCCATTTATCGAGTAAGGCTATAGGCTAATATCATCACGGTAAAGCGCAGGCCACACCGCCAGCTAGCGGGCGGGCGGGCGAACATCGTTTCACCTCTTTACATACTTCGGTTCACACCGCGAGCTACAATATTTCGCGTAGTTTGTATAGTTTCCTTCGTTCGCTTCGCCCGCCTAGCCCGCTTAGCTGGCGGTGTGGCCTGCGCTTAAGACTAATAGAAGCGGAGTACCAATTAAGAATGTTTCTAAATCGGGGGGCTTTTTTTGCTATAGCCCAAAGTAACTATTCCACGCGGACGAAGTCGCGGGCAGAAGCTCTAGTCTTAAACATATAATTATATTAACCTATCCCGTGTTTCTATTACTTTCTTCTACCTCTACCTACCTATCCGCTAACGGCCTGTGCAGCCAACCCTGCAAAGCCGTTACAATATTAATAAATAAAACAACATAATTGTAAGAGTGATTATATTGTAGATCATGTGGTACGCTTTCTCCAGTGAACGTTGAAGCCGGTGTCTCGAAATAACTGCTCAATATCTTCTTTGTCCAGGTTTAGTGATGCCTTCTGAACAAAAACATTAATTTTCATTTAAAGTCCGGTCGCGAAGCATAAAGAATTTCGTACAATGACCCCTCATTACTTATCTCTATCACTCGCGCTCAAATGTATTGCCGTCGCGCTCGCGATAAGGGCGGTCCTTCTAATGTGTCAGCGCGACGGCAATACATTTGACCGGACTTTAGTCATTATTCAGCTGCCTAGCTTTTTATGTTATTATTAATTTGACCGAAACCGCTTTATCACGTCTTCGGTATGAGCCCGGTGAGACGGGGGGGCAGTGTAGGCCGTACATTCGTCAATGCTCATGGCGCCGGGCGGCGTCCCGCTGCTCATTCCTCAACGCTGCTCCCCGCGTCGCCGCTCATTCCAAAGGCGATCTTGGTCAAAATATTATAGAAGTCAAGCCAACTATGTCGGTGTTGACTTTTAGTCTGATCAGAAACTAAAATTTTACATGGAGTAACATTTTACATATTATTAACATAAACATAGGTACATGAAAACAGTAGAACTTGTCAGATGATGATCATTATGATCATCATAACATACATGATCAGCCTATTAATGTTCCCACTGCTGGGACACAGGCTTCCTCTCTGTGAGAGGGAGTGGGCTGTAATCTACCACGCGGGCCGAGTGCGGGCTGGTAGATGTCACATGTCTTCGAATTTTGGTTCTAAGACATGCCGGTTTCCTCATAATGTTTTCCTTCACCGTTTTGAGAGCAGTGGTGATGAAATTATTTACACAAAGTAAAGCGCCTGCTTGTGTCCACACCCACGACCTACAACTCGTAAATCGGAGCCGTTACCACTGGGCCACCACTGCTCACGTGAATCAATTTACTTAAATTTGGAGACCGAAAGATGGATTTTGTGAAAGATGATAATTTTGGCTAGAAAAGGAGCGACTACGAGATGACGGCTAATTGAGATATGTATTATGCCAATGGACTTCCTCCATATATCTCTCTATCCATATAGGTATATCTCTTTTAAGAAAAGACACGCTGCGCCAGCCACAAATAAATTAGGATAAAAGGGCGGAGGGTGATGAAGATTCATAAAACTTACAGTAAATTCTTTCTTAGAGTGTTTCATTGTGGCAGAGTATGAGAGCAGAGCATTTGCACCTGGCCTGCAAACAATTAGCATTAAGTTAAAGAAACTCCTGTGTCGTGAAAACTATCCTAACTATAAATAAAAAAAACTGGCCAAGTGCGTGTCGGACCACGCACAGTGATGGGTTCCGTAGATAGAATTAATTATTTTTTATACAAAGAACAAACTTAACAGTGTAGTTGAAAAACATGTTCTTTTTTCAACTGCAAATGTAAGTTGGGCGATTATTACTTGTAGAGCCTACTTAGCTGTGATAGTTTTACTTTAAATTTCGTTAAGTATTTAAACTACTGCCTACTGCTGTGAATTTTTCCACATATCCATTTACCTGGCAGGGGGGGGGGAGGAGACACTTGACTCTTACAAAAATTTTCACTTTAAAGCTTAATATTTCGCAAATGGATCCCTGAATCCAAAAATGGTTTCACAAACTCACAATATTTTTTATTTCCAACGACACCCCAAACCATAGGATAGACGAAAAGCATCCCACTTCAGATGTACAGACGCCAGCACATCAACCTACTCCAATCTGTCAAATTTTCCCAATCAACATTGAACCTTACTCTTTAGCGATACAGTTGAAAATCTATTAAAGAAATTTGACAGATTGTAGTAACTTGATGTGCTGGCGTCTCTGTACCCAAGAAAAATTTATTTTCATGATTTTATTTTACCACTTTGTCGGCGTGATTAATATTAATAATATACTCATGCCAAATACAGCTTTCTACCACTTTCTAGTACTAACAGTCTTTGAGCTAAGCCGCGGTCAGACAGATAGACAGGAAGACTGACGGACACGCTCGGCGCGGCGGCGGCGGCGGCGTGGCGTGACGGTTACCGTCGCGCCGAGCGGGACGGCTCTGTGTGGAGTCGTCCGTAATATCTAGTACATTACAACTGCTCAGCGTCACGTCGCCGTCCCGTCACGCCACGCCACGCCCGCTGTGTGCAGTGACCTTTAGGATTCCTTTTTGACTACAGAAAGGTGTGGTACAGACAAGAAAATAATCAGCTGTCCAATAGATTTATGTTTTGTATGGGACAATAGGAATGATGTCTGGGTCAATAAAAAGAAATTCTATTTAGTCCGTCAGTCAGAAAATAAAAAAATATTCGATACGTATTTTTGCTTAATCAAAAAATTACTTAGATAAAACGCATTAAAGTTGGGGAGTGCGGGTCGCTACGTCACAAGTACGTATAAAATCTACATACTCGTGACGTCAGTGCACATTTTAACTCAATGTATCGCCGTAATCTTTTTGTTATCGTAAAAAAGAAAAAATATGCGACCAATATTTTTCAATAATCTATAAGACGGACAAAAATTTTTTTTTGTCGTCATCGCTATTGATAAATTTTCACAAGTACGGTGTTGTTCCCATGGAGAAAGTTGTTCACTTTGATGGTCTGTACCACTATCATCATATCAGCCGAAAGACGTCCACTGCTGGACATAGGCCTCCCCCAAGCACCGCCACTTCGACCGATTCTGTACTTCCCGCATCCAGCGGATTCCTGAGGCCATTCTTTCCTGGGGTCCATCTTGTGGGAGGCCTTCCAACGCTACGTCTTTCGGTACGTGGTCGCCGCACAGATTAATACAGATGGGACTCCGCAGTTTAGGTATGAAGCTACAAGTACGCAGCGGGCCCGTCTTGCTGGGTCAATTCAGTGAGTGTGACGTAGTCAGAAGATCTAAGGTGGTGATTAGAGCTGTGCGATCTGAAATGCACTTTGTTGTGTCGTAGCAAGAGTCGCTTTTTAGGGTTCCGTACCCGAAGGGTGACAAACGGAACCCTATTCATAAGCCTCCGCTGTCCGTCTGTCTGTCAGCGAGCTCTATCTCATGAACCGTAATAGGTAGGCAGTTGAAAATTTCACAGATTGAGCATTTCTATTGCCGTAAGAGCAACAAATAATAAAATTAAAAAATAAAGGGGGGTCGCCATACAATAAAATTAAATTTTGAAAAAAAAATTATCTGACCCTGGCATGTGGGGTATCATTTTCTAGAGCTCATCGAGTAGAGAATAAATATAATTTTTATTTGTTTTTATCTTCAAAAATGATGAATTAGGGGGCCGTAGAAGTTGTCTGCTTTAGACCATTTTTATACGAGCTCTATCTCAACAACTAAACAAATTAGGAATTTGAAACTTGTGTGTATCATGTAACATATACTTTATAATCAACAAATACTAAAAACGCCGATTCATAACGTATTTTATATAATATGGCCGATTTTCTGCAACTTAAAGTAATAATTTTGTATTTCATGCTAATATTATGCGATATAAATTCCACAGATAACTATTTAATAGTCGGAGTAATGACATGGAATTAGTAAGTACCTACTATCATGGCAGCATATACTATTTCGATCATTTAAATTTCGATCATCCAAAAAGGTCTACAAAATAAACTTTCTTCACAAGATTTTAAAACCGGCCAGTATTTTTTGAGTTTAAGAACTTTATCGACTTTTTTCAAAGTATCCCTAGACGGTGTTGATGTGTGTACCTCGTGTTAAAACTACACTCCAATAGACAATATATTCAGTAACATTGAAATGAATGCTGGCACATACAGTGTACTATTCAGTAACCTAGCTTAAACCGTTGTGGATACAATTTCATATTGAGAAAAATTATTGGTGTAAAAATATTCGGTCATGGCGGCCAATCTCAACGGAGACTGGCCTTCGGCGCGGGAGATATTATAGTGCACAAGTGTGTGCGCAGACACGACACTGCACTCTCTCTTCCCTCACTCTCATAGTCCGATGGGATGTGTAAAAATAATAAGTAAGAAATAATAGATTTCTGTATGACTATCAAAAATAACGTAAATAAATACCTGTATTGACCCGTGCGTTTGCACTGGCGAAACATCACGACAAAACATGTTGAAATCTCTAGTTCCTGTCAAACATTGTATGAAAAATTGACAGAAAATAGAGATTCCAACATGTTTTGTTGTGAATGTTTCGCCAGTGCAAACGCACAGTTATAATAAAAATTTGGCGTACTACTTACATTCTATTTTGTACAATATAGTCTGATGTAGCAAGAGAAATCCTTTTATTTATAAGTAACTAGCTTTACCCGGCCTGGCTTCGCACGGTTAGCACTAAGTACTTATCTACGGCGCATCTACATTTCCTAATTACCTATTTCTACCTAATTACCTACCCTACCTACCTACCCTACCCTTCTTACCAGGGTAGGTAGGTATCTAACCTACCCTACCTACCCTACATATCTACCTGCTTTTTTTTTTTTTTTTTAGGTGGGAAATCATCAAATGACTTCTCCCGCTCTGGGCGGAGCGGAAGGGCGTGTCAGACTTATACTGACTAAAACCCACCCGTGTTCCTTCCCTTGCCTAGACCGGAGCCACGGTTTCCCCTAAGGACTTATCCGCAACCCCAGTGGACATATCTACCTGCTTACCTACCATATATACGTATACCTATTTCCTACCAATACTATATTAGTAGCAAATAAATAACTTTGACTTTAGTTAATGCTGGATAAAATTAACTTAATATTTTTCTCTTAAAATAAATGAAATATACTCCTACACCTATATTTTAACACAACAACATTTTCTCATTAAAATTAGACAATTTCTTTACAAATCTTTGTTTTTTTATAGCGCCTCTGTTGTTACCTTTACGAAAGTATTACAAAAATTCATAGTGTTAAATCTTGTACGACATGGTATGGAACCCTTCGTGTGCGAGTCCGACTCGCACTTGACAGATTTTATTATTTAAATGATTTTGCGAAGTGTCCCATCTGTATCAATATGTGATGTATGTAGGTCTAAGAAACGGAAATCGGAGACTGATCACTACTGATGATCAGTGACCATTGACCAGTCTCACCAGGAAGCTTTTAGTCTTACCTTTGAGGCCTTAGCCTTGTCTGTTGCCATCGCGGACGGAAATTACTTTCCTGAAAATATAAAACAAACAACAACAAGATTAATATTCACTGTCGTGCTCTTTGTGCAATAAATGAATAATTCATACGACAAAGAAGAAGAACTTTCATTTATAATCAGAACTATTCTAAAAGTATGTAGTTTTTTTTTTCGTTTTTGCATTCAGTACAACTTATTACAACTATCTTTAGGCCACCCAAATATGTACTTGCAGGAATCCGAAAATCCGGCGACAATTAATTTTATTATGATTAGCCTGTGTTGTCCACCTGGGCAAAGGCCAGCGGTTCCGTCATCCAAGTTTTCCCGGACTACTACTACTGCGGAACAAGTTCATCACACCATCTCTTTCTGGGCCTGGCGCGTACTCGTTTCCAGCTATTTGGTTTCCGCGTATCGCTGACCAACATGCGACAGATGTAGCCAGCCCAGTTCCACTTTAGTCCAGCAGCTGTGCGGCTAGCGTAGGCACGCTATTTGTTTCGCTATTCATTGATTATTAGGTCCTATAATGTTATGGTCATGAGCCGTAACCCCGCGTCCTATTTAAAAGCGATCGCCGCGTACACGATCGTTCGAACTTTTCGGTGAACCTGATGCGTGGTCGCGCCGACAGAGGGCGCTTTCCGGTTTTCAAAACAAAAAAGTGACATTGCACGCGACCAATCGCGTATTATCTAAAACCTGCGTTTGCAATAACATCATCTATGCAAGTGTGAATAAAGTTGATTTTAGACCGATTAGTACTGTTGAAAAAGTCACAAAAAATATGAAGTTGTAGCGCAAACTGAACCTTATGTGTAGGCATTACAGTTGTTTTTCCAAAAACTCGCAAATGAACTTGAAAATGGCGAACGCAAATTAGGTGGCTGGAACTTACATCTTGATCAGAGTTATCTTCCCTGGCTGTTGCCCGGTAAACTTCTTTAGCAGAGCGCGGTATCTGCGACACAAGTCAGTCATTTTATTGAATGCATGGTGAGCATCAACCTGCATAAAACCTCAACGTCTGCTAAATGACTGGCTTCATAGAGTTTGCATTGCTTTGTCGAGAATTTTTCTATTTTTTTTTAAATTCCAAAGAATGATTAAACGTTTAAACACTTTTGTACCCACAAACCTATTTACAGAAAATAAATTAATCATTTCATTTCAATATAAGTCTGAAATCGCCAACCCGTCTTGAACAAGCGTGGTGATCAATGTTCGTGCCTTCTCATGAGAAGAGGCCTTTGCCCAGCAGTGGGACAGTAAAGCGTCGTCCTAATTGGCTAACGATTGTACAAGCAAATGCTATTTCATCGCACGATGAAAATGATCGTGCGATGGTCCAGGACACTCAAAATATATTAATTTGTAGCTTTGATTGCACGATCGCACGATCAAACCCATCGTATAGATCGTTATTAAAAGCATTTCCTGTGCTCGCGCGATGACTTCGCAGCTTCAATTATGACACTCTAAAGAAATGTCACGTGTTTAATCTCGTCGCGAAATCGCATCGCTTGCTCGTACGATCGTAGCCAATTAGGACGACGCCTAATAGGTTGGTATTTAAACTGGTAGTTACTAACATTTTCTTTTACGACGGGGCGGTAGACCTCGGTGGGCTCCAAAGTCTCCATGATCTCACGACGAGGTATCGTCAGAGGAATCACTTCCTCCAAGTTTTCTGGATTCTCTAGATTTTGGCTGGAAACAGTAAAAATGAAAACCAAAAAATAAAAGTTAGCCATATTTATTTATTTAAACTTCTCGTGTACATTAAGGTACAAAGGTGCTTAAGTTCAACGGACACCCAAAGCGGACGCGTGTCGGGCGCGGGTCGGGACGGGAGACCAGCGGGCTTGTATACAGGGTGGCAGGGACATCGACGCGAAGCCGGTTACCATGGATTCAGAACATGGTTCTGAACCCCCCTGAGTTGAAAGTTTTCGTCGGTTATTAAAAAAAAAAACAGCTGTTTCATAGAAAATTGCAATACCTACGCGGTCAAAATGTATGGAGCAGCTGATTTTTTTTTTAATAACCGACGAAAAATTTCAACGCAGGGGGGTTCAGAATCATGTACTGAATCCATGGTATCAGGCTTCGCGTCGATGTCCCGGACACCCCGTATATTGTAATTCCTTGTATTATATGGATGTCAGCACACAAAACGCGTGCGCGGGTCGGGTGCGGAGCGGGTCGGGAACCCGACCCGCGCCCGACACGCACCCGCTTTGTGTGTCAAACTCAAAATCAAAGCATTTATTTCAAATAAACCAATTACAGGCACTTTTGAATTGTCAAGGGGTCGGTCAGTCAGAAAAGATGAAGCTAGATGTGTGTATTGAGCTTAAATGCCTTTGGCATTCACAACCAAGAACTCTAAGGGACTACTCACACTTATTCAGCTTAAATGCCTTTGGCATTCTCAACCAAGAACTCTAAGGGACTACTCACACTTATTCAGCTTAAATGCCTTTGGCATTCTCAACCAAGAACTCTAAGGGACTACTCACACTTATTCAGCTTAAATGCCTTTGGCATTCACAACCAAGAACTCTAAGGGACTACTCACACTTATTCAGCTTAAATGCCTTTGGCATTCACAACCAAGAACTCTAAGGGACTACTCCCACTTATTCAGCTTAAATGCCTTTGGCATTCACAACCAAGAACTCTAAGGGACTACTCACACTTATTCAGCTCCATTCGCGTTTCGCAGAAGGATTTTGGTCACACTTAGACAGTTCTGATTCTATCAGCCGCATACAGCGCTGAATAAGAACGCGGCAGAACAGCGCTGAACTCTATCTATATCACTCGCATAATAATAACACATTTGTCCTCATTTGATACTTGTCTGCCGCGAAAGCTGAATAGACGCGGAAAGCTGAACAGATGCGTACGCGTCTTCATACAAAATCGTTGTTTTCTATGGGCATAAGCTGAATAGAGCTGAATAAGTATGAGTAGTTCCTAATCCGGATTTTTTATTGGCTGTCAGTGATGTATTATACCTTTATACCTTTTTAGATGACTTTTTTGTTGTAGTTCGGTTTTAGTTTTATAACTTATATTTTTCGATAATCCATGAGTTGAGAGTTGTATATTAAGGAGGTTTACGTCGTACGGCTTTTCATACAATCTTTCAAGCCCTTATTTTTCGAAATGGCAGAACCGATTTTAATGAAACTTCATACGCATAATAATATTCAGGATACAAAGTTCTAAAAACTTAGTTAAGAACATTTTTGAAAAATAGAGTTACAGCCAAATTAGACCGATTTTTAATTTTCCATAGAAACAGAGATTTCCAGTTATCTGCTATTAAATAAGACATTTTGAAAATGTTCTTAACTAAGTTTTTAGACCTTTGTATTATGCATATGCGTATAAGGTTTCATTAAAATCGGTTCAGTCATTTCGAAAAATAAGGGCTTGAAAGTTTGTATGAAATGCCGTACGACGTAAACCCTCTTAATTTAGTCTCAGTTACCGCCATTGCCCGTAGTTAGGCTTCTTCCTGTTCCTCCAGTCGCTCCTCACGTTATTCTCGAACTGATTGCTATCAAACATGTCGTGACCTTCCTGGTGGTTCTCATTCGACTTTTGCTCTGTGTTCCGCGTTTTCTGCTCCAACTCTCGGTCTATCTTCTGGATTACTGAATCTTTTTGAGTCGCTGGAGTTGTTTGGAATCCTACAAGGAAATATTATGTAGGTTATTTGTAAACTGCGATAAAGTTCGTAGTCGTTTAGTCAAAAATCAACTTAGACTACATCACTCTAAAGTTGATACAGGGTGGCAAATTATGAACTATACAACTTTTCTTACAACCAGTCTTACAAAGGGGTATCGTATTATCCAGTTACCGTTTTGTGGAGGTCAGATAGGCAGTCGCTCCATGTAAAATACTGGTATTCAGCTGCATCCGGTTAGACTGGAAGCCGACCCCAAAGAAATCACTATAAGATCACTAATATTAGTGATCGATGCATTTCGGTCTCTGAGGATTTCGAGACACGTGAGTGACTTTTTTGTGTCGTGACGAGTCATGGTCAAGCTTGAAAACGAAAAGCAGAATATTTGTGACTTTGTTAGTGGGATACTTAATAAAGTATGCGAAATAGACGAACTTTAATGCAAAACACGATGAAAAGCGATCGCATTTTTAAGAATAAAACAGGAACATATTAGGCAGATCTAATTCACTGTATAAAATTGCCAAGACCGAATAATATGCTTATAGAAAAATATCCGGTAATTTTCGTTCGTACTTAATAAAAAATAATCATAGTTTAACGTTGTATACTTTCTAATTGGCCACCCTGTTGTAGAGTAAAGGTCATCACTCATTATAACCGCACCGCTCCAGTGCAGTAACGGCCCGGCACCGCCTTAAAAATATGTATCCGCCTGTCGCCATCGCGCCGTCAGCAAGACGACCGCTCGCCGCTGGCACGCCACCAGTGAGGTGGCAGCTTGTTGTTTACGCGTCGCTTACTAGTTGGTAGCTCACCGTCCACGTGCCAACGGCTAGTTGTCAACTTACAGGAGGAATGGTGCGCAGGCGACGGGGAGACAGCCGCGCGAGAGGGGCGCGGGCTGCGTGACGTCACCACGTGGACGGCGGCGGCGGGCTGCCAGCGTGTATACCGCCTGCAAACCTTTTTTCGCTGGGGAGCGGGCTACTCGCTTGAAGCACGCTGTCGGCGCGACGTGTGATGGCTCGCGGGCCTCGCACTGCCTGTGAACTGTCCACTATACTGTATAGCCATCGTCAAATAGACTTTAATTCATTTAATTTAATATTCTAACTTGAATGACAAGTTATTTGCCATGTCGGTTCGGACAGCGCGCCGCGTGCACGGACGGCGAGGCGTGTGCAATTGGAGAGGCGCCATCGTAAAATAGACTTTAAAGTATTTGATTTAAAATTATAACTTGAATGACAAATTATTTGCTGTGTTGAAGCGGAGTGTTATAATGATTGATGACTTTAGGACCGCGCACGGGCGGCAAGGGGTCCCCGTGAGGTCGGCAAGGCTCGTGCAATTGGAGGTGGCTATGGCCACCAGTGGACTGCTGGAGGTTGATGATGACCAATTTGTGAGGAGCTCGTTCGGGATAATTCCCGAACGACCTCCTCACAAATTCTTACGCACTTACCTCGATACATCTGAGTATCGATTTTCCTAGTCATTTTAGGAAAGTCTCTGACTGCCGTAGATTTAGAGTTCATCTTAGGATTCCATCGATTGTCAGCCTTGGAAAGCCGAAGTCTTGGTGGTGTAACCTCCCCCACTTCTATTGTTGCGATGTCACTGTCTTCTTGTTCATCTGCTGAATAATCTTCGTAATTGTCCTCCATTTCTATCTCTTCTCGTTCCGCGGGGACAGGATGGCGGACCTGGAAGATGTAGTGTATAATTTTTATGTACCTACTGGCCAAGGCTATCTATAGAATAGAATAGAAAATTGTTATTCTAGACTAGCTGCGGCTCGCGGTTTCACCCGCATAAGTCTCAATCCCGTGGGAATATTGGGATAATAAGTATCCTATGTGCCTAACCAAGGTCATGGTCTACCCATGTGCCAAATTTCATCCAAATCGGTTGTGCCGTTTTAGCGCGAAAGCGTAACAAACAAACCAACAAACGAGGGATAAAAAGTATCCTATGTCCCTAACCCAGGTCATCGTCTACCCATGCAGGCAGGCCACAATGGGGGGGGGAGGAGGAGCAGCTGGGACAAATTACCCTAGGCCCCCACCTTGAGGAGGGCCCCCAAAATTCTTTTTTCCACTTGTCGATTGACTTTTTCGTTTGAAAAAATGAGCTTTTTTCAACTTTGTATGTGTAGGGGGGCCCCAGTTCGAAATATTGTCCCAGGCCCCCCGTTATCATGTGGCGGGCCTGTACCCATGTGCCTTTCAATGAAATTCGTTCAGCTGTTTTAGCGTGAAACCGTAGGTAACAAACCAACAAACAAACTCACTTTCACATTTATAATAGGATAGGATAGGATATTACCGGTGCGCAAAGTAACGGGTATGTTGTCCGTTGTCTCCTAGTTGTATGAATAGGACAGGGTGCCATGGACCCCGACACCAGGGTCCTCTGACCCAGCATGTTCGTGTGGGAGAAGTCGCACACGAGGAGTAAGCGAGAATGATGGGCTCCGTGACGGACGGCGCCGCAGCCGACCGCCTGGAGGTTCCACACTGCTAGTTGGCTGAAGTGACCCCAAACTGTGCCCCTGGAAAGATGCCGGTGGTTGAATTAAGGACATTGCTCATTATAACAGCACCGCTCACCACGCTGCAACTGTCATTCACAGGCACGTATACAGAGGGGGGGATAGTTGGGATTTATCCCCCCCCGAAATCTGACTGAAAAAAAAAACGTTTTAAGCCATCTGTTTATTTATTCGCTTGCGTGTTCTTTCAATAAGTAGGTAAAATAAAAATAGATAGATCTTGATCTGATTATGTAAGCGACGTTACTAGTAGTGCCATCTAACCTATTTAGAGAGAAACCGAGAACGAAAACAGTAATGAACGACATCTATCGTCGAGTAGAAAAACTAATAGTAGAAAGATCGTCGCGTTGAGTAGCGAAATATCGAGAAGCTTCCATAACTTTCTGCTACCAGGTAGTAGATGGCGCAATATTCCACAGTGTTCCAGAATACGAAAATGTAGTATAAATACGGCGGGGGCGGGAGTCCGGGAACCTGCATGTCAGTTTATTTCGAGAGCGATTCAAGTGAGAATCGAGAGCGACAAGCGAGAAGAAAAGTGAAATACCTCTGCAATAGTGACAGTATAGTGCAATAGACCAGTTTATTTTGATATTGGTTTCAGTTTCATAGAGAGTAGAGTAAATTCCTTCCGACTTGGTTCACCTGATACTTTGCCCGTGCCGTGAAATAAAGGAAAAAAACTTCAAAATCACTGTTTTCATTGGATTCGCCAAATCGCCAGTCCGTTATTACGTACGTGAGATAGTGTTGGACAATTTTGGACCTGCAGACGTCATAATTTGTTGGACCGTTCGCCCTATCCATCACAGATTACTTAAATAAAGTAAAGTAATGTGTGAAATGTGAGTGCTTCTTGATTTGTGCTTGTTTGAACGTATATAAATTGCTGCTGCTAAAATGAAGAGAATTGACAACTTTTTCAAGCCAGTGGCAAAAAAAATTGTTACTACTAGCGAGGAAAAAACTACTCCAAGCATGGCTTCTGCTGTTGATAGTAGACAACTAGAAACAACTTCGTCAAAATTTACAGAAAAAAATGTGATTTCAGCCGAACCGGCTGGAAGATGTAGAGATGAAGGAGAATGTTCAACTTCAAAAACGTGCAGTTTAGATACAATGATTATAAGTGAAACTTTTCCTGATATCGGCGTGGTTTCTAATGCCATATATAACACACAGTATCCTCCTCTTGTACTCACAGATGAACAGAAAAAAAATATTATTACACAGCCGTTTGTCCCAGATGCGTCATTTTCGTTTCCGGCTAGTAGCTTTGGAAAGAGGAAACTTAGATTTCGAAGAGAATGGATGGGATCATGGGAATGGTTAACATATTCGCCGAGGAGGAATGGTGTGTTCTGCAAATATTGCGTTGTCTTTTCATCAGGCACCGCTGGAAAAGGTTCCCACCAAACACTTGGAAGTTTTGTCAGCAAACCATTTGATAATTGGAAAGATGCAACAGAGAGATTTCGCGAACATTCTGCTGCTAAATATCACCAGTTTTCTAAGTTATGCGCAGAAAATTTCTTACGCGTAAAATGGATTCAGCAGCTATAGACGTTGCATCGCTGCTTAATGATCAAAGGCTCAAAGAAAAGGAAAGAAATAGAACAGCACTAAAACCTATAATCGCAACTATCATCTTCTGTGGAGAGCAAGAGTTGCCGCTTCGTGGAGACAAAGACAGTGGACCATTGACTTTAGAAAAGCCACTTAGTAAAGATGGAAAATTCAGGGCTCTGCCACGATACCGAGCAAGCTATGATAATATCCTGAAAGATCATATCATTACAACCCCTAAAAATGCAACGTATTTTAGCCCTATTATTCAAAATGAAATAATAGATACTTGCGGAAAGATAATTCAGAAAAAAGTTGTGACACAAATAAATAGTTCAGAGTGTTTCGCGATTCTTGGCGATGAAACTTTAGATGTGAGTGGAACTGAGCAATTGTCTTTATGTGCGAGATACGTTTATAAAGGTATTTTGAGGGAGGACTTTCTCAGTTTCATTGAAATACACGACCTAAGAGCCGAAAATATAAGTGCAGAAATTTTAAAGAAATGTCATGAGATTGGTTTGAATCTCGATAAACTAGTTGGTCAGGGGTATGACGGAGCTGCTACCATGGGAGGACACATCAGTGGTGTGCAGACGAGAATCAGAAAAGAATTTCCTAAGGCCACATACGTACATTGCTCAGCACATCGTCTGAACCTAGTTCTTTCAAGTTTCAAAAGCTCTTTCAGTTCCCGAGGTGAGAAATTCAATAGGCGTTGTGAAGGAAGTTGCAATTTACTTCGCAACAATGCAATGGCCGGGAAACAGTTCAAGGAAAATGTGGAAAAGCTCACACCAGAAAGTAAGAAAAAAAGACTGGTCGGCATGTGTGACACTAGATTTATAGAACGTCACGACTCTATAAATGTATTTGGTGAGTTACTCGAACCTATTGTCATTACATTAAGAGAACTATCCTACACAAACAGAACTATCGCCCAAACTGCCTCTACACTCATAGCTGCGATGGAAAAGAGTAGTTTCTTGATTTCTCTAAAAACCTGTGAAAGATTTTTCAGTTATACTCTCCCACTGTCAGCATATTTGTAGAACCCTACACACGACCTGGCCTCTGCTATGAAATTTTCCGATGACATTATCGGAAAACTAAAAGAGATACGTGACGATGTTAACCCGGTATTCTCAGAAATATATAACGCATGCTGCAAAATAGCGGAAGATGTCTTGCAAATAGAAATTCAGCGTCCTCGAGTTACTGCCCACCAAACTGCACGAAGCAACCCTCCCAGCGATACTGCTGAAGAATACTTCAGAAGAACTATTTTTATACCGTGCTTGGACGATTTGATATCTGGCATGAATGATAGATTTGCGAATCAAAGAGAGCTGCTTTCTTCTTTAGAAATTATTCTTCCGAAAAATGTGGACGAGAGGAAAATAAGTGAATTAGAAAATATGAAAATTTATTGGGAAGAAAGTGTTGGAGAATCACTAATAAAAGCAGAGTACAGTATGTGGTGTGCCAAGTGGAAAAACACAGATAAGAAACCAGTCGAAATTATGGAAATTTTAGACACGTGTGACAAAGTTTTCTTTCCTACCATTTACAGGCTAATACATATTCTGGCCACCCTTCCGGTTTCAACGGCATCTGTGGAGCGGTCATTTTCATGCCTAAAGAGAATAAAATCCTTCCTAAGGAATAGAATGGCGGGCGAGAGGCTTACTGGTCTCGCTCTATTGTCTATTCATTCCGCTTTGGCGCCAGATCCTGATATGGTACTAGACGTAATGGCTGCCAGCGGAAACAGAAAAATACTTATATAATTATAGTATAGTACAGTGAAAATTATAGTACAGTGATTACAGCGATTTTCACACAGTTCACATGGTTGTTTCAATGTTTGTCCCCCCCCGAACCAAAAGTCTGGATACGTGCCTGGTCATTCAAGTTAGGATTTTAAATCAAAATAAAGTCTATTCTACGATGGTTATATAGAATAGTGGACAGCTCGCCGGCCGGTCATTAACCGTGAGCTGTCACACCTGAGCGTTGCGTTGCTTAACGTTGCGTAGCGTTGCTTAACGTTGCGTAGCGTTGCATAGCGTTGCGTAGCGTTGCATAGCGTTGCGTAGCGTTGCGTAGCGTTGCATAGCGTTGCGTAGCGTTGCGTAGCGTTGCGTAGCTTTGCGTAGCTTTGCGTAGCTTTGCGTAGCGTTGCGTAGCGTTGCGTAGCGTTCGAACTTAGTAGTTCGAACCACGCAACGCTTTTCTGTTATTTTGGAAAAACTACAGGACGTGCTCAGACGTTCAGTTGTGATGTGATGTTCTTGTTGTGTTGTTGTTCTTGTACTTACTTAGCAGTAAGTCTAAAAGGCGCAGTGAGCTGATTAGGCTGCACGCGCCGCCTCTCCCCCCACCACGCGTCGAGCACGCGCCGTATTGCACGCTGCGCGCTCAGCTCGTCTGACTCGCTGGAGCGTCGCCACCGCACCTCGCCGACTGTCTGACCCGCGTATGGGTAGCGGACTGGAAGGAAAGTTTGGTGACATAATTAAATTCAAGGTTTCTATTTGATGCTTTGAAAGGCATATTTAAACTAGCCTCAAATATTTTGCTTTAAGGAACTGCAATTATTAAATTAATTTATGAATTGTATTAATAAAGTTTTGTGTGACCGCGTGGTTTTCACCAATGTATAATAGGTACATTAACATTTAACTAAGATATCACACAGAAATCTCGATGTTTTGACATGTTGTGTATAATAAATAATATAGTGATATAATAAATAATAAAATTGACTTTCATTTGTTATAGAAATACTCGCTTCGACGCCACCCCGTCGGTCTGCGCTAACCCTTTTAGTTAAAGATAGGAGAGTCTTAGGAGCTTGTGACTTGATAGAGACTTGAGAAACTAAAACTCAGGTGGTCTAAGGGCCTGTTTCACCACCTACGAAGTTCCTATTAACTTACTTGGCAGATAATTTCATACAAATTCTGTTCCATTTTTGAATTTATTCGGTAAGTAGTGGCTATTTCGGCTATCGTGAAATAGGCCCTAAAAGTAAGTAACCATCTTTCTTTTTAAGAAGAGGTTCATGGCAGTTCTGTGTGATGTATGTGCCGTTCATACCTGTTGCTCTGCAGTCGTCGTGTACAAAGTGGCACTGGTCTGCTAGTCTTTGAGCTAGAAGAGCCAGCTCGCGGTCCCATTCCTGTAATGTGAACTCTTATTAAAGTTGCATGCACTATGCACTACTCACTTAGGAATTCATATCTATCTTTAGGACCTACCCACGTAATATTATGGTTAAGACAGATTAGTACAGATGGTTCACTCGCAAAAGCATTTAAATAAAAAGTGACCCTTGCTGCGACACAATAAAGTGCAATTCAGGTCGCACGAAAACGCCCTTGAATGATATATTGTGACCTTATTGGTGATGTTATACAGAAAGGTCAGGTGCGTATGCGTAGTACCTACTGGCAACCGGCGAGCGTGTATGACCAGATGTGCGAAAACGAAGCAAATAGAGTACTTATGAAAGGATCGTAGCAGATGGCGTTCTGTAGTTTCTGCCTCCCCCCATAGAAAGGCGTAATGTAATGTGTATGTGGTTATGTATAGGTTTGAGAAAGTATGTAAGATGTACAGGATATGTCACTTACCACTAGCATCATAATTTGAGGTTTCGGAAGGTGCACGCCACCGCGTACTCTCTCGTTGCCGGCAGCGATGCGCTGACGACGTCTGTGAAGGCCAAGGACTTTTCGTAACACATAAATTGAGTTAAGTATTATAAATAGGAAAACTAAAACGTTCATTATTGTTTGTTCCAAATGTATCAGAACACGTACCTGTGGATCTCAATATAATGGTGACTGGTAATTACTGACCGAAACTTAAACACTACTTTTACTATGGGACCAAACCTGAAATCGCGAAAAACAAAACAGTTACCCTACATTTATGTTCGCAAAATTCTTCAAAATGTATGGAACAGCTGTTTTTTTTTCGTGATTTCTGGTTGGGTCCCATAGTAAAAGTTGTTCATAATGACGAGTAAAGTCACGTGTTTAAGACCAGGCACTCCAAACACAATTTCCACGCAAGCTCCACCCTCCCGCACCCCGCCACTCCGATATGTGCTAAACGCTAACGCATCAGTAATAAAGTTGTATATCGCTTCCGCTCTTTGACCATGTACGAGTTCGAAACTAAATGTCGTAAGTCTCAATTCTTATTTCGTTTATAATTAAAGTAATAATCGATCTAGAGAAAAAATATCTTATATTTGGATAGTAAACTATATTTTCTTACTGTAAATAATTATTTTAGACATAAAAGTCGAGTAATCTTGTTGTGGTTCTTAATAATCTTTAAAAAACACATGATTTTCGAATAAAAAATGAATCGAGCAAAGATATTCCAATTACGTATCTGTCTTATTTTCGGAAAGATAAAGATCCAATAAATCATATACTAAAATTCCATTTTGATTGTATACGCGACTATTTCAGAATGTTAATGCAAATAACATACAATTTAGGGAGCCTCCTCTTAAGTATCGTTCACTAATTACCAGTCACCCTGTATTATGCTTTACTTAGGCCGCACGCACTCTGGATGCGTTTTCGTACGAACACGTCGACCATGGTTGTACGAATTGAGTGCGCACACTGGATACGTTTTTCTCCGTCAGATAGGTAACCGTGTTTCGGTGATATCGCATTGAAGCACAAAAAATCCCAACAAGTTAGGATTGTTTTTGGACGTCGGAACTATACCATACGTACGACTAAGTCACAACCAGTCTGCGCGCTTTCTTTGTTCTGGGAAGGTCGGGATCGTTCGCGCATGTTCATATGTGTACGCACGAGTGAAATTCATACGCATTCAAAGTGCGCGCAGCCTTACAATTTGAGTGCTGTGATTTGATTATTTGAATACTCGAAATTATCATTTGACAATAATTGCGGTTAATTTTATACCTACATAAAGTTACCTACCTGTTGAGGTAATGTGTGATGAAGTGCTTCAAGTCATTTGTGAATTTTATTTGTGTGTAGCGCTCGCACGACGGTCCGGGGTCCGACTGAAAAGATGCCATAAAATAATACGATTACGTTTCGTTTTTGACTGCCATGTTGGTCTACTGGTCACCGTTACTGTTGAGCATGAGGTATTGGCTTCGATTTCAGAGGCAAAGTCTTTTGAGTTTTTCCATTAGGAATTTCTCAGCTCGGAGTCTGGATGATTGCCCGGTTGATGGCAATAGGCTCGCCCCTATTACCTACATGGGACTTAGACATAACAGGCAAAATGTGGGTGTGCTATAGGTACACCTCTGCCTAACCATTCGGGGAATACAGGCGTGATTTTTGTTTATATGTTAAGTTTTCTTCCGGTTCCGTCTGGTCGGTTCGATTTCCGGTTGAGGGTACCTCGAAAATAAATTCAAATAAAATATGATTCGAAAAGATGAAGAAGAACACTTAGCCTTCATACCACAGATTTAGAGTAGGCATCTTACATCAGGAAACTGACAGGCTATATGTCGTCCTTTTCCCTGGCAGAGTCTCCGGTATCTGACGGCGCAGTACTGATGCTCCTCAGAAATGGCCACCACCAGGCTGGTCATCGACACCCACAGTAACATCCAGCGGCACATGGTTGGATTAGCTGGAAACAGAACTTACAGAGCTAGGATACTCACAAATAATACAAGCCAGTATTGTCCCTCTGCAGGTCTCTTCTCATACAGAGAATAAAATTCAGACTTATATTAATATAAGCTTTTGTTTTTGCTGCGTGTATGTCGGAAATTATCCCACGGGATCGTACTACTGGGCTAAAAACAATCTAATCCTATCTCCCATTCCAGGTCGTGGTGTACCCATGTGGCAAATTTCATCCAAATCCGTTCAGCCGTTTTAGCGTGACAGCGTAAAGGTACCATTCCGTAGTCAACCGCAGGCGGCAACTGCAGGCAACGTGTCGCCGCAACACGACTGATTTCTATGAAATTAGCCAGCGACACGTCGTAGGCAGCTACGGGCGAGCGACAGACGACACGTTTAGCCCGACCGCGGACCAGTAGTGCCGCCAACGCTCGAGCGATAACACGTTTTTCTATCTTCTATGTACCGACTGCGACTGGAATACGGGCTGCTGCCACCTGCGGTCGGGTTCTGATAGTTCGGAATCATGAATGACTGCAGCGACATGACGCGGCGACACGTCACCTGCAGTTGCCACCTGCGGTCGACTACGGAATGGTACCTTAACAAACAAAAAAACTCACTGTCGCATTAATATTAGTTAGGATTATAAGACCAGGTTTTCTCACGATTTTTTCCTTCACAGATGTTAGTGATGTCCAAGAAAAACTTGGAAAATTAATGAATTGAAAAGGTCACATTGATACTTGCCCGGATTTGTACCCACATCTTCGTTCATGAGAGGAGAGGTCTTAACTCTTAACTACTGCGCCATCACGATATTGTCGACAGAGCTAGGATATTTGAAAAGAATGCATCCTTATTCAGCCGAAGACATCCTCGGAGCATGGCTATAAAAACCGGTTTCTGCCAGGAAGCACAACACCGGTTTCTTATCGAACAGTGGCAGATCAAAGGTGGAAGATCTTAGTACCAATGAAGGTAAGTCACACTCATTACCTAAGTTCTTCTTCTGTCCTCCTCTAGAACAGAAGAAGAACTTACTTGCGTCGGGGTTCACAGTAGACACTCCTTTCGCTAGATTAGGCTGGTCCTCACCAACTTTCGAAACCAATGACCCCAGGATGGCCAGCATATTTATTTAAAACAATTTTCTTAAGAACTCACCATTTACGTTTGAGACACCTTAGCAGTCAAATAGCACATATTATGTAATATTTAGATACAAAAATGAGACAATACTACATGAGTTTCACATAAAATTATATCAAAAATATAACAGCGGTAGGACAGCCGGCTGATTGCGAGTCCTACAAATTTGACATATTGCTATTGTGACAGAGAGCAAAGAGTTTTGTATTTTAACGGTTTTCGTTCTATGAAGGTTTTTTGAAGCACTTGTTGACTTTATTAAAGAAGCAAGAGTGTTTTTGGTTGGGAAATCATCAAATAACTTCTCCCGCTCTGGGCGGAGCGGTGATTGACTTTTACTGACTAAAACCCACCCGTGTTCCTTCAGTTGTAGGTACGTTGCCAGGGGCCACGGTAACCCTTTAGGACGTCCCTAAAGTAGCTAAACGAACTAAGCTTTATTCCCAGCGTGGCCGCGCTGTAAAGGTGCCACACAAATGTTCGGGTCAGCATAATTTGGCAGAGCCGGGCAGCAGAATTGAATATACAGTACGACACAACTTAGATGTAGCATAGATTTGAAAATTTTCATTCATTCATTTCAATTTCACGAATGTATTTGGCTATAAAACTTTACAAGTTACTGCGTTTTCGAAAGATCATTTTCACGTAAAGCAGTAATAAAGATTGGTGATTTTGAAGGCGCACTCAGTTCGGATGGTGATCGGTTTTACGAATTTTGTCGATGCTACATCTAAGTTGTGTCGTACTGTACCTATGTAGAAATATGTACGGAAAAAAGCCGGTCGGCTTAGCTCGAAGTGTCGCCGACCGGCACGAGCTGAATGCGTCACCTCTCATGCAAGAGGTTGTTGGTCCAAATCCGGGCAAGTACCTACCAATGTGAGTTTTTCAATTCTACTTTCTGAGTTTATCTTGTACATTTAATGACGTCGGTGAAGGAAAACATCGTGAGAAAACCTGTACCCTAATTATACGTAATACACGATCAATCAGAATCTGAATGGTTTTGAAACAGATTGCCTAGATTTGTTTTGCCATTGCTTACCAAAAAAAATCTGCTCAACAACGTAAATAGCGCAATGAATTTTGTTGAATTGTCAAAATGAAACAGATTATTCGGAATCGTTTACGAAAATGTGTTGCGTAATTAGATAGCTGGACTTATAGTTGCCTGAAATCGCCAACCCCTCTTGAGCAAGCGTGGTGATCAATGCTCGTGCCTTCTCTGTATGAGAAGAGGTCTTTGCCCTGGAGTGGGCGATAATAGGCTGGTATTTAGTAGTAAAAAAGTCACATTGGTACTTGCCTGTATTTGAACCCACAACCTCTTGCATGGAAGGCGAGTCCTTGACCACTGGACCATATCATTCAGGAATGTTTTTAGTAGAAAATTATCAGAGCCTTTTATTTGCAAGACTCGAATATTAAAAACATATATTTCAAATTAAATTATATTTTATTTTTTTATGAGTTGATAGTGATAATACCGACGATTAGAAGAAAATTATCACTTATAAATATCTATAACTCAGATCAGTATTTGCTACCATAGGTTTAAGGATATCAGATTACTTCATTTTATGAAATAAAACCCACAAGTAAATAAAGCTGTTTTAATAATTTAAATCTTTTTATTAACCGAAATAAATCTTATAAAATAACTGTTTAACACTGTTTTCACTTAAAGGTACAATACTATATATTTATAAATTAAAATACCAACTTAAAGCAAAAAATAATATTATACTTTTATAAAATAAAAACTAATATTTTAACAACAATGATTCCTTTCAATGAAAGATTTAAATTTTTAAAACAGATCAAATTAAATTGTCATATCTAAATTAATCAAACATTATCCATAAGTGAGATTTTTAATTATTACATTTAAATAAATGCATGTTCATATAACATGTTAGAATCATAAGATTTTCATGAAAATTAATATTCGAAGTTAGCAACAAAAAATTGCTGCTGTTTACAGATTCGTCAAATTATGTGAAATAGCTGGTCTTAGTTACTGAAATTATTAAAATTGACAACTGGCTTATTATACAACATGTAAAAAAACCCTGTCCGATCCGTGGTGGTGTTGCTAAGTACCGTACTGAGAGCCCGTAATTTTCAGGAAAAAAAAAAAAAAAACGACATATTTTTTTTTCAATGGTGAATTTTACCAGTTTATTACATGGGGCGCGGGCGGGCGTCGGGCGTCGTTTAGCGGGTATCTACAAATCATAACTTATGACAACTGTTTAAAACTTTCAAATTTTTTATGGATTTGGGGAATGAACTTTGGAACTAAAAATGAGAATTTTAAATAGCAATAACTTATTTATTTTCAATATAAATTAAATAAAAAAAAAATTTGGTAATGTTATTGCAGTAGGTACTTGTGACCGTTTCGGATCGGACATATTTTTTTACATATTGTTTATAAATGGCTAACATTGATTATAAATGATTATTTTCTCGGTCATCAACGATGGCTCATACCCATCCGAACTTAACTTTGACAGCGCCAACTATGCACCAACGTTAAGCCCACGCAGGGACGTAATAAAATCGCGGCGATTTTTTTTTCGTGTATAGGATTTTCGACGCTCTGCTTAACGCCGAGAGTTAAATATCCAACAGTGTATTTTTTTGACGCGCTGGATGCGCTCTGTTGGATTTTAAATGCTCGGCTCAATACCGAGAATTGAAAATCCAGTGTAGGAAAAAAAATCGCCGCGATATAACTACGTCCGTGCGAACTTGGGCTAAGAGCCATCATCCACGACGCTATTCAAAAGTAACGTGTTACACACTCAAATCATCATCATCATCAGCCTACAGCAGTCCACTGTTGGACATAGGCTTCTCCAATTGCACGCCATTCAGCTCCATTCTCAGCAACTCTAATGCAGCTGCTACCAGCCACCCTGCGATGATCATCGCTCCATCTAGCTAGCCTGAGCGCGTCCTTCCTTATGGTAGCCACACACGTTACGATTTGCTTGCGCAAATTTAGGTTTGCGCAAGCAAATCGTTACGTGTGTGGGTGAAATTTGCGCAAACTTCTTTGAAAAAATGTCAAGTTAGATTTGCGCAAGCCTAAGTTTACGCAAGCAAATCGTTACGTGTGTGGCTGGCATTACGTTCGCCGATTCGCGGTCTGCACTCAAGAACACATCTACCCCAACGGTCATCGGTTCTACGGCTAATATGGCCGGCGCATTGCCACTTCAGCTTGCTTATTCTGTGAGCTATGTCGACAAGTTTTGTTTCTCTCCCAGATCATATCGTTCCGGATTCGATCTCTCAGAGGGACTCCGAACCAACTTAAATCACCAATTTGAAATAGTGCTGCAACGGTCTGAGTTGAGTTTGTAACTGGTTACTTTCGAGTACCATCGTGAACGACGGTCCTAAGCGACTGCCTCAATGCTGTCAGATGTTATTGAAATTTCAGTGCAGACGGCCATGACTCTTTAATTATAGTCGATATAATTAATTTTACACAGACGAAATATTTACAGATATACACTCCCGCACTCTTAAATCGGACCTCCATCTATCAAAAGAGTGATGTGTCAAAGAAAAAGAGTTGATGCAGTTTTGAAGCCAACATCCTAGCCGTCTTTGTGGTGTCATCATAGTTCCAAATTTAAATGTATTTATATTTAAAAAGATACAAAGCTTTTTAGGAAAAACAACACGTTAAGATATAGTTAACTTATAAACCAAAAAGGGCATACATTAATGGCATGCAGTAGAGAGCTTTATTTTGCCCAAAAAGGTCAATAAGTTCACAAAATCTATTCGATTGAGTTTTGGAATGAAGTTCCTTATTGCACTTTATACTTTGCACACTTGATGAATGAGAGCTAGACCGAAAAAAAAGTAAAATTTTGTCCGTTACGACACTTTGTAACTTAACAAAAACGGCACTTTTGTTGCGTAACATGTCGTAGCGTAGCTCTCATTCGTTTGGTGTGCAAAAGCAAAGGAATTTAGTTCCAACCTAGTTATTTTTTTTTAAGCATTGCTTAATCTGCGTTCGTAATTTATTTGGCAAACATGTACACAAACACGAGTTTTCCACTTGGCCAAACATCAACTTTATGCAAGTGTAAATAAAGTTGATTTTAAACTGACTAGCACTGTTGAAAAGATCATAAAAAATATGAAATTGTAGCGCAAACTGAACTTTATGTCTAGGCATTACAGTTGTTTTTCCTAAAACTCGTGTTTGTTTACATATTTGGCTGATTAAATGCGAAGTGACAGATAGTTTACAAAAAAAAAACGAGTACGAAATGACGTCATAAAATATTTCGCCTGTGCAAATATCGCTGATACCGAGCGCCATGTTATTTACATTTAAATTAAATCCCATTGCTGTTTATTCAAAACTAGCTTCAGCTCACGACTTCGTTCGCGTGGCAGTCGTAAGACATCACAATATTTATACTAATATAATAAAGCGTCTGAGCCGCGCGGGACGGTACCTCGTTGACATAAGCATGCACAGTTCGGCTATTCTCGGTAATGCTCGGTTCTCGCATAAACATAGAATGCATCGCTCGCGCTAATACTCCATTTTCGCTTAGCGTACTTTCTCTTTTTTTATTTTTGCTCGGCTCCTTTATTTTTGCTTGGCTATCAAATGCAAAAAAATAAAAAATATCCGTCTGGTAGTTCCACAGTTTAGTGCATTTAAACAAAAAACTCTTCAACTTTATTATATTAGTATACATAATTATGTCATAATTCTAGAGAATGTAATTTTTTACTAACATTGAGATCACATGACTGTGTTTATAAATAATTAATTTAATTTTGAAAAACATTGAATTTTGGCATTTCACAAAATTACCATCCTACTTACATAAGAAATATTTTAACTGTAGCAATAAAAAAGTAAAAAAGAAACGAAAAGTACACTTATTTTTTACTAATATTCTGAATATCGATACTTTTTACAAATTCGCGATGATATTTAATTATAATTAATACTAAATAAGGCATAAAAATATTTATGTTGGACTAAAAACGATTTATTAAGTTGCGTACAAAGTTAGCTCGTATTATTAATAATTATTATTTAGATAAAATACGTCTTTTATATCTAAGGCTATAATACAAAAATGTGTGTGAATGTTGTGTCTGGACACAAAAGTATTTTTTAACTTTATTAAAATTATTGCTGCAAATCAAAATTATAAAAAAAATATGCATTGTTTTTTTTTAACTGGGTAAGATAAACACACTGCATGTAAACATTATTTCTTAAATTTACCATTTCAACATCACCCAAAAAAGTTGATTTTAAAATTGACACAAGTTGAAATACAGGGCGACCAAAAAAACATTTTACAACATGTTCCCTACCAAATCCAACACAACATTCACCAACTAAATGCGTTCACACAAACAAAAAAACATTATATTTTACATCATTTACATGTCAGTCGTAATAAAAATATGAATATCGGAGTCTTATACAAAGCGGCACTATTTACATCTAATTATTATATGTAGTAGTGACTTTACGTATAGATAACTTTACTTATTCTTATTTTAAGTGTCAGTTTAGAGGTTAAACTTACTAAAAAATGGCTTAAACTTTTGAAGTGACACTGAAAACTCAATACTGGGAAAAGCGATGAAAAAAGAGGGTAAACGAAAACTTATTATGAGCCGAGTATACGCGAGTCACCGACCCGAGCGTGACGGTTCAGTTTCGCACACGTTTCAGAAAGAGCGCAAAATGAGCAGAAAGAAGTTTTCACATAAAAAAATATAGGAAAGCGCAAACGCAGTAAAAGCATTTACTATTGAGAACATTAACAACATGGTGTTGTACAGGGATTTAGTAACCTAATCCGCTTAACTGTTCTTAAAGAGTCCAAAGAACACTGTAAGAAATCGACACGTGTTTCACCTCTCAACGAGGCATCCTCAGGATGACGATTGACTTGTTGCGTAACCGGACACGACGTGTAGCCACGTCAAGCGCCGAATGCAGAGTGCAAAGCAGAGTCCACTCTGCATTAGGCGCTTGACGTGGGTTACATATTATTTGGATGATTTCGAAATAAACACCTATAACTGGGTTTTTGTTACTTTAAGCCTCTTTTTATTAAGTTAAACCTCTTAACCGACAATACATTGTGATGATACGCATATTATATTACATCGTTGTCTCCTTATATTCAACACAGATCAACGCATAATAAAAACTATCATAAAAAAACGCTACGCGAAACTCTTTTACGTGAAAAATTGTCTTTTATTATAGGCTGTCTTTGGTCGGGTGATGTCAATTGTTAATGGGAATATGTGGATTGTGGGGCATAAAACAACTAATTTTAAACCCAAATTACATCAACACAGTCTCGCTTTAGTAGAATTTACAATTTCATTAATCAATCTGCCTAGCCTTTTCCCAACTTTTCTGGGGTCGGCTTCCAGTCTTACCGGATGCAGCTGAATATCAGTATTTTACATGGAGCGACTGCCTATCTGACCTCCACAACCCAGTAACTGGGTAATATGATACCTTGGTAAGACTGGTGTTAGACTTTCGGGCTTATGATACACGGTCGACAAGTGTATCATAGCAGAGAATGGAGAATTAGGTACAGAAATTATTGCAAGTAGGTACAGTGTTATGAATATCACAAAAAAATTGCCACATTTGGTGTAGGGGTAATAGGGGTCAAAATTGTTTGTTTGTACACCTTTAGATACCTACTATTTAAAAATTGACATCACCCTTAAAAACACCGTGTATATAATCTTGCAAGCATTCCATTTGCTAGCTAAAATATACTAATTTCATTGAGAAAAATAAATATTATATTTATTACAAATATCGATACTTAATCCATTGGCTTGGAATCGATTCACGACATCACTAGGACTACACTCGATTTAGGTGGTGTGGTTTGCCGATTTGTATTTTATTTGTAAGAATGTATAGTTTAATTCACTTTCGCTTCAACTCATAGTAGATTCGATCCTTAACATATAGGCAGCAAAATTATTAATGGCGTTTGCTAATTAATCGCCTCTAAGCACCATGATAATCCTCATCTTCACTTGAAAATAGTCCAAACGCGCAACAATTTACTTTAAAAACAGTTCTTTCATACATTGATTAACCGACTATTCGACCGCAATATAATTGCACCTTTATTTCGTTAGGACAACAACACTATTTTCACTTCATTCACACAATTAATACAGACACTATTTTCGTTTTGATACTCGATAAAAAAAAATATCGATAAAGATATAATTGCTTACCGTATCGAATATCGAATGAGCTGCCTTTATTATCACAGCTTAAATAGTTAGATGAACTTACTTAAGTAAGATATATGACACCAATGAAATCGGCAAACCACAACAATTTGTTAAAAGCCCTTATAAATAAACGTTACAAAATATAAATAAAAAATGCAATGAAGTCTAACACTACGAACGCAGTCCAAATTTTTAAAGCTGAGGTTTTTATTATGTAGGGAGAAGACGATATAAATGGGGAAAATCAGTCTGTTAGAAGATACAGAAAAAAAAAACTGGGTGTAAAATTGGTAAAAACATTGGGTTTTGTTTCGTTGGTATTTTTGTTGTTTTAAAATGTTCGTAATACAGGCCTGGGATCATTCGTTCGAGGTCACGCACTAACGTACCGCAGCTTGCGTTTCCCCGGGGCAACAAAAATCCAGTCGGTACTCTCGGGCGTCCGCGTAAGGTACATTTTAGCGCACACGAAACGCCTGTAATATTTTTGTAGATAAATATAGCGGTAGTTATCTATAGAAATGAAGTATCTGTCTTAATCTGTGGTAATAGTCCGAATGAGTTTACCTTGAAATGTTCTATAGGATTTTTCTTTGAACTATTGTTTGGACAGGAGAACCTCTGTGGGGTCAGCTAGTAATAAATAAAATAGAATAAAGTATTTGGTAGTAACAACATTGAGTATCGACAATGCACGGTCACGAAAATAGAGATGAACTAAAAATACTGGAAATCAATATGTCGGAAGTATACTTGTAGTTTAAGATTTTGCAAAAAAAATGACACTTAAATTAACCCCTAAATAAAAGTGCACTGTTGGATTTTCAACTCTCAACGCTCAGCAAAGCGTTGAAAATCCAACAGTGCACTTTTATTTAGGGATTCATATAAGTGAAATTTTGTGAAGGCGAAAACGGGCATCAGATACAGCTTACCGACACTGATTAAGGAGTCAAAAAGAGAAAGATGGAAAAGAAAAAATATATCGTTTTTAGAACACGATAGACGTGAGAAACTTACGAATAGAGTCGAGTATACGCGATTCAGCGTCACCGACCCGAGGTTAACGGTTCAGTTTCGTTCATTGTTCAGAAAGAGCGCAAAGTGGGCCTAAGGCTGCGTGTCCACCGGAGCGGAGAGGAGGAGAGGAGCGGAGATGTGTCAATATTATCCATTAGAATCAAAACTCCGCTCCCGAGGTGCGATTCTATTGGTTAATTTTGGCACATCTCCTCTCCTCTCCTCTCCGCTCTATTGGACAGGCAGATTGAAGAATGGTGTCGTGGTTCATGGTTTTTTCAGTGACCAATTAATTAAAAAACCTAGAAAAAATTGAGGTAAAGCCAAACGCAGTAAAAGTATTTACTATTGAGAACATGTAAACATGGTGCTGGATATAGCTGCTTATAGTTTGATCGAGACCGCTCTTCCGCGCCTTAGCTATGTGCGCGGCAAATCTTAACAGTGTTTATTCTGAACGTTGGCAACGTCGCAAATATATGTCAAATATTTCGCTGTTTTGATTCATTTGGTAATATTACTGAATGGAAATAACAAATGTAGCTAACTAAGTACCTAGAATATCAATAATGAATTGCAATTATGACACTGAATTTGATGTTGTAACCGTTTTAGATGTAAAAAAGGCATTTGTTAAGTTTCCAAATACATTTTTTACATCTAAAACTAAATATTCGTTATTAAGATATTAATTATTGCATTTCAGAATCAATATTCTGGGTACTTAGTTAGCCACATTTCATATTTCCATACAGTAATATTGTCAAATTTATCATAACAGGTAAATATTTGACAGCTATTTGCGACGTTGCCTACTTTCAGAATAAATGCTCTTAAAAAAGTTTTCATAAAAAAAAAGAAATAATCAAAATAGTTTTATATCGTCTCCTCCCGACACGTGTAAACCCCAATAATTTTACAATACACCCAATAAATTGCAACTAGCTCCCTAAACGTGCAAAACGTTTAAAAGTGATACAAATTAGAGTATTTTGGCAACTTTCATATATGGAAGTGTAACGGTTAGGTACTTATACTACTATGTTTTTTTATTAGTATTTTTATACAAAAAGAACCAACATTGTTGATGTATTTTGTAGCGTGATTTAGATTGTATTTGTAACGATACAATTTGTATCTTAAACGCGGAATATAGTGTACTATACTCTATTTGAAATAAGAGTAGACATTTAAACAAACTTTTTTTACAGTCCGCTCAACCGATTCTGTCTTCTATACCGTAGGCATAAGGATGGCATTAAAAGCAAAAAAGTGGTTACAATACCAACTGTTTACTGCAGCTGCAATTTGTCATGCCACCAACGCAATAGAAGTAAAAATCGGTTGAACGGACTGTAAAAAAGTTTAGATAAACATCTAATCTTATTTCAAATGGAGTGTAAGTGAATTTGAACATTATTTATATTGCGGTAAGGACTAATTTCATTTTTTCGGCAGTCTTAACACTGAATAACAATTATTATAAATATTAGCTACGAAAGCCACATTGTACCTAAATCTATTAAATATTACACCGAGATATACACTCGACCAGGTTGGCGGTTGACCACCTTATACCTTATGCCCTTAGAGAAAAGGTTAAAATTGATCAACTGCAAACATTGCCGACTGTACCTTCACAAAATAAGTTAATTTCGTATCAACACAGCACAAAGATAAAATTGTATCGCTAAAAAACAAAGTGTAGACCACATGTTTCTTCGACCAACTGGGTAAGTCATACAAACGATACTATACATTAACTGAGTATTATTATTATTTATAAAATGTTACACTTTGAGCAATGCACTACTTGTGTCCTATGTACAAAGTTCAATACATACATTTTCTATATACATCGGTGTTCGTATCTGAAACAATTCAATATTATTATATTATTTTTTCTAACCTGTAAATTTTTTTAACCAATTTTTTTTTTCAAAGGCTTCAATTATATTGAAAAAGGAATAAGCGTTAGTTCAACCGTTTAGCTTAATATTTTGGTCTTATGATGTTACACTGTGACATGTTCCCAGAAACAACGTAGCCTATAACAATTTATGTGGTTATGAACAATTTCTATGAAAAATCCGATGCGTTGTTGTTGCGATAGTAGAACAAACCTCATTTCACAGTTATTTAATTTGAATTGTAAGTGACTGTGCTGTTGGCGTTCTTATGATATATAAATAAATATACATGGTGGCCTCTCACCATGTATTATAATTGTGAAATGGTCCTTACCATTACGACAAAAATACCCCTGTTCCTTACAAAAATGTAATACCAGTATGATCAAAATGTATGGAACAGATATCCAGAATGGGATGTCCAGAATTATGTTTGTTTCATAATAAGAATTATTTTGCATACGATTGTATAGAATGATGTTCTTCTAACTGAACAGACAGCAGACAGCTGTACTGCTGGGGGTTTGTTGAGTTACTTCTTCCCAGCTAAAGCATTAGGAAGTGGAGAACGGGAGTCGTCTTATAAAATTTTTACGTTAAAAAAGTGATGTATCTCGGCCTAGTGAGTGACGTATACCTGCGTCGGGTTCCTCGCTCGCGTCAGTGGTGGCGCGCGCGCTTTGCGGGCGCGGGCGCGTGCGCGGCGTGGTGGCCCAGCGTCACGAGCGCCGACGCCACGGCCAGCCCGCCCAGCGGCGGCGCGCGCCCCGTGCCGCCCGTGGGCAGGCGCACCAGCAGCGACAGCACGGCCGCGCGCCCGCCGCGGCACGGCTCCAGCGCCACGGGCGCCGGCACGCCCGAGCCTGGGGGGGGGGGTGTTACAAAAGTTAACACGAATAAAATCCTTCACTATCAACAGTAAAGTTTCACCAAAGGACATTGTACGATTGACGCCGGTCGCCAACAATCGTGTAACCTTATTATAACACATTTTTAACTAGTGGGAAGAGGCCCAAGATACCACAGGTATCTTTTGCGACCTGTATAAGGCTTTTCATTGTGTAAATAACAATACATTGCTCCTGAAACTGCACATTACATACAAGGCAAATTAGCGCTAAGCTTAGTAAAATCACATTTGAATGGTAGACAGCAAAAAGTTCGAATAAATGGTGACAATTCACGGGGTTTAAAAGGAAAAATGGGGGTTCCACAAGGGTCAACTTTAGGTCCTTTCCTCTTTTTAGTGTCTTATTGACTGTCTTATTTGGTGATGAATCTGCCTTAATTTATAAGGAAGAAATTTTGATGACGTAAATAACATCCTACTGCAGGTCCAGGTAGACTACTTCTGGGTGCTCTACCATTCGGCGGATTTTGGGTATGGTCGCATGACCTTTGTAAGTGTTATACAAGTAGAAGTTGTAAACAAAGTTGTATTTTCGAAGTTAAACGGCACTTACCTGCTCCTCCCTTTTCGAGCTCGACGCACACCTGGCTGAAAGGCCGAGATGCCATCTGCTCCATTTCCACGAATAAGCGCTGCCTTCTTCTGTACATGTCATATTTCTAAACAAAAAATATTATTTGTAGTAGCTTTGGTCGAATTCAGGTTGTGGTCTATTCTTGAGTAACTTTCTCATCCTCAATTGCGCGACAATAAATAAAAAACAATATATCAGATAATATAGTCCGTGTGGTGCCGGACTTAAAGAATCGCACTACCCTATGTCTTCCCATGGGTGTCGTAAAAGGCGACTAAGGGATTACTAGAGAATGGGCAGCAGCGTTCTCTATGCACTATTTACACCATACTGCGATCGCCAACCCGCTTGCCAAGCGTGGCGATTATGGCAAACCCCCCCTAAAAATGACAAGCACCACAAACAAACGGCCCCTAGTGCCCGGCGGCCTACCTACCCTTGGCTACGGTAGCGGTCAAGGTCACGGTGAGGCAAGGGGTGCGAAGAATCCCCGGAAGAGATCCGGCTACCACAACCACCGGAAACTGGACCTGGCAACTTATAACACGCGTACACTCCGGACCGACGAGAAGATCATCGAACTCGAGGAAGAATTGAGCAGGTTACGATGGGGTATAATAGGATTATCCGAAGTCCGAAGAGAGGGGGAGGACTCGATAATCCTTAAATCCGGAAACTTGCTCTATTTCCGGGAGGGCGACCAGCAGTCCCAGGGTGGTGTCGGGTTTATCGTCCACAAGTCCCTTGTGAGCAACGTAGTGAAGATCGAGAGTGTGTCGACCAGGGTGGCGTACCTTATACTCAGAATATCCGCAAGATATTCGCTGAAGGTCGTACAGGTTTACGCCCCGACCTCGTCACACCCCGACGATGAGGTGGAGACCATGTATGAGGATATTTCTAGAGCCATGCATGCCTCTAAAACTCACTTCACCGTTGTCATGGGGGACTTCAACGCGAAACTGGGCAAACGAAATGATGATGAGCTGCGAGTGGGGCAATTTGGAGTTGGACGTCGGAACCACCGGGGTCACCTACTTGCCAGTTTTATGGAGAAGGAAGGCCTCTTTATGATGAACTCCTTCTTCAGAAAACGTGAGCACAGAAAGTGGACCTGGCAGAGCCCTGATGGTGCAACAAAAAATGAGATTGACTTCATTATGTCGACGAAGAAGCAAGTATTCAATGATGTCTCTGTGATCAACGCGGTGAAAACCGGAAGCGATCACCGCATGGTAAGAGGCACATTGAACTTAAATATTAAGCTGGAAAGATCTCGACTGGTGAAGTCTACGCTCCGTCCAGCACCGATCCAAGTCCAAAACCCCGAGAGCTTTCAGCTCGAACTTCAGAATCGTTTCGAGTGCCTAGGGAGCTCCGTGGACGATTTTAACGATGGGTTCGTGGAAACTGTCCATACGGTCGGGTCCAAGATCTTTAAGACCCGTCGTACAAATAGAAACAAGAGGCTCTCTGATCCTACTATACAGCTCATGAAGGAGAGGCGCGAGATGATCCTCCAGTCTTCAGACGATGCGTTCAAGTACCGGCAGCTCAACAGACGGATCTCTAAGTCCTTGAAAAGCGACCTTCGTCGCTTTAGTACGGACCGCATTAAGGACGCGATAGAGCGGAATAAGGGCTCCAAGGTCTTTGCAAGAGATCTGTCTATTGGGCAGAGCCAGCTTGCAAAGCTGAAGACCGATGATGGCAGGATCGTATCCGCCAAACCTGAAGTATTGAGAGAGATCGAGAGGTTCTATGGACAGTTATACACGTCATCCAGTAACCCCGTTACGAATCTGGCAAACGACCCAAGAGCTAGATTAACCCGACATTATACCGAAGATATCCCGGACGTCAGCTTGTACGAGATTAGGATGGCTCTAAAGCAACTTAAAAACAACAAGGCGCCGGGTGATGACGGAATTACGGCCGAACTCTTAAAGGCCGGTGGGAAACCCGTTCTAAAGGCCCTCCAGAAGCTGTTCAATTCCGTCATACTCGAGGGTAAAACGCCACAGGCATGGAGCAGAGGTGTGGTGGTACTCTTTTTTAAAAAGGGCGACAATGCCCTGCTTAAGAACTATAGGCCCATCACACTTCTGACCCATGTCTACAAGCTGTTTTCAAGAGTCATCACGAACCGTCTCGCACGCAGGTTTGACGACTTCCAGCCTCCTGAACAAGCCGGATTCCGTAAAGGCTTTAGCACCGTGGACCACATACATACGCTGCGGCAGGTTATACAGAAGACCGAAGAGTATAACCTGCCTCTCTGCTTAGCGTTCGTGGATTACGAGAAAGCCTTCGATTCGATCGAGACATGGGCTGTACTGCAGTCTCTTCAACGGTGCCAGATCGACTATCGGTACATCGAGGTGTTAAAGTGCCTATACAAAGACGCCACTATGTCAGTCCGACTCCACGACCAGACCTCGAAACCTATCCTTCTGCAGCGAGGTGTGAGACAAGGAGACGTTATCTCTCCGAAACTGTTCACCGCTGCACTGGAGGATGTCTTCAAGATTCTGGACTGGAAAGGGCTAGGCATCAACATCAATGGCGAGTATATCACTGACCTTCGGTTTGCCGACGATATAGTTATCATGGCTGAGACCATGGAGGACCTCAGTATAATGCTCGATGACCTCAGTAGAGCCTCCAAAAGAGTGGGTCTTAAAATGAACATGGACAAGACAAAGGTCATGTCAAATGCCCATGTAACACCCGCCCTCATAAAGATCGGAGACGCTACGCTCGAAGTTGTAGACGAGTATGTTTACCTAGGACAAACTGTTCAGCTAGGTAGGTCCAACTTCGAGAAAGAGGTCAATCGTCGAATCCGACTCGGTTGGGCAGCGTTCGGGAAGCTGCGCAATATCTTCTCGTCCCACATACCACAGTGTCTCAAGACGAAAGTCTTTGACCAGTGCGTGTTGCCAGCGATGACTTATGGCACTGAAACGTGGTCGCTCACAATGGGCCTAATTAGAAGGCTAAAAGTCACCCAAAGAGCAATGGAGAGGGCTATGCTTGGAGTTTCCCTACGTGATCGAATCAGAAATGAAGAGATCCGCAGGAGAACCAAGGTAACCGACATAGCCCGAAGAATTGCCAAACTTAAGTGGCAATGGGCAGGACATATTGCTCGCAGAACAGATGGCCGATGGGGCCGAAAGGTTCTGGAGTGGCGACCACGTACCGGAAGACGTAGCGTTGGAAGGCCTCCCACAAGATGGACCGATGACCTAGTAAAGGCCGCAGGAATCCGCTGGATGCGGGAAGCACAGAATCGGTCGAAGTGGCGGTGCTTGGGGGAGGCCTATGTCCAGCAGTGGACGTCTTTCGGCTGATATGATATCAGATAAGATTTATCAGCGATTAGTTCTTTTAATGTGGAATAAGGTTGCTTATACAACGTGAAATTTGAATCACAGTTTTGCTAGAACAAACGTTGTTCAGACCATGGTCTACTATCATTCTATAGCATCCAATATGTTATTAAAACAAACTAAACTAGGCGTTCTTAAATAAGTCTTATGTTGCTCAAACGTGTTCAAACATTAACCGTAACATCTAAGGACTCATCGCGGTAGCAATATGGCATTCAAAAGAGTTATGAGGAGTCCACGTGGACTACAAGGATGTCCGGCCAATGCGGGCCGAAATTTTAATAAATAAATCAGTCTTTTTGTGTTTTTTTTTAAATACCATTGACGTTTTTTTTTAAATTGATTGTTATAGAATGGTAGTAGACCATGGTCTGAACAACGTTTGTTCTAGCAAAACTGTGATTCAAATTTCACGTTGTATATTTAAGGTTTTCTGACATTTAAGAAAGCCACTCGGTAGGAAAGAGTGAATGGTGAAAGAAGCGGTTGAATACCTACCATCATAATTGGTCAAACTACTGTGACAATTTCATTGGCTCCTACGGGGTGAACACGGCTTACTGTGACATGGCTTGAGTCGCTCATTTTATCACAGTTTGGCCTTAAAAGCTAGCACGGCGGCGTGAGATAATTTCTTGACATGAGACATAACTTCTTGACGTTTAATTGGGATACAATTAAGTTCGCTAATATGGGCGCTCCCATTTTATCACAAATGTCACATTCACATTTTGTCAGATGAATAAGAAAAATGTATCACGTACGTTCGGAGGTAGAGGTAAGATTTTTCTGCAAATTATTGCCCTAGAGAGAGAGAGAGAGAGAATTTGGTCAAAATGTCTATCCAAGATGGTTGCTGCGGAAACTTTCAAATGTTTCGTCATGGGTTTCGTTTTTATAGTTTTCGAGGGGGTTTACTAATGTTTGCCATAATTTAATATGCCATAATTTTATATGCCATAATTTTATTTGCCATAATTTCATTAGTAATAACGCTTCAGTTGCCATAATCGTGAAATGACATAAAATCCTTTGCACTAATTTCATTGGTCATAATCGATCAAGTGTCATAATAATTTTAATCCATAAATTCATTAGCTATATTTTTTTATTTTCAATAATGTCGTTTTCCATAACATTTATTAATATTCATTTGCCCATACTAGCACAACAATGCTAGTTCAGTATGTACTATGCTTGCTTTGCAAAAGAGGAAATCTAGCACTCGGCGGCCGCTGCCGCGGCACGCTCGCTACGCTCGCTGGCCTTTGGCGTTGTTTGGTCACAGTTCTAACCTAACCTAACCTACCCGTTTCGAATTTGACAAACTGTTTATTGTCTGAACAAGAAAACCTAAAAATTACCCTAATCTGCCATGCATGCTTGCTTTACAAAAGAGGAAATCTAGCACTCGGCGGCCGCTGCCGCGGCACGCTCGCTACGCTCGCTCGCCTTCGCGCGTTGTTTGGTCACAGTTCTAACCTAACCTAACCTACCCGTTTCGAATTTGACAAACTGTTTATTGTCTGAACAAGAAAACCTAAAAATTACCCTAATCTGCCATGCATGCTTGCTTTGCAAAAGAGGAAATCTAGCACTCGGCGGCCGCTGCCGCGGCACGCTCGCTACGCTCGCTCGCCTTGGCGCATTGTTTGGTCACAGTTCTAACCTAACCTAACCTACCCGTTTCGAATTTACAAACTGTTTATTGTCTGAACAAGAAAACCTAAAAATTACCCTAATCTGCCATGCATGCTTGCTTTGCAAAAGAGGAAATCTAGCACTCGGCGGCCGCTGCCGCGGCACGCTCGCTACGCTCGCTCGCCTTCGCGCGTTGTTTGGTCACAGTTCTAACCTAACCTAACCTACCCGTTTCGAATTTGACAAACTGTTTATTGTCTGAACAAGAAAACCTAACCTAACCTATCCTATTTTGCAAATGTACGTACCTATGTATGTATTTAAATGAACATTCGGAATAATACATATCATATAATACAATACTGAGGACATCTGTCTGTAACGTTTCTAAATAATGTTAAATGTTGCTTATGTCAAGTGTCGATGATGTAATGTGTTACTTATAGAATCTAATGATTATGACACATGTTATTATGGAAACTAATATTATGGCAAATAAAAGTTATGTCAAATAAGTTGATATGGCAAGCGTTATTAGTATAAATGATAATAGTACAAGTAAATATTATGAGTGGGGACGATTATGGAAAACAATAATAGGACAAATAATATTATGGAAAACAATATAATACCTTTCGAGGGTGCTAAAGCCGATAGTCTCGCCCCGCTGAGATATACACTGCATTTTCCACCAATCACATATCATTAACTAAAATACTTATAAAAATCAACTAACCTGCTTAATCTTCCACAACGCAGCAGCCACAAGCAATAACAGCAGAAAACACGATGAAAACGTAATGAAGAACTGTTGTAGATTCAACTTAGGATATTGAGAGAAAGATATCTGTATCCACAGCGGCGGCCGGAAGTCGTATACGTAGACAAAGAACGTCGTAAGTGTCACGTTGTCTTCTACACCGAACGCGTGCTCCGATTTCGCGAATCTGATGAGCCAGAAAGGACATGTAATCAGCTTAAAAAGAGAAAAATTTAATCTGTAAGGCGCGGGTCATACACAAGTGGTAAGGGGCGCGGGCGTTGCCACTCCTTCATATGTCGCCTGCGCCGCGCCCGCACTACGTCCGCGCCGCCTGTATGTCCCGCGCCTCTTCTATATATTTTATATGAAATAAGAAACGAGCGGCGCAACGTCCCCGCCACCACGCCCCTGCCCCTCGTATATAGCTTTCTTACTTACAATTCTCGGCTGCAAATATAACACATCAGTTTTCAGACAAAAATTTTGACTTTATAGGGCGTCATTTTTGCCACTCATGTCTGTGACATTTTATTTGTAAAAGCCACTGTTTAAAAATTTCTATAATTCATCTAGGTCTAGGCGTAAGGACTTTTTAACACTATCTCTAGAAGTTATTCGTTTTCAGTTTTAATGGAATTAAAAAGTAAAAACTTATGTGAATCAATATTTTTGCTGCTAAATAATGGCTAATAACGTCTGTGGGTTATTTCACTCTATAGCCTGACGGATTTTCTCGTCAATTAGACCTAATAATCCAAAAATTACAGGTACTTAACACCGAAAAGTTCTAGAAAATATCAAAAGTGACGTAAAGCGCACGTGAATGTCAAACCGCGAGGCTGGACCGGTTAAAAAGTAATAAATAAAAACTTACTTAAATCTAAAATTAGTGCAGTTAACGTCACTGAACAGCGTCCTCTCGGCGGGATCGCTTCTCGTCCTCACGGTGAGGTTCATGCGTGCGTGGGCCGAGCATGTGATGCTAAAGTCGGCGTCCACATCAGGTTTGACGGGCGCGTTCCTGAAGTTTATTGCTGAGAGGTGTCTGTCTTCCTTTTTTGATAGGTTAAAGGTGAATTGGTAGTCTACTGCGAGGTCATCTGTGGGTCAAAGAACAAGATTGTTAGGGAAGTTTAAAAAAATGTCAACTCCGTGGGATAAGAGGAAGTGGTCTTAATTCTGCTTGCAAGAATCCACCTAAACAAACATACTAACTTACAAACAAACAAACAAACATTGCAAGTTGAATAAAAGCTTTTAAAAATAGTACAGATGGCGGCAAGTAAGTTGAACCAAAATGGCGGCCGTCCGTTCGGGTAAAACGATGATTATTTTTTTATTGAGACCCGATTTTTTTTCTGCGCTTTTAAGTTCATAGTTCTACTTACGTGCCGCAATCTGTAAGGGTGCAACCACCGCGGTCGCTTGACGCCATCGTTATATATTTTGGGACGTGTGTTATAAGGGGTGACATATTTTGATGCTACGGGCGACGTCAGTTTGCGCCTTTGTAGAATGCAAGAGTGGTAAACACTTAACAGCAATACCATAATATGAAGGTATTATTAAAAAAAATAGGCGTTATCGCGATATTGTCGTGATAAATCGCGCGAAATCTCGCCCGTTTGTTAGGCGACATCTCGAATGGCCAATCTCGACCTCAGGGTTAGCACGCGATATCTCGAATTGCCAATCTCGGCTCGAGATTGCATTCCCTAGTCTAGTATTTCAGTCACAATATGTGATATCATATTCATAGTTTTTACATACAGGTGTATTATAAGTTATAACTTACAATAACAAGCTCCCTTGTTGTAGATATCGGCGTGATAATGATTCGTGTTGTCGCATTTGTCGCATCGGTCGCCTGCGAGTCCTTTGGTGCTACAGTAACACCGACCAGTATCGGGGGCGCACGCTACGGCTTGCGCGTTGCATTCACATGCTGTAACGAAATATTTTTAATTAAAAATAAATACGAGCTATGAATTAGGTTTCTCATTGATAAATATTGGTTACAATATGGTTTTACAGAATTATAATCATTAGAATCAGCAATACAACTCCTTAGGTTAGCATAATCCCCAAATGTCATGATTTCATGAAATAGTCATTCAACGGAATTACATGAACTTATAGAGTTGTATTGATGATTTCTATGATTATAATTTTATAAATAAACATTTGATACGGTCGCAAATCATATTTAGATCAACATACAACCTGATACTGACTTGCAAATTGCAAAAAACGTAAGAAAATTTGAATTTCGCGGGCTACCCTGACGCTTTCACCTTAAGTTTGAACTGAATGGAAACATCCATTCATCCCATAACTGAAGTGAAACCTGTATCCAGCCTGTGTACTTACGCGTGCAGCCTGTGTACACGCCGCCGTTGAGCGGGCTGCCCCAGTGTCCGGGCGCGCACGCGTCGCAGTGTACCCAGCCTGTACTTACGCGTGCACACGCCGCCGTTGAGCGGGCTGCCCCAGTGTCCGGGCGCGCACGCGTCGCAGTGTACCCAGCCTGTACTTACGCGTGCACACGCCTCCGTTGAGCGGGCTGCCCCAGTGTCCGGGCGCGCACGCGTCGCAGTGTACCCAGCCTGTACTTACGCGTGCACACGCCGCCGTTGAGCGGGCTGCCCCAGTGTCCGGGCGCGCACGCGTCGCAGTGTACCCAGCCTGTACTTACGCGTGCACACGCCTCCGTTGAGCGGGCTGCCCCAGTGTCCGGGCGCGCACGCGTCGCAGTGTACCCAGCCTGTACTTACGCGTGCACACGCCTCCGTTGAGCGGACTGCCCCAGTGTCCGGGCGCGCACGCGTCGCAGTGTACCCAGCCTGTACTTACGCGTGCACACGCCTCCGTTGAGCGGGCTGCCCCAGTGTCCGGGCGCGCACGCGTCGCAGTGTACCCAGCCTGTACTTACGCGTGCACACGCCTCCGTTGAGCGGACTGCCCCAGTGTCCGGGCGCGCACGCGTCGCAGTGTACCCAGCCTGTACTTACGCGTGCACACGCCTCCGTTGAGCGGGCTGCCCCAGTGTCCGGGCGCGCACGCGTCGCAGTGTACCCAGCCTGTACTTACGCGTGCACACGCCTCCGTTGAGCGGACTGCCCCAGTGTCCGGGCGCGCACGCGTCGCAGTGTACCCAGCCTGTACTTACGCGTGCACACGCCTCCGTTGAGCGGACTGCCCCAGTGTCCGGGCGCGCACGCGTCGCAGTGTACCCAGCCTGTACTTACGCGTGCACACGCCTCCGTTGAGCGGACTGCCCCAGTGTCCGGGCGCGCACGCGTCGCAGTGTACCCAGCCTGTACTTACGCGTGCACACGCCTCCGTTGAGCGGGCTGCCCCAGTGTCCGGGCGCGCACGCGTCGCAGTGTACCCAGCCTGTACTTACGCGTGCACACGCCTCCGTTGAGCGGACTGCCCCAGTGTCCGGGCGCGCACGCGTCGCAGTGTACCCAGCCTGTACTTACGCGTGCACACGCCTCCGTTGAGCGGGCTGCCCCAGTGTCCGGGCGCGCACGCGTCGCAGTGTACCCAGCCTGTACTTACGCGTGCACACGCCTCCGTTGAGCGGACTGCCCCAGTGTCCGGGCGCGCACGCGTCGCAGTGTACCCAGCCTGTACTTACGCGTGCACACGCCTCCGTTGAGCGGACTGCCCCAGTGTCCGGGCGCGCACGCGTCGCAGTGCTCGCCGAGCGTGCGGCCGGCGCAGGGCTGCATGCAGCGCGCCGCACTGTCGCACACCGAGTGGCCGTTGCACTGGCAGGCCGGACACGCTGTGAAGTGCCATCTGGGAATAACAAAAGAGATGACTCTTAATATTTTTAAAGTTTGTTATTGAGCGATTTGGATAGCATTTCAGTATTATTGTTCATTATTATCTTTTTTATGTTAATTTATGTAATTGGTGTTGTACCGTTTTAATAAAATATGAATATATAAATGACGTCTCACTTGGCACCCCTCGACCCATAGAACAAAATCTAAAGGAATGTAGGTTAGGTATAGGTTGCAGCACCTACAGCTACCTGCTCCGCACTCACAAAAACCAACAATTTTGGAACATTAAAGCACTGCGCTGCACGTAATATTATTATAATTGAACCACGCGTATTATCGTTTAAAGTTAGCCGAACAAATTGTAAATACAGGATATAAGATGTATGGATTTATAATGAGATCTACGCATGACTTTAAGTGGACCTCTTTAGCAGATGAAAGATATGGAAAGATCTCACCAGATTAGCTTGTACGAGGTCAAACTATGTCGCTCGGACTAGGCCATTCAGCAGGCAATTAGTCCCGAGTATGCACTTTAAAAACTCACTATCAATTAAAAATAATTAATGACAAGAACACACACTACACGATAACAGTGCGAACGCATGCGCCTGCGCCCCTGTCTACGCTCGATGTGAGAATATTGCGGGTCGACAGGTTTTGTATTGAAAATATATCAAACCACCATAATTAATAATACTTGCTTTGCAGTCCAATTGGGTTTAAATTAAAATCTATGTTCGAATTGTTATCCAGCTGTTTTAAAAAAGCAGGCAGGATTGCTTGCAGAACAGATGGAGCAAAAAATTGCTCGAATTATGCCTTAAGGTCTGCAACCTTGCCTGCCGGGGTTGCGGGAAAGGCCTAAGAGGAAACCGTGGCCCCTGGCAACGTACAGGCAACTGAAGGGTGGATTTTAGTCAGTAAGAGTCTGACACGCCCTTCTGCTCCGCCCAGAGCGAGAGAAGTTATTTGATCAATTCTCACCCAAAAAAAAGATCTGCGACCTTCATTAGGGCCAGGTGGGGAAGGCAGTGGGAAATCCACTGTTAGTTGGTTGTGGGAGACTCTTATCTCCAGTAGTGGAAGTCTTTCGGCTCAGATGACGATGAAACACTCACCTATGCTGCGCACAGACCCTAGGCGCGTGCGGCCTCCTGGCCCCGCCCGGCAGACACAGCCCCCTCCCGCCGCCCGCGCCGTCGTCGCACCAGCCGCACGCGGGCTCGGCGCGGCACGCGGCACGACACGTGAACACTCACCTATGCTGCGCACAGACCCTAGGCGCGTGCGGCCTCCTGGCCCCGCCCGGCAGACACAGCCCCCTCCCGCCGCCCGCGCCGTCGTCGCACCAGCCGCACGCGGGCTCGGCGCGGCACGCGGCACGACACGTGAACACTCACCTATGCTGCGCACAGACCCTAGGCGCGTGCGGCCTCCTGGCCCCGCCCGGCAGACACAGCCCCCTCCCGCCGCCCGCGCCGTCGTCGCACCAGCCGCACGCGGGCTCGGCGCGGCACGCGGCACGACACGTGAACACTCACCTATGCTGCGCACAGACCCTAGGCGCGTGCGGCCTCCTGGCCCCGCCCGGCAGACACAGCCCCCTCCCGCCGCCCGCGCCGTCGTCGCACCAGCCGCACGCGGGCTCGGCGCGGCACGCGGCACGACACGTGAACACTCACCTATGCTGCGCACAGACCCTAGGCGCGTGCGGCCTCCTGGCCCCGCCCGGCAGACACAGCCCCCTCCCGCCGCCCGCGCCGTCGTCGCACCAGCCGCACGCGGGCTCGGCGCGGCACGCGGCACGACACGTGAACACTCACCTATGCTGCGCACAGACCCTAGGCGCGTGCGGCCTCCTGGCCCCGCCCGGCAGACACAGCCCCCTCCCGCCGCCCGCGCCGTCGTCGCACCAGCCGCACGCGGGCTCGGCGCGGCACGCGGCACGACACGTGAACACTCACCTATGCTGCGCACAGACCCTAGGCGCGTGCGGCCTCCTGGCCCCGCCCGGCAGACACAGCCCCCTCCCGCCGCCCGCGCCGTCGTCGCACCAGCCGCACGCGGGCTCGGCGCGGCACGCGGCACGACACGTGAACACTCACCTATGCTGCGCACAGACCCTAGGCGCGTGCGGCCTCCTGGCCCCGCCCGGCAGACACAGCCCCCTCCCGCCGCCCGCGCCGTCGTCGCACCAGCCGCACGCGGGCTCGGCGCGGCACGCGGCACGACACGTGAACACTCACCTATGCTGCGCACAGACCCTAGGCGCGTGCGGCCTCCTGGCCCCGCCCGGCAGACACAGCCCCCTCCCGCCGCCCGCGCCGTCGTCGCACCAGCCGCACGCGGGCTCGGCGCGGCACGCGGCACGACACGTGAACACTCACCTATGCTGCGCACAGACCCTAGGCGCGTGCGGCCTCCTGGCCCCGCCCGGCAGACACAGCCCCCTCCCGCCGCCCGCGCCGTCGTCGCACCAGCCGCACGCGGGCTCGGCGCGGCACGCGGCACGACACGTGAACACTCACCTATGCTGCGCACAGACCCTAGGCGCGTGCGGCCTCCTGGCCCCGCCCGGCAGACACAGCCCCCTCCCGCCGCCCGCGCCGTCGTCGCACCAGCCGCACGCGGGCTCGGCGCGGCACGCGGCACGACACGTGAACACTCACCTATGCTGCGCACAGACCCTAGGCGCGTGCGGCCTCCTGGCCCCGCCCGGCAGACACAGCCCCCTCCCGCCGCCCGCGCCGTCGTCGCACCAGCCGCACGCGGGCTCGGCGCGGCACGCGGCACGACACGTGAACACTCACCTATGCTGCGCACAGACCCTAGGCGCGTGCGGCCTCCTGGCCCCGCCCGGCAGACACAGCCCCCTCCCGCCGCCCGCGCCGTCGTCGCACCAGCCGCACGCGGGCTCGGCGCGGCACGCGGCACGACACGTGAACACTCACCTATGCTGCGCACAGACCCTAGGCGCGTGCGGCCTCCTGGCCCCGCCCGGCAGACACAGCCCCCTCCCGCCGCCCGCGCCGTCGTCGCACCAGCCGCACGCGGGCTCGGCGCGGCACGCGGCACGACACGTGAACACTCACCTATGCTGCGCACAGACCCTAGGCGCGTGCGGCCTCCTGGCCCCGCCCGGCAGACACAGCCCCCTCCCGCCGCCCGCGCCGTCGTCGCACCAGCCGCACGCGGGCTCGGCGCGGCACGCGGCACGACACGTGAACACTCACCTATGCTGCGCACAGACCCTAGGCGCGTGCGGCCTCCTGGCCCCGCCCGGCAGACACAGCCCCCTCCCGCCGCCCGCGCCGTCGTCGCACCAGCCGCACGCGGGCTCGGCGCGGCACGCGGCGCACGACACGTGCGCGCCGCAGCCCCGCGCCGCGCCGCACGCGCCCGCCGCGCCGCCGCCGCCCGACGTGGACCACGCGCGGCAGCCGCCCAGCGGGAACGAGGCGCCGTACGCGTTCTGCGGGCACGAGATGCGCAGAAGTCAATGACGGTGACGAGTTTCATAGTATTGCATATACCGATAGTCTGTTCCGAAATAATCTAATTAAAATGTGAACAAATTAATCAGAAAATGAACCTGTAAATGCCAATTGTCTATATAATACTGGCTTGGTAATATATAATAGTCTATATTACCAAACCGCGCACAGCAGCTTGACCACGGGCGTCTTCCGCGACACGCGATCGTAGCCGAAAGTGTGCTGCGACGCGCGATCGGCTCCATTCGCCTGTCGTCGTATCCAGTCGGAAGAACACGTCAACACGGTAGGAATGAAACTATTTGACTAGGCGCCGAAACGGGTGCGTTCGCAAGCGACAGTACGGAATCGATCGTATGCGTTGACATCCTGCCGGACGCGATCGGCTCTCGCCGCATCCGTTCGTATCCTTTCCGATCCGATGCGATGCGAGCCGTTCGGTGGAATTTTGAACTTGAATCTTTTGAGATGTTTTATAATCCAGGAATAATTTAAAAAAATAAAAAAATAGTGATACTCGTATTATTCAAACAATATTTTTTGGAAAAAGTAGTGAGATATAAAGTATTTTTTGTTCTTAAAGAACAACTATCTAATTACGCAACATATTTTCGTAAACGATTCAGACTAATCTGTTTCATTTTGACAGTTCAACAACATTCATTGCGCTATTTACGTTATTGTGCAGATTTTTTTTTTGAACTTATGAAGCAATGGATTTTTGTATGATACCTCTTTTATATTTAATTACCCTACGATCGCTTTTAGGTCGCTTACTTTTTGCAGCTACATTTTCTAGTCTGTGGCTTCGCTGCCAGTTACAGAAGATTGTTTCATTATTGGCACTTCACCTTGCTAATTCTAATCAACCTCATTTAAAATAAAATTAAAAATGACTTTAATTTCGTCAAAAAAAAAAAAAAACATTTTTCTTAGTTTAAATTTAATCTTAAGCTTTAACCTACATGAGTTACGATTTCTATTCTGTATAATTTTTATTTATTTTTTAATGTATGCAAATTATCTAATATAGTTGGTTTTTCAGAACCCCTCCTCGGGTGAAGGCCTCCTCCAAAGATTTCCGACGTTCCCTATTCTGAGTCTTCTGTATCAACCTCATTTCATAAAATCATTCTCCAACTTAAAATACGCAAATTAATTCAACAAGAATTATTGAAAACATGACTTTATTTTCGGTTACAATCACCTTAAAAGTAGTTTCTTATCTCTTTTTTTTTGACAAGCGAGTATTCCGTTAACTCCATCTTTTTCAAATCATTAAAGGTATGCACCCACCTTGTCCACGCACCGGCCGGCCGACGCGCACCAGATGCACTCCTCGGCGGTGCAGTTAGCGCACGTCTGGAACGTGGAGCACGGCGCGCTGCACGGGCCCGCCGCCGCCACGCTCCTAGGAAAAACGGGACTTTTTAGCTTTCAAGGGAAGTGAGTTCGAAGGCTATATTCCCGGTTGCTGAAAGCCTGTTCAAATCATTTTATACGAATGCTTTAATAGAAATAGGGTCTTCACTAGCATTTCATTCCCAACCTAATCCAAGTAAAGGTACCAAGGTATCAAGAACACATATCAACTCTGAAAGGGATCGTCTCGGCTACGGCTATGTGAGACGCCACACTTACGCCGCGCGCGGGATTAGTGTGCTGCAGGCAGGCCGCGGGAGGGGTGAGAGGGGGCAATGATGGATGAAGAGACGTAAGCTCGGGTATGGAGAAAAGTAAGCGCGGGGAAGACGTGCCGTAAGCGCGGGACCTGCAAGTTGACCACGCATCGCACTGCGGTTCGTGAGCTTGTCCCGAGGCGAGGCGATTACGTTACGATTCCGATTAGTGTGCGTTGCAGTAGGGAGTTTCATACAAAGAATACTGAATGGCTCGAGTTGATGCGGTGACGATCCCTTTCCGAGTTGATGTACTGTTCTATGACCTTGAGAATTCTAAGTTATGGCGCGACTGCGCAACACTGCACAAGTATATCAAAGATTTCTAGAGTTAGAGCCATACCTGATATCTTCCGATGAATTGACAGGTTTACACTTTATCGTGTCGTAGTCCCAAAAACAAGCCCGCTGGCTCAATTCCTCTGATCCCTGATAGAATAAAATTATATTTTTTTAAGGGTTTTTTCATCTCATCCTCTATAGAAAAGGGAGGATCCTCCGATCAGACGGGTGTTGTGTCTCGTGGGCAACTGCCTAACGACGATTGATGTATACTTGTCGGGCAGTAAACCCTGCTTGCGTGAAGCCAGTGTGATGCGTAGTTCATTCATGTGGCGAAACTTCAATTACAATTTCATCTGTGAAATTTCGTCTCCTCGTGATGATAACAAAACACTTTTTTTTTTAAAGAAAAAGAAAGAAAAAAAGAAAAAAGAATGTTCATTTATTTAGCACTGACTAAAAAGCGGCCCAACCCCTCTCGCAGAGAGGAGGCCTGTGTCCTGTGTCCCAGCAGTGGGAACATTAATAGGCTGATTTTCTTTGTTACATGTATGACTAAAAGGCACACAACACACTACAATTAAAAATAAACACTTTTTTATTATAGTAAAAAAATAAAAAAGGAAAAATAAAATCTTTAAAGCCAGGAAAGTGTGCCTCGCGGCTGAACCAAATAGGCCCAGTTCAGCAAAAATGCCAGACAACTAGTGCCTGACGCTGGTTTCCAACAGTTTTTTTTTTTGTTTTCCCTTACGAACTAAATAAAATGTTAAAGAAAATATTTGGAATAGTATTGAAATTCCGTAAAAACAATACGAATAAGGACAATAACTCACATGTGTATGATGATGTTGATGCGCTAAACAGGCTGCGCACGAGTGGTACCTGCCGCACGCTTCCCGCGGCGACTCGCTGTCCGAGCCACACTCCTCTATTGATAACGCCATCTAGGGGAACATTTTACATCGTATTTCACATACGTTGGATATTCGGCTTTTATTGAGTATCTATGGCTGTTTGTCCACCGCACCGTCAACGAGAACGAGATGACGACGCCGGAGTAGCGACATTTACTATGGCCGCGTAATCTCGTTTCTCGTTGACGTCCTGTTCACGGTGCGGTGGAAAAACAGTGTAAGTATGGGTAGCCAACTTCTAAATGTTTACTGGCTTATTCTTTATTTCAGGATAAATCAAAATCACACTGCGCGTCATGTTGAGAAAAACGATTTAAGATTCATGTTGTGAAAAAATTATAAACCATTTTTTTCTTCTAATAGGAAGGCGCAACAACCTCAAAGAAATAAAATAAGCCAATGCTAATTTCTGCCATTTATTAAGCTATTGCATAGCTTCTATCGCGGGCCTTGAGCGTGGAGACCTAATCCAGAAATTTCGTAACGAAAATACATAAGAAACAAAACAATCTTTGTTTGTGTTTTGTATTGAAAATTATGTTTTACTGTTTGACAACAAAGTTCAAATTTACTTAGACGAATGATCAACGAGAGTGTTGTATTGAAAATTATGTTTTACTGTTTGACAACAAAGTTCAAATTTACTTAGACGAATGATACGAGAGTGTTGTATTGAAAATTATGTTTAACAATAAAGTTCAAATTTACTTAGACGAATGATCCTTGACTATTAATAGTTAAATTAAAACCTTTTTATTAGTTTGATGTTCCCGGCCATTACGTTGTGTCAAGTTTTAAAAACTATAAATGTGAATAACAGTTCCTGTCAATGTCACCATTGCTATTTGTATTCGGGTTAATATTTTACAATGCCGAGAAATTAAAATCATATTAAAATCGATGAATCTTTTTTTACCGGCAATGAACGTACTTCGCAATTGAATATGGATGAAATAAGTGAACATGTGCCAATTGAAGACAATTTAGTTGCGCAGCAGCAAACTCTTTTGTGGAATGATGATTATTTTTTGAGTCTAGCACCCGGTGAATATAACAGGCCAGTCAGTATTTTAATGGATGAACATTCGGAAGAACTATCTTTTCCGACAATCTACGGCGGTCATTTTCGAATATACAGAGATGGTGTTATTGTTACTCCATTTATGCAAGCTACCAGCGAACTTCGGCGTACTGATAGGCGTGCTACTGAAAACAACTTTTATACATCGCTGCTAAAATTATGAGGTTGCGAGTTAGTAAATGTGTCAACGTTGCGTTTAAGCATGTTGGACAAGGTACTTCAATCAAATAAATATTGCACACGTTAGCGATGTTAATGTTAGGAGCTCATTTGTTGGAGATATTTGTGCGTGCTTATGCAAACTTAGAAATGGCCTACACATAGTCATGGTAGCAATTTACATTTCACCGAATCCAAAATTAGACGAGGTAGAGCATTTTATTCATCGCACTTTACTGGAGTACACTAAAGAAGGGTCGAAAATACTTGGTACAAATGGTAATAAATTTCCACTTATCTTGGCTGGCGATTTCAACATCAACTTCGCTGATAAAAAATCAGAGCGGTTGACAACTTTTCTTTCGAAAATATTGAATTTGAAAATGAATGATCCACAAGAATCCACAACAAAATATGGGACCACCATTGACGCGGTATTTTCCAGATATTTTTAGAAGATATCAAGTCTCAAACTTATGTTTCTTATTTCAGTTACCATAAACCTATAGTTTCAATGATAAATATTCCTGAATAACCTACATCTATTGTAAGATAATAAAAATATTTTGAACAATATTAACTTCTCATTTATTTAATAAAAGAAAAAAAAATGTTTTCTTATCGGTCACCACGCTCAAAAAGTGTAACTTGAATTAATATCAAAGAAAAAAAAAACATAGGAAAAAAAATACTGCACAAATAAAATAAATAAATAATTATAATTGCATAAGTTGATAAAAAATGCTCAGAGTAGGCTAGATACCGTATGTTTATTCGATAGTATGAAAACCGAGCGTGTCATCTTTTTTATACCTACGATGACGTCACCCCAGCAATTTACTAATGTTCTCAACGTAACTAGAATCGTTTCAATCTCGAAACGTAATTACAGTTTATTTGGCATTTTTATATCCTCGACGACACAACTTGCCACTGGCGCGATCGAACACAAACTGAAGCAGAAGCGCGTCAAGTTTATGCTATGCACAAACAAGACGGCATGCTTGGTCGGACGGCTTGTGGTATCTAGCGTACTCCAAATCTGTGGCCGGCACAGATTTCTACGCGACGCATGGAGGTCGTCACTGGTTTGTTTACCACTAATTCGTAATTTTGTTTCAATGACAGATTGTTTGTACTAGCTAGGACGCGCATCCCTACCCTGCAAAATCTGTACTGTGCTGTGTCACCTGCGTCTTAGCATACGCTTACCCTTAACGTAGTTAAGACAGTTGTAGTTCTCTGATCTCTTATCAAAGTCATAGTTCCATACCTGATGCGTGTGCCGCACGCAGTACATGGCGGACGGGTAGCACGCGCCGCACCACGCGCAGCGCGCGGCCGTGCACGCCGCGCACGACTCCGCCGACGTGCAGCGACGCTCGTCTGTACAACACGATATAATTATTATATTATCAACTATACTTAATAATCTATACTAATACTATAAAGAGGTAACATTTGTTTCTTTGTTAGTATGTAAGAGGTAATCCCCGGAACTACCAGTAGGATTTGAACAAGTTAAGTCGGAGAGTGGGAGCAACGTCACAATTCAGTATAAAATCTACTGAAGTGACATCACGCCACATTTTAAATCTATGTATTGCCGAAAACTTTTGATTACTTATAAAAACAAAAAATACGTGTCCAATGGAATACAGACGGACAAAAAAAAAATTGTCTACATCCATATTTGATTGTTCGGTACAATATTTACAACCGAACAGCTCAGCACTTTTGCCTGCGTGCATTTCCATAAATGCATGCATCACAGCTATTACCAGTTAGTACGTATTCGGATACCAATCGCGTAACTCAAACCAAACCAAATCAAACCATCTTAGTGCTAATTTAGCTTAGATTTACCATAAAATATAATATAACCATAATTAAATATAGCTTTTAAAACCATATTATTTCGTATCATTAAACTAGTCTAATATAACACCAAATCAACCAAATATCAACCAACTCAGAAACTAGTGCCAAACCAAGCAGGCATTACTTTCTACATGATCTTTTATCCTAAAAGTATTATTTCTTTAAGAGTTCTGTTGGAGGAGTAATTCTGTGATATCAAAAAGGTAACCCAAACACACAATTAGTAGGGTTTAGTGTAGTAACGTGCTTACCCTTACCAAACCTAGGTTCCGTGAGGCACGCCTTCACCGTACCGTCAAACGACTCCTTCCAGCCCACTTCTTCTAACTGAAATAACATTTCATAACATAAAATCACGCCGGTAAGTTAGGTTAGTCGATTATCTAGGTTTCTATAGCTCCAATGATGTTAAATACATCTATTATAAAATTCTAGAGCATAAAATTTGCGACTGATGTATTAAAAATTTGTTCATACGCTTAACTGTTTTTGAGATAGAGGGCGGAGAGCGCTCAACTATACATACTGTAATGCAAGGTCGATTGTGAATCTCGGTGAATAATAATAAGGCAGTGTAGCCAGTGTGTGTCACCAGTGGCACTCTATCCCTATCGGATAAAGTGCCACTACAGGCATCCTAGTAACACCGCCTCGGCCCGGCCAAAGTGCCGCAAGCATTGGATTGTCATTGTCACTGTCACTAAGTCACGTCACTTGGTATTTTGTTTGATTGTCGAAGTTAAATCGCTGTAAAACACCACATTCCCAAAACATTACATTCTCTTGTACCTAAACGGACCCTGGCACTTCGCCGGCCGCTACCGCGGCACCGCTCGCTACGCTCGCTCGGCTCGTGCGTTGTGTGGTCACAGTTCTAACCTAACCTAAATAACAAGTGACAGTGACAATGCAACGCTCACGGCACCCTAGCCGGGCCGAGGCAGTGACACTAGAGTGCCACAAGAAACTCGCGGCACTCTATACACTTCGTAATAATAATACCTTGTATAAAGTTATTAAATCATTAAAATATCAATGAATAACTTAGATCACATACATAAGTTGTGCATGTATATCACGCGTGTAGGGTACACCCACATTTCGCATGATTTAGACCCCAGCAAAATGAATTCCTGGAGCAAAATGAATTCTGCAAAATGATTTCCTGGAGCCAGTGACAACAACATTACCACCAGCTCCAGATGAATTACGTGACGCGACGTCGTCAGTGACGCGCCAGTACGCACGTGACTGATTAGAGGCATGAGGAACAGGGTGTAAAGTTCACTCATCCTCTATAGAAAAGGGAGGATCCTCCGACCAGACGGGTGTCGTGTCTGGTGTGATTGATGTCGGATAGTCTTATATGTCGTTCGCGCGGTAAACTTCAATTGCGCGATGCAGGAATTGTGTGACGTCAGGATTTTGTATCATTTCAGGCTTTGATGCTTAGTTCGCATGTGGCGATGAAGATGCCGCCACATAACTATGTATATTTTTTGACGTGTCTGACGTGTGCATGAACCTTTATCCCCTTAGTGAATAATCTAAAAATTTATTTGCCAAACATGTAAACCAATATGAGTTGACATAAGGTTCAGTTTGCGCTACAACTTCCTATTTTTTATGTCTTTTCAACAGTACTAGTCAGTCTAAAACCAACTTTATTTACACTTACATAAAGTTGATGTTTGTTTAACATCAATTGGAAACAAGTATTTGAATGGACCATAAGTACTATTTTCTCGTATTATTTAGATTATTACCGGCAAACAAGCTCTGTCCCGCGCCCTCCACACGCACGCGACGGCAGTGTGCTGCGCGGCCGTCAGACACGCAGCTTCGCTCGTGTGGCGGGAACAACCTTCGCCTGCTTCGAAGATAAGCGCGTCCGAACGGAGGCGGCCGTCGAACCTGTAATAATTTGTTTTAATGAAATTTTAGCGTAAATAAACTTTATCAACGTGACGCGTCGCGGCGTCATGTCGTCATGATTCCGTACCCGACCGCAGGCGGTAGCAGCCCGTATTCCAGTCAGTAGATAGAAGATAGAAAAACGTGTTATCGCTCAAATGTTGGCGGCACTACTGAGGGCCTAGACAAAGTAACATTCGATTAGCGACAACGCTAGTAGAAAAGTCAAAAATGTATGGGATTGTCAAAAGCTATCGAAACGTCACGTGATCATAGCGTGATAGCTTTTGTCAATCCCATACATTTTTGACTGGTCGCAGTCGGCAGTCGGGCTACACGTGTCGCCTGTCGCTCGCCCGTAGCTACCAACGACGTGTCGCTAGCTACGGAAGGTATTTCATAGAAACCAGTCATGTCGCGACGACACGTCGCCTGCAGTTGCCTCCTGCGGTCGAGTACGGAATGGTACTTTTATGAGGAATAAAATTTGAAATACAAAAACTGGCTCATAAGAAGAGAAGAGAAGTGAACTTGTTGTGGTCAGGGACTTGAAACGTTACTCAAAATAACGTTACGCGTGGATACGGTAACGTTAAATTGTATCGTTCCACCTGAACCGTAACAAAATTAATTCCTTGGCTATAACGATACTGACAAACGGAACGAAATCTCAAAAGGTTTAATAACATTATTAAACATATATCGTTATAGTATAACGATATAATAACGTTATTCATTTCGATACGCGACGTTGCCAGCATCGTGACCTTGCGGGCTGCATGCGGACACGCAAACGCAACGCGTCTCTACTAGTAGGTACTAAAACGATCTCTTCGAGCGCAGCAGTATGGCAACGTAGCATTTCGCCGTGTTTATTTATTTACCTAAATTATCTGATTTCAATCGTATAGTTTCAGTTTTGACGGTTTCTCTAATCATGTCATGTGAATCATTTGTTTTTATGTGTGTTCGCGAATAACTTCATCGTTTATGAACCAATTTTGATGATTCTTTTTTTGTTGGAAAGGAGATATCCCAAGGGTAGTGTCATGATAAGGAAACCAGGATTTAATTATGGCATCCCAGAGAAATCGAGAGGATCCTTCGAAAATCGTTATGGCGACTAGTGCGTTTGTTATTTTCTTAAGTATTTTAAAGCACTACTATTTAATGAAGGTCTGGAGTCCATGTGATGATGTAGCCGAAAGACAGTCGAGGGAACTCCTCAACGATTTACAGCAATTACCTGGTGTTTGGGGTTTATTCATTTGTATTCATGAGAACTTTACACCTAGATGGGTTGCAACTGTCATTAGGGGTATGATGATGAAGACGAAGGACAATCAAGGGAACTCCTCAACGTTTTACAGTACCTACCTACCGGACGCAGTCAAATTGGCCCGGACAAGAGGTCAAAAAGCCTAACACTGTCCGGCTTTATCCGGACGGATGGCAACACTAACCCCGAGAGAAATCGTCGTTTGACAGGAATAAACTAAATTTTGGTGGTTTTTGGTCTAGTTTAGAAGCACAACAAGAAAATCGGCGTCACTGGTGCCGATTCTCTTGTCACAAATGCCTCTAAACTAGACAAAAAATCACCAAAATTTAGTTTAGTCCTGTCAAACGAGGATTTCCCATTCTGAAATAAACTAAAGTAACACAACTCAACAATATTTTAGTTTGACAGCACTAAGATTGCACTGAGTTATTAGTTTAGTGAAAATGGCAATCTTGCTATTCTGAATTTTGCGTTTTTCACCAAAAAATTTGGTGTATCCAACAAAATTTGAGTATTTTTAAACGCGATTAAAAACGTGTGGAATAAAATTAGTTGGCATGAACTAAAATTCACACCAACAATTCGACTTCAGTGCAAAAACAGTACTGTATTTTTTTTTTTCTTTTGCTTATATCTCGAAAATGGTGCGTCCTATCGCAAAAATAATGAAATTTTCGACCCCCTTTAGGAAACCCTTAAAACCGTACATCCCTACATAATGGCAATAATTTTTCATATTTTCCATACAAAAAATGAAAAATTCCATATAAAACACGTCGAGACTGCCCACCCTGCGCGCCTCCGACTCTAAAAAAATTCACGGGGTAGAGCACACAAATACCACGTGGAGTGTCAAATTCGATTTTAGATGTGTCAAAATATTTTTTTAATTTAGAGATTTTTTCGTCAGAATAGCTATATGATTCTGTTATCCAAAAGTAAGGAATTTTAGTGATAGTTTAGTTCGGTGTACAAGAGAATCGGCACCATTGTCTGGAAAAGATACGCACTCTCGAACGAATACAGCGGGGCGACCGGCCGACGCGGCGTTTTTAAGAATAACGTTACAAATAAATCTGTAACGTTTCACCTGTAACGATATACAAGCGGATATGCATTACGTTACTGATAACGTTACTTAAAATTTTGTTCTACGAGAACGAAATTCTATAACGTTTTGTTTTCATAACGGTATTGATATTTTTTGTTTTTGGTATCGTTACCAAATTTGGAACGTTATAAGATACCATTTAGTGTAACGGAACGAAATTAATTTCGTTTTCAAGTCCCTGGTTGTGGTAGAAAATATGAATGACGTGTAGAGAATCTAATAAGGTTTTAGCTAGGACTCAAATTAGAACTCATTTTGTAATGAGACGGTTAGCCCAGGTAAGCAAGGGCGATTTTTGTTTGCGCACTGAATTTGCAACTCTCTGGTGGTGAGTCTGAGCATACCAGTGCGTCAAAAATAAATACACTGTTGGATTTTCAACTCTCGCCACTAAGCAGAGCGTTCGAAATCGAATCCGCGATAAAAATCACCCGCACGAATACTAGTTTGAAATATATGAAGGTTATCATCTATAGTGCGCGCGGACCTAGTTGGCCGGACCTTAGGTGGCGACTCATCTCGCTATTGCAATCTCATGTGCATTTTGTCTAAACTAGCCGGAACTTTCAATGCGTGTGGCCGTCGCGAAGTACGGCGCCGGAATAGATTAAGTAAGATAAGGCGCTCAATCTATTTCTATAATAATCTATTACCTAAGGCGCGGCCAACTATAGGTAACGCGCACTATAGTCATTCGGTAAAGGTACACCGTCTAGTATGGTTTTCTCCCTCAGTAGTATGGCCACATACCCAGCGTGTATGACAACAGTGCGCCGGTCCTGCACGAGCAGCGGGGCCGCCGCGTGCGCCGCGCGCGCGCCGCCGCTCGGGGGAGACGCGGCCCACCATACTCCGCATCTGTTGGAAACATTACATTCATATTAAATCTCTTGACAATAATACAATAGTAGATTGTTTGCCAAGGGAGCAAACAACTATTTTTAAGGCGAGAGTGTTTCTTTGAATCCAAAGCGGAGCGAGGGATTCAAAGTACTCGAGGTTAAAATAGTGTTGCTCCCGAGGTGAACACTCTACTTTTTATCACCCTCTATGAGAAAACAAACGTGTGTGGTCCGACCCCCATCGGGAACGAATTTCCTACTCACGAATGACTTTAAACACAAAATAAAAAAAATATGAAAAATAAAATCGCAGCCGCCATGTTGGATTCACATTTTGACCTCACTATCGGCTTTACCACCCTCGAAAACTATGAAAACTATACCCATGACGAAAATTTGAAAATGTTCGCATCCGCCCTCTTGGATTTACATTTTGATCAAATTCACACTTTCTCATCTCTCTCTTGCCAGCCTGTTACTTATTCATACAATGTTCGTGATCGATCTCTTTGGTGAATAGAACTTTTACTAACAATATCCACATTCCAAATTCAAATCACTTTTAGTCCCTAGGGATTAAACAGCTATTTCGGTCCCTGTATACGAGGATTAAACTACGTCTTTTTGAATAGATGTGATAAAAAAATTATTTCATAGTTTTCGAGGGTGCTAAAACCGATAGTGGGGTCAAATTGTAAATCCAAGATGCCGACTGCGAAACTTTTTTTTTTGTCATGGGTCATTCATGGTTTTCGAGGGTGCCAACGCCGTTAGTTACGTTAAAATGTAAATCCAAGAGGGCGGCACCGAAAATGTTGTTTTAAATCATACATGAGAAGGAATTTCGTTCCTGGTACTTCCCCGACCGCAAACGATTTTTTGCTTACCGTCTGCCATAACTCTTACATAAAATAAATTAATAATTTACCTGACATCATACAACAATGCTCCCGCAGAATAACATTTAGAAGCAGCAGGGTTGGACACCAACGCCGCGGCACTGTCGTTGTGTGCATTTCCGCCAAATACTAGCATTACACCTAGAACATAACAAAGAGGGGTATTGTCAGTAAACAATTAATTAAATCATACAATAAAATTATTGTTCGTTTCACCGGCATTGTATTATTTTCAAAATGCACTACCACCACTCTTAAAACCACTCTTAAAACGACACAATAAAGTGCAATTCAGGTCGCACAGCGCTAATTACCTACAGTTATATTCACCTAGAAGTTCCCTCTCTTTCTATCGCGTTACTCTTATATTTTTTGACTACGTTACGCCCACTGAATTAGACAAGTCGAGCCCGCCGCGTACCTACTTGTAGTTTCATACCTAAAATGCGGAGTGAACCATCTGTGTTCATCTGTGCCAAAATGGTCAAAGATTATGGTTCGAAAATATATTCAAAGGGGCAGAAATATGACGGAGAGCAATGGGCAGCTCGCCGTCCGATAAGGACCAGGCCCGGGTCGTCGAACTGAGATGTCAGCACTACTGACGGGGTCCGCTAGGGCCGATGCCTGCCGGGGTTGCGGGGAAGTCATAAAGGGTTACCATGGCCCCTGGCAACGTACAGGCAACTGAAGGAACAGGGGTGGGTTTTAGTCACTAATAGTCTGACACGCCCTCCCGCAGCGGGAGCCCCGCTCCACCCAGAGCGGGAGAAGTAATTTGATGATTTCCCATAAAAAAAAAAATTAAGAGACAGAAATATCCCTGTCGTCACCGGCCATGTTGTCCTACCCTCTGTTCAAAAAAGTATTTGGCACATAATTTACCTGGTGTAATGAAAGTAGCAGAATGTAAATATCTAGGTGTCGGCGCTGATTGTAGAGGGCGCCACAGTCTTAACTCAGGGTCGTACTCAAATAACGATGCTGATGGGGCCTGCAAGCAAAATGATATAACCATAATTGCCAATGAAGCAGTTCACACACATAGCAAAATAACATAATTCAGTTCGAGTGTTAAATATACAATAGTGCAAGATTACAACACAAAACAGAAACACAAAGTTACCGGTAGATAAATTAGAATTTTCGCAAAAACGCGGACTTTAGAACAATAAAAACTAGGAGAACTATAATCTAAACATAGACTACTTAAACCGAATTTGACGGGAACGCCCGCGCGATTTAATACACGTCCACTCGCAGTGGTGTTACAAGGGAACTAACTCGACTGACGCGTCGGCCGACGAGCGCGCGCACTCACGCGGCGCCCTGCGCATGGCAAGCGTGCTCTACTACGCTTCTGTGGTGCGAGTTTGCCATTTAATTTTGTTCGTTTTTCGAAACTTAAAAACTAACATTTGTATTTACATGAAGCAAGTAAGTTGCCTACATCTTGACATATCTCTTTCAGAAAAGAAAAGAATGTAATTTATCACTGGTCTTTGGAAAATAAAAAGTCATGACACAGTTTGAGGCAAAGTTCCACTGATGTAAGTAAATGTTGCCGAAGCAAAGATCTGCAGGCACTCAGGGGCACTGATTTTCCATGGTTTCGTAGGCGTAAGGTAGATGTGACGTCTAATAAATAAGTTATGCGTGCTATAGTGAGGGCTGCACGGTGGAGGGAGTGTGGGGCGTTGCAGTTGCACCGCGCTCGCAGTCTACTCCGGACGGCCATTGCGGTAGCATTGCCTAACGCAGTAATATTGGAATCAGTGTTTTATTGTACGTAAATACCTAACCTAAACCAAGACACTACAGTAGATAAAAAAACACCTTGTCATCTTGCCTTGCCGTTCAATTGAAGACTTTCTGAGATCGTCACCGCAGTAACAACGGGTTAAGCCTTTTTGAGGAGCCATACCTGTGTCGCCTCAGACTCCGACACCAGCCCTCCGTGCACGTACACCTTGCGCGACAGCGGGTCCCACGCCGCCCAGACATACCTGTGTGGCCTCAGACTCCGACACCAGCCCTCCGTGCACGTACACCTTGCGCGACAGCGGGTCCCACGCCGCCCAGACATACCTGTGTGGCCTCAGACTCCGACACCAGCCCTCCGTGCACGTACACCTTGCGCGACAGCGGGTCCCACGCCGCCCAGACATACCTGTGTGGCCTCAGACTCCGACACCAGCCCTCCGTGCACGTACACCTTGCGCGACAGCGGGTCCCACGCCGCCCAGACATACCTGTGTGGCCTCAGACTCCGACACCAGCCCTCCGTGCACGTACACCTTGCGCGACAGCGGGTCCCACGCCGCCCAGACATACCTGTGTGGCCTCAGACTCCGACACCAGCCCTCCGTGCACGTACACCTTGCGCGACAGCGGGTCCCACGCCGCCCAGACATACCTGTGTGGCCTCAGACTCCGACACCAGCCCTCCGTGCACGTACACCTTGCGCGACAGCGGGTCCCACGCCGCCCAGACATACCTGTGTGGCCTCAGACTCCGACACCAGCCCTCCGTGCACGTACACCTTGCGCGACAGCGGGTCCCACGCCGCCCAGACATACCTGTGTGGCCTCAGACTCCGACACCAGCCCTCCGTGCACGTACACCTTGCGCGACAGCGGGTCCCACGCCGCCCAGACATACCTGTGTGGCCTCAGACTCCGACACCAGCCCTCCGTGCACGTACACCTTGCGCGACAGCGGGTCCCACGCCACCCAGACATACCTGTGTGGCCTCAGACTCCGACACCAGCCCTCCGTGCACGTACACCTTGCGCGACAGCGGGTCCCACGCCGCCCAGACATACCTGTGTGGCCTCAGACTCCGACACCAGCCCTCCGTGCACGTACACCTTGCGCGACAGCGGGTCCCACGCCGCCCAGACATACCTGTGTGGCCTCAGACTCCGACACCAGCCCTCCGTGCACGTACACCTTGCGCGACAGCGGGTCCCACGCCGCCCAGACATACCTGTGTGGCCTCAGACTCCGACACCAGCCCTCCGTGCACGTACACCTTGCGCGACAGCGGGTCCCACGCCGCCCAGACATACCTGTGTGGCCTCAGACTCCGACACCAGCCCTCCGTGCACGTACACCTTGCGCGACAGCGGGTCCCACGCCGCCCAGACATACCTGTGTGGCCTCAGACTCCGACACCAGCCCTCCGTGCACGTACACCTTGCGCGACAGCGGGTCCCACGCCGCCCAGACATACCTGTGTGGCCTCAGACTCCGACACCAGCCCTCCGTGCACGTACACCTTGCGCGACAGCGGGTCCCACGCCGCCGCGTGCGCGAAGCCCGCGCGCGCCGCCCAGCCGCGGGTCGCGGCTACCGACCAAACGCCTTCGTCTACGTAATATTCCTAGAAAAAAAAGGAGTGAAAGTTTCAATCTAGCTGAAGAAATATTTTTCAAATTATGCACACAGTAGGCAGGAATGTGAGTAGTCAAAATCGGTTGAACGGACTGTAAAAAAGGTTAAAAATGAAATGTCTATGTCTATTTCAAATGGAGTATAGTTTGACATCTCCGCTTCGGTTCATATTCTCCACGTTTTCGGTTCGGTTCGGTTCACAGTTATGTTTGACACTGGCTTCAATACAAACCTGCACTAAATGTAGATATCCGTAATGCGGTGAGTGCCCAAAGAACACTAACATCACAGGTTTCTTGGTGACTCCCAGGTACACTAGGACTGCGGTGTGACCCGATACGTGGAGGCCACCTGAAACACCAAAAAATACACATGTACTTCCTTACATATTATAAAACAAAGTCCCCCGCCGCGTTTGTTTGCCTGAACGCGATAAACTCAAAGACTACCCAACGGATTTTCAAACGGTTTTCACCAATGGACGGAGTGATTCATACGGAAGGTTTTAGTATATATTTTAGTATTCATTAACGTTTTGAGTAAATTGGCTGAAATAAGACGATTATTGACGAAGATGTCGGAAAAAATCATGCCGATTGGGAGCTTTACTGGCGTGCGCCGCGGAAACCGTAAAAGATATATAAAAATTATGATTTACAGAATGTTTCATCTTAAAAAATTCAACAAAAAAGTCCGCGATGGCATACGTCTATTTTCTAACGATGACCCACAGTACGCATTTTTATCTTTCAGAATTTGATAATAATTTAATTTTTATTTCCAAAGCTATTATGACCGGTATTATATTAATCCTTATCCAATAAAATATGTTATTTAAATTGGGCATTTAATTTAGATTAAAATATGCCTTGACATCATATCATTTAACGGGGGGTTTTCCGAAAATTGCCTGTTTTAGAATCAATTTAAAATGGTCAAATTAGTGTATTAGGTCCTGAAAAAAATATATGTGATGGACACATCTTTGTTTGAGGGAAATTATTGGTTCAAAACACGATAAATTGTAATTCGCTCGATGAAAAAAAAATCCGAAACAGGGTCGATTTCAAAACCATTTTCGATCTCATTTCCTAATTACAGCACAAAATAATATGAAAATTGCATGTACGATGAGGTAATCGTATTTTGGAGGGAATTTATTGGTTGAATTTTTGAGTTTAATAAAAAAAAATTAAGTAAACTCAATATTTGTAAATCGGGCTAAATCGGCTCGCGCTCAGTGTCCTGCGGGACGTTGTCGAGGTTGGACCTGTGTCAATTTATTTTAAAAAATTAGTTCCCCACCGTCTTTAAAAAAATGGCAAATAAAAAGAACAAAAGGAAGAAAAACACATATACAAAATTGCGGAAGATCAGACAAAACATCGCGTAATTATATTATTGTTTTAATTCATTATTATTGTTTTCGAAAATGAAAATATTTCTATGCGTTGTGATGACTTTTTTTGACATCTGACTTTAGTGTTTTCATTTCAAATCTTTATCGATAAAATTATAGTCAAGTGTGAGTTATATATATCTTTGCGAGTAGTAAGTAGGTTGTTACATAAAGACGTTTTAGTAAAGCACATTTTTAATTCGTCTATTATTATTTATACCTTAAAAGTAAAAGAAACCCTATCCGATCCGAAAGGGGCTCATAGGTACTGCAATAATATTACCTAAAAGTAATAAAAAATCTTACTAATATTGCAAATTAAAAAGTTATTGCTATTTAAAAATCACATTTTTGGTAACAAAAATACCCCAAATCCAATAAAAAAATAGCAAGTTTCAACAGGCATCATTATAGTTATGACTTGTAGACACCCGCTATACGACGCGACGGCCGCCCGCGCTCCATGTCATAACCCGGTAAAAATCCCTATTAAAAAAAAAATTGACAATTTTTTTTTTTTTATAATTGCCACATAAATAGGCTCTTAGTACGATACCTAACAACACCCTCATGGATCAGACAGGGTTTTGTTTTACATGTTGTATACATGATAACAATTCATCCAAATCCATTATACAAGCTTAGTTTTTATTTACCCTAAACCTCTTAAGGGGTCATTGTATTCATCATTATGAACAACTTTCACTATGGGACCAAAAACTGGAACCGCGAAAAAAAATCAGCTGTTCCCTACATTTATGTTCGCATAATCTCGTCAAAATGTAGGGAACAGCAGATTTTTTTTGGGTTGTGTATTCACTCTCTGTCAAGCTGTCGTCGTCGCTGCTATAATCTCCTACATTAATTAGGTATACGGGATGGCAGGCACATTGACTCGCAAACTGTTACCATGAATTCAGCGCATGATGATAGAACCGCCCAGAGTAAAAATGTATAGTCGGTTATTTAAAAAAAATTGCTGTTTCATTCAAAATTGCAATAGTTACTCGGTCAAAATGTATGGAACGGCAGTTTTTTTTTAGGATAATTAGAAAAAACGAAGCTTTGTAAAAATCCTAGGATATCAGTATATGAGCTGATGTCAGGATTTATGAAACAAAAACAGTCTGTTTAGGACGATTGGAAACATTTGTGCCGTTTTTAGGCACACGTCTGCCCAACCAGGCGTGAATTTATGTTATGTTATGTGCCATTTTTCTGGTGGTAAATAGTCTGAAGGAACGGCAAACCGAATTGACCAGGGATCAACAATTTTTTTTGTTTGTTTTGTCTTAGAACAAAGATTCGATAAATTATAGCCGTAGCAGTAGGTACGACACTATTGAAAATAAAGTACGGCAATTTTTTCTTCATACTAGCTACGAATATTTACGGATCTTCATGAGCGGGGGCAAACGTCAAAAAACAAAAGAATATGGTTACAGTATAAGCATAACAGTCCGACCACTTAGCGCATCTATCTAATCTATATATCTATCTATCTATATATATAAAAATGAACCCCTATTTCCTTGGTCACGGCATCACGCGTGAGCGGCTGGACCAATTTCGCTCATTCTTTTTTTGTTATGTTTGTTATAGTAAGGAGAAGGTTCTTAGGATATGTAGGTGAAGGTAGGGTAGGTAGGTATGCAAGGAGGTATGTAGGTAGGTAGGTTCGCAAGGCGGTAGGTATGTATGTAGGTAGGGTAGGTAGGTAGGTAGGTAGGCAGGAAGGGTAGTTAGGGTAGGTAGGTATGTATTTAGGTAGGTTTAGGTAAGTAGGTAGATATGTAGGTAGGTAGGTAGGTGCGCCATAGATAAGTACTTAGTGCTACCCGTGCGAAGCTGGGACGGGCAGCTAGTATTATATAAAAATGAATCTCTATTTCCTTGGTCCCGGTATCACGCGTGAACGGCTGGACTAATTTCGCTAATTCTTTTTTTGTTGTGTTTCTTATAGTATGGAGATGGTTCTTAGAATAGGTAGGTGAAGGTAGGGTAGGTAGGTAGGTATGTATGTTGGTAAAGTATGTATGTAGGTAGGGTAGGTAGGTAGGTGTAGGTAAGTAGGTAGGTAGTTAGGGTGCTTACCCGTGCGAAGCCAGGGCGGGCAGCTAGTATGTATAAATAAAAATCAATGGCCGCATGAATGAAAAATCATCACTTGAGAACGGTTCGAACACATCTGATCACTGTGGCCAGTTAGTCACTTTCCCTCAGAAAGCAGTCAGAGCTCAAAGAAAACTTGTGAGTTTTGTTCCTGTAAATAAAAGTCGATCAGGACAATTTAAAAATAATTTAATGGAAAAACTACCAGGTTTGCCTTATCACGACGACCCGGATAAAGCTTATACTTTATTATTTAACCTCATCAATTGTGAGTTTAGGAAGGTTTTCACCCCAAAAACATTGCCTGTTTGTGATCGCGTTATATTTAGTGATTGGGCAACACCAGGTATTTATAAAAGTAGGCAAAGGTTATTTGACTTGTATCATGAAAAACCATACAACCACGATGAAACTTTTAAAGAATATGTTAAGAAATATTCTAAAACTTTTAAAAGAGCCTGTTCCTCAGCAAAAGCCATTCACATTAAAAATAAAATAATATCTTCTGGAAATAAAATTAAAACAACTTGGAATTTTATTAATTCAGAAACGGGAAGAACGACAGTACGGAATCGTGACTTCCATCTAAAAATTAATGATGTAGATATTAAGGCAGACGTAGAGGTGGCAACTGAGTTTGAAAATTTCTTCACTAATATTCCCATTTTAACAACCAAAACTCTGTCATCGTCATCCTCCACTTCTGCTTACTCAATACTAAAAGAATGTGTACCAGAATGTGAAAAACTTTTTGAATTCAAAATTGCTACTGCTAAAGACATTATAGAATCTTTTAAGGATCTTGATGTGAAAAAAACTGCTGACCTTTGGGGATTATCAGTACATACCATGTCTTCAATAATTGATGTTATTTCACCCTTTTTAGCAATTGTTTTTAACTCTTGTATTGCATCTGGTGTATTTCCTGATCTGATGAAACTTAGCAAAGTGATTCCACTGTTCAAATCTGGCAGCACAACTGATCCCACAAATTTTTGGCCTATTTCGATATTACCTACTTTGAGTAAAATCTTTGAAAAAATAATTTTGAAACAAATGTTAGGATATTTCAATGCACTTAATTTACTACATCTGAAACAGTTTGGTTTTACAAAGTGTCGTTCAACTACAGACGCGGGCGTGGAGTTACTGAAGAGCATATTCGAGGCCTGGGAGGAATCGCAAGATGCTCTTGGCATTTTCTGGGACTTGTCCAAGGCCTTCGATTGCGTACATCATGATACACTCATCAATGGGCGTTCCGCAGGGTTCAATTCTAGGTCCTTTCTTATTTTTGATTTATATAAACGACTTACCTTACCATATAAGGGATAATCACAAGATCGTATTATTTGCAGATGACACTTCCCTTATTTTTAAAATCAAACGTCAGTTAGTCAACTTTGAGCAAGTTAACGATGCACTCTCTAAAGTGGTGCATTGGTTTAATGTAAATAATCTTCTCCTGAATGAAAAAAAGACTAAACTCATTAAATTTTCAACGCCAAATGTCAGGCAGCTAACTACCAAGGTTCAAGTTAATGGAATAGAACTGAACCCTGTTGAGTCGACAGTTTTTCTTGGAATCACTATTAACGGTAAATTGCAATGGGGCCCACACATAGAAAAATTGTCAGGAAGGCTAAGTTCGGCCTATGCTGTTAAAAAAATTAGACAGATAACGGACGTAGATACAGCCAGAATTGTTTATTTTAGTTATTTTCATAGTCTTATGTCATATGGGATTCTTCTCTGGGGAACCTGTTCGGACATTAATACTATCTTTGTTCTACAGAAAAGGACTGTTCGAGCCATTTACGACCTAGGTCCGAGAGATTCCCTTCGAGAAAAACTCAAAGAAATAGGCATTCTGACTGTAGCTTCTCAATATATATTAGAAAACCTATTGTATGTACAGAAAAATATATCAAATTTTAAGAAAATGTCCGAAATTTATAGTTTAAATACCAGGAATAAACACAGCCTTGCTGTACATCACACTCGTCTCCACAGAGTAAGCAACTCGTTCATGGGTCAATGTATACGCTTTTACAACAAACCTCCCATTTACATTCGAAACTTACCCATTAAACGATTTAAAAACTTCATTAAAACCAAACTTTGTAAAAAAGGGTATTATAGAATTTCCGATTATTTAGAAGATAAAAAAGCATTGGATTGAGCTGCTCGCTCTGCTAAACCTTGTAATAAAACCTTAAAAATTGACATTATAATTATTCAGTAAAATCATCAAATTATAGTTTTATATAAACATTGACATTGTTGAATATTACATACAAAATGACATGATTACTTTGTAAAGTATTATATTATTTTAATTATTGTGAATGTGAGGACTATGTGGATATTTTTTTTTTCTTTTCTCTTCTCTATTTTCTTTTCTTTCTCAGTTAGTTTTAATTTAATGATGGTCTGGCAGTTTGAGTAGTTTATCCGGCCTACCCAAATGTCCTTTCTTTGGTACTGTTCGTCGAGTTGAGCTCCTTAAGTTCAGAGTTGAGCTCCGCGATTACTGACAAATGCTTGCACTGACTGGACAGGTCCACTCAAAGCTGTATGGTTCTTTCCTCAAAAGACCATTTCAGACATTAGTCTACATGGTCCTCATATGGCCTGACCAAGATTATGTCTGGACTTTAAAAGAGACTGTGACCTCTGAGTTTGTTTCGGCCTTTCTTCTCAGAGTAGTCAGATAGGAAACGCCGAACTCATCTAGCTAATTTTTAACATACATTTTAATATGACGAGTAAAAGTGATTCCAATATCCTATTTACAGAATATACAATTTCATTTCATTTCATTTCATCCAAAAACAAATAGCCATATCGGTATATGGCTATTTGTTTTTGGTTGTGTTCGTAAATGTCAGTACCTACAAGGTTTATACGAAAGAAAACTTATGGAAAATCCACCAGAAAAAATCTTGGATTTACAATTTGACCAAAGTCACACTTTCTCTCTCTCTGTCTCTATGGAATTAGAAGGCGACAGTGGCAAGTATGAACGCTTTTTTACCGTGACGATTTCTGCCAGTTTACTCCTACCGCAAGCATTAAAGAACTTCGTTCCATAAAGCTGATTTATTCAGTAAATGGATCCAATAACACTGACTGTTTTGGATGGATTGGTAGTGGATTTTGTTGTTGTAAAATGTTTAATTCAGAAGTAATATTATTAGTTTTACAATTTTTTTACATAATGTAATCAAAATTTTCCTGTTGTGTATTTTGCCTCAGTTTTTATTATTTTTATTATTTCTATTTGGTTTTTTTTTACCTTGATGTAGTCCTGGAAAATGTTTAATTTGAAAACACGATTCGAGAAAAAAAAACGCTCTTAGGATTTAGTGCAGGGTTCTAACCTAATTTCCTCGGCCTACTATGTTGAACATGACAATGACAATGACAACAATAACATGACATGACAGTACGAGTACAATCATGACAATTGACAGACGTTGACATTGACATTTGCCGTTTACTAGTGCAATCCGTGGTGCAATTGATTTTATCGATTATTTACTTCTTTGAATGATTTTTTAATGGTGGTTACATTAAAAATCAATTAGATTCCAGATTTTTTTATTTTACATTGATTTTACCTAAAAACAATTATATCAAAACAATGTAAAATGTGAAAAAGTGCTACCACATCACATTTACCAAAAAACGGAAACCCTTACCTACGTCTTACTCACTGAATGGGGTAACATTACAAACAGTGGACACGATTCGTGACCTGGGAGTCCAGCTCGACTCTAAGCTCACATTCGTCAAACACATTGACAATATCACTGCCAAAGCTGCAAAAATGTCTGGCTTTATAAAAAGAATATGTCGAGATTTCCAGTCCATCTCTACCCTGAAGGTGCTCTTCAATACCCTTGTGAGAAGTCTACTGGACTATGCATCTCCAGTTTGGAACCCTTTTTACCGTATTCACGTAAATAGAATTGAACGTATCCAAAGAAGCTTCACCAGATATCTTCGTTTTAGAAGCCCTAGCTGCCCACGTGATTCATCTTACGGTGATAGACTAAGTCATTTTAAAATGTGTTCACTTGAACACCGAAGAGACGTAACAGACCAAATCCTACTTTATAAGATCATTAACGGTTTGCTAAATGTTCCCGATCTTCTGGCGGAATTAAATATAGCTGTACCTCGACAGAAAACTATTAGATCTGGTCGTGAAACCATTACCTTTGCCACAACTGCAAGTCGTACTAACCTTGGTAGCAACGCACCCATGAACCGTCTAATGCGAAAATATAATAAATTCGCTACACGAACAAATAGCATCGACATCTACTCTGACCCTTTCCGTCAATTCCGTACGAGACTTCTTACCAGCTCAGAGTCTCAAGACCTCTGTGCGACACAAGCCGCCTATTAATATTAAAATTGTATCTACTTCCATTTACTTCTTTTTCAGTCTTTTTGGAATTTGTAAAAAAAAAAAAAAAAAAAAAATGTTAAATGCTTCCCATTGTTTGTATTTGAGAACATAGCCCATTTTTGCTTTATCTTGCTTTATTTTATTTTATTTTGTAACTTATTTTATTTTGTAACATGTAACTTGTAAATTCAACTAACGGTATCATAATTATACGTCCTTTAATCATTACGTTCTATGCTAGTGCTGTGCACTTCTGTAAGTGACGAATTCACAATACCTAAAACTTTAAGTGATTTATGTTTATGTATGTATTAGTGAGTAAGTCGTTGAAGTGTCTTATCAATAAATAAATAAATAAATAAAACTATTTAAGGCAGTGTATAGAGTGCCACCAGTGGCACTCTATCCCTATCGGATAAAGTGCCACTACAGGCACCCTAGTAACACCGCCTCGGCCCGGCCAAATTGCCGCAAGCATTGGATTGTCATTGTCACTGTCACTAAGTCACGTCACTTGGTATTTTGTTTGATTGTCGAGGTTAGATCGCTGTAAAACACCACATTCCCAAAACATTACATTCTCTTGTGCCTAAACGGACCCTGGCACTTCGCCGGCCGCTACCGCGGCACCGCTCGCTACGCTCGCTCGGCTCGTGCGTTGTGTGGTCACAGTTCTAACCTAACCTAACCTAAATAACAAGTGACAGTGACAATGCAACGCTTATGGCACCCTAGCCGGGCCGAGGCAGTGACACTAGAGTGCCACAAGAAACTCGCGGCACTCTATACACTTCGATTATTTAATTATTTGTAACAGTATCGATTTCTACGAACTCGATAATATTCTTAGGGTACGCTCTATTGATATAATGCCAGCGTAATGAAATAAGTGTTGTAACGGTTTACAAAGGTGATTTAAAACAATAAAATAGAAATCTACTTATTTTCTACACTTGGCCATTGCTAATGAGGCTAAAATTAAAATGGGTTAATTAAGAAAAATAGAAGATTTTTTTGGTACATATCTCATTCGTGTAACGGTTGGGCCCAAAAACGGCTTTCTCCTTTCTAACCTCGCAATCCATGTAATGTCAAAGACTATTTATTTAGATATTTACTTTGACGCAACTTACGGATGTCAAGTCAAGGTTGGAAATATTTAGATATAGATATTATATTTTAGTAAGTATTTTATTAATTATAATTAAACTACTTTGAATAAAAGAGCCATTTTCAATAGGGTTCCTTCTACGGCTGGAACGAATGTATAAAAAAAAATTGACTCAATTAATTGATTTTACCGCAAGCTACAATGTTTTCAGGTTTGATACATTGACGGACAGGATTTTTTTTTCAACTATTTTGAAGATTCTGTGTGCTAACAGGAGTGTAACAAACTCCTGTTAGCACACAGAATCTACTTAATTTATTTACCATTGTATAGTATAGATGATTAAATGGATATTAATACTGTACTTTTCAACAATTGTTTTAATGCAGCAGAAATGAAAAAAGCATCAAAATAGTTGAAAAAAAATCCTGTTGCAGAAATGGGGCAAGAATTTTTTTTCGATCGTAGAGCACCCTCTAATGCTTCGCATTATGAGTCGTGCAATATAACAGTAGATTGTACACACGGGATTACAAACGAAACAATTTAACATTGTGTTGTTATTGTCAGCTATATCGTCGCAGACAGCGGGCGTTACCGATATCGGCACGATATCTACCGGGGAAGACACAATATGGGGTGAGAGTAGGGGGCATTCTTTCAATTGAAAACACTTTTTAGCACTGCCGACTTCGACACGTTGTTTCTTAGTAGGTACCTACTGCGGAAGTTTGATGCGTCACGAATTCACGATGGTCATCGATATTCACCAATATCATCGGGCCGATAATAATTATATCGGTATGGAATTGATGTCGGTATAGCTGCCAGCATATCGGTATCGGGTTGGTGTCGTTATCTGATAATGTGAAAACGCCCATTAGGTACACAGGACATTTTAAAAATTATTTTAGTTCACTACACTGTAGGTACCATATAATGGAAACCTAAGGAAAAAAAAATAACTAAAAACTAGTTCAGTTGGTCAACTGCAAATATTTTATGCTGTGGCATGGATTTTCCGCGAAATGTTTGACAACGTATCGTAAATATATACGTCGCTCTGCAATTGGGGGAGGCGGAGGTAGTGTTTCAAAGGCGTATAGGCCCGGAAAACCTAGCCTTAAATGAATAGTTTAATATAAATATCACAGATTCAAAATTACGCGTAACAAAATAATTATCGTTGACGGCATCGCGGGTGCAGCGGTAGGAGTCAATGACCTTTTCCTCGGCTATTAGGTATGTGATCCCGGTAGTACGTTCCCGTGGGATATTTTGCGACATCCACTCAGGCGGAGCCGCGGGTAAAAGCTAGTCTTCTATAAACATTGTATAAAACAAATTCGCTTTTTAACTCACTATTGAGGACTCGCCAGATCTCGCAAGCTGTTGTTGCCTACTCGCCCTACAAGGAACTCTATACCTAATGTTACACTTCATAAGGTGCACATTCACTTACCGCAGTGCTTCAGCGGCGGCTGCCTGTGCGGCGAGCACGTGACGGGCGTCGCGTTGTGCCACTGCGGCCGCTCGCTGTTGAGGCGAACTCGCCAGATCTCGTTTGTTACTTCGCCGGCTCGGCCTTCTAAGCCGGCTAGGCCGCCTCTGTAATAGAAGAAAATACAAAATTAATAAAGCCTTTTCTTCCAAAAAACTTAAATAAACAAATATTCTAAATTCACTCACTGACAGAACGCACAGCCTAAACGCTGGATTTAGAAGTAATCAATGATAAAATCGTACAATTCTAAACTCAGGAGGTAATTTTTGATCTCTTGTGTTACATTTTTATGCTTTGAAACGATGGAATCTCATTATTTTTGGATCATAATGTTTATGATCAGTAGCTGTTTACTACTATCACATCAGAATGATATCCAAGAGGGCCGGCATTCGTATCAGGCGAAAGCGATTGATTAGCCGATCACCGAATTCTATTGTTCGCCGAATTAATGACCGTAAAGGTCATCGCTCTTCATAGCAGCACGTATCCGACAAGGCAAATAACTTGTTAATCAAGTTAGGATTTTAAGTCAAATGCATTAAAGTCTATTTTACGATGGTTATACAAAATAGTGGACGGCTCGCCGGCAGTGAGCGGCCCGCGACCCGTCACACGGCGCGCCGACAGCACGCTTCAAGCGAGGAGCCCGCTCGCCCGCGCCTCCCCGTCCGCGCGGTGACGCCTCGCAGTCCGCGCGGTGACGCCTCGCCGGCCGCGCGGTGACGCCCCGCTTGTGAATGAACAACAAGCTTTCACCTCACCGGTGGCGTGCCGTCAGCGAGCCTTGCTGACGGCGCGTTGGCGACTAGCGGTCACCTTGCTTACTGCGCGTTGGCAACTAGCGGTCGCCTTGCTTACTGCGCGTTGGCAACTAGCGGTCGCCTTGCTTACGCGGCGCGTTGACGACTAGGCGGTGACGGGGCGTTACTGTGCTGGAGCGGTGCTGTTATAATGGACGATGACCTTTAAGATTACGTATTAGCGCGGTGATCGCTAACTGCGACATTGGCTCAATCAACGCAGGTTTTTCTTTTTAATCTGACGATTATTTATTGTCTGCTTACCCCCTCTCGGGCTCGTCCGAGATGACGACGCCGCCGTACACGATTAGCTCGTGTCCGTACAGCACGGCTGAGTGCGCGAACCGCGCCGCCGGGCTAGAGTACGTAGGTAACACTTGCCATTCTTGTTCCGCTGATTTGTATCTGGAAACATTTATTTATTAACATTAGTCGGAATTATTTTAGAAAGGAAGACAAATTCATGGTTAAAGTGAGTCGTAGGAAACGTTCAAACTGTGTGGAGGGATACATAAAAACATTAAGGGCTAATCCAGCAATGAAACTGAACGCACTTTACATTGGGGTGATCGCGTTCAATTTCATTGGTGAAATTAACCCTAAGTAACAAGAAATTACCTGTACAAAAACTCTGAAAACGCGAACGTCTCGCCTCCAACCCTTAACAAATCATCTCCATAGGGCAGTAACGTGTGCGCGGCGACTGGCGGCGTGTCGCTGGCCCACGAGCTGGCCCAGCCCGCGCGCCAGGCGTCGCGCGCGCACGCGATGCCGCGCTTCAGAGCGCTGCACGCGCAGCCCGTCAGCGTGCAGGTGCCGCCGCCGTACGCTGCGTTGCATTCCTCTGGAATTAGAAAAGAAAAACATGATGAAGCTTATCAAAAGTTTTCGAAAAAACTCTGAGAGAAAGTCTGAGTCCTTACTCATCATCATCATCATCATATCAGCCGAAAGACGTCCACTGCTGGACATAGGCCTCCCCCAAGCACCGCCACTTCGACCGATTCTGTGCTTCCCGCATCCAGCGGATTCCTGAGTCCTTACTCGCTACTTATTAATTAATCAGTATTTAATTAAATCTGGCGTCACACAGTGGTCCGGATTTTGAATCTAGTGGACTTAGAACCCAAGGTCAATATTTCGCGCTAAAAATATTCATGCGGACAGATAAGTGAAGGCTCATCAACGTTTGTTCTAGCGGTTTTCCATAAATTGCTTACATTCGCGAAAAAAAATTATTGAAAAATAAAATGTATGGAGCAAAACTGAAATATATTTTTTTCTCGAAATGTTCAAAAGTGTTAGCAATAAAACCTTTTGTATGTTATTGTATTACACTTATTGGATAATTCCACAAAGATTTTTTTCGCATACACTTGCAGCCTTGGCCGAAATAAGCATCGGAACTTTCAATGTTTTTATTCCAACTATTTGTGACAATTAAAGGTTATTTATTATTCTTTTACAGTCACTTATTATATATTTTCAATATCATAAACATTAAAATTCATTATAACTTGACTTTGAAAAGTAGATACAATCTAATTTCATATTTTACTTCTTAGTGGTTAGCGCTGCTACTCAAAGCGCAGTTAGTGGCCGAATGACGCATTACCTGCAAAATTTCCCCTCCCATTCCCTACATTGCTATCTCTTTAATTTTCTACAATTGCTGTCTCTTTCATTCTCTATTGCTCTCTCTTTTTCTCGTTAAGACTTGGACTCCCTTGCTAGTTGCGCGCCTATGAATCAAATAATAAGACGGAGCTCCTGCTGGAGCGTGTCATCTGTCATTAAATATTCAACCCTTGAAGAGTCAACATACCTGGAAATTTTAACGTGAAGAAAACGACCTACCTACTTAATCATGGCTGGATTTGGCACTTACCAGGACATTTACGAGTTTCTACGAAAAGGGGACCTCAAGGACTACAATCAAGCAATTTTGGACTGAATTTTGCTTGAAATTTCGCAAGAAGATTCTGAAAAAAATTGAATTTTGCAAGATCTCTCACTGTGAACTTAAATTGTCGATGGACCGAAGCACACAGGGTGCAAAAAACATTCATGAAAAAGCATATGAGCTAGTTAGAAACAAGAATTAAGTGGCCTGTATGTGAATCTGTGAATCTCTCCGAAATTTTTGAAGAGACCGAAAATTTGGATCGTCGTTCAACAGAAGAAGAAGCAGCTGTTCTACCCTTTGCATCTACATCGAAGGCGACTAGTGACATGGGCACTTCGACAGACATCGTATCAAGGAAGCCATTTAAAGACTTGGGAAACAAGCAGAAGATAAGGCGATCGAGTAGGTACATTACTCGACTATCCGGAAGAGGAACTGACTTTTGCTTTTGTCACAAAGCTTAAGTCTAATGGGAAAGAAGTTCGTCCTCGCATCATCGATCATCTTATGAAGAAACCTGAAAAGGTTGAAGATGTCGAATCATTTTTATTTATGAACGCAAAGAAGGAGACTATGCAGGAAGATCAAGTTTTGGCCCTTACTACTTCACTGGATTTGTCAAAGTGGAAGTACCTCACTTTAATAAGGTCTGCATTGTCACAACAATTGAAGATTCCGTCTTACCACAAGTTGTTAGAAGCCAGGAAAAGGTGTTATCCAGATGCCCGAGATATTATAATATCAGAAGATGGAGTGAGGGTGAAACTACAAGCACTTTTAGATGTCACAACTCTAAGGACACTGCAAGTCGTTGGTGATGATTTAAATATTTCCAGTGGAAACTTGAAGGTGACCAGCAAATGGGGATTCGATGGTTCATTAGCACAGAGCAAATACAAGCAAAGAAGCGAAATGGCAGAATTCGACGACTCCTCTGTGTTCATGACGAGACTCGTTCCTCTGAAGCTAGAGACCGGAAATGTTGTTATTATCTATATTGTGCTGTAAGCATTATGCAATAAACAATTTTCAATAATTATGTTATTTTGTAATTTGATGTCTGTGTTGATATAAACAATTTTATCTTAGTATTATACTTTCCCGAAACCACTTAACAGACCAAAAAAGTAGTATTTTAATGTATTTTTTTTATATTAAATATTTTAAGTTAATCTGCGCATAAACGCCGAAGCTGCAAGTGCATGCAAAAGATTTGTTTGTGAAATTAACAAATAAATGTAATACAATAATTTACAAAAGGTTTCATTGCTAACACTTTTGAACATTTCGAGAAAAAAGAAGATTTGAGTTTTGCTCCATACATTTTTTTTTTCAATATTTTTTTTTCGCGAATTTATACAATTTCTTAAAAACCGCTCGAACAAACGTTGATGAGCGTTTACTTATCTGTCCGCATGAATTTTCTCAGCGCGAAATATTGACCTTGGGTGCTAAGTCCACCATATTCAAAATCCGGACCACTGTGCGTCAGTGAGAAAGCCATAATCAGTAAAACAACTATTGATCTTATGTTAGCTAATGCCGCTGCCATTGTAATTGGTTAACTAAAATAACAATTACAAAATTCACATGTTTACACAGCAGATGCAATATTTGAACTTGAAATAATCTAATATTTTAAATATGGACTACTAATATGTATAGAGTAAATGTTCCATAAATATAATACAGAAATCAATCCTTTTTATACCCATATCTTTTATTTTTTTCAGATGCAGCCAAATGACAGAAAAATCTGCCTAGCCTTTTCCCAACTATGTTGGTGTCGGCTTCCAGTCTAACCGGATGCAGCTGAATACCAGTATTTTGCATGGACCGACTGCCTAATTGACCTCCATTACCTAGTAACTGGGTAACACGATACCCCTTGGTAAGACTTGTTGTCAGACTTTCGGGCTTCTGACGACCCGTGACGACTGTCAAATGTTGGAGGATTTTTGCATAACAGCCGGGATCAACGGTTTAACGTGCTTTTCGAGGCACGGAGGAGTCTCGTTATGTAAAGATGGTCACCCATCCACGGACTAACCCCGGCAAGCGTAGCTTAACCTGATGGATCGACCCGTGCGGCTGTTATTACTCAGCCAAGAGCTAATATATCATACAGAAATACTAAAACATCACAAATTAACATCCTAACACATTCACCACCAAATCAAATTAACTTCAATAAATGACATTCATAATCCAATTAACGTAATCTAAAAACACCGCACTGCATTAGCATGCGACATGCATGTTATTCAAGACATGTCTGACTCATGTCGAACACATGGCTTAATCAAATACCTAACTTTTGTAAAAATTGTGGTGAGACGCGTCAACAGGAGATTATTCGTTTTTTTTTGTCGCCATAAAAGTTTGGGAACCGCTAGTTTATTATATAAACGTACGAAAGTGTTGGGGGATATTTGCAATGCGGTGCAGCCTACCCAAATGTGCGTTAACCTTTGAAAGGCGTTCTCAAGGCACAATTTTGATAGGCCGTCTTCAATAGCTGTAGCAAATCTAATGACTATCGTATCATTAGAGAGTGTTATCAGTAATTATGTAGTTCTTCCTTTTGTTGGCAATTCGTTTTCCATACTTTTACAACTTAAGCATGATAGACGTGCGAACTTAAAGTACGCGGTTTTTAAGTTCGCTAACTTACTCGGCTCGCCGTCGGTGACACAGGTGAAACTTGCTCACACTTTATCGCGATGTTGTCGAATTGTCTGAACCAAACTAAACATACATTACACGAATATCAGAACAAAATAGCGGCTCGCGACTCGCGGCGATGTCAGACGTACAAAAATACGAACCAAGGCGGGCTATGAGCAAAATTTCAAACCTGCTGGGTCGCCGACGAACTTACTCAGCGGTTTTAAAGTACGGTATGACACACGGGTGAATAAGGTTGTCGAGCCATAATTACGGGTACTTGCTCGTGCGTCTATCACCCCTTTTAAATTACCTGGACATAAAGGCAGGTCGCATGCAACCCCTGTCCACTCTGGTTCACATCTACACGAACCGTCTTCACATTCACCATGATCTGAAAATACATTACGAACATTTTAAATGGTACAAGAATATAAAAAGAAATGATTAAAAAAAAAAAAACTTGTAGACATAAAAATGTTCTCTTTATTGTGCCAGATTTCAATTTATCACGTTTTTACGTATCAGATGTGAGAACACTTTTAACGAATTGATATCGCAAAAAATATGGAGTATGATAGGGAAAAGTTTTGAATTGAAATGTAATGTTCATAACGAGGAAAAATTTAAATAAATTTATAGAGGTATGAGAAACAGTGTGTATAGTTCACTCATACTCTATAGAAACGGGAGGATCTGCCGACCAGACGGGTGTCGTGTCTGGCGGGCAACTGCCCAACGATTGATGTCGGGAAATCATATATACAATGTTGATCGCGCGGTGAACACTACTTGCGCGATGCAGGATCTGTGTGACGTCAGGTCTTAGATGCGTAGGCGTTTTAGATGGCGCCACAGAATAAAGACAGTAATTATCACTATAAACTGATTATTGGCTGATATAGGCAGGTAACTTAACTCTTTCCTCGCCATGCGCCAGTATTTATAGACAGACAACTTTTCACTTGATAAACCCATTATTTCCTCTTTGAACTGTTTGTGTGAATTGTTTTTATCTTTTTATTACGGACGCTTTTAACGTGCACGTCTTTCTACATTGTTCTCATAATTTCAACATGAATTATGTAACCAATTTTTTGTAACAACTTTTTGATTTATTTATTTATTTATTCATATAACAATTCGCATTGTGTCTGAAATATTTGACATTAATTAACATAATAGATATAGCAAAAAAATAATAAATTATGAATTTCAAACAGTAGTTTCACCAAAACAGATAATGTGAAAAAAAATAAAAAACAATTACATGTGATTTAAAAGAGTGTCCGTGGAGTTTCTTGGCCGTTCTTCTCCATAGATACCTACTACGCTTTGGAATGGGCAACAAGCTTCATATTTCTGACTGACCGACTCCTTGACTTTTCAAAAGTACCTGTAAATGGTTTAATTGAAATAAATGCTTTGAGTTGGAACATTATACTTACTAGAACAATTAGTCCTATGATCATTGGAGGGGCAGGAGTAGGCAGCGTACGTGACGTTGAACCCCTCCATCGCGTACGCGTCATCGCTGAAGAAGTGCAGCAAAGCGCTGCCAGAACGTGCTATGACTTGCCGAGTCCAACTTGACTCCCCATTCTCGAGGACACCACTGGAAATTAGAGGATAATCGGTAAAGTTACAATATGGGAAAGGTTACACAAGATCGCTGATATTCCTCAATATAAAGGACACCACTCTGTAAATTAGAGTATAAACGGTTAAGTTACAATAAGGGATAGTTGCATATGCGTATATTTTTTTGCAAATATGTACGTTAATAATGTGCTTGATTATGTTGGATTTATTTAAGAAAAAAACATAAATATAAAGATAAACTTTTATTTTTATTTAAGACTACTATTTCTCTCTCTCCCTGTCTCTTTCTATACGAGTCTGTGTACGTGCGAGAATTTTATTACACTTCCTACATATTTTTTTCATTTAGTTACTCTCAAACGATGTTAATTTATTTCATTGTATCTGTTATTTAATACGTAATATACAGCGAATTAGGAACTTCGTTCCAACCGGGTGTCCCGTGATGACACCTCTAATTTTTGTGTAGGATTTAGCCGTATTTTTTATGTTTTTCAGTTTTCTCACAATATTAACCTATTTCTTGCGGAAAATATGGCGGTGCAGTCTTTGGGGACTGCCGATAGAAGTGAAAACTAAGTAACGCCATCTAACGAAAATGTCAGGAATTTAATTATGGCTTGCTGTCAGTACAAGAACGAAAGTTGTAGCTCCATTAAAAAAAAATCTAAAAAATAAAACGGGTTGCCTTCAATGCCTTTTGTTACGAAGAGGTGTACTCTCCACCAGTGCCTTCCCTTTCGGTAAATACCGGCTTGATAATACTATGTTAATTGGATGAGTCAGTGCATGCAGCAAGCAATTCGTTCGGTAGCTAAAATACCAGCAAGTTAACAATGTAATAAATTGAATAAGTTGATACTGAACTCTGACACAGCTGTTGAAACATTTTGTTACAGAGTATTGTGTTTCAGCATCCATTGGCCTTCACAATTTCTATAGGAAAGGTAGACTATAGATAGATAGATAGATAAAATATACTTTATTGTACACTATAAAATTGTAAATAGTAACATAGCTCTTTTAAAATATTGCTTATTCTATGGGTACATGCAGTTAGCAAAACATAATTTTCTTAGAAATTGTATTGTTTGAGTCGCGTCGCGCCGTCGCATCGCGCTGGTCTGCACAAGCCTTTGTCCTAACCCGTGTGACTCCGGATTTTTAATTTGCCCGTCTGTGATGTCTTGTTTATACCTTTTTAATTTGCCTGTCTGTGATGTCTTGTTTATACCTTTTTATATGACTTTTTTGTCATAGTTGGGTTTTATTGTTATTTGTGATCCTAGGTACTTACTTTGCAACTTGCCTGAAGCCTGAACAATGTTATTCAGTTTAACAGTCTCAATTTTAACACCCAAATAAAGACAGCATTCCTTGAAATGCGTTAAGGTCTTTCCACACACCGGGTCAGAATTTGAGCAGTTCCGGGAAAAGGCTTGCATGTTTTTTTATGAACTGGACAGTTTTTGAAGTTTTGATCAAACCATGTTTATTTACCGAATGCGACTAACACATTCCGTATATCGGTCCCGTATTGGCTGGAGCACTGGTCTGCATTACAGAACCACAAAATGATTTTATTTTTAGAGTGTTTTTATTACGCTGAGGCGAGACTACCCGGCCGGAGCTCCTTGTCCCATCGCTCAGCAATAAAAGTATGAACTTCATTCACTTAATTTAAGGTCTATATTATATTCTCACCTAAACACAGCAAGAAGTTTCTCCGCCCTCACACTGTCACCGTCATAAACATACAGATGGTCCCATCCACACTCTGTGGCGAAGCTCTCGAGGCGTACGCGCAAAGGCGGAGGCGTGGGCCCGAGGCGAGGCGGCGTTAGCAGCCAGGAACATTGTGTACTGACGCTGTAGTTCCCAGGACCGTCTGTTATGAAGCCCGCTGGGGAGGTTAAACTGGAAAGGAAATAAGATTTAATGTAGTTAAAATAAGGTTAAAAAAATGTAACAACTTTAGAAATTATATTAACAATATGCACATTTAGCTATTTCTATACACATATAGATACCTATTTGTGTATACATATTATGGCACCGTTCAGTGACAATGTAATATCAACTAGAAAAGAGCTGATAATCTTCAAACGGCTGAACCGATTTTGATAAAACATGACTAAGAACCATCGCTAGAAAACCTGCTTTCAAATAAAAAAAACCGCATTCAAATCGGTTCACCCGGTTACGAGTTACGGTGCCACCGACAGACTCACACATAGCGGTCAAACTTATTATAACACCCCTGTTTTGCCGTCGGGGGGGGGGAGTTAAAAATATATAACTGAAATTAAACATTTAAAGCATAATGTGCGTGTACTATTGACTCTCTCTCTGGCTACCCCTTTGGAGTATACAGGCGTAAGGCTGCCTGTCCACCGGAGCGGAGAGGAGAGGAGAGGAGCGGAGATGTGTCAATATTTACCAATATAATCAAAACTCCGCTCCAGAGGTGCGATTCTATTGGTTAATATTGACACATCTCCGCTCCGGTGGACAGGCAGCCTAACGCTGTTGTTCAAAAAAAGTTGAGTTCAGTGTGGACATTAGTTGCTCAGCACTGTTCACTTCTAATCTAATAACAATTTTGTTGTATAGAAATAAAGTTGAAAATTGCTTGCATGTCTCTGGCTGCTTGTCTTAAAAGAATAAGACTGATGAGTGATGACGTTAATACGATGTTTCTGGATGCTTAAGTTTAAATAAATTTGTTAACAAAGTGTGTTTTTCCTCTTACATACTACCGGTACTCTTTATTTTTTGGATTTTCAAAAACTGACTATAAACCTAATAATATTTTGAGAAGTTGACCTATTCTCAAAATACAGGTTTATTCTGTCTAATTAATATATTAAAATGTCAGATTTCGTTGTTTTTTGTTTTAGGAATCATTAGTAATTAGCGGCTACTAGACAGCAGGTTTAAGTACTTAGATGAAAACTAATTATTTTTAAGCTATAATTTTGGCAGGTGATCATTGGAGCAGACGAATCCTCGAGAGAAAACGTGAATCAGCAAGCACCCTGAATTTGCTGCCGCGCAGTCGGGTAACAAGGCGCCTAAAGCTAATAACACTTTGCCCGACCCGGGAATCGAACTCAGGACCTCATGCTCAGCAATATTGCTTGCAACTACTAGACCAGCGAGGCAGTTAATTATAATAATAAGGTATAATATAATTAAGGAAGTAAAAAGCAAGTGACAAGTCATTGACCATGAATTTGAGGTCAAGAATAATGTCGACCATTGAACTTTAAACTTTTTGTGATATCAAAATCAGATTACATTATAAAAAAATCGCCCTTAATTCAATGTTACCACACATGGTGCACACAAAAAGTCTGTCAAAATTTTTGTCGCCAAATAAAATAAAAAATGCTGATAGTGTCGAATTTCCAGCACAATACTTAATTGTGTCCCTGCAGTGTTCATTTTATCACAGAGATTTAATTATTGAAATCAAAACATGGTGTGAACAGATATGACTGTTACTGCCTTTCATTTGCATAAAACAAAACCGGTCAAGTGCGAGTTGAACTCGCGTGGAGAGGGTTCCGAACGATGAATATGTTATATATACAGGTTTATTTGTAAAACACCAGCAACCTCTTAAGGGGTCATTGTACTCATCATTATGAACAACTTTCACTATGGGACCAAAGCTAAAATCGCGAAAAAAAAACTGCTGTTCCCTACATTTATGTTCTCATATCTTGTCAAAATGTGTGGAACAGCTGATTTTTGTTTCGCGATTTCAGGTTTACATAACATATTCATCGTACGGAACCCTCTCCACGCGAGTTCAACTCGCACTTGACCGGTTTTTTTTTAACTAAGTACTATTTTATTTTGTACTTTTTAGTCTAGTATATTCATTTAATTTAAAAAAAACAACGAAGTTTTGACTTGCCCGGTTTACTATAAGTAGCCACTAAAGGAATCAACTATCCACCTCCTAGCTCCATCATCAGACCCTCGACACCAAGTGCAATATATTGGACTCATCAAACCGAATTATATGAATTAAAGCTCGAAGAGTTTACTAATAGCCGTTTAAAAGTTCTAACTATCCGCCTCTTGGCTCCATCATCGGGCACTCGAAACCAAGTGCACTATATTGGACCCTTCAAACCGAATCATACGAGCCCAAATTCCAGGGGTTTACTAATACTACTTAAAAGTTCCACTATACACCTCCTGGCTCCATCACCAGACCCTCGACACCAAGTGCAATATATTGGACTCGTCAAACCGAATCATATGAGCTCAAACTCGAGGGGTTTACTAGTAACCATTGAAGAGTTCCACTATCCACTTCCTGGCTCCATCACCAGACCCTCGACACCAAGTGCAATATATTGGACTCATCAAACCGAATTATATGACTTAAAACTCGAAGAGTTTACTAATAGCCACTTAAAAGTTCTAACTATCCGCCTCTTGGCTCCATCATCGGGCACTCGAAACCAAGTGCACTATATTGGACCCTTCAAACCGAATCATACGAGCCCAAATTCCAGGGGTTTACTAAACTACTTAAAAGTTCCACTATACACCTTCTGGCTCCATCACCAGACCCTCGACACCAAGTGCAATATATTGGACTCGTCAAACCGAATCATATGAGCTCAAACTCGAGGGGTTTACTAGTAACCATTGAAGAGTTCCACTATCCACTTCCTGGCTCCATCACCGGACCCTCGACACCAAGTGCAATATATTGGACTCGACAAACCAAATCATATGAGGTCAAACTTGAAAGGTTAACTAGTAGCCACTGAAGAGTTCCACTATCCACCTGCTGGCTCCATCATCAGACCCTCGAAACCAAATTGCAATATATTGGACTCGTCAAACCAAATCATATGAACCCAAACTCGAGGGGTTTAGAAGCCGCTGAAGAGTTCCACTATCCACCTTCTGGCTTCATAATCAGATCAGCTCCAAGAGATACTAAATTATTTTAATGTCATCGAACCTCGATAAATCTATAAAGTTTGAATGAAACGTTTACCTAGGACAAACTGTCCAGTGAGGTAGGTTCAATTTCGTGAATGGGGTCAATCGTGGAATCTGACTCCACTGGGCAGTGTTCGGGAAGCTACGCAATATCTTCTCGTCTCACATACCGCAGTCGGGACTAGTGCGTGTTGCCAGTGATGACCTATGGAGCTGAAACGTAATAGCTCGCAATGGGCCTCATTAGAAGGCTGAAAGTCGCCCAAAGGGCAATGGTGCTGTGCTTAGAGTTTCCATGACGACGTGATCTAATCAGAAATTAAGAGATCGGCAGGAGAACCAATGTAGCCGACATAACCCGAAGTATTGTCAAACTTATATGGCAGTGGGTAGGGCACATTGCTCGCAGAACAGATGGCCGATAGGCCTGGGGGCGAAACGTTCTGGAGTGGCAACCGCGTACCGGAAGCGGAAGAGGAACTGATAACTGGAAATCTCTGTTTCTATGAAAATCGGTCTAATTTGGCTGTAACACAATTTATCAAAAATGTTCTTAATAAAATTTTTAGACCTTTGTATCTTTGAAATAAAGGAAATAAAATAATTAAATGTCAAATGGATCATCCCTCCGACGCATTATTTTGCTCATTGGAAACAGGCTAGATGGTTCCCACAATGGTGCACGAGCTAAAACTGCCATCGGATTACGTCCTGTTTTAGGCTGAAAAATCCAGTTGTCTCCAACTGGCGGCAATTGGTTAAAATCTCCTACAGAAATAATAGATTTACCAGCAAATGTCTGTATGGAAAATTTTATGTAATCTGCGATTAATATGATTGAATGACCTACTTCCCAACATAGATATTTCGTCTAAAATGATTAATTGAACTTTACATAGCTCACTGGCTAATGTGTAGTAGTAGCAGTGCCTACCGACAATGCTGGCATAGTACTAGCGCACCGTGAAATCGGCAAACAGAATGCATCGCGGAAGATACGAGAAGTGAAGGATGCCTCGCCTAAGTACACGTTGGGCAAGCTCGTTGAACGTGTACTGGGGCCTTAGTCGAACTAGCAGTAGCAATAAATTATCCCAAGAACTAACTTAACATTGTAGTTGCAAAACATATTTTCCCATACATTCCAACCGCAAATACAATATTGATGGTTTTCCTGTAATCTATGAATAAAGAACTATTCTCTGTATTTTTTTCATAATTTTAGGCTCAGTAGTTTCGGAGATAAAGGGGGGGAATGGTCAATTTTCGTCTATTTTCGTAAATATCTCTAAAAACATATTTAATAATTATGAAAAAAATATATTTGAGATCCTTGTAACAATTCCTTCCATTTGATATGTCACACGGTACAATAAACAAAACATTTTTTTTTTTCTTCTTTGGCCCCCAAAAGTAACCCTCATGTTCAAAATTCATTTGTTATCGTTACACGTCCGTGTTTGGGTCACAGAAATACATATGTGTACCAAATTTCAAGTTAATCGGTCCATTAGATTCGGAGCAAATTGGCTGTGACAGACAGACAGACACACGAGTGATCCTATAAGGGTTCCGTTTTTACCTTTTGAGGTACGGAACCCTAAAAACTAATACTACGGGTCGCGCCACACCTGTCGAACGTTCCGCGGCGGAACGCTCCGTCGCGTCATATTTCTATGGACGTAACGTTCGGCTGATGTGTCATAGGTAACTTGAAAAACATTAGGAGCTTATTCAACCGAACGATCCGCAGGTGTGCCGCTACAATAAGGGTCACGCCACACCTGCCGAACGTTCGGCGCTGAAGGTTCGGTTGAATACGCTCCTAATGTTTTTCAAGTTACCTATGACACATCAGCCGAACGTTACGTCCATAGAAATATGACGCGACGGAGCGTTCCGCCGCGGAACGTTCGGCAGGTGTGGCCCGACCCTAAGACCGATAATTCCGTACACTTAGGGTCGGGCCACACCTGCCGAACGTTCCGCGGCGGAACGTTCGGTTGAATACGCTCCTAAGGACCTCGCCACACCTGCCGAACGTTCCGCGGCGGAAGGTTCGGTTAAATACGCTCCTAATGTTTTTCAAGTTACCTATGACACATCAGCCGAACGTTACGTCCATAGAAATATGACGCGACGGAGCGTTCCGCCGCGGAACGTTCGGCAGGTGTGGCCCGACCCTAAGACCGATAATTCCGTACACTTAGGGTCGGGCCACACCTGCCGAACGTTCCGCGGCGGAACGTTCGGTTGAATACGCTCCTAAGGACCTCGCCACACCTGCCGAACGTTCCGCGGCGGAAGGTTCGGTTAAATACGCTCCTAATGTTTTTCAAGTTACCTATGACACATCAGCCGAACGTTACGTCCATAGAAATGCAAGCAAACATGACGCGACGGAACGTTCCGCCGCGGAACGTTCGGCAGGTGTGGCGCGACCCTAATGTTTTTCAAGTTACCTATGACACATCAGCCGAACGTTACGTCCATAGAAATATGACGCGACGGAGCGTTCCGCCGCGGAACGTTCGGCAGGTGTGGCCCGACCCTTAGTGTAGCGGCACACAAGGCGGAACGTTCGGCGCCGACACTTCAGCGACGGAATTATCGGTCGTAGTATTCGGTTGGCATGACACACCAAACGCGCCGAACGGTCGGCGGCGTTTACTTTAGCGCGTTACGCGACGTAACTTTCGGCTGATGTGTCATACGTAACTTGAAAAACACTACGAGCGTATTCAACCGAACCTTCAGCGACGAACGTTCGGCAGGTATGGCGCGACCCTTGTAGCTTATAATTAGCTAACTTTCTTAAAGTAAAAGAAGAGGGGCAAAGAATCACAGAACCTCAAAAAAATTGTCTGGCAAGACAATGCTGCGATTCTGTGGCCTAAAAATAGACTAAGCGGTTGGTCGACTTTTCATGTGACCAGGGGGCCTACCACCACCTCTAAAAGCAGTATTATTTTAATATTACTTTAGTGTGGGAAAGAGATGAAGCTCTACAGGACGTATAGCACCATCTCTTTCCCCCACTGAAGTAAGATTAAAATAATACTGCTTTTATTGGTTGTGGTAGGCCCCCTGAGGGCCTCTCTCAACTGCTTGGAGATGTCTCGAAAAACCAACCAAATCTATGAAGTCTGCATTGGAAGGTGCTAGGGATAGCAGAAATGTTATTAATATTAAAATTAAATTATTTTGCTGAAATCCATTTGTGCTTATCTTGTGAAAATAACAATTTATTACCAACTGCGGATATCCTGGACTGCGGACATCATTAACAACAAAAACATAAAAACACAATAAAGCTTCGTGCAGACTAGCGCGACGCGACAGCGCTTATTGTTATACCGTGAAGTTTTCTTAGAAATTGTATTGTTCGAGTCGCGTCGCGCTGGTCTGCACGAGCTTTAATGTTATGTCCTGTAGTTCTGGTATTTTCGCTAGTCACTAATTGCTTATTTTATAGCAGAAAAGGCGAGTTTCAAGGTAATTTCTGATGTTATAATGATAGTCAACATCAAAACATTCTTCCTTATATGAGACAAAGGGGCTTTTCAATATTTTTCCTTAATATTAGCTAAGGTTTTTTCTTTTCCTACAGATAAGTAGTGCTATATTGTAGGAAATTATTTGAAACTAGCTCTTGCCAGTGGCTTCGCTCGCGTGTATGTCGGAAACTATCCCACGGGAATGTAATTCAATAGTTTCAAATTAATTTAATACGGGTGTAGACAAAAAAAATAATTCTCCGTCAGGTAAAAAAAAAAAAAAAATTCGTCACGTATTATTTCTTTTTTTACGTAATGAAAAGATTACAGCAAGACATTGAGTTAAAATGTGGCATGTCATCACTCCCTGGTAGATTTTATACTGAATTGTGACGTAGCTAACCCCAACTTTAATGCGTTTTATCCAAACCATATTTTATTAGTATGATAAAGCAAAAACTGTCTAATATTTTTTAATTAAGTATCTGACTGACAGACTAAATAGATTTTTTGTTTTCCCTATTATCTGGCACAATGCTGGATAAAAGGCACAGCAAGAACAAACAGAGATGGGCCAGATACCTTAAAACATAGTTATAGTTTGATTTTCAATGCTAGGCTCAGCGCTGAGAGTTGATAATCCAACAGTGTACAGAGTGTAGTGCACTTTTATTTAGGGACTCATTCTAAGCGTCACTTAGTGAAGGTGAAATTGGGTATTAGTTTTTTTTTTTATTGAGACAGATTGGAATGCATTTAAAAAAAATATGGGAATTAATTATTCCCCATCTGACAAAGCATCTGCGGCAAAAGTAGTAGTAAGTACTTTAGGAGTATGAGGAACAGGGTGTAAAGTTCACTCATCCCCCATAGAAAAGGGAGGATCCTCCAACCAGACGGTTGTTATATCTGGCGGGCAACTGCCCATATGTTGATTTCGGATAGTCTTATCTATGTTATTCGCTCAGTAAACTCTAACTGCAAGATGTAGGAATTGTGTGACGTCATGTCTTTTTGTTTCGTAGTTTTTGTATGTGGCGGTCTAACCGCTACATCACTCCCCTCCGGAGACCGGAGGTCGATAGTGGGCTGAGTCTTGGATCTTGCGATGCTTCACAGTACCAGCTGTGGTTCCAGTGAGTCGGAACCGGGTGCCGCATAGTTCACGGTGAGTCGGAACTGTCTGCGGAGATTCCCCAGTGAGTCGGGGTGGCGCTGCGTCGTCATCCAGTGAGTCGGATGTGGTACAGCGCTTGGTTGTGGCTGAGGGAGATGACCAGGAATGCGCGTTCGCTGCATGCTGGTGGTCAGGATACCCGTTGAAGCCGTGGGTGCTGGCTGGCTGTGTGACTCGCCTCACGAAAGCTTGCGGGAGTGATGATGATGACGTCACGCTGAAGTAGTTGCACGAAGGCTGCGTTGACGTTCATTCTCGGGGTCACCAATTTAGTGGTATGAGGAACAGGGTGTAAAGTTCACTCATCCCCCATAGAAAAGGGAGGATCCTCCAACCAGACGGGTTGTTATGTCTGGCGGGCAACTGCCCATATGTTGATTTCGGATAGTCTTATCTATGTTATTCGCTCAGTAAACTCTAACTGCGAGATGTAGGAATTGTGTGACGTCATGTCTTTTTGTTTCGTAGTTTTTGTATGTGGCGGTCTAACCGCTACAGTACTAAAATAGTGGTGGCCTACTTTGAACTAAAAGTGCATAGCTTAAAAAAGAGATACGATAAAAACTGTTAGTCAAGCTCGTTTTAGTTACAGCATTTTCTTGCCTCATTGGTCTAGTCTAGTGTTTGCAAGCACTACTGCTGAGCATGAGCTCAGACACAGTGTGTGAGTGTGTGTGTTTTTCTACCAACAACCTAGAATTTTTCAGTAGCAGTCTGGAGTCTGGATTTGTGCCCGGTTGATAGCAATAGGCTCGCCCCCTATTACATTGGACTTAAACATAACTGGCGATATGTGGGTGTACCTACAATAATAATAATGTAATAGTAGGTACACCGCTGCCTAACCCTTCAGGGAAATAAGGCATGATGTTATGTTAAATTAAAAAAAAACAAATTAATTATCAATAAGACTAGCTTCCACCAGTGGCTTCACCTGCATGTATTATATAAGTCTACTGGTGAAAGAATTGGTAAAATCGGTCCAGTAGTTTTTGAGTAGATTCATTAACAAAAATACAAATCATTTCTCTTTATAATAATAATGAAGATGTAGATGAATAAGTATAGACCTTTTATAAGTTTCTTATTTGTCTTGACTCCACAATAATACACAATTTTTCATAACTGATATTCAGTATATTTATGTAAGTTTTTAATGAAATAAGACTCAGTAAACATTACAATCTCTCTCTGATTACTCATCTGACAAGACAGCAGAAATATCTGATAACCTAAAAAATTAAAAGGCTATCAGACATAACAGCTGATCTAACATTTAAGAAAAACTGTAAATAAATATGTGATATCATTTGTTACTGTTATATTTGATTGATGACAGTTCAATACTAGGCTAAGATCTCAGTTTGCAGTGGCTGTAGCATGTTTTCTACAATAATTGGCCCCTGAATGTCCTTTTGCAACACTAATGCAACATTATAAAGGTTATTCTTGCTATTGTTGGTCTCTAAAAACAAAGTCGATAACAATATCTATTTCCATGTCGTAACGACGCCTTCGACCTTCAGAACACCGCTCGGGATGGAGGAAAGAAGCCAAAGTATATAATTGGATAATCCTCGCGGGCTTTCTCTTGCAAATTCTACATAACAACCAGTAAGGCGCGCCTCAAAAAGAGGTCACTGAACCAACGAGACCAAAAAGTATCACAGCCACTTTAGCGGCAGTGTGGAGACTTACTTGACTTTGCCGCCGCAGAACTGACATTCCGGACCCTGCCACCCCTCGTAACACACGCACATATCATTTTTACACACACCGTTTACACAAGTATGATCTCCACACTTAGACAGAACACCATCACAGAACAATAACACTATGAGCACTGAACACAGGAATGGCGAGAACCATGAACATTTTCGTCTGTATTTAGATTTAAATAGAAATAAAAACATTTGTAGGGATTCTACCATTTTGATGTATGCATTTTCAACGAGTTTTATTAGCGCGGACGTAAAAGCGGTTTCGACGTCGCGTAGTTTCGTACGGTACTAAATTTGGGGTTGTCATACTGTTAAAATAAAAGTACCTTAATTTTAATACTTAGGATAAAAATTCTAATAGATATAGATAAAATTATCTTAGAGCAGTTAAATGCTCTAAGAAAATTATGTACTTTCTTACGGGGTTTCTCGTTTTAACTAAAAATAATCGGCTAAGTTAACAAAATAAATTCCATAAACTCATACAATTTAGAATTTGCGTATTTGCGTACCAATGTAGATAGGTGTGATAGGGTGCGATTTACATAATAACACTATTAGAATGGTAATACTAGGTAATACTACTAATTTTATCTAGTTTTGTCTAAAATTATAAAGTTTTAGCAAGCACATAGTATACATTTATCTGAGAGAGGAACCTCTGCACTATGCGTGTCCGTACTGAAAGAAGAAGAAAGAAAGAAAGAAAATACATTTATTTAACACAGACCAAAAAGCACACAATTTACACGGCAGATAAAAAAATAAAAAAATCTAACAAAAAGTGTAAAAAATTAGCAGGGGACAGTGCCTCATGGCCATGGGCGTACCGGGGGGGGGGGGGCAGGGAAGGGCAGCTGCCTCCCCCTGGATTTTGTATGAGTAGGTACTGGTGTCGATAAAAGTTAAGCTACAGTCACGTTATGACTTCCTTTACAATTACATCAATCTTCCTAGCCTTTTCCCATCTTAGGGTCGGCTTCCAGTCTAACCGGATGCAGATGAATATCAGTATTTTACATGGAGCGACTGCCTATCTGACCTCCACAACCCAGTAACTGGGTAATACGATACCCCTTGGTAAGACTGGTGTCAGACTTTCGGCTTCTGACGACTCGTAACGACCATCAAAGATCCACAAATGACAGCCGGGACCAACGGCTTAACGTGCTTTCCGAGGCACGGAGGAGTCTCGGTATGTAAAGATGGTCACCCATCCACTGACCAACCCCGGCAAGCGTAGCTTAACCTGATGGATCGACCCGTGCGGCTTGTTATTACTTAGCCACGAGCTCCTCCTTTACAATTACATATTATTTTGAATTAATTTTAGAAACTGATGCAGTTCGATAACAATTATATTGTGTCTCATTACTGACAGTCTCCTTTTTAAAAGCGAATACCGACTTTTAAAAAGGAGGATGTGCTATGTTCGACTGTTTTTTTTTTACTATGGTTAACGAAAGAAGCAATTTTGAAAATTCGTGTACTTAAGATTTAAAAAAAGAAAATTATATTCGGTCCACAATTGAGAAAAATGTATAAAAAAAAGCTTAATACGTCCTTCTTTTTTGAAGTTGGTTAAAAATACACGAACGCGGCAGCAATATCAAAGTTAAACATGTGAGGGGAGGGATTTCTGATTTGCTCCCCCCTGGGCCAAAAGCTGGGTACGCCCATGCTCATGGCTGTGCTAAAAAGGCCCAGTTCAGCAAAAAATGCCAGACAACTATAAGTGCCTGACGCTGGTTTTCAACTGGACCTGAGTGTGATGTGATGTAATAGATGTGAACCAGCTAAGTATCTAATTACGCAACACTGCTTTCTGGATCAAACCAAGCAACCAACCAACCAAGCTGGTCCAAGCTGCGCTATGAGAGTCTCCTCCTGATGTTGGTGTTGGTCGAGGCTCTCCACTATTAGGCTATTAACAGTAAGTAACAATTATCGGTACAATGATTGCAGACTCCTCCATCTTATTATTGTTATATTCAAGAATAATATTGGAAATTCTGAAAAAATAAAGGAACAAACCTTACATTTAAATAATAGAACTGATGAAAAAGTTACCCAAGTTTGATGAAAAAGCTTTACTATTGGTAACACTAAATTGACATTTATGTGAAGCTGGGAATTTAATAATTATGGATGCGTTCACTGTTTTACTGCAGAATGAAGTTTGAGATCCACATAGGTACTATGTTGAGATCCAAAAAATATTATATTTGTAGGTAATTAATTATATTTAATACACACATAGATTTCACTAAATTTTAACACATTATTAACATCATGGTTACACACAGTAGCGCCACCTAGTATAGAAATATTGATCCAAAAACTTTGTAGTTCTAGAAAAATCCAATAGATGTCGCCAGGCGGTAAAATTACACTCACCTCGATTAAAAATTCTTAACTGAAACAAGATGCACCTATTCAATCTTCGGTCTTAGTACTTTTTTAATTAATAATTGTGTCACTTTTTATCAGCGGTGAGTTTCTCACTGAAGAAAATAAAAACAGCCATCCATTATTTTTACGCCGGCAAAGAAAAAATGAATGACAGAATATCTTTGTCGAGATTTTTATTTTTCCACTGCCATTTTTCTTTGTTTGTTTTCGTTAAGTACGGCACCTAATTAGTTGAATGTAAGAGCACTTGAATTAAAATGAATGGTTTCTATAGTTATTGTGTTAATGTGGGGGCGAAATAAACTTTTCTTTGTAGACCGTAGCGGCAGTGGATTCTTGTTTTGAAGCCAATAGTTGCTAGATTCGATATGAATGAACTAAGTATTTAATTATCCAAAGGTTTTAGATCAAGACAATTTGTTTGAAATTATCTGCCAAGTAGAAAAGTTAATACGAACTTAATCGTAGGTGGTGAAACAGGCCCTTAATCTAAGACCAGAGAAGTTAACAGGGAGAGTGATGAATATCAATGTTGATGGATGGAGAGGAAGAATAAGGCCAAAGAAAAGATGGATGGAATGGACTGTGTGAGGAATGATAGGAAGGAGAAGGGGAGTGAATGATACCGTGACGGCGGACGGGGCAGAATGTAAGAAGTAGACGTGACCCCAAGTAACATGATGATAAAAAAAGAAATCAACAACGGTCATAATCTGCTATCCAGACCAAGCTGACCAAGGGTGAAATTTCACCAATGAAACTGAACGCGATTAGCACATCTGAACCGCGTTCAAGAGATGTCAATATTCCAAAAAAAGGAATGGCACTGACAGCTCTTAAACGTGGTTTTATGAGCTGCATGATCAGGTTCAGTTTCATTGGTGAATTAACCCTTAGGAGGTAAGACTTCTTTCTTCTTTTTACCCGACTACGGCAAAGCCAAAAGGAAGAGTTATGATTTTTACAACAAAGATAGAAGAAAATACCTAAGTACATGATATGCCAGACGACGGACAATTTGGAATCATAGGGAAATCGGTTAGATTTAAGGCTTTTGCAGACCAGCGCGACAATTCGCGCTAGTCTGCACAAAGCTTTATAAATGATTCCAAATTGTCCATGGATAAATTGTTCATCGTCTGCTTAGTGCTTTTAAGATGTATCTACCTGTAGGTATTACGTAGTTACCAGCAAGTAAGTAATTTCAAATATCAAACTCTAAAAATAGCCCTAAAATTATAGCCCTATGACTTCAACGTTAAAACCCGCCGAAAACCCGTTAAAAAGTATAGACCAATCAGATATGGTTGACATGGATATGTGATGCTAACGCGCGGCTCGCGTGACGCTAGCACCGGGCTATGCGACGTGGGCTATTCTCAAAAGTGTGAAAATAATAAATAAAAAAAAACTTACCAACTGGATCCGCGGCGAAGGTAGTTTAATATATATGGGGGCTAGTTCCCAAGCACGTTAAGCCGTTGGTCCCGGCTGTCATTTGTGGATCTTTGACAGTCGTTACGAGTCGTCAGAAGCCCGAAAGTCTGACACCAGTCTTACCAAGGGGTATCGTATTACCCAGTTACTGGGTTGTGGAGGTCAGATAGGCAGTCGCTCCATGTAAAATACTGGTATTCAGCTGCATCCGGTTAGACTGGAAGCCGACCCCAAGATAGTTGGGAAAAAGGCTAGGAAGATTAGTTCCCAAGAAGAACCTAATTCAGTACATGTTAGAAGCTTTAAATCCGTCATGTCATATAGCCTACTAAAGATAAAGAGAATAATGTTTCTTGGGCACGTCTATGTCTAGCAGTGGACATCTTTCAGTTGATTAAGATGATGATGATGCAGAATCATACCTACTAATTCTTAGTTTGTGGTCGCAGCTTGATATTTATGTGCGGATTTCACCAATGAAACGGAACGTGATTAGCACTTCCAAAGCAGGTTCAAGTGCTGTCAGTGTCAATACATATCCAATAACAATTTTGACACTGACAGCTCTTGAACGCGGTTTAGATGTGCTAATCGCGTTCAGTTTCATTGGAGAAATTCACCCTAAGTTAAATCGCTCGATAAAAGTAGGTACCTCCTACGTTTATCGAGCGCTCGACATTTCCTTTGTTAGAATAGACCCCACAATGAAAGGATTCCGTCGTAGTTTCAGCTCTCTAAGCTAAACTAAAAGGTCACATGATATTTTAGTTAATGAACTAAATATGCAGTGACCTTTTGTGTAGTACCTAGCTATCTAATAATAGGTATAGTTTGTAGATATATTTAGTTTGATTAGGTATAAATAATCTGAATATTTAATCAAGTTTTGCTGAGTGACTACCTATTCAGTTTTAACACGACAAGAGCTATTTTCGTACCGCTTGTGCCCGATAAGAGATACAGAAGGAGGTACCTAGAGTCCTCACCACTGAAGTCCATTTGACACGGCACCACGGCGCTAGTGTCTATGTCATTGCACCACACTGCATAAAAAAAAAAAAGTACTTAGTTGTAGGTCCTTAATTCACGGCCGGCCTTCTTTCGTGGCGCGCACTCTACCTAGTAAGCTGCAGTGAACTTGAAATGAGCTGTCAATAATTAGAAACGCAAAGAACTGCGTTCGGCGCTTGTCGTGGCAACACGTCGTGTCCGGGTTCGCAACAAGTCAATCACGTGAGCCTCGAAAGAGGGGTGAGGGGGAACTGGGGGGGAGCCCCCACCCCCCTTTCGAGGCTCACGTGATTAATGGACGACCCCAAGCAGCATTGCTCTGCCATGATCCAACAGGTAATTAAAATGATCAAGCAGCATTGCACTGCCATGAACCAGTAGGTAATGAAAATATTGAATCAGTGTTTTGGTGGAATTAAAGAAGTATCATAACATGACGTCACGCCTGTATTCCCCGTAGGGTTAGGCAGAGGTACAGCTACATTTCGCCATACCAATCACACTAATTTACCTAAAAAGAATTAGGATGGTATTTTGGCCTTATTTATAAATGTTGCGTTACGTTAAATGTTATTAATTTAGTTACTTATTTATAAACAATAAATAAAAACTTCTTGAAATTAAAGATTTTTTTTATTTTTTAGGGCTGATTTTTTTATCATTCATAGAACTTTTAAGAATAAATGTGACGTTTTGACAGATTACCCATACAAAAACTGTCAAAATGACAAATTTATTCGTCGGTTATTATGTAGGTTAACTGGCGATTGAAAAACCTGCCCTTAAACGTCAAAAATGTATGGCGTTTATAAATAACGGGGTTTATGTGTTAACCTTTATGACATTTTCCGTAATTCTAGGTAACCCCTATATAAAAAAAAAACATCAATAACACTAAAACGCGAAGGTATTAGTATTTTCAACGAAAACGGTAACATTTTGAGCTAATGCCCAGGGTACATGCGATGGACACAGGAACGTTAATTTTTAGGGTTAAAAACGTATAATTGAAACCATTTGAGTGGTTTTTTAATCTTTATTTCTGTTAATTGTTGTGTGGTATTGCTTTAAACTGTTCCTCGACCTGTAAAAAACTATGGAAAGAGAAAATTTATGGGAACTTCCTTGTAAACTGGAAAGCAAAAGTAAATAAACGGCTAAAGCTTTTCCAATACTTTAATAAATGCTGAATTCAAGGGAACAGGACGTTAAGGATCATTACAATGAAGCTTGCATGAAGGATGACAGAAAGACATGCCTTCTCGAGACTCACTTCCCAGACTGTAAAATCCTGGAGGACGGGACGTGGGAGGCTGAACCAGAATGGACCCCAACGGAACATGACTGGTCAAGAGCCCGCAATATAGTAACAGAAGACCGAATAAAATGGGCTATCAACACCTTTCAGCCATACAAGTCGGCAGGGCTGGATGGAATCTTCCCAGCCCTGCTGCAGTGGGGGGTAGATTACCTGACACCATGGCTAGTGGAGATCTACCGAGCCTGCATAGCACTCAGATACACACCTCTCGCATGGCGCGAGGTGAAAGTCATCTTTATACCCAAACCCGGCAAGACCGATTATACACAACCCAAGGCTTATAGACCTATAAGCCTCACATCCTTCTTACTGAAAACCCTCGAGAGGCTCTGTGATAGGCACATCCGAGATGGACCTCTCCGAGTAAAACCACTGCACAAACAACAGCATGCGTACTCCACAGGCAAATCAACAGAATTCGCGCTGCACAGCGTGGTTTCCAAAATTGAATGCGCAGTGGACCACAAATGTTCAGCACTGGCCGCCTTCATTGAAATCGAGGGCGCCTTTGACAAGACCATGTTTAACAGCATAAACATAGCCCTCGACAGACACAGCATAGGGGCATTTTCACTTTTAAGTGTACCCTGATAAAAATACGAGTATTATTTTAAAGTTATGTTTTTAAGATATTTAAAGGTCCTAGGCTGTACTAAATAGTCTGAAGGTCTGAAAATTGTATTTTATTTTGAATAAATAGCATATTTTCCTTATTAAAAATGGAAAATGAATGGACATTGTAGTGAAATAGTGGTCAGTTTGGTGACGATTTAAAAATCGTCCTGTTTTTATGTTTTAAGTAATTTGACTTATGTTTTAATTTCCTTCGCTACTGAATATTACAATCCATCGAAAAAAACAAATAATTATCTTGAATTGAAATCATATTTTTCTAAAATGAGGTTTCAACTTCGGTTTTGTGACAAGTGACGCTACGAAGATTGTTTTTTTTATTATATTCCTTTGATAGTGTGGTTAGTTTATGAATATATTTTTCAGTTTTTAATATTTTATCTGGCTAAAACAATATCCAAACAGTTATTTAGTAAAACAACAAAACTAAAGTTATAAAAAAAATATTTTGTCCACATGCAAATTGGGACAGTCACCAAACTGACACATTGAAAAACCTTAAGCTGAGGTTACATGATATAAAATAAAACATAGCTTTGGTAATTAAAAGTCTTTATTGTTTCACATTTTTTATTAAAAGTATTTGAACTTACATTATTAAATTTAATCTTATGTGTTATCTATCGACAACCAAGGAACATAATTTTAATATTAATCAATATGCAAAAGGGACAACCTCCCCAAAAGATATTATTATAATATAACTACGAAAGTACCTACAGTAGGTTTTTTAATTACCGTTAAAAGGAATTTAATCAGTCTCAAGTTAAATAGTCTTTGATATCACTATGTAGATTATAATTTTAATAGTAACTAACCTAGCTAACTGTTCTTCTTCTTAAGAAAACTAATCTTGGCACTTTATTTATTTATCTAATCAGTCTTATAGTAGAACTTACTTTATTATTATGATTAAAAGTCTCAATTGTTATTAATCAACCTAGGAATGTTATATCAACGATATATAATATACCCGAACATATTTCTTTGGTATCTTATTAAATATAAAAAACTAAAAAAATATATTATGTTCTCAAAACTTAATAAAAAATTAAGCGTATAAATTGCAAACATCACATTCATCTGGAGTAAAATGGTCGTAAACAACATAATTACAAGAAAAACACCAGAAGTTTGAACATTGCAACAAATTCCAAATATCCGTTTTAGTCATTTTCAAAGTGAAATGTTGTAGTCTTGTTGAATTGTTTATCTTTTGTTGACATCCAAAACACTTATCACTTAAAATAAAATGAGTCATGGGCCAGGGCCAGGTAGCGTCATCAATATAAAACTGCTCCAAATCATGCCTTGTGAGTACCTTATCCACGTCATGGAAAATCACCATATTTTGCGATATACCTAATTGCATCAGATGTACTCAAGTGTAACCGGTCAATCAATCTGAAACAAAAATAAAAATATTTATAGAAAAAAAAAACTTTGGTTGAATTAATCTTATAAAGTTCTACTAGAAAATACAGTACCTTCCAATAACAAACATGACTCGCAAACATAATTAGAGCAGTCAGGTTCTGCCATGCACTCATAACAAAACCAGTTTTTGCAAGAAATACATTTTCCTTTTTGGTTAAGAACAGAAGAAAAGCATTTATGGCATTCCAGAAAATTAATGTTTGATACAATTTTTGGTTTTTTGCAGATTGTTTTGCCTTGGTCTTTTACTGCACCAATTTTCTCAGAGAACTGTTTTTTTGCTAAAGTAGAAGCAGACATTTTGGTATCTTTAATTAACATTCGTACTCCTTTAGTTCTGGTTAATCGTTTTTCAGGTTGTCTCTTGACTTGTGGTGTTTTAATAAAAATTACGTTTTTGGGATCAACAAAGCAGTGACTTCCATCTGTAGGACGCTTTCCTTTTGGTAAATTTAAAGACATATTTTTAACATCAGAAAGCTGGGATGAAGTTGCAATCAAACCTGCACCATTACTTCCAAGTAAACCTTTCTCAGTATGCGATGAAGTGGTCACTTGTTCATTTTCAAAGGTAATAAGCTGCCATGAGTCCTCGGTGTCTAGCTTAGAAAGTTTGTCGTCAAAAGTGAATGTTAAATTATCAATATCGATAGTATTCAAGTCAAAAGGTTCATCGATATTATTCAGTCCCTCGAATAAATCCGATGAGAAATTTAAAGAAGATTCATGGGCAGTTTCCATTTTGGGGTTGTTTGTCACTTGTTTGGGTCCATCATCCAGACTTTGCTCAGTTTCTACTTCGTTGTTCTCTTTAACGTGTTGGGGTATTTCTTCAACACATGGCCTTGAAATTTCTGAAGTTGAGGGGCAAATATCGGATAACTTATTTTTGCCACCTGAACTGATTACAACAGAATGTGACTTTGGTGAAAAACACGCACATTGACCTCTTAGGTCACCGCAAAAGCAGCCGACATCTCTATATTTTATAATAAACGATTCGTCACTTTGGCTGGTAGTAATTTGGTGTAATTGCATGGTCCCCTTTAATACCGGTATTTTATCCGGTAAAACTTTTGACACATTTTCAATTGCGCAACTGTCAATCAGGAATACTTTGGTCACTTTCAAACATCGTATTAATAAGTTATAAGCATCTTTTGCGTCAACAATATCGTTACCAGTACACACTTTTCTATCAAGAGTGCGTTTGATGCTCCCTCCTATTCCATCGGCCACGTTTTTGCCGTGGCCTGCCTCATAAAATGACCAAGTGGTATATTGCAGCAGATACTTTTTTGTATAGTGAACCAGCAAATAAAAGTTTTTTTTCTGGCGATATTGTGATGAAGGTCCATCCGAGAAGAAGTGTATTATCGCCGTTTCAGGGGTTTCCCGCTTTATCATCTCAATAATAGGAGTCAGGTGTGCCCAGATCGCTGCTGGTTGATGACTTGTATTGTCTGACAATGTGCAGAAAGATTGAGTGCGATCTTTCCAAAATACCATCCCAGTATGGAGGCATATTTGAAGGTTTGATGCCCCGTAATGCATAGACTGAATCTCCTCAGCAAGTTTGGCTTGGTAGTTTTCAGAGAAATCGCATACTATCACGGCTTCTTTTTCTTTTAGCTCATTTACTGCCTTTTTATATAGGTTTTGCTGATGTATCATATTAAAGAAATGTTTTTTGAACATTAATAAGTCATTTTCAAAATCTTTTTTCAAGTCACTCAGAGTTCCTTTTTTTGTCATTCTTACTGTTTTCTTAGTTGTTATTTCCTTCATCTCTTGGTCTTCCATTTTCTGATACGTATGATCTTGTCTATCCCAACGTGACCATTCCACATTTTGCTTTAATTTCTCGGCACTGATTTGTTGATAATGCACTTGTTTGTCCTTACATTTCAGACATTTATTCCACATGCAATCATAGTAATTTATGTCACATGATACTTGATTTAAAGTATCTCGTATACTGCCAATGACTAAACCATTTTTGACCATAGCGGTATGAAGAAATACAAAGTTGCTGTGCTTCACGCACAAGCATGTAGATCTTGAAGATAAGCCAGGTGACAAAACAAAAAATGGTTTGTGTAAATAAAATGTGGTGAAACCATAACGCCCACCTTCAGCTTTGTATTTTTTGAAAGTATCTAGCAATGTGTCTAATAAATATCGAATTTGGACTTTTTCTTTATTTTTTGTTCGAACTTCCTTTTTACCGGCGGTATTACGACTAATGTCGTCTCTTGTGTAGAATTTTGTAATTTCTGCGATGCCACTGTGTCTTAATTTCTTTTTCTTTTCTCTTCCTTTACCCTTCAGTCCCAACATTTTAGAGATAACCGACTTGTTTCCGGAATTCGTTACCAATTTTCGTAAGGTTTTCTTTTCTTTCCTATCCGAGCAACTTTGATATGTTGTTTTTAGTGTGCTTTCTAAAATTTCCTCTCTAGCTTTCATTTTAACAATCTTTAAATTCAGGACTTCAATCTCTTTTGCCGTTTTTTGTTTGAACCTTTGGAACCGCTTTCGATAACTTTCCAGGTTCCTTTTAATTGTGTCATTGTATCTCGTGTACCGTTTACATTTATTTACAAGAACTTTATTTTTTATTCGCAGATTCCGAATTAAAATATCATTAAAGTTATTTTCTTGTGTATCTCTACTAGAGACAGGTATAATGTTTTCATCTTGCGAAATAGCCAGAACTTTGTTTCTCTTTTGTTTCTGCCGGCTAGTCCTTTTATTCTTTCTCCACTCTTCCCTTCTTTTTTCGGCTTCTTCTGGCGTCAGTTCTGAAATTTTTTTCTTCTTTGATTTAATTTTTTCCAAATTTTTCTTTCTTTGGTTTTCATGTTTCTGAGGGTTATCTAATTTTAATTTTTCTCTGTAACGTCTCGTCCTTTCCGCGCCACTTAATGGCATAGTGAACTATACTCGTATTAAACAAAAACTACCTGAAAATAAATATTGCAAATTGTGGATGTTGTGATCCCAGCCTTATGTGTCAGTTTTGTGACATTTGTAGTCAGTCCTATATGTGACGGAATAAAAATGTCACCAAACTGACGTCACATTCACGGGCAAGATTAAAAGAGAAAAGTTTTCTAATCACAGTTAAATATTTCATAAGAATAAAGTATCTGAAAATATTTGCAAGTGATATCTTATTCGTTTAAAACAGTTGAAGGATATAAAACCTCCTGTCTTAATAAGGAAATAATATCACTAACCTGACAAAAAAGTGGAGACAGCCGCCGACACAAACAAAACCACCCTTCACTCGAGACACTGTATCAAAACTGACGTTTTAATTATGCCGGCCGTGATCTTTTTCACAAAATGTTGCCATTTTAGGCACTATCAGTTTCTTAGTAATTATTTTGAACAACTGGAACCGTCACTAAACTGAAATGTCCAACCGGTTTAAGTTTAGAACGTTTTTTGAAAATGTAATTTCCGCCTGTGTTATTGGAGTTTAAATTGTACAAATTTAATTTTTGTGACGAGAGAAACTATACACTATGGTTGCACCAAAACTTTTAAATGTATTCGTAGTACCATTTTAGTAATTTTGGCCAATTCAATGTTGGTAAGGGGTGGGACATGCCAGAAACAGTTACCCTGATTATTTAAAATACTCATAAATTAATAATTCAAACGTATTTTACCAGGATTGCAGATGGATTCGTCAATTGAATATATATTTTACCGTTTTATTCCAAAAATTAGACAGTATGTCCACTATTTATCTTGCTATAAAATTTTGAATAAGTGGGACAGCGTAAAAATGGCGGGTACACTTAAAAGTGAAAATGCCCATAGACTCAACCCTGAGTGGCTGGATCACCAACATGGTCAAACTGAGAGCTGTACAAGTCACAGTAAATGACACTACGAGGGCCATCGTCGCGAAAGGCTGCCCGCAAGGGGGCGTCCTCTCGCCGCTCCTATGGAACCTGGTAGTAGTCAGCCTCATCAAAACACTCAACGACAAAGGTTACTTCACCGTAGGCTACGCGAATGACTTAACCATAATAATAAACGGAACCCACGAAAACACACTATGCAACCTCATGCGTCAAGCCCTGAGAATTGTAGAGGAATGGTGTAACAAGCACCAACTCTCAGTGAACCCCACAAAAACCGAACTGATTCTCTTCACAAAAAAGAGAAAACTGACGACACTACAACTACCACGATTCTTTGGAACAACCCTAAGCCTTTCAACTGAAACCAAATACCTGGGCATTTATTTGGACAAACAACTGAACTGGGCAAAACATACGGACTACATTACTACAAAAGCCAGCATATCCCTGTGGCAGTGCGAGCGACTGCTTGGCAGGAATTGGGGGATCAGCCCCAAGGTCACCCACTGGTTATACACTACAGTCATTCGACCAACCATCACATACGGCTCACTGGTCTGGTGGCCCAGGACGGACCTGAGCACAGCCCAAAGAGATCTCGAAAAACTGCAGCGATTTGCTTGCGTCGCAATCACGAGCAGTATGAGAACCACACCCACCGCCGCCCTACAAGCAAAGCTGGGACTGCCACCCCTACACCTCATTGTGAGGGAGGAAGCGGCTTTAGCCGCCTTTAGGCTCCATTTATCAGGAACCCTAAGCAATGACTCCAGAGTTAAGCACACACGCATAAAGGAAGATGCGATCAAACGACGACCAATGATGGCATCACCTTGTGTTAAAGCCCCGAAAACACACCACTTTCAAAGACACTACAACATTGTACTTACAGAAGAACAGTGTGACTACTCAGGCCCGAAAGAGATGAGAGTATACACCGATGGATCAAAGACCGACTCCGGCACTGAAGTCTGAGTCTTCTCACACGACTTCAATATAAATATATCCAGCCCGCTGGGAATGTTCAACACCGTCTATCAGGCGGAGTGTGTGGGCATCATACAAGCGGTCCATGCCCTAAAAGCCAGGAGGGTTACGGATACATACACATATACGTATACTCTCCGACAGCGCCTCGGTTCTCCAATCCTTACAGAAAAAATGTATTACCTCAAAGTTAACACTAGAATGTCACAATGCCCTAGAACACTTAATGTTTTCTAGCCGCAACACGGTGACACTACAATGGATAAAAGGACACAGCGGATCGCTAGGCAACGACGCAGCAGACGAGCTCGCTAGACGAGGATCCAGCACAGCAGTCTGTGGACCCGAGCCTATCGTACCCATCCCCTTCAACCAAATACGCAGGTGGCTACAAGAGTTCACCCACACACAAGCGGAGCTTTGGTGGACCTCGACAGCCGGCTGCAGACAGTCCAAGGAAGCTATGCCATCCTTGGATAGCGTACTAACCAGACGTTTACTACGCCTGGACAGGAACGGCCTGCGCCTGGTGACGGGGACCATCACGGGACACTGCTCGCTAAACAAACACTTCCACACAATAGGCATAACGGACAGTCCTCTGTGCAGGGCGTGCATGGAGGCTGAGGAGACCGTCGCGCACGTGCTCTTTGAATGCACAGGCGTTACCCAGATAAGAACACAAACCCTCGGGTCACCCTGATCTTTCACAGACGTTCTAAACAGACTGGGAGTTTTAATTAACTTCTGGAGGGAGGTGGGCTGGTTGGAATAACCCCCCCAAATGGCCGCCATGGCCCACGCACAATGGTCCACTTGAAGGACTAAGTGCGGAAACCAAACCCTCTAACATAGAACATAGACATGCCTTGAAATTATAATTATCCTGTTAGGTAGGTACCTACTTACTAGGTTAGCTAAAATCAAAGACGCTGTTAACTATCATCCTTATATTAGTCCCTCATTTGCCCTTTACGATGTTTGGCTGTAAAAATATTTATACCTAATAGAATTCCACAGAGCCAATGGTTCCTAATTATTCTTATTTCTCCACTAAGAGCGACCCGCTCCTTCGTCGCACGGTTTTGGCGACTTGACGAAACATCGTCATTTAATTATTATGTGTAAATTTTATATTAATGTAATAGACACCTAAGCAGCGGTGCAAGCAGTGAGCAGTGGTGGCCCAGTGGTAACGGCCCCGATTTACGAGTTGTAGGTCGTGGGTTCGAACCCAAAGCAGGCGCTTTACTTTGTATAAATAATTTCATCACCACTGCTCTCAAAACGGCGAAGGAAAACATCGTGAGGAAACCGACATGTCTTAGAACCAAAAATTCGAAGACATGTGACATATACCAAATCGCACTGGGCCCACGTGGTAGATTACGGCCCACCCCCTCTCACAGAGAGGAGGCCTGTGTCCCAGCAGTGGGAACATTAATAGGCTGATGATGATGATGATGAGACACCTAAGCCTTCCGGAATAAATGCTCTAAATTATGGTGAAAACCGCATAAAAATCCGTTGAGAAGTTTAGAAGAATAACACGATCACACGCACAGACACGGAAAGTTTAATTTACCTGTACTGTACTGTACTGGTACTTAAGTTTCATAAAAATACCAGTATCTGACAAATACATACATTGAAAAGTATTCTACTTAAAACTCAAGACCCATACCTATAGGACATTACTGTCCTCGACAGACCAGCAATTAGGGCATTGATGGACGATTGACGTGAGTCCATCAATGCCTGGTTGCAGCCAAGGCTTGTATAGTACTTTTCTCAAACAATGCGCGGAAATTCAAACCAAGTAAATTATTTATAAATTCCAGAATCAATGACGAACAAAGAAAATTTTTCACGCGCCAATATTATGGTCATTTGTTTCTCCACAGCTCTATTTGCTAAGCCAGTTCGTTTAAATAAAATCTTTGATCCTTGGTTGCCATGTGGAAGTAAAAAGTTAGTTCTATTTTTAAATTACAGGACAGATATGAGTTTTCATAGTAATTTATTTGGCCGATAAACACGACAGTTATGGATTTTCATACTAAGATTGCCGGCCTGATGCTCGCTTGTTTTTGACCAGTAGATACAGCAATTTCAATTTATTTCGAAGAAGGTTGTCAAAATAATGTTCGAATTTCCTAGCATGTTTGAGAAATAAACATTTTGTTTCACACAAAAACCAAAATCGCGTACCTAAGAGTACAACAATTATCTTCCTAGCCAATGTTTCTATGAAGTAGCCGATGAACGAATAAAAACTAAACAAGTCCTGTCTAAGAAGGTTAAAGGAGGTTCCATCGACATTAACCTAACCTTTTTGAACGCAAAAAAAAACCATCAGTATTTTTTTTGTTGCCACATTTGTCTATACCTAGAATATTTATTATCAGCCATTTCTGTTCCGCTGCAGGGCAAAGTCCTCCCTTCTCGCCGTCCACTTATTGCTATATGGTGGCTAATCTGTTTTCTAAAAGAATCGAGTTCGTCCCGCCATCTCCTCCTGGGCCACGCAGTAAATGGCAACGCGCATTGCCGTTTACTGCTGTTTGGGCCATGCGACAGATGTGGCAATCCCAGTTCCATTTGAGCTTCCACCTTATGTTTTTTTATTAAAACTAGCGCCAAAAGTTGTCACCTGCCAGTATTTTTTGTATTACTGAGGCATGCTTGCGTGCCCCGTTCGGAATTTGTAGTAGTTGTACCTAATTGTTGTTTTTGTGCTAAATATGCATCGTCGCGTCGTGGTGAAGGGGTTAGATTCGTGCTGCCACGGAAATAATTATGTCAATTTGATGGGTTTGTGTTTAGCAGCCTGTGAATTAATTAGGTATAAGTAGTGGTGGTTGGTTAGATTAGGATAAAATAATAAGAAGATTCCATTGCCTGTGCTCTTTGCGCCGTCAGGGGCGCCGCGAGTGTTTGAAAAAAGGAAGAATATTGGTCTAGAAAAGAGATCGCATGGCAGCCGTATCGCTTTTCAGATTACTTAGAAAAATAAAACAGATTCATTTAAATACCAGGCCTAGTTCATTATTTTCGAAGATTCACAGCGGCAACAACCGGAACAATCAGGAAAACTCATCATTTTCTCCATTTAAACAGCTTTATTGTCATTTAATTTCGATTGGTATGACTGATCACACAATAATTCCCCAATAAAGGTGGATTGGTGGTAATCTGGTGCATTTTCAGTGCGCAGTCATGGGTTACTAAATGCTTTGACCCTCGCATTGTATGAGTGGACTAGTGCATCTAAATTGTAACCAATACAGATCATTAGGTCATTGACTTATTTTGATATAGTAAATAAGGTTATTTGAGGTCACGCACCCCAGGTTTCATAAAGATCAGCAAGTTTCTGATCAGTACAGGGTGGCAGGGACTACGACTCGAAAACTGTTACCATGGATTCAGTACGTGATTCTGAACTCCACGCATGGGGTTCAGAATCACGTACCAGTGAATACAATGGTAACAGCTTTCGCATCGATGTCTCTGCCACCCTGTATACTTAGGTATGGGTACTTGGGTAGGTCCTAATATTTTTTTCCCATAGACTTCTTATGATTTATTTGATTTAAAAGAGTATCCGTAGAGCGTCTTGCCCTACTCCGTAGGCACCTACTAGGCTACTATGCTTTGGAATGGGTAACTAGCTTCATCTTTCTGACCGACCCCTTGACAATTCAAAGGTAATTGGATTAATTGAAATAAATGGTTTGAGTTTGAATTCAAAAAATTCAAATTCAAAATATTTTATTTCACATAAACCTACATGGGCACTTATGAAACGTCAGAAGCTACGCACGGTTCCAATTGGTCGTTTCCTATGGAGAAGAGCCGGCAAGAAACTCCACGGTTACTCTTTTAAAAATAATTTACAATATTTACAACAAAAAAAATATAAAAAATACAGTATTATTAGGTATGCGAGGACAGTGTAGGTCTTTCAACAAGTACCAAGTATGTACTTAACAAAATAGAAGATGGTCAACAAGTGTACAGTCCACTAAGCCTACAGCGTTCTCACATTCACAAAATAGAAAAGAATCTATATAAAAGATAAATAAATTAATAAAAATAAAACCTATTTTAAACGAAATGACATGATTGCTATTACAACTGTAACAAATCTGAATAATTAACATGTCCACAAAAGTCACTAATAAAGAGTTGAAAATTAAATAGTAGGTATATAATGTCAAATAAAATTATGATTATGTCAAGGAAGAATGTAAATAAAACAAAAATATAAACATGGTAATTTGAGAGCAGTTAATAGAATCTTACATATTTTGCCGTTAATGAGGTACCAGGGAAGCCACATGTGCAGAGGGAATTATTGCCAAACTTCTTTGTCTTCAATGTAGTCTTTAATTTTATAATATGCTTTCCTGATAAGGACACATTTGAGTTTGAATATGGACATTCCATCACCAACAGTGAAAAGTGCTGACAAACGAAACATTACTCTGTATTCTTTTCTCATTAAGATGCAGACAAGAGGCAAAATTACTAAGGTTGTCTTAAAAAAAAATTGACAAATCTATCTTATAGTTTGTGGGAGCAGAAAAATATAATATGTTAATCTTGAACATACTCGTATTTCTCAGAGCTTTGTTGTCACAAAAACAAGTTTAAAAAAAAATCGGTACAAATTAACGGTAAAGTAACCTACGAGTATTACCTTGAGTGTTCAAATCCAAAATATCTGTATTAAATATCAACGTAAGAACGTTGGTATTTAATTTAATTTAACGAATTTTGGAGTAAATAGATAAATTTTATTACTTAATGCTTCATATTTTGCAATAAATTACGAGCGTTGTGTCATCGCGCTTGTCTTTCTTTTCAATGCAGTCCGACAGTGCCCGTGCTGTAGCTTGTCAGCGTCTTATGTCATTATTCGCTACTTATACAGGATGGCAGGGACATCGACGCGAAAACTTTTACCATGGATTCAGTACATGATTCTGAACGCCCTGCGTTGCGATACCTAGATGGTTATTAAAAAAAAAATCTGCTGTTTCATAGAAAAGACCTACGCGGTCAAAATGTATGGAACAGCAGATTTTTTTTTAAATAACCGACGAAAATTTTCAACGTAGGGGGTTCAGAATCAAACATTGCCGCAATCACCTAGTACATCTTTTGGTATTGCACAACTCCATCCGTCTTACTCATAACATTTGTTATTATTCATTGCATAAATGCGCCATTCTCATTAGATTATGTAACCTGATGTCAAAACGTCATACCAATAGTTTTCTGACAGCTGCGCGCACAGATTACTCAAAGCCGGCGGTGCGTGCGACGATGCCGACTGAACGAAATGTTGCCATATTATATTTTATTCACACATACTGTTTATAGAATTAGTTATTGACTTATTGTACATAATTATATTTATTTTATTTTTATTTCATAATTGTATCTCATTGTATGCTGCACCGGTCGACGACGTCATCACGCCAACGCCGGCTGTCGCTGAAAACCAGCGCTAGGGCTCTGTCTCGCATAGGGTCGCAGCATTATGCTGAGCGATGGCCGTTTTGCGTGGATGTGACGCATATTTTTCCCTCAACTTGTTTATTTTTTTTAGTTTGTGTTCTTTTTATGCGTCATGTTTACCGCAAATAAACGTATTTTCTTTCTTTCTTTCTTTCTTTTCTTTCTATCACGTACTGAATCCATGGTAGCAGTTTTCGCGTCGATGTTCCTACCCTTTTAAAAACATGTTCGATGGCTGTATGTCAAACGACAATAAACGGCACTTTGGCATGTAGTGACAGGTTGACAAGTAATAAACTCGTGTCATTAGTGAATGGCACAAAATAGCCTGTGGCCTTTCTCATCAGTCGAGTTTATATCAATTTGCAAAGGCTAATTAGCTTGTTTAATGAGTTGTATGTGAATTAATTCGAACGAGATATTATGTAGCTGTAATACCAGCTTATTTATTTATAGTTAATTCTTCTTCTTTTCGTGTGGTTGGTGAGTAACCTGGTGTCAGAGTTTTAAAGCTGCCCATGGGCCTCTGACTTGCCTTCAGACGCCGTCGAGTATAGAGAAATATCTCTCAGGCATGCCGGTTTCCTCACAATGTTTTCCTTCACTGTTTCTAAAGCAAATGATAAAATTATACAATACGCGCATGAATCTGAAAAGTCAGCGGTGCGCGCCTTGGGTTCGAACTTGAGACCTATGACTTGGCAGTCCGTCGGTCACACCAGTAGGATATGACTGCTGCTGTATATTTGATTAAAACGGTGCAAAACGAATTACATTTATTAACATAGAAACATGGGTCAATTACTCAACTACCCTTTAATAAGTTTTGTGTTGCGGTGCGGAAGTGGTTGTTGCAAGAGTGTTTTTATTCGTCAGATGATATTTTTCAAAAGTGTCCATGTAAATTTTATACTAATAAAGCACAGACATATTTGACTGTATCATAAGTGTCAAAACTTGTATACTATTGCATGCTATAAATTGGCCAAATGTGTGATACTAAATATTTTATGTATTAAGAACTTCATGTACCTACCATATTTGATGCAATAAATGAATTGAAAAAAAAAAAAAAAAAATAAAAAAAAAATGGGAAATATTAATATTGACATTTTTTTTATAAACAGTAATTTAATTAAAACTAACATGGAACAGTGGAATCCCTTGCATACTTTCTCTCACAGAACGCCAGACATTTACGCATAATTTTACTCCATTCATCCGCAAACACATCACATTCAGGGTTTTCAGTCAGAAGGGCAATGAGCATTTTCCTATTATTATCCCACTGCAAAAGCCTCTTCTCATACAGAGACGGCACGAGCATTGATGACCACGCTTGCTCAAGACGGGTTGGCGATATCAGGCTTATATTGACTTTATATACTGACTAATCCATGCGTCATGTTCGTGAACAGGCGCCGTCAGTTAGGACTGGTCATCTCTTAGCTGCCATGGCTTATTTTAATTTTCGAAATGTTCTTTGTTTTTACTTTTTTATTACGGACGCTTTTAACGTGCACGTCTTTCTACATTGTTCTCACATGTATAATTTCAACATGAGTGATATGTAATCAATATTTTCTAACTATATTTTTATTTATTTAAAAGAGAGTCCGTGGAGTTTCTTGCCCGTTCTTCTCCATAAGAACCTACTACGCTTTGGAAGGGCAACTAGCTTTATCTTTCTGACTGACCGAATGCGAATGCGAACGTTCTTAAAAAATATGGGAATTGCCTCTCTGATTAGAAGCTGACAATACAGGCGAAAGCGTCGGGGTAGCCGGGTGTGTTTTGTTGCAATTTTCAGGTCACTATCAAGTTGTATGTTGATGTAAATATGATCCGCGGCCGCAACAAATATTTTTTTAAAGAATTATATTCATAAATACTACTTTCTAAGTTCATAATTTACCCTGTTGAATTACTCTTTCATCATCATGACAATTGAGCACAATTCTAACTTATGGCATTGTATTGCTGATTCTAATGATTAATTATAATTCCGTAAAGCCATATTTGTTACTGTCGCGAATCATATTTTAATCAACATACAACCTGACATACAACTAAAATTAAGGAAATTTTTCACCGGCTACCTTATTGCATCCCCCATAACATCCGAACAGGGACTGAACTTCTAAGAGATGAAACAGAACTGAAACTTTATCTGATGAAGGCTTCCATTCATTCTTAGCATGAAGCCTGCAGCAAGTTGTATCTTCATAGGTGGTTCTGCAGGGTATGAATGTGGAACTGTGTCGCAAACTATGCCCCAACTCCTCTACTGCTTTCTATGTCCCCAAACATGCAGTCAAGTGCCCTCTGCGCTGCCACCAACGTCGCTGTGGAGGTGTTTTGTTCCAACAAAATTTGAAATACTGGTCGGCCAGCGACTCGACAAAGAAGAAGCTGTCTCTAAAATCTATCGTATCTCATAGCTGTCTCACTCAGGTCCTGTGAGTTCCTAAATTAGACCTAGCTAGGATTTACCTCGTAAACGTTCTTATGTAAGTATACGTATACGTAGGTATGTAGTCGACTTGTTTTGTGATAAAAAAATCTTTTTGAGTACCTACCCAAGAGGCCGAGATGTATGTAGGTAATCGAAATTCGCAGACAATCCGTGTCGGGTCATAAAACTCTGAACATCAGTCTGATCGGCAAGCTTTACGGATTCATGATGATTTTCTTAACCTGAATTTGAAGATGACCTTCTTAAGTTCACCTGAGCCTACTCGTGATTACTGATTTGCATTACCGATATTTACGTCATCATCCCAATGTGTTTGTGTTCGCCGAAGCATGTCTTCTCTCCGTTGCATGTCATCAGCCATCATCTTAGTATTCACCTCTTTTCTGGCCTTTTCATCTTCTTTAAGATCACCTGTTTCAAACCCCCCAAACCCAGTTTTTTTTTAATTTTGGCTGTATCAGCAAAAGCTCTTAAAACTAGCTCTAATATCACTCCACGTCTGTATATTCTTACCTAAGTTAATGCATCACAAAATCCTAGACTTCGAAAAACAAAAAAGGCTCGAACCGACGCCGAATTGGCGGGTCGAATCGTCCATACGCAGCTGCATTACCAAGGTCAGTGGCATTGTGCGCGAGAGTGCATTGCCCAAACAACTGCACGCCGCGAAAATGCGCACACACGCGTGCACAGTGCATGTGCACTGAATTGTGCAAGTGTACGTGATCGCACGAACTCCCGACAAAAAGTATCCGAATTGCACGGCATAGAGTAAGTTGTGGTCAGACATGAGAGCTTGGAGGGAAAGTTTAAGGTAGTGAAACTAAGAGATTCCGGTCTCCAATTTCACTACTGGGCACATAAAGCATCAAGTGCCAGTGTTTTACAAGAGGAGGATCCTGAGACGGAGGGTTCAGCTAGGAACTGAAGCACGGCACAGATTATATGCATAAAAGAATAACAAGCATTTCTTTTCTGATTCTCTCTCTCTTAAACGTTGATACATTTATTTCTTCTTCTTTCCCATAAAGACCTGAAGCCCATGGTCTTTAATAAGCTGTGTTAGAGAATTTTGGTGCTAAAATGCTTCAGCTCCCTGCTTTCAAGAGGGTCTCTATTTCTATCCACCTCTCTTTGTTAAATACCATTTTTTGGAGTTTTACAAATTCAGAATCATCACTGATCTTATCTTCATCATTTATGACTACATCTACATCGACCACCATTTTTATGAAAATGAAAATCCTCTCAGAGGTTTAGGACCTGCCTCAATAAATTTTACATGGCTGTACCCGTTCCCGCCCATCTACTCTTTGGACCCCACACAAATAAAAAACTGCCAACCAGTCAAAGTACCCGAATTACATACAAACGCACACACACAAGTACAAGTCAAGAGTAAGGTCAGGGCTACTCTTTTGGCGACGATTCGGCTCATTTCGGCTGAATTCGGTTTCGTTCGGCGCTTGCGCAGGGTCAGGGTTGGACGGAGATTTCTTTCATTCTTTTTTTGGTAGACGGAACTCTTTGTGTCGAACTTTTTAATGTTGATGTAGGTTTATATAATGTTTAGGTAGGGCTGTGTATGTGTGGGTATGTTTTATTTTTATGTGCGTTAGATACCTATACATTGACGATTTTTTTACGGTATTAGGATGTTTAGTTGTTTTTTCTTTTAGCTGTGGGCAGGTACTGGAGTTATGTAAGGTTTGTATCGTGATTTATTATTGGTGAGAGATTTTTGTAGGTGCCTACACAATACTGAGACTTTGGACCATATGTAATACTTCAGTAATTCAAAAAGATATCTATTCAAATATCTGGTTTGTTTTATTTTTATTATTAGAGATAAAAAAGGCCTAGCAATCAGTATGAGGATAAAATTTTGCTAATAAGAACACGAGGAATAATAAATAAGCAATATTTTTCCTCGTTGCAATTATCGTCCACCTTTTTTGTGCTACTGAATTTTATTTCCAATATATTCATTTACTGCTACTGTTTAAAATACTTACTTTGTTGTAAATGAATAAAAACAGCAGGCTCACATTCATCATTCTAATTGGATAACTCAAAAACATACATTTCAATGCTACCTGACTAAATAACCAATCATTTAAAATATACCGCAGAGTCCATTTAAACCTAGCATATTATTTTCTTTACAAAAATAGATGTTTCATTGCCCTTAGCAAAAATAACCACCAAATTGGTGCCGCTTCGAACGGGTTCCTTTTTATTTTTTTCAAGTGGCAACTGTCGGCCATTTTGGAATTTTTACTTTTTTACAATACCAAAACCTCGGCCTTGCTTGCAAGTGGTCCGCCCGCTGGCAACGTGAAAAATGCTTGTAGATCGAAATAACGCTTTAGTAAAGGAAGCCCGTTATTTGCGGTCGGAATTACCTTGCAACTGTTTTTTGTTAGAGGGTTTTTGGGGTCCGTAAGGTGGTAAACTTAGTTTTGGAAATATAGAAGGTACCTATTCAAAAAATGTCGAGTACTTAGTAGATTTTGTACTTACCTTGAAGTTATGATTTAAAAAGATTCTTGTCAGTTTCATTGCATGCCTCCATTTGCATTATTAAAAGTGATATATTTTAATTAATTCTAAAACTAGGACCGAATTTTAATGAAAAAAAGCTTTTTGAGCGGCACGTCGCCGACGGCAGCCGCTGACGCGTTGATGGTTGCAGTTGCCTCTGCCGTCGACACGTGCCGCTCATATGTATAAACACTTATACGGAATCCAGTTCAATTTAGAGCCAGTCACCATCAAATATCTGTAAATTACCAATATTTTCTTTCAATACAAATATCCGAATAAGATAATATGACATTTGGTGGACGCGAGCTGTCAAATTAACGCGCGTTTTTGTCTTTTTGGCGGGAAACCATAATGGCCGACGGCAATTTTTTTGTTTTCCTACTTATTGGTAGTTATCTAGATTACATCCGTTTATTTACGCAATTATAGGTTGAGGATATTTAATTTCATGTAATTTTTTAAGGATTCAATGGAGTTATGGGCTGGCCGATCGTATTCGACTTATTACAATAATTATAAAATATGGTTTACTTGTTGGTAGGCATTAAGTTTGTATTACGGATACCATTTGTGATGGAATTGGGCAATTTAAGTTTATTATAAATTATAATCCTCAGACTTAGTTATATTACCTATACCAGTGAACTAAGTACTTAGTGCCTTCAGGCTTCCAGTCCCTACTTATGAGCTAGGTCTTATATACTTATACTTACCAATGTCATATATTTAATCGAGCCTATAATTATTTCCATTTTGGCATACTAAAAAACGCAGCCGATCCTCTAATAAACTGACTGAGCCTCTTTTTTCTTGGTAGCAATTTTTTTTCTTTTATTAAACGTTTTCCTCATTTGTAAATTGAGGATTTTAAGGAATGCTGTTATAAGTACCTTCTTTGTTTATATAGGTGTTGCCATTCAAAATTAATTTATTCTTCTATGTTGCGTAGGTAAATAGATATCTACAAGAATAATTATGTTTATCTTTGCAAACTGTTGGCTGGTAGAAAAATATATTTTTGCAGCTAAAAAAAAATATAAATAGGTACTTACTTACCTATGGTTATAATATCAATGGGCAAAATACACAAAGGTTAACTGCATCCTCATAATATTGACATAGCGGCCAAGTGCGAGTCGGACTCGCAGTTTTCCACTTTGGTTCGTACCACCATAATAATAATAGGTACTAGTTTTTTTTTAAATCACAAACTAGATGGGTGCTATAGAAATATGTGAAAAAACGCCAAAAAAACAAATGCTTTTTTAGCGCTTTAATTTTTAAACTTTATTTTATCTTTTTTTGTTGTTATAGCGGCCGTAGTATTACACAATCTGTGAGAATTTCAAGTGTTTACCTATTACGGTTCAAAAGATACAGCCCTGTGACAGACGGACGGACAGGGTCCAACAAATGGTACTTAGGTTTCCAATGTTACTGATATAAATAAAGTTCCAAATAGGACTTAGTTATTCTGAGACCCCTTATAATCATTAATAGGATCTAGTTTCGAAGCAGCGTCGTCAAGCAGAAGTTGAACGGTAAACTTTACTTTAAAAAAAATAAAAATTTGATGCAATGGCATGTATCTACAGTCAACAGCAAAAGTCGATGACATTTTCGAATATTTTATACCAAAAAAATATATCGGGTGTCAATGGCAAAAATTATAAGAAAAAATTATTAAACTAATGAACAAATTCTATCATCTGTTTTTTCCGACATAAATTTTTATTGCTGAAAAGAATCATCACTTGCTGGCGTTTAGCGTTAAGGGTACTGAAACTTTTTTCTCTTTCGTAGTTAGTTCAACTCACTTCCATCCATGAACTCTGATTTAAGTAATACTTACGCAATTCCATACTTACTTTTCTTACTTCTGAGCTCATCACTGCTATGATTCCTGCACCGGAACAATATCTCTGGGTCCATTTTTGTTTTCATTATTGTAAGAGAGATTGATTTTTAAATTAGGTAATATATACTGAAAAAGCCGGGCCAAAAAAAAAACTGGCAAGTCTTGGCTGGATGAGACCAGATCAGTCAGGACCAGTCCAAATGGTGGTGCTTGGGGAAGCCTATGTCCAGTAGTCGCCTATGACGTCTTTGGAAGCCTTTCGCTTTTGAATGCTAAGTTTAGTATTTGCATTAAGTTTATTAATTATTATTAACAGGTGGCATGTCCTCAGCTGTCTTTCAAAATAACAGAAAACAGGAACTTGTCGCCTTACCTAGATAAGTACTTAGATTGTACTAAGATCTACTTGATATGCTCAGTCGTAGGTTGCATATAGGGCATAAATAATGTCTTTGTGCGTAAAATAAAACAATAAAAAATTTCAACAAATGAAAGAAATTTATTGTATACAGGTTTTAAATATCCTCGCACATTATTACACCTGCCTAACCAGCCATTTCATTATGATATTTAACGTAAGGTATAAAGATCCTATAGATAAAAGGACATTACATATGAAAAAACATTACTTTTTCACTTCAAATCATCCTATTCAAGTTACAGTATAAGTAAGAAAACAGTATTTTTACAAACATCGGCTACAATTCCACAATTTCAAATCAACTTTTTTTTAAGTCGCCTAGCGACGGTTTTGGACGTTTGTTTAATTTTTTTTTTATCAAAAATTCAGTCGAATCATCGTAAGCTTAGCTTCTCAATTTTTTCACCATCCTAAAAATTTGACTAGATTTAATACAATAGTGTAGTGCCAATCACATTTTATTCGCCAATTTTTACGATTTCGTTCGTTCATGATATGGGTTCGGAAATAACCTATAAACATCACTTTTCTTACTGAGGAATTGAAAGATATAATATAATATTTTTATAATTTATAATAAAAATAATTATGAGTCGCTTAAATTAAACTCGAAATCTAATCATCTGTTTATGATTTAAACAATAATAATAAAAACTAAAGGAACAAAATAACAAAAATAAAGAGGCGAGTAAGGTATATTGAAAAAAAAATATTTCATTAAAACTTGTACTCAATAATTAAATAACAATATTATAATTTGATCTTGTTAGCTCAATTCGCAGTTTATATATTATTATAAAAAAAACGTGAGCCATTATCGATTCTTTAGGAAATAACAGTTTTATCTAGCTTATACATTGGTCCATTACCTAACTGATTTCATTTTAAATCACAAAAAGAATCCCAATAATAAATTTTGCAAAGAAAACATTCTAAGAAAATGTCCCCCAGCAGTGTGATGTAGTATTTTTAAGCGTTAATTCAAAATAAATACATCAAGATAGCAAATACCTGATTTGCTATCGGTTTCAATAAATTTATAACATTATAGGTATTTAATATTTCTAAAATTAAATGCTTCTTGTTGTACATATTTTTTTTAATAAAAAAAACACGAATGTGGAACATTCGCGAACTGCGTCTAGCAAGACATTAAAAAACTTTCATTCAATATTCTATACCTTTCCACGATAATGCTAAATGTCAATAATAATAAGTCAATTATTGTAATAATAGTACAATAATCATTAATGTTTTAAAATTAACCATCTAGAAATACAAGATGTAAAAGGGAAAACAATTAGTGACGACAATAGGTGATTCTTACATTATAGAAACGTCGATTTTCAACTATACACAGATTAGCACAGTGTTTAAGTAGAATACTAACTAAGTATAACATCTCCCGTATGATCGAACAAACACGGCGACACAGTGTACAGTTGGAAACCGGCACACGAAGTTAGGTACAGTCACACAAACAAACAACTTGTGTCCATAAAATGCTTCGTAAATTAACATCCTGGCAATGTCTTTTACGAGTAACTCGCGAATGTAACGTTCAAATTCAAAACTCGAATTCTCGAATTCGAAAGTCGAATTTAAAAATTGTGTTATTGTTTGCACTTCGATCGGATACATGTACGAGAGTAGACGCATCGGATGCGAGTAGCAATGCCGCGGTTACATAAGGTATAATTAATGATTTAATTAAAAATGCAACTTTCCCTTCATTGTCTTTTGTTCCTGGACCAGTTGAGGACCGTTCAAGACTAACCTAACCCTTACGGAGAATTTATTACATTTACGAAAAAAAATTAACAAGAAAATATTAAAGAATTGCTACGGACTACCTATTTAATTGAAAAGTACACTACAATATTAACTAAAATTCTTAAACTATGTGGAAAAATGATTGAACAATATACAATAAAAATGATTCACTAATAAAACCAGTGACCTCTTCAGTGCAAAAAACAAAAACTGCTGTTTTTAAACTACATTACGTACCAATGAAAATATGTGATTCGAGATAATGATATAACTTTGCATCGCTATTTTGAAATGAGGTATTTGAACGGAGGCAGTAGTTTTTGTAATTATTTTGTTTCTCCTTTGGTTTTCATGTGATTTGACAACAGCAGCTTTGATCCTGTCTTTCTCAAAAAATAATCAACGTTACGGAAATTATTTTTATAACCGTTAATTAGCATGCTACGCTATTTAGCATGCTATACGCTATTTAAGTAAAATTCCCTCGCTCGCCTCGCCTTGATGATTATTTTAAGTAGTAGAGATCACTGTTAATAACATTTTTAAGTGTTAAGGCGGTGTATACCATTTGTACCGACCGGCCAGTGCCTCCAGCACTCGGCTATTTTCTACTACATATCAGTCGCAACTCTCTTTTACCGGGAATAGAACCCCAAACACTTTGCACAAAAACAATGAATGTATAACATCTCAATATAATATGACAATTAATCATATATAAAGGTTATTTTTATAAAATAAAGCCACTTAAAAATTAACTAACGTTACAAAATAAGATTAAACAACATAATTATTTGTTCCCGATGCAAAAAAATAGTTATATTATTAATTAAAAAAATCTAATAACATTCTAAACGGAATGTTGATTATTATCTAAATTCTCTTTGCAAATTGTCCCATCCTATGTCTGTACAAACTTACACAAAATAACCTTTTTGTTTTAAGCTATCAACAAATGTCAGGCATAACACACAGATTCGTGTACGTATTTTTGAGAAAAAAAAGTTGTTCGATTTTCTACATTTCAAATTTCGAAATGCGGTCTGGTTGGTAGGGTTGTCAACACGACGGTAAATAATCTTATATTTTTCGTTTTCAATATACAAAAGTATTCATCACTCAGATAAATGCACATAACGTTTATAGATTTACTTTTTTAAGATTAAATGCTAAAAAGACGTCGAAAATTATGCACAGAGAAACAAAAGTGAAAGACATGCTATCGACTAGTTTAAAATTTTGAATATAAAAATTTTTGTTTTTTTTTTCCTTTTTGTGAGAGAGCTCGACATCTCGCCATTGGGGATATGTATTTGTTTTTTGGATAATGACTTCAAATATCACTTGTATATAATAAATCGTTTTGTTTCGGTCCGAGAAGGATAATATAGTTAATATAATATTATGTCGAAATGTCGAGTACAATCTCATGTACTTTCTATTTTGCACATCACTTGTCTTGTGGTCTCCGAAGAAAAATGTACGACATTAAATTTTAACTTGTATATAATATAATTATGTATATTTTAATTACATACATAATACAAAGACTTCTTAATTTCCATGAGGCGCACATGTACACATAACTTACAATAAGTATCGTATGATAATTTTATATCCAAATAGTTTTTACCTAAATTTAATTCTGGGAGAGCGTATACATTTTCATCTCGTACTTCCATAATATATTTTTGATTGAACACCAAAAAATTTCACAAATTTGAAGATATCAATTTTTTTTTAGGGTTTTTGGGCTAATTATAATTTTTAAAGTCGACAAGAATATAATAATGATTATCCACATTTTGTATAGTCGATAAAACATTTAAAACTTGGACCATGAAAAATAAGAATATTATCTTCTTAAGATACAATAATAGTACATAAAATATATAAGTTCACTAGATGTATTTAATGTACGTACGTGTATATAATGATGGGGCCCGGCGGTCCCCGCAGGTCGTCAAATCGTGATCAAACCGCACTCGTAATACCTAAATATCACATTCAGTAATATGGAAATCCACGTGTTAGCTTAGACACAGTTAAAATTACTATTTTATACAAAATAATAATTGCACATAAGTCCGAACATAGCTCCGTGTAGGCGAAGCTCAGCCGACCGTTGAGACGCCATCCCGTCTACAACTAGTGCCCTTGCCGCTGTCGCGCGAGCGACGCGACAACGCGGCAGCGACGCACGACGCGACCAACAATACCACAACCGCACTACCCGCCAATAGCGCTAATAATTTCATTCAATATATTACCTATCTAATTATAAAAACACCGCACAAAATCTGCAATAGTTCACTTAAAAATCGATAACATTTACACTCATAGCTAGCTTTATAATTAATTTGTTACATTGTTTTTTTTAATTACTTAAAAATTATTTTAAATAGTTAATTTTATAACGTTAACTTTTGGTTGTCTTTTACTTAAAAACAAGGTCAAAATTTGAGGCTCTCTGGATTTGCGTGAATTTTGGACAACCCTGGCGCCGCTTGTAACGTGCAGTGTCGTTCTACCCTACAGAGGTTCCGTTCCAATTTGAATTTAGAAGATAAACAGATTCTGACTGATCGTCACGTAAGCGAGGAGTTACAGAAAACAGAAGAAAGTTCATAATAGTACCTACTACTCGTATTAATTTAAAGATTAGTGATTAAGGTTTACGTTAGGTACATCGAAACGCGACTGCAAGCCACAACCGACGGCATCCGAATCTCTGTCATGGGACACTAAACACTAGTATAATATTGTGATATTGCATTAGTAAAGCTGTGATATATTGAACTGGTTGTGACTTTTAGGTAACTATTGTGATATTTGGTGATTATGTGTCGATGTGGATACGTGTGTGTGAGAACTGTCCGGACTGACCGAGGAAGCGGAAACATAAAGAGGAGACACTACATACCGATACGAGGAAGCCGTCATCGAACGACGACGTCACCCGACACACGTCGATACGAGGAGAAGCCTGCGACTAAGTTATTGTCACTACAACAGTATACACGGATAACGCGAGTCTCGGACGACAAACCTCAGCGGGCCGTATTGCACTAGCGTGAGTCGGCGAGCGGGCGGCCGCCCGGCGGAATGTACTTTACATAATATTATCACAAAGACTGAGGAGATCGGGGCGTCTCGGAGCGCACTAGGCGCGGTCCGGCGGCGCGGCCGGCGGCGGCGGCGGCTCGGCCGGCGGCGCGGGCGGCGGCGTGGGCGTGCCGTTGCGTGGCCGCAGTTTGTCAGCGCGCAGTCGCTGCACTGCCTCACGCATCTCCGCCGCCAGTGCCTGGTCCGAGCTGTCCAGCCGCGCGCGGCGCGCCGGCGGCTCGTCGCCGTCCGGCGGCGGCGGCCGGCGCGCCTCTCCGCCCGGCGGCGCCGCCAGCCGCTGCAGCAGCGCGGGCCGCTCCAGGCTCGACCTGATGATGCCCTCCAGGAACGAGCCGTTGGCGGGCGGGGGCGCTTCTTCGCGCAGTCGTCGCATCATGTGCGAGGCGTACAAGTCGGGAGCGGGCGGCGGTGGGAACCCACTGCCAGGCCAGAACGGGTAGCCGGGAGGATAGCCCTGGGCTTCTGGCCCGTTGAGTCCGTTGGAGAACGGCTTCGTCGGCGGCTTCGGCGGCGGCGGCTTTGGTGGCTGCGGTTTGTTGGCGTCCTGCGGTGGCTTGGGCTCCCGCTTCCGCGGCCGCATGAGGTGGCGCTCCTTGACCTTGTACTCGAGCGTGGAGTGCGGCACGCCGTAGTAGGAGCCGGCGCGGTGCACGGACATCTCGCCGCGCTGAACGGCTTTCACCGCCTCCACGAGACTGTCGCGGTCGTAGTTCCGGTACTTGCCACGTTTGGGCCGCGTGCCCTTGCCGCCGACGGCCGGCTGGCCGTTGTTGTTGGGCATCTGCTTAGAGTTGCCGGGTGTGGGGTAGCGCTGGTTATCAGGCGGAGTCTTGATGACAGACACGTGTCGGTCAGGGCCTCGCGCGTACATCAGTTCACTGGGCTGGTGGTGCGGCCTATCTATGGGTTGCTGGAACTTCTGGCTGATGCTTTTAGCGATAACGTCACTGAGGGACGTAAAGAGGTGTTGTGTTGAGGGAGGGTCGGCGAACACGGAGGGCGGGAGCAGCAGTTGTGAGGGTCCCTTGAGTGAGGCTTGACCCGAGGGGTGCATCGGTGTTATTGGCGCGATGGGAGCTTGGTGTTGTCCAGCGGGGGATGGGCTTTTGTCGTCTGGCGGGGGGAATGTGGGTATTTTTAGGATGACGGAGGGGGGCGAGTCGGCGCGGTCGGCATCGCTGTCGTTGTCGGAGTCAGCGTGGTCGGCGAGGGTGCCAAACTTGTTGAGTTTGTTGCGCAGCGTGGAGCGTGGGATGCCGTAGATGAGGGCGGCTCGGCGGGTGCCCAGCCGGCCCGACTGGATGTCACGGACGGCTGCCTGGAGTTCCTCATCAGTATATGTGCGACGACCAGAACTGTTACTGGCGCTCTCTAGAACCGCTCGCTTCAATCTGCAACAAAAATAAACTTACATGAGCATCTAATTAAACATGGTAGTCAACGGTGGGAAGAATAATCGGTAGACTGGAACTTGCCCCAAGTACAGAAGACTAGATGCAAAATTAAATTATTTAAAGGAGTAGGTAATCAATCAAGCTTTGCAGAGTTCATTGCTTTGTTAAGGCGTCTTCCAAAAAGAAGGTATAATAGTAGATAAAGTAGTATAATTGTATACTACCTTATCTAGTGTATACCTTCTCAGTTCTTCTTGTAAACATAGATATCACACCCACACAAGTATTTAAATAACTTTAAATTAAGCTAGCCCGTCAGTTAGAATAATATTTTCATAAATACATTTTCTTCCCGAAAGAACTCAAAAGAATGTAGACGCTGTCCTGAATATGCAACGGGATAAATCAATAAACTTTGCATACTGAACGAAACCCTGAGACACAAAAGAAAAAAGAAACGTTTCATCTTTTTTGTTCGTTCTTTCGAAAGTGAATTCATTCGTCAGAGCTGCATCCTTCGCGACGTGAGGTTTGTGTATCATGACGATGCGATGACAACGCTCTGACTCACAAATGGGCTGGACTGGTCAACGGCCCACAATCGTCTAAATTCAATATTTCAAAACGTACGTCGCCGGTTTAATCCAAGATAACGCGAAATGCGAAATATTTACTCTCGGTCTCGCCGATAACGGACCACTATGAATGCATCTTTATCATATTCCCTACGGTCATACACTAAACGAAATTCAGCTTTACTACCTTTTAATAGAGTATAAAATTTATTGGGTGCAGCTGTCGTCTTCGGTTTCATCTTGAATTGTGCTTTCTTATTTTTCGAGGAGGGTTTCAGAGGAGTTTCAGTTATGTTGTTGGGTGGTAGGGTGTGTTTTTGCTTGGCTGTGTATCTACGAGGATGCAAGGTCGATGCTCCAACAGACTATCGGTGCATTTTTATTTGTTTTGGCGAGTCATGCGACCCAGATCGTAGTCGCAGAGAATGAATTTATTCAGTTATCGATTTGGTATTGTGTATAAATATCGGTTCGAACTGAGTTTTTATATGAATGTATCGAGAGGCAATTATGAGTTTAATAACTTTGTTGAAGACGGGAAATTAGCGGGGTCAGTGGCTCGGAGACTATTGTGTTATTATGATGTTTTATATCGATTCTTTGTGTGACAGCGTAGATGTCTTATCTGTGGTTATTTAGCATGAATACATTAAAATGAAGATTAATTATGATTTGTCTTGTCTACCTCGTTGGTATAGTAAGCAAGCTCTAAGCAAGAGGTCCTGGGTTCGATTCCCGGTTTGCCAGGGTTGATCCGTGGATGGGTGACCATCTTTACATACCGAGACTCCTCCGTGCTTCGGAAAGGACGTTAAGCTGTTGACCCCGGCTGTCATTGTGGATCTTTGACAGTCGTTACGGATCGTCAGAAGCCCGAAAGTCTGACAACCAGTCTTACCAAGGGGTATCGTATTACCCAGTTACTGGGTTGTAGAGGTCAGATAGGCAGTCGCTCCATGTAAAATACTGGTATTCAGCTGTATCCGGTTAGACTGAAAGCCGACCCCAACATAGTTGGGAAAAGGCTAGGCAGATTGATTGGTGAAGTATCACAGAACGATTTCGTAGACAAGCAGAAGCTTGACGCTCTATTTTCGAATTGCTCACCCAACGGTTTTTACATCTACATTCCAAGAAAATAAGGACAAAACACTTCAAAACTACCATAACACTTCCTATATTTTTCCTCAACGCATTCGCATCACGTAAAAACAATTGAACGGAGTAAAGCTCTTCAATGCCGTATTCATTATTGGAAATGCTCTGTTACTACTCTGTAAGTACCTTTAAAGACCATCCCCTCCTCTCCTTCCCCCCTTAAATGTCTCTTAGAACAAAAGTAAGTGATTTTAACAGGTGCATACACTGGTACTCTGATAAAATCGGAACGAAAACCTGTTTTACCGGTTGTAGCCGCTAGATGGCAGTGGCAGTGCAATGTGCATAGTATGTGAGCTTGTTACAGTTTTAATGCTGATTATTTTGTAGAATAATTTAAAATATCAGCTATCTTGGTTTGTAGATCCTAGTTGTATATGTTGTCTGTAAAGCCTTTTCCAAGTTCTTCCACTTCCAACCAAGAAAGAATCTGTTTTTTTTTTTTTTCGGATTGTTTTGGGCTCAGACAAAGGCACTGATTCTAGACACGAAAAATTTGGGGACAACTTGAAGTCTGACCGCATTTTACTCTTAAGTAAGAACCTACAGATGCGTTATATAAGTAATCCAGCAAAGAATCATTCTTTTCAATTCTTTTGTCTAAAATATCTACATATAGGCGAGGATCTACAAGTATCCTTCGTAGCGAGGACAAATAAATGGCATGATGTTTTTATTGGAACATTATCAATTCCTTCTTACAATCAAACGCCACTACAATATGTTGGCATTGCCAAAAATTGTGCAACTCCTAGATTAAATCCACTCTAATCTAATCAATCCTAACATTTTTTTAAATTATAAACAGCTCATGATAAAAACAAAGGATTCCCACAGAAGAATAATACAATATTTTTTTAACGACGCATAAGAAAACAAGGAACAAACACTTATAAAGTTATCATAAAAAGTAAAGAATTCCAATTTCATCACGCATGAATCAGCAAATAATAAGAAGTCTTTGAACGTAGGGCTCGCGATAAACGCTGTGCCTTTCGCAATGTTGTTCCAGCTAAAGTAGAGCATTGACATTGCTGTAGATATGGGTTCCTTGACTTTGAAACTATGCTGCAAACTGACGGCTGTCAATCTGTTGGTTCATTTTTAACGGGGGAGGCTAAATTGCCTGTTTTTGATGTTCCGTTTTGGGATCGCATGGAAATTTTTCCTATGGATTTTTAGTGCTCCATCCCTGTTTCAGGGGAATGATACCTTTAAGGCAACGCCAAATATTTTTTCCGTAGTATAATTTTGAATATTTGACAGTTGTCAAAGACTGTCAAACGTCAATTTTTTGTGCGTTTCTCAGCCAATGCTTGCATTGCCTTTAAGCGCATGCTTTGTTTGTTACTTGAGGAAAGCCTACGGCATGACTAGGTGATGACATGAAGGATTTTTTATTTTAAGGGTACAACTCTTTTCTGATTTCGAAGGAAGTGACTCTGAATTTGCAACCCTAATGAAACCCTGTTTAGTTTTCAGAAATAATAACTTCCATTGAATTCGATGCTTAATGGAAACCCTATAAACCTCCTACATTATTTACAGGAAAACTAAAAGCCGCAGTGGCTGTTCTAGGGCTATATTAGTACTCTATGAATGAGAACACCCACAAAACTATTATCTCCGCAGCTACTCAGTTATCAGCCATCAAAATAATAGAACCCGATACAAAACAATAACAACAAAACAAATTAACAATGACATATTATTTTTAATGAATACTGGTCGTGATAAAATGGCGTCAAATGAACATCTGCGGACGTGATGGCGTTAGCTGTCAAAAGTTCATCGACCCGCGTCGATCGTTCAAAGTTTCGTGTTTTTATGGGTGCGTTCACGTTGCTATTGTTTGTGTTATCCAAGTAGGTTTCAATAGGAAGTAGGATTATTACGAGCCCGTTGCGAATGTTTCGATCGTGTTATGACCAATAGTGCTGTGGCGGTAGCGTGAAGAATTGTTAATGCTACACGACGCTGTAAAGTGCTGGACGGATTTTTTAGAGTGATTTTTAGTTTCTCGTCGGTGCTGGGGATTGGATCGGTATATTATGTGACAGGACCACCCGTGATGGTCATAACATCTAACAGTGTTCGGAGGATCTGGACAAGACCTTGTCTGTTTTATGAGTTCCTTTCATCAACCCTCTGTGTATTAAGAAATGTCCTTATAGTTCTTTAACTATCTTATTCCTTAAAACCGGTATCTTGGAGACCCATTAAAATTGTGGGCTCAATCCTGTTTGAGGAGCTTTCCATATTATGCAGGACATCCACCGCCCCAAAAGACTCTCAAAGACGTCTCGTCATGTCACCGTTATACCATCGTCAAAAATTATAGCAGAAAATGTGAGTTCTTATTAAATCTACGCAAGTATCTTTATAAGTTTGAAAATGTCTACAAGGAAATATTAAGAAATGAAGATCCATACACCCCAAGGGGTTAGAACCCCAGGGGGTTCTAGTATCGATTAAAACAAAACAAGGATAGCTAATCAGATCCTTATTCGCCACAAAATAAGCAAAGAGGATGTCGTTGCCAGACATTAATCTCTTTAAGCTCGCTTCGTTCGTATACCCGATACCTTATAGAAAAGAAAATAGCTCTTTTTTTTCAGTTTTTCTGTATGTTTTATTTCGCTATTTCTTCAGCAGGGTGGGCAAAAGCGTGTCTTCTTTGAGATAGTAACAACAAAATCAGAAAAGTGATTAGTGATTTAAAAGAGTGTCCGTAGAGTTTCTTGCCCGTTCTTCTCCATAAGAGAAGATTCTGCTTTGAAATCGGTAGCAAGCTTTATCTTTGTTACTTAGGTATGATTTTAAATGTGCCTGTACCTAATTGTTTTAATTGAAATAAATGCTTTGAGTTTGAGTTTGATTGTCAAAATGTGTTTCGAGTCAGGAACACATCGAATAAATACAAAAATGGGACTGGAATGATTTAACTGAAATTATCTGTCAGAACAGTGTTAATTTATTGAAACTTATCCTGAGTTGGTGAAACAGGCTACAAGCAAGACAAAGCAAGAGGGGTGTACATAGATAAGTATTTGTATAAGTAATATTACATACCATCAAGCCGTACTCCCCAAAGGGTTAGGCAGAGGTGTACCTACATTTCACCAGTTATTTTTAACTCTCATGTAATAGGGCCCGAGCCTAACTGGGCACAAATCCAGATCCGAGCTGCTACTAAGAAATTCCAGACGAGAAAACCGAATAAGACTTTGATTAAAGTCAAAGTCAAATAACTTATTTCAATTAGGGCCTAATTTCACGATGTCCGAATAGGCGCTACTTATCAAATAAATAAAAAAATTGTACAGAATTTATAGAATATTAACTGCCAAGTAAGTTAACGAGAACCTAATCGTAGGTGGTGAAACTAGCCCTTAGGCACATAAAAGGCACTTTTGACCGACCCGTGGATCGAACCCAAGACCTTATCTAGCTCACCTGTAGCGCGGGTGTAAAGTTTACCCCAAATATGAAATAGGCATGAGTGTTTGTATGTAATGTCAGTTATGTGCGTCTAAAATAACAGTGGAGGTTTGACTTCCATATCCCAGTGTAAAATAGGTTCTAAAACAGCATATTATTGATGAAATTCATACCCAAACAAACAATTCGTCCCTATAATGGTCAAATAAAATAAGGCTGTGTACATATACGCGACTAAACGCACATTAGCATTAAATTAAGGCCAGCGGCTAATGTGTAATCCAATTTAGCGCGTTTACCTAGATTAAAGTGATAAAAGCCTTAGCTAATCGGTCACTTTGATGGCTACAATTAGTTTTTATGTTAGAGTAGCTTTTTCCATGGTCTGGGCAAGGAATTATAGGATATATTATAGTCTGTTCATGCTGGAGACTCCTCGTCGAGTTGGTGTGATCTTGTAGCTGGCGTCCCTCAAGGCGGTATATTATCTCCTCTTTTGTTCTCCATTTTTATTAATCTCATTACCACCGTGCTTTCGACTGCGTATCATCTTTATGCTGACGATTTGCAGCTTTACTGCCAGGCAAGTGTTGACAACATTTCCAATGCCATTGAGGAGCTAAATCGGGATTTAGATGTAGTTAAAAGCTGGTCAGATCGATTTGGGGTGTCGGTTAACCCTACGAAGTGTCAGGCCATCATAGTGGGGAGCCCCTATAGCATGAGGAAGCTGAATGGATTAACTGTGCCACCTGTAATATTCGACAACTCTGTCATTCCTTATAGCTCGGATGTTAAGGATCTGGGTCTGCATGTCGACACTTGTCTTGACTGGCGTAAGCAGGTCACGACTGTTAGTAATAAAGTCACCGGAACGTTGCGGTCGCTCTATCGGTTGAAAAACCTTCTCCCTTCACACATAAAGGCAATGCTTGTACAGTCCCTAATATTTCCCATAATTGACTATGGTGATGTGTGTTACTATGACCTGAATGCAGATCTTCTCAATAAACTAGACCGCCTTCTTAATAACTGCATTCGATTCGTTTTCAATCTTCGTAAGTATGACCATGTATCCGCGCATCGATTGCTTTTAAAATGGTTACCCATTCGTCAGCGTAGAGAGTTGAGGGCTTTGTCTATGTTGTTTACTATACTCGACAAACCCACTTCTCCTTCTCACCTGACTTCCCATTTTCAATACTTATGCTCTGCCCATACTAAAAATCTTCGTTCCACCAACAATCGTCTTCTACGATGTCCTTCTCACCGCTCTGGTTTCATTCACTCTTCTTTCTTTGTCCAGGCTGTCTTTCTTTGGAATGCGCTCCCTCTGAACATCAGGACGGCAACCAGTCGATTATCATTTAAAGTGAAGGCACGTGAACATATTCATAAGAAGTTGGCAGATTCGTCCCAGCGCTGATTTGCTGGATTCGTTTTCTCCTCTACCTATCGTTATTTCTCTTCACGAAGTTTATTTTGTTTATATGTATGTATCTATGTATCTATATATTAGTATTTATTCTTTTTCGAGTTATTTATCAATTATATTGCACCTGCCATGTTTTGTCTCTGCATCACCCTAAGGTTGACTGGTAGAAAATGCCTCAGGCATTAAGTCCGCCTTTGTACAGTATTTTTTACTTGTGCATAAAGTTTTAATAAATAAAATAAATAAATATATATGAAGGATATAGGGACCTGATTTAGGGATTTAAGATCTTGCGAGGTGTCTCATTATCATCATCATATCAGCCGAAAGACGTCCACTGCTGGACATAGGCCTCCCCCTAGCACCGCCACTTCACTGGTTCACAAGGTCATCGGTCCACTTGGAGGAAGATCTTCCAACGCTACGTGTCGTCTGGTATGCGGTCGCCACTCCTGAACCTTTCGGCCCCATCTGCCATCTGTTCTGCGAGCAATTTGCCAAACTGCCACTTAAGTTTGGCAATTCTTCGGGCTATGTCGGTAACCTTGGTTCTCCTGCCAATCTCTTAATTTTTGATTCGGTTACGTAGGGAAACTAAAATGATAGTCCTCTCCATTGCCCTTTGGGTGACTTTTAGCCTTCTTATAAGGCCCAGTGTGAGCGTTTGGCACATCACTGGCAACACGCACTGGTCAAAGACTTTCGTCTTGAGACACTGCGGTGTGTGGGACGAGAAGATATTGCGTAGCGTCTCAAACGCTGCCCAGCCGATTCTTATTAAACTGAACAAATTTTCCGAAAGGAACAATTCCGTGTCATGAAAAAATAAACAACTTTCCATGACGTGCTTTGCGATTCATTGATTACCTACATACGGAAGGAACATTAGGTATTTTCATGAGTCATATTATTGGAGCCTGTAAAGTGTATATCTACCTACGAAATTGGTTGGGACGATTCGGAGTCACAGTATTGTAGCACAATATTAATATGGACAGTGTGGAAACTAGGCCAGTTTGTTGAAATAATCACCTACCTACGCTCCATTTAAAAAACAATCCTGGTGACCACTCGTCTCGACACGGCACCCCACAGAACACTATTATCCTAATTGTGGCACCCGCAACTGACAGCACCGCGACAATCGCTTGGGGTCTCGTCAATGAGCGCGTCTGTGTGAGTGTGCCGTTTCGAATGTAGTTTCTGTACTGGTCATATTAATACGGTGATTCTAGTGATCACACAAGATAAACTGCTTTATATTCGAGTCATTCGTCAGTCACCATTTCTGATACTATTGAAATCTTTGAAAACAAAAGAGGAGTTGAGTCTTTTAACAGAAGACATGTGGATAAATACCATGAAAGATTAAAACAGTGTTCTTGCTTACCTATTATCCAAATGCTTGGAGTCAGGAGGTGGAGTTCCACTGGTGCTGGAGGTAGACTTGGCGCTGAGGTCCAGCGGCTGTTCCGCGAGGTTGGGGGACGAAGACGCCGGCGCCTTCTCGCCCACCTCCGCTAGCCTGAGGAGAAGAATAACTGATAAGTACACTGGAGAAATAGCAATAGGAGGAATCTTATGAATAAGACTTGATAATATAGCTCTATCTATAAACCTTTTTATGATTTCGTTATAAGGATATTGTTAAGAGCTTTTTGGTGTAAAAAAAAAAATATATATATATATATACATATATATAATCCGTCCTAAAGGAACGTTGAAATATGAATCTTGGTTATATCCGGAAAAGTTTTTAAAGCTTTGATAATTTATGTCAGCTGTAACTCTCATGAAAACAAGAATAAATGAATTGTTTAAAATTCTGGTAAAATTTGATAGTTTATAAACAGTCTTACATATATATTTTCAGCCCAGAAATGTCCGAATATCATCAAGTCAAAGAAATAAAAACCGATTTCGAGAAAGTTTCCAGTTATAATATTAGATTACCTCCACGCATATAACATTTCATAACTTAAACACATTTCGTACGGCCTCCATAACATTTTGGAAAATTTTGGAAAAATAAACCCAAAATAAAATAAAACACTATCGGAAAATTTCCGAATTTTAAAATAATAGTACCATTGACACAATTACACACGATGCACTCGATAAAATTCGGTTGTCATTATAATATTCATATTCGTAGACGCGATGTTTTAATGAAAAATAAAAGGGTTATTCAAAAAATTGTGGGCTTATCTTTGAGATAAGAAAGAAGGGTTATTGGCTTGCTACTCTTCGTTGTAGTTTTTTTCAAGTGATATCTATTGTATTTGTAGATTTTATCAGATTTTGACCCTGTTTTTTTACTGATAAGTAAGCTAATAACACTAGTGAAAAATATTTACTGAATGCGTCAATATTTTCAATTCGACTGATGTATTCACAATTATTTTACAAAATATTTTTGAAATTAAATAAGCTTCATTTCTGATCGTTTACTGACAGTCGATAGCCTCTTCATGACTGGTTGAATAACACCTTGGTTTGATGAAAAATCATCGCAGTTTACTCGGAATTTTTGCGGGGTCTGTATTTTGTTAAAAGTCTCACCAAGTATGTGTGTATATTCAATTTTTTTTATGATTTCGTTCAAATAGACTTTCTTAATTTGTAAGTTCCTGAAATTACTCCTTCTATTTTTCTGAATTTGAATGTGGAAATACGAGTAAGTCTAGGGGAATATCAAAGAAACGATGGATGGACTGTGTGAAAGATTATATGGATCTAAAGGGGATGACTACCAAGATGACGACTAATAGAGAAGTATGGAAGAAAAATACATGTTGCGGCGACCACAAAATAAATTCGGATAAGGCAGGAGAATAATTATGATGATATTTTATATTTTCGGAATAGAGAATGGCCCTGAGACTATAAAGTGCAATATTGTCACAGCCATTAATTTTCAATAAACATTGAATGTCTACAAGTGAAATTCATTTGCACGTACGTCATTTATTCAGCTGTGCACCAATGTATGCAAAATGCGAGCTTTTGTTTAGGCATTTACATAATTTTAATGAAAAAGTGTGTCACAATGCATATTTTTTATGTATATTTCACGCTGTATTTTAGGTTCTTGACAGGTAAAGTAGAATGGCATACACTTACCTACCTCTATATTATTATGCTTATAAAAGTCTGAAAAGTACGTGCCTACTTTTCTTTTGTTTTAGTTTTCGATTTTGGTGTAAAAATCCCTATGAACTATTTTTCGTGTTTTTAGTGATTAATTTGGTTTTAGAGTTTTTATGCCGGCCATGACTTGGCTTCACATGGAATTATTTCTCAAGTATGCCGGTTTCCTCACGATGGTTTTCCTTCACAGTTTTTGAAGCAAGTGATAATTATACAATACGTACATCCAGTACTTATTTTACATGGAGCGACTGCCTATCTGACCTCCACAACCTAGGATACCCCTTGGTAAGACTGGTTGCCAGACTTTCAGGCTTCTGACGACCCGTAACGACTGTCAAAGATTTATGAATGACAGCCGGGACCAACGGCCTAACGTGCTTTCCGAGGCACGGAGGAGTCTTGGTATGTGAAGATGGTCACCCATCCACGGACCAACCCCGGCGTAGCAACCAAGTGTAGCTTAATCTGATGGATGGCCATGCGGCTGTTATTACTTAGCCACGAGCTCCTCAAGTATATTTATAGATATAGATAATAAAGTAATATTTGACATCAATGTCTAAACATAATGTGGACTGATACTTTTGACATTTACGCAAACACTCGAATAGATAAAGGTGTCAATGTCATGTCAATGTCAATTATTGTTGCTAAATCATTATCAGCATATTAATGTTAACTGCTGAACTTAGGCTCCCTAATAAACCGGCTATTAAGAACGATAATAGGAGACCATAGATATCCGTGTAGGAGATATTGAGATAACTAATCATCACGTATGGCAAAAAATATTGGTACAGTACGACACAACTTAGATGTAGCATCGGCAAAATTCGTAAAACCGATCACAATCCGAACTGAGTGCGCCTTCAAAATCACGAATCTTTATTACTGCTTTAGGTAAAAATGATCTTTCGAAAACACAATAACTTGTGAAGTTTTATAGCCGAATACATTCGTGAAATTGAAATGAATGAGTGCAAATTTTCAAATCTATGCTACATCTAAGTTGTGTCGTACTGTAATCCTTTTTTTTTAACATAACCTACATAACATAACAAAGTTAATAAAGAAAATGGATCAAAAGAAGAAACAAAGTAAGAAACAGTGGGACACCAGAGTTCAGAATGTGGAACAGAAGAAAGACGAGAGACGAAAGAAGAGGACAGAAAATACAATGTCGCCCATGCGCATGTGACCGCCCGTAATTTTCTGAATATTCATGAAAAAATATCGAAAATAAACTTCAAAAGGGGGGGTCTATCTATAACATTTTTCATGTTATTCAATTTTTAATTTTTTAAAGATTTGCTTTCTGTTTTTTGACACATCTCCGAAGTTTATGGGTCGATTTGGATTCTGTTTATTATTTCCAAAAGCTTATGAGTTGTTTTAACAGGTTAATTAAAATTTTTACAAAAAATTATCGACTACGAAAAAAAAAACGGAATCGAAGTAATTTTTTCGGTAAAAAATTGTGTATTTATTTTTTAAAAACTAGTGAAAAATGTTATAGATAGACCCCCCTTTTGAAGTTTATTTTCGATATTTTCTCATGAATATTCAGAAAATTACGGGCGGTCACATGCGCATGGGCGACATTGTATAGCTAAGAAAAAGAAAGAAAGAAGAAGTCTAAAATTATCAAAACATCGGTCAAAAGAGGGCGTGTCGTGATATAATAATCAACGAGCAGAACAGTTCTTGATAGCATCACACCTGTATTCCCCGAAGGGTCAGGCAGAGGTGTACCTATAGTACAACCACATTTCGCCAGTTATGTTTAAGTCCCATGTAATAGGGGCGAGCCTATTGCCATCAACCGGGCACTAATCCAGACTCCGGGCTGCTACTGAGAAATTCCAGATGGAAAAATCTCAATCACACTATGCCCGACTCGGGAATCGAAGCCAGCACCTCATGCTCAGCAGTAGCGTTTGCGACCACTGCAAACGAGGCAGTATGCGCTTTATTGCGCTGTTTTGATAAATTTACGATATTACTGTATGGCAATAAGAAATATGGCTAAGTAGTGAACTAAAATATTGAATATGAAATGCGTATATTAATATCATGACACCGAATATTTAGTTTTTAGATGTAAAAATGTATTTGAAAACTTGCCAAATGGCTTTTTTACACCAAAAACGGTTACAACATCAAATTTGCAATTCATTATTAATATTCTAGCTCGCTAGAATAAGAAATGTGGCAATATGGAAATAAGAAATGTGACTAACTAAGTACCTAGAATATTGAGTATGAAATGCAATAATTAATATCTTAAAACCGAAAATTTTGTTTTAAATGTAAAAAATGTGTTTAGAAACCTTCCAAATGCCTTTTTTACACTTAAAACGGTTACAACATCAAATTCAGTGTTATAATATTGATATTCTAGGTACTTAGTTAGCCACATTTCATATTTCCATACAGTAATATTGCCAAAATAATCAAAACAGCGAAATATTTGACAGATGTTTGCGACGTTGCCCACTTTCTGTCTAAACGCTTTTAAGTTCATATACGAAACAGCTTCATATCTAAGGAACACGATTAATGATCAATATTCGTGATCTGCAGTAACATTAGGAGTTCAAAATCGTGATGGTATATTATGATAATATCTAGAATCGTCCAATGTGGCCTTGATCGAACCTATCTGGTGCATCTAAATTAATGATTCTAATTATTTGTCTTTTTTGCTAGTCTCTACTACTACACTCTATCAAAAATGAAAACAGTATCTATATCTATACTTTATATTAAACATTTTTAATATTTATATTATATATTTTTTTTTTACAAAAATATATATGAAGCTGAAGAGTTTGTCTGTTTGTTTGCTTGAACGTGTTAATCTCAGGAACTACTTGTCCGATTTGAATTCTTATGTAATTCTTTCAGTGTTAGATAGCCCATTTTTCGAGGAAGGCTATAGGCTTATATATCATTACGCTAAGACTAATAAGAGCGGGGCACCAATGAAGAATGTTTCAAAATCGGGGTTTTTTTTTAGCGTTAGCCCCAAGTAACTATTCCACGCGAACGAAGTCGCGGGCAGAAACTAGTAATCTATAATATCAATTTATGTGCGTTAGTCTCGCAAAAACTCGAAAATGGCTCGAATAATTTGAATTTTTTTTTTTTTTTTTTTTCCCCTCAATATAGTTTAAAATAAAGAAAATTTGGAAAAACCAAAAGGAACAGCCAAAATATAAAAAAAAAACTAAATTTTGTATGGAAATTGCCGACGTGGTACGAAGTTCAACTAATACCAATTTTATGAATTCCGAATAAAAGCTCTTATTCATGTAAATGTATACAAGTTGAAAAAGACAATACGATCTTATGACGTCCCAGTCTGCAATTTTTTTTTACCAAATACACCGTGACATTTTAGTCGTTGTACAAAAGCAGCCCACTTCTTGTATCCAATTACTACTAAACATTCATAAATAAAATAAAATAAATAAATTCATATATAATAAATTCATATTATATTGTAACAATTTTTTAATTGCTCCTAGAGGTATTTTATGTCGGGTACATTGACTGGCCCTTTGTAAAGACGACTAATATGTCACGGTGTACATTCAATGATTTAGTCACTAATTAAAGATTGGCAAAACCCATAGAAATTTCTTTCTTATATCTATGGCAAAACCCATTGCCAGACCATCACTAATCACATCAGCTTGTTTAAAAAAAAAAAAATTTTTTCTATGTTAAGATGCATCAAAACACTGACTCTAAAGCTGTTTTCAGACCAGCGCGATTTGTCGCGCGACGCGACACGAACAATACAAAACTTTACGGTATAACAATAACCGGTGTCGCGTCGCGCGACAAATCGCGCTGGTCTGAAAACAGCTTTATTGCCATTTTATTTATTGTCATTTCCACATGGTACCTATAAGCCCTGAACTCCATAAAACTGTAAATAATATTTACAAAGCCAGTAATTTTATCAAGTGACTTCTAATAGCATAACATAGAAACAATATACGAAAAACATGTGGGAGTCGTAATCATATATTTATCACACGATATTTGTATAGTTTTTCAGTAATATTTGCTTATCCTTTCAACCTACAGCCGTTTTGGCGACCTTTATCGTCCTATTTGTTAAATATAATTGTGTTTTTGTGTTAACAAAGTATAACAGAATTGCTATGAATCAACCTTTTGTTGTTTTTCATATAGCTGCTATTGTTAGCGTTATTTATCAAATTAATTTTATTTGTTTTGTTTAATTTTGTAGCTATGTTAATAAGGACACGGTTGATACTATTAGGTATATGTGAAGTGTTGTTGTCACAAGTTGTTATTTTAAAATGCTATTTAATTTGCTTTAATAAAAAATAAAAATAAATAAATTACTGGATTAGCTGCTGCCTGCCGCTTTGCCGGACGCTAATTCTTTTTCTAAAATACTATTAAGTTACTCCTTATAATATCAGCTACCTGTCAGTGAAAGTCCCGTCAAAATCGGTCTAGCCGTTTCGGAGATTAGCCGGAACAAACAAACAGACAGACCGAGAGACAAAAATTTATGATTTGTTTTTTTTTTAAAGTATACCTACTTTCATATGCCTTAATATCAAGCCTTGTTTCCCTAAAGGGTTGGGTAGAGATGTAACTATAGTACTTCAACCCACAATTCGGTTTATTTATTTATTCGCTTTCATAAGCATTTAGTACAAAGCTGTTATTTTGACATTACAAACAGACAATTCAATTTTATTATAAGTTGGTAGATGTTATTTTCGAAAAAAAAAATCCTCACTATGGTTTCCTTCACCGTTTTGTGAGCAGTGGTTATGAAATTATTTACGAAAAGTAAAGCGCCTCCCTGGGTTCAATCCGACGACCTACAACTCGTGAGTCGGGACCGTTACCACTGGGTCACCACTGCTCTTGTAGACTAGTCTTCTAGTAGACGAGAAGCGTAGGTAATTGTCAACCTACCTATAATATTTAATCGACATTTACCGTTAAAAGAGGGCAAAGGCACGGGGTTCTGATAGCTTAGTGGAGTAACCGTCAGCCTGCCAAGTAATAGGTCTCGAGTTCGAACCCAAGGCACGCACCTCTGACTTTTCAAATTCATGTGCGTGCGTATTGTATAATTATCACTTATTTCAAAAACGGTGAAGGAAAACATCGTGTGGTTAACAGCATGCCTGAGAGATATTTCCCGACGGCATGTGAAACCATGTCATAGGCTCATGATGGGCGGCTTTAAAACTCTGACACCAGGTCAGTTAGTTAGTCACTAAGCACACAAAAATAAGAACAGTTAAAAGAGTGTGTTCCACATTCGGCCTAGGACAACACCATAAAACTTAACATTATCGTATTAATCTTACTTTTATAGTTCTCATACCAACCGAGTACCTTCACCCTTTATTACATCAGAGTAATGACAGCTGTCATGGCCGCCTAATTTCAAATGATTATATCTCCGGGCGTTACTTAGAACGCATTCACACTACGCTTTTTAAAAAAAACCTGACGCGCGTTTACTTAAACTAAATGCGATGCATTCTCCAAGATATTTAAAACACACTCATCAGGTAATTATTTTTATTTAATTATTATGATTAAAAGTACTTTAAGTGTTAATCCAGGTAAACAATGATTAAATCCGTAGTACATTGTTTTCATATAATAACTCTATTGATTTTAGCGCGCGCCAGTAAAGCTCCAAGTCGGCATGGTTTTTTCCGACATCTTCAACAATCATCGTCATATTTCAGTCAATTTACACAAAACCTTAATGAATTATACACTTAAACCTTCCCCATGAATCAATCCGTGCATTGGTGGATTTTATAATATAAAGTGATAATAATAATTCACAATATTTTTAAACCTTTAAAGAGGCTCACAAATTCAGTCCTACATTTGTATCAACACAAACGAATTATACCTAAATGAAGATGCTTAAAATTGACAGTGTAAATGAGTAGAAATAGTAATATGAAAACGAGCGTTTATAGCTTATTGAGCTCAAGCTCAAAGCATTTATTTAAATTAGACCATTTACAGGCACTTTTGAATTGTCAAAGGAGTCGGTCAGTCAGAAAAGTTGCCCATTCCAAGGCGTATTAGGCTCCTATGGAGAAGAACAGACAAGAAACTCCACCGACACTCTTTTAAATTATATAGTTACAAAAATATTAGTTACATCGTTAGTTTTGAATTTACAATTATTTGTGAGATCGAAGTAAAGAGGCGAGCACGTTAGCAACCATTTCGGGGCAGCAAACGCGCGTTTCTAAGCCGCGCGACTTCTCCGTACACAAAACCGCGTCGTGTGCCCAAACCCTTACATCTACATAACTTGCACTGTAATAAACCTTTAGTACGAAACAGTATGCGTCATGCTAACCATTAATTTTATAATTATCTGACAATGACAGGAATACCTTGAACTCTGCTGAACCACTTTTGAAAAGGTCGCGTACAAGAACGGTTTATGTAAATGTTTTGAATGTGACCTAAAATAGGTCACTTTGGGTTGAAGTTATGGGTGTTTGTAGATGTGTAAATTGTCTTTGGAACTCTGTCAAATAGAAAAATAATTTTCATGAAATGTTGTTCATTATACCTATGTATAGGTAGTATTTAAACTGCTGAGACTCATCCTCATTACTAGAATTTAGATATTCAATACTTTTTTTTTACGCAACCGTTTTGGATGCGGTTTTCCCCATCATTTAGAGAATTAATCATAGTTTAATTTATTTATTTTGCATCGTTTGGCTGCCTGTCCACCGGAGCGGAGAGGTGTGGAGAGGAGCGGAGATGTGTCAATATTAACCAATAGAATCAAAACTCCGCTCCAGAGGTGCGATTCTATTGGTTAATATTGGCACATCTCCTCTCCTCTCCTTTCCTCTCCTCTCCAGTGGACAGGCAGCCTTAAGATTGAACTTTCATATAATATAGATATTTTGATGTTTAGTCAAGTCGTAAAATCGTCCGAAGCAGGGACGAGTCGCTAGTATTAGATATTGAACAAGTGCTTCTTACTAACATGTCTGAAAAACTGCGCTAGTAGTCAGCATGCTGATATGTACTAGAAAAGACCATGATATAATTTTTAAGCATGTGTATTAGTAGCTTTACAGCCGAACAGAATCCCAAAGTTCTATACCTCTACCTTACAGTCGAATTTCGTGATTGATCGACTTTCTGTAATCCGGCCGAGTTGAAATTTGACTAAGTATTAGCTCTGATGACAGTTTGTTCTACCTATATGATGGAGACAGCAGATAGCAGCATATCTTCTCCTTACATACTTCTCAAGCCATGGTTTAACATACTTATTTATCTTTAATTTCTGTTTACAAAACTGTCGAAGGTATCTCCATTTCAATACCCATACCTCTACTGAAAACTACTATTCTGTGTCACAGAAACTGAATCAATTCCTATTCGAGTCAGCGTCTATTGTGTGTAGTACTATTGGAACACAATGTCTTCTCGCTGAATTTCCATCGCTAGCAAGTTGCGGCATTTTAACGTCTCCGTGTAATGAACGGAGACATTGTCGAACTGAACAGGTGATGGCCAGAGGGTTGAGGGACGAGAATATTGCGATATGAAAACGATCTAGTTGACCCAATACACATCTAATAATTAATAATAATATTGAATTGCTTGAATTACTTAGCCCTCTTTTTCTCTCCTCATTTTGCTGTGTCCGACAGGGTCCATCTATGTAATACATATGGAATGCAATAAAGAATCGAGTATTGAGTGTTGAAAGTGTAAAATTAAAACGAGAAATATGACGAAAACAATGAAAAGATTAAGAAGTAGAAGAAGAACAAGGAGAAAAGGTCAAGAGAAAGAATTGGAGATGATTCATAATTTGCTGAAAGACCAACATCGTTTTTGGGCTTCATACACTAACAATAGTTTACGAAACTTAAGATAAAGTGTAACTGTTATACATATATAGGATTGTTGATTGAGTTTTTGTTTCCAATTTTGTAAAACTTAAATACTAAAATAGATTCTACAATTCTATGAACTGATAAAAAGTACCTATTGATATGACAATATCAGTTTTTTATAGTATATTTTTTACTTTTGGTGGTTCTACAATTTTACGAAATTTTCCGCCAAATGCGAAAAGAAAACCGTTTCTCCATTTCCACTTCAAAATTAAAACCGTCTTAAATATCGCTTCCATATCGTTTTATTTCTCGTTCCTCCCCATACCAGTGTTGGTGACAGACGTGTCCGCCTCACAAAGACCTCGGCGTGATGGTATTGTGTGTATTCTTAGAGACGTGGGCTCAATACTGAATTTTTACGACATTTTGTGATTTTAGAGTTGGGAAAGTCTGATGTATTGTTGGCACAACTTGGGAATGCCCTTTATCCACATGTGAGGCACATGTAGCTTAATAGTTGAAATCTAAGGAAGCTTTAAAAAAAAGCTAGTCGGTCTAAAGAAAGAAATTACAGACATAAATGTAGAAATTTTACATAAGGTTACACAATGGGTGATTTATTAATTAATTATCTGATTATATCGATAAGTATTCTTAATTTTTGAGTTGAGATTTTGTTCTAGAGATGTCGTTTATTTTAAGGTTTTGCCAGCTTAGAAGGAGTTTACCGCCAGATCTATCTTGCTAACAGTACTTTATAAAATGTTCGGTGCCACTAAACGACACGAAAAACTTTCACTTTTTAAAATCTTTTATGAACTTAAAATAACTTCCTTTATCATTAACAAAGCTTATCAAAGATATAAACCTTCCAAAAATATTTTCACACTGAGCTCCTAACGTACTACCATTCAAATTCAGTTCCGTAAAATATCGCAGATCTCTCGTTCCCTACATAGCGTCGCCTAGGCTCTCACAAAGCTGTTCAGATGTTATTGTGCACTGTGCACACTTCTTGGAGACACGTGTCCGTCCTGAATTTGTGATACTTTCTGCCCATTGATTTGTTAAGCTGTGTCATATTTTGAGATACGATTTTTTTATAGAAATGTTATATATTTGGGGCAAGAGACTTGAAAGTTTTGCTGATAGAGTCAATGTTGGTAACTTAGCTTTTAGTTTACTTGACAAATTGTAGGTAGGTGCTTCGAGGAGTGCAAATAAAGAACATGAATTTGAGACGATTCTCGATACACATTGAAAGAATAATATATATATCTGAAGATCGATTAATTGGAAAAGTTCGCTCGAGAGATCTAATTAAGGAGTTGTTATACGTAAATACTTATACAGGGTGCCAGGGATATCGACGCGAAGCCTGTTAATATGATTCTGAACGACCCTGCGATGACATTTTTCGAAAAAATCCATCATATTTTTTTTTTTTATCTGCTGTTTCATAGAAAAGTGCAATACCTACGCGGTCAAAATGTATGGAACAGCAGATTTTTGGTAACAGGCTTCGCGTCGATGTCCTTGACACGTGCTTGAAACCTTGTAGGTATACCGTAACACAGAGAAGGAAAACGAATTACTTAATTGTTATCATCGATAATATATGCTTTTATCAATTTCTTCAGTATTTTATATACTTATGTTTTTAGGTTAATAAGAGCCTCAAAAAAAAAACTATACTACGACAAGTATCCCGATCAGTACCAACCCTGATGATGGCATTTTCATACAATATGAGCGTTTTATATTTTTACAGGCGATGACTCTGAGATGAAGATTAATAGAGATGTATGGAAAACAAAGATATACTGCGCCATCACCATCGTCTACCTGCCCTTTTCATCGTCTAACTGTTGGGGTCGGCTACCAGTCCTACCGGATTCAAGTGAACACAAGACAGAAGACACATCGCGCCGACCCCAAGTAAATTACTAAAACGTGCGAACAGGAACCTGCATACTCTTTAAAGTTAACCTAGCACTTTCCTACTATAAACCATCTATTCACCTACAAAATAATCCTCAAAAAACACAAAGAAACACATATAAATAAGTCTTAAAATCTGTTTATACAGTCAAAGGAACGAATCTCTCAGTGAAGGCGGGACGGAACTCAGATTGTCGGTGGCATATCCGTTGTAAGTAGCAATGTGTCTGTGGCTTCTTATACAGCGATAAGAGATTTAGATACACGGTGTTTTAAGGGGGTAAGCAGGGGGGTAGGTGGTGAGAGGGAATTCGATCTTTTAAGAGTTGGAATTGGACTTTTGATAACTATAAGAACTGTATCGTCAGAAGCAGTGGTAGTTCAGTGGTGTGACCGTTGGACTGTCATGTCATAGGTTTTGAGTTTGAACGTCTGACTTTTCTGATTCATGTGCGTAATGTATAATTATCACTTGCTTCAAAAACGGTGAAGGAAAACATCGTGAGGAAAACGGCATGCCTGAGACATATTTCTCGAAGGAATGTGACGCCAAGTCAGAGGTTTTAAAACTCTGACACCAGACGAAAAAGAATGAATGAAGAAAGAAGTGACAGAAAAGAGTTTTGGCAGAAGACCAAAGAGATTGTTTCGAGCTAGAAATTGAGTTTTGATAAATGGTTGGTTAATGATACTGTGGTTACAGAAGTTATACGATTAATTAGAGGCGTGCATGCATTACAAAATTGGACATACACAATATAGGCGGAAATAGATATTAATGCCCGTTTCAACTAACCTTAGACGACAGTTAAATTAATGCTTAAGAGGGTTTACGTCGTACGGCATTTCATACAAACTTTCAAGCCCTTGTTTTCCGAAATGACTGAACCGATTTTAATGAAACTTCATACGCATATGCAGGATAGAAAGGTCTAAAAACTTAGTTAAGAACATTTTCGAAATGTCTTATTTAAGAACAGATAACTTGAAATCTCTGTTTCTATGGAAAATTTAAAATCGGTCGAATTTGGCTATTTTTCGAAAATGCTACATTCGGAACAAATTTTTCTGTGACAGACGGACATACAGAGAGACACAAGAGATCCTACAAGGGTTCCGTTTCTTAATTCGCACGTACGGAAACTTCAAAGGCAAAGATATAAATACTGCAGTTTTTATTGAAAACTAAATATTAACTAAATCTAGAGTCTACTTAATTATTCAAACTAAACAAATACTTAAAACAATTTACCTTAACAAACATTTAAATATAAACAAAAGATCGTTTGAATATTATGACGTCACCTGTCATGGCGGAGATGCACCAACAACAATGGCGGCCGCGGTGGCGCGAATTCAACTAAACGTATTTAAATTACAAATTGTGAGCCTTGAGGATGCACCTGATACTGAATACGTATGTAAGTACTCACAGAATTGTAATAGGTACTGTTCGTTTGATAAACGAGGCTTCTACGATGTGAATAGAACTGTAGCACTTAATAAATGATCCTCAAAGCAAATGTAGTCTTAAAAGTTGTTCTATGAATAGCTGCAGTAGATCAAGACCAGGCTACTTGTTTTTCTGCTAGCAACAGGGCCAAGTCTTGTTTAGTATTAAGTATACATACGTATAAATACAAATAAATGATTATCCAAATATACCTATTTTATTGGTGACTTTAGACTTTAAGTGTTCATAAGGATCTACTAAAATAAATAAATAATAAGTAGTTTTCAAAATTACTCGTTAAGTAAGCAAACTGAAAACATATTATGTAGATACTTGGATGTAGGTACTTGACATAAAAAAGATACATTGTTAAATGGTGACTTAAGGCTCCCGCAGACAGGCGCGATGCGACCGTGGGTCGCGACTCTGGTAGAACAATTCTGTGAAAAGTTGACAACAACCGGCATTAAAAAAAGACACTACAAAGTCAAAAATAACTTTAAATTCGGAAGTCGGTGGCAAGAAATGAAAATTCAAAACCAAAGATACCGACTTCCAAAATCAAAGTTATTTTTGACTTTGTAGTGTCTTTTTTTAAAGCCGGTTGTTTTTTTTTATATTAGACGTTGGCCGTACCATTTAGGTCTGAATAGAAATAGATTATCTACTGTAGATCTCAAACAATTTGGTCAACCTTAAAGGTACCATTCCGTACCCGACCGGAGGCGGCAACTGCCTGCGACATGTCACCGCGTCATGTCGCTGCATTCATGATTCCGAACCCGACCAGTTGGTAGATAGAAAATACAAAAAGGAGTTATCGCTCGAGCGTTGGCGGCACTACTAGTCTGCGGTCGAGCTACACGTGTCGTCTGCGGTCGAGCTACACGTGTCGTCTGTCGCTCGCCCGTAACTGCAAAGGACATGTCGCTAGCATGGAAGGTATTTAAGGAAGAATGGGACCTTAACGAATACAGGCGATGCAGTATGATATAGTACTGCCAAGAATATTATCTTAGTCACACTCAAACGATAGCTCAACATTGATTTTTCTCATAGAACTCTTGGAGGATGTTATAGCTAAAACAAAGTTTATTGCAGCATCCATTTTCACAATAATATTGTTGAAATTAACAGTTTATGGGAATAAAAATAAGAAACACTATTTTTCTCATACTTATGTAGTCTTGAGACCAGTGGTAACGGCCCCGACTTACGAGTTTTTGGTCGTGGGTTCGAACCTACGCAGGCGCTTTACTTTGTGTAAATAATTCATCACTACTGCTCTCAAAACGGTGAAGGAAAAAATTTGTGAGGCAACCGGCATGTCCTAGAACCGAAAATTCGAAGACATCTGACATCTACCAACCCGCACTGGGCCTGCGTGGTAGTATACAGCCCACTCCCTCTCGAAGAGAGGAGGCATGAGTCCCAGCAGTGGGAACATTATAGACTGATTATGCTATGAGTAGTCTTCAAGTAGTGCACCTACCTGTCGAAGGTATTGTAAATCAAAATAATTGGCAAATGTCCAGACTTCGTCTAGTGGTGGTTGTATGCTGGTCACATCACCAGAAACGCTATGAATTCCAATACGAGGCAAGCGAAGGTTTGATTTTAATACAATTGACTTTAGGGGATTTGGTTAATAATTTATAGTGTTCATTTTATCGATTCGAATGTGTGAATTAGTTCGACTATCTCAGGTACCAATGTTAATTTATTGTTCTTGGGCATTACTGCCAGAGAATAAGCCTTACAAATGACGATATTATTATTGAAGTACTTACCTATGTCAAATCTCGAGACAGTCAGTCTCATAACTGACTTCGCTGTCTGGTTAATTTATAAACCACGGCATCAGCTATTCTCGTATAACGCAAAAATCCGCCTGGCTAGCTACCACCATCTTATCTGAGTCTGTCGCCATAACAATAATGCAGCCTACAGCATTTATTATTTATTTATTTATTTATATATACTTTATTGTACACCAGATAAAACATTACAAAAAGAAAAAGTAATACACTACAAAATATTCAATAGCAATAGCATTGTTGTGTTTCGGCAGTTAGAGATAAGATAGTCAGTTCCTCTGTCGTTGAGGATTCCCGGTGAAGCTCGCTTCCACCTTCGGCCTGATCATCACTTACCATCAGGTGAGATGCAGGCTAAGAGCCTCCAAGTCGAAGAAACAAAAAATCAGTAAGCGAAGTAAAGAAACAAAATTTTCATGGATCATCAATAACTGCCTAGCCTTTTCCCAATATGTTGTGGTCGGGTTAACCGGCTGCAGCTGAATACTAGTAAGTATTTTACCAAGAGCGACTGCTTATCTGACCTCCAAAACCCAGTTACTGGGTTGTCCCAGTGGACCAGTATTATAAGACTGAAGACTACCGGTAACGACTGTCAAAGATATACAAATATCAGCCGGGGCCAACGACTTAACGTGGTTTCCGAAGCAGGGATAATTTTCATGGGATAACAAAATGAATCTCAATAAAAATATATTAAACCTAGGTAATTTGTGGTCTGAAGGAAAGACCAATCCAATGGCCATTAATGGCAATGAAGAATGAAGACTCCTTTTTAGGAGATGTCTATGTATGGAAAGACACAAAAATAGTCATGGGTTGAGTTGATTCATTGATTGATGATTTAAATAAACAATAGTGCTATGTAGAGCAAGGCTGCTATGATACACTGCTGACCTAGCAAGCCTTTATTTTTAAAGTTGTCTCCGAAACGGGAAGTTCTCATTTCAACTCTGCTCATCTCTGAGTATTTCGAATGAACTAGGAAGATATCTAAAAGGGTAGAGTAACACACTTACGAAATAAATTCTTAAGAGCGTTCATTCTAATAGTGGTCAAATATTTACCTGTTTTGATTAATTTGGCGATATTATTGTATGGAAATATGACAATCTCTAACTAGTGAACAAGAATATTAATAATGAATTACAATTTTATTATACTTACTACTGAATTTGATGTTGTAACCGTTTTAGGTGTAAAAAGTCGTTTAGAAAGTTACCAAATACTTAAAAAAAATCTAAAACGAAATATTCGGTGTTACGATATTAAGTATTGCATTTCATTAATCAATATTTTAGTTCACTAGTTAGCCATATTCATATTTCCATACAGTATTATTGCCAAATTAATCAAAACACCGAAATATTTGACATCTATTTGCGACGTTGCCCATTTTCAGAATTCTCCCGTGCATAATGTTTGAACCATTTGTCAATTGTTGAACTGTCATAATAAAAGACATTGAGTTTGACAGGCTGCAAGCTTTAGCCACAATCTGACGAACTATTTTGAAGAAAGAAGCAAACCATAATCACAATAAACAAAGTGAGGATTGCAGTCTAAAAATAATATTCTGATCGCATTTCAAGGATAGCTTTGTCTATGAAAGGAATACTAGTCTCCACCCACGACTTTGCTTGCGTCTACTTTTATAAAAGAAGTAAGAAATGGGTCAGGGTCTAGGATCTTCCCACTTCTTGGCCACTGACACGAAACCTTAACCAAGTACTTACTTTAGACATTCAAGTCTTTGATTAAAAGATACTAAATATAAATGTACAAACCTATCAAAGAAACCTGACTAACAGGATATAGCTTGTAAATGAATCAAGCCGATCTGTCCGCTATTTCAAATCTTTTTAATCTTTTTTATGAAAATTGCATCGCAAATATGGATGTTGGATTATTCAATGTCGAACTGGATGGAAGAAAAAAGCTATTAACAGTCCTTTTAAGATTTTCTCCTCTTGTAACGGTCTGATCTATCTGTAAAATTTGTATGTATTTTACTGTGCGTACCTACATAAATAATAAAATAAATAAATAAAATAAATAAAATAAATAAAATAAATAAAATAAATAAAATAAATAAAATAAATAAAATAAATAAAATAAATAAAATAAATAAAATAAATAAAATAAATAAAATAAATAAAATAAATAAAATAAATAAAATAAATAAAATAAATAAAATAAATAAAATAAATAAAATATATAAATAAAAAGGATAACGCACACAGCAAGGTTAGTAACGGGGTAGACTGCACTGGGTGCGCCTGACTTAATATTAAAATAAGCATCATGGAGGCCGAGAAGTCTTCCAAATGATGCTGTTCTTTAGCCTAAAGCACCAAGCCCAAAGGATCAAAGTTCACAGGCTACCATTGTTAATCAAGTATCAAACATTAATCGCTTATTGTTATACAAAATCTTTGGCTAAAAGGTACTGATATTTCGCCTTAAACTTTATAAATTCAATGCCGTTAGAATGGCACCATTCATACGATGTATAATTTTGTGATCGTCGTAAATCCTTTGGGCTAGCCTTGTGCCCCCTTAAGGTGATGCGAGTCCTTGCTGTTTCATACAAAACAATTCTCCTTACATCCACAAGTCACTACATTAATATTTTGGAATATTGCTTGACTTCTTCCGCTCCCAATAACAATTTTTGTTTTTGTCATCTATCTAGAGTTGCAATTATTTCAGAGTAGTTTTTTTGTTTGTCGAACGCGCTTATCTCTGGAATTGAAAAATCTTATTGCATTTGATAGGCCAATTCTTGAGGAAGGTTAAAAGCTATTTAACACCATGCCAGGACTCTTAGGAGCCGAGCAAAACGACAAATAGTCAGAAAGAACGGCAAGCGAAAACGAAGTAAAAGCGCGGGCGGGCGATGCGATGTGACGGTTGGGTCGGGGGCCGAAATTTTACGCGGACGAAGTCCCGTACAGAATCCCGTAGCTACTTAATGTAAAGGAATACGTATTATTTTGTATGAAACATTCCATACGCATCCACCTTAATATTTATAGGCACACTTAGAGCAAACCGCCTTTATTGAGGTCAAGGTGTTCTCTATTCATTGTTGATTTTTCACTCAATAATAAAATCATGGTGTTTGTAAAATTGTACGTTAGCTACATCGTGAATTATGGTTATGATCCTTGACTGGTTGAATGGAGGTAATATTATACCTAACAGACTGTTTTACGCTGTTTTGAACTAATCTTGGTAGGGGCGAATGTTCTGAATCTGACATAGACGAATCAACATTGAAGGATGTAAGTAAAATCAATCTAGAATTCACTTCCGATTTGGCACAGAACAGACATTAACCTTTGAGGAAGAATCATTGCTTTATTTCCTTCTACTAACTAAGCGATTCCTCTCATGCATTAGGTACGGTTTGCCCAAACAGCTTTGCCGTCGTGTCAATAACAAAGAAGGAAAACATCGTAAAGAAACTAGTATGTCCTAGAACCAAAAATTCGACAGTAGATGATATCTACCAACTTGCACTGGGCCCGCGTCGTGAATTACAGCCCACTCCCTCTCGGAGAAGTCTGTTTCCCAGCAGTGCTTACATGCTATGTGTCAATTTAAAGATTCTTAACTCTCTACCTCTTGATTTTATAATATATCTATCGATTTGGTCAGCTGCATAATTGCGTATAAATTGTACTTAGGTATATGTGTTTGTCGTTATAAATATCTGTCGGTTACTGACTGTTATTGACTTTTCCAATAATATCTATAAACAAAATTATAATCTAGACTCACCTATCGGTCTGCCTCTGCACCAGCCGCTGCATCATCCAGGGTTGCGACAGCGGCGGCGGCGGCACCAACCCGCTGCCGAGCGCAGCCAGCGCCGTCAGCATCTGCTGAAACTGCACACACATGTCTGTGTACCCCTGCTTGTAACATAGCTTAGGATTAACATACAGAAAATATGGGAGAAGCTGAAGAAGAGAAGATGCTGTCAGAAGAGTTACAGGATAAAGAATTCGGGAGGGCTGAAACTGCACACACATCCCTGCTTGTAACATAGCTTAGGATTAACATAAACAAAACATGGGCTCAAACTGAAGAACAGAAGATGCTTTCAGAAGAGTTACAGGGTAAAGAAGTAAGGAGGGCTGAAACTTCACATACACCCCTGCTTGTAACATTGCTTAGGGATTAACATACAGAAAATATGGGAGAAGCTGAAGAAGAGAAGCTGCTTTCAGAAGAGTTACAGGGTAAAGAAGTAGGGAGGGCTGAAACTGCACACACCCCTGCTTGTAACAGGATAGGATTCGTATTAAGGTAATGTGGATAATAGATACGGATCCTTAGCAGCTGAACAGACTGCAGAAGTGGACGGTGCTGTTGGCACGAATTGCGATAGTAAGAGGTTTTTAATAACGAGGAAAAAGCTGTTTTTTAACATAGTTATTAACAATTAAGAGAGTTACAGGAATGTAGAAAGAAAGATGTAGGAATAATAATCGTATACGCAGAGATAAAGACCAAAACTATTTGAGTGCCCTTTAAAGGACCAATTGGTGAAAAGCAAGGTTTTAAAAAAGGGAATGTTTTCAAGATCATCGTCAAGTAAATGTGATAAAGCTTCGAAAAAGTTCAATGCTCATACGAGAGATGACTTTCGCATGACATAATAAAAATTCGTTGATATGAATTTCTTTTCGACCCTTTTCTTTTCCTACTGGTTTCCTGATATTATTAATTATTGCATCATAACACGTTTTTGTCATTGTAACGATTATCAAGTATAATAAGACAGTTAGTAATGTCTCCCTAACTACTTGTCTTGTCGATAATTGGATGTAAAGGAGACATCGGTATTCTACACTCTACAGCTCCGGCAAAATGATTCAACAGTAATTCTGGTTTCTATTCTTGAACCTGGTCCTTATGTACCTCTAATAGAATGCTCAGTAACATACCTGCGCTATAGTCTGCGGGTTCTGCGCCTGCAGTTGAAGCAGGTGCTGCAGCAGCGGCGGCGCCGACGCCGGGCTCTTCGCCCCCGACACCGAACTGCTGTCCGACTCCGATGCGGGACTCTGTGGAAGAAGATACAGAAGTATGATAAAAAAAAATTGAAATATCCTCTCGTCCGAATTTTGGTCACGGCGGCCAATCTCAACGGAGAATAGCCTTCGGTGCAGGAGATCTTATAGTTCACAAGTGTATGCGCAGACACAGGTGCACTATCTGACCCTTCACTCTCTATAGTCTGATAGGACGGCAATCCAACACGACCGGAGAGAGATCAGGCGCAGAACCAACGGCTTTACGTGCTTTTCAAGGCACGGTTGTATCACACGGCCAACTTTCAAACGCCGGGCTGCGGCTACTAAGAAATTAGGAAAAACCCAAAATACTTTGTCCGGCATGGAAATTGAACCCAGGTGCTCACTCTCAGCAGTCGCCCTTGCGACCACGAGATCAACGGGGAAGGTAATACAAAAGGAGTAGGATGGATGGGTATTATGTATGTTAAGAGAGAGGTGGGCTGGTTCGAATAACCACCAAGGGCCGCCATGGCCCGCGCACAATGGTCCACCTTAAGGAGTGCGGAAACCAAACCCCATAATATAGAACATAGAGTATGTAAAGACCAAAGAAACCACTGGGCCACCACTGCTCCCGATAATGACTACAGAAGTATATTTAGTTGGTATCATGTGTCTGGGAAAAGAATTACGCAGAAAAAGATGGTTTTGGTAACATATAGGGTCGTTTAACAGACACTAAGTAATCTTTATACACACAAACTTGAACTTAGGGCTTGTACACAAAACTGTAAATCGGCTCGATGCGAATTCGCAACACAGCAGTTTCAGAAGAAAATCTTAGAGTGCCGTCGCTGATTTTTGCGATGCGACGTCGCATCGCAAGTTTTATTTACAAGCACAATAACAATGAAGAAACAAATATTTCTAGTTTAAAAGACTTTTGAGAAGAAAGTGACAGTTTATATTATATTCAATTATTCATGTTTAGTAAGAAAAAATTGAAAGAAGGAAACTAGGGCCCTAGGAGGACATATACCTACTGACCTTATTGGTGATGTTCTTCAGAAAGGACAGGTACGTAGTACTCGCAACCGGACAGCATATATGACCATGATTTATGAACGTAAACGAGGCAAAAGGAGTATGTAAGGATCGTAGCATGTGGCGTTCTGTATAGTTTCTGCGTACCCCCATGGGAAGAAAGCGTGAGTTTATGTGTATGTATGTGTAAATTGAAAGAATTGAGCACAAAAGGCTTGAAATTGAAACAAACTAATTCTATAGTTCTACAACCACATTAACAACTTTCACACAATTACCATTCATAAACCCATATTTTCCTCATTCACAAATGGTTCAAGACAAACACTATTCCTAAAATTAGATTTGAATTTGAAACTGTATTACCGGAACAAATTCTACTTCGATTTCATTTAGAAAATCAGATTCATTTCATTGACCCGGTAGCTAACTTTGATATTGACCGATATTCGGGGCATTGCAATTACAATTGGAATTGTTTCTACGATTTCTAGGTTTTAATAGCATTTGCCTATTCATGGCTAAGTTATACCAGTCGCACGGGTCGATCCATCAGGCTAAGCTACGCTTGCCGGGGTTGGTCCGTGAATGGGTGAGAATCTTTACATACCGAGACTCCTCCGTGCCTCGGAAAGCACTTTAAAAGCCGTTGGTCCCGGCTGTCATTCGCGGACTTTTGACAGTTGTTACGGGTCGTCAGAAGTCCAAAAGTCTGACAGCCAGTCTTACCAAGGGGTATTGTATTACCCAGTTACTGGGTCATGGAGGTCAGATAGGCAGTCGTTTCATTTATATAAAAAAACTGGTATTCAGCGGCTTTCTTTTAGATTGGAAACCGGCACCAACATAGTTGGGAAAAGGCTAAGCAGATTGATTGATAAGCGTATATTTATTTCATACAGCATACCTGAATTCCCCACTAGGTTAGGCACCCCCACATTTCGCGAGTTATTTTTAAGTCCCATTTAAAGACTGCGAGCCTATTGCCATAAACCGGGCACAAATCCAGACTCCGGGCTGCTACTAAGAAATTCCAGATGGAAAAGTCTTTGCCTCACCCGGGAATCGAACTTCATGCTCAGCAGTAGCTCTTGCGACCACTGCACCAACGAGGCAGTTCTTAAGGTATTATAACATGGATGTGGTTATCGCAAAACACAGCTTGTTTTTGCAAAATCAAGCGTTTTCGTTTGGTATTCTAACAAATTGCATTCTATTCTGATTAGAGAAAAATGGGTAAGACCTGAGATCTAGAACAATATCTATTTAGTGATTGAAAAGCAGCTCTAGGTTGCCTGAGAGATATTTCTCGAAGGCATTTGAAGCCAAGTCAGAGACTCATGGTTGGCAAAAAATCTCTGACACTAGGATAGTCGCTTACCACACGAAAAAGAAGAAGAAGCTTTATTTGGTACTTAATTATTCGTAAAAGACCTCAAACATTATGATAACGTGTAATAACAAAACCCTTTGCCGCAGACAAAGTTGACCAACGAAGAAGGCTTCGATGCTAATAATCATGATGAAGTTAACACAGTTCTATAATAATATCATGGTTCAAATTAGAAGCTGCAACCAGAGCCTTGTAATTTCAGATCTCCGCTTCGATCAACGTAATTATAAACTAAATCAAATGCCGGAAACGATTCTCAAGTCATTGTAATTATCAGATTAGCGTCCGTAAGCAGAGTACGACCATTATCGAGTCATTTGCAATAGACAAGGAAGATTTTGATCATAAATGGTACTTTCTTACGTCACTACATGGTCCTTTTTTCCGGTATTTCGCCACTGACCTTATTGGTTAAGGAAACGTATATTAAATGATTTTTCCTAGAAACATTCGATGCTTATCTTAAGTTTAGAAACTGGTTTTTGTTGAAGCGTTTTCTTAGTTAGTTAGATGCTGTTTTCCTTGTAATTCTGGCCTTGAATTCGTGGGAATTTTTTATTGACTACAGTTTTCCTAGTTGATGAAAATGGGTTAAACCTTCGTTTCGTCTTACATTAGGAGTTGTTTTTATTTTAATTAACTTTAAACTAAAATTTGCCTTAAGATTCTAAATACGTAGAGCGAAAATAAAAACTATTTCGTCCGTCAGACAGGTAATAAAACAATATTGGTCACGTATTTTTTGCTTTATCATATTAATAAAAAATGGTTTAGATAAAACGCATTTAAGTTGGGGAGTCGGGGCTGGCTACGTCACAAGTCAGTATAAAATTTACCGGAGAGTGACGTCATGCCACATTTTAACTCAATGTATTGCCGTCACCTTTTCAATACGCAAAAAAAGTAAAATTACGTGTCCAATATTTTTTAATAATCTACCTGACGGACTAAAAAATAATATCCCTATGACGTTTATTTGTATGGCATCATAGCAAGTATTTACTTGAATATATGGAAATAACTAGTAAAATTATTTACAATACAATGTAAATTCACCAAAAATGCATTAAACAGTACTGTTATAAGTTTAAAAACAATTACTTAAACAGGTGTAGATACCAAAAAGACAATTTAAAGCTTGGCATACACAATATTACTTGGTTGGTATTGAACGGTTCCGTCATTTGAAGGCGATCGTGCTTGCAATCATTCGCCCATCGCAACTATTTATCAACAAAGTATTTACTACATTAATATTGCGTGTCATTTATTGATGCTATCTACAGTTAATAGGCAACGAAATTGTGGCCATTTTGAAGACTACGTTTTAAATATTGGTCCTTGTAACAACTTGAATAGATAATACGTACTTTAAGACATCATGGTGTGCAAAAAAACTGTGTCTGTGCATGTTAAGGGTAAATAAAAGAATAGTTACCTACCAGTAATTATTACTTAAGATACGAAAGGTAAGACTGAAAGCCTACTTCAACTACTAAACAATCTAATGATAGTCAATGCTATGTTAAGTACAGCCCGATTCAAACATAATGGCGGCTCGGAACATAAGGCGATTCGCTGCGCAGTAACGAATTCATAGGTCAGCGGGGGTGAGGGGTGAGGTACTGCGCAGCGAGTGGCTAACTTCCGAGCCACCATTAAGTTTGAATTTTTTCGTGAAAATAGAATAGGTACAAGTACATGTTTTTGAAAAAATCTTTGCAATCCTGCATTTTGCTTTTAGAATTACGTTAAGCTTTATTGGAGAACTACTGAACTATGCTGTCAGTTCTATAGTATTTTAGCTGTTCTTCTCTACTAATGAACAAAAAACTATATGAATGTGTACATTGTGCAAATAATAAATATTCTTCTTCTATTCGCGTGGAGTGACTAACCTGGTGTTAGAGTTTTAAAGCCGCTCATGGGCCTCTGACTTGCCTCCACATACCATCGAAAAATATCTCTCAGGCATACCTCACGATGTTTTCCTTTACCGTTTTTGAAGCAAGTGATTATTATTCAATACGCCCATGAATTCGAAAAGTCAGAGGTTATTCGCCATCTTCGGTTAGAGCCTTGGGTTCGAACTCGAGACCTACTACTTGGCAGTCTGTCCGTCACAGCACTAGGCTATCACTGCTTTTGATAATAAATTAATAAATATAAATGTATCTTGCAGTCTTGGGCTCACTGTCTAAAGAAGATGGTTAAAACGCAATATTTTTCGTTTCGCATCCAGACAGTATATCATACTTATATTAAACCTATTATATTCATCTATCAAGGGGTACCTATCGTTTACCGTGTAACTGGGTATGCTCCGGGTATCGAAAACAGGACCATAAAAGGACCAGGACCACTCAGCAGTTGCTTGCGAACACGAGACCAACGGGGCAGTTAAAATATGACAAATCAATCAATCTTCCTAGCCTTTTCCCAACTATCTTGGGGTCGGCTACCAGTTTAACCGGATGCAGCTGAATACCAGTATTTTACATGGAGCGACTGCCTATCTGACCTCCACAACCCAGTAACTTGGTAAGACTGGTGTCAGACTTTCGGGCTTCTGACGACTCGTAAGGGACCAATGGCTTAACGTGCTTTCCGAGGCACGGAGGAGTCTCGGTATGTAAACATGGTCACCCATCCACTGACCAACCCCGGCAAGCGTAGCTTAACCTGGTGGATCGACCCGTGCGGCTTGATATTACTTAGCCACGAGCTCCTCAAAAGTTAAAATATGACAAATATGAATAAAATTATAATATAATAATAATATGATGTAAAATATACCAACATGACGTCATTCAAATGCAATTAATTAAATAAAACCTATTAGGTATATGAAAATATATTACTTATGTGGTTTTTAAAGCATTCAAAACACATTATTAATTTACTTGACACGATTCTTAGTTCTTACCATTAAGTTTATGCAAAATAAAACCACAAAATACGTCATATTTTGAAGAATATCATCATCTGCCTAGCCTTTTCCCAACTATGTTGGGGTCGGCTTCCAGTCTAACCGGATGCAGCTGAATACCAGTATTTTCCATGGAGCGACTGCCTATCTGTCCTCCACAACCCAGTGACTGGGTAACACGATACCCCTTGGTAAGACTGGTTGTCAGACTTTCGAGCTTCTGACGACCCGTAACGACTGTCAAAGATCCACGGGCCCATTCTGCCGTGATAAGAAACCCAGTATGGAAGGATTTTTGAAAAATTGAGGCTGTATAAGTAACTCAATTTTCCAAAAATCCTTTCTTACTGCGTTTCGAATTAGCACGGCAGCATCGGCTTAACGTGCTTTCCGGGGCACGGAGGAGTCTCAGTATGTAAAGATGGTAACTCAACTCGAGCAAGCGTAGCTTAACCTGATGGATCGACCCGTGCTATTATTACGAACTATAATAATCTACTTAATATGACTAAATAAATAAACATGAGGACAAAGACCGTACCTAAAGACCAAATGACACATTTGGCAAAGGACCACGATTGCCGTGCGTGTATTGTTAAGACAATATAAATTCCGAGCATGATCTCCTTTATTTATTAAACCTTCCTTACTCATTCACGATTTGAAATACCTCTATCTTTAAGAATGTACACATACGATAACATAACATCACGCTTGGAAGCCCCAAAGGGTTAGGCAGAGGTGTATCTATAGTACAACCACATTTCGCCAGTTATGTTTAAGTCCCATGTAATAGGGGGCGAGACTATTGCCATCAACCGGGCACAAATCCAGACTCCGGGCTGCTACTGAGAAACTCCTAATAGAACAACCCAATAACTCTTTGCCCGACCAGTACCCTAATTACGTAATTCACGATCAAACGGAATTTGAATCGTTTTGAAACAGATTGCTAATCCATTGCTTCAAAAGTTCGAAAAAAAATCTGCTCAATATGTAAATAACGCAATGAATATTATTGAACTGTCAAAATGAAACAAATTAGTCGGAATCGTTTACGAAAATGTGTTGCGTATTAGATAGCTGGGAATAGAACCCAGGATCTTTATGAACAGTAGCACTTATGACAACTAGACCAGGAGGAGAATGTAAGGCTCAGGCGCAAAACGTCTCTTTCGCAAAATGTCCCCTGGTCGTAAAACGTCTCTTTCGCAGAATGTCTCTTTCGTAAAATGTCTCTTTCGCAGAATGTCTCTTTCGCAAAATGTCGCGCCAGGGACTTAAGAATAAAATTTTGATTTTCAAAACAAAAAATCATTTATTAAAATTATAGTGCAATTAAGATGTAAAAATTTTGGTACTTAAATTTACTTAAATATGCGGGCCAGCTCCTACAGCATCCTGAGCACGTTGTGCGGTAGGTGGGATTGTCCGATGCTTCGACACTGGATCGGACTTCACACGTCAAATGGTATGAACTACCTATTACGTGGATAGTGTGAGGTCCGACTCCAGACTTAGGATTAGGATACTAATATTTTAGATTAGTTTTTGTTTACTAACACTCTATGGATCTTTGTGGTCTGACAATAAAGTTTTTAATAATATCAATTAAACAATCGAAATCAAATTAATAATGAATGCTGCCATGAGTTGTTCGTGTGTTGGACTTTGATCGTTCGACTTTGTACTTTTGATTAAATATTGGACGGAGTTGAGCTGCGGTTCGTGACATAAAAATTTTATTTGATTTAACGAATAAAAAATGGATTCGGAAATGAAGGACTTCGTCGTTTCTTCTTAAAATATGACATAAGATGATTTTTTAAAAACTGGTTTCTCCTCCTTGTTTCAGAATTTTATTGAAGCCAAATTTATTTCCTCCCTTTAACCCTTTCTGTACCTCACAATTTTACCATTTCCCAAACATCTCCATATAGCGAAATCTCAACGTTACTTGCTCTTCTATAGAACTCATCGTGTAGCCTTCAATATTATGATGTTCTTAACCCAGAATAGTATACAATAAGTAAAAAAAAAGGGAATTAAATTCCAGGGAGTAAGTTGGATCCCGAGAGCAGCGAAGGATTCTAGATTAGAATCCTGAGCGGAGCGACGGACACAAAGACAAAAATGATTTTTTTTCACGAGTTTGTACTCTACTTTTTACCATTGACTGCGAGAAAATAAATAGTAGTATAGTATTTATTTAGAACACATTTGATTATATAATCGGTACTAAGAGAACAAAGGATTAAATAGTCTTGTTCCAAATTCAAAAAGTTTTTATTCACTCACTGACTAAAAAAGAGTTTTATTCACTGTTATCGATGATGCCCTTTTTTGAGTGGCAATGGTAGAAATTATTATTATATAATTTTCTACTATCCTAAAAGAACTGGTAACACCAAACAGGTATTATCCTCGCCAGTCGGTGCAACCAGTTGGGTTTACCTTGACGTTTTGCTAATCACGACCACCTTGAATATTAACTAACGGCTTGTTTAGACTCGCGTCACTGCCTACATACATATATACTCGTTGATATATAAATAACTTGTGTATACTTTGGTTTTTAGCAATGGTATGTAAGATATATATGTAAGAGTTTTTGTGTAGCTCACACTGTTGTCGACAGTCTTAGAGATTGTGTTTGGGAGGAGATTTGGCAAAATTTAAAACTTGAAGGGATAGAACTAGAACAGTTTCAGCTGAATCTTGAAGATCTATGTTTTGTGGTGTCTGTAAATCTGATCATGGATCAAGCATCTCCAGAAAGCTACAAGGCTATTCGACCATTTGAAATCTATCCCTGCTAGTGATGGTCTTCAGATAATTAGGCTAGAGAATATTAGAAATATGGACTTAAAGGAGAAAGCCGTTTTTGGGCCCAACCGTTACACGAATGAGATATGTACCAAAAAAATCTTCTATTTTTCTTAATTAACCCATTTTAATTTTAGCCTCATTAGCAATGGCCAAGTGTAGAAAATAAGTAGATTTCTATTTTATTGTTTTAAATCACCTTTGTAAACCGTTACAACACTTATTTCATTAAACGTCATTAACTTCACAAACGCTGGCATTATATCAATAGAGCGTACCCTAAGAATATTATCGAGTTCGTAGAAATCGATACTGTTACAAATAATTAAATAATCGAAGTGTATAGAGTGCCGCGAGTTTCTTGTGGCACTCTAGTGTCACTGCCTCGGCCCGGCTAGGGTGCCATAAGCGTCGCATTGTCACTGTCACTTGTTATTTAGGTTAGGTTAGGTTAGAACTGTGACCACACAACGCACGAGCCGAGCGAGCGTAGCGAGCGGTGCCGCGGTAGCGGCCGGCGAAGTGCCAGGGTCCGTTTAGGCACAAGAGAATGTAATGTTTTGGGAATGTGGTGTTTTACAGCGATCTAACCTCGACAATCAAACAAAATACCAAGTGACGTGACTTAGTGACAGTGACAATGACAATCCAATGCTTGCGGCACTTTGGCCGGGCCGAGGCGGTGTTACTAGGGTGCCTGTAGTGGCACTTTATCCGATAGGGATAGAGTGCCACTGGTGGCACTCTATACACTGCCTTAAATAGTACTACATTGTTTTGATATAATTGTTTTTAGGTATTAAAATCAATGTAAAATAAAAAAATCTGGAATCTAATTGATTTTTAATGTAACCACCATTAAAAAATCATTCAAAGAAGTAAATAATCGATAAAATCAATTGCACCACGGATTGCACTAGTAAACGGCAAATGTCAATGTCAACGTCTGTCAATTGTCATGATTGTACTCGTACTGTCATGTCATGTTATTGTTGTCATTCGCCAAGCTAATGATTTTCCATAATTCTCGGGATTTATTATTTCTGACTTCTACTCGAATACTGGTCTCCGAAATTGATTGCCATAGACTGCCCTCGCTTGAACATTGGGCACCGTATCCTGCCTGTTCCTGCTGACCTTTGCTGGAAAACTGGATCTGTATAATGCTCTTTTGACTGGATGACTGGATACAACGACATCAAGAGCCTGTGCATTAATTGCGGAATAGCAACGGACCGCGCTGCATTACAATGGGAAGGCGAAGACTGAAAGATGAAATGATTCTTTCAATTGTACAGGAATGGGTCGCGCATCAAACGGTTAGTATCCGATATATCTATAGCGCAACATTTTCGTACTTACTATGAAATTATTTCATGTAATCAAACTAAATAGTGTTATCGCTTATGTTCAATTGTCTGTTGATTGTTGTATTTTATAAAATGATACCAGCGCATGCAACAAATTCATATTCAATCTAGACATGTGACATCTACAATCTGAACTGAACCTGCATTGTTAAATTACAGATTTTTCCCTCTTTCAGAGAGGAGGCCTGTGTCCCTGCAGTGGGAATGTAATAAGGCCGCTTATGTTTAAGTACCCAAATGTGCCAATCAGATGTTTATTGCTAAATGCTAGTGCTAGACCTAATGACACATGATTGTTTGTTTCAGGTACTTAAATGAAAATGACTATCTGCCAAGCTTGCTGAAATCATACCAATGCTGTATCTCTTGATGGAAATGGACTAGAACAGACTGAACAGACACCGATAAATAGAACTGTGTAGAGGTGAACGGTGGCTGCAAGGGCTGTCAACATCGGACTCAACCTGGATGTTGAGAGGAAGAATAAAATCCAGCCTAATATATCCTATTACTAATAGGATATGTTTCGTTTATATGTTAGTCGACACTTCGACAGCTCTCTAAGTGGGAGGGATGCTATAGTCCAATATAATTGCACCTGTATTGTTGGCAAAAGAACGGTTGGTTGCTGTGTGTGGGCACAGCAACCAACCATTCTTTTGCCATGAGCATAATTATGGTATTTTAGTTGGACTCAGTTGGCACGGCACCAGGGTAGGTACTCAATTGCCTCCTGCACAATTTCTGGATACTGTATTATATAATGATAGTCCTAATGAAGAAGGTGATTAATAAAACGATTCATCACAAATAGGTGTGTTTTACTTTAATATATTATTGCAATCTCAGATTACTGTAATCCGTGATTGCATCAAATCCCCTAGTAGATACATACAATATTAGCAAATGCAAGCCAGTAGTGTTCTAAGTCGGCCTTGTCTAATAAACATAGTTTTCAGCTGAGGTTTTCAGTAAGATCAAACAGATAAATTACCCGCTAAGCGCTTTTTATGTGGGTTTTACCTACAGGAGGTTTTAACCGCATCGTGATAGGCTGCAGGTGCTGCAGCACAGCGCATGTGGTTGCCCAATTAACGTAGGAAACAAACAAAGCCTCAAAAATATCATTTTTTATTTGAATACTTCAAATAATAAAAATAACCTAAAATGTAACATTGTCTGATTTTACCAATTTGGCCATTGCTGGGAGACGTGAAAATTGGCGTCGTGAATCCTTCCTAAATGCTCTAATTAATGGCCAAATTCCAGCCCTGTAACGCTGGGCCCAAGTTTCTATGGAGTTTGGTTTTCTCCTTTACAGACAAGTGTAGATAAAGCAACATCTATAAATGGTATACAGTCTTCCTAACGGAATGGACGGTGGTAGGACCACATTTTATGGAAATCAACTCCTATTCAACCACTAAGTATTTTTGTACTGGATAATCTAACTTTAGAATGGATATTTTTAGCCTTACCAACATAACACAATTATTTCAGAAGAGAATTTGACACATATCGTGTTACTTCTTATTAAAAAGCATAGCTTAGCTTAGAGATATTAAGTTAATCCACCTGGAATTTCTCAGTAGCAGCCCGGAGTCTGGATTTGTGCCCGGTTGATGGCAATAGGCTCGCCCCCTATTACATGGGACTTAAACATAACTGGCGAAATGTGGGTACACCTCTGCCCAACCTTACTGGAAATAGGTACTGGCGATATGTATGTTGTATGTGTTCTTATTAAAAGACGCACACGAGTGTTCTATAGACTGCTATTGATATCAGCTTAGATATCCTTATAAGGTAATTACAGTACGCCACAACTTAGATGTAGCATCGGCCAAATTCGTAAAACCGATCATCATCCGAACTGAGTGCACCTTCAAAATCACCAATCTTTATTACTGCTTTAGGTGAAAATGATCTTTTCAAAAGTCTTACAGCCAAATACATTCGTGAAATTGAAATGAATGAATGAAATTTTTCAAATCTATGCTACATCTAAGTTGTGTCGTACTACTAAGTTAGAGTTATTTCGTTGATTGGTGACCTACAACTATTTAGAACTCAAAGGGCAGGGCAACTATGTCAATGCCATTTGTTGTTAGGTACCTTTTCTTAGTGCAACCTTTTTGGTATTAACGTGAACAAAGGGTAAATAAAAAAAAGAAATTGCTAAAGATAATCCTAGGCTATGAATGAAATTATTACGTACACCGTGTAATTTCTATTCATTCGTTTAATAGCTCTAGATAATAGCCCGAACTTAATAACCAATCCACAGTAATTGACGGGTTCAAATCCCAATCTATTTTTTCTAACGGCCCAACCGTTCCTAGGATTACCATTAAAAACGTTCGAATTACGAACAGCTGCTTATTTGAACTTGGAACGTAAAAACTGGCAACATAATTTGCCGCTCGCCAAATGGTGGGGTCTACATTCTAATTCTAAACTCGCGGCCTCCACCAATAGCGGGCGAGGACGACCCAACATGGCCGCCGTGGGAACCGGTTAATGGGCCGTTTGAATTTAGAATAGTATTTTTATTAATGCGTTCGAGAACAATTGGATTTTTTTCTTTTAGTTCTAATTCATTAGAATTAAGGGTCTTGGGCGTATGTAGTACTCGTACACATAAATATGCAAAGTGACTTAGAATGTTCAACGTATGTTAATGATATTTAATAATAGGTAATTACTATTCACTATAGATAGATAACTTCATTCTAGTGCCATAAAACAGCTTAGGCAGATGTTTCTATTGAACAAAGTGCACTTAAAATGTTTCTTCGACTTCACTTTTTTGTGCACCCTGTTAGATAAATAAAGTCCAATAAAAATAAAAAATAACTTAGATTAATTCTACCGAGCGCAGCTAGTCACTGATCCAATTTGGGGCCTAAACGTTCATTATAATTGCAAAGATCAAATTTTAAACGTTCTGATACATTGTAAATTGTATCAGTATTTCGAACTGACTATTAGTGGTATTCAGTTTCTTATGTTCACGTTTGGAATCAGAATTTATTGCCAATATAGGGTACTAGCTTCTGCCGCGACTTCGCCTCGAACTCCATCGCCCGCCCGCGCTATTAGTTCGTTGCTTTCAAACTTTTTGCTTTTGCTCGGCTCCTAAATGTCATAGCGTTACGTTACATAGCCTATAACCTTCCTCAAGAATTGGGCTATCCAAAGCAAAAATAATTTTTCAAATCCGACTGGTAGTTCCGGAGATTACCCCGTAAATACAAACTTACAAAAACCAAAAAAAAAAAAAAACTTTATAATATTAGTATAGATTTTCAACAGATTTAGGCATAGTATCGTAAATTCATAATCCTTCTGCCTGTATCCCTCATTGTAGATGGCAAAACATGGCTTCTTCTGCCAAACTTATGTCTTTATTAGTCGTCATCTCAGTAGTCACCCCTTTTCTAGCCATAATTATCATCTTTTTTACCTAATCCATCCATCGTTTTTAGGATTCCAAACGGAATTCTAAATAGGTACTAAGCCTCAGCTGTCCGTCCGTCTGTCTGTCAGCGGCCTGTATCTCATGAACCGTAATAGATAGACAGTTGAAATTTTCACAGATTGTGTATCGTTTTTGCCGCTATAACACCAAATAAAAAAAAAACAAATAAAGCGAAAAATTAAAGGGGTCCTGGTACAAGATTTTTTTTTTTTTTTTTTGCGTTTTTTGCTTGCTCGTCTTTATACGGACGGAACCCTTCGTGTGCACTTCGTGTTCGACTTGCACTTGGCCGGTTTTTTTTTTATATTCTTCTGTTCTTACATCCATCTTGTACATTAGCATTAGGTTCAATTAATTATTTGGTGACTGAAATAACTCAAAGCCTGAAAGATTACAAAGGATTTACAAAGGTTTTTATGAAAACCTTCATATTCCCTTCTTCTCCATAGGAACTTCCTACGCTTTAGAATGGGCGTCTAGCTTCATCTTTCTGTTGCCATGTTTTAGTTTGTTAATTGGAATAATATGTTTTTATTTTATTAATTAAAATTAGGTTTAAGAGGGTTTACGTCGTACGGCATTTCATACAAACTTTCATGCCCTTATTTTTCGAAATGACTGAACCGAATGAATGAAACTTCATACGCATATGCAGGATACAAAGGTCTAAAAACTTAGTTAAGAACATTTTCAAAATGTCTTATTTAAAAGCAGATAACTGGAAATCTCTGTTTGTATGGAAAATTAAAAATTGGTCTAATGTAACACTATTTTTCGAAAATGTTCTTTTAGACCTTAATTTTAACACTATTTTTCGAAAATGTTCTTTTAGACCTTAATTAAATAATAGAACATGACTTATTACTTTGGCAAGAAAAGAGAGACTTGGAAGACTTTTTACTTTCAAGATCTTTTCAAATAATGTTTAGGGTTTATTTTTATATATATTATTTACTTATAATATATATAAATAGATAGGTATGATGCTGGTATTCGGTGCATCCGGTTAGACTGGAAGCCGACCCCAAAATAGTTGGGAAAAGGTAGATGAATATGAAGAGGAACTTGGAAAATATGACAATTAGGTTGAAAAACTAAAGCATTATAATATGAAACACATCGATACCGGTACTAATCCCAGATTACTTTACCCAACACTAGAAAAGCGAGGTCATGTTAAACTAGACATGTTATCAGCTGTTGTAGCATAGTTTAAGCTATTGATAACCCACGTTATCTGAGACAAGGTCGCAATAAACTAGAATTAGGTATTCCTGGCGTAAATACTGAAAATAGTTAAGTACTTAGTTATTTGTTTGAATTGTCCAGCATTTGACAATGGAATGGGTAAAATGGTTCAAGGTATTGAAAAGAATTTCGTTGTGTTAGGTCGTGATTCGGTTACTATGCCTACTGGTTTTTAGTGTAGGTACTGCATATGTATAATTCAAAATGTGCCAATTGCCTAATTCGTGTTTGAGGAGTTGTCGATTCGCCCACGAAAATCGAATCGCTTCAAGAAATAATTATATTATTTAAAAGCGTCGAGACGGCCTTTTGGGCGACAAAATTCGTGCGAATCAACCAATATGCCGAAGGAATGGGTTTTAACAAATTTAAATTATTGTACAAATTATCATGCTTGACTAAACTGTCAACAAGACAGCCTCAATAAATGAGACAGCAGTCTAAACAGAAAGAGATATAATAATATTGCAGTCCTTTTGCTGATGAAAATGATGTTACTACACATCCTCTTGATATACCTAATCATTCATTCCTCTTTAGAAGAAGAAAAACTACAAGTTTGAAAGCTGTTAGAAAGATAACAGAAGATCCGTTTTAAATTAGAATCATAATACATGCGTTTTGTGTTTCTACAACAGATGCTAGAAACAGTAAAGAAGATTATGCTAAATTATAGAATGCAATGAGTTCTTTGGTTTGTTTGATGCATTTCTAAATTCTGTTCTTGTCAAGAGTAATGTCAAATTCATGTCCTACATTATTGCTTCAATTTTATTATAATCATAATATTTTGTTCCACATAAACCTACATGAGCACTTATGAAACGTCAGAAGCTAAGAGCGCGGTTCAAATTGGTCGTTTCCTATGGGGAAGAGCCGGCAAGAAACTCCTCGGTTACTCTTTTACAAATAATTGGCATTTACTATATTTTCAAATAACTGTGTTAAAAGGTATGGGAGGACAGTTTAGGTCTGTCAACAAGTACCAGGTACTTCACAAAATAGAAAATGGTTAACAAATTAAGAGCGTTCATCAAAATAGTTGGCAACGTTGTAAATAGTTGTCAAATATTTCGCTGTTTTGATTAGTTTGGCAATAATACTATAAGGAAATAAGAAATATGGCTAACTAAGTACTGTACTAGAATATTAATAATGAATTGCAATTATAACACTGAATTTGATGTTGTAACCGTTTTAGGTGTAAAAAAGGCATTCGGAAATTTTCCAAATAGTTTATTAAAATCTAAAACCAGGTGTTACGATATAATGATGGCATTTCATAATCAATATTTTGAAACATGACTAACTACCATGTTTCTTATTTCCATTCAGTAATATTGCCAAATTAATAAATACAGTGAAATATTTGACAGCTATTTGCAACGTTGCCTACTTTCTGTGTAGACGCTCTTAAGGCTTTAAAATATTTGACATAGCATTAAATCTTTTTTGTTATTCATCCAGATAAGTTTTTAGAATTCTTAGTTTAGTCATTTAGAATAGTGTTACATATTAAGAAAGGTATTTTCATTAATAATTAATGCAATAGAATCCGTGATATTACTTCTTTTTATAATGGGTAAGTCGATGATTGAAGCGTTGGGTTGGTACAAATCAAGAGTCTGGAGGGCGTAGGGTTGAGAGCTATGATGAAGTGGCACGTGGGAATATTAGAAATGTGATATTTGTAAATAACCGTTTTTAACGTTATCCGTCATATTAAAAATTTAATCCTAATGGTAATGAAAAAGTGACAGGTTATGGAGATCTATTTCGTTTTTATTTTTCTTATTACTTGAGTTAATTATCTTTTTGCATGTTTCTGTGACAAACAAACATTTTTTTTTTTTTTTTACTCAGGTGAAGTTATTCAGAAAAGCTAATTAGGGAAGGAACCACATGATAGGGTTTATGGGGATATTAGAAACGATATACTTAAAAATAACCGTTTTATCAGTTATCCGTTATATTCAAAACTAAACGATAATAATGAAAAAGTAGCAGGTTATAGAGATGAAGTTATTTAGAAAAGCTATTTAGGGAAGGAACCACAAGAATATGATTTCAAAGAAGTTTAAAAAAGCATTGTAGAAAATGCAGTTCTGAACACGGTAGATGAAAATGTTGGTTTTTAAAATATTCTCTCTCCAAAAGAAAATATTCGTTAAGGATATTTTTAAAGTCCAACATTGAATTTTACTAAAACATGTGTTTACTAACCGTCTGTAATATTCAAGAAGAATGTTAATTTATTATTTGGAAGAGACTAAAATTACTTTGATTTTAATAACGAATTCCCCAACATTTTGAGAATATTGGCTTCAATATCTAAGTATTAAAAGCAAATAAAAAATTGGTATGTGAATATTGAGCATGCTTAACTATACAGTGAGTGCATAAGATAAAAAAAGTAATTATAGAAGATAAACAAAAGAAATGTGTATCACTATCGGCTAATCACTCGTCAACATGCACTAATGCACTTTTGCACGATAATTTTTGCACATTATTAACACCAACTAATCAATCTATTTCAGTTTATCCAGAAAAAAGCTAAAAAAAAAACAACTGACGCATTCAATCTAAACATAGTATATTTCATGTTTGAAACTAATAACTCCAACTAACCATGAAATCGGCTCATGTTGCGTTTAACATTTCACACTCTATAAAAAACACTCGAACAAAACGCACACTTAACATCGGCTGCTTAAACAGAACAAGCCCGACAGATGTAAAAAAAAAACCAATTCGCAATTGTTTGTCAAAAATTGACGCAAAACGTCAAAATGTTTTTTTTTTTCGCGAGCGGCAATGATTAGTAAAGGCGTTCGTTCTGCGAGGCTATTTGGCCGCACGTGTTTCGCCGAGGGGTGGGTCTTGCACGTGAAATTTCCCAGGTTTCCACCCTCCGCGGACCGCCCCTATAGGCTTTTCTGTCCGGCCTATGCTGTTTAACCGATCGGCTTGTGAGAACCACGGAGTCGACTTGTCACTACACTTTTTTCGCATAGGGGTTGAATACTTTTATTTTTTGCATGCATTATTTTTTTATGTAAACTAATAAATCATCAATAAAAGCATGGAAGTTTTTCTAAATGTAAACATGACTAAAACATAGTTAGAAACGAATCAATTGCTCAAAAAATTTACAATTCTAATGAGACACGAATCATTAAAAGTAGATCATCGTAACGTTACAATTATCAACGAGTGTATTTTGAAAAATCTAAAGCGATAGTATGATGTGAATTAATTTCATGCATCGCCCACTTTTCCTGTGCAATTATACTCAATACCTTCATAGTTTTTAACAGCCAAACAATTGCTGGTTGCGATAATTTTTATACAACACGTAAATGGTAGAATTAATTTACATTTTTTTTTATAATTCTTCTTTCTTTACTTAATTGTGATAGTTCATGTGAATAGGTGGTTCGAGTTTTATTCTGAAAGCTGTTTTGATGAATTACCTTTTGCAGAAATGAGCTTCGAGTTTAAACTAGAATTTAATTGACTATGGATGGGCTTTCGGAGCTAAAGTTTCTTATTATTTCCTAGTTAGTTACTGTGTTAGTTAACCTATTAGTAACCCTAGTTTAACTTAAAAACTATCACCTTGATACACATTTTCCACGTTTTGTAAACACTTGATTAAAATTCACTACGACTTCCTAACACTACAATTCAATCAAAACCACACAATTTCGTAGATTACAAGTCATTGTTTGTTCCACGAATCCAAATTCAATTAAAACATCAATTTACAATTCAATTAAAAACACGGCTCCACGCAATTTAATAAACGCGAACCAAATTAATTACCACAAGTAGGAACAACACATTAAAAAAGTACACTCAAAAAGCACAAAGGGACAATGTCCACTCCACTCTCGACTCTGTTCTTACACTGCCTACTTTTCATGCTGTACGCCTACACATTCACTATTTCAGTAACAACACAACGTCGAAATGAAAACTCGACTTTATTTTTACACAAGCAAGGTTGAGAATACTTTGCATTTTGCCAGCCACGCACCCCATCTCTTTCGCGCGTATTAATCAAAATACCGACTCTACTTTGACGTGGAATCGTAGAAAATGGATAAGCCATTGTTTTCTAAATTGAAACTATGGTTTGCATGGCCGTTGTAAGATGGCCTCTTTGCGATCGTGTGTCGTCGGATTTTGTTCGGGATCGTCATAGATGTATGGGGAAGAGAGGTCTTGTTAGAATGGTCGTGCCCTTGCTTGGTTTAGACAGAATACATAATTGCTATTGCTGGCTAAAGGTTTTACAATAAAGTGTAATTACGGATGTACAATGATTATAATATTGTTGTTTTGTTATTAAGATGATAGTGTTTAGATCTTAATTAAATTAGATCCAGTTTCAAATGCATTAAAGTTTTATTAAGTTCTATTTAGAGATGAAACAGAACTGACAGTGAATGGGGATTGAGAATAATTAAATTAGATTTTAATTGGTTTTACAGAGATGGTTAGAGAATCTGTAATTACTTATTCAGTTTCTAGCTTTTAATGTTTAATCCATGATACTGTACGTACTTTCAATACAACGCCGTATTTTTGTAAAATAAAAAAAAACATCTTTACAATGATAGTTACCCTGTAACTTTTTAATGAAGTTTCTAAGAAATTAACCAAAATTCAAATAAGTGATTTTTGTCCCTCAACCATTACATATGTACTGACTGTACCGCTGCTAAGCAAGGTAAATAAATATTTATTATACACTTAACACAGAAATTGCAGATTTTTTTGTTAGTAATGCATGAAAGATAAAACATTATAGACCATATTAGGATCTTCATTTTAATTCCATTATAAAATCAATGACGCGTAAATCATTAATAGTAGGAACTTAACGCATTAATAACAAATCAAAAACACATAAATTCACAAAAAAAAAACAATCATAACTCTATTCCCTTCGCGATTGATGTCAGAAACAAGAACCATAAACAACAAAAAAACATTCCACATAGTCTATGGTATAGTTTTTGCCGCCAAGCAATAATTTCGTTGTGATTGCCTGTGAGTTTCCCATGGGTTCACAATACTACCCCGTACCTAACTGTAACTATGATAATTCTATACCAAACCCTATGGTTTCTGTGCAGCCTTATTTATTATTTTTCAATTCGTAGGTAACCGTAACCTTTCATTCATTATAACATTCACTATTCAAAATTATAGATATTATTTTTGTTCGTTTAGAAGAATAATTTTATAGCTAATTCAAAAATAGATTGTATATGTTTCTTTTTTTTATAAAGAATTTTGCTTTTGGTTTTACCATCATAGAGATGTCGACTGGGAAAAAAAAAAACTATTTAGTCCGTCAGTCAGATAGTAAAAATAATATTAGACACGTATTTTTTTGCTTTATCAGATAAATCGCATTAAAGTTGGGGAGTGGGGGCTCGCTACGTCACAAGTCAGTATAAAATCTACCGGGGAGTGACGTCATGCCATATTTTAACTCAATGTATTGCCGTAATCTTTTGATTACGTAAAAAACGAAAAAATACGTGCCCAATATTTTTTAATAATCTACCTGCTAGACAAAAAAAAAATGTCATCATCCGTAATTCTATATCTGGTTCTGTAAAAAAAAACTAAAATTCGACTCTCTAGGTGAACCAACAGAGGTTCTAAACTTACATCATACATATAATCAGCCAATAATTAATGTTCCCACTGTTGGGACACAGGCCTACTTTCTTTTGAAAGGGAATGGGCCGTGATCCACCACGCGGGCCCAGTGTGCCGGGTGGGTCGGTAGAAGCCATAATATATGTCGATACATACACAAAATACTAATTCTAATGATTTTTCACATAATTCTGAAGTCATCGTGACGTCAAAAGGCAATGCATTATTTAATCATTAATAACAAAAGATGACCTAATGAATGATGATGAAGGCATTAATGCAATTAAACTTGAACTTTGCTACTAAACTAATTTAATTTGATAGCACAAACCGCTATAACAAACCACATTATAGACTTAGAATAGAGCCATATGAGTCAATATTATAATCTGAAATAGGTACCTATTGGAAAGACCCTGAGTTCTCTGGAAATCTTCTGAAAATGATTTTCAGTAGTGGAAACGGATCACACAATGACTTATTACAGGATAATCGTATACTTCTACAATGTTTATAAATATTTAAAAAAGCCACTTGCAAAGTGCCATAAAAATCTAAAATATCTCCTAAACCACACACAAAAGTTAGCGACAAGAAGTAAAAAATATCTTGAAAATAGTTTTTTACGTGTTTTCTATGCGCTATTAAAAACACTTGAATGTTGCTTTACCAGGTGCATCGTCTTCACATATTAATATAAATAATGTATACAAAATATTGTAAAACATTTTAAAAGAGTAACGACGGAGTTGTCCAGTCTTCTCTATAAGAAACTAAATTTTGGAAGGGGCGACTAGAATCAATTCCATTTTTTTTGTTATTTTTGTCGTTCAAAAGTGTTTTAATGTGCCTATTTGAAATAAATTATTTGACTCCCGTACTAACCCATAGATCTTCACTGTGTTCAACTGTATCAACAGAAGATTTTTGTTTTAACTTTTAATTAAAATTAATTTATTTTGATTTTTTTTAATTATTCTGGTTTTTCCAACTCACTTTAGACATTGGCAGAATAATTGGCATCAGCTTTACTTGCCATTTATAAAAAATAGAATAGAATAGAATTATTTGACTTCCACTTTGACAAATCACAATGGTTGAAAAGCAAGACTATGAAAGTTTAACAAATTGATCAACGTAATGTGAACTCGACTATTGACTAACTATAAACAATCCTTATTCAAAGAATTTCTACGTATATCACTATCATTATTAAATACAATCTTAATGACCAGAGACAACAACCGCAACAAAATGCATCTCAAACTCTTCCACTCCTGATTACCGTCCACCCATATGTAACAGGATGTCAGTAATCATCAATACCTCAAATATACCGCCATGACTAACACTTCCAGGTCTAAAGGCCAAGGTCTGATAACTTTGAGTCATGCAACTATTCACACTGCATTCTTATGCAAGAGTTCGATGATATCATAATAGCTGATGAGTGCAATGGAGACGATTTTGTGAACTGATTTTAATTAGCAAGCCGTGTGCCGGCTGGTTTTTCTTAGCGGTCAAAATGACAAACTTCTTAGCTCTTCAACTTTTCATCCTTTGTGCAAACTTGCTTCTAGATTCAGCGTGCAGAGCGGTTGAGGCGTTGTCGGTGACTTTAATTTTTATAATAGGTAGATTTTATTAAGTAGATTTCTGAAATGTCTACTTATTACTTACATAATTTTACATCTCTCCAGGAAACAAATATTACGTTTATTTTAAATTCTAGCCAATATCATAAATGTGAGTGTGAATTTTGTTTATTTGTTTTTTACGGTTTCACGCTAAAATGGCTGAACAGATTTGAATGAAATTTGGCACATGGGTAGACTATGACATGGGTTAGGACATAGAATACTTTTTATCCCAATATTCCCACGGAATCGAGAGTTATGCGGGTAAAACCGCGGGGCGCAGCTAGTAATATTATAAATGCGAAAGTGAGTTGTTTGTTTGTTTGTTACACTTTCACACTAAAACGGCTCAACAGATTTGAATGAAATTTAACACATGGGTAGACCATGATAGGTTAGTACTTATAATACTTTTTATTCCGATATTCCCACAGGATCGACACTTATGCGGGTAAAACCGCGGGGCGCAGCTAGTCGTTCGTAAAAGATCAAGAGCCAAATGTAAGAGAAACATTACATACATAATTGAGCAGTAAAGCGTTTGCCCCCGTTTGAGGGCAATAGGCTCGCTCACTATTACATGGGACTTAAACATTACTAGCTCAATGTGGGTGTACACCTCTGCCCAACCCTTCGTTGACGAGCTTGTTGAGTTAACGAATCAGCAAAAGATTTTTGAACACTGAGGTTTTTTTTGCAATACCTCCGACATTGTTCTTTTTCAAAGAAAATTGCCAATCAGTGAATAAAGGTCTGATTACTAAATAAATTACTCTGAACATGACCGTGTTCTATGAAAAACGTTATTGTGAAAACCCCAAGATAATCATAGGACAAAACCTCACAGGCCTACGAATGGCCTATGTGTATAAGCTTAAGCATAAACAGCTTATACTGTTCCCACTGCTGGGACAGAGGCCTCCCCTGTTCGAGAGGCAGTGGGCTGTAATCTACCACGCGGACCCAGCTTATGTGAATACCTGAATAATGTTTAATGTGCCCACTGTTGGGACAGAGGCCTCCCCTGTTCGAGAGGGAGTGGGCTTTTTTTTATATTTACCACGCATAACTTTTTACTGAGGATTCTGATATGACGATTCTTGTTTTATTGTGGAGGGTATACTTCGAAGTTAGTCCCATGTAAAATAGAAAACTAAAATCCACCCCTAAGGGGTAAAACAATTGGGATTGATTGATTTTACACCTACTGAATTTTCAACTGTGAACCGATTCTGTTGTAAATTCGCCCAAATGAAATTTTAAGGCGGCGACAAACACATTCAACGAAGATCCATCAAGCTACCATTTTACGCTTTAAGTAATTAATTTGTTAGTTTGGCGACGACGCCTTATTTATTACTTAAATTAGTTTAGGAGCTTAGTTACACTAAACGGTTATTTTTTATTTTTCGCTTTTTAAAGTAAAAACTTCTTCGGTAATTGAGCACTTTTTAGGTGAACATAAATCAAATAAAAAAATAAATAAATCAATCATGGTTTCAATCATGGAACTCGCGTCATCGTAACTGAAGGCGCGTTGAATACTTTTTTGTTGACAGCGCACTATTTTTTTTATTGGAGTTACATATTTCGTTCTTATACTGACAGCAAGCCACATAAGTTCCTGACATTTTCGTTTGATGGCGTTATTTAGTTATCACGTCTATCGGTAGTCCCCAAAGTCTGCCCCGCATGTTTTTTTTTTCCTCTGTTTAATGTTTTGTAAAAAAGTTTTTGACAAGTCCGTGAACAATGCCACGAATCCAAGATATAAAATGCTAAATAAATCCAGTACAGTACGACACAACTTAGATGTAGCATAGATTTGAAAGTTTTCATTCATTAATTTCAATTTCACGAATGTATGCGGCTATATGACTTTACAAGTTATTGCGATTTCGAAAGATCATTTTCACCTACAGCAGTAATAAAGATTGGTGATTTTGAAGGCGCACTCAGTTCGGATGGTGATCGGTTTTACGAATTTTGCCGATGCTACATCTAAGTTGTGTCGTACTGTACCAACCTTTCAGCTGTATCATCGCCACATGCCAACCACAGCACACAAACACACGCAGCTATTACGCCGAACATCTGGCTTGCTAGCCGTGTTCAATCTAGTTCATGACTTTATGTTAGTGCCACACACGCCATAGCTGTCTCTAATAACGTAGCGCAGGTTATGGAAGCACCTGGTCTTGAGGCTGAATTTGAGTGAATTAGGGAAGATATGGCTTTAAGCGTAGTAAGATATAGTTGGGAGAAGCAATTGGGACGTTTAACTGATGATATTTTTGGCGCCCTAATACTTCTGCAAAGTATTACCAGTTTGCTAGACGAATTGGAGGTCAAACTTTGTTCATAACGAAGGATTCAACACTTAATATCCCACCTTGTTTCTCCGAAGGGCAGAGGTGTACCCATAGTAGGTACAACCCACATTTCACCAGTTATGTTTAAGAGGGTGCATCCTAAAAGTTGGCAACGTCGTAAATAGTTGTCAAATAGTTACCTATTTTGATTAACTTGGAAATAATACTGTATGGAAATAAGAAATGTGGCTAACTAACTAACTAGAATTTTAATAATGAATTGCAATTATAACATTGAATTTGATGTTGTACCCGTTTTAGGTGTAAAAAAGGCATTTGGAAAGTTTCCAAATACTTTTTTTACATTTAAAACTAACTATTCTGTGTTACTATTTTAATGGTTACATTTCGTAATCAATATTCTAGTTCGCTAGTTAGCCACATTTTTTATTTCCATACAGAAATATTATCAAATTAATCAAAACAGCGAAATATTTGACATCTATTTGCGACGTTGCCAACTTTCAGAATAAACCCTCTTAAGTCCCACGTAATACCCCTATTACCATCAACCGGGCACAAATCCAGACTCCGGGCTGCTACTGGAAAATTCTAAGGATTCAAATTTTTTGAAGACTATCTCTTTCTCTACATTTTTTCAACGAAAAAATCTTTCTTTTATGCGTTGAATAAAATTAACGTTTAACAGTTTGTGTATGGAAATCAAAATCTGGCCGCCTTTTACTACAACTCCACGAATTTGTCATAAATAACCTGATAGTACTACCTCCAATGTAAAACTATTGGGACGAGTCCAATCGACATGAATGTACGAGATTTCTATCTTACCTCATTAGAACAAAATGAGATGATAACAGATACACATAGACGAATATGTTTTCATCGCCTTACAGAACCGAGCCAAAAAAATAATTGTTGTGTGTGGTAAAAATTATTTTTACCACACACAACCGCACCACCAACAAAAAAACATTTTGTATCTCATTTCCTATCACGGGCATACTGGAAGAGATTTCTTTATTGTACGTATTTTTCTGTTCTTTTCTTCTTGTCTGTTCATATATGTGTTTAAAAATGGTTAAAAATAACAAAAAGGGGCGTTACTCACCATAGCACCGCCCGGCCTGTTCTCGCCCCCGCCAGGCTCACCATCCGTACAGAAGTAGCATTTGTCCTGCGGCTTCCAATCTGCTGGTTCCTCGGCAACCTCCAGCTTGGGTTGTGTCGCAGGCCTTTTGATCAGCGACTCTAGGATCGTCTCCGGCCTTCGAGGCACCTTCTCTTCCAGTCTTTCGTCCTTTGCTTCGTCCTCGTTTATTTGCTCTATAGTCTTGATCTTTAGGGCTGGAGGAGGGTCGGCCTGGACTGATTCCTCGTCGCTCGATAGTTCTGCCTCCCCCCGTTTTGGAATTAATGCGTCCTGATATAGTTTCCATTTTCTTCGACCCATCAACTCCTCCGCCACCCGTTCTAGACCTGGAAAGAGGGAAAGAATTATATTAGAACACATGTTATTAAAACATCCGAACAAAAGATAAATGCATACAAAATGTCTGATTTGTAAACCAGGATAATCCGACGGGAGATGTATGCCTTTTGATTCAACGTTTCGCTTAAAAGAAATCGTACAAAGCACGCTTTCTGAAATAGTCAGGGGTCATCCTTTTGGAGTATAGTTTTAAATAGAAAACTGCTGTAAACTATTTGTTAATAAAGAAATCTAAGAACGAACATAGAAGAAGGACGCACATGTTCCCGAATGATGAAAGGAGTGGAGGGCTTATGCCCAGAAAAATAATAAATTCAAAAAATCTAAAAGCAATTTCTATTTCTAAATAAATCAAAGTTATAAATCACAGTATGACCTAAAATCTATCAGAACCGCAGATCGTTAACATACTTCATTACATCGAAAGTGTACAACGGTATTGGTAGTCAACCAGTCTCGCGACTTTTCTAGCCAATAAAACTTTCGCGCGACCGAAAAGTCGTCGAACTGTGCTTGCGATTTATAGCGGTGTTTTCGTCTCTAGTAAATAATTATCGAATATTAATTAATGTGCTTATTTATTGCAGACGATAAGCGGTCTTGTGGCACCACTGAATAAATGGGATAGGTAGAGGCTACGTGCTAGTGATAGCGGGGAGCGGAAATGTAGGAGCGATAGGAAACGACGATTTGGGATGCACTTCAATTCTGACTTTTCTTACTTTCATTTATCCAGTAATAAACATACATTAATTAATAAAATAAAAATGTAATATCCTAACCTAACTAAAACTATTAATAAACTAAATATGGCGTCGAAAAATTCCTCCGGATCGCCAAGCATTGCCACGTTGTATGGCAATGCTTAGCCTCTGGCCAAGGTAACAGCGAGCCCTTGGGTCACGGAAATTGACATTCTGACTTGTCATAAGTACTGTAGTAAGAATAAGTCTTGTATATAAAGATCTGAATATTTTTGTCTAATATACCTTTTTCTGAAGCAAGCGAAGTCATTTACGTGGCTAAAGAAACAATAACGCAATACGGTTTGTTACACTACCAAACTCAGAATTTGAGCAAAGCTCCAAGTTCAAACATATTCTGGGCTTTTCGTTAGCGAGGGATTCAAACATGGCTTAATTATTATATCAAATAGAAACACATCAAAGCCCTCACCTCTTAGTGTAATAAAGCTCAGTAATCACAGATCTAAATAACGTTAACTCATAACTATCAAGCTGTCACACTCAGATAACATCTGACGAGTTAACTAGCTATGCATCTACCTAGCACATATTATTTTTTAAATAGATGTTATGATACGATAAGCTATTTATTATAGTGTATTCTGTAGTTGGGTGAACTGAAAAATTATGGTGTAACTAGCTTCTGCCCACGAGTTCGTCTTCGTTTACCGGGCTAAAAAGTATTCTATTTGTTAATCCAGGGTATTAACTATCGGTGTGCAAAATTTCATCCTAATTCGTTCAGCTGTTTGTGTTATTGAGTAACAAACATCTAACAAACTTTCACGTTTATAATATTTTATAATTATAATATGTATAGTAGGATATAATTATGATCGGTTATTTGAATGATATTATTTAATTGATACCTCTACGGAGAATACAGGTGTGTTTTTATGTTGTAAATATTGCAAACGTTTTTTTTTGTTGTGCGTCATCTTCACATTCAAACTGATTAACATTTTTTTTTCAATCTGTCATTGAATTTCTTGCTCATTCTTCTCCATAGGACATAATGGATTATGGAATGCTCTTTTCTTTGTTTTATGGCCTGTTTCTCGAGCGAAAATTATCGCACATTGTCAAGAGCGCGTAAATATGCATTGATTTCTTGAACGATTTTTCAACAGCCACATTAATTTTGCGATAATTTTCGTTCGAGAAACAGGCAGATACCTATTATAGTCTTGAATTTCTATAATTGCATTAAATGAAAGGACTCTTACTTTGAAATTAGTATAAACAAGTCCTGTGTCATAGAGGAGGCCTGTGTCCCAGCAGTGGGAACATTAATAGGCTGATGATGATGATGTGTCATAAAAAACCAGACAGCGGGCTCTTGGAGCGATGAATGCTCTCCCACCCGCTACCAGTATTACCTCGTCCTTACCCTGACATAACTATATAAAATAATGTCTCCAGCAGTTGATATCACGTCAAAACCTCGGCCAAGGGCCGAATTACTGTTTAAATGTATTTTTCATATATTATCGATTGTCGCATGAATAATTGCATCGTTTGAAAGGGTCAGTGCACCTATTATCTACTTCAAATAGTTTATAAGTATACTTTTATTTATGTTCTTTTGTTTTATATTGTGTTTACCACTTTCGACCATTATTAATTGTGATTTAAAATGGTGTCCGTGGAGTTTCTTGCCCGTTCTTCTCTATAGGAACCTACTACGCTTTGGAATGGGCAACTAGCTTCATCTTTCTGACTGACTAACTCCTTGAAAATTCAAAAGTGCCTGTAATTGGTTTATTTGGAATAAATACTTTGAAATTGTGTTTGATATTTTTGTTTCTTGTTTTCTTGCGGCTTAAGGTATGTTCTTCTTTAGAAGTAAGAGGCTTTCAAAGGATTAGATCTGGGGAGGGTAAAAACACCTATGTATATATAGATTTATCCTTCGTTGCAGTGCCTGTGTTTATAGGTCAATATTGCTTGTGTAAGACTCATTTGATATAAGCAAATTATTTCTACATTTCTTTCACCAGATATTTTTTTCACACTGAATTACCATACTGGGTCAAATTAAATTAGCTAGCGAAACTCTGCAGTCATGATGGATGATAAAATAAAAATACATTAATTTGATGATTTTTTTGTGGGGCCATCGACCGCAATCAAAAGTCAATAAACGCTATCATTAGCTCCCTTCTCTTTCATTCATTCCTCACACAGTTCATCCATCTTTTCTTTGACCTTCCTCTTCATCCATCAACATTTATATTCACCACTCTGTTAGTCACTGTATATAGCTAAAAAGCTACTAAAATAAAATTTTCTAACCCAACTTTAATACAATAATTTTCAAAAAGATAAAATAATTTATGCAGTCCAGTATCAAGTGCAGTATATTGATTACAAAATACAGTACCTGCACTTGCAGCTATTACTGCAATTTGCAGTCGCTGCCAATGTCAAGCAGTAAAAACCACATCACTAGTAGAACACAGCTACACATCATTTCCAGTATAAACTGACCTTTCATTGTACGGAAATCCTAAACAATGCGAGATCACCTTATACTGGAAATATATAGCTTGATATGTAGCCGCGTGTACTGATCAGTTATAGAAACTGGTTTTGAGATCTAAAGGAAGGCTCACATGGAATTAGTTTCACTGGGTGGAATTGATTGTGGACTTTTTGCGTGGTCGCATCAAAATCTTGTGGCGGATATTAAATAATATAGCATGTTTTTTGCGCCGTTGACGCTCGACATATTTATATATAAAAACTTGTTGTTTTTTACAAAGAATATTAAAAAAGAATGTGTATTCAAGACAATTATTGTAAACTTAAAAAATATCTACGATGAATCCATCGTAGGTAGGGCATGATATTCGGATATCCGGATATCCGAATTATCCGGATATCCGTCGAAAATATTATCCGAATATAATTTGTTTTACTATCCGGATAAAACGGATAATACGGATAGTTACTTTTGTTCCATTTTCCTTTTGATAATATAACATTTAACGTTGTGTTTTAAAATTGGTATTCGTAATCGTGACAATTAATGCTATATCTTCAAAAATCCATCTAATGACACAATTAGTATGTAGATTCATCAAATCATCATAGAGAAAATTTTAAAGTGCTTTTGCACAGAGCTCGAGTTCAGTTGACGACAGCGGTGGTGATGACGTAGCACTCAGTGGTTAGGTGGTTACAAGCAGCAGAAACTGAAATATCATTTACTTTAACAGAGAAAATAAGCAAAGAGATCGAAAGGACTCTGCAGGTTGACCATCAACAGTGAATGCTTTGACAAGCATGGCATTTTCTTTAAAGGCATTGGCAAGAATGATGGCTTTGATTAGTAGTGTTGTTTTCTAGATTCATCTCGGTATTGTGTCTTGCTTGACGAGATCTTACAGAACCAAAATAGAGTTCCTGTTAAATGCAACATAAAGAAAAGGTTAGGTTTAATTGCTACACTTGAATAAGCTGTTTTGGTAACCAAACCAAAATCAGATTGATATGGGAAGTAGGAATTTGGAGCAGAGGCCTCATCATGATTCTCTGCATTCATGATTTGCTATCCTGCCTGGACCATAAAACCCAATCCGGAAAGTCCTCTTTAGGAATATCCAAAATTTCACATATATGTCCAACGGAAGATAGGACTGCACAATCGCGAATTCGCGATAACGAGAACTGACCCGAAACGCACAGAAGATAGTTTATATTCAGGGAATCGATGAAAGTACATGTCATTCGCGGCTACTAGTTTGTGCTAATCCAACTTATACATCAGATACTTTGACATCTAGCAATGTCAGTGGTGTGATTTTGACTCATTTATTACCAAGCACTACTTTGTAAGACTTCCAGTCTTCATCTAATGTGCTTTCAATTGTTCTAGCCATCTTAACAAAGATAGCATTTGACCAGCTCACGATCTATAATACCATTGGTAGATAACCCGTGGATGATAGCTTTTCTGGTATCTGTCAATGACAGATCGGACAGATTTTGGTTTTAGTGCGAACTGAAGTACTTTAGTATACGATTGTTGGACAGTTTTTGTAATAAAAATGTCGATTGTAAACTAATATAAGTTTCATTTACCTCTTTTACAGTGGTATCCAAAATATCCATATTATCCGGATATATTCGAACAGTTGTCTGGCATTATCCGAAATATCCGAATAGTAAAATGGGCGGATAATTGCATGCCCTAATCGTAGGTAGATATTCTTAAGTTTACAAAAATTGTCTTGAATATATTTTTTTTTTCTTATTTTGGCAACCAATAGCGGTATATATGTAGTATGTGAAAGACTATGTATGTTATAGTATTGTATGGTTAATAAATAGGTTTCCCTGTATAACTAGGATATGTATAAAACATGCGAAGAAATATTTAAATCCATAAATACAATTTTTTTAGGTATCTGAAAAGTCATTGATTGTCATTGATTACTAAAACATTTTTAAAGTTGTTACCTACTGGATACTTGACGCCATCTTGCTTACAATGTCGCTCTACTAATATCGTGTGAGACAGCCCTAATACTCATTTCTTATGAAGAAATAGAAGTAAATTAAACTCTTGTATGTAGATATTTACCTTTATCTCAGTATTCTCTATAAGGTTTTAATATTGAAGATATTATGCAACATGTTGTCCAATTTAGATCAACTGTGTAACTTTGTCTTCATTGGAAAATTAGTCTGTGTTTTGTTTTTACCGACTCTCGTAAAAAAATTGTTTTCTTCCTACTTATTTATCGACTCTTTTGTTTTAATAAATTTTTCTTGACATCAAACAAAAAATCAGAATTCATTTCCAAACCCAGCATATCTTACCCGAAGAATGACTTTTCAAGCAGAAAATGGTTACCTACCTACTGAACTGATTTTCTTTTTCGCGGTGAAAACCTACTCTTCGCCAGGAGAAGGTGAAGGCCTGAATCTTACCGACTAAAACCACTAACTACGGTGGCTGACCTTCTTAGATATTATGTAAGTAAAGACCTTTGCGAGGCCAATGCTAACGCGCTGTCAACGTGGCTGGTCGAAACTTACATAAATAAATATTTGGAATCTTCGACGACGACAAAGAAGAAGATATTATGTAGGTAACTTTGATATTGATGCTGACTATAAAGTTCTGTAAACTAACTACATACAACCATAGTAACGTACGTTTACCATAAACCGTAACTTTCCCGTAAGAACGCGTTACGCAGCAGCGTAAAAGTTTATCGTAAAAAAGAACGCGTCATCATTTGAATTGCAATCATAAAATGGCGCGTATTAGCATAGACTATAAGAAGTGCTCATTGTCTATTACATCCGTTCGGGGCCGTCAACCTTTGGTAACTGTTATTGTTTTTGAATTAGGAAGATATTTTTTGTGTAGTTTCGTTTTTTTTTTTTTACAAATGAAAGTATCTTTGATACGTTAACTGTTGTTGTTATTTTATTAGAGGTGAAACTAAAAAGTTTATGATGTAGGAAAATAATAAAGTTGAATGCCACTAGAAATCTTTGAAATATTACCAACTGCATGGACTCAAACGTGCTACTGACACCTTTTATGACGTATTTATTATGATTGCTGTCGATTTAATTAAATATGAATATTTTACTCACTGATACATCGCACAGTACTTCAATAGTTAGATACTGGAAACATGCTTATTCAATAACTTACAAAATTCCTCATTAAATTCTACAAACATGAACAGTCTATTAAAACAAACTCTTACAAATTACAACAGTTATTGGATAACAATTTTTCCGCCTCATTACTGTTCTTGTAAAATGAAAAAAAAAATCAAGAACTTAAGTTAAATAAAAACTGTACCAACCGTTCTCTGCAATTTCCATTACCAAAGTATTTTAACTTAACTGAACAGAACCAAGGTGGTTAACTGAAGCAGAACCTTCACATGTTAATATTGTAATTAATGGACGCCGTTGAACTCCCATAGCGTGGAATAATAAAAAAATAATTACATATTAGACTCGCTTCCAAGTAAATCGGAATGGCTAATGTGTTTTGAAAGCGAGAATAATCTCCGGACCGTACGATCTCTGGAAATAGTAAGCAGTCGCCTAATTGTTGCATAGATTTACTCTTTTTAACCGATATTTCAATCTACTGTGCCAAAGAAAACATGGCAATCTTGCATTTTGTGACAGATGACATGGTTGGAAAGGGCGTGATTGCTGAGATGACAGCTAATATGTATGGAAGAAAACATGCTGCATAATAATCAGCCTATAATGTTCCCACTGCTAGGACACAGGCCTCCTCTCGGTGAGAGGCGGGTGGGTTGGTAGATGTCAATTTTTGGTTCTAAGACATGCCGGTTTCTTCACGATGTTTTCCTTCACCGTTTGGAGAGCAGTGGTGATGAAATAATTTACACAAACTAAAGCGCCTGTCTTGGTTCGAACCTACGACGTACAACTCATAAGTCGTTACCACTGGGTCACCACTGCTCCCGACATGCTGAGCTGACCCCAAATAAATTAGAAAAAGGGCAGGGGGATGATGATACGATATTTCAATCATTACTAGGATAAGAAAACATCGCTATAAACACTTAAATAGTATTAATCGCCGAACTTGGAAACGTGTTTGCAGTTTTTGATGTTCCCGTGGGAACGTAAACTTTTGCAGCGGACAAAGTTGCGGTCCATTCTCTAGTGATTACATTGGCTATCTGACTGGATGGACTATTGTTATTGTGTTGTGACCCTTTCTTCTACAGATTTGTTTTGATTTTATCATCATTACTTGAGCATAAAGGTGACAACAACTTGCGACATTCTTTTGTTTATTTCACGATTTTTAGATTCTTAAAAGTGGTAAATTACAACGTTTATGTGCTTAACACCAATTTCAAAACAATCAACAAGTATTTTCATTAAATAATAAACATACAATGCCAACTATTTTCTCAAATCATCTCTTCTCCGTACAAAATTATACAAATTCAACAATGGCCAATTTAAACCGGCGATTGTTGATAATAAAACTTCAATTATAAGTTTAAATGAAACCTGGAATTATAGTAATTAATATAAGTCTGAAATCGCCAACCCGTCTTGAGCAAGCGTGGTGATCAATGCTCGTGCCTTCTCTGTATGAGAAGAAGCCTTTGCCCTGCAGTGGGACTATAAGGCTGACTGTCTACTGGAGCGGAGAAGAGAGGAGAGGAGCGGAGATTTGCCAATATTAACCAATTGAATCTAAACTCCGGTCCAGAGTTTAGATTTTATTGGTTAATATTGGCACAGTTCCGGTCTTCTCCTTTCTTGTCCGCTCCAGTCTACAGGCAACCTCATAGGCTGGTATTATACAGGGTGGCAGGGACATCGACGCGAAGCCGGTTACCATGGATTCAGTACATGATTCTGAACCCCCCTGTGTCGAAATTTTTCGTCGGTTGTTTAAAAAAAAAAACAGCTGTTTCATAGAAAAGTGCAATACCTACGCGGTCAAAATGTATGGAGCAGCTGATTTTTTTTTAATAACCGACGAAAAATTTCAACGCAGGGCGGTTCAGAATCATGTACTGAATCCATGGTAACCGGCTTCGCGTCGATGTCCCTGCCACCCCGTATACATATTATTTTTATTATATAAATATAAAATTCAAAATATTTTATTTCATATAAACCTACAAGGGCACTTATGAAACGTCCGAAGCTAGGTGCACGGTTCCAATTGGTCGTTTCTTATGGAGGATATATTATATTACTTACATGTAAATTATACGTTAAAAAATAGTCGAAGTTATCAAAAGGGATGCACAAAATGGCGTGATGGAGGCGTGATAAACAAAGGATGGTATGTGAACGTGTTCTGACTACTGATTGGTTAAAACTACGATTAGACTGGTCTATTTCAAGGTCGCCGTGAGTCAGTTTGCATTTGTGTATGCGTGCCTGATTGTGGGGTGCGAGATGCGAGAGCCGGCGGATGCTGGTGGCGAAACAAGTTATAAGAATCGAGATCTTGTAAAAATTATACCTTTAATAAAAGATATGGTAATAGGCTCGTCCCCTATAACTGTGCGTTTGCACTGGCGAAACATTCACAAGAAAACATGTTGAAATCTCTATTTTCTGTCAATGTCAATGTTGTTAGAATATTCTATCTATCTATCTATGTTCCATACAATGTTTGACAGGAACTAGAGATTTCAACATGTTTTGTTGTGATGTTTCGTCAGTGCAGACGCACAGTTATACATGGGACTACAGCGCACAGTTATACTAGCAAAATTTAGGAGTGAATATAAGGTACACCTCAGGCGGATAGACAGACGTGTACCGGGGAAAAACAGGCGTAATGTTTATGTTTAATAAAAAACATGGCAAAAAATCTCCCAAAGTAATCCCTAAAGAATCTTAACTCGAATCATCTGTAAAAGGAAGGATTCAATTTGAGCTACAATGAGTCATAGAAAATTTCGGACATGATGGCTTGTCAGTCTGGGTTAAGTAAGGCTATCAAAACAGACATTCTTCATGACCTTTGGAACTAATTCAACTACACATAGTGCCTCTGACTCACACACATGAATCGAAGTTAAGGTGTGAACAATGACTCATTAGGAAATTAAGAATGGCACCATTCATTGGAAAGAATACAAAGGCTTTGACAGTACTAAATCAAAGTTATTATGATACATCATCCGCTCAATCAGTAGATAATTCTCTTCCTTTTTACACCAATCATTTTACGGCTCAACCAGTTACCTACTTCTAGGTTCTAGATATTCTGTCTGGCTACCTTATGAAGTCATGATTCAGTAAATTATTTGAATCAGTTAAAATCGTTTCGTTTATTACTTGAACCACGCAACAAGTGATTCAACGCGGAAACAGCCGCTGTCCTGTCCTTGTTTGGCCCATCGCGAATATGCGCGCGGAATTGCACATATTATTCGCTTTTAATTATCATTATTAAACAATGTCCTTCTCGGGCTATGTTGCATTAGTTTCAAGTTTTTTTCTAACATCATTATGGTTACATGTTATCACCTTATATGGTTCTAAAGTAGTGCAATAACAACTGTAGCCACACTTGACATATTCTTGCGAAATACAAAAACTTAATCGTGGTATTTACGTGGATTGTATGCCCTTGAAAATCGTAGTAAATATGTATGGAGATATGTAAATATTTACGGTTTTATTACGATATGTTTACTTGTGTAGAATATTGAATTTAGCATCGGTGTTAGTGATGGTAATATTAAGCAAAAATAAACGTGATAAATATTAGCTATTGCGCATTAATACTTTGACAGAAATAACTTAAAAATAACCTTTAGATTCCCAACAAATTCATAAAATAAAAACACGAGAAACCAACGTTAATTCCAATAGAAAATTCTCGATGTAAAATATAATGAGTGCAAAAACAAAAGGCTTCGCAAGACATATGCCAAATGAAACAGGTTCTGAATCTCGGTAAAGACAATTGTCGGCCGGATGTAGTGCATCTCAACCTCGTGGGGCACTTGATCGCGTATCTGTAGCCTTATCTAGATCATTATATTGAGCTTCAAGCTTGAATATAAAATTATATTGGAATTAGTAATAAAATTCGCATCTTTTTGTAGTATTTTATGAAAAGGACACTTTGTTTTAAATTAGGAAAATAATAATAATGTAGCCTGATTATTTAAGAAAAAAACGCGTAGAAATAAATTAGGAATAGTTCTTTTATAAAACAATAAAAGAAATGGTAATTAATGTCACAGACATTTTTTGTTTTAACTTCTGAGCTTTGATTTAGTTCAAACCTTCCCAGTGTTTTATTTTTACTCATATTTTACATGTTTGCTGTATTACTGTATGGCACGCAAGAAACTGTAACTGAGTTGACTTATCCACGTTTTTATATACTCTCGTGACCACGACTGACTATATCAATTACTATAGAAAAACTATACGTTATGTATTACTTGAGGTAACAAAGTTGTTCCTACATACCTCAAATATGTAATTACTGCGTCGCCAGTTAATATTCGCGTGAATTAATGAAACACAACGAGAATTGACGAAAAAAATATCATAAAAACTTTATTACCATGAAACATTGTTTATCTATATTCCATCACGCCCGCGGCACACGCAACCACGCGTAGCCATGGTCATGGAAAAAATAAAACCCATCGATCATAACCTATGATAACAATTATAATTGTTAAAAAAATACGACGTTAATGCATTACATAATGAATTCAACCGAAATACATGACAAAGAACAAATTAAGAATAAAAAAACTTCTATGACATAAAAGGTTACAGACCCCTGGAATCGAACGCAGGCCATTTGAATGAGGAATTAGAATAAGATGGCAAAAAATATGAGCATTAGAAAGAGCGGTGCGACCAGTGTGCGAGGGAGACGGCCGATATACGTGGGACGCGATTGGCTGACCGCTTTTTATGCCTTAGTTCCCCTAATCTTCATTTCGAACAACATCTGCTACGCTAATGTTTATTCGAAATAGTTCTTTAAATTTATAGTATTAAGATCTCATTTGCAATTCACTAGTTGCGTCTTTTGTTGCTTTTTCGCAGCTATCTATTGCGCGGTCGTTGCACGCAAGTTGTTATTTCAATTTTTAATACATCTCCCATCGAATGGGTTCCTTTTAAGGTCAGCGTTTGTTGGAAAAAGGCCCACAATGTTTTTTAAATTATAATTATTTTTTGCTGGTCACCTATTGGTCGGCAGATGGGCATAATAATGGCCGGAGGGATGTTTTTGCGTCCGTCTTTTAAGTTCAAATGTGCGACCATAAGGAATCTAATTTATGAGTAAGAATCTTGTTTAGAGGTAGTATGTTGTTAACTACGAAGATGGACAGTTAAATGAGCTTAATTTATGGTCACTACCTGTATGGTGTTAATTTGACACAACAATAAATATATATTCCTGTTCTAGTATTAAAAAAAATTACTGCATGTGTTTTGTTTCTGTGCATAATTTTATTATTGTTTAGGAACGCTGCAAGATTGTAAGTTACATATTGCGCCGTTTTCCTAATAACCACAGAACAAAATGATATAGGTAAGTTCTAGTTTTCAAAACAAGTTGACGCACTTAATGTTCTAATCACAAGTTTCCTAGAACTCATTAGTTTGTAAAATATTTAAAAAATACTATAACAAGGAAACAAATTCAATTAAACAAGCTAATAATTGTTAAATAATATTTTGTTATTTAAATATTTAATTGACATACCTACTATACAATACTGTTATTCAGCTGCATCCGGTTAGACTGGAAGCCGATCCCAACATAGTTGGGAAAAGACTAGGCAGATTGATTGAATTGAAATACCTATTAGTTGCATTAAGTAATAAGCTAGCACAACTTATTGTTTCAAAAACAATTGTTACAGCAGTTAGGTATTTTTTCTAGAATAATTAAATTATAAGTATAATAAATAGTAATTAAAAAAAAATGTGTTGTCATTTTGAAATTATATGTAATTCCTAAATAGACTGTCTCACAAAAAGTAATGGAATAATTTTAATGAAATAGAAATTAATTTATTTGCCTAAAATGTAGGTCAGAAGCTGTAGGTGATTTTTACAAATAGTTCCGATACGTTTTACGCAAAATTAACTAATTAGTATTTTTTGTACTAAGTTGGTCGAATATATATATATTTTATGGAAAAGTGATGAGCGATTAGCCTATAAAAATGCATTGTAAAAATATTATTGTCACCGCTATCTACCAGAACTATCTCCGACTATTACAAACAAACCATAAAAAGACAGTTAATAACCTAGACAAATACCTACCAGCGATCGAAAGGAAAGATAGAAAAATTACAAATGTACCGATTACTCCAATTAGCTTCACAAGTTTCCAACTAGAGGCGCCCTGAACGTGGAACGAATAAATTATCGATAAAACTGTTCATCGATAGTATCGATGAAACTGTTTCACTAGAGTTTTTGTAAAAGGTTGAGCGCGCATGCTTTGTAAGAGCGTGTGCACATGGAGCGGTTTTGACGCGGTTAGAATTTATTGTGGGCGATCATACAAAATGTAGTAGGTAAGGTGTTTGATATTAAGGTTTTATATAAGTTTAAATATTTCCTTTTTTTTTGTTTTGTAATAAATTTCACAAACAGTTTTTAGCTTTAGGTTTAATTTTTAATAATTATAAAAAAATTTGACTGTATTTGTTATTGCTTTAAATTATTTGGTAAAACAGTCTAACGGGAAACCGTTCCATACCTAAAACCTGAATCCCAACCTACTAGCTAGGCTAGCACAACAGGACCAGGGCAATTCTGCAAATCATTTCGCACTTTAAATGACAATAATGTACATAGATAACGAGGTGTCAGAACCCACGCGCTCTCATTTACTTCCCCTGACGTTTTTTACGACTTTTCCACTCAGTTTTACGAGTGGTACAATAAAAAATGAGGCTGATCCGCCATGCTTTTTATCCTAGAACTTGATGTTTGAATGAATAATAAGAAGATTGTGAACAGTTTTCTGAATGGAAGTTGTAGTGTATTTTTATATATTTTTAGTGTCCCGGAGTCTGTGTTTGTGCCCTGTTGATGGTAATAGTCTCGCCCTCTGAAATGTGCGTGTAGGTACACCTCTGCCTAACCCGGAATTTAGGCGTGAAGTTATGTTTTGTGTTTAAAACTGCTGCTTTGATTGCATGTAAGAGTTTTCTGCATAAAACCTTTATCTAAACACACACTTGAATTTTCTACATTATTTTAGGCCTATGGGATAAATTAAACTAAGTTATCGTTGCTGCCTATTTGGAGTATATTTTATCAGTAACTAGGACCATGTGTAAGAAAAGCTTTCACGTAGAAAGAAATTCTAAGCACAGAGCTAACATGAAACGTTAATATTTTAACAATTAGCACAATTAACACCAATAAAACGGCATTCAAGTTTTACACACATAGTCCGGCCGTCGAGAGAATGCGTTTTGTCAGCTGTCGGTTCCATACTAACGAATATGTGTTTTGCGAATTTGATCCCAACTAAAACTAGAAATTGTTCAACTGACATGTGTCAGACAAACGCATTCTCTCGACGACGGCCGGACTGCGTAACTCGCTCAAGTGAAAACGCGCGTCAACTCCCAGCCGTCCGTCTGAACAAAGCATTAGTAATTACCGTAGGTACCTAAAGTCATGGTATATCAACGGGTAATGTTTAAAGTATTAATCACAAGAGATTAACGTTATATTAACCTATGTTATTACTTACTATGTATTATACCTGTTATGGCTGCCATAAGATTGACTTTAAAAGCTCCGGCCATTAAAACAATTATGTGGGTTTTTTTTGTAGTTTCACGGTCCTATATAGAAGTTTTTTCTATAACACGAAAGCAGTAGCTATACGTTATAGTTAGTAAGAAAAGATGGATGGTCTGTGTGAGCGATGATATGGCTAGAAAGGGGGTGACTATTAAAATGACGACTAATAGAGAAGCATGGAAGAAAAAACCCTGTTGCGTCAGCGCAAATAAATTGGTATAAGGGCAGGAGAGTGGCGATGAAAGCAGTACCTAGCTATACAGCTTGAAAATTAATTATTATAGATTGTTAACAAAAATAGTAAAAATGTGAAACCAATTTGCAGTCTACTGGATACTTCAATTGAAGACAAAAGTATTTTTTTTTCTGCTTCGTGCCATAGCCAATTCCTATAAAAGACGAACCGTTTTTATTGCCAATCGTAAATGCTAATGATAAAATTGTCTAAGTTTCAAGAATTTTACTAGGTTTTAGTTAATTGTCAATTTAATTCCCTACCATTCCGGTTAAGATGCATTTTTTCCTAACACAACTGCAACAGCGCGAATAAAAGTTTTCTAAGTCCATAATTTATAACCTTAACAAAGTGTACTTAGGAACCCACCCATAATTTAAAAAAAAACACCTTGTAAACTTGTTTCTTCATTAGGATACATAGTTCTAAGCAGGTGCCGGTAATTTTTCCATCACTTCTAGATGAAAATTAAATACAATTACGGATAATCGCATCAGTGACATTTGAGTAGTATCAGGGGCGCCAACCTAATAAAGCTACGCGTCACTAGACTTGCAAACAAGAAATGTATAAATTTTTACATTTTGCAAAAAAAAATGCAATTTGATTAAATTAATAATCGATAAGGAAGAGGGGACTTTTTGTTTATAAGTTATTAATTGTATGAGTTTCTGATCAAATTTTATAGAAATAGTTAAGTAATAATGTACAAAAAATAATGGTCTGTGATGAAAATGGTAAACGTTGTTTTAAAGTAACTAATCGGCCAAAGTTTACGGGAATTTTCTCGACATTACTTAAAGACAACAAAAACCAATAATTCTTTGATTTCTAAGTCCTATTGTACAACGCGCAACGGTACATAGGTACCTCACAAGACGATAGCGTGTTCACTACTTTTTAGACATTGCCATTTCAAAAAAACTTATAAAACCTTTTTCAAAAAACTCTAATCCCTAATAACTTGAGCTCCAAACATGACATCAAAGTATTCTGTATTCTGATTCGCGATAGTTTCTCACGGTGTCCGCGCCCGCTCATCGATGCGTAACGCAACCGCTACCTTATATCATTACTACTTCAAAACTAATTGTACACAATTAGAGCGCCTTTCTTTTTAGATTGCAGCTTTAAGTTTGTGAGTGCCGGTTGCGACGGTAAATAGGGCTTATTTTGAAAAAAGAATGACGGAGACAGGCGATAAAGACGTTGTTTTGTGTAATTTTTTTGGAATGTTGGTACCGTCAACTTTAGCATCTTTACTTTCCATGAACAACTTTACGTTACCATGAGTTAAATAGACAAATATTTTTGGATTACTAAAAATCTGTTACAAATAGACGATTTTTCTACTCTTGTATCTCTTTGATATTAAATGGCGGCAACAGATTTTTAGTAATCGAGAGATATATAAGTACTGTACTCATAGGTAAAGTTACTCAAGGAAAGTAAAGATGCCACAGTTGACCGTACTGTTTTTGGTAACAGAAAAATGTGTTCGGTTTTTGAAAATATTCTTTTTGTATTTAAATAAAATAAAACTTAGCAGCGATTGAGGTGGGTACCGACGTAGTCACACGATCTAATCATAAAAATTACAAAGCTTATTTTAAAACAACGAAGTCTATTTCACATAAAATATTTTCAAAACATATCACAATTATAATAGTTAAGTACCACCATTTTAAACAGACCAATTTTTAACAAAGGCATTGGGAAACCAAGTCTGCGAAACGCTTTCATAATATTATGTATAACTTACTGTTAATCATGTAAAAAATCAATTGAATAGATGACTAGGCCGCAGGTGTGAGTTATGCAATAATTAAACCAGTGAACTATTTTAATATAAGCAGCCATTGTGCCAACTTGACGACACTGCTGGCCATTGACAACAAAACTTTAGCGAAACTATTTTCATTGAAATTGTTTTACTACACGATATTGATTTTATTCGTGGTCAGAATATTATACGGTTTCAACGAAACTTTGCGTTTGATGCGAATTTTGCCGGACTTCCACGGGTTTGTATTAAAATATAGTCTGAAATGTGTATGGATAAGATATTTAATGAAAGAGAAGTTTGAAGCTTAGTAACTTTTCGTCGATTTAAAGTTTCTTGTTAGTTTATTAACTAAAAGTTGAATTGCGTAAAAGCATATTTTCAGAATTTATGCGACATAAACTTCAAGATTTCAGTGAGTAGCGTAAACTTCAACTTTATAATTTTGTTGTCAGAGTTCAAGATTAACAGACTTGCTACTTACATTGAAAAGTCATGTATATGTTATAGTAATGGCATAATAAACACCGATTTCTTTTCTTTTATAATATTTTAGTGCCAATCCAAAACATTCTATAATGTGTCTTAAATTACTTTATAACCGGCACGAAATTAAGCACGCCTCACACACAACGACTGCCTAAGAACCCATAATTTAATAGTTGAACGCAACCATAACTCGTAATTTCACAATGTTGGCATCACTGCCTAATGACAGTTGGAAGCGCGCGCAAATTCCAAAATGGCGGCTGCAATAAAGAAATGATGGTGCGTTTCGAATCACACCGAATTAACTTCTTTTGTTAACTTGAAACTTGAACTTGTTGTGGGGAAAACTTTGTTTCCGGGTAATGCCCTGGAAAATTACTTATTAAGACAAATAAATCGTGAAATCATCGAATGCGTACATCGTGAATCACTGTTCTAGGTATACCTAGGCTTAGAAAAACGGCTATAAACATTATTGATAGACTACTTAATATCTAGTAAATATTACGCAATATAAACACGTGATTAAAGTGACTGTTTTTGTTTCAGAATTTTCCGTCACTGACTTAGGAAAATTGTACTTTGGGAATCACATTCAACAGTTATGTGCGGAATGATAAGTATGCGATCTTACGAAATCGGACAATGCTAAGGAAGCTGATTTGGAGACGTTTTGGAGACCACTATGTAGCAACAAGAAATATATAAGTATCTAGTCGCTACGGGTTACATGGACACCTATGTATACTGACTTAGCTGTGGAAAACAAAAAAAAAAAACGATCCCTTAGGCCATACTAACTGTCGTTGGATTTATTATTTACATTCTGAAGTCTATGGTGATAATATTAGAGAAATTACGACGAATCGACGAACAGTTTATCGAGCAATAAACGCAAGTTTGAATTTGACAGTCAAAACAGGAAACCATTTTCTTTTTCCCGGGAGAAAGACTCGCGAAACAGTTAACACATCACCAACCACAAATTACGAAGTCAATCAAAGAAATGTTTTTCTAAACATAAGATGCAATTTATCTTAAGTCAGCACATGCGTCGGCAGATACCCACAGATTAGAGATCGAGGGGTCAAAGACTTTCTATCGCCTAAATAGAGAAACCATAAGCATTGTGAACTTTAGAAAGAAGACATTAGAAAATAATGCGCCGTAATATATCATTATGATCTGTTGATCTTTGTCCCCAAAGACGTCAGGTCTTGAGAAAAAACTTAGATTTTATAATAGAACCCAAAGTAAGTAAGTAATGGTTTACTAAACATGGTTTTTAGCCAGATACCATGATGAATCGGATAACATACAAAAGGGTATACCAATGATTTCGCCTTAACATATTTGCTATCCTAAGTTCCCAAATTCGGTAAGATGAGATCCCAATGAAATGCTGTGACTACTTATAGAATAAAATACAAGATAAGACAAGTAACTTAGTATCTTTCACCAGGTATTAGTAGGTATCTACTCACTGTCATTAGATATTCATCGGCATAGTATAGTCACTCGGTCTAAACTCATCGGCATTATCTGCCTAGCTTTTTTCGAACTATGTTGGGGTCGGCATCCAGTCTAACACATGTTCTAGTTACATGGAGTGACTGCCTATCGGACCTCCACAACCCAGTTACTGGGTAACACGATGCCTCTAGGTAAGTCTGGTTGTCAGATTTTCGGGTTTCTGACACTCGGTCGACAAGTTTATCATAGCAGAGAATGGAGAATTAGGTAGGTACAGAAGTCATTGCATGGTTCTTGTTAACTTAACATAATTAAACACCGAATGCTTAATTGAATGAAAATTAATTAAACTAATAAAAATAGTGTGTAATATTAAATAAAACATGGAAATTACTCGCATTTCGTTTTATAGGTACTATAATACTACCACACGGAAAGTTTATGGGTTCCATAGTTTACGACTAGAGAGAGAAAATCTAATTAGTTTCGTGTATTTGTTAAAATTCTGAATGGCTGACACAAATATTTTAAAGTAGATTATTTTCATGTTGTAACAGGACTGAGGAAAATGTCGATGGATAGAAGACGGAATGGGATGAATGACCAAGAAGTATAAGATATGAAGGTTGATAGAATGGAAGAAAAAATTGGTGAGCTGACTCAAGTAACACATGGAGCCAGGGCAGACAGAGGAATAAAGCATGTGCTTATCTTGTGTTCAAAAGATAAGGCAGTCTGAGGTACAAAATTGAGACATAAATCCAGCATAAACCTCAAAAGATTGGTATAATTTCCTAGTTAAGAACGAAAGTTTAAAAAGTGATGGAATATGTGAAAGGTGGTAATGGCTATGAGATGACGGTTACTTCATAATAAAAGAAGACATGCTGCATAATCAGGCTATAATGTTCCCACTGCTGGGACACAGGCATCCTCTCAGTGAGAGGGAGTGGGAGACCGTAATCCACCACGCGGGCCTAGTGCGGGTTGGTAGATGTCACATGTCTTCGAATTTTTGGTTCTAGGACATGCCGGTTACCTCACTATGTTTACCTTCATCGTTTTGAGAACAGTGGTGATGAAATAATCTACACAGAGTAAAGTGCCTGTCAGAGTTCGAACTTGTAAGTCGCGGCCGTTATCATTGAGTCACCACTGTTCTCTACATGATAGACATGCTGTGCTAATCCCAAATAAAGCGGATTTAGTGCAGGAGGAAGATATTATATGAGTGCCGTTAGTTAGCTATCTTTGGCTAGTTCAAGGTTACCTTCAGCTTCCTCATTGCTTTGTTAACGCCACTCTACTTGAAATTAGTTTTTAGTTTAATGCTATTATCATCATTTCTCTAGCTTTTTCCCGACTATGTTGGGGTCAGCTACCAGTCTTACTGTATGAGCTGAATACCAGTATTTTACATCGAGTGACTGCCACAACCCAGTTACTGGGTAACACGAGGACTCTTGGTGACTGTTGTCAGACTATTTGGAATTCTGGCTGCCCGTAATAACTGTCAAACATCTACGAATGACAGCCGAGACCAATGGCTTAACATGCTTTCCGAGGCACGACAGGGTCTCGGTATGTAAAGATGCTCACCCATCCACAGACCAACTGCAGTAAGCGTAGCTTAACCTGATCGATCGACTCGTAACGGCTGTTATTTATTAGCCACGAGCCCCTCAGTTTAATGCTATCAAATAAATTTATTAAGTAGAGTACCTACCTACTGACTTAATAATATATGTTTAATTAACGGAAAACATAATTCTATATACTCCAATTATCGCTCTAATACTCTAAGTACCTACCTATGTAAATTGGAAAAACCAGCTAGTATATAATTAGTAATTAATAACGTACATGTGTAGGTAGGTACAAATGCGCTCAAAATCTAGCCAATAGCATTATGTTATGTATTTTGTAAACATGTATGCAGTTGGAAATTAATATTAACTATTACTAGTAGGTAAATTACGAAGTCATTTTGGTCTTCGTTTTCCGGTTCGCTGTTATTTGTTACTCGTAGTACCAAGGTTCTATGCAAATGATTTAAATTGCACTTACATGAATAGATGACGTGGTTGAAATCTATACGTATAAATATTCTGACTGACTCGCAGTACATAGCCTAAGCTAAAATTGTAGAAGGAAGATAAATTGATTCATAAAGGATGCTGAGTTGCACTAAGGAAATATTATTGTCGAAAATATACCCGAGGAAGAGTCAAACAGGGAGAACAAAGACGACGAACGAAGACGATTTAATTTTATGACTTATATCCAGGATTGGGTAGACAAGGGTTGACGAAGACAGACAGAGAGAGACTATTGCATAATTTAATTCTGAATCAGTGAGCATGCATAGTGATCAACCTTCTTTCCCTCTCTGTATAAGGAGAGGCATTTGCCGTACTTTCGAACAATTTACAGACCTATTAGTTTAATGACTGTCTCAGGCATATGTTTATTTGTCTTCTATGAGCTGGATTTCTTCAAAAAGAACTGGTCCTTAGCAACTTAAAACAGAAAGAACGAAAACGACTGCAGTAGGGCACTATACGCTTTTAAAATAACATAATATCACGCCTTATTTCCCCGAAGGGTCGGGCAGAGGTGTACCTATAGTAAACCCACATTTCGACAATTATGTTTTAAGTCCCATGTAATAGGGGGCGAGCCTATTGCCATCAACAGGGCACAAATCCAGACTCCGGGCTGCTACTGAAAAATTCCTGATAGAAAAACCCAATGACACTTTGCCCGACCTGGGAATCGAAACCAGGACCTCATGTTCAGCAGTAGAGCTTGCGACTAGACCAACGAGGTAGTCAGGCATTTGGTAGTTTCTGCCAAGTGAAAAGGTGGTGAATTTTTAAATACAAAACAATTCTGCTGTCCCTAGCCGTCCCAAGCGACATTACGTCAAGCAACGACCTTCATTTGCCGCACGGGTGTCAACAAAACTGCGCGTAGATAAAACATAGATACAACGCATTCGTGCCGCGCACGTAACTATGTGACTGTAGTGTGTCATGGCCGCTGCACATGTGCTAGGTATACAGCTGATGTGTTTTATTAAGTTGGGACAGGATCGAGGCGAGTGGAGTTCAAGGGAGGACTGTAAGCTTGCTATGGGACATTTAGACGATGGTTTTGACACAGAGGTCCGAAGAATCAAGTGGTTTTCAGAGCGTGAACAGCCTTATAGATTACTTATATTTAAATGTGTAATGTGCCATTGCAATGTGATGTAATGCCACGAGTATCCATAGCCTGTAAACTGAAATACAAAAAGGCTGCTTGGAGGAAGAAATAAGTAAGTTGTTATGGCGGCATTTTCTGGATAACCACTTTCACTAGGAGCTCTAATTTTCTTCGTTCGTCGTTTTGTGGTTCTTCTAAGAAATCAGTCTTCATCGAATCTTCAGACTTTGGCCCTTTGTACTAAATATACTAATCAGTTAAACTATATGTTTTATTTTTTAGTTTACTTTATTGGGATATTAAACAGTTACATATTCCAATTTAAGTGTGACAGAATAACTTAAAAACTAGGTAAACGTGTAACCCACACAAATGTCCGCGAAATAAACCTCTATTTTTTGTCGTAAGTTTAATGCATGCATTGTAAAAAGTACTCGTACGTATTCTAAGTATAAGATGGGTATTTATTTATATAATACTTTATTATCCAGAAGATACATAGCAAAAAATAAAATTATAAATACAGAAAGACTATTTTTAAAGATTATTGAAATAAATGATAAGTTATAAACCTTTGAAATCAATGGTGGAGAGTGCTACGAGATTTCGTAGCATTGGCTACGACCAGACTACGTAGCTGGTAAAAGTCGTACTTTCTAGAAAGTTAATATAAAAGAGTTTGGATATGATCATGCGCCGAATAACTGTCGGACGCCATTTTGAAATTAGTTTATGGTCTAGAACTGTAGACTGTAAGTAGGTATTAATTTATCAAGTTTTCCGGGATAAATACCTTCACGCAAGTGCACCTTTGAAACTGTTGAAAGTCTATAATAATAAGCGATTGTGTATGTTTTATTTAAATAGGTTTTATTCACGTTTTCCCTCTGGCTAGCTGTTATATTTTTTTAACTTCCCTAGAACCGATAAGTAAGTTACTCTGGGGTTATCAAACCATACAGTATTATTGCGATTAAGGTAATAGGTTTATGGCATTATCAACGTTTTAAGTTAGTTTTCCAAATTAGTTTTTGACATCGTGGAATTTTGGGAGAAACTATTGAGGGGATTAATTTGTGTTTTTTTTTCTAATAATATTAAAAAAAAAAACAAAAAAAATTAAAATTAAACCGCATATACTTATCCTCAAAAAATAAACAAAAGAAACAACTCACTTTTACCAAGCACATGCGCCACGAAAAATCTAACAAATACCCACTGTAACAGCTAAACTGTAACTATTCTATAAATGTACAAACTAATATAGTAACGCCCATTTATCATACCAAAAGCGACCAATGCCATGTCAACTGACTTCACAAATTATTTGCTGTCACACCTCCATAATACACCTCCTTAATACAAGTGAACAAAGTTGAAAATCGCTTGTGAAGTTCGTCTAAAGTTGTTTGGATATCTGTGTCGGTGTGTTGATTCTAATGACGCACACAGACGTACGCGCGATTGCCTGAATGGACGCACACATGTGCAGTGAATGTCACGAAATCCAGCCCGTTTCTAGGTTAGATCATGCGCGCGCGCGTGTGCGGTGGCCATGAGGCTGCGCGGACAGTTTTCGTGTTTTCCTTCTATGGTTGTGTTCCTACGTGATTGGCTCGTTAGATTTCAGTCGGCGTTCTTGTAATGTTGTTTTATTGTTTATAATATTCGTATATTTGAATAATCTTGAAATTATTAAGTACTGCGATAAAACAGCAGTCAGAGCTATCTGTTTTAAAATCGAATGCCTACGTTTTGGATGTAGCATAATGGGAAAAACGTTTTAAAATGACGAGTAATAAATCCAATGAGCATTATTCGTTTTCTAAGAAATTTAAGTAGGTAGACAGGTACTTGTTCGTATTTTTAAATTGTCTGGTTTCGCACTCTACCTACTAAGAGACAAGTTAGGAGGACTAGGCACTACTCCACCTAACTTGTCTCTCATTGCATAATTATTAACCTACATAGACCTTAGCAGACAACCGCATCACGTTTTGTAAATAATTTCATCACCACTGCACTCAAAACGGTAACGGCAAAAGGAAAACATCGTGAGGAAACCGGCATGTCCTAGAACCAAAATTTCGAAGACATGTGATCTCTATCAACCCGCACTGGACCCGCGTAGTGGATGACGGCCCACTCCCCTCTCACAGAGAGGAGGCCTGTGTCCCAGCAGTGGGAACATTCCTAAGCTGATTATGTATGTTTATAGACCTCACGTTCTATTCTAAAATAAACCTCATGTAATCAACCTGGTTATTAAACGAAGCTACACAGCTTAGTTACAATTCAAATAATAAATAGTAATAATAAAAACTGACCAAGTGCGAGTCGGTCTCGAACACGAAGGGTTCCGTACAATATTTAGCAAAAAAAGCTATGAAAAAAAACACGTTTTTTGAATGATTAAAATTCATTTAACTTTATTTTATTTTTATTATTTGTTGTTATAACGGCAATACCTACACAATATGTGTAAACTCAACTCAACTGTCTACCTATTACGGTCAAAATACAGTCCGCTGACAGACAGACGGACAGCGGGGGCTTAGTAATAGGGTTCCGTTCGGTACCCTTCGCCCACCCACACACACCCCCCACCCAAAAAAGGTAATCCTGTGCAAAATTAATAAAATTTGGTTAAAGATGTTCCGACTAACATTAAAAACATACTACTAAGTACTTACTTTGTAAAACTATAATAAAAATAAATATAAAAATATGTCCATATTCTGTTAGTACTTATTACATTATCTTAAAACTATGTTAGTAATGAGGAGACCAATCATGTATCAGTGAAATAAAAGCAGAATTTAAAAAAAGAAAATTGGATATTTTATAATTTTACGAGTCCTGTCTTAAATCACTAAAAACACAAGTTCAAGTTCTTGTAAATTGTATTTTTTTGTGATTTCCTACTCCCTTTTCCAACAATTTTAGGTCAAAAGGACCAAACTGGGCCATACCCGTTCAAATCCTGGTCCTGTCCCACAAGCCTCCACAGCATGGTGTTAGTCTAGCGACCTTGTGCGCGAGCGACGGCGGCCTAGACCGCGCTCCGGAGCGCTTTATTTATTCGCTGCGCCCGCGCATCAGGCGGTTGGCGCAGACAGATCTTATAGCATAGAGTAGGGTTGGCGAACCTTTTTTGCTTATGCAAACGAATTTAAGGAAAAAAAATGTATTGGCGACATGTTACGCTTCGTTTGGCAAAATGAAACAAAAATTATAGAAAATTTTGTTCCATAGAATATTAAGATTGCAACGATTGTCGTCGAGAGTTTTCAGCATTGGTTTGCCATCCCTGGCACCTCAGTAAGTAGGTTTTATAGGCTGTTCAGCTGTGCCGTTTGCAAACATTCAATCTTGTTTATTAACAGGTTCAGCAGTTTAATTAGTGATGATTGATGAAGTCTTTTTGTAACTATGTTAGTTTATGGTCTATCACTCTTAGCTACAGGGTCTATGGTCATAGGCCTATGACCCAGTCATTAACCGTTTACTCTCGGAACATTAAGAGTCGTTCAGTGAAAAGAATGAACTGTTGAAACTAATTGGGTTATAAGGGACTCTGGCTCTAAATGGCCAATGACTACAAGTTTCTAGCATGTTATTATTAATAAGATTGGATGCATAGAATAGAATTTTAATTATTGTTGCTAATATCCTAACTAATACTCGTATAATAAATGCGAAAATGAGTTTGTTTCTTTGGTAAGCTTTCACACTAAAGCGGCTGAATGGATTTGGATGAAATTTGGCACATGGATAGACCATGGCCTGGGTTAAGACATAGGATACTTTTTATTCTGATATTCCCACGGGTTCTAGACTTATGTGGGTGAAACCGCGGGGTACAGCTAGTTGACAAATAAATCTATATTAAAGATAAAAGTGTCTCTGCAACATTCTTCTTGGATATTGACAGATGCTAAGCTAAACGTTTTATGCTCAGTAGTGATGCCTTCTAGCTGTGATGATGATCCTAAATCAACAATAACTAAATAGCCATTAAAATAAAAGAGCTTATCAACTTAAAAACATTTCATTACTAATCTTGAAGAGTTGATTTCTAATAGCTTAATATAGTGTTCAGTCTTTGAAATATCTTTAGAACTTACCCAAGAATGTCACAAAATTATATTCAAACATATTCTGACATTTACGGCCCTCAGTTTTATGCTAATATGGCCGTATACCTCGGTCTATGGCCCCAGAACAAACAATTCCTCAAAATTAGTGGGTTCAGCAGAGTTATTGGTAGTTAACAAGTCATTAAGTTTGCGTTGAACAGTCAACTGAGACCAATTGATTGTGTGAGTAATTAGTATTTGTGTATGAATGAAATCGTGGAGAATTTGTAGAGGAATTTTCGTGAATGTCTTTGGGTGATTCATCATTGGTATAGGTTATAGAATATGCAGTAAAAATGGTTGGCTAACAATAAGCGAGTAACCATAATCCAGTTCTTCAGACAGCTGTGCTGTTTAGGAGTTTGTGTTGCCACTTCTTCCCAGCTAAAGCACTAGGAAGTGGCGAAAATTTATTTTGACGTTAGAGAAGTGCTGATTCTCAGCCTAGTTTGAATTAATATACTTGTTTTTTTTGTCATTATTTAGAGAAAGAAAGAAGAAGAAAAGAAAGAAAATACGTTTATTTGCGGTAAACATGACGCAAGAAAAAAATAAAAAAGAACACGATAAATAACAAATTGGGGGAAAAATATGCGTCACATCCACGCAAAACGGCCATCGCTCAGCATAATGCTGCGACCCTATGCAAGACAGAGCCCCAGCGCTGGTTTTCAGCGACAGCCGGCGTTGACGTGATGACGTCAACCGGTGCAGGATATAATATAATGAAATAACATATTATTATCAAATCAAAAATTAAATAAAATTTGATTCGTTCCATAAATGAATTTAGTCACTTGAAAGCAGTGCGAACCAAGATGGTCAATGTTCAATGTGATGAGAAAGGAGGAAACGTATGACTATAAATGTTGACGGATAGAGAGGGAGAAGGCCAAAAGAAAAGATGAATGGATTGTGTGAGAAAGGAGTGAATGATAGAATGACAGTTGACAGGCGAGAGACTGGAATGGAAGAAAAAATCATGTTGCGCCAACCCCACGTAGCATGGGCAAGGGCAGAGAGTAAGAAAAAAAGAAAGAATGATAGAAAGAAAGAAAGAAAGAAAGAAAGAAAGAAATAAAGAAAGAAAGAAAGAAAGAAAGAAAGAAAGAAAGAAAGAAAATACATGTATTTAGTACAGACTATAAAATGATGCTACCTAATTAAGAATAGATTTATTCATGGATTAGTCTAGTAAAAGTATGAATAATGGCAACCTCCCTTAAATTGTTCATTGTTCTTATTGAGGAGGTCCTGGAAACTGGTCGCTGGTAATAAAATTTTCTCCGCAATTACTTCGGATAACCTCTATTAGGAGGATTCATTATTGATCGCCTCGTTGGTCTAGTGGTCACAGAAATATTACATAAAAAACAAACATTATCATCATCATCATCAGCCTATAATGTTCCCACTGCTGGGACACAGGCCTCCTCTCTGTGAGAGGGAGTGGGCCGTAATCTACCACGCGGGCCCAGTGCGGGTTGGTAGATGTCACATGTCTTCGATTTTTTTAGAACCGAACAAACATTACACCCCTAAATAAGCTAGGTTACGTTAACTCAAAAATCAAACTAGTTTACAGTCGTTGAAAAATAAGGTCACCCAAATAAAGCTAGCGATAAAATCAGCTCGTGTTAGCACCAACACTGCTGACCACAACAATTAGCCGTCGTTTATCAAAATGACAGATAAAAGCTCGTTAGACTAACGTGATGCTATTCAGGTCATTTCGGAGTAATACTTCAACGTCACTTTGGAAAAAAACTGGTGCAAATTAGGAGGATTGGTTGTTGGTTTCGTTTTTTAGTTATTGGTCTGTGAAAGATTAACGTTTAGATAAGTACCTATACTTTATTCTAGGAGGAGCTCGTGGCTAAGTATTACCAGCGAGCTTTACATACCGAGACTCCTCCGTGCCTCGGAAAGCACGTTAAGCTATTGGTCCCGGCTATCATTCGTGAATCTTTGACAGTCGTTATGGGTCGTCAGAAGCCCGAAAGTCTGAGAACCAGTCTTACCAAGGGGTAGCGTATTACCCAGAAATTGAGTTGTGGAGGTCAGATAGGCAGTCGCTCCATGTAAATACTGGTATTCAGCTGCATCCAGTTAGACTGGAAGCCGACCCCAATATAGTTGGGAAAAGGCTAGGTAGATTGATTTTATTCTGGGAGCAGATTTTTATTTTGGAAAAAAAAACATTCCGTAACATATAACATCACGCCTATATTCCCCGACGGGATAGACAGAAGTGTACCTACCTATAGTACACCCACATTTCACCAGTTATGTTTTTGCATGTAACAGGGAGTAAGACTGATGTAAGTCATAATTTTTCAATCAGTTTTACTTTTCCTTTTCGTGTGTTTAGTGACTAACTTGGTGTCAGAGTTTTAAAGCAGCCCCTGGACCTCTGACTTGGCTTCAAATGCCGTCGAGAAATATCTCTCAGGCATATTTCCTTACGATGTTTTCCTTCACCGTTTTTGAAGCAAGAGATAATTATACAATACGCACATGAATCCGAAAAGTTTCACTGATTTCTTTTTATTTTATTTTAGTAGAACTTTCCAGCTTCTTCACGACATGACGTAGAGGTTCTATCAATAAAATAAATTAGTTTTCATTACGATCAATATATTATTCGATTTTACGATTGCAATAATGTATCGTTTTATCTTAATCGACTTTAACAAAGATATTGTTAAATAAAATAGAAAGTGCATTATAAAGTTTTCACTCTTTCCACTGAAATATTTTAAGCTCAAGAATGAGGTTGATAGTTTAAAATAACTGCGTTTTGCCGTTTTTATGATGATTGGTAAAATGGTTATAAGTTTTAGAGCTGTGCCGTAACGTAGAATGAAAGTTTCGATTGTTAATTTTATAAATAACAAATTATTTTCCATCTTTTTTTTAAATAAGCGTTCAAGTATACAGTGTACACAGTGTTATAATAATCAATTTAAAATGTAACAGAGTGTTACTCCTACAGTAAAGTTAAGTTAAATAAAAACCTGCAAAAAAAAAACACTACTAATCTGCCTAGCCTTTACACAACTATGTTGGGGTCGGCTTCCAGTCTTACCGGATACAGCTGAATACCAGTATTTTACATGGAGCGACTGCCTATCTGACCTCCACAACCTAGTAACTGGGTAATACGATTCCTCTTTGTAAGACTAGTTGTCAGACGTTCGGGCTTCTGATAACCCGTTACGACTATCAATGATCCACGAATGACAGCCGGGACGGCTTATCGTGCTTTCCGAGGCACGGAGGAGTCTCAGTATGTAAAGATGGTCACCCATTCACGGACCTACCCCGGCAAGCGTAGCTTAACCTGATGGATCGACCCGTGCGGCTGTAATTACTTAGCCACGACATCCATAAAAAAACAATAACACCCTAATACTGATATAAGAGAAAACGTAGGTATTTCAGTATTGTCATGTGTCATATAGATATATTTTGTCTTAAAACAAGAAGTTTCACGAAGTCCCGGACAGAAGCTAGTCTCTGATAAAACCGTCAAAAGTACTTATAATTTAGTATATGTATATTTACGGTATTAACTACAAGTACCTTGACACAGTTTGTGACATCACTAAAGTGTTAACTTTCAGTTAACACGAAACCTTTGCTGAAGGTAAATAGAGCAGCCTTGTTGTCATCTGGCTGTTAGTGATTTGAGGGTAGGCAGTTAAAGAACTTAGGAGTTTTTAGTCTACATCAATTCCCACGGAAAAAGTAAATTCCTACGTTTAAAAAATCATTAAATATTAAAGAGCTTGTATTTTTAGATAATTGAAATTTTTTGAGAATTCTTTTAGGATTCAGAATGTGAACATATTTCAGTTCAAAAGTTCTATTAACTGATACCCTCAAAAATATCGTTACAATGGGTTTCTGCCATAATAAGGGAGTCTTAACGTTAGAGAACTTTATTAAGTTCTTCAGAAAAGTCTAAGGTATATCGAAAATGCTATAGGACAAGAGTTGACACAGGTACCGCTGCCGACGGCAACTGGAACCCGTCGGCTCACGATAGCTCTATGAAAAAACAGGACCTAATTAATTAAAAATGTGCTTTAAATCATCAGTCCAGGACTTAATTTTACTCGATACAAATGTAGTAGGATCATAAGCAAGTAATGGACATATTATATTACCTCCCTTGAAAAAGAATAGATACTAAAATATGAGAGGCCCTTGGACTAAGATTATGTGATCCTCATTTTTGATAGGTAATAATATATAATAAAATATTTATTTCACACAATAATGGTAGGTATTCCGGTGTTTAAAAGCATCAAATTCCCAAATACAGAAGAAGCCTTGACATTGCTACGGCGTAGCAACATCTTCCAAAATTATTAGATGTTGCTACGCCATAGCTCTTCTTTCGTAGAGAAGAATGTAGCAACAGATCAGACGAAAGTTGACACGAAGGTAGAATTTACTCAGAATATAATATCTCGGATATTTTATAACCCATAAAGATGAAGCGAACCCATAGACCAAACTTACAGTTACATAATAAATTCAACTGAAAAGCAGTTTCCATTCCGAGTCGACAAAATTAATATGACATTTAGCGACATACAATAGTATTTATTGGACCGTTTACTGGTTCGACCTTCAGCGAATCAAGACCTAAGGTTAGAATTTAAAAGTCTCCTAGCGTGATGGGAATTGAGTATCATTTAGTTCATAACTAGCAACCCGTCCCTGCTTTGTGCTTGGTTTTTTATGACTGGACCAAACATTGACGTTTATTTATTATATATTATGTAAATTAAATATAATTAAGGAGTTTGTGGCTAAGTAATAATAGACGCACGGGTCGATCCATCAGGTTAAGCTACGCTTGCCAGGGTTGGTCCATGAATGGGTGACCATCTTTACATACCGAGACTCCTCCGTGTCTCGGAAAGCCGTTGGTACAAGGTGTAGTTCTTAGATATGACAGTCGTTACACCCGTAATGACTACCCAGTCAGAAGCTCAAAAGTCTAACAACCATGGTCTTACCAAGGACTCGAGTTACCCAGTTACTGGGTTGTGAATATCAGATAGGTAGTAACTCCTTAGTAGTGAGAGCAGTGGTGGCCCAGTGGTATCGGCCCCGACTTACCGAGTTGTAGGTCGTGAGTTCGAACCCAAGCAGGCGCTTTACTTTGTGTAAATAATTTCATCACCACTGCTCTCAAAACGGTGAAGGAAAACATCGTGAGGAAACCGGCATGGCTTAGAACCAAAAATTCGAAGATATGTGACATCTACCAACCCGCACTGGGCCCGCGTGGTAGATTACGGCCCACTCCCTCTCACAGCGAGGAGGTCTGTGTCCCAGCAGTGGGAACATTAATAGGCTGATGATGTGTGTAACTCCTTAGTTCACTAGTTAGCCATATTTCTTATATTGCCAGAACAGGCTTGCTTGTCAAAACAGGTAAATATTTGACACAATTAATATAAAGTATAAAAACATTAAAATTAAAACTTTCTCATCTTTGGTTCTGCTCCTAGTGGCCGAAAAAGGGTCAGACATTTGTGATCATTGTAGCAGAGCCTACAAAACACACCAATAACTAAAAACCAAATGACAAATTTTACTATGTTGTTTCATTGGTCGATGCAACATAAAACGAGTCGATGCACTAAACAGAAGGCCAATAATTCTCGTACTTAAAAAACGTTCAGATCCAATGGCAGGGATGTCCGCCATTGCTTCCGCGAGGTGGCGCTAGTGAGTTTGGAGGTCATAATCAGTCTATTATCTATGGTCATAATTTGAAGTTCTGGCGGTCAAATTCGAAATATTTTCGTCTATTGAGTTTATTACTATACTCTATGGAAATAACCAATGTTTGACAGTTGTTGACAGTTCGTATGACCCCCAACACAGCCAGCGCCATCTGTTCTGAGCTTTTCAGATTACCTGCCATTAATTCGCCATCTGTCAAACTTGTTAAAAATGTTGGTATATTGATTGTACTTTTGACAGATAGCGAACGTTCTTAACAATACTGGAATTGCCCCTCAAATGTTGTCATTTTGTTTTTAAGCCGCTTAGATAATATGAAGTTCTTCGATATTGTCTACTCGTATAATGCAAGGTGTACAACAAACTCAAGGAAAAAAATGAGATGTAATCTCTCAACAATGGACACTAAAATCTTCCCGGTATTTTATAATGTCTATTGTCAATCTAATAATTCAAGCGAAATACGGAAACTGTGAGCATCGCCTTGCGATGCACACTCACCTTGGACAAGCCTAGAATGCAAGATTTCTTTAATTTGTAATATTTTCCTGGACAATTTTCTCAAGGACTTGTAATTGAAATGTTTGTGTCATACTTGCAAAGTGAATTAAATAATACTAAGTTAAATTGGAAGATGGTTAAAGGCAAACAAGCATTTTCTTGTTTGTATTAAAGTTACTGAACTGAAACGTTATTATGTTCAATTTTCAATAATTCATACAAAATATCCATAGAAAATGCACTTTCAGTTTTCCCGAAGCTTTAAAAAATTTTCCGTAAGAATCCGATTCAAACTATTAGGGTCATTGTAAAGCAAAAAAAACATGCGGGGCAGTTTTTTGGGACCGCCAATAGAAGTGAAAACTAAGTAACACCATTTAATGAATATGTCAGGAATTTATGTGGCTTGCAGTCAGTAGGTACAAGAATGATAGCTGTAGCTCAATTTAAAAAATCCAAAAAAAAAAATACAGAGTGCGCTGTCAACACGAAATTTATCATGGAAAGCGTTAGGTGACGATGACGCGAGTTCCGAGATTTTTGTTCACCCAGAAAGTGCTCACCGCGCTTAAATAAGTTTTCACTTCAAATAATGCCTTAATGGTCCAACCGTTCTCAAGTGATGCGCATAATAACAAACAACATTTTATATTATTACTAGCGACCCGCTGCAACTTTACACGGTTTCTACGACTTGACAAAACATCGAGATTTCTTAGTTTTATGTAACTTTAATATTAACGTATTATACACATAAACCTTCCGGAATAAATTCTCTAAACGATAGTGAAAACCTCATCTAAATCTGTTGCGTGGTTTAGAAGAACAACGCGGACATACAGACAAAAACGAAAAGTGACTTTAATTTATAATATGTATAGTTAGAGAAGAAAATAGAGTAGAAGACAGATTATATGTACCATGTACCTATGTAGTTAAATACTGCGATGTAATCCCTAAAATCGCGTTTGTTACTTCGTTTTTACGTCTAAATTACTGTACCGATTTTGATGAAATTAAGCATAGAGATAGGCAGATATTTGAAGAAGAATATTAAGTCCTTATTATTGCAGAAAATTGAGAATTCACTAGTACAGCCGAAGCCAATACTTAGTCGAGTCATTTATTTCATAATTTAACATAATCTCTAGCTACATGAAACATAGGTATATATGCCTACTTATATCAGCGAGGTTGAGTCAAAAACATCCTATTTCACTATGTAGGACCCTGTTATCACAACTGATAAGGGGATTAACGCGTCTCCAACCAACTGATAAGGTGTTTCAGTTGGATTATACTCACTAAATGCCGCTTTTAACTACAAACAGTGATAAAAGTTATTTGTTTTAAGTTTAAAATAACCTAGATTCAAATCTGTGTGGTTCTTTCCTCAAACGACCATTTCAGACACTAATCTACATGGCCCTCATATTGTGGCCTGACCAAGATTATGTCTGGACCTTAAAAGAGACTGCGACCTCTGAGTTTGTTTCTTCTTCAGAGGTAGTCAGATAGGAAATGTCGAGGTTATTTGACGTGTAAAAGTGATTCCAATATCCTATTTACAGACTAAACAATTTCATTTCATTTCATAATCAGGCTATAATGTTCCCAATGCTGGGACACAGGCCTCCTCTCTTCGGGAGGAAGTGGGCTGTAATCTACCACGCAGGCCCGGTGCGGTGAGCCAACGGCTGATAACATGTCTAGTTTAACATGACCTCGCTTTTCTAGTGTTGGGTAAAGAAATATGGAATTAGAACCGGTATCAATGTGTTAAATTTTATAACGCACTAGCTTTTCCCCGCGAGTTCGGGAACGAGAACGTACTACCGGGAATACATACCTAATAGCCGAGGAGGTCATTGACTTCTACCGCTGTGCCTGCGTTGCCGTCAACCATAACTTCAGTATGGTTCGGGTTCTGGGGCGGTTTCTAATCTAACCGGATGCAGCTGAACACCAGTATTTAACAGGGAGTGACTGCTTATTTGACGTCACAACCCAGTTACTGCGTAACACGATACCCCTTGGTAAGATTGGTTATCTATCAGAATTCTGACAATCCGTAACGAATGTCAAAGATCTGCAAATGACAGCTATTATCATTTCTGTCTATGAAACCATTAAAATATCATGTGTTACACTTGCAACAAGGATTGATTAAAGCAACAATGTAATTACCCACATACCTACCTTGCTTTCATTGATCACCGTGACTACCCATCAATTATCTATTAGTAGGGTTCATAGTTAATGAATGACATAGGATTCTACTGTGTATAAATTACTGTTTATTGTAAACGACATTATGTAGTGTTAAAAGTAGTGATTTAACTATGTGTGCTGTTACTGTGTTGTTGATTATGTCAGTTATTATGACATAACTGACATAATCAAGTGTTATGTAAAAAGTAGTGATTGTTAATACAATGTTTACGAGGAGTTCGTTGCTAAGTAATAACAGCTGTACGGGCCGATGCTTTAGGTTAAGCTATGCTTGCCGGCGTTGGTCTGTGGATCGGTGACCATCTTTACATACCGAGACTCCTCCGTGCCTCGGAAAGTACGTTAAGGTGTTGTTCCTGGCTGTCATTCGTGAATTTTTAACAGTCGTTACGGGTCGTCAGAAGCCCGAAAGTTTGACAATCAGTCTTACCAAAGGGTATTGTATTACCCAGTGACTGGGTTGTGGAGGTCAGATAGGCAGTCGCTTCATGTAAAATACTGGTATTCAGCTGCATCCGGTTAGAATGGATGACGACCCCAATATGGATGGGAAAAGGCTAGGAAGATTTTTTTTATTAATACAATGTTTACCTACCAAGATAATAAAATGTTATCACGGAACTTGTAAAGAAAAGTACTTAGTTACAATATTTTTTTGTGAATGAAGAACGGATTTCGTTTTTGATTTAAGCATTATGACTTTTTCCCCTAAGCTTTACCATAAAGGTATCATATTTCTGACCATAGAGTCGGTTCCAAGACTTTCATTGTCCGGTAAACTGAACACTTTCTGTGAAAGATTTAGGATGTTCTGTTTCGTATGTAGTATCAAAAGATAGAAATGCTCAACTAATTAAAAACTTTTAAAAATTCATAAAACTTATAAAATTCTTGCAAAACTTCAACAAAATACCGCATCTGTGTTCTAGTGGTTAGACCACCTGTCTTGGAGAATCGATCCCAGAGGTTCGATTCCCGGTGGTAGCAAAATTTTCTGCTCTATTTAGTTGGTGGTAGGGCTTGTTCTAAGTCCGCCTGGCTGGCTACCACCATCTTATCTAAGTCTGTCGCCATAACAACAATGTTAACAGCATTGTTGTGTTTCGGCAGTAAGAGATAAGATAGCCAGTTCCTCTGTGGTTGAGGATTCCAGGTGAAGCTCGTTTCCACCTTCGGCCTGATCATCACTTACCATCAGGTGAGATGCGGGCAAAGAGGTTCTGCGTTGTGGTAAAAAAAAATATACAAGGTACCAGTAAAATAGATTGACTTTTAACACAGCGTTCAGTACGTCTACCCGAATTACCAATCATATCCAAGCAAAAAAAAAAACACGGATTAAAGAGATTGGGTAACCAACATTTATTGTGTATATACTTACAAAAAAAAATCTGCTTCTGAAAAGTAGCAGATTTTTTTATATACATAGTTGTTCATCATTGTTATTAGATGTTGACACAGTCTCTGTAACACTACCAAGATTTCCATCCCAAAAAATGTTTTTGACACATTTTCCATAACTTTTCCACAAAAAACTAACCTCCACGAAACTCCACCACAAGTTTAGCTATCTAAATTTAGCTCACAGATCGCTGTGGAACTAAATAAATATGTAATTACATACATATAGGGTATTGGTGTCGAGGACCAAGGGCGAGACCTTGGTACCTAGATCATTTTACACTTCTCCTCGCATGTACCTTTGACACACAAATAAATACGCAGTTGAAAACTAAAAATATTCGGTTTTAGATTGGAAAAGTTTAGTCATCTAGGGAGTCGAGTTTCTAGGTTTATGGGTAGTGTTTTGTAGGTTATTAACTGTTTATGGTAGATATAGATTTGTAGTTTGTGTTTTAGTTTCAAAGCCATATAAGTAAAGGTTAAGTTTTGCTTTCTGTAGGTACCGTTTGTTATTTATTCACCACTAGCTGAGATCTGCGGTTTCATCCGCATTATTCTCGATTCCGTGGAAATAACGGGATAAAAACTATTCTATGTAATAATCCAGGTCATGGGCTACCCACGTGCCAAATTTCATCCAAATCCGTTCAGCCGTTTTAGAGTGAAAGCGTTACAAAAAAACAAACAAATGAACAAACAAACTTACTTTCGTATTTGTTATATTAAAAGTTAGGATAGTTAGGATGAATGGAGTGGTCATGGCTATTTTGTTGGTGAAGAAATATCAATGGACTTATTCCTGAGGCAGGCATTCAGTTTATGGACTATACCAACCTGTTTATTTGGTCCCTTCAAAACCAGGTGTAGAGATTAAATGCCTGAATATCATATCAAGAAATTCTGGAGAAATATTCTCATTGTTTGTTTATGCAAAGAGAAATATATTCAATTAGTTATTTTCACTACCTTCATGCAATAGGAAAGATTTTAGAACTTATTGAAACGCAAAACATTTTTCAGGTTTGAACAGTAACCTATTTTACTTTAGACATTACACTGTAACATTAAGGGCATAATATCACCATGTCAGAATAAAATAATAAATGGAACAGAATGTGTATGAAATTATCTGCCAAGTAAGTTAATAGGAACTTAATCGGAGGTGGTGGAAAAGGCCCCTAGAGTAACACTCAAATGTAGTGTGTTCCAAACGTTACCCACTTGTGCTTCAGTTAGAACATCCTGTGTGCATTCAAAAACCTATTTCCTGCAATTGCCTTCAACAACTTGCGCTGAATTTTAAGTAGATAATACGAGTACTTTGTGCTCTCCGATTCTGTGTTCATTTAGAAAATTCGTTTTAGGAAACAAAGTGTTCTATTCTGACTACTCGCCAAAATGTGACAGCTGTCTATGCTTGCAGTTTTTTTTATCGAAGCAAGAGTCAAAAATCATTCATCCTCGTTCACAATTCAAGTTTAAATAATTTGTTCGCACAAATACCTAACTAAGCATTCCAAATAGGGCAAACTGAGGCGGAAACTTTTGCCTATTATTACTAGGTAAACTGACTAAAAACTGACCAATTAGGTTATGTGTTGATTCTAACAGCCAACCAGAGAGTAGCAGCGATGATTAATTCCTATTAATCGGAAAAAATGGCGGCCATCAAGGAAGCCATAACAATTGTATTCGTGTTGTCAATATTTCTTGGTTTTTCAATAGATGGTCTTTGACGTCATGTTATGATGACCCATTGGGTGTTATTGTCTATGGAAATAATAGATTAGGGTATGTAAAGACCCTGAATGCCCACTATTATACCCACTTATTCTTGGATAATAGGTATAATTTCTGTTCTGACCATATTTTCTTTATACAAAAACAATACTGGCCTTTGCTCTGTGCTCATTGAAAGAACATCTCTGAATATAAAAATACAGTCATATTTATATTCAAAATACGTTTAATAAAATATTCTAACACTACCTTTCATATTTTCTCGAAGGATGCCACAAATATTGACCGATTTCACATTAACAATTACAACACACACCAATCATATTACCGCCATTTTGAAAAGAAGGTTCTTTATCGTCGCCAAAAGTCAACATCGTTACGGGAAAGCGCTTAGATACGGAACCGTTTGGGCCGTTATCTAACCGTGAAAAAAAACCCAACGCCCGCCCACCGCACTACTTGCTTACGGTATTTCGAACGAGCGAAAGAGATAGATAGCGGAGTTTTCCGTATAAAAGAACGGGATGGATATATTTTTGTGCGTGCGTCCTCAACGCTGACTCGGTAGTTTGTTTGGCCTAAATGAAGGTTTTATTATATTAATTGCTTCTATAGTGAATTGTTTTGTCTGTATGTTTGTCCGTTTTTGTTTTTGTCGAACTAAATGGATGTTGATGTTTTCGTATTGGACCGAGTTTAATTAGTAATTACGCTTTCCTGTTAAAGATAAGATGATTTAGTATGTTTTCCTATGTTGTTAGTTTTGTAAGCAGTAATTAAGTTAATAATACTGCAGAATTACGTAAGTTCTGTTAGTTAATATCTAAATGTAGCTGTTATGTTTGCTTACAATTATTTTTGTTACGAATTTTTTGGATGAATGTATCATCATTTCCTTATCCAAAAATCTGTATGTTTAGAACTATTTAATTCGCAAAAAAAACAAATTGGATAAAAAAAAAAAAAATCTACCTTCTTATTTAAAAAAATATTGATGAATTTTATATAAAAAAATATGTAGATAGTGCACGTGCCTGAAGCTCAGGTAAACTAGAATATAACAAACAAACAAGTTTTTCAGATGAAACGCTTGAATAAACTCAAAAACTTTAAAACGCTTCTCATCGGAACTTCAAAAACACATTTCATTGGAACTGTCTTAAGAAAGTTTATTAATTAAAATAACTGTAGCTATGGTATTAAACTTCTTTGATATTTTCTTCTTTATAACGACAAAATACAAAGTTTTCAACGGGTTCTAGAATATCGTCAATATGGGCTCTCTCTATAACTCTATGGGCTGTTGTGAAAAGTGGTCAGAGTCTGTTTTGTAGGTCATAGACAAAATTAAATGAATGAATGAATGAAAATTAAATTAAAACAGAAACCATGTATCTACCACATAATTAATTTATCTGTCGTTTGTTCCACTTTAAATTATTGTAACTTTATACAGTAATTTTATTCTAGGTGCATCGTCTTCACATATTAATAAATAAATAATGTACTTATACAAAATATTGTAAAACATTTTAAAAGAGTAACGGTGGAGTTTCTTGCCCATTCTTCTCCATACGAAAACTACCTTTTGGAAGGGGCGGTAGAATCAATACTATATTTTGTAAATTTTGACGTTCAAAAGTGCCTTCAAGGGCCTATTTGAAATAAATGCTTTGACTTTGACTTTAAACAAAAAATTTTACTAGCCCTTGCCATTTAAACGCAACAAGAGAAATAGAAATATTTAATCCATTAAATCTTTCCCTTCTTTTTTAAAAACATTTAAAAAAGTTTTATCATTGTTGAAATATACCAATTTATCAAACAAACCATACAGCCTAAAATAAAATAGGTAGATCAGTATAGTTTTAAGACCTTTGCCTACCTCCAAACAAAATGGAGTGTTAAATATTGTACGGTAGTACGAACCATTTCTGAGCGAGTTCGACTAGCACTTGGCCAGTTTTTGTTTAATCAGCACAAATTGACAGCCCAGCTTTTTAAATTTTCACTCTTTCCAAAATTAAACAGCCACACAGCTTTTTAATACACAAAAAGTAACGTTCAAAAACGTTGACGAGCTCTTGTTTTTCACCATTTTTAATCATCACAATCTCACAAATATGTAGCAGTACTTACATAGTCAAAAACATGTTTTTTTCAGTACAAAGACATGCCGCAGTCTGATTATTTTCACATGAGCCACTTTGTCATGGGAACCTGACAGAGCTAGCCAAACTGTCACTAAGTACCATGTATTGTAGGCTGTTTTTATGGAGTTGGTATGGCAAATGAATTGTGCTGTCTTCAGTTAGAAGTCGTCTGTTAAATCATATTGTGGATCGAACTAAGATCTTATTTTACTTTAAGACATGTATCTACCTAACATACAACAAATGTAGAGAGATGTTTTCAAAAATTGCAGCTTCCATAATCAGCCTATAATGTTCCCACTGCTGGGACACAGGCCTCCTCTCTTAGAGAGGGCGTGGGCTATAATCCACCACGCGGGCCCCAGTGTGGTTTGGTAGATGTCATACGAATTTTTGGTTCTAAGACATGCCGGTTTCCTCACGATGTTTTCCTTGACCGTTTTGAGAGCAGTGGTGATGAAATTATTTACACAAACACGACCTACAACTTGTAAGTCGGGGCCGTTACCACTGGGCCACCACTGCTCTCAAACCACTCATTATAATTGATTTTCTAACCACACAAAACAACTTAAATTGGTAGTATAATCTCGCATTTAATGTAGATAATCTGTCACCAACATAGGCACCATTAAGGTGACATTACTTGCTAACAAGCAGTGTCCAAGGTCAACACAATAAGTAGACAGATCTGAGATCTAAACTATGTATTTACACATAAAGTTATATCTTGGATATAAGCATTTTGATCTTTACATAAATTGTTTGATAAAAACCATAACGTATTAAGGGTAAGCCTAATCTGTGACGTCTATAATTTACGAATTGTTTTTGCTTAAAATTAAGACTCTTGTATCTTTACCAATAATGAAGCAAAGACCTTATAGCTTTGCATAGTAGACCCCACGACCCTCCCAAACGGAAGTAGCTATCACAGGGAAAATTAGCTTACGAATCTATTTATATGGCCCCACTTGCCTAGTTTGGTAAACGATTCGTTTTGTTTATAGGAACCGAGCAATAATCTTCTTCTTTGTTGATTTATAGAGAGGAGGGAGTCAGAGTCAGACAGGAGATTCTTAGTAGGGCACTCCTTTGGGAATAAAGAGAGCTGCTCTTTTTAAAAGGGCTCATACGAAAAATTACTAGGAAAAAATAACAAGAAACACAATATTATTTGACTATCACAGTACCATTATTTTTGTACCTAAGCTACATTGCAGTGTTCCAGTTTGAAAGCGATGGGAGCTGATAATTTCAGTAGTACTTATCCTACCACCAACCTGTCAAGGAGACAGGTTGGTGGTAGGATAAGTACTACTGAAATTATCAACCTAACTGCATACTCAGACCAAATAAAAAACCGAAACAGCGCTGTCAACAATGACGTGAGGCCGGTTTTGTAAACATGTGTGCACTTAGTGAGGTGTAGTTTAATTGAGGTTTGGTTGTAAATGTGTGCATGTGAGCATGTATGCACAGAGCGGAGGTGTAGATTTGCTTGCTTCATTGTATTTTTCGCAGCGCTATGTCTTGGTTTTTATTTGGTCTGAGCCTGCATATAGAACTATCCGAGGATCTAACCCAGTACGGTGTTGCCTTTGCCAACAGCTAGATTAACAAGGCAATCTGCCCAAACTATACGTCAGTATCAATTCTAGTGAACAGATAGATATAAATCTAGATAAGGTCATCACCAAAACGGATATGAGTTGGTTTATCATCTACCGAATCATTGGGGACCTTGTTATAAACCTAGTTTGCATAAGCCACGTCACGACAAATGTTCTTGAATTGGCTGGGAATTAAAGGTCATAACATACCATTACGGCTGTAAATTCCCCGAAGGTAAACGCAGAGATATGTATAGTAGGCAGTATGAATGTTGGCTATAAGAATAGAGGAAGACTTTTCGTTTTATCAAAAGATGGATGGATTTTGTAAAAGATGATCTAGCTAGCTAGACAGGTAGGGAATATTGAGATGATGGCTAAGAGCAAGATAGAATAATACCCTATTTATTCAATTAACAGTTCATGAAACACAAAATAAAAACGTGAAATGGGCCTCACGGTTGCGCCAAAAAGGTCAATTTCAGCAGTAAGGCCAGACAGATGCCGTTTGATGCTGACGCTTTTAATGGTGACGGATGAATAACAATAGAGAGAGATGTATAGAAGGAGTAATGTGCAAATAAATTGGGATGAGGACAGGAAGATGTTTGTTTTGTGCTAGAAAACAAAAGAAGTTTGCGAGGATCATAGCATCTAGTGTTATCCTATATAGTGTCCGTGTTAGTATTGGTCTCTATAAACATCAGCTTACTCAATATCAGACGTTCCTGATAATATCTTATCGCTGCATACAAATTAAAAGGAATTTCTAAAGAAATTAGACATCATAAGCACTTCAGCTGTTATCAAGTGCTACAAGTGTATGTAATTAATGAATGATCTCAAGAGTTCTAGGTATTTCGAGAGCGAAATATGTAGTTTCAATACAGAAAATTTTAGTATCAATTATAAACCATGATTTTTATTTACGGGGAACACTGGCTTCTGCCCGCAACAACAACAACAACAACAGCGCGGCGGGTAGTAGGATTAGTTAGGCGGAATAGGTTACTAAATAATTATATCTGTCTATTCTATTTTATAGGGGATTTCTGACAATGGACGCAAAGAAAGAACCCAAAATATACGTCACATCCTCGCAAAACGGTCATCAATCAGCATAATGCTGCGACCCTATGCGAGACGGAGCTCCAGCGCTGGTTTTCAGCGACAGCTGGAGTTGACGATGACGTCGACTGATACGGTGGTGTCCTCAGCGCATGTATTTTGATAATTTATTAAGAACACCTGTAAATTGTGGATGTTTTTGGATGGTCATAAATATGGGCCTTTCCTTGGTATTGCATCATTCGATTGCATCAGTCCCTACTCTGACAGCGTCATCAAAGATGACTAATAGATAACGGGAAAAGGATAGGCAGTACTCCTGTCTGGTAATAACGACATAAGTACTCGATCACCAAACTGTCTGCCCAAGAAAGGTGAATCACAGTGTAAATTACGATGTACGAGTATATCTTTTACTTCAGACTCATGACAGGAGGAACTCAGTGGGGTTTTAGTTAGTAAAAGTCTGACATAACCCTAGATTTTCTTCAGACTGAGGGTATCCATGAGGATTTCCCAAGAAAAGCGGAAATGATTGATGAATCAACAACATTTTTATCCAATCCATTCATCATGGTGATAACTTGTTCAGTTACAGCAAAAACTATTGAAAAATTCAAAAGCGAACCCACTATCTCTTGTTAGTATGTCGATATTACATTTCAGAAAACCAAGATGGCGGCGCAAACGTCAATATTCAAACTAATTTTCGGTTTGTAACAGAACTGCACTTGACTGTGATACGTTATCAGTGTTATCACGGGTGATAACAGCCGGTATTAGCATTTTATCAGCTTATGTGTTACTTATGTACGTAGGTTAGGTATTATTCTGATAAATTGAGTATATCTATGTACTATATATCTATGTACTATACATATAGAATAGTTTGTCGTGTTTGTCTATTAAGATTGGAAATCTTGAGAGCTGTTGTAAAGATTTGGTGGTAAATAATTGATATCATGTCGTTAAAGGCGGCGCCAGATATAACTTCAATAATATTTAAAGGCATGAAGAGTTCACTCATCCTCTTCAGAAAATGAAGGATCCTCCGACCAAACGGGTGTCGCGTGTCTGGCGGGCAACTGCCCAACGATTGATGTCGGAAAGTTATATAATATATGTCGATCGCGTTGTAAACTTTAACTGCGCGAAGCAGGAGTTGTATGATTTTTGGGTGACGTCAAGTCTTTGATGCGTAGTTCACTTGTGGCGATACAGATGGCGCCACAAGTACACCAATTTGTCTGAAAACTTAGTACGATGAAAGTCTGACCAGTATCACCAAGGGTAGTATATTATGATAATGTGTGTGTGACCTGGCAACTGGGCTGTGGAGCTTAGGTAGGCAGTCGCTCCATGTAAAATACTGGTAGCTGCATCCGGTTAGACTGGAAGCAGACCCCAACATAGTTGGGCTGATGATAACTTTTTAAAACGGTACTATGTAAGGGAACATATCAGGATCTTTGCTCCTATAATATTGCTAGATGCGCCCTGCAGTCTCGATTCCGTGGAAATATCAATACAAAAATGATCTTATGTGACAATCCAGGTCATGGTCTACCCATGTGTCAAATTTCATCCAAATCCGTTCAGCCGTTTTAGCGTGAAAGCGTAACAAACAAATCAACAAACTCATCTTCGCATTTACAATATTAGTTGAGAGCAGTGGTGGCCCAGTGGTAACGGCCCCGAGTTGTAGATCGTGGGTTTGAACCCAAGCACTTTGTGTAAATAATTTCATCACCACTGCTCTCAAACCGGTAAAGGAAAACATCGTGAGGAAACCGGCATGTCTTAGAACCAAAAATTCGAAGACATGTGACATCTACTAACCCGCACTGGGCCCGCGTGGTAGATTACAGCCCACTCCCTCTCACAGAGAGGAGGCTTGTGTCCCAGCAGTGGGGACATTAATAGGCTGATTATGTAATATTAGTTACGATGGGAAAACCAATGCATTGGAGATACTTCTATTAGGTAGGTACTAGGTACCAATGAAATAGTTTTATGACAGCTGCGCGCACAGACTGCATAGAATATGTCTGCGGCGCTTGAGTCGCTGACGGAACGAAATGTTGCCATTTTATATTGTATTTATACTTTTAGTACTAAGTATTATTTTTGATTTGATAATATGTTATTTCACTATATTATATGCTGCACCGGTTGACGTCATCACGTCAACGCCGGCTGTCGCTGAAAACCAGCGCTGGGGCTCTGTCTCGCATAGGGTCGCAGCATTATGCTGAGCGATGGCTGTTTTGCGGAGATGTGACGCATATTTTCCCCCAATTTGTTATTTAAGTATCGTGTTCTTTTTTTTTTCTTTCCTTGCGTCATGTTTACCGCAAATAAACGTATTTTCTTTCTTTCTTTCTAGGGTTTCGTCTACCTATTAGTACAACCATATTCAGAACTTAAAGTTTATTAGCAGATACAGAATTCATCCAATATTACCACATTCATAGAAAAGCATCATTAAATTAACCGATATTCGATACCAACCTTTGCTAAAAATATCACAATCAAAACTCAATATTCAGTTTTATTTTAAAATAAATCAGAAAATACCTTCATTTCTGCATAAAAAGTATGTCAGAGTTTTCGAAATAAATTCAATAATTCATTAACGAAACAAACAAATAAACGGACGTACAAAAAAAGGACAAAGAGTGACACATACATATACATACAAACATAAATGTAGGTATTATAGGTAGAGTGAATTTGTAAGGATGATGCTATAGTGAAAGCGATGCGAGAGAGATAATGATGCTATGGAAGTGCAAAAATGACAACGGTTGGCATGCCACGCTATGAAAAGTTTAAATAAGATGCTGTTATACTTCAAAGTAGCTGCGATATAGCCACAGAATAGTACAGAGGGTGCACTCCGCATTTTAGCTACAAGTAAGCGGCGGGATCCTCTTCTCGGGCCAATTCAGTGAGTGTAACGTAGTAAAAAATTATAGAGTTACGCGATAGAAAGTAAAGCAACTACTTCTAGGTGAATATATCTGTAGGTAATTAGAGCTGTGCGACCTGAATTGCACTTTATTGTGTCGTAGCAAGAGTCGCTTTTTATTTGACTGATTTCGCGAAGTGAACCATCTGTATTAATCTGTGCTAGATAGCTAAACGAAACTTTTGGTCACAGTTATTAATATACGTCAGCAACGTATCCTTTAGTAATGATGGAGCTACAGTGAATGCTAACTAATACATAAAGACAATGAAAAATTACAAGAAAGACCCAACGCTATCAAATTAGGAAAGTCAAAGTCAAAGTCAAATAATGAACACAAAACAAAAAAGAAGAAAGAAATAATGGTAACTTAATAGACAATCTTATATAAAAGCGTTGAATTAGAATACTGTATGCAGTGTGTCTGCTATATTTAGGAGACCGTAAATGTTAATAAAAAATATAAAATTTATAGCTCACACTACTTCACAAGCCTAATCAAAAACAAAAGCTGCGTCCATGAACCTTCACGCCAATTGAACTGGGTCAGAGCAGACATAATGTTCACAACCAACATAACTTTACACTTGGTAGTGGCGCCACTGTCAACGTCAAAAGGTCAGCGATGTGTCAGCTTCAGTACATTTGAAATTAGTTCCGTTTTTCGCCGTGTGTTAAGTTGGTGGGTTTTTATTTTGGTGATAGACCTTCAAACTGATGGATATATTTATGACAATGTGAAAACAAAGATTAATATGCTATTGTTAACCAAGGTATGTTGATATCGCATTTGACTATAAAATCTACAAAAATATTGATATATACAGGGTAATTTTAAATTGGCTAGCTAAACTCCGTATTATAAAACAAAAATAAAAAGATTTGATGTTTTTTGGTAAGTCAACGACCACTGTTTGTATTGTTACTTGTTGTATTAGTTGAAAAAAAAACTGTTTTCTTATGTTTTATCGTGTTTAGCCATCACGTCTGTGTAACTAATATTATAAATGCGCAAGTGAGTTTGTTTGATAAGCTTTTACGCTAAAACGGCTGAAGAGATTTTGATGAAATTTGGCACATGGGTAGACCATGACCTGTAGAACGTCATAAGCTACTTTTCATCTGAGATTGCAGAACAAGTCGCGGGTAACAGCTAGTTGTTACTAATTGTTGCTATTACCAGCTAATTACACGACTGTTTTAATTTAATTTCCACCAAAAAATTCTAAAAAGTCTCCCCAACGAAAATAACAATAAAATTCATCATTTATCTCCAAAACTCACTTACAACTTACAAATTGCCTTAAAACTCCGAAACTACTTTGGAAATAAAGCAATTCACAAGTTCTCAAAGCAACACCAGGTTAGTTCAGAGCTATATTGCTAGAAAAATGTCTAGCTAAAGAAAATGAACTTTCTTAAAAAGTAAAAAGTCCTGACCTACGAAATTACTTCCTCGGACAGTGCAATAAAACTCTTTGGGGAAAACGTGGGGCCCCAGAGTCAGCGGGAAAGGAGCGATTTAAATATTCATGACTAAGGGCTGATTTTTCAACAGCCAGATAAGTTATAACTGAGGAATAATATTGCGGTTTGACAGCTTTTGTATGTAAATTATGTCAAACTGTCATATTTCTTCTTCAGTTAAAAGTAATCTGAGTAAGGAAAAATCTGCCCTTAGGTATGGTTTGTTTAATGAGAATGACTAAATATGGATAATGGCAAAGAAAATATGGATTGACTGTGTGAGTGTGAGTGATACCATTCATATATGAAAGAGAAGGGAGTGAATGATAGTGAGACAGTTGACAGGGAAGAAGGGTGAATGGAAGAAGAAAACGTGTTGCGCCGACTCCAAGTAACATGGAACAAGGGCAGGAAGCTCATGAGTAAATGTGGATAATATAAGGTTATAACGCGAACTTTTTCCATTTCGCTCTCGCCACAAACCGCCCGTCCAAAGAGGATGGGCTAAAATGTCAGATTCTTCTAGAGTCGTCTGACATCCGTCAGCTTTGCTACGCATCTAGGGATACTTATGAAGATGTGTGTTTAATAATGTGTGTTTAATAAATATATTAATATCTACATATTAAAAGGTAATTTTTTGTATGATATCATGGTATGGGAGATAGTCAGATAGACCTATAAATAGAATACGCAAATTAGTTGTTGTCTGTCTGAAGTTCTGAACGCTTATCTCAGTAGGTATACAATTTTCTCAGACATTAATCTTGGAAAATTCAAGGAAACCTTATCGCGTAAACGTACTGAATGAGTTGCTCAGTAGATTTTATTATTAAGTTAGTATTTTTGGATATTTTATACGAAAACTCGCAAACTCTCGTCACAAAATATTTAATTTTATGTCGCAATACTCATAAACATCAATTACGATTACGATCCAGTACTTAAATATTATAATTACACAGGTACTTAATGTACTTTAAAGTGATTTTATATAATCCAGGCTGTATATTTTATGATAATTTATGAGGCACTAGAAGTTAAAACTGATTTTGTGGCGATAAACATATTAAATGTAGCATTTGGTAATTTCTGAAGAATATTTTTTTAAGACTTTACTTCCTGCTGAAAACTAAGCAAATAGCAAAACCTCATCCACCTTATTATTTTATAAACGCTGCTTAAAATTAATAGACGACATAAAAAATATATGGCTAAGCAGAAGCTCATCATTACTTACCTTCAAGCAACGTTTATCAATATGGGGCATGCATCAATTCAGAGAAGTCGATTAAAAAGAAAAGAGAAAGGCAAAAAATTATGACCTAAAAAAGAAAAAAAAAAATATTCTATAAATTTTTTGTTACTTACTTTCTTTTTTGCAATTTTTTTACACAAATTATCTATTGTCTTAACTCTGAAGAGCTACATTTTAAAACAGCAATCTAAAACAAAATACAACTTGTTTACATAAAAAAAATGCACAACAACAATTTAACTCTCATAATCCTACCCTACCAAGATAAACCGTAACATTAATATCAATAAGCGATTAATCGCTGTCAGTGTGGCCCTCCCCTAGCGGGGGAACAAGGGTCGCTCGAGGAATGGGAAGAGCGGTCAGGGGGAACGAAAGGGGAGGGGAGGGGAGTTCTAGGAGCGTAATTGGGACTTTTTCTTTGGACTTCAGTCTTTTGTTTTGCAAAGTGACTTCTTTCTTATGTCGGGGAGCCGGCAATCGATTGAACGAAATGAAGGTTTAAAACTATTCGAAAGTGGTGGAATATTTTGTTGAAGTTCACGCGGAGTTTGAGTGAGTGAATGAATGAAAGTGGAATAAGTGGAATTGTGAGGGAATTGGGTACAACCAGAAGTTAATTTTAATTTAAATGAAGTGATGGGAAAATTGCAGTTTTTAGTTTCTTTGAAGGCTCTTTATTTTGTGGAGGAAAATATCATTACTTTAGCTAAGTAGGTACGTACCTATATCTTAATGCTCATCTGTAAGGGATAAACAGCGTGACGCAACTCTAGTAGATCAATTCCTATAAAAACTGCATGGAAAATGTTCTGCCAGAATCGCATCGCGCCATCAATAGAAGCCTTTAAACTTTACTTATCAAGATATTAAATGATAAGACCCATTGTATGTTTTGTAGTGTTAAATTTATTTTTTTGTTATGTATTTTCTGGTGTACAATTACCTAAGTATAACTAAATAAATAAAAAAATTGCTTAGAAACACTTTTTCAGCTTACCTAACTTACTTAATCAATTTTGATGACAGAGATAACTTAATGCTCCATAGAAAACAATAATATGGTATAATGTTTTTTTTTTATTTAGGTTTCATCCCAGAAAAAAATCACTGTGTGTCATAAAATTGTTTACAATTTATCGTAGTCCCTACTACTGCTTCAGTAACCAGAAAATAGGTAAGTACTTAGGTAACGACTCGATCAATTTTCACAAAGGTTCATACAAATTTTATGCTAATCTGACCTATGTACTGTATGTATGTATGGTACGCGAAACAATATCTATTGTAATTTAATGAGTCGATTCGGATGCGACTCAAGTATTCTAATTCTTAGTTCATTTTAGTTTGCAAGCGAGGTAGGGTTAAGAAACGAATTTAAAGATCGAACGTTGATTATGTTTTGTTTTTTTTTTGTCTGTATAGTGTTTGGTATTACTGAACATCACGCTTGCATTCCCCGAAGGGTTAGGCAGAGGTGTACCTATAGTACAACCACATTTCGCCAGTTATGTTTAAGTCCCATGTAATAGGGGGCGAGCTAATTGCCATCAACCGGGCACAAATCCAGACTCCGGGCTGCTACTGAGAAATTCCAGATGGAAAAACCCAATAACACTTTGCCCGACCCGGGTATCGAACCCAGGACCTCATGCTCAGCAGTAGCACTTATGGTAGTTGTTTCTGTCGATCGAATCGAATCGACGTTAATAATTTTTTTTTTTATATTTATAATTGAACCAAAACACAAAAAATGGCAGTGGGAATATATATAATGGCAGTGGGAATACCTACACTATACCGAAAAAAAAAAAAACTATGGTCGTGTAATCGTGTTCTTTTAGCTAGGCAAAAGTGGTCATTGCCCTTTCCCTAATAACTCTTCGTAGGAACTCAAATACTAAATCATGCAAGGTTTTTCGTTATTAGAACACGTTGAAGACCACGACAGATGTTTTAGTTTTTTAAATAAAGAACGCTAGAAAATGTAGGTGGGGTCAATGACAGTATCATGAAGACAGAGGAATACGTTATTATGGAATAAATGCCAATGACCACGTGACTGCGTTTCCTCTAAATCAATTTCATTTATTATTATCTTACAAGGACACATTCCAAGTATCGTTAAACGTAACACACCCAGAATCTGGTACACAGACGCATCTGTTCGCCTCTGATTACAATGTTATTGGACAAGGGCTCGCATTGAGCTAGATACAGTGACGTATATAGGGCATTGACTGATTAGGGATTTGATACCTAGATAGGTAGGTATAGCATCTTAAGGAGTTATCTATACTATACTAATACTACTAATAATAAAGCAGAACAGTTTCATTTTTTGTTTGTTTGTTTGAACGCGCTAATCTCTGGAACTACCGTGGTGCGTGCCTTGGGGTCGAACTCGAGACCTAGACTGGTCAGTCTGACGGTCACTCCACTGCGCTATTAAATAAAACCGACAAACGACAGGTGACAAGTCGACCATTTTACAAGTTTTTTTTTCATAGTTTACTGCTTCATTAAACAGCACCTGTAGCGTAAATGCGACAATTTTGTTAATTGTTGACAAATATGTTGGCATTGTCAGTTATACTAAATAGGCCTTTAGAGGTATGAGGAACAGGGTGTAAAGTTCACCCATCCTCTACAGAAAAGGGAGGATCCTCCGACTAGACGGGGCTGTCGTGTCTGGCGGGCAACTGCCCAACGATTGATGTCGGATAGTCTTAATTATAATGTCGTTCGCGCGGTAAACTCTAATAGCGCGATGCAGGATTTGTGTGACGTCAGGTCTTTGATGCGTAGTTCGCACGTGGCAATGTAGATGCGGCACATGCCCTATGTTGAAAAAAACACAACTAATGCAATGACGTAAGATAGGTACTATTCCTCTTCCTAATTCCTCTTCCTCTTTCTTTTTTGAAGTCACTTAAAAAGAAGACACAGTGTGACATTTCAAACATGGCGAAAAAGGGCTAGTAGGTAAGTATGAAAATGACACATTGAATAACATCAGCCCGTAACTTCATATTTTCAAGTACCTAGATCAAAGGCCTTGTCTCATACAGGACCAAGCGTTGAACACCATGCTTGGTACACTACCTATGCGTATGTGAGAGCGCACCTGTGTCTGCGCACACACTTGTGCACTATAATAAATCTCCCGCGCAGAAAGCTGTTGTCCGTTGAGATTGGCCGCCGTGGCCGTAATACTATACTATTATAATGTATGTGTTTACTACCTACACAAAATTCCCATTACTCTCAAATACTTAACAACGATTTTCTAAAACCTATTGTTTTCTAATTACATGAAAAACCTTCTCGACCACAAGTTTTTCCATTTCACATTAAAACCCAGTATTTTTATCTGCTCTACCCATCTCTGTCTCACATATGTTAATTATACGAGCCTAAATATCCTTTGTCTCCCTCTCTCTCTCAGTTGTTATTTCGCTCACGTTCAATTATTAAACCGTTCTGATCTAATTAACAAATGCCAATTTAGTGAACTGAATTGAAACTAGGGAATGAGTGGAGATGAATTTGTGCTAAATAAAATGCGTTGTAGGAAAGTCCTTGACTATTTGCTGAAGAAACTATGTCATTAAACAAGAACTAAGTATGTTTTTCAATTCTGATTTGAAATTAATTAAATACTTAACTTTACAAGAGCTGTGGTGACTTACGACTTGTAGGTCGTAGGTTTGAACCCAGGCGCTTGTTTCATCACCACTGCTCTCAAAACGGTGAAGGAAAACATCGTGAGGAAACCGACATGTTCTAGAACTAAAAATTCAAAGATCTGTGACATCTACCAACTCGCACTGGGCCCGCGTGGTGGTTTGCAGCCCACTCCCTCTCACAGGAATGAGGCCCGTGTCCCAGCAGTGGGAATATTATAGGCTGATTATGCTACTTAAGTTTACGGCTTGGCAAGGTGTAAGATTGCAAAGAATATATTTGTCTGTTAAACCTGTTTTTTTTAAAGATTTCTACAAAAATTGTGATCTTTACTGTCCCAGAAACTAACTAGCACTGAGAAGCTGGCAAATACAACCTTAAAAAAAGCTAGCAACTTCAAGATAGATCATAGAATTTATAGATAACCAAAAACAGACACACTGAAAAACTTAAACTACCTATTCAGAGGCTCTGAAAACCAAAAGAAAACCAGTATTAAGAGGGTTTATTCTGAAAGTTGGCAACGTCGCAAATAGATGTCAAATATTTCGCTGTTTTGATTAATTTGATAATATTTCTGTATGGAAATAAAAAATGTGGCTAACTAGCGAACTAGAATATTGATTATGAAATGCAATAATTAATATCGTAACACCGAATAGTTAGTTTTAGATGTAAAAAAAGTATTTGGAAACTTTCCAAACGCCTTTTTTGCACCTAAAACGGGTACAACATCAAATTCAATGTTATAATTACAATTCATTATTAGTATTCTAGTCAATTAGTTAGCCACATTTCTTATTTCCATTCAATATTATTTCCAAATTAATCGAAACAGGTAAATATTTGACAGCTATTTACGACGTTGCCGACTTTTAGGATGCACCCTCTTAAGTCGACAGAGTATTTTCTATTCCTGACACTTTAAAAAACCACTCCTGTTACAAAGTTACAACCAAATTACATAACACAGAAAAACAAAATTAGCCACAACAACGACTCCACTCCCTACGCTGTTCCACGACGATTATGGCCGACCGGAGAAGTCGCGGTAATTGGAAATATAGACATAAGGTTAAACATGTGATTATTTATGTTGGAATTGAGAAAAACATGCGCCAAATATGTCGGTTTATGTGCTGTGGAAATATAGAGTTGGGATAGGTTTTTCTTTAGCGAATATGACGGCCATGGACACATTTATAACAGCAATTCAACAACAGAATATCGCGGTTCAAACGTCTTTCGTTCTCAATTCGTGAACGAAACGTTCCGTCGACTACACACTGCTACATTGCTACGCAGGGCTATGTAAACAACATAAATTGTAACATTCTAAGATCATCATCTACCTAGCCTATTATGTTGGGGTCGGCTTCCAGTCTAACCGGATGCAGCTGAATACCAGTATTTTACATGGAGCGACTGCATATCATTTTCATCACCACTGCTCTCAAAACGGTGAAGGAAAACATCGTGAGGAAACCGGCATGTCTTAGAACCAAAATTCGAAGACATGTGACATCTACCAACCCGCACTGGGCCCGCGTGGTAGGTTACAGCCCACTCCCTCTCACAGAGAGGAGGCCTTTGTGTCAGCAGTGGGAACATTAATAGGCTGATGATAATGATGATGATGACTGCCTATGTGACCTCCACAACACAGTTACTAGGTAACACGATACCCTTTGGCAAGACTTGTTGTCAGACTTTCGGGCTTCTGACGACCCGTAACGACTGTCAAAGATCTACGAATGATAGCCGGTACCAACGGCTAATTAATAATACAATTAGCCTGGATTTCAATTTACAGTACCTACCTAGTGGTTAAATGTGTAATATTTTGAGTATTTATTAGCTGTATTTGAAGAGATTTATCTTTAATTTCAGTAACACCATCTACTCAACATAACGAAACATTACTCACTAACAGTCCTCTCCTATCTCCCAATACCTACAGATCTGCTGAGCCTGATATTGATTGTAAGCTGCCGTAATATAATTATCTGGATGGGCAGAGGTATGGCAGAGACATACATACAGACATATCTATAGATAGGTAGGTTACACAATGCCGAATTACACCGTTGAGATCTGGGAGAAATAGGCTACGATATTGTGCTTAAGGAGACCCCCGGCTCCTTGAGGAGTCATATTTAGCTATATTGGTGATGTTTAATGGGGATGCGCCAAGATAGCCCGCGAAATTCAAATTTTCTTACGTTTTTTGCAATTTGCAGATCAGTATCAGGTTGTATGTTGATCAAAATATGATTTGCGACCGTATTAAATGTTCATTTATAGAATTACAATCATAAAAATCATCAATACAACTCTCCTAGTTCATGTAATGAAATCATGACTTTAGAGGATTATGCTAACTTAAGGAATTGTATTGATTCTAATTCAAATAGGACAAATGCTGGTCTCCTCACGATGTTTTTCTTCACCGTAGAGATGAAATAATTTACACAAAGTAAAAAAGCTTACCGGAAGCTTTATGAGGAATCCAGATGGTTTTACTCTTGATGTAACATTTACTCAAAGGTCTTGCAAAAAAGATATAGGTACAAGTTATGTCATGTATTGCAAGACATGGTGAGTGACAATTCCTCATTCATGAGTGTTCTTTTGCATTGCCCAAAATGTTTAAAAACCAAACCATACTAAGGTAATTTAGAAAAAATGTTAATCTATGGAAATTTTCAAGAAAACCAGGAAGAAAAGTCTCTGACCTTGAATATCACTACCAACATACTTCTACCGCGCACAGTCAACACTCGCATACAGCCTACAATTATTTACTATCTGTGCAGTGACGTCACCCATATCGGTACGTGTCCCACTGGCTCGCACGCGGATTATAAAGAATATAAAATTTTTATTACAATGTTTTTGAAGGATTATTGTTTTATTTGACCCCGAAAAATACGCGGGACTTCATGGGAATTGGGGTATTGGAATTTTTTCTTCTTTTTTCAAGCTCGTTTTTACTCTTATTATTTTTTTGTGCGGTTTAATGCACCTCAGTCTAGTGTTTCGAAACTCGACACTTCCTCGATTTCAATTAAAAAGAACTCAAGTGTTCGTGATCAAGCTTTTACTGGCAAAATATGAACGAGTATCTAATCTCCTCCCAAACTGCTTATAATTTAGTCAGGACGAGAAGGCAATTCAAATTTTTGGCTTGAAAACCTAATTATCAGAACATTAACGCAGCTTGATCACGAGGTGCTGGTCAGAAGTCCCCACAGCTAACCTTAAAATTTTATTTTTGATTTTGATCCTGTGTTTTTACTAAAAATAGTTTTTAAGAACAATTGGGCCTAGTTGCCATAAATAAACAAATATTTAATTTAAGTTTATTATTATAAGATTTAAGGAAATGTGACTAACCTGACAGACTGATTTCTCCCAAACTTAAGTCTGGCAACTAACTAAATAAAGAAAAAGAAGAACCGTATCGGCTAATAATAAGAAATCTAAAAAAATATATGAACACCACTCACTCACGCAAAGTCACACACACAATCAACAACAACGGGGAAGCTACGCTAGTGTATGCACCCTAGTAATTTTTGCCTAGGTCCCGGTCTAGCCCGAATCGGGCTAGGGAATAGGGTGCGCCTAGATAAATGTAGGTACCGATAGCATAGGAATAAGAACAAAAGTTGCAATTATTATTATTTCATAATAATTATTACTTACTTACTTTTAAAATTTACTTATCAGTGATTCACATAAATTGTAGCATTTTTTGTGAGTAATTGTGAATTAGTTGATGATTAATGCTGTTAATAAAAATCACTGCACCTAATAAGTAAATATTATGTGACTAATAGTAAAATATACTTATGCAGTTTCGAATTAAGATAAAATAGAACAAAACTAATTCTCATAATTACATTACAAAAACTCACATTTAATAATACAATCATCATATTTGTTAAAAAAAACGAATATTAATATTGCCAACTTTGACAGATCACCCTAAAGCACCCAATGAAGTGGTTGTAACTACTGTCATAATTAAAGCAATTTGTCTAATAACGTAACACATTCGGAATTACCAAATCGCTTTAAGCGAGCTAGTTTCCTCACGATATTGTTTTTACGATATCCAAGAAAACTTAATAATTAGAATCTTAAAAAAATTCAGAGCGACATTTTGAACCGCCAAAAAAAGTAATTAAAAATATAATTACCGCCTAATTTGCAGACGCTACTGAAACCGAACCCTTTCTACAACGATTTGTTTTAAAGGTCGTCGCCCTCACGCTCTCTCTTTCCTACACGAAGGATTTCGTATCCTCTGTCTCACTCGCACACGCATAGGGAAACGCGACCTACGAAACCATGGCAAGGAAGAGGTTTTTTTTAACCGGAAGTTTGGATTTCGGTAATGTCTGTGCGAAATATTTAAAAGGGTTTTTTTATTAAAAACTGTAGACCAAAATGGGAAATAAAATATAAAATTATATTATTAAAAATCTTATTAAAATTTTAATCAATATTAAAGTAAAACACGTGTCATAGTACAGATTTTATATTTTTTTACCCCATACAAAGTAAAGTAGGAAGGAGATAAAATTGGATTTCTTTGTAAATTAAAAACAAGCTACATACATCAATACACATACATACACCCACACAAACATTGGTTAATTGTTGGTAAACCTAATAAAATAAGCAAAAAATTAAAGTTAAAAAAATGTTCGTTATAAAGAAAGTAATTGAATATGATTATTTAATTGAATGAGGACCATTTTCGTCGAATAAATAAACCTGTAGTAGTATTTAAAAGCGTAGTTTCTTAGCCCTAACACTGCTTATCATTCCAGTCTAGCCAACAAGATGTTAATAAGCTCGCTACGATCCTTAACACCAGAATCTTGGACCGAGATTACGTCATACATAATCGTATGTAAAGAAATCGAATAATAAATAGGTACTAGAATAACTAACAAATAAATAGATCTGATCAAAAGTAGTGATGTTGGATATGAAATTTCTGATCTGGATCATTGAGTTAAATGTACGTACGTAGTACATTTAACTCAATGTACATTTAACTAAATGATCTGGATACGGATATATAAATAATTTCATACCGGTTTTGGATACGGTTACGGATACGAAATTATTTCGGATTATCCGTTAGTTTTGGTTTCGGATATTAGATTTGTAAGAAATTGTAAAATTAAAACACAAATAACAATTAATTTAAAAAACATGTAAGTGATGCGCGCGTCGGACGGCCGGGCAGAAAAACCTGTCACATAACGTGTCTCATTTAGACTTCCCCCGTATCCAAAATTATCCGAATATATATTATTAATATGGTTGGTTTTACAAAGACATGATCATTGTGGACACTATCGGGCACAGCAAAGTAGGGAATGAAAAGAAAATAGCCATATGTCATAATGACATTTCTAGTTTTGAAAATGTCATAGGGATGTGACATTTTCAAGATAAGAAAAGACGATATCTAATTTGTTGTTATCGGTTGAACGGTTGAAGGAGAACAAAATATGTCATTCAAATATATACAGTGCAGTCAGTTCTTGAGATTGGTCTTCAAGGTGAAATCCGTAAAGAACTATGAGAAATATTAAAAAAAAACTAGAGAAAAACTAAAAAAAAAGCTAAAACAGCACATGGCCCGTACTTAAAATAGGGAAGGTACATAGTACTGGAAAAAAAATTAAGACTGTATTTATTGCACCAAACGTTACCTAGTACCTAGCAGCCTATTTATTGTACAAATTATAAATACTAAATGTTTTAATTAAAACAATATAATTTTTCCTCAATTTTTTACCCGACGCACCTTACGCACAATAAGCATGTGCCTTTCCTCATAGGTATGAACAAATAAAAAGTACTGCATACAAAATGGCGATGACAGTAGAAGTACACAAGTAAGTATTTATTATGTTTCCTTCCTCCGTCCCGATGGACGCGCCAATTTTCTAGAATAAAACTTTAAGTTATGACTTAAACTTACTCGTCAATTACTTACATAACTACTATACATAAGTGGGACAGGTGAAACATTACAGAACATAATTTTCCTTGAAAAATAATTACGCAATAATTTCAGCCATTTTAAATTTCTATTTTGTCTATGACCTTATACAAGTTACAAGGTGCGTTTTCATTTACACAGTTTACTTGACAAAAATCCGAAAAAATAAACAATTTTCATTAAAAAAACATAATTTAAAAAAGGAACGCCTGCCATTGGCGTAGGTCAGTAACCTAACCGTCATTCATTCCAATTTCAAACTTGGAATTCCGAGCGAAGAAGCTACGCACACGACCGCACCGCACGCACACAAATTGGGAGGGTTTAATTTGTATTTATGTAGGGCACGCACACATTCGCGCATTATATGGGTCGGCACACAAACACAATGAATGTTTTTGACGAGTCATATAAGACGGTATTTATAATGAATTATTGTTGTTTAAAAGGGATTAATCGTTTGATTGTAGTAGGGCTATGAATATTCGTTTTGAATTAAAATTAATTGGATAATAAATTAAGTTTTGGAACTGACAAAAGATGAATTATAAAACACGTGTCTGCCATCGTAATAGCACGATTTCAGGCAAAGTCCGTAGGCGGGCATGACATAAGACACAAGTGATCAGTTAGCCTCAAGCTAATCTTTTAAAGATACGGCCGCCGTCAGCGGAAAACATTGTCCCCTAGACATTCCGACTGACATTCGTCAAGGCAAACGACCTATTTCGTGTGCATACAAATCTACTGATGTAAGCATTTTGGTAGCGCATACTTAGCTACTACTTCACCGTTAGTGCTACCGAGAATTTAGGACATGTTTTTTGGCGTTATGTCACTGCTAAGTTAGTTTATTCAAGTTAAGTAACTGTATTACACACTACTAACATCTAGAAATGTAGTGATTAAATGTATGTAGTACAGTATGATAACACGATTACGTAGACGTAAGTACACGCTTTAACCTCGCGATCGCAATGTCATGATCAATTACATAACAAACTCAACCTTCCTCAACATTGTGAAAGAAAAAAAACACAGCTGTCAAAATTTTGTAAACAAGAACAAACATTAAAATTAAAAAAAAAGAAGTCGTCAATTTAAATTCGCGGTGTCGTCATTCGCAAGGTGTCCAGTTGGTAGTGTGCGTTTCGCGCACACAGACGCGTTGTGCGTCCGCTTGGGGTAGGTTAGGGACGGAATTGGGGTGGGCCCCGCGCCGAATGTTCAACAGCGTTGTTTGTGATATTGTCGGGATGTAAGATGTTGGCGTAATTCAAGAGATTAATTTTTTCTTGGGTAGCTTACGATAAGTAACATATTATCCGTAAGTAAAGATACTTATGTCATAATTCTGTCTCTCAACAGACGAGTAGGTCAATTGAACCACTTCAGTACTTTTAAAAGGGGTATTTCTAGGAATAAATACCATTAAAATCGATACACTTTAAAAATGTTTTCCCAGAAGAACACTTCGGGAACTTCAAGAAATAATTGATGGATGGTATAGTAAGTACAAGCGTTTCTAGGATAGAAAATTTCCCTAGCGATAAAATTGCAAATACCTAAAAAAAAAATTACCGACACTAACTGATGAAGTTATGAAAAAAATTTACCTAGAACTTCGATGTTATTTATTTTACCAGTTTACCTATCATTCCTAGCAATTTCTTATTCCATATTCAAATGTCGTCCAGATACATAACGGCGCTAAAAAACTGCCTGTAACCGCTTTGATCCGGTTTAAACGGGACAAGTTTCGACCATTAAACCGTAGTTGACATTAGCGCATGATAAAACGCATTTAAAACTAAAATATTGAAGCGTTTCTAAATGTATTAGATGCGTAGGTCTATAGGTTCTGATTTAGATGTCCTAAGAGGCAATAAGTTAGGTTTAGTGGCCTTCGAAACACTGCGACTGTGTAAATTTGATAGTGATTTATATGAAACTTTGTAGCAAGTATTCAAATTCAGAATTATCTCGTAATACAATGCAGGTTGCAAATCAACTGTCTGGTATTAAATAATAGTGTTTGGGTGGCTGTTTCGGGCTCATTGCATAGTTAAAGGTTATATTTACCATATTCGATTGACATTGGGCTCCCACAGCCACGCGTGTTGCTATAATTATATTCTAAAATCATGCTTTATTTCTACCCAATTTATTTATTAAACACTAGAAATTTTCTTTTAATAGGCACTAGAAATTCGATAAAACCGTCAACACTCAATCAAATCTAATTTTGTCAGCAGTAATCAGTTACTGCATTTAAGATTAATTTATGTATCAACTGTCTTAAGATTCAATTTAAATATATTTATCTCGTGTATACTTCAGTATCAGAGCAAGGTACTCTAGTGTTACGGGTTGACAAACCGCTCGCCTCTCCGAATGACTTGTCATGTAACATTCATTGGACTGACAACGACCGATGATTGCCTGACGTATTGACTGCTGCGATGCTCACAGAAACTACTTTTTACTCTTTTTAGTATTTAAAATGTCTGAAGAAATCCGTTTGACTGTATGTTATCGACTTAAAGTATTGCATTGACTGCAGAACTGGTTATTTTATGATAAAGAATATAGGCAACCCTATTTTCATACATTTATATTCGAAACAAATGACATGAGAACCCTCGAAATCGCTTGACCCATTATTATATTATTGCAAAAACGTGTCCATAAACGAACTACACTTTAAAATACAATTTTATAAAAGGAACGGCAAAACAAATGCCAGGCGGACCATCTTAAACATTAATTAAACTGGCAATCAAAACAAACGGGATACATAAACCGGTAAGATATATAAAACAAAATAAATAACACTGACATCATATCCCTATTCCCACAGAACATAAAAATAGTATAGTATCAACTGTCGGAGTGAACGATCTTCGGGTGTTTCAAAAAAGGAAAAAAGTAAAAAATTGTGCAACGGCCAATGCTCTTCGTCGGTAGTGGAATACGCGCTGTGGCAAAAAAGCGGGGTCGTCGCCCTCGCGGCGTGTCCTTCGCTCTTGCTTGTGTGCGTGTCACCGCACGCACGCACACATCTAAGCGCTCGCATTTTTCACGTCCGCACACAATTTTCGCGTGTGTGCGTAACGCGGATGCTTGTGAGTGCGTTAACACGTAGGACGCACGCAAAAAAGCGTGCGTTAGGCCCGTCGCACACTGACGCACCGCAGTGTGTGTTGAGGTAGGTTACGTTAGGAGGATATTGATGGAGCATAAATAAAAAAAGGTTAAATGTTTGCAAATTATTATTGAAGGTGGTTTGGCTACATTTAAATAGGATCATTGAACTGTCTGTTGCCTTGCTTTGCTATTGGCCTTTATTTAAGGCTTCATCTTTCATCATAATGATGATTAATGAGATTTTGAACCATTGCATGTCAAGTCAAGTCGTATATTGTATTGAGCCTGCTGTAATAGTGTTAAAAAAAGGAATAATTAAACTTGATCGTCATAATCGTAAATTTAGTTTTATGTTATTACATGGAAAATCTGTTATGTATAACTAAGTATAACTTAAGTATTTATTTAGTTTATGTTTGCAATGAAAAAGATCTTCGTTTTAAACAAAATGCAATCAATTTTAAAGTAGGTAAACGCTTTTCAAGATCATGTTCAAAGATAAAAGTTTATTTATAAATTAATATATGCCTATAAAATAAAATAAATTATATAAACAAGACGCGATGCGCGCCGCAACCCGCAACCATGTGTGCTTCGCCTTTATCGTTGCGTTGCGTGCACCGGGCGGGCGCGGCTGCCTCTTAATTTTGTCATTAGAATTTAGATGTCTACAATACAATGTCGACCAAATTGCAGCACTGATTACCCGCGCTTTTTGCGTTCGCAAATCGCTTCCATTTTTGAAAATAGGTAGAGTACTTATAGTATGAGAAAATAAGTCTTGTGTTGTGCATATTTCTTTTCTATTTAGAGACTTTTTTATGTGTTCTTTTTTCAAATAGGTACCTGGAGATAATAAGTAGCAACATATATTATTTTAAATGTTTTTCTTTAATAATTATGTATTCGGTATAATAACATTTGTTTTAAACTGCATTGTATTAGCTATTTTATAGTTTTGTTTGTTATAGTGTTATTATTTCGCGATTTCATTGTGATTGCTTTGTATTTAAATTCAGATGGCTCTTATTTCATAGGTGTAATAAATTGTGTGCATTTGCTACCTAAGTAATTATAAATAAAATAAAAAAGCGTCTCATTCAATTAGAGAACTGGCCAAACGTGCTTTCCGCCGCACTAAGCTTTGCAAAATAAAACACAAACAGTTTCTTTAAAAAAGTTGAATTCTACCAGATTTTTAAAAAATCATGATCTTTTCATTCACTCTTTTTACTTTTTTTTATTGTTAAAACACGTAATGACTGACCACGAATTACAATGTGGTTTCTACATTACTATTCCAACTACTATCCATATTAAACCTACCCTAAACTCCAATTCACCCAAAATAAACTAAAAAAGAAACAAACCAGTAGCTAAAACCACAACAATCTAGCTAAACGTCAATTAGGATAAAGTCGTGCGCACACCGAGCGCAAACACCGCTCGCAAATAAGGGCTAGTTCACATAGTAATGCATGGGTGCGGTGCATGGGTGTTCAAATAACGTTTATAGGTCACGGGACGCGTGCGATCCAATCACGACATTGCTAAAAGGTGGCTGTGATAATATTGTTTAGTGTGAAAGTTTATTTTTCAGTTATCACTAAGTATCTCTATTTCTCGTATAGGAGCTCGTGGCTAAGTAATAACAACCGCACGGGTCGATCCAACAGGTTAAGCTACGCTTGCCAGGGCTCCTCCGTGCCTCGGAAAGCACGTTTAGCTGTTTTTCGTCCCGGCTGTCATTCGTGGACCTTTGACAGTTGTTACGGGTCGTCAGAAGCCCGAAAGTCTGACAACCAGTCTTACCAAGGGGTATCGTATTACCCAGTTACTGGGTTGTGGAGGTCAGATAGACAGTCACCCCATGTAAAATACTGGTATTCAGCTGCATCCGGTTACACTGGAAGCTGACCAAACATATGTTGGGAAAAAGTTTTACCATAAAGGTATATTTTTGGCCATAGAGTCAGTTCCAAGGCTTTCATTGTCCGGTAAACTGGACACTTTCTGTAAAATATTTAGGATGTTCTGTTTCGTATGTGGTTGTTTATCAAAAGATAGAAATGCTCAAAGAGTTAAAAACTAGCGAAAGAATTCTTATTCAAAGGGAAAAGGCTAGGAAGATTGACTAAGTATCTCTATTCCTGATAGTGTGGAATATATGTCTGCATGAAAGGCATTCGTAGGTACGAACTAAGACGTCTAGACAAACAACAATTAGGATTATTAGTTTTGCTAATCAATATTTGTCTTCGGATCGGATCGGATGCGGAGAAATTAGGAAAAGGTCGTGAGGAAAGTTTTGACTATGAATGAAGATGGATATAAGAATAGGGGAAGACCAAGGAAACGATGGATTTGCTGCGTGAAAGATGATATGGCTAGAAAGGGGGTGACTACCGAGATGACAACTAATAGAGAAGTATGGAAGGAAAAAGACATGTTTCGTCGACCACAGATAAATTGGGGTATGGGCAAAAGAATCACGATGAATAAACTAATCTCAGAAGCTATCGCAAAAAAATAAACCACTTATTATAATGACACGAAATGATATCAGGCTTCGAAAACAACACAAAAACATAGCAAAAAAAGTTAAAAGGCGAATTCTGCTGCGGATTTAAAAAACTTCAACACTTTACTACGCCTAATTACACAGACTACTAAATTCACAGGAGTGGGAGTAAGTCCGTAGGTGTGATAATAACACCGTTTATAGGTCACGGGACACGTACGATTCAATCACGACGTATCATTCTGAAGTTAAGATCTTCCTAACAAGAAAAATACGTAAGTGGATCGTTTGAATGTTGTCCTCATATCTGATTCAGACAAGACAAAAATTACTGTTATGTGTGGGTTTAACTGAACTACATAGGTTTATGACGAGTTTCAGATGGTTTTTCTAAATTTAGACAGTTGTTTTCGTGATATTTTTTTCTGTTGGCAATTTTTGAAATGAGTTGCTTTGTTTTGCAGTGAACAACAAATGACTGTGAACTGAATGATCGAACTTACACTAGTAAAAGACTGAATTAATTAAATTAAATAATAAAACCAAATAGAAGTAAAACACTATCAAAATAGGTCATACAAAATATTAATATTAATTAGAAAACTACAATGCACCAAGTTGAAAACAGGAAAACTTTGTTAGCAATAATTATTAACAATACGTGGCTGCAGTTTGTATCAAAAGTACTTCAGACCTTGTGTTTGATGATACAGAAATTAATACTTAATTATTGTGTATTTATAAGGCTTACGAGTATTACCACAAGAATAATAAGGTTTTATCTATTTACAAAAACCTTGTAAATCATTGTCAACGTCATAAAACAAAATAGTGAGCAGTTGAATAAAAAGAAAAAATAATATTTTATATTATTAAATGACTACTTAAATAATATTATTATTTTATATTATTTTTTTATTGGATATATTATGTTATCAGTTGAGCTCAAAGCTTTCGTAGACCTGTTTATTATTTGTGAATACTAAAGAAATCTTTGAGAAAAAACACGTATTTGTTACACACAACATATTTTATCACGCCTGTAATCGCTGAAGGTTAGGCAGAGATGTACCGTGTAAGTACCCAATAGGCTCGTTCACTATTACAACATTTTTAATACTTTCTGCAACTTGTTTTTGTAACAAATACCTAATAAGTATATTTTTTTTAAATTAATAGGTACAATATCAAGTAAAATAAACAGTCGAATTCAGGTATTTAAATATAACCTTTATATAAACCAAACACAGGATAATTTTAACTATAGGGATTTAACTCTGACGAAATTAACTAGTTTAATAAATAAATAAATAAATGATAGGTACGTTTGTAAATAGCTTTTATATTTGCAGTATGTGCATAGTTTTTGATTGTGGTTAAACTGCAGTCTGTTTACCTTAACCATGGCTTTAATTATAACCAGTTATAACCAACAAAACAGTCCCCCAATTTTATGACAGCTACACTCTACATACTTACATAAGAGTGCGTTTCAACAAATAGTTCCTATGTCGTATAAATCTTGTCCACTGATAAATTGAAAAAAACGTACCTATTAGTTAGCGCCGTAGCAGAGTAGCGTATTCGTATTGGTCCTACAACAGAGGAACCAACATTACAGCATAATGAACTATTTGTTGAAACACACTCTATAATGGCAGGGATGTCCGCCATTGCTCCCGCGAGGTGGCGCTAGTGAGTTTGGAGGTCATAATCAGTCTATTATCTATGGTCATAATTTGAAGTTCTGGTGGTCAAATTTGAAATATTTTCGTCTATTGAGTTTATTACTATACCTACTCTATGGAAATAACCAATGTTTGACAGTTGTTGACAGTTCGTATGACCCCCAACACAGCCAGCGCCATCTGTTCTGAGCTTTTCAGATTACCTGCTATTGCCATACAATGACAGTACAAGAATTACAAGTCAACATAAACTTGAGTTCCATTAAAAAATTCAGCCAAAAAGAAATTCCATTTACAAAAAAAGAACATCGACAAAAACAAAAAAAGAACGCATCGAAAAACAAACAATGCACCAAAACTTGTATCGCCGTCACCGGCCGCGCCTCGCCCGATCTAATTAAAGTAAGAGCTCGGTGTACGTCACGCTTTAGTGCCGTAAGATACGGAGTAAGTGAGTAACGTGCATATTATTTTGGTGTTTTAACGTGTTGGGGGTTAGCAGTGTTGATGGTGGTTCGATGTTGCCCTGTGGGACTTTTTTTGGAAGTTATTATGATATCTCCACGAGGTGACTGATCAATCCTATTTTCCTGTACTTTTGACATTCAAAAGTGCATGATTTGACTTTGACTATGAGCTAAAAGAGTGATGAATCAAAGAAAAGATGGGTACATTGTGTGAGGGAAGATCTGAAAGAAATATAGCCTCCTCATTGTTTGAAGTCGGTTAAAAAGGAGTGAATGATTCAGTGACCGTTGTCAGAGGAGAACGGAGAAAGGAGGAGGCAAGATGTCTGACAAGCATCAGAAGAGCATCTTTGAATGCAACTGAGCTTCAATTACTTCTACACACACCCCTACTGAGTGGCTAGGATAATTTTTTGGTGATTTTGAAGACAAATCAAGTCTGTCAAATCCTATGTCAGCTGTAATGGTTGGATGTTTATGTGATTTTTTGGCTTCCATTTCAGTTGCATTTCGGTAGCCTAGGTACTTAAGACTCAATTTATATTACTTTAAAGCCGGCCACACACGTTACGATATACTTGCGCAAAATTGTACTTGTACAAGTATACTTACATTAACATGTGTGGGATGAATAATAGTCCGCGCGCTACTAGTTGGCCGCTCATCTCATCACAAATCATCTCGTTATTGCAATCTCATGTGTGTTTTGTCTAAACTAGCCGGAACTTTCACTTCGCGACGGCAACACGCGTTGAAAGTACCGGCTAGTTTAGACAAAACGCACATGAGATTGCAATAGCGAGATGATTTGTGATGAGATGAGCGGCCAACTAGTTCCGCGCGCACTATAGCACAAGTATTCAGATACTTGTGCAAGTGTAAACTTACGCAAGTATATCATAACGTATGTAGCTACCATAACATTTTAATCTAGAGTGTAGGGGCTAGAGAAAATAGCTTCCTAGCTCCAGTGGTTATAAAACTTACTTGCAGCAAAATCTAATAAATAAAATTAGTATCTATACTAACAATAAGTAGTACAAGATTTATAAAATTATTGGTTTTACAATGAATCAAACAATATAAAGCTAATAAAACAACATTTAAGAGAACCAGAATAACAATTTTAATAAACACTCAAAGAATACTTCAATACGTATTGTTATCAATAGTAAATTATACGACATTTTAGTCAATAAGCTATGTTAAATTAATCCTGATTTTAATACTAAAAGTATTGTTTTGACTATTGTAGTACCGACTGAGTTCGTGGATGGCACGACTAACCAATCACGGCGCATTACTTGGAACGGAGGTATAATGGTGGGGGAAAACGCCATCTTGTTTGTCGTGGCAGTCCGGCGAGCTCAGTCGTGGATAAGACGTCGAGATACGAGTACTTAGGCTCGTGCTGTGTTTTAAAGATACCTAGTGTTGATTGTGAGGTATATCTGATTTTGTGTGTTGGATGGAGGAATACAATATGTAAGTACATGAACAAGTGCCTATTATTTCTTAAACCTTATTTTCAAAAGCCATGAACTAGAATGATAGTTAATTTTCATATTTAAACTATTACTAGACTCTGTAAGAATACGGAGTCTACATCTCAGAAGTGGGATAAGATTCCTGTTTTGGCTAGTTAAATATTTTTCTACCCTTAATTATTTATATGTGGGTTTATTTTATTTTTCCTACTAATTTGTTGTTATATTTCTTCTACGTTATCAATTTGTTTTGGTTCTTGACTGTTCAAATCACATTGATATTCTTATTTAAAGTAAAAACAAAAAATAACGTTCTGTTTTATTGTGTTGTAATGAAACACGTCCTAGCTACGTTTTTTTAAAAATTTGCTTAACACTTTGAGGGACACTAAACACCCCAGACCCCAGATGTAATAACAATAAAAATTCTATTGTCTCGTTCAGTGCCCTTCAACTGATTAATACTCGTATAGACCTACATACTTTGATTTCTTTTAATATAATTTTATTGTTTTATGTAATAAAACATCGTGGATCGAGCCGGGCGGACCGCCGAGCATCCAGCCGGGCGGACCTCCGAGCATCGAGGCTGGCGGACCGCCGAGCATCGAGCCGGGCGGACCTCCGAGCATCGAGGCTGGCGGACCGCCGAGCATCGAGCCGGGCGGACCGCCGAGCATCGAGCCGAGCGGACCTCCGAGCATCGAGGCTGGCGGACCGCCGAGCATCGAGCCGGCTGGACCGCCGAACATCGAGCCGGCTGGACCGCCGAACATCGAGCCGAGCGGACCTCCGAGCATCGAGGCTGGCGGACCGCCGAGCATCGAGCCGGCTGGACCGCCGAACATCGAGCCGGCTGGACCGCCGAACATCGAGCCGGCTGGACCGCCGAACATCGAGCCGGCTGGACCGCCGTGCATCGAGCCGGCTGGACCGCCGTGCATCGAGCCGGCTGGACCGCCGAGCATCGAGCAGGCTGGACCGCCGAGCATCGAGCAGGCTGGACCGCCGAGCATCGAGCCGGCTGGACCGCCGAGCATCGAGCCGGCTGGACCGCCGAGCATCGAGCCGGCTGGACCGCCGAGCATCGAGCCGGCTGGACCGCCGAGCATCGAGCCGGCTAGACCGCCGAGTATCGAGCTGGCTAGACCGCCGAGCATCGAGCCGGCTGGACCGCCGAGCATCGAGCCGGCTGGACCGCCGAGCATCGAGCAGGCTGGACCACCGAGCATCGAGCAGGCTGGACCGCCGAGCATCAGGACAACTCTCTCCTGGCCGTGCAAGCTGCAACTCGCCAAGAAGCTGTAAGAGCTGCCGTTCGCGTAGCTCAATAAGGCAGCCGCAAGCTAGCGTGGTGAGAGACTTGCTAGCCGCAGACCACAGGTGAGTTGACTTCTCCATTTGGATTATCTATTTTTTCGGAAGTTGTCATTGTTTTAAAATCTATGGCTAATAATGGTGCCGACAAATTAGGTTCCCTGAACATCTCGATTCCGGAATATGACCCAAGTAAACGGGAACAGACAATGACTATGTCGCTTCATAAAGTCAACGAGTGCGCAACCATTTATATGTGGTCGGAGAAGCAAGTAATTCATTTTACATTACCAAAACTAAAGGGTATTGCCCAAAGATGGTACAAGGGGCCTTCCGTCAGTCCTGTTTGCTTGGGCTGAATGGCAGGAGAAACTTTTGGCTACTTTTCCATCACATGAAAATTATGGCCAAATGCTGAGCGATAATTATGTTGGCCGAGCGGGCTAAGTTCACGGACTCCTTAGAAGAGTATTATTATGACAAACCGTCCCTAATCAATAGATATGGTGTAATTGGGAAAAGGGCAGTCGAATGCACTTTGCATGGCATCGACGACCGGTCGGTTAGATTAGGTGCTGAGGTAGCTCAATTTTTCCACCCTAAAATAAAACTCCTTTCGTATTTGCATAATGCTTGAAATACTAAATTCAACAACGAGCATAAACTATATAGCTACCGGTCAACCTTAAAAATATCAAAATAGCTCAAAGCCTAGGCGGCCTACACGTTGTTCAAATTGCATAAAGGAGGGTCATGTCACATTTCAGTGCACTCGTCCCGTTAAGAAGTGTAGTCCATGCAATAGAATAGGTCATGAGGTAGAAGAGTAGGGATTGATTCTTCAAAAATAACCACCCGGTGTCGAAACCTGGCTTTTGCATAACGTTTATAGATTTTGGGAGTTAATGCTCAATATTTAGGTTGTCAGCATTTCGAAATGAAAGTTCGAGTTTTAGTGCCAATAACTTTCCGTTTGAGTTATATACTCGTAGTACTACACTAGCGAAGCTACAACTTTCATTAGAGCCAATCAATCTTCAATCTTCTTAGCCTTTTCCCAACTGTCTTGGGGTTGGCTTCCGGTCTGGCCGGATGCGACTGAGTGCCAGTGTTTTGTATGGAGAGACTGCCTATCTGACCTCCACAACCCAGTAACTGGGTACTTAATACGATACCCCTTGGTAAGACTGGTGATACCTCAAAATTAAAGTTATCTCTTTACTTTTCTTACATAAACGCCATATATCTTAAGATCAAGTAGTAGACCCAAAGAGCTATCGCTATACAAACTAAATTATCAATGTTTTGCAGAAATAGAACTATAATAGGTATTTTCGGTCGTAGTATTGTAGCTGAAAAACAGTCTATTACAAATATTTAAATTCAAAAAGTATGTAATAAGTTGCTACTACACAAATGCAAAAGAAAATAAAATTACAGTTAATTTATCTATCAACACGTTGACACAATAAAATATTTGCAAATCTACTAAATTCAACAACACCTCATTCAATCTCATTCTCGCCTACGCATTTTTCTCCCGGTAACAATTTGCTCGAGAAGGGCTCGCCCCGCGCCGTAGGGAGTGCGGAAACCCCGATTGATCTGACCCACCATGCCAGTGGCATAGTGGCACTGTTCTCCTCTGAATTCTTATTTAAAAAACCAAAAAAAACTATTGCGATTTAGGATAGACTCTATAGGTGTGCATTTTTGGGATGTTTTCTTATCTTATGAGGGATTTAATTCCTGAAAGAAGAATTAAATAAACCCAAGTAGAGTCAGCTGGTAGGAATGGGGCTGCATCAGGGTCGTGATGTCGTTACTCAAGTAACAAAGTTTGGTACTATAAAGGTCCTGAGAACGTTTTAGAACGTGCTAATTAGTATTAATGATTAGTACTGTAATGGTTTTGTAAAAGTTTGCAGAACCCCAAAGCGGCCCTAGTTTGATCACTCATTTGTTCTATAAACATGACATCAAGGCCGTCACGGTGATAAATCAGCTCTATAGTTGAAATGTAAAAGTGTCGAAAAGCGCTTTTTGGTGCTAAGATGGTGCTGTCTGCGACGTTCGTGTCGCGAATTTACATTATAAAAGTAAACAAAACATGGTTGTGGTGCTATTATGCGACATAAACGATGCCAGTGATCTTTTTATCATATTTGTAAGTGTCATAGAACACAAAATATATCGGATAATTATTCTATATGACATTTGCCATTGTTCCTTAAAGTAAAATAAAAGGGACATGCTACAAAATATTCATGGACCGTAACTCTGTCATAACTTGCACTTAAATTATTGTATCGATAAAATCAATATGCTAATTTCAAATTTGACAATTCGCCCTTCTTAATTTTCGTGTTTTAATTAAAAGTAAATTAATAAAATAAGGACTTGTCCCGACTATGGCTGCTATAGTACACATTGGCTCCAGCCATGGTGCTAATGTACTATCATGGCAGAAAACAGCAGCCATATTTTCACTAAAAATGAAACAGGGTTCATTGATTAAATATAAAATAGTGTACTCAAAATAAATTTATTTGTATAGTTGCATTAAATGCACCCTGGGGCATACTTTGGGATTAGGTCGTAATAAAATATAAAAAAAATACTACTGTTAAAATTGATACTGAAAATATAGTTTTCGTTTAGATCTAATTAGTCCATTACTTATAAATTTTAGTGCTTTTGTGTTACGCTTTGGTCTTAGCGATGACACAAACTCACTGAATAGAGCTGTTAACAATTTAATACTATGGCACTATTTAGTACTATGGAAGAGTTTTCATTACTTTTACAGAACTGGCCCCATAGCGATGTTGAGGGAGCTAAAAGGTTACGTAATGGTTGTGCAAGGTACTTTAGTAGTGCAGATTGATCCTGTAATTGCGTTTTCAATACCGCTACAATACTCGTGCTGTAGAAATTATTTTGACGCATTATTAATGCAAAATAGATGAGTACATTAATGTGTCAGTAAGGTCGTGTAGAAGTCTTAATGGTACCATAATCGCTTTTTGCATATCTATTACAGTGCAACACTTTAAAGATTCCTTTGTATGGATTTGTAAGCGTTTTAAAAGCTTAATTATGGAACTTAAAAGCTCTTTAATCTTTAAAACCAAAACGCTCTGTTAAAACCCTTTATAGTGCAGTCACAATAGGTACTATTATGGGCGTACTATATCACTGTCTGGTGATTAAACGCTTTGATTATAGAAGCATTTGTTACTTGGGTAGTGATTACGATTAGTTAACTCAGTTTACAGCTCAAGGCGCAGATAGTGAGATTCAAAGAATAGTTAGAATTCTACATATTAACATAGAAACGACATTAACATTTATTGTTATTTCTACATTTATATCTGTGATCCGTATGGTTTACAGGTAAATACTTTTCTATTCTAACCTAAGGGGTCCTCGGTTTGATGACGTACTCAAATTATATGTTGAAGAATAATGAAGTGTGTTGGCTGCTTGAAATTAAAATGCAATGATCTTCTAGCTGATGTTCAGTATGCATAGTAGCATAAATCGAACACCATAGAGGCTCTATTCGGCATTAGACTATGGGGTCCAAGTGACTGGAAGTGTTTCCGACCTGTCAGACGACTTATCTGGTCTTTTAAACCTACTTTTACTTATAAGCTGTTAGAAGCTTATCAGACAGGCTTATCACAAATTACAAATTTTACCCCATGTCAAATTGAGGATATTGCCCGAACATGAAAATCTAACTGGTCTTACTTGACAGTTTGTTTCAAGTGACAAAATTGAGGCGTGGTTCAATTTTAATACAACACATGACATTTCGTCTGGCAATGACAGCGAATAACCTAATTAGGTGTTCTTACAGCAAATGTCAATATTAATATTCAATTTGTGTTTAAAAAACCTTTACCTGTTACAGTTTTATTTACAGGTTTACCTTTAAAGTTTCTGGGCCATGAAATAATGCCCGTGTATACATATTTGTGATTAACGAACCTTTATCTGTTTCAGTTTTACTTACAAAATTACATTTCAAGTTTTTGGGACATGAAATAATGCCCGTATAATATATATATCGAGCCATGAAATAATGCTCGTGGGCCATGAAATAATGCCCGTAAATGTACTCCGAGCCATGAAATAATGCTCGTTTCTAATTATAGTGGGCTTGAAATACAGCCCGTATATACATATTTGTGACTAGAGCTTCTGCTCGCGACTTCGTCCGCGTGGAATAGTTACTTTGGGCTAACGAAAAAAAAAAAAAAAACCCCGATTTTGAAACATCCTTCATTGGTACTCCGCTCCTATTGGTCCTAGCGTGATGATACCTACAGCCTTACTCGATAAATGAGCTAACTACCACTGAAAAATTCTTCAAATCGGACCAGTAGTTTCGGAGCCTATTCGGTACAAACAAACAAACAAACAAAAAATCTTTCCTTTTTATAATAGAAGTATAGATTAACAAACTTTTATCTGTTTCAGTTTTGCTTACAGGTTTACCCTTCATGTTTCTGGGCCATGAAATAATGCCCGTATATGTACATCGAGCCATGAAATAATGCTCGTGGGCCATGAAATAATGCCCGTATATCTACTTCGAGCCATGAAATAATGCTCGTGGGCCATGAAATAATGCCCGTATATCTACATCGAGCCGTGAAATAATGCTTGTTTCTAATTATAGTGGGCCATGAAATACTGCCCAAAATTGTGATTTGTAATTTGTAAATAAAATAATAATCAAATGTTTATAAAATAACAGTTGTACCTATAATAATTCGATCAGTTGTTTTCTTGGCACTTAATATAACAGTTGATATGCTGTATAATGTGATACGTGTGCATAAAATAATTACCGTACTATTTGGATGTATTAATTTGGTCGATAATTAATTGTCGTCGATAATATTTTGGCTACGTATATTGAAGTTGTTTGTGTTCACGAATTTTACACGAGGACTTGTAATGTACCTTGGATGGCCGACTGTTATCAATAGTAAATTATACGACATTTTAGTCAATAAGCTATGTTAAATTAATCCTGATTTTAATACTAAAAGTATTGTTTTGACTATTGTAGTACCGACTGAGTTCGTGGATGGCACGACTAACCAATCACGGCGCATTACTTGGAACGGAGGTATAATGGTGGGGGAAAACGCCATCTTGTTTGTCGTGGCAGTCCGGCGAGCTCAGTCGTGGATAAGACGTCGAGATACGAGTACTTAGGCTCGTGCTGTGTTTTAAAGATACCTAGTGTTGATTGTGAGGTATATCTGATTTTGTGTGTTGGATGGAGGAATACAATATGTAAGTACATGAACAAGTGCCTATTATTTCTTAAACCTTATTTTCAAAAGCCATGAACTAGAATGATAGTTAATTTTCATATTTAAACTATTACTAGACTCTGTAAGAATACGGAGTCTACAGTATCAAGTTGTCCATCTTACATTGTTTTGTTCGAACGTTCTTAATTCAAAATTAAATATAAATTCTTTGTTTCATTTGTTTTGTTCTTCATTCAAATGGGTATTTTCTTCTTTTCCTACCTTAAGTGGAGGTACTATGATAAAGAGAATTCATCTGTATAACTAATGTGGTTTTTTTTCTTTATTAGATATTATCTGAGATTAGAATCTATTCTAGGTATTGGAGTCTAAAATCTCTCTGTCATTCTCATTAGGTAAGTACAACGTAGTCATATTAATTCTTTTGTGACCTATTAATAGGTATACATCAATGACACTGGCAAGTGGTTTTAACTTTATTTGTGAATATTGTTCTTAAAAATGTACATCAAACAGACAACAATTAAAATAAATATAATAATTTGATTGATTCAGCTCTAACGTTTGTCGGTGAAACGCAAAAGTAAAAGCATAATAACTTCCCACTGCCAGTTCTTGTAAGTAATTCTACAACGGTGTGTAATTGCCTTAATCACCAGCCAGACATCACCGATCTTAGAATTTTTAAAGTAACACGGTAAGTAGGTAGGAACACTACCTACTTTTCTACTTTATGTACCTAAGTAGTTTAACATTTTTATGATTTGCTTGAATCTGTCTGAAAAGGTATTTTACAATTTTTATTCAATTTGTGTTTAACCCTAAAACGTAGCTACGTACTAATAGCTACTTAAACTACATTAAAAAAGGTTCATATTAACATAAATACAACGAACAATTTAAAATAGCCCAAATTCCAAAATCAAAGTCAACACAGAATTAAAAATCGAACACGAAGTTCTCCAAAAAACAGCCAGCAAGAGCACACAAAACCCGACGCCAAAAAAAACAAAAGCGAAACAAGAGAATCGCATCTAGCAAGAATCATCGAACAAAAACAGGTCATTGTCGAAAGTCACCGGAATCGAGAAGCCACGCCCGCTCGCGCTATTGGGCCTCCCAACCAACGCACTTCGGAATTTTAACAAAAACCCAGCCTAGTTCCGCCTTCTAAAATGTTTTTTTCCGTACGCCAAAATGGCGGTCCCACTATTTGTTTACAGATAGTATTGTGGATTAACTTTGCTTTTTAATAGAGCTTTCGTGGCGTTTTATTTGTACGTGGAAAATGGTAACTTTTTGTTTTTTTTTTGTTCAATGCTAGTTTGGTGGTGCTAGTGTGTTGTGGGCTTTGAGTTTCGGTTGTTCGAAAATTTGAATGTGTTGAATTTTATTCGTGAATGAGGAAAAAAAAGTAACAACTTTTTTTTTCATTCTGGTGGCGTTGACCTATTTCATATTTTTTGTATACGGTTAACAATGCCATCGTTTTGGAACTGTTGAAATAATATGACGATGGTGGTTTGCATTATTAATTATAATAACAAATGAGAATACTTCGATACTATTGATTGATTTAATAAAATAAAAGCCTGGTTAGAGTTAACAGTTACAGTTTCAGAGTTAGCAAAAACTAGATCTTCACTTTATGAAATTGTGACAGTGATAGGCACCCAAGTTCAGAATTTCTTTTCTAATGAACTAGGTATTGTATTTTCATTAAATAAGTCCATTAATAATAAAGAGAAAATTTTGTATTTTTGTTTTTGTGTTTGTATTTTGGTTTGAAATGAATAACCTCACAATATTCTGGACCGATTGAAAAAGTTCTCTCACCAGTAGAATGCTATAGTATCACTGAGAAACATGCTATAAACTAAAAAAAATAATCACGTGGGTGAAGAAGACGCTGACGGAAGCATTTTATGTTCTACTAACCAAAATGGTTTCAAATTTATTATTCTGAAAAAAGCTCCCTTAGTAGTTAAAAAAATAAACGTTCCATCACTTCTTTCACTTGTTATCAAAGTAAAGGTCTCTCCAACTCCAGAAATAGCGATGAAGAAAAAACATGTAGGTAAGTAATAAATAGAAATACAAAGACATTCACTCACTCAGCCTAATCTGTCAAAAACACACAACATAAACACTGGCCACAAAAACTGCAATGCATTGCATTTTTTACGCCTACTCCGTGCGATATGCATGCCTGTAGACTAGACATTATGTCTGTGACGTCACAGTAGCGTGGTAAACACGTGCTGTGCTCATATGCTTAGCACGTGCTCAAGGCACAAGTGAACGAGGATGGATTATCTCAAATTAGTCTAGAGTTGTAAGTCACTTGTGTTGCCAATGAGTACCTAATTAATTTGTCATCTAGAAACCGTACTTGTGTATTTAAAACATTGTACCTACTGTCATTAAAATTAAAAGTTCCATTTTTTAATTCTGATCGTCATCATCGCACATGTGTTTTTTAGACGTTCCAATTTCAAAACTTAATGTCACCGAAAAATTACATGGCGACGAATCATTGACATTTCAAGCTTCAAACTTGCATTTTGAAAAGAAATATTGTCTTGCCACTGAGTTGACTTTAGCTATAAATAGCAAGCTCTTTTTCTGTGTTCAAGTTTCCAAAAAACCTTTGATTGTTCTCATTCTTCTGACAGAGACACATTCCCTTGTCTTCAATTTCTTTCGAATCCGTTCCAATAGATACCTTATTATTTTGCAACTAGATGCCATTTTTCCATAGACAGACAACCAGTTTACCAGACCATGATCCTCCACTAACGTTCATACCCCAGGCTTGACTATCAACAAATAAAACTATAAAGTAGTTTAAGATTTCACTCTCACACAGCATCCGTGGCGTGATGCCAGCAACTAATTTATACCTGTTAGCAACTGTCTATTTGCCACTAAGTTATTTAGTTTATCTAAAGGCTAATACGTAATAAAGAAGAGTTATGAGTCTTAGCGGTTATGTTAGTGTCATCTTACAGTCGAAACTGCTGAACACGGTTTTTGGTGAATGAGGTGTCCTTGGAATAAGAAAAATCACCGATTTCTGATGCTAAAAGTAGCTAGTTTGCTGTGGCCCTAACAGATAGTCTTAATTTCCTATTAAACATTTAGTAAGACAGGATATTAAACTTGAAACATTTTCATCGTTAAACTCAACAGCTTCAATTATTGGAAATAGACTTTATTATTAAGTATTTAGATACTCTTCAAGTCTTCTTGATAGTTTACAGAGAAATAAATAAACAATTAAATAAGGTCCAACACATAATAGGACTTATCTATATCTATATCGATCTTTGACAGTCGCTCTTTGACGTTACGGGTCGTCAGAAGCCCGAAAGTTTGACAACCAGTCTTAGCACGGGGTATCGTGTACCCAGTTACTAGGTTCTGGAGGTCTGATAGCAGTCACTCCTTGTAAAATACAGCTACCTATATCCGGTTAGACTGGAATCCGACCCCAACATAGTTGGGAAAGGCTAGGCAGATTGATTCTAACAGTTATGTTTTAGTACCATGTAATAGAGAACGAGTCGGTTGCCTTTAACCGGGAACACATCCATGCTCCGGGCTGCTACAGAGCCATCCCTGATGGTAAAACTCAACACTTTTCTCAGCCTAGGACCCTAGATATAAAACAGCAGTAAACTCTGCTCATACTTCTAACATAGGCCACGACAAAGATATTCAAAATACTATATGCGTCTATGGCAGATGAGATAGCGTAGGCCATTTTACTGTCATTGAATGCCTGGTCTGGGATGTACATGTACTGCTGCCCATCCTTGGAATATCCTTAGGGATGATAGCTTCCGCCAGCCGTTTCGTTTGCCTGATATCTTTATAAAATATAGCCTATGCTACTCAACAATAATATATAAAGTCCTCCAGACCGTATTTCGGCCACGGCGACCAATCTCAACGGAGACATAGCCTTCGGTGCGGGAGATATTATGGTGCACAAGTGTGTGCGCAGACACAGGTGCACTCTCTCTTCCCTCACTCTCATAGTCCGATGGGACGGCAATCCGACACGACCGGAGAGACATCAGGTGCAGGACCAACGGCTTAACGTGCTTTACGAGGCACGGGGGTATCACACCGCCAACTTCCAAATTCCGGACTGTTACTAAGAAATTTTGCCTGACCCGGGAATCGAATCCAGGACCCCACGCTCAGCAGTCGCGCAATGATAATATAGCATTCTACTGGCGGAAGATCTTTTTAAATCGATTCAGTAGTTTTTAAGTTTATTTAATACAAACAAAAATGTAGAGCAGTGGTGGCCCAGTGGTAACGGCCCCGACTTACGAGTTGTAGGTCGTGAGTTCGAACCCAAGCAGGCGCTTTACTTTGTGTAAATAATTTCATCACCACTGCTCTCAAAACGGTGAAGGAAAACATCGTGAGGAAACCGGCATGTCTTAGAACCAAAAATTCGAAGACATGTGACATCTACCAACCCGCACTGGGCCAGCAGTGGGAACATTAATAGGCTGATTATGTTGTTGTAAACAAAAATATCTTTATCATTTCTCTTTATAATATAATATGTTTATAGAGTATTCTATTCTATTCCACAAACTCCACCTATGAAATAACATAGTGACAAACAAACTGACGGATAGGCGTTAATAGTCGCCAAATTGCGCTGGCACCACGCCAGATGCCGTCAGCGAGAGTGAAACGTTACCGCATGAGATGAACTTTGCTCCCGGGATGCTGGGGAATACTTTCTCTGTCTAGAGGTAACATCCTCTTGCTTTATTCTAATTTGTCATTAGTCAGCACAGCATGCTAGTTACAGATATAAATAAAGAAATATTACAATGGGCAGATGGTAGAGTTAGATAGCGAGGACGTTAAGGTATTGGCATCTGCTGGAATTTCACGTATTCTAAGAGAAAATGATAATTAGCTACCGATGAGGTGGACCGAACAAATAAAATCAGCGGTTGGAGGCCCTGTCAATGAATGCGCCAGACTGTCATGTAACAGAACCAGATGGAGGGAGATCGTGAGGCGGGCATCGACTACACCTGCATTTGGATACAGTTCATCGTGACTACGAGGGCTCTGTCATGAGCGAAGAAGAAGAAGAAGAGAAGATGATGATGATGACGCAAGATTTTCCATCTTGACGAAGCTTCGCACAGTGATACGATACACTCAAATGTGACCGGTATTATCGGCTATCGCCACGATAAATCGGGCTGCGTAGCACTTATCGCCCGGGTGGCGGGACACAATAAATGTGGCGAAATCGCTAATGTGACCACCGCATAACTTTTTAACGAGCAAAACATACAAAGTTTTGGCATGCATTGCTCTGTCACTCACGATAGGAACGGTATGATGGATGCAAAAGGAGACAAATGTTGAAAAACCCTGGCTTATACTACGTATAAAAATATGCTACCCACGTCTGTAAACGTCACTGATATGTAAGTATGTACACACATAGCCTTACTCCAAGAACCTCATAAGCAGGACATATGCTGTGTTTCATGTTTCTTGGAGGAAAAAAGTCTTTAAAAATATTAAAATAGTGTTCCAAAGACTGAAACTTAGTGCTACCAAAGGTCCTCTGTATAATTTAACGTATAAAATAACACTCGCAATAACTTAGAAAAAGAACATCATCAAAAAAATTACATAATCAGTCTATAGGTAATGTTCCCACTGCTGGGACACAGGCCTCCTCTCTGTGAGAGAGAGTAGGCCATAATCCACCACGCAGGCCCAGTGCGGGTTGGTAGATGTCACATGTCTTGGAATTTTCTGGTTTCTGGTTCAAGGACACGCCGGTTTCCTCACGATGTTTTCCTTCATCGTTTTGAGAGAAGTGCTAAAGAAATAATTTACACAAAGTAAAGCGGCTGACTGGATTCGAAACTACGACGTACAAATTGTAAGTCGCGACCGTTACCATTAGTCGAATTTTTTGACCAGGCAAGCGTAGCTTAACCTGATAGATCGACCCGTGTGGGTATTATAACTTAGCCACAAGCTCCTCTAATCGATAACTTTCACACATGAGTTGACCAAAAATTCATCTTCGAACCATGCCCTACCCCAACGTGGCTGTCCGAGCTCACAGCCAAACAAATCGCCTGTCTGCATTGTCTACTGTCTAAAACGTACAGACACGCTCGGGATCTTTGACCCTCAAGATAGACCGGGATTAGGGACGAAATCTGAATGGATACGGCATGAGAATTTCTGAAGACTGATCCTACTTATAGACAAATATTAAATGTAACTAGAAGGTTGATGGACTACTTTTCAGTATACTGAAAAGTAGGGTTAGTGACAGCTCGGCCCGAGTCAACTCAACCCGAATAATAATACCAGTTATTACGCCGTCAAAACGCAAAAAAAGTGGTGTGTACAATCGTCATGAAAAGTATTGACCTCAAAACTAAAAGCAAATAGTTTGGAAAATCCAAAAGTGCACGCCTCATAACACTCTAACTCTAAAGTTTCTAACCTCTCAATCCTTACGTAATGTCAAAGACTATTTATTGAGAAATTTACTTGGCGGTTGCTAGGCAACTTACGGACGTCAAGTCATGGTTGGAAATATTTAGTTATAGATATTATATTTTAGTTAGTATTTTATTAATTATAATTAAACTACTTTGAATAAAAGAGCCATTTTCAATAGGGTTCGTTCTACAGCAGAAACAAATGTATAAAAAAAAAATTGACTTAATTAATTGATTTTATCGCAAGCTACAATGTTTTCAGGGTTCATAAATTGACGGACAGGATTTTTTTTTCAACTATTTTGATGCTTTTTCCATTTTTGCTGCATTAAATCAATTGTTTAAAAGTACAGTATTAATTTTCATTTAATCATCTATACAATGGTATATAAATTAAGTAGGTTCTGTGTACTAGCAGGAGTGTAACAATAAAAACAGTTGAAGAAATGGGGCAAAAAAAATTTTTCGATCGTAGAGCACACTCTAATGCTTCGCATTTTGAGTCGTGCAATAAAGGTAAACCTTAATCAAATCAAAATCAAATCAAATCAAAAATGTTCTTTTAAAAACATTTGACATGCTTTTTATAAGAACTTTGGCGTTTTTTATTTACTCTAATCTGGGATGTGTAAGTGCCTCTACCATGTTGTAAATCCTACTGTTATCAAAGATGCTTGGAAACTAAATACAAGCAAGCATGTCCTATATCGACAATGTTAACAGTTAACAACAACTTCAAACTTTATTGCATTAAAGATCTTTCAAGACCTTACTGCAAAAGGGAAGGTCATATTAAAATAAAGTAAACTGCCTATTGAAATAGCATTAAGTATATCATATTCTTGCACCATTCAAAAACACTTATTTAATTTTTAACTTAATTACTTTCCATAATACCATAATACGAACTAAAAAACATGCGGGCAGTCTTTGGAGACTGCCGATGGAAGTGAAAACTAAGTAACGCCATCTAACGAAAATGTCAGGAATTTATTTGGCTTGCTGTGAGTACAAGAACGAAAAATGTAGCTCTATTAGAACAATTCCAAAAAAATAAAACAGAGTGCGCTGTCAATTCTACTTTCACTCCGTCTTACGAATTTTCGATCAGGTCACGTCACGTCTGACGCGAGTTATAATTTTTTACTTATCCCAAAAAGTGCTAAATGCGCCTAAAGAACTCTTCACTTCAAAAAAATTTCACACACCCAAAAAAAAAATTACCCGAATCTTATCCATAACTTAGTTCATCTGAAACTGCCACCCCAGGCGATCTCACCCCAGCATCTTAGCAGTTTTATAGGTCGCCGTCGAATCGTCCACTCGACCAGTATCGATCTACCCTCTCTCTTGTTGCTAATATTTTTCATGTCATATTTTTCGGTGTTTTCATCTTTGGGGTTATTGTTCTGTGCTTCGATTTAAGTGGGAATAGGTCTGGAGAGGAACTTGGCGTATGAATGCACTGTTTGCAGGTCTTGCATAGTGCTAATTTATCAAGGTGGCTCCTCTAAATAGGTTGATACACTTACAAGTGCTCCGAACGATATAAATAAACTACAAGTCGTCTGCATTCAATGCAGTCTTCTGCATTCAAAAATGTTTTTAGGAATGACGGAACCGTAATACTAATCCTCCACTGTCCGTCCATCCGTCTGTCAGCGGGCTTATCTCATGAACTTAGGTAGATAATTGAAATTTTGACAGATTGTGTATTTCTATTGTCGATATAACATCTTAATACGATTCGGAACCCTTCGTGTTGTGGTAGTTTTTTTCCCTTTGTTTGTCGTGGTGGCTTTAAAGTTAGGGGACCTGCTTCTTAAGTACTAAGTTGTGACTTTGAAACCTAAAAAGTAAACTGTCAATCTTGGACAGCACTACCTTATGGTAAAAGAAATTAAATGAAATTGTTTATACTGTAAATAGGAATAATTTGTACTCGTCATATTAAAAAATATTAAAAATAAGCTAGATGAGTTCGGCGTTTCCTATCTGAATACTCTGAGAAGAAAGGCCGAAACAAACTCAGGGTCAAACACTCTATTAAAGTTCAGACATAATCTTAGTCAAGCCAAATGAGGACCATGTAGATTAGTGTTTGAAATGGTCTTTTGAGGAAAGAACCACACAGATTTGTGTGGACCTGTCCAGTCAGTGCAAGCATTTGTCAGTAATAGTGTAGCTCAACTCAGAACAACATTACCAAAGAAAGGACATTTGGATAGGCGGCATAATCTATTCAAACTGCAAGACAATCATTAAAACTAACTGAGAACACATTATGAGTAAACTTGGACTTGATATCACATCGACAATAAACAGTATAGGGTAGTTATCAACCATTCCATTTCTGTAGAAGAAGAGACGTTTGCTCTAGGGTGGGACAATAACCTACAGACTGGTATCCGCATGTCCTAGAACCAAAAACTCGAAGACATGTGACATCTACTAATCCGCACTGAGCCTGCGTGGCTCCCTCTCTCCGAGAGGAGGCCTGTGTCCCAGCAGTGGGAACATTATATGCTGATTATGCATGATACCCACAAGTTCAGTATCTCAAAAGTCTTTAAGGTTCCTAAGTAAGACTCAGACAGCAATAAACTGTACAAGCAGACAAAGAATTATACAGACACAAACGCAGTATTTACTACTACGCACAAACTTAAGATAATGTAGCAAAACAATGATAAAAATAAGTATTAAACCGACGAGAAGTAATAAAACGTCAAGAGCATTGTTTTCCGTCTAAAGGTTGTCGCCCTGATTCGGCACGTCATAACCAGACAGAATGGGTCTAGCACTTTTGTATTATCAGACTTTTTAACTTGCATTTAAGTTCGATATTGGATCGTATTGTACTGGAGATGTATTGGTAATTACGTAACTACACAAACATACATTAACACTTTCCACTTCACTCATTTTCATAGAACTCATACGCCATGCCGCCATAATATTGGAAGTGATGCCAGCATTATCTACGTTTGCGCTAAAGTTACGGCATTTAGTTTAAAACTGACGTGACTTTATTGACGTGTAAAAAGTGTTTGTACAGACCTACTTACAGAAATAAAATCATTTATCATTGACTGTAAAACGAAGTATATAGTGTTTTCAGGGGGTCTTGACGCTAGTACATAGTTTCCAATATTAAATTTTTTGTGAATATTTGTACACAATTAGAACAGTTGAATTTTAAAACGTCTATCGATATCATAATTATTAATTACGAATCCTTACTCTATGTTCCATCGTTGGTGCGTTTCGAGGAATACTTTTGGTGCGCATCATTTGGTGCGCTTCGAGGAATACCCCAATAAACCACGTTTGGAAATGGATTGGCATTTGATACAGCGAATAAAAATAGCATTAAGTTTTGATTATATAAATCGTATCCAAAATTTTATCTCTGTAGCATTCCTTCCTCAAACTGATATTTTTCGAACCCACGCAATAATGCAGCCATAATTTTCCCACTGTTGGGACACAGGCCTCCTCCCTCCGAGAGGGAGTGGGACAGCACGCGGGCCCAGTGTGCGTTGGATAGATGTCACAAGTCTTCGATTTTTTTTCTCTAGGACATGCCGGTTTCCTCACGATGTTTTCCTTCACCGTTTTAGGTGCAAAAAAGGCATTTGGAAAGTTGCCAAATACATGTTTTTACATCTAAAACTAAATAATCGGTGTTAATTATTGCTTTTCATAATCAATATTTTAGTTCACTAGTTGAACACATTTCATTTTCCTTATAGTAATATTACCAAATTAATCAAAACAGGCAAATATTTGGCACGTATTTGCGACGTGCCCAACTTTTAGGATAAGCGCACTTAAATTACGGGCATTGGTCCTTCGTTTAGAATATGTGAATAAGTCACCACGAGCCCATACATAGTTTAATTATCAAGGGGATTTACAGCACATGATTCAACATAGCCAAACAATAAATATTTTAGAAAAATCCCACTACAACACACGAATTAATAAATAACGAATGTTTCATTAAAATAAATTAATAAGCCGATGAGTTTCCGAGTTGTTGACAAACATACGAACGGACACCGGAATTCCGTATGTTAAATCATTGTATTACTAATTTTATTGTTGACTACACGTCACTGTCACTTCCTCGCTGGTCAGTTGTTAATAATTAATTAATTAAATGATTAATATGTTAATTAAGGATAAGAATAGATCTCTTGTCTTAAGGTGTGTGTGATGTGACTTGGGAGTAAATAAAGGATTTGTATTTTGTTATTTGAATCAGCCTGTAGATAGCCGATGGATGGTCTAACCTAGGAGATTCTTCAAATCAAGTCTAAAGTGGATAGGGGTTTTCTGAAATGGTGGCAGCACTGAGACGTCAGGTCTGACGTCAGGGCACCTGTCCAGGCGCCTACATTTTCTTTAATTGCGACGGAATGAATGAAACGAATGATAAACATCATCATATCTTGAAGAGTGGAGGGCTGTGTCCCAGCAGTGGGAACATTATAGGCTGATTTGTGCACTATTAAGGAAAAGAACTCGCTAACATTTCACCATGTTCAAGTTCCATGTAAACACTCTAAAATCCTAACCAATTATTTTCGGAAAATAAGTTTTATTATCATTCTCAAGAATAATAATAGGCTTATTATATATTTAATAATAAACGTAGGTATATGAAAAGTGCACCAACCTCAATAAGTGCGTCGAACGACTCAATACTTCATATTATTAACACATAGTGAGTCATAAAAAGCATTTATTGAACTGATAAAACTGTGACCTTATATTATGCTATCGGTGGAAACGTATGGTTATTTCAGTGCCTCCAGTCAAAAACGGCATAAGTCGAGTTATGCCCTTTTGTTTTTATAGCACCATTGTAATCTACGTGTTCTGTTACATAACATATCAAAAGGACATAACTCTAGCTGCATCCTAACATACTTTTTTGTAATATATCAAAGGCATAACTCGACTGCGTCTAAAGGCACATCTATAGATATCAAGTAAATTTCACTGCTTAATAGACATAACTGCAAGAAACCCCAAAACACAATCGAACTAAAAGGCATAAATACAGTTAACTTAATTACAAAAAGACACAACTCATGTAGTTCCAAAGTTTTTTAAATATAGTAAGAAATAAATGTAGATAATCCCTTTGGCAAGCATGTTTGAAAGGGAACAAGTGCATTTGTTGCGTTTGCTTTAGGAAGTCTCAAGCGGTATATCCCCATTAAATACTTTATCGCTATTGGTGGATTAGCGTGTGGTGTACTGTTTTTAGAAATAAGTCGTTTTATTCCTTAATTTGTAATTTGATAATTTCTTTTGTAATAATTAAATTAGTGTTACGCGTATTAATTTTCAAGCTTTTAAAAGTGATATAACATCATTAAGCTAGTATTCAAATATATAATGAGACTTCTACCATCTATATACACAGAATATCTTTATTTCTATAAGAATTTGCTGACTTCAGAACAGCAAAGAGCAGAAGACGATCCTGACTTAAGTTTTGTACCGGGCAATAAAGAGGACAGCGAGGACAATTGAAATGTTTTATTTAAACATTATGTATATACATATATAAACTCACTTAGCTTTACATACTCCTTTTGTTTCGTTTACGTTCATACATCTGGTCATACACGCACGAGTTACGAGTACCTGAGCATTCTGAAGAACATCACCAATTAGGTCACTATGTGTCCTTCTAGGGCGTCCCCTCCCGGTATTTCCAGTCACATCTGCTTTGTAAATACCTTTTGTTACTCGCCTTTCATTCATCCTCTCAACATGACCATCTAAGCATACTCTTTTCAATTTTTGTCACTACATCGTCTTTTAAACCGCACCGTTGCCTTATCACACCATTTTACAGCCTATCATTCATAGTCATGCCACACATGCTTTGCAAGGAACGCATTTCCACAGCATTTATTCTACTTTCATACTTCTTCTGCCACACCCAATATTCACTTCATACATAGGCACCAGCACTCCAGCACCCCATTGTGAACAGCTAGTCGAGACCTTTTGGGCATCGACTGGTTGATCACAATCGCATGTATAGGTACACTACTACTACCACTACTACTATTCACTTTATTTCCCGCATTTACTTTGCTTTCCACATCTTGTTCAATCTTTCCATCCCTTGTAAACTGACTCTCCAAATACATTATTACACTTACTTTCTCCATACTCTTATCATTTATGTTTACATCACACATCGATACATCTTCTTCTCTTTCAAATACCATAAGCTTCGTCTTATTCACATTTATATTCATCTCTTTCAAATTATATGCTTCATCCATCACAGTCACCATGTCTTGCAACTGTTCAGCTCACGATGTAAGTAGAACTTGATCATCTGCGTAGAGAAGGTATTTGACAGGCAACTCATTCATGCTCAATCCGCACTCACCCCCTTTCAAATTTAGCAAAAATCTATCCGTGTGCATGTTGAACATGGTGACGTGACGTGACAGCCCTGCGTAACACCTCTTGAGATGCAAAACCAGTCTAAGCATACCCCATTTAACACAAGCATTGGTATCCTTGTGGAAATATTTAAAGTGCCCGTACCAAGCGCCAGTCCACAACGTACACGGATAGTGTTGACCACAGTTCTTCCCTCCACACCATGTAATAGGCCTTCTCCAAGCCAAAGAAAACACACTAGACTTTCTTGTTCTTTGTCAGATGTTTTTCGCCTATGCACCTTAAAGAGATCTGATCCATACAGCCCATTTTCTATCTAAATCCCGCCTGCACATCCAATATTTTCTCATCTATCGCTCTAATCACTCTATTTATTAAAACCTTCGCATAGAGTCTGCTGACAACACTCAAAAGACTAATGCCGTGACAGTTTTTGGACTGCTGCTGAGAGTCTTTTCCCTTATAAAGTGGTACGATTACAGCCTGGTCGTCACAACAGGCTTGCTCCCACCCCGTCACATGCCTTCAGTATTTCAGCAGACACTCTGCCATTCCCTGAGCTTCCCAATTTTCATTCCTTTCAACACTCTTACAATCTCATCTATTTCTATTTCATTTCCATCACGTGCATCTGAGCTACAGTCTTCAAAACTTGCTTCTGTCCAGTTACCCACTCCTTGCACACTATCTTGACAACTGAATAAACTTCCAAAGTATCCCTTCTAGTGTTCCAAGACCTTTCATTCTTCGTTTAGTAAACATCCATCTTCTGCTCTTATAATAATCCTTCTCGATGGTCCTGTCACTCCATGAGCCAATCTTATCTGTTTCCAGAACAGCTTAACACATTGGCCCTGTAGTTATCAGAGAACTTCCTGTTATAGGCACTTTTCTTACTTTCATCCTTTTTCATTTTTACAATCTCTTTTACTGTTAGGTGTTTTATTTAAAGTTTAGATTTAATAAATATTTAAATAAAAGATTTTCTAGACTATTGTTTTAATTATAGATTTTTTGTTCGATCGATAGCAGAAGGAAATAAGTCGTTACTATATTTGTCTTAGCGCCTGTTTCACCACCTACGATTAAGTTCCTATTAACTTACTTGGTAGATAATTTCATACAAATTCTGTTCCATTTTTGAATTTATTCGGTAAGTAGTGGGTATTCGGACATCGTGATATAGGCCCTTAGGCATTTATAAAATAAGGGAATAACTCGCAATATTACTTTAGATACGACCAACCTGACTAGTATAATTAACGTTATTCCCTTAACACTTCGTTAACAAGGGAACAACTCAAGAAAAACTAAAAAAAAATATAGTAGGAGTGACTGAATGTGGAAGTGATTACTATTAAATGAAAGAGCAATTTTTTATCTACAATACTAATTCGAAAGCAGTTATGATTTTAATTGCGAAATACTAAAAAACATTAAAAGTGTTGTTTTTTGCCTCTCCTGAAAAGTGACGAATTTGAGTTGTGCCCTTTTTTACTGGAGACACTGATTTTATACTAGGAATTACCCTCGGCATTGTTCGGATTTTTAGACAAATCATCTAGCCGAAAGACGCCTTAGATTCAAACTCAAACCGTTTTTGTGATTAAACCTAAGTATCGCAGGCACTTTTGAATTGTCATTTGTCGCCATAACAATGAATTCAGAGCTGTACATCTGTACGGCAGCTATAAATCGATATATTAAAATAATAAAGATAGATTTAAATCGTTAGTTTGCCCCCACCTTACTTAATTCGCGCGAAAAATGTATGAGTTCACACGTGGTTCACACATACCGCATGGAACCATAGATACAATTTTCAATATGAGAACTCGAGACAATACTATCAACAGGGTTCGAAAAATATTAAAAATAAAACAACGAAGAAGAGTACCATCGACACGAATATAAAAAGAATGAAACAGAAATGTGAGCATATTTTGAGGCGGTCAGCATCCTGCTAATTTCCCGACCTCCAGTAGATAGTTCTCCAGCACTTCTCGCTCAATAGTTGCGCTTGCGACAACTACATAGACCAAAGAGATAGTCAACTATAGCTAGTCAATAAATAACAAAAACTTAGGAAGGGATCTATAAAATGTTACTTCACACATACTTAGTCTACATAAAGCGTTATTCCTGTCACTGTCGCCCAACTGTCAAACTACAGGTGCAAGATAGAGACGGGAACCTGTCAAAGTAGCAAAAGAAAGAAAATACGTTTATTCGCGGTAGAACATAACGCAAAACAAAAAACACAAACATAAAAAAGAACAAGTTGGGGGGAAAGGGAAAACACAACGAGCTAAGTAACGAATAAAGACCTCGGCATTATTACTTTGTAAAAAAGGGCTAATATGGAAAACTTGCAAAAAGTATCGAGAATTGATTAAATTAGGTTATGATTTGCAACAATAAAATTAATAACAAAACAGGTCGTGAAGTTCTGCGGCTTCTCGTACGTTTGTCGACAAAAACAAACTCGAAACATGATTCTATTTATAAGTAATACCTACTTGCTTTATATTTTGTTTATTTCATATATTTGCCGGGTTCAATATACTTAATTGATTATTGTTTCAAATTGAAATGTATAAATTTTATAACAAACCAACTTGGGACTTGATTGGATTGTATCTGAGTATACCTACGTAGTACGTGGGGCCAAGTTTACTTATTTACAAACGTCACAAAGACCCCAAATGCTAATACTTTTGTGTACTTTAAATTTAGATTAAGCACTCTACTTGTAAAAAAAAAAACTTTTTTATATGAATAAACACATTATCAATTTATTATCAATAATGGTCTCTCGATTGTTAGTTTTTGACAGATTAGCCATACAAAATCTGTCAAAAATTCACCATCGAGAGATCATTGTGACGTTTGTAAATTAGTAGACTTGGACCCCTAAGCCGTGGTGGCCCAGTGGTAACGGCCCCGACTTACTGTTGTAGATCAGGTGTTTGCACCCAGGCAGGCGCTTTAATCTGTGTAAATAATTTCATCACCACTGCTCTCAAAACGGTGAAGGAAAACATCGTGAGGAAACCGGCATGTCCTAGAACCGAACATTCGAAGACTGTGACACACTGGACTCCCGTGGTTGATTACAGGCTTGTGTTCTAGCAGTGGGAGCATTATATGCTGAATAATGCTTTATATACCTAACAAAGCATAGATCCTTGACGAAAAGTCAAGTTTTTCATAATATAGGTACCTACCATTTAGTGGCTTTTGGTAAATCAAAAGAGGTTTTTAACCGAATAAGCGACAGCAAAGTCAGTGTTATGTTTTTACCCGACTGCCCTAGAAGGAGGGCAATGGTTTTTAAAAAGGCTGTATTCTCAAGCTATCTTCCAACTAAACAGAACAATGAAAAACATCGGGAATTCCTTTGTAATTGACGTAATATTTATTAACCAACAACAAAACAGCTCATGCCAATAAAATTAAAATCTATCAAACTATTTTATTAAAATTATTAAAAGGATAACGTATTACTCGACATTATATTCTCATTGTGACCACATAAAAGCCACATATCAGCAGGTTTTCCATACTGACTAATGAACAAAACGTGTACAGATAAAATATAAAAAGAAACTAGGCAGAATGACTGGCAACCTAAGCCAATCGAATCAAAAAAGATACTCTACGCCCACAATTCAAAAAGCGAACGCGACTCAAAAGCTGTCAAACTGCCCGCGCTGACGCATGGTTGTAGGGTTGTCGGAGGGTTTTACAGGAATAGAATGTACGTGGCTGATCTTTGAAGGTTTTGGTCTAGACGATTGAGGTTTCTACAGTGCCTATATAGATTAACAGATTCTTCAAACAATGTAGGATGTATATTCCAAAAAGGTTTAATTAAATCTGCAATACCTATTAAAAAAAGAACAAAATCAAAAGTATGAAATCAGAAGCATTATTTACGAGGAAGTGCGGATAACTAGAAATAATTTATACCTGTGTATGGAAATTTAGTAATGTACCTAATTTAAAGAGTTAATTTAATAAATACATTTGCTTGCGTTCTATAAATAAAATATAGGTAATATTATTTCATAGTGAAAATCATTAAGATCATAAGTATTCAGGAGTATAAATTACTATGAAGAAAGTCTGATAAGAGTCTTAACTTCTATAATTGTTTTGAGTTCAGTATTCATTTAATTTATCAGTTATACTCATAAACCTTGTGAAACCCTCATATTATTACCTATTCTCAGTTGATAAATATCAGTTATTTTCTAACAGTAGCTGTTACCACAATCTTAGTTTCATCGGTAAAGTGGCGCAGCCCTGTTGAAACCTGCCCTGCCACAACCGACCGTCCAAACGCCATTTTAAGCGTTCTTTTTTTGAAATCACAAAGAGGTATGACAGGAATATCAATGCATCAAATTATGGTCAGTTTAAAAAAAGAAGTTTAGATTTAGAATAGTTTGAATTTTGATGTGTTTTGTAACATCTGGCTTCTTGTAATGATTAACTGCAATATTATTTTTTGTGCATTTTTCTTATAGTCAGTATTTTTTCTTTCATTAAGTTGATTTTTCAACTGTCAGATTACTTTATGTATAGATTAGTTATATAATAAAACAGTTTGACATATTTTTTTTATTTACAAAAGCTGTCAAACCTCAATATTATAATTAAAAAACAATATCTATTTAAAAATCAGCCCTGTGTACATAGAAAAGTTTTACTATACTATACATAGTTTGATGTAACGTTTAAGTAACTATTTTCTATTTTGTAAAAATATAAGTAATAATATTTTTTTTACTTTTTTTTTTCTTTACTTGGCTCATAAACCTTTAAAAACATCCCTAAGACACGCTACCTATAGAGTCCGCACCTGTATATCATAAATGTTTTAACATTTTAGGTCTTCCCATTGGTCAGCCCTGGCACTCCGGCGCAAGCGGCCATTCACCGGCTCTCATTTTGTTTTTTGTCCCGCATACACACTGAACATACGCTTCTGCGTTCGGGTGACTATCCCTGTTACTGGCCTATGTTATATGGCCTATGTTACATTATGAAACATTGTATAATGTATGTTACTTATTCATGTTAAGTCTACTTAATAACTACATAACAGTGCTTGAGAGAAAACGCTTTGATTTTTCGAAAGATTTTTGTGATAGGTAAATAAAAGCACTAGCATTTATGTCCTAAATATGTATTCTCCAGATACAGACTGTCTTTTTTAACTTAGAACTCATAGCAGTAGTACTCATAACAGATAAGTTAAAAATAGTACCTATAAAGATACAAATATTTCTAGATATACAGTCAAAGTTGCGAAAGCGTCGAAAAAAATTGCGTCCAACTGTGGCCGCTAAATGCATACACTCTAGAAAAGCACAATGACAGCACAATGTCGTGGCGAGAGTGTAAGACGTAGCTGTCACGCACACCAGCATAACAAAGTTGGCTTGCTTGTTTTAGTTTTTTTTGCAGCGTGACACTATCTAAACATTTAAATAAAAAGAGTACCTAATAACACAAATGCTTCCTGTTTGAAGGTCCTAACGAACTAGAAATTTTCTTGGAAACCGCTAGTGATGCGTACAGGTTATTGATGTCACGTTTTGTATAGATAATTAGATACCATTACTTAATACAAAACCTACAGAACCTTAGGAAAATCCTGATTGCGTTCGTACCTTAAAAGCAAGCAGTTTGTCATGGCGTAATGCTAGCCACACACGTAACGATTTGCTTGCGCAAATTTAGGCTTGCGCAAGCAAATCGTTACGTGTGTGGGAAGAAATTTGCGCAAATTTCTTTGAAAAACCGTCAAATTAGATTTGCGCAAGCCTAAGTTTGCGCAAGCAAATCGTTACGTGTGTGGCTGGCATAAAGATGATTTGCAGAAAAGGTGACATGATCCATTAAACTAAGAAAGAAAAAAAAAAACAGTTGACAAACGCATATTCCTATCTGAAATCTTGGTATCCCACCGTATACTCTTACAGCAACTGCCCTGGAAAAAAATATGGTACCCCAGAGCTGCGTGTCCATCTTCGTCTTTTCGTGTGGTTAGTGACTAACCTGGTGTCAGAGTTTTCATGCCACCCATGGGACACTGACTTGCCTTCACATGCCGTCGAGAAATATTTCTCTTGCATGCCGGTTTCCTCACAATGTCCATATAGTTCTTTGGGACTGAACAAAAATAATTTATTTTTGAATGATTCATAAAAAACCCTTTTTCTTGTCTTTAACACGTGATTCACCAATAAGGAAGTGCCTCAAAAAGTTAAAAATATAATTTACTTTTTCTGCAATTTAAGAAAGAAACATTCTTCCGAGATCAAATATTGACATTAAACCCAAAAGTTCATTGTTGCTAGCGACAGTAAATATCAAGGTTTAGCGTATCGATATCAAGGACTATTATTTATTATTATTTTAAACTTGTTTACAGCTCTCTAAATGCAGGTGTAGAAAAACATCGTTAGGAAACCGGCATGTCCTAGAACCGAAAATTCGAAGACATGTGACATCTATCAACCCGCGCTGGGCCCGCGTGGTGGATTAAAGTCCACTCCCTCGAAGAGAGGAGGCCTGTGTCTCAGCAGTGGGAACATAATAGGCTGATTAAGCTTATTTATAGCGGGAATAAATGATACAGTAACTGTTTTAAGACTTGCAAGAGATGGCAGGAGTTCTAGTTATAAATAAATGATACTATATCTCTGTAAATTCATTGTAAAAAACACTTTTATATCTTACCTAATTTGTCAAAAGATTTTTTTTAACAATACTTGTCATTGTTGTCTAATCGACTACTCTGAGAAAAACACCGAAAAAAACTCAGAGGTCACAGTCCCTTTTGTTTTCGAACATTATCTATGGTCAGATCATGTGAGGGCCACGCGGATAAGTGATCACCAGCGTATCTATACTGAGGTTCGATCCCTGGGTCGCGCAAAGTATAATTACGTTTCTTCATTGGGAAATTCTCCGTAGCATTCCGGTGTTAAAATTTCTGCCTAGCTCATCATCTGTCTAGCCTTTTCCCAACTATATTGGAGTCGGCTTCCAGTCTAACCGGATGAAGCTGAATACCAGCATGTTACATGGAGCGACTACCTATCTGACCTTCACAACTAGGTAATACGACACTTGTTCGGTAAGACTGTCAGATTTGGTTTCTGACGATCAGTAACGACTGTCAAATATCCACGAATGACAGCCGGGACAAACAGCTTAACATGCTTTCCGAGGCATGGATGTGTCTTGGTATGTAAACCCACCCATCCACGTACCAACCGTGGCAAGCGTAGCTTAACCTGATCGATCGGCTTGTGCGGCTGTTATTATTGCCACAACCGCTCATTTTCTGCCTAGCTTTATAACTTATTAGGTACCTATAGGTAACCAGCGATGGTGTACTTCACCTCTACCTCTGTCTACTCCCGAGGATTACAAGCGTGAGTATCTTAGTTGAGCTGTAAAAGTCGAACAGACTAGACAGTCTCACTCTTGCATTTAGTATTGATTTTTTGAACTCATAAACACGCGGATGGCTTCAATCCCACGTAAAATATATAATAATCTGGAAAGGAAATGTCAAGGTTGAACTTAGATGTTTTTCTATTATTACCTTGTACTTTTGTTCCTGAATTCTCTATAGGAGTAAGCAGATATTGCTATCTATCCTAATACAATAGGTATACATCGCATCGCCCGCCAGCGCTATTACTTCATTTACGCTTATCCTTCTTTATGTTTTTTTTTTCGTTTTGCTCCCAAGGGTCGTGATGTTAAATGTCCTTTTTAACCATCTTCAAGAATTGAACAAAAATATATTTTCAAATCCGACTTGTAGTTCCAGAAACTCGCTCATTTCTGGAACTACCAGACGGAATTGAAAAAATATTTTTGCCTAATTCTTGAGGAAGGTTATTTTACATCACCCTACGACCCTTGGGAGCAAAAAGAAAAATAATCATAAAGAAGACTAATCGTAAACGAAGTAACAGCGCGGGCGGGCGACGCGATGTAACGCGGTGGAGAACCAGAAATTTAAAAAAGAATGTATAAATAACAAAACAAAACTTATTTAGGAAGACACACTCTTTTAAATCCGTAAAAAACTCTGAAATTACTGCAAAAAATTTAAAACTGGGATATTCTTCGATAAAACTTAAGGCAATTCTTAAATTAAAATTAGATTCTTAGAAAAAACAACGTCACAACTTCCGAAAAGGCCAATTCTATTTTTATTTCATCCTTCGTCCGGACGTCAACAGTGCACCTCACCCTACAATAATAACGAACGATATAAATAATAAGGAACATAACTGATGGACATTGGGGTCTGGACCAAACTGGTTCCAATGTTGAAGACGTAAGATGAAGCTCCCAGTAGCTTTGGGCGGAACGATTATCTTCCAGTACCAGCCTACTGAGTGCGAAGGTAGGGATGTACCATAACGAATGAAAATGCGAATTCGAAATGCCAATGCGAATTGGAGTTTAAATCTTTTGAACATTGAACGTCAAAATTTGCAAACGCGAATACATTTTTCAAATCTTTTGTAGCTTTTTCTTTTATTAGTAAAATGCTTTATAAATAGTTGTTATGTAGGAAGTTTTACTTATTTCTAATATCACAGCATTTTCGCTTCATTGATTAAAACGGTACGAAAATTAGGCAATTTTGAAGGAATTCTTGTAACCATTCCTTTGTCAAAATTTAAGAGTTTTTTTTACTCAGTTAAGAAACATAATATGAGTTGTTTTAACTACTTTTTGACAAAGAAAAGGTAAAATCCTACAAAATCGTCAAGATATTTTCTTGTGTGCAGTATGATTTTGCGAAAATGATGAAAACATAAAATATTTAGGGCCTATTTCACGATGTCCGAATAGCCACTACCTACTTACCGAATAAATTCAAAAATGGAACAGACTTTGTATGAAATTATCTGCCGAGTAAGTTAATAGGAAGTTAATCGTAGGTGGTGAAACAGGCTCTTAGAGAAATGAATAATTACATGTAGACCTTTAAAATTACCTACCTATATTTATAAAGAGGAGTTATTTGTGGATTAATGAAAATAAATCTTGAAGGAAACAAGTAAATGACACTGTAGATTCTAAAAATATTTACCCAAGTAAAGGAAACACTCCTTTAAGTTATCTACCCACTTTAAAAAGACTAACAAAACATACTTCCCAAGTCCCAACATAGGAAACTAAACATCAAAACAAGATGAAAAATACAGCGTAGATAACATTTTCTCAGATATTTACTAATCCAAGGATACACGCTCTCTGCCAACAGGTGTAGCTACCTGATTACGAGAAGCATGTCAATGTCAATCTCATAAATATCTAGACTCTAGCTGGAAATGCTAGAATTTAAGATAAAACCGTTTTTATACTGGGCACGTGCGAAAGGGTCAATTCTGTGATCTAAAAAAACGTATAGAAATACTTACTATGTAAACAACAGTGACAGGAAGTATTATAACATAATCAAGATGAAAAAAATTGATTAAATACGTATTATCGAAAATAACTTAAAAACTACCGAAGTAAAGTTAGTAAAAAAATTATGGGACTACCGCGCAAGCTTTCTCAAGGAAATAAAAAAAGATTTTTCAAAATCGATCCACAATTAACGAAAATATCGATGAAAATACATAAAAAAATACGTAAAATGCTAAGTCGGTTAAAAGTTAGAAAATGAAGTGCTGATGCTCTATGGTTAGAAGGTTGAAATTGGAATCATAGGTTAAGAATTTGTAGAAAAGGATATGGGACGGAAATTGGTAACATATAAATCTTGTGTTGGTTTTAATCCAGGGGGCCAAGTCTACTAATTTACAAACGTCATAATGGTGTCACGATGGTGAGTTTTTGACAGATTTTGTATGGCAAATCTGTCAGAAACTCACCATCGTGACACCATTATGACGTTTGTAAATTAGTAGACTAGGCCCCCTGATGGTTAGTACCATTCAATACCATCTGGATTAAACCCTACACAAGATTAAAATCAAGACCAAAACTACAAAAAATTCGAACAAAACTTTTTATATTTTCCAGATGTTAACATTTGACGTGTTAAGTTCTATGTAAGAAGCTCCATTATCTTTTCTTGTCTATTTCTTCCTTCCTTCATCATCAGATCACCTATGATTGTATATTATCATCAAAACCACGCGGAAATCTATACGAGTACCCAAAATTACAACTAAATTATATTTCAGGACGTGGCTGAAAATACCATCAATCAGAATATTTTATATTGTGAAACGCCTAATCGGAAAATAAGGGAAAAGTCAATCACAAAATTCGACTAGGTACTTATAAATTACGCACCCAGTCCGAAAATACACCAAAACATTGAAACTTTCGCAAATATCCATTGAATACGTAAAGAAAGGGTAAGTTACCCGGTTACCGTTCTCTGATCGTATTTTTCGGCCGACTTGGGCCGTACTGTAAGGAATACGCGAGTGGGGTAGGTCATGTCGACCGGTTTCCACCTCGTCGCCAAAACAGGATATCAAATTTCAGTGAAAGCCTTTTATGCTTAAAATAAACGGGCGGAACAACGTTTTTCCTTAGAAGTTTGACGTTTTAATGGTTACATTTAACACTGGCTTACATTTCCAATCTTTGATTATTTATGTCTTTAATAAAGTGTCGCGCTACAAAAGAACTAAAACAAACAGGCTAACTTTTTTAGGCTGGTGTGCGTGACAGTTCGTCTCGGGCCACGTCATTGTGCTATCATTGTGCTTTTCTAGTGCAGTTGGACGCAATTTTTTTTTACGAGTTCACAGCTTTGGCTATCTATCTAGACATATTTATATCTTTGTTTCCAATAGCTAAATCAATTTTAGAACATACTTACGCGTTATCGAATGTTGTCATGTAATAAAAGTTTAAAAAAGGAATTTATAATTCAAACGCCATAGACAAAATAAGAAGGCAAAAGCAACAAACGAGTATGCCTTAGAACCGGGCAAGATCTTTTTGTACAAGTCTTGTTTCTCGTTTTAAACTGTAGACGGATGAGGTGCATCAGTTTTTACTGAGAATTTATTTTGTACGATAGATATTACTTGATCCGAGCCGTCAGCCATTTTAGTTTTGCTACTTGAAATTGCGCGGCCGAGGAGGATAATGTTTTTGTTTTTCTTGTTTTAAATAGTTTTTAATGCTTGAAAGTTGATGTTGAAAGTGATTGTGGTTTTTAATGAAGCTATTATTGGATTATAGAAAAGTTGGGCAAGTATTTTTATTTTAAACGTATATAAAGACCAAAATATCAGGAAAAGTTTCAGAATTTAAACTATGCAGAGTGCAAATAATTGCTAATAATCTACACTCAAAGGCAGGCGACACATAGACAGGCGCGATAACGTGACACCCCGGTAGAACAATCTCCGTATTTTTGAAGTGAAAACTTCTTTAGCGGCGTTGTGCACTTTTTTTGAGATGGGTAAAAAATGTTAAACTCGCGTCAGAATGTGACCGTAACATCCGTTGCCTACAACCGACAAAGTAAATATCAAAATAAATAGTCTTTGACATTACGTAAAGATTGCGAGGTAAAAAATTTTACCCATATTGATGTGTAATAAATTGTTTATTTTTATTAGACTATATTTTGAAAATAAATAAATATACTACTACTTCTAATGAATATTGTATTTAACCACATATTATAGTACTTTTATACTGATAAATAAAGCAATTCGTGAGAAATTATTCCCTTACCATTCCAAAATATTCAAAAATGCACAACGTTAATGTTCAAGTTTTCACTTCTGCCGGCACTCCCGGAGTGCAACCCGTTGTTTTTTTAAATCAAATTGTTCCACCAGATGACCAGAGTCAGGACGCGCCGTCGCGTCGCGTCTTTTCGCGGGAGCCTTTACGCCGTAGGTATTAGAATTATTTTTTATGGATATTTGTGTCTCTACATTCTGGGTATTTAATTTCATAAATTAGCCCTGAGCGGTATGTCTGTCCCAACATTCAATTTGAACATCGATGTCCTTCAAAGTTTGTATTTAAACACACACCACTGTAATTACAACAAGAATTTATTCTTGGACTCCTGATTAATACACTCGGTGTTCTTCGGGGGTAGGCAGTAAATACAGTAACTTGCTGTGTTACGGCCTCGCCGCCGCCAGGTGGCGCACGGCAGGACTTACTGTAGCCATGGCGCTGCGCCAGCCATGTGCTGTGCCGTCAGGGGCGCCACGAGTTTTTGAAAAAAGAATTCTAGAACAGAGATCGCATGGCGGACGTATCGCTTTTCATATTATTCAGAAAAATAAAACAGATTCATAAAATACCAGGCCTAGTTCATTATTTTCGAAGATTCGCAGCGGCAACAGCCGGAATATGTTGTAAAATCCTGTAATGTATCTTTTTCTAGGTAGATACTAATATCAAATATGTTACCAGCAAAATACTGTATAATATTAACATAAACAAAATCTGACGAAGAAAAATTGTTAATCACAAAAATATTTCGTTATTCACTATAGTTTGTTTAAAAATTCGTCAACACTAGCGACAACATTGTAGCGCGGAACAGTTTAGTCGATTATTTACAAACACACATGCATAATATATTTGTTTACTATTTCACAGTGAGGAAATAGGAAGTTAATTTGATGAATGAAAATGGCGCTTTCGGCTGCATGGTAAAAGAAAATGGCATGGAAAGAAAGCTATTACCTACTTATCTAGCATTTTGGGTAAGATTTCATTTTTCAGCTTTTTAATATATCCACCGAATCGACAGGAAGGGTACTCATAATCAACCAGTTATTTTGTGTTAAAGACAAGTTGTTCAAGACAGTGCGGCTAACCGTAAAGAAGTACAGACTCCAGCATGGTAATGCGTAACTTACAGTAGCAATGATTTTAATTTCGACATTTCAACAACATTCATTGCGTTATTTACATTGCTAAGCAGACTCATTTTTCGAACATAATGAAGCAATGGATTAGCAATATTCTTCAAAATAATTCAGATTGGGATTGAAAGTGTGTTACGCAATTAGTGTCGTGTAGGCTGCTACTGAGAAGTTCCTTATAGATTAGTTGTATGGCAAGCCGAACCCTCGAATTGTTGAGATGTTCAACTTAGAAGCAAGGCGAACTCCTACGGAAAAATATTTAATAAGTCACTCAATGAAATACATATATATAAACAGCAGTGATGGCCCAGTGTTAATGGTCCTGGCTTACGCGTTGTAGGTCGTGGGTTCATACCCAGGCAGGTTCGTCACCACTGCTCTCAAAACGGTGAAGGAAAACATAGTGAGGAAACCGGCATGTAGGTTGTAGGTACTAGAACCAAATATTCAAAGACATTTGTTACATCTACCAACCCGCGTGGTAGATTACAGCCCACTCCGTGGGAACATTATAGGATGATTATGACGTTTTAAACGGACATTCTCATTATTTTCCAAAAAAATATTAGAATATGCAATGAGTAAAAAAAGTATAAGTAAATATCAATGAGAATATGCGGTTTTCTCTCTCTCTAAAAACGTAGTTCTATAAGTCGATGAATTACCAAAAAAGTTAAGGCATGAATGGATCAACCAGTTTTGGTCCTACATCATAATATCCTACACCTACTATTAAATGAAGAATATTTGTATAATGTATTTAAAACATACTGTAATCACGTTCTTGAAAACGGCTTAAATGATTTTGATGAAACTTGCAATATAATAGTTTTATGGGGGCGAAAAATCAATCTAACAGGATATCAGAGCAGAGCTCTTTCGCCCAGGTATTTCATAATAATATTATAAGTATATTCCCAGATCAAAATAATAACATCCGCTGAGCCTTATAAACATATAAAAAAGGAAGCCTAGTTGTTTTAAGTACTTATTAAGGATACCGGATGTTATATCAAGCTAGGAGAAAGAAAATGAGACTTAATTCTTCTGATAAACTGATTTTGTTTGCACTATGAGAGGTTTCATTAGCTTAGAAAATGTCAATCTTTATTACAACGGCAACGCTTGATTTACATCGGCCTATATGAATACTTATTATACAAAAGTCGCTTTGCGTGTCTGTCTGTGTGACCGCGTTTTTCTTCTAAACAGTACAACTAATTTTGGTGCGTTTTTCATTATCATTTAGAAAATTAATTCCGGATGGTTTACAAGTATAATATTATTAAACTTACTATTATAGAAATCGCGATTTTTTCTCAAGTCGTAATATCGTTTGAAGCAGGGGAGGGTCGCTATTTCTAAATAAAATACAATTTATTATGGTTACTATTATGCCCTATAATATGTTTAAGGCCTGCTTGCACCATACATCACTCTACATATACGTGTACCAATAAACGTATTTAAAATATCATTCTGTCTCTGTCATCTTTAAACGATTGAAAGAAATGGTTCGATGTTACATGCGTTAAGGATTTGTGATGCAAGTGGGCCTTATTCTCTGACCAGTGTATCTGATGTAAAATAACATGATAAATTGACAGAAATAACAACAACAAGCAAGGAAATCTTTTAGCAAGATTACATTGAAAAATAATAGGTAACACTGAAAAAGCTTTTAAGAATTGAGAGTATGTTTTTCAATTATCTGTTTACAGCTTATTTTCTTATAGGTATTACGTAATGGGTTTGCAAACTGCCATTGAAGACTTTGAAGTTATTCGTTATCTTGCTTTTAAACCTAGTTTAGCAATAGCCCTAGAATTAATATAGAGATCAGGCCTGGATTGAATTTTAGCTGATGAATGGAAAATAAATGTAATCTTAGAATGTTAGCTGTTATTTCAAAAGATGGAGTCATTGGATTTACTCATTAATTGAGCCTACAACACAAAAACAACTTTACAAACTTCAAAATAAACTCCAAACTTCACCTTTACAATACGAAAGACCCAAAAATATTGAAAGGGAAACCTCAAAACTGACCCGACGTAATTAACAGGACAGCCATCTGCTCGCAAGACGGACGGAAAACAATACCGAGCGAGCTCCAGACATTAATCGAATGAGAGACGAAAAAAAAAACGCACGAGTCGCAACGCTTTCGCCGCCCGTCTGTATGACCTCGTTTTTGGGCTTTTGCGATTTTTTTTTCTTTTTCGAGTTGTTATTATCGTCTGCAGAAATGAGTGTTTAGTTATTTTTGTTAAGCGATTTAAAGATGTGTCTGAGTATCGTCATCATGACAAAAATGGAAGATAAGTTCAGTTACAGGAATAATGCTAAATATTAACTTTTGTATGATGTTAATGATGACAGGTTTTTTTTTGTTTTTTTGGCTAATGTCTTCACGTTCTGTTACATGATTGGTTATTTTTCAAGTATCGAAAAAGTATTTCCCGTCAATAGAACTATAATTTCACATCAAGAACACAAAATCGCAAACCATCATTGGCCCCAAACATTCCATTTTCAAACCACAATATCGTCGTTCGAAATTCAAATAGTGAGATCCGTTAGCGGCCAGTATTTCGACTGGTTTGGTTGCAGTAGGGTAGCTGCACCTGTCTCGGCCTAGTGTCCACAACCTAGATTCACCGCACGACCGTAGAATGCAGGTAGATTTATTTTAATCGCTTAATATTTACTGTTACACCTTGTTTTGGATGTGAAATGCTGTGCTCTAGAATAAAATAAAGCTGTGAGTGGCTGACAGACATTTTGTACAAATCCTTGAAGATATTATGAGATTTTAAAGATTATGGTTCTTAGAGCAGGCTGAGAAAGAATAGAATAGAATATTGTCTCCACTATTACAGCTATTAGTAATGGTATAAACACAAAACTATAATTATTACCAGAAGCAAATAAGCGTCAGCATTATGCTTAGGTCCCCCAGCGGGTTACTAAACGCTGGTTTTCAGAAAATACCATTGACAATAAATTGTCTACAAAAAAAAAATTGGTAGGTACATTTAGCTACAACACATGAGGCAGAGGATTAGTTATCTGTTTTTCAAAAGCTTTGAAAAGGAATTTGTTAAACATGATGGTCTAAAACAGTTATAGAACACAAAGTTGATTCAGTGTATTTTATTTTCTGATTCTTTTGGTAGAAGCTTTAAAGTTTTGCAAGACGTTTTTTAAGCATTGTGTCTTCCATTATACCTGATTTGATTTGTGTTACTTAAGAGAATATTACGGAGTAATGATAAAACGGTGGCTTCTCTTAGGAGACGACTAAAACTAAGTAATTTTAACAATATTTCTAAATCTCTTCAAAACCTGTCCTTCGAAATGAACTCACTTAAAAAGAAAATGGCGATGAAATTAATGGCTAATAAATAAATTGATCGAGGTACTTACTTATTTATATTTAGCTCATTGACGTAAATCTTTTTATTTTTAAGTTATTATGTACATTTGGATCGTAAAACATGTTATCGTAAAGTGGTTATAAAAATAGAAAAGTTATAGAAAGTAGAAATATATTTTAGTATTTATGACAGGTAGAGTTTAAGGACCTAATTATTTTTAAAAGTGAACTTGTTGCCTATTTGTTTACTTACCTTAAAATGTGTATAGAAACTTAAAAAAAAACGCATTAAAGCAATAATGTTAAAATTCAAATTATAATAGTCAGTAAAGTAAGCCCACAACAGATATTTCGTGTCAATATCTAGACCGCTAGACTGCGCAGGCGTCTATTATAAATATCAGAGAGTTAGGCGGGAATAAATTCAATATGGCGGCTTATAGTGAGTTGGTTGTGACATTGAACGTTTTGTATACTGTCGGTATGTTGTAATAGTGTACATAGTTTGAACTAGATTATTATATTTAGATTTTTTTTTTTTTATTTAAGATTATTTTTGTTAAGCCTGTTGTATCAGGCATGCATTAAAAAAAAATACAAACTTTTTTTTAATAATAATCTTACGCTGCTTTAATAAATTATTAAAGAGATAGTTAATACGATCGATAAAAAAATAAAATAAAAATATATTCTTAAGTTAATTCGTTACAAAAAAAGTGTTGTTTTGTTTTGGATTTTAATAGTGCCGTTTACAATATAAATGACGCAAATTGCGTAACGCGATAAGAATTCTAGCTATTTTATCGCTATTGGCATTCAATTTAATACCTTCACTATTTCTGACTAGACCAAAATACTTATATTGGTTTTTTGAAGAAACTAAACTTGTATTTTTTAAACAGTTCCCTTCTAACGGCCATCATATTAAAATAATTTTATAAATTAAAAAACAAAATGTAGTACCTATAGGCCATTTCAGACCAAGATAAAGTCTAGTTCAAATTACAGCGTAACCTAGCGCCATCTATCGTCAAATTAAGCAAAGTCGACAGTAGATTGTGCAAGCGCGACTTTCGCCTTGGCCGCTGTGCAGGCGCACCTAAATACCCGCCTAGCTACGTCCGCTAGTAACTTGCATAATATTCTAGCTAGTAAAAAACTTTATTGACCTCTTAAAAACATAGTTAGGTCGTGCCTTGATTTATTTTTAAAGTGTGAGGCCCAACAGATAGATTTGTATGCCTTTAGGTTAAAAAGGGGGGTTAGGGGGGACTGTAAAACATAAAGAAATATTAACAGTCTGAAAGTAGTCAATTAATTCTGAAAAGCCTTTTGGTTTAGGATCTTCTAAAGAGGAATATAGCCAAAAGTGCAAAAACATACCCAGTAGCGAAATTAATGCACAAAACTCCACATAAAATTCCAAATTGAGATGTTCACTCGTTCACATAGACATAAACCTAGCAGAAACATAGTTAAAACTAAGATATCAGCCATGCGTAGCCTTCAAACAAGTCTGAATGCAAGATGGCGGGCATAAGGCAATAGCGGTTGTAGGTTATGTAGTAACATTGACAGTCGCTGCGCCTGCGCTCGCCTTGGCCGCGCGCGCAAGGACCCGACTGCAATTGAAGGGCGCGAACTTGAATTTCTCAATGTTCCTTTTATAAATTTTGGCGGTTTTGGTATTTTGAATGACGGGGAGGAAGGAATTTCGTGATGTTCTTTTTATGAATTTTGGCGCTTTGAATCACGGGGAGAAAGGAATTTCTTAACGTTCCTTTTATGAATTTTGAAGTTTTGAATGTCGCAGAGAAGAATGGAGAGGAGAATGAGTCAACAAGCTTCTTTTTTTTAATAGCTATTGCTGAGTTTGTAATACCTACATCGTAAAGTGAGTTTTTATCGGTTTTCTAGTTAAGTAATTAGTAGATGATCTAGGTATAACCATCTATTTTTATTTGCATCAATAAAATTATAAGAAAATTCATAGAATCAACTTCTAAATTGCGATTTAAGAGATGTAGTCATGCGCCTGCAATTTTATAACTGAGCATAACCCTGTATGTAGGTTTTTTAAACAAAATATTTACAGTTTTTAAACAATAGCTAAGTATTTGTTTGTTTTTCACAAATACAAAGACCTTTAATGCATGGACGATAAAATATAGGTCGTATGAGTATGTCAATGCATACACAAGTACATTACTTCCTGAATGCAAATGACCTTATTTTTGTTATTTATAAATAACATGTTTTTGTCAAACAGTGATAAATTTCTGTTTTGTTAACCAAAATATCTTTTGTCGTGAATTTAATGATTTTGAAATCAAAAGGGTTTTCCATATTAGATTTTTTCGTAAGAAATTAAAAAAAAAATATGCCTCTATATCATTTTTTGTTATAAAAGTTAATTTTTGTGTTAATTTTTACGTAATTAAATATGTACTTCTTGTTATTTATCTACATATTTAATAATAACAATAAAACGTTTTTTAAATTAATAATATATAAAAGCCTTTAATATCCGTTGTAGACTACATCCGTATAAACTAAACTAAAATCAATTAAATAATGTCAAACATCATCTATAAATTAATTGAATAATTAAGATTTTAGAAAAAAAAAAGTATTGCGAAGCGCACGTCATAAGTTCCGACGGCTTTATTTTAGCCTACGATTCCGCGTAGAGCTTCGTAGCACCGATAATAATTCATTCATTGCACTAATAAACAGATTTTTGACTATATATTAGTTTAAATTATTTTTTAAGGATTATGAAAATGCACAATATAAAGTAATTTGACCTTTTTAGTAAACTTTTTTTCGTAAACCCCAAAAATTCGTTGCCAAAAAAGTTCAAATTTCAAATTTCGAAAAGTATCAACTTCTGTTTCGGTTTGGGCAGCTCTCTAGTAGAAATCAAAAAGAAATTTGAAAATGGAATCGTTTTCTCTATGCCGTCATTGGCCTTCGATCAAAATATAGGTTGCAATTTATTAACGCACACACGTGAGTCTCACGCACACCGACAGAACGTTGCAATGTAAAACGACGTAGTCATAGAAAAAGAGTGGGACAGATAAACGATAACGAGTATAGGTGGGGGAGAGTGGTGGGGGGCTCGTAAGAAAACACAAAAAAATGTGCGTGAACTCCACGCACACAGCGACCGTTACGCGTGCGTTTACATATGCATCGCACGCACACTAACACCACTTAAAGTTAAGGAGAACGCAAGATTAAGGGCACAGTATTGACTTTGAAAATTCAAAAAAGTTCTTTGTTTAACGCGGCAAAGCACCGAATAGTACTCACATGCGTCAGAGGTGGCCGGTTCCTCTTCCGTCCAGTTTGACACTTCGGTAGTAATTTTTGTAAAAAAAAGAAAAAAGTTGCAATAACAAATCGGCGTCACCTCGTCATGTAATCACAAATTCATTCAGCCGTATTTCACAGCGATAACACTGTCACAGCATAATATATTGAAACACATCACGACAGTCACTTTTCACAAAAATATTCCTTTTACTACTTATTTAATACTAAATAAAAAATATAGTTCGGGTCCTAAGTTTCCATGTGATATGTGTCTTGCATCTCAGCGAAGTGAGCCGCACTTAAATACGAGAAGAAATTCGGAAAAACTCACTAAATCCCAAAATATTATTTCTTAGATTTTGTTTTGTTTTTGTCGAAGCCACTACGCGATGATATGAATATTTTTTTTTATAAAATATAGTCTGTGGTCAATTTTTTTTAGATATTTTTGTTTATTTTTCGGAGGTTTTTAGCGGTTATGTCGCGTGTTGTGGTCCAGTTGTGTGCCGGGAACGGAAATGCGACGCTCCACCGATTGTGCATAGGCGGGACTGCACCGAGCGCGCACACCGTACTAGACGGCGTGCGTACTTAGCCATTACCTTGTATTTACTGCGACCGAGCTCCAGCGCTCGGGCGGTCTTGATACTTGCCGCTGACACTCGTAAATGTGAAAAATATGCCGAAAAATTGGGGGATTTTGGCTGAAATTGCAGCTGATTTTAATCATTAACACTATCACTAGTCAGTAAACATTTTTAGAGACTTTTTTCTAGTAAAATTCCATATTTTTTGACAGTTTGCCCTTTAAAAAGTTTTTTGAGTTTATTTTAAAAAGAGACCAAAATTTAAAAAAAAAGAAATTTGTTTCAGCAAAATATTAACAATAACAACCATTAACATTATATCCACAATTCAATATTAATCGCTAGTAAAACCACAAAAGTTTCTATACCAAGCCTTTCCTCGTTCAGAACCACAGCACTCAACTCAAGATCGTTCGGTCGCACTTTAGCACTACTACACAGACAGAATGCAGTGTCGTCCGCACACGTACGTCTGTGTGAGTGTCCCGCGCTTGTATGAACCTTGTGCATTTCAGTTCTACTGACTTATCTTACAGTTTGTATTAATCCAAATGACATGTAACTTACATAACAATGTTTTAAAAACCTCCCAAAATATTTTGGAGGTAAAATTTGTTTTTTTTTCTATAGCATTATCTATCCTTGTCTGGTATGTGCACGAAACTTGTGTTTGTGTGCAGTTTTTTATCGTTTTTTTCTTCGGCGTGTGGGTGCGTTCGATTGTATAGAAACGCGAGGGTGTGTGCTAAGTGCACACAGCGTGCATCAGTGTGTAGTTCTTATAAGAAAATGGTTCAGTGAAAAATTTTGTTGGAATTCGTAGAGATGGCGCTGCCGCTGCTTCTATGATGAACGTAGCATCAAAAAATTAGTTACGGGGCCCGCGTGCGATTTTACCACCTAACTCTTTCTCTATAGGGTACAAATTTGCGTATATAACATTTAATGCTTTGTAAAATTCGTTTGTGACTTTTCTGGAGGGTGTGAGGTGTAGATAGATAGTGATTAGAACTATTTTGATATGATAAAACACTTGAAGATCGTCTGGTTAAGTTCCTTATCTATTTTAAGCCTTATGACAAGGGGTTAATTAGTCATATCCTTAGTAATATTGTTCAAACTTGTCTTTAGCTACTTTTGCCTTTGTTGGAGCCAACTAAACTCGGCTACGCCTGGAGGTAATCTTAGGGGGTGCATTTCAGCAAAAAAAGTGTCATTAAATATGCAAAAAGTGTAAGCCGTCGGGCTACGAATTTTTCAAGTCGTAAGCCGACTTCCAGGGCTTATAAAGAATGAGAAACTGTTTTAATCAGCGATACATTAGACTATGGTGTTTGCTACGAGATGTATATTGTGTGCTAGACTCTTTAGAGCTACGAAATACGCTACGAGAATATTGATACAATTTATTTTGGTAATTTATTTTATGATTACCGTTTATGATAGTTTCCGTGTTACTTGTATTTTTTTTACCTGCCAAGTTCAGACCTACGAAAAATGCTGCTACGAGAATTGATACAATATTTTGGAGAAACATTTTGTTAAGATTTTCTATTGATGATAAATTTCGTTCATTACAATAAAATAATTGATTTCAATTTATTATTAGTTCCTTTTTTAATTTTTAGTGCTACGCATTTTGCTACGAGAGTTGAGACAAAAATTGGAGTAATATTTTCTTGATGGAAATGGTTATGATAATTTCCGTCGTTTCAAGGTTTGTGAGATTGATTTTTCTTGCCTAGTTTTTAATAGTTATCTCACACGCATGGGGGATTAATTTTTCACCAATTCAAACTCAAACTCAAAGCATTTATTTTGAATTGTCAAGGGGTCGGTCAGTCAGAAAGATGAAGCTAGTTGCCCATTCCAAAGCGTAGTAGGTTTCTATAGAGAAGAACGGGCAAGAAACTCCACAGACACTCTTTCCTCATTATAGGCACTACGCAGTTTTCTCCTGTCTTGTGTTATGTTTTCCAAATATAGTCATCATGGAATTACAGAGGTCATCGGGAGGCATATTTTCAGCAGTGAATATTTACAGTCATGTTAGATAGTTGTTTATTTTGTAATCCGCTGTCGAAATTTTTGGTTTTATGCTCGTTTCGACCATAGGGTGTTATTAGTTTTACTTTTTTATATCTATATTAGTATTATAAAGAGGTAAAATTGGTTTGTTTGTTCATTTTTTGTTTGTAAGTTTGTATGTAGAGGGTAATCTCCGGAACTACCACCTACTACCGAATTTTTTTTTTTTTTTTTTTGGCGTATAACCCAATTTTTGAGGACGGTTATAGACTAGGCTTGCGGACAAAGTAGCGGCCAGAAGCTAGTCAAACATTATAGTATTTTCGAAGCTATTGCTAGTAAAAATATACATGGCAAAAAAATATAGGTGTATGTTAAATATTTTTTTTTTTTTTAACAGATTTTATTTATTCTTTAGATATATATTTTTAGCTATATATAAAAGTATTTATTAAATATTTAAAAGTCTATCACTCTAAATTAAGGTTATAAAATAAAAGTAATTCAGCTTTTATGAGATTAAATACTAGCCCTATAATATTGCGATCATGTTGCTATTTTGTATTGAAATAAAAAAATAGTAGTTTCGTTTTCTATATTTTTCTTTTAGTAATATAGATTTAGGCCTTTATAATATAGCAGAATGCTACTGACGAGCAATATAAAACAGCCACTAACTTATCATGAAATATTTCTGAAACTACACAATATAGCTTCTTGAAGTAAAAAGCAATATTCAAGTGTTTTTAGTAGCGTATAAAAAACACATATTAAGATAGCTACATGAAGTAAAAAGAAATCAAGATTTTTTTAACTTCTTGTAGCGAATTTGTGTGGTTTAGGAGATATTTAGAATTTTTTGTCATTTTGCAAGTGGCTTTTTTTTGCATGTCAGTGTATATTATTGTACAATATGTAAAAAAAAAACCTGTCCGTTCTATGAGGGCTTTTTTAGGTATCGTACTGAGGGTATAATTGGAAAACAATCTGAGAATATTTTCAGGAGAAAAAAAAACAAAATGCTTTTTAAATGACGAATTTTTCCGGTTTATTACATTTGGCGGGGGCGGCCGTCGTTTAGCGGGCGTCTAAAAGTCATAACGTATGACCCCTATTGATAAAAATTTGTTAATTTTTAAAAGAGTTGTGGTAATTTTGGTACTAAAAATGTAAATTTGAAATAGCAATAACTTTTTATTTTAAATAGAAATTTAAAAAATGGTTGTTATTGCAGTACCTCTGCCCCTTTTGGATTGGACAGGATTTTTTTTAACTATTGTTTATATAGTAGGGTTGGCAATCCTAGGTGTGATTAAGAAATTAATATTATGTCAACGGACGAATTTTGGGTATAGCCCTTAGCTTACGCCTTCAGAGAATATACAAGCGTTCTGTTATGTAATATTGCTTGAAGAACGTTGTGATGGTTGGCTTTTGTATATTTTATGACTTTTAACCTATTGAAACCCACAGTCGATCTAAAAATACCCCCAAATCAGTCTTACGTAAATATTTTGTTTTACATTTAGGTACTACAAGATTTGGTCATTGATGTGAATGGTCATTTCAGTCTTGAGTGACTGTAGGTATTGTACTGTTTATTTTGCCAAAAATTGTGCTTTACATTTCCTTATAGTCTACATTAATAGCTAGGTGTACATTCATTAATAGCTAGGTGTACATTCATTAATCAAATAAGACGCAAAAGAAGAAGTTTGCTTATGAACTCCACACTAGGACGAGCCTGTCTCGTGGAGTCCTTGGGTGGTACCTATTGCCATATGAAAATTCGTATTACATAATTAATTATTGTTACAATCGAGAAGCACATGAAAAAGTGTTATTATTTTATAACAGTGAAGACAATGTCCGACCTAAGAACAGTTAAATAAAAAAATAAAATAAAAGAATACTTATTATAAAAAAAAAAGAAATATAAAAAAAAAATATTAATTACTTGTAAATAAAGTTGGTTATGAGAGTATTTTGAGTGAAATGTGCACTAGGTGTAAATGTGTATGTGAGAGGGTGCGTGTGTGTGTATGTGTTGGTGTTTTACGAAATTACCTTTAAGGGTGGCGCCACACCTGCCGAACGTTCCGTCGCGGAAGGTTCGGCGACGGAACAATCGGTCGTAGATTCGGTTGGCATGACACACTATACGCGCCGAACGGTCGGCGGCGTTTAGTTCGGCGCGTTACGCGACGGAAAATTACGTTCCGTCGTCGTCACAGTGTTTCCACTTTTTGGGATTGCTCCCTTTTTTAGGGAAAAATGCCAATAATAAGCATGGTTTGGGGATATTTTATTTAAAAAAATTGAACTTGAGTTGGTAGCCCTTTGTTTAAAGTAGGTAGCACCCAATGTACTACTCAAGCGTATGGCACCACCGATTGATTAAAGGGGATTCCCTAAAACTCGTAAAGTCGTAATGAATGTAATTCGTCTAATTTTAGTTTACATTTGGTGCCGATTCTCTTGTTAAAAATGCCGCTAAACATAACCAAAATTTAGTTTAGTCCTGTCAAACGAGGATTTCCCATTCTGAAATAGACTAAAGTGACACAACGGGGATGCGCCAAGGTAGCCCGCGAAATTCAATTTGCAGGTCAGTGGTGCCGATTTTCTTGTACACCGAACTAAACTAACTAAACTATCACTAAAAGTCTAAAATTCCTTACTTTTGTCTATGAGAATATAAAAGCTATTCATATTGCATAGGAGGTCGAAATTTCCATTATTTTTGCGCTAGGACGCACCGTTTTCGAGATATAAGCAATTGTATGGAATTTTTAACTTTATACGGAAAATATAAAAAAATATTACCTATGTGTAGAGGTACATAGGTTTACTGGTTGCTAGGGGGTCGAAATTTCCATTATTTTTGCGCTAGGACGCACCGTTTTTTTAAGCAAAATAAAAAAGTACTGTTTTTGCAGCTGAAGTGTGTGAATTTTAGTTCATGCCAACTAATTTTATTCCACTCCTTTTTAATCGCGTTAGCGTGCAGGGCCACGCCAGGGCGGGGGGCCGGCGGCGCCGGGCAGGCAGGTAGGCAGGAACGCGATGTTGCCACTCTTCTCTTGCCACGCCGCGCCGCGCCGCCGCCGAGATCAGTGTCTCCACTTAAGTTTTTAATTTTTCCCCAGTTTCTTAATGAATTATCCCTCAAATTCCCAAAAAAAAAAATGGTTTAAGGATTTTATAGCACTAAACACCTACAAAACTTCCATTAATTGACGAGATTACAAAATATTCATTAATTTCCGATGTCGTTTTTAGCCACGGTAAAAGTACAATTAACGATGACATGGTAAACTAAAATTAGACGAATTACATTCATTACGAGTTTGAGGGAATCCCCTGAAAAGTACAATTAACGATGACATGGTAAACTAAAATTAGACGAATTACATTCATTACGAGTTTGAGGGAATCAATCGGTGAAGCCATAGAGTTAAGTAGTAGGTATATTGGTTGCTACTATAAACAAAGGGCTATCAACTCAAGTTCAATTTTTCCCCAAAATTCCCAAAATCCCTGTCAAAATAAAATATCCCTAAACCATATTTATTGTTTGCAATTTTTTTCTAAAAATGGGTCAAAATTCCTTTATAGTGGAAACACTGGCCGAGATCCACCGACCGAACGTTCCACTACGCCCGCGGAACTTTCCGTCGCCGAACTTTCGGTCGCATTCCGTCGCGTCTTGTGACGCTTGTTCATGAACCGACGTAACGTTCGGCTGATGTGTCATAGGTAACTTGAAAAACATTAGGAGCGTATCAACCGAACGTTCCGACGCGGAACGTTCGGCAAGTGTGCCCCGACCCTAAGAGAGATTCGGATTCACTGTACGATTGAGTGACTGTGGTCATGGAGTTATGTGGAGACGTCATTAGTACACTCTATTATTACCATAAAAGTGATCTAATAGACCATGTTTCCCTTCTCTGTATAAGTTATTGTGATATTGATGTTTATATTTGTGGTTATAAGAGGCTACCAGGTACTTGTATGATAACAGGCCTTATTTATGTCTTGTTCTAAGAGGCCATTGAGTATAGATGTAATTATTATGTACCTACTGCCTATTTTGGTATCCCACAATAGGCCATTGATGTATTTTGTGGAGAGAATAGAAGTGTGTGATTGTTGGCGTCTTGTGTATTTATATTCTAGATTTTGTTATAAGAAAAGGTAACTGAAAAGTCCTTACTTTATATTAAAGACACAGATATATGCCACACCTTGAGTGGTTGACCAGGCTCGTTATCCTAAATTAGACGCATTATTTATTTACTATACATAAAACAAAAGGTATTTTTATAAAAAAAATACGTTTACTAAAAGATCAATAATTGAATTATGTATTTTTAAAATGGTGAAGGTTTTAGTTTAATACGCTTGATGGTTTTTGCGTGATTCTCAGTTTTTATCCGCGTTATATATAACTTTAAAAATTAATTTCACTATGTAATATAAACATAATCTTAAATATTCATGTAGGAAGTTAATTAAAAAAATGCTCTAATTTTAAATATATTTTTTTCCAAATTATTAACACTATTCATTCAGACGTGATCTTCAGTATAAAATCATTAATTAATTCGGTTATCGTCGCCTTAAGAATCAGAATCAGAATTTATGTATTTGTAAGAATGTCATATTTATTTACTTATTATGATGTCAATATTTTATAAGTTCTGTCTGTACACTCTACCACAACATAATAATATATGGTATAGCTGTTCTGTTGGTACAAATATTTAAATGGTATTCTGAATTATGAAGGAATTTTAAGATTTGATATCCTAACTTCTTAACTAATATTATGCGAAAGTGAGTTTGTTTCTTTATTTCTTTGTTACGCTTTTACGCCAAAACTGCTGAACGGATTTAGATAAAATTTGGCACATGAACATGACCTGATTTAGGACTTAGGATACTTTTTTGACGCCTTTTGCAGGTAACCGCGTGACGCAGATAGTCATAATTTAATTTGAGGGGGAATGAATAGTGCATAACGACATAGTGACGTAGACTTAGTTTGAATTTCCACGCATTATTTGAGAAAAGTACTATACAAGGCTTGGACGCAACCAAGCATTGCTGGACTCACGTATGTGTGCCTCGGTTTTGCCTCGGCCCGCATTTTCACGATCGTCCATCAATGCCCGTGTTGCAGGCCGCGACAGTAATGTACTATTTCTTGACTGAAAAAGATATTTTATCTCGGAGAAGGCCTGTATCTACTCGACAATAGGACGGATGTAGGGTTTGAATGCCTTGAATGGATTAATACAAACCCACCTATATAATACCAAGGTATAATTCCTAGAAGCCAGGAATCCTCCTTGTTCTCTAGGTAACCCTTTATCTATTTCTTAGAACGATTTAGCACATTAAATGCTAAAACCCCATCAATGTCAAGTTCGACTTAATGTTAACTAGCTTTTACCCGTGGTTTCGCCCGCGTGGTTGTCAGATATTATCCCACGGAAACGTATCTACTACTACCGTAACGCGCACGCCAGTAAAGCTCCCAGTCAGCATGATTTTTTCGACATCTTCAACAATAATCGTCTTATTTCAGGGAATTGACACAAAACAGTAATGAAACTGAACGAGATCAAGCGCTGTCAGTGTCAAAATTGTTATGGAATATTGTACATTGATAGCTTTTGAACGCGTTTAGATGTGCTGAACGCGTTCAATTTCATAGGCGAAATCCGCACTAAGTATCCTATGTGTTAATCCAGGTCAGGTTATAAACTATCTGTGTGCAAAATTTCATCCATATCCGTTCAGCCATTCATTTATTTGATAGTATAATGTTGTTTTCTTATATTGTACCTATATTGTTTTCATGATTTTGGTTTTGTTAGGTTTAATGTTTTTTATTTTAAAAAATTGTTGTATTTCCTATGCGTGTCCCAAATAAAATATTTTTCTTTCAAATATACAAACTTTCACATTTATAATATTATATATAATATATATAACAACAATAAAAGTCGCAAACGAAACCCTTAAGCGTGTGTTCATCAGACTAATTGAAACAATAATGTTCCTGAGATAGCATCGCACACACACACTAACACCGACGAAGGTCGCCCGTAACTCGCGATTGAGTTACAGACTACAGCTAAAAGGCTAAAAGTTTCAACTAAATGTGGGTAGTTATATATTCTACTACGTAGCATAACGCTTGTACTCTCGAAAGGGGTAGGCACAGCAGTTGCTTGTATTAACTTTACATAATTTTGTTTATAGATAATAGCTTTGTTGTCGATAGTTTTGTAGTAATTTATCATGAATTTATTGAATGAATTTGAATTTGTAATCTGTTGTGTATTTTATATAGGTACATGCTTGAATTAAAATTATTTGAATTTGAATTGAATTTGATACTTGTTTTTAACTTTGTCGATACCAGGTTACTTGAATTCAGATCAGTTTTTATCGAAAACAGATAAATACTTGAATAATGTTTTCATGAATATCTCTGACACTATGGATTTTCTTAACGATATTTCAACTCAGAAAATATGCCTTTGACTAAGCCGAAATCTCGAAATCTGTAAAAAAAACAAACGAAATCTACAAAAAAAAAATTCCGACTAATTAAACGACATGAATTGTCATAAATTCACAGTTGTATTGTATCTAATGGCTACGTATAACACGACAAATTAACGTAGGGTGTCAATTTGATAAACAATTAATATCTGCGCAAGTTTTTTTTTTTTCAAATATGTGTCCACATACCGAAATAAAAACGTGCATGCAATATAACATTAAAAAAAAACTGGTTCAAACATGTTTGCCACATACATAGTATGGCGTGCAAATATTAATAATTATGATTGTGAATAATTTAGGTAGTAAAATCAATATCATTAATTTACCTTAACTTTAGTAAACATTAATAAATTATACTTAAATCAATCTGCCTAGCCTTTTTCCCAACTACCTTGGGGTCGGCTTCCAGTCTAACCGGATGCAGCTGAATACCAATATTTTACATGGAGCGACTGCCTATCTGACCTCCACAATCCAGTAACTGGGTAATACGATACCCCTTGGTAAGACTGGTGTCAGACTTTCGGGCTTCTGACAACTCGTAACGACTGTCAAAGATCCACAAATGACAGCCGGGACCAACGGCTTTACGTGCTTTCCGAGGGACGGAGGAGTCTCGGTATGTAAAGATGGTCACCCATCCATTGACCAACTCCGGCAAGCGTAGCTTAACCTGATGGATCGATCCGTGCGGCTTGTTATTACTTAGCTACGAGCTTATATTATAGCTTATACTTAAATGTCAACAGTAATTAAAATAAACCAAAAAAAGAAACTATATCAAAATAAAACCGTACCAGCTTCTAACGTCAGTTAAACGTCATACAGATTTAATTTTAGGTCAGCTTCAAACAGGATGTGTGCCCCATTTTCAGGACAGGAAATAGTAAAAAAATATGCCTTTGAATCAACCTTGACCAACTGACATGACACAGTGAACGAGAGAGTTAAACAAGGCTATTGTCTTCGACAATATCTACCAATGATATGAGATAATTATTGTACTAGCTTTTGCCCGTGGCTTCGCCCGCGTGGATATCGCAAATTATCCCACGGAAACGTACATACATAAAATAATCAGCCCACAATGCAATGCAAACAGCAATGTTCCCACTGCTGGGACACAGGCCTCCTCTCTGTGAGAGTGAGTGGGCTATAATCTACCACGCGGGCCCAGTGCGGGTTGGTAGATGTCACATGTCTTCGAATTTTTGGTTCTAAGACTCATGCCGGTTTCCTCACGATGTTTTCCTTCACCGTTCACCGGAAACGTACTACCGGGATTAAAAGTATCCTATAATATGTTAATCCAGGTTATAAACTATCTGTAAGGCACATATAATCCACATTCGTTCAGCCGTTTTTGCGTAAATGAGAAACGAAAAACATACAAACTTTCACATTTATTAGTAGGATTAGTAGAACAGACAGTTGTGCTGCTGGGGAGTTTGTTGCGCCACTTCTTCTTCCCAGCTAAAGCACTATGAAGTGGTGAAGGGTGGGCTTTTTTGGGAGACTGTCTTATGTAATTTTGACGTTCGAAAAGTGCTGATTCTCAGCTTAGTTTGAATAAATGACTTTTGAATTTTGATAGGTTAATACGGAATTTAGTCATTTATTTTGGGTCCCCAACAAGATTCGGCGTGAATGTATTCCACTCAGAGCACTGATTTCAACGGCACTTGACAGAACTGAAACAATATTTTAATAAGTGTGTTTCGGTGGAATAGTTTATAAATAGTATTTACATTGTACAAAACGGCACATGTAATGTCTTCCTGAAATGGTAGTATGGGAATGATAAAAAATAAGGAAACGGAGATTATATTCTTAAAATTCAGTATTTTCCTTACATTTTCATAAGTAAGAAGTCTACATAAGTGGCGATACTCCAAAGGGCGGCGCACCCTCAGTCTATTAAGGCATGACCAATTCTCATATTATATGGTCGGACCTGGATAAGCGAGAGTTCAGGGGACCGCGATCTCTTTTTCGCTTATAGAGGTTCCTCACTAACTCGTGTTTCTAGCTTATAGAGGTAAAGGGGTAAAAGCTTTTAGAAGGTTAAAATGACTGGAACTGTCAATTACTCTCATTTATAGAGTGCTCTCGCTTACCCAGTTCTCACTTACTCAGGTTTGACTGTACTAGGTTCCAATACGGGTGAAAAAGTAAATAATTGAATAAATCCTCATTACTTTCGAGAAAACTTAACATTTTCCATACCAAAATTTTCATTTTCGTACCAAAATTTTCATACATCTGATTCTGTCTTCTTATCTATCAAAGCATACCGCAGAAACGTAAACCGGTACTTTTAACTGTATAAAAGTTAAACCACGTTACATCTAAGACCTTTAAAGTGCTAATGAGGCACATAATTGACTAATTACTGTCGTAATGTTTTAATAACAACAGCCTCTGCCGCTGACGTGCTGCTTTCCGCGTTTTTGTTGCTATACGTGGCAACGGAGAGTTAGATTTAATGGAAGGTGAGCGCAGTTGTAGTAAGGATTTGAACGTAGAAGGATTTAATACTTCAAGCACAGAAATTTTCTACCAGTCACCCTTTGGGTGACGCAGAGACAAGTAGTGGTAGGTCCAATACAAAAAAATAATGAAGTTAGTAAATATAAAGATAAACATAAATACTTATTACAAACTATATATAAATACATATGCCTAATTATTTAGCATCTATTATTTAAAAAAACGCACATAGTGGTCATCCAATTTTATAATATTTTCGTGGTTTCTTTTTAATGATTTTTATTTTTAAGCATTCTTCAATGATCCCAATTTTGTTGACAAAAAACTGCATCCCAAGTCGTATCATTGTGTTATGTGTGTGACTCAAACGAAAATCGCTCACTACAGTTATTTTTTTTTCACTTTTCTCATCGGAATCAATATAACTTTATAATAATATTGCTAGTTTGCTACTGCTACTGTTATAACTACTGCTATTGTATACATAGTGACAGCCCTTTGCACCAAGCAAAGGGCCCTAAACTAAGTATTTCTTCTGTTGTCAAAACAATAGTTTCTCAATCAGTTAATATCCGTCGCAGATTTATTATAAGAGACTGTTTCAAAAGCATTTAACATAAAGCAGTAACTACATAAAGGAATCCCATACACTATAACGGATGAATCTCATAGTGTATTTATTTATTTATTTAACCATTTATGTACACATTTAAAAACAGACAAGAAGAAAGAACAGAAAGAAAATACGCGCGCGCGTATTTGTAGCTACATACAACTCCTTATCGCATCCAGTTACATTATTTCCGTGCACAAAAATGTGGGGTAAGCTATGAAAACGCAGGCAGTTCACGGACTGCCCACCGATTACGCAATAATGTCTAACTGTTTTCCTGTGAGTACACTATTATGTGCTAAGCTAGATAAATGTCCTAAAATAATTGTAAACTTTATTTAGAAACTACGGAGTCGGCTTGAAAAGTATGAAAAGCGCAGGATTTGGGCTTCGTTTTAGTTCGGAACTTTTCGTGAAAGTATGAAATGCGTGAATGTATTAATACTCGCTAATGGCACTCATTTACTAATGACATTAAAATAAAATAATTAAGGCAACGTAGCTGTAAAGTTTTGTCGTAGCAAAGTTTCCTACTCAGGCCAAATCAAAACTGTTGCAATGCGAAAGTTCCTGTTTACATCTTCCCTTAGGGTCCAACCTTCCGTTGTCCTCTTGCAAGTCTCTGAACCGCTTCCGAATCCAAGTGGGAAGATGCAACTACAACCTTGAAAAGTGGGTCTATCTCGACGGCACTGCAGCAGGGTGTGGAGCTGTGGCGCAAACTATGTCCAACCTCCTATCCTGCCCTCTCAATCTGCCTAGCCTTTACCCAACTATGTTGGGGCTTCCAGTCTAACCGGATGCAGCTGAATACCAGTATTTTACATGGAGCGACTGCCTCTATAGCCCAGAAACTGGGTAATACGATATCCCTTGGTAAGACTGGTGTCAGACTTTCGGGCTACTGACAACTCGTATCGACAGTCAAAGATCCACGAATGACAGCCGGGACCAACGGCTTAACGTGCTTACCGAGGCACGGAGGAGTCTCGGTATGTAAAAATGGTCACCCATCCACAGACCAACCCCGTCAAGCGTAGCTTAACCTGATGGATCGACCCGTGTGGCTGTTATTACTTAAGCCACGAGCTTCTCCCTATTTTGCCCTCTGTGCCTCAAAAAATTCAGATATAGCGACCTCTGTGCTGCCACCGACAATGACATGGAGGTGGCGAAGGCTTGGGCCAAAACCAAAAAATTCAATCTTGTGCCATCGACACAAAGAAGAATTAAATAAATATGTTAAAGTAACTAAGAGTGAACAGTTTTGACGAAGTAAAGTCGCACTACTCTAGTCAAATCAAAACTGTTGCATTACGGAAGTTACCCTGGTTATTATCGGCTGTTTCTGAGAAACTATAAATGATACATGCAATATCTTTGTAATATTATGCAGATTATGACTTAAAGTTACCCCAGTCAGTCATTGTATGGAGTTTACTTCACTGTCTGACAGTGTCCATTAGTACATTCTAGTGTACTTTCCTATTCCTCAAGAAGGCTCAATTGCCAGAACCGACAACCCAAGATAGACTAACTTGGCGCAGAAAAGTGTGGAGACCCGACCCTAAATAACGGGACCAGGGATGGTAGAAGGAGGAGTCTAAGAATCAGCACTTTTTGTACTCCAAACTGACATAAAACAGTATCCCAAAATGGCCGCTCTTTACCACTTCCTACACTTCGACATCATCATCTTAGACTGACTTCTTATTCTTCCAAGATCATATTATTATTATCCCAAAGTATAGAGCGGTTCTGATCTAACCGCTTTTCGGCTTGCATGATTGATCACGAAATCTACGCAAATCCTTCATTATTTTAATTGCCTTTATTTACATAAACATACATAAACTCACGCCATCTTCCCATGGAGGTAAGCAGAAACTACAGAACGCCACTTGCTACGATCCTTACATACTCTTTGCCTCATTAACGTTTGTGGCAGCACATGAGAACTACGCGTCAAAGACATCACACAAATCCTGCATCGCGCAAGCGAAGTTTACCACGCGACCGATATATATACAACATCCTGACATCAATCGGCAGGCAGTACCTACCAGACACGACACCCGTCTGGTCGGAGGATCCTCCCTTTTCTATGGAGGATGAGTGAACTTATATACATCTGGTCATACACACACGCCGTTTGCGAATACTACGCACCTGTCCTTTCTGAAGAACTTCACGATATATAGGAGGATTTTATAGTGACCAACATATACGATATTGGTCACTATAAAGTCCTCCTCGGGCGTTCCCTACCGGCGTTTCCACTCAAATCTGCCTTCTAAATACCCTTTGTTAGTCGTTCTTCATTATACCTCGAAATTCAATGGTATTTCACAATTACACTGTTTCTTTTCAATCAAAAACCATTGCTGAAGAACAGCCTTTACCCAAACACGTTAGGCAACGGGGGTTCACTGATCGTGGCTATAATTGAGTAATTTTCCTTCAGGGATTTGAAACGTCCGTAAAACAATTCTTTTTTTTTTTGTCAACTACATTTGTATGGCTTAGCTGTTTCAACCTATGTGTTGCGAAATTTCGAGAGTTTAAGGAATCCGTAGTATTTCTCTCTCAGGGTTTATTGTGAAATAACGTTAATTTAGAATTATGGTATTTCAGTATTGGGTTACATATCAATTTGTTTTGCGAAACTATGCGCTGAAAATAAATTTTTCCCTAATAAATTCAGGAATTTGACCAGTGGAGCTCACGTGAAATATTTCGTTGTTTCAAAAAATTTCATTATTTTGTTTTATTCCAAGTTCCGAGTAAATAAAATATTTAAAAAAAATCTATATATTTGACAATCAAACTTCCCACTTCCTTATTCAAATCCCCAACAACAATTTGCTTGACAACGAAGCCAAAAAAAGACATGACAGCTCGCCAATCTTTTGCAACAGACCTCATAATAAAATTATATTTTTCCACAACTCGAACCTACGTCTGTCGCACACAGAACCGAATCCCACGTATATTAACCACTGAACCGAAAGGTTGTCAGTTACAAAACCGAATCTGTCGACGAAATATTCGAGTGAAAAATATCGCGGCCGGAAAATATGGCGAAATTAGATTTGGTTCCGTAATTTGTGAAACGGATAAATTGTTTAGTGAAATCTGGAGAATTACATCATCATTACGTCACGTGTGCATTCCTCGAAAGGTTAGGTACACCCACATTTCGCCAGTTATGTTTGAGTTCCATGTAATAGGGGGCGAGCCTATTGCCATCAACCGGGCACAAATCCAGACTCCGGGCTGCTACTGAGAATTTACAGATGGAAAAACTCAATAACACTTTGCCCGACCCGGGAATCGAACCCAAGACAAAGCAGTAACATGCTATACTATAGTTATACATAAAGTAATTTACTTATAGGTAGAGTAGGCCATGTTTTTTTTTTTTTGTAGTAAAAACGTCTGGAAAGGGAAAATTTGGAGGACAAAATGCCGTCGGAAATATTTTACACGTTTATAAGCAAATGTCTTAATTTGTAATCAGATAACTACTTTGAAGCTATGATTCTACCTTATTTAGACATGCAGCAGCTTCTATAAAAAATGCACGAACCAAAAATAAAAACGATTACCTATTTTTTAAATTCGTATTTAGAAGCTTGACACCTGCCTATGACGAAAAATGCCCAAACCAAAACTAAAAACGATAATCAATTTTTTTTATTAGCTTTTAGAAGACACCTGACTTTTACACGAAGGCTTCTTAAAATATTTTCTTAAGAAAGACTCAAGAGAACCTGTTTTAAAACCGACGTAGCCAAAATAGGCACCCGGATCGCGGAAACTAGAACAAAAAACTTAACTTCCGTTCGAGACGCCATGACACTTTTTTGTCGACCTAAGATGGCGAGTGACGTCTACACCCGACTAAAACAAAAGAACGCCCCACCCACTTACGCGAAAAAAAATAACACATAGCTATGCATGCGAAAAAAATAAGCAATGAGATTTTAAACTGCTGCGGAAACTGCGAAAAAGCACGAACGCGTTAAATCAACAGTGGCATTAAATCAACAAATAGGAACAACAGAACTACGAAAATCCCGAATTCATGGGAACGGCGTGGAGTACGCAGCGTAATCCCGGCACAGCGGGCATGCAAACTCGTAACAGTGCCACATTTACCGGGGAAGGCATCAGACGAACACTTGTTGCTTGCGAATGCCAACTTCACGTTTCCAGACGCCGCTAAACTTCGCCAGCCGCCGGCAATTACTCGCACAACCGAATTAGAATTTCGCAACCGAAATTCGATTTTCAAAATTGACTTTAACCAACTTTCGCGTCAACTTAGCAAACTTTTTTTAAAACTGTACAAGAGTATAAATATAATTTAAAACCGCAACAAATAACTGGTTAAAAAATATTGGTATTTAAAAAGCACCTATTTATTTCACTGAGCACTTCACTACGGCGTCTTGGTCTCAAGACGCGACTACGCGACGCACTTACAAGACGTTCGTTCTAAAATTTGAATTTTGGGTCCGGCGGTTGGTATTACTTGTTGGAAAATTGTATGCACTTGTGTTGTAAAGTGAGAATTTTGAATTTAGTTTTTCCGAAACGTTAGCCGTAGTTGGAGACTAGGTATTGAATAATTTAGCTCCTGATTGCGGGGAGAGAAGTTGCATTAGTGCACGCCGTCCCGGTTGCAACAGGTTGTTTGGCAGAGAACAGAAGGGCGCATGCGCGCTGCCGCGACCGATGCAGCGCTCTACAATGGTCGCAACTGAATTTCGATTAAGTGTGGGGTTTAGTGTTGGTCTGGTTTTGGGAGGACGAAAGTATTATTATCCAGTTTTTAAGAAACAGAAGAACACTTGTATATTACCAGGATTGTTAAATCTAAAGATAAATGTGAGTAATTTCTAATAAACAAATAAGTACAACGTGGTTGTTACAACGAAACCTCCAGAAGTCGCGTTACCTAACAACACTTGGGAAATGGACTGGTGATTACAGATAGTTTTAGCGCTAAAAGCTGAGATAGCTCTTACTTATAACCCTGTCCCTTCTTTAAATAACTCAGTAGTTCACCATGCTAAAATTTGGACTTCATCTATTTTTTCTTTTAACTAGTAAATAATATTAATTACTATAATTAATTATTATAATTACACCTGACTTGTGAACCCTATAACTGAACAAACGAATACTAGCCTCGCAATACTTACATAATATTTGAACTAGTAAGTTGGTATCCCCTAGGAACGGGAATCTGCGTTCTATACTGATTTTACTTATAAAAGAAACAGTTATTTATATACCTACGGCTAAGATTGGCCGCTATGTTTCTAAAGAGTTTAACATAAACATGTTGTCCAAGTCTCCCTTCGTTACTCATAGTATGCACTTCGAGATCGACTAAGGTGAATAAAATAAAAAATATAACATTTAATTATTATTAGAAAAAAAAGAAGTGAATAGTGTGATCATAAAAAAGTTGCAGCACTGACAACTGACATCAACAGACTCACTTAAGTATAAGGGAAAAGATCGAAATAGAATATTTATTCAAGCAATGCATAATATCGGCTCTCAACTTTTTTATGTTATTTATATAATACAAAAGTTATATTATATTTATATAATATAAAAGGTTTCTGATTTAGCTTTATACAAAAAAACTCTTGCAAACGCTAGAATTTAAATTGAAGATGAATATTGACATTCCGCCCATTTCCATAAATTGGAAACATAATAATTATTGAAATCCATGCAACAAATTCCTTAACATGACGTCTAATCTGCGGTCATTATGGATCGGTCGCTGCAACGCTCTTGGCCTCCATAACCACGTGTAGAATTAGGTACAGCGATACGACTAGTGCCTTATCTCTTACGCGCCGAATTCTAATCACCACTCAGATTTCTTATCACCCCGGTGAGTTTTAGACTCTTGGTGGTAATGAAAACCACACTGTTTAGGTGATAAAGCCTCATGACACGTGTAGAATTAAGTACAGCGATACGACTAGAGCCTTATCTCCTAAGCGCCAAATTGTAATCACCACTCAGATTTTTTATCACCACGAAGAGACTTTTACTCTTAATGCAAGAACACATCACCATTTAGGCGATACCCCGATGACACGTGTATTATCTGTACAGCAATAAGACTACCCAGCCTTATCGCTTATGCGCCACATTTTAATCACTAGTGCGATTTTTATCACCACTTAGAGTCTGAACACTATTTAGTGTGATATAGCTTGGTGATACTTGCACAATGTCTAGTTCCATTATCCAAATATGCACTCAATTTATTTAAATCATTGCTGAGGCTTTTAGCACTGTAAGAGTCTGATCACCATTTGGTAATATAACTACGTTATTTATACATATTCCGCTATGCACCTAATAATTTGAAGATCACCACTTTTAGATTCTTATCATAACCTACTAAACGTCTGAAAACATTTGTGGTGATATTTCCATATGACACTTCTACAAATATGTCGATTAGGCGAGCTTGTGCCTTACCATTTCTAAACAATATAATCACCACTCAGAGATTCTTCTCCATTCTTATTCTAATCCCGTATAATTATCAGTTATAGAAACTCGATGTAAAATGGAGTTGAATTTAATTATAATCAATACTTACTCAATTTTTAATTCGAATCTATAATCACATCCATCATCATATCACTCACACCTATTCCGCCACACCCATTTATAATCACCAGTGAGATTTAAATCACCACTTAGAGTACTTGGTTGGGAATATGGTGATCACTAGAGTCTTATGCATTTTTATAATTTTCCATACCTAGATCTGGCACCCATACAAACGTTTTGCCTTATAAATAATTAAATTATGTATTCGCCTTGATTAGTAACACCATGAAATTAATTTATACAAAAATACTAGACCGTGGAATTCGCTATAACGTGATAAAAAAAAACGTTGTTCTCATGCAACAGTGCATACAAAGGCGACTACCTAAAATTGTACAACTGACCCCTGACCCAGATTCTAAAAAAAATATCAGTCACTCATTCCGAAGTTGAACTACCTACATACATTTTTATTATTAATAGAATAAGCTACTGGTAGCCTTTGTCCAACTGTGGGATTATGTAACCAGACAGTAAAAAAACAAGAAAATCGTTTTATAGCAGAGAAGTGCATTTTTTTATTTTTTTTACCTATTCGTTGCACGCCAAATCCAAGAAGTTAATATCACGAAGGAGTTTTATTCTATTTATTATTTAGTTTATACCAACGTTCATATACTCTACAGAATATACAAGAAGCAACAGAAAATAATGAACTAAATGCAACAAACAATTATAGGTAAAAACAATAATTTTCTTTCAGCATTTTCATACAACGTTTCTATCATCATCAATTTTTCTTTCTTTTTTTCTAATTTCCATTGTATAAGAGTAGGTAAAGTAGTGTATGAAACTGCACGTAACTTAAAACACTTGTGTTTTAATAACCCTCATTATGCAACAGTTTCATAAACTACTATTATAAATCCCTGATTGAGATGACTAATTAAGACTACCAAAATGCTGTGAAAACTCAGCTACTAGTCCACTTACAGTAGATAATAAAGTATTACCGTTATTAACGCATCTTTGGCGAAATAATTAGCCCCAACAAAAACAGAAAATAGATCACCAACCCACTCAATACCAGACCTGCCTCAAGGCACACAAAAGTGCGCAATAACCCTCCAAACTCTATTCAAAAGCTACTTCTATATAACCCTAAAACGAGAATCGCAATAAGGCCGTAAAACAAATAAACACACAAACAAAATTCATACAAGTTGGTGTACAAAATTTTCACGAACTAAAGTCATGAGAGTAGATATTATACAGAGAGTTAACTTGGAATAATCGCGGTCGTACTTCTAGAAGGAACGGCTGTGTACGTGACGTCTCGCCGATGTGATCACAGACACAGCAGGTGGAGAATCTCGACAATATCACGATCATCATTTAAATATACCTTTGACCTCTGAGTTTTTTTCGTATTTTTTTTTACGCATAGGAATCTCCGACCTTTTAAACACCAAATATTTTTTTTTTACCTAGGTTTTTTACGAAGATAAAAAAAAATGTTGGTGTTTAAAGAAAAAAATCCAATTTACCGAAATAAATATAGTTTATTGTCATTTATCATTAATTTACAGTACTCTGAAGTGAGTATCAGTGAGCTTCATAAGCCAGAGGAGCCTACTTACTCTCCATATATTTCTGTTTATAGGTATGCATGTAAGTATGAAAAAATGAGCGAGTCTGCTTACTCCTAGCACAAGGATATTTAGCTTATGGCTGACGCCCGGACATGTGGAACTGTTATTGGTTAAAATTAAGACTTGTATCTTTACCAATAACAAAACAAAGACCTCAAAGCGTTGCATAGTAGACCCTCCCATAATGGAAATAGATATCACAAGTATTTGGTGATAAAAAAACCTACCTGCATAACGATTCGTTTTTGTTTTTAGGAACCGAGCATTAGTTGGTTAAAATGAAGTAATTAAACAATAGTTTTCAATAGCGGCTAGTCTTTAAAAAATCTCCTCCAATAAACCCAACCCCGAGTTCCAGCGAACTCACAAACTTTCCCGATAGTGTAAGAAGTTCGATCTCTGTCGCATATTTTCTCCTCTGCCAACACTGTTGCTTCAGTGAACGAGTATGTAACTGGTTTCACTGGATATTTTTAGTGTTGCAAGATAAGCACAGGTTTCGTGTAGTGTTGTGCTTTTATAAGCTTGTGACAAAATGGAGGGAATTTTTCGTTTCGTTTGTAAAATGGTTGAATGCTGTATCTTATTTTAGGAGCTTGAAATGTGAACGTTTGTAATTTCATTTAAATATTCTGTAACTACTGTAGCATTAGAAGATCAGCTTCTGCCACTTGTTAAAAAGAATGCTTGGTGAGAATCGAACCCACTCTAGCATAGGGTAACTAAATACAAAGAAAAAAAAATAATAGGAGATTTTAAATATGATTTGTACTATATTTTTTAAAGTAAGAAAAAAAACAGAAACAGTTATGTATAAAACGTGGTAAATAAATTTAAGTATGATTGCGAGCCGCTTATAACTACGGTTGATTTTTATTTTCCGAACGGAGAATTATGCGGTTTAGGGTTGAGTGTACGATCGCACGCGGGTTAAATATGTATAGGCCTTTACTAATTTAATCCCGGAGACGCGAGGTAGAACAGAGCAATTAAACCGGCAATAAATCTGGGTTCAGCGCGGTAGATGGATTGCCTAGCTTAAGATTCAAAAAATAAAGTTAAAACTAATGCGATGGAGATTAATAGCCAATGAGTCCTGAAGTCCTGAAGTACGGGGCGCCGTCCTGCTGCTGCCCGGAACGATCTCGCCTTGGTTGGCGGAGGAACCCGACGTGGCTAGAAGACGTGGGTCTGTGTTGACGCAGGCTGGGAGTAGAGAACGCCAGGATCCTGTCCAGGCGACGGACGGGGGTCCGGGAAAGGCCTTGTGGCCTTGGTTATATGTTTGTACAGTAAATACTTCACCGAAAAATAGTGGTTCTAGATTCTCGCTTGGCTGGCACGAACTATAGGTAAAACTTGAGGACTAGACACCACAATGAACACGATATGCTTCATCAAAACTGCGGCCAGCTAGCACAAAGATACTATCGTGATCTTTTTACATCCGCGTCTTAAACTGAAAACACGACACTTGAAGCAGAGAAAAATTATTTTATACCATGACGTATCGTCCAGAGCGGCTCACAATAGAATGACGCAAGTCAAAAAAATTGTTTTACTTTGAACGATATAGAATTCAAAATTTGAAAATGTACTCAATTCGAAATTTTTAAAAGAAATAATAGTTTATGAAACTTTTACAACTACAAAAGAGGCTTGAACGGCAGCGCAATGCTGCAATACACCCTTTCCAGCAAAAAAAAAAATTATCGATACTATCGATAAAAAAAATTTGACAACCCTAAACGATGTCGTCACTAAAGACGGAAGGCATCATCGATAAAAATCACGACCCTATCGACAAATTTTTGACAACCCTAGACGATGTCGTCACTAAAGACACTTGACATCCCTATAGGGAAAACCGAAAAAAATTATGTCTCCCCTATAGGGGTGACAGTTGAAGAGGAGACGAGACCAGGCTAGGGGAAGTCCTGAGTAACAGAGTAAAAATGAAATACTTACAAGACAACTAACAACTAACAAGACTAAACCAGAATTAAAATACCTAACCTAAGGAGCGCCTACTAAGTGCATTCGACAAAGAGTAAATACGGAACGTTCCAGATCTAAACCTTCTCGACGCGAGCTCAGGCAGCGTCCACCTAAACCTAAAAAATAATCTAAGTGCGCGACTAAAGAAAAATACAGCCTAACAGAATTAAAATAACTCACGGGATAATATACCATGGCGAAATAGACTCTAGACGAAATAAAGAAACTAAACTAAAGTAAAAAGCGAATCTAAGTATAGGTTAAAACTAATTATTGACACATGCACAGAGGGCAATGTTGATAAAAGAAGAGGCTAGAGGTTGTAATCAACGAATATAAGCTGAGGAGGACCAGGCTACGAGAGGAAAAAAACCTAAGTCCCGAAAAAATAATACCCCAGCCTACAAAAATAAGGGCTATAAACCAGTATTTTAATGTCCCTAATTGTAGGGTATCCCTCCTGATCCGACTTTCAGCTAAGAGAGTGCTTAGAGTCTGATCAGAGGAGTGATAGTAAGGAGGGTTGGAGTACCTCAAAGACACTCCTAGAGGTCGAACACAAACCTATTCGTCCGTAGCAGCAAAACTCACTAACAAAGTTGTTGAGAGTCAAAAATAAAGTTGAGCGATGAGTTACCTCTCCGAACAAACCCAGAGGTTACAAGAGGGAGAGAGGGAACATAACAAAAAGGTCGCTCATAGCGTATTGGTCAGCGAAGAGAAGAAAAATTACGGAGTAAAATTAAACTGAAAAACAATATATAAGTAGATACAATATGCTTAGTGTGTTATGTACGTTATTTACATCAGATAACGGGATTGTATAGAAACAGAGAATTTTGGGAAATGTTATATTATTGTTAAACTTACCGAGAAATCGGAGAATAAACCACAAAACAACTTATATTAACACTATTTTATTTTGGTTTTTTTAATGACAATGTCAGTGTGATGAGGTGACAATGCAGAAAGAAGAAAAAAGTTAGTGAAATGAAAATGAGGTCTTATAATAGAGAAAGTTCGAAAAGAGTTTGTAACAGATTTTGCGATAGATTTAAATTATATAATTATTACGTACTTTGAAACTTAGCTTTTTTGTTAAGGGGGGTATCGCGATGATTATGGCCTGAAAATGAGGGGTTATGAATAAAAACAATATTTATGATGAGTAAATTTGGATTAGGTGGTGAGATGAGAAGAAAGAAACAGCGAATTTTGGAAAAGAGGAAATCTAATAGGATGATTGATGTAGATTACGGGGGTGTTATTTCAAAATATCTTTGATGTGATATGACCCGGAATGAACGGAGTCACAATCTTGAAGGAGGTAAGTTGTTCTGGAGAGTACTCTACTCACACGACACTTCACAAAGCGAGGAGCAAGCTTCCCGGAAAAATAATCAGATCCCGAAGACCTGGAGAAATTCCTCCTCCAGACCGTGTCACCGACGTTGAGGGTGATAGCGGAACGGTTGGCGTTATATGTTTTCGAATTTCGGAGGAAAGCAAGAGAAAGATTATCGGCGACCCTAGAATAAACTTGTGCGAGGGAAGATAGGTTTGACGCGTGTTGAGACCGACTTTCGGCTAAATCGGTGCCTTGAGTCTGTCCGTGTGCACGGGTCGGATCTATAATAACTTCCCTACCAAACATAAGAAAGTTTGGGGTAAAACCGGTAGCTAAGTTGATACATGAGTTGAGGTATAATTTGACCTTGGGTAATAATTTTGACCAATTTCTTTGATTTTCGCCGACTAAGATGCTTAAACATGTAATAACGCTTTGATTGTAACGTTCAACTGTATTAGCCTGTGGGGTATAATACGGAGTAAAAATTGGAGATTCAATGTGGTAAGACCTGAGGAAATTCAGCAATCGGTTACTACGGAAAACGGTGGCATTATCGCAAAGAATGGCGCGTGGGACTCCGAAATTAAAAAATATCTCAGATTCCAGCGCCTTAACAACAGAATTAGCGTCGACCTTTTTTAAAGGAACGAGCCAAACATACTTGGAAAATACGTCAACCATGGATAAAATATAGCGATAGCCATAAAAGGCGATAGGAAGGGGGCCAACGATGTCAATGGAAATAAGCTGTAAGGGTGAGGAGACGGCCTTCGGGTACAGCATCTGTCCGCGTGGTTGAGTGTTAGAAATTTTATAGGCCTTGCACACCTCACATTGACTCAATGTTTCCGTGACGTCACGAAACATATTTGGCCAGTAGAAAAGTTCCTTGATCTTAAGGTAAGATTTCAAGACACCAGGGTGTATTGAAGGGAAATCATTGTGGACTTCCCATATGGCGAGTGGAACTTTCTCTGAAGGCAATACGACGCGCCATGGGTCAGATGAGAGAGGGCTGGTGATAGGCATACGTCTCAAGAGGACACCGTTCTGAATCGCGTAATCGGGGAACATCTGAGGCGTATCTCGAGCGCCCAAATAAATCCTCTTATACCAACGGTCCGTAGTATGTTCGGGACCCTGATCGAACGAGACAGGGCTGGCATAAACCCTGGAAAGTGCGTCTGGGACGACGTGTTGCGACCCCTTGCGATGAACGATGTCAAAAGTGTATTGGGATATGACGGTGGCCCACCGGGCCAGGCGCCCAGAAGGGTTATTTAAAGTGAGTAACCATTTCAAAGCCATATGATCCGTTATAACCGAGAACTTCATACCATCTAAATAACACCGGAAATGTTTTATAGAATCAAGAACGGATAAAAGCTCGCGTTCGGTAGTGCTATAATTTCGCTCCGCCTTGGAGAATAGGCGGGAATAATAAGCGATAGGATGCTCCACACCATCGATTTTTTGTGAGAGAACCGAACCGAGACCAACCGCTGAGGCATCACACTGCAAAAAGAACGGCTTGGAAAAATCCGGACAAGCCATTACAGGAGTGTTGATTAGCGCCTCTTTCAGCTTGGAAAAGGCTTGATCGGCAGCTTGATTCCAAATTATGGGATCTCGACCTTTGCTTTTTCCGATCAAGGCGGTGAGTGGCGCGATTATGGACGAAAAACCGTCTACGAAACGCCTGTAATAGGAACACATTCCAATGAAGCCGCGCAGAGACTTGGCACAGGTAGGAGTAGGATAATCCCTAATAGCGTCAAGTTTGCCAGGGTCAGTTTGCAGGCCCTTTTCGTTAACAATATACCCCAAATATTTGAGTTCGCTCTTGCAGAACTCGCATTTTTTTAGGTTAATTGATAAACCGGCTTCCTGGAGGCGGTTCAACACCTTCTTGAGGAGGGCGAGATGGCTGTGGAAATCCTTAGATATTAGGATCAAATCATCGACGTAACCGAAAACACAATCGTCGCTAGTGGAGGTAAATTCGAAATTTACGATCATATCAGTGAGACGTTGCATCTCGGAAGCTGCGTTTGTGAGTCCAAACGGCATTCTAACGAACTCAAATAAACCGCGTTGAGGGATTATGAAAGCAGTCTTCTGACAACTATCGTTGTCGGCGAGAGGTATCTGCCAAAAAGCACTCCTAAAATCGAGAGAGCTTATGTATCTCGCCCCACGGAGATTATCAAGGATATCTTGAATGCGCGGGAGGGGATATGAGTCTCTGATGGTAACGCTATTTAGCTTTCTACTGTCGACGCAGAAACGAACCGAACCGTCCTTCTTCGTGACCATAACAACGGGACTAGCCCAGGGAGAACGGGATGGACGAATAACGCCTAACTCTAGCATCTTGTCAACTTCGTCGTTGAGGATTTTTAATTTGACGGGTGAGAGCGGATAAAACCTTTGCCTAATTGGCTGTCCGGTGGTGTTGATTTTATGTGACAGCCATGTGGTTTTTCCGAGTCCGATTTTGTCAGACGAGATTATTTCAAATTCGTCTATGACTCTTTGTAGACTTCGCTCTTGATCGGGTGATAAGACGTTACGAGGATGTATATATCGTGGCTCGCTAACGCAAGAAGCGGATGGAAGGGAGCGATTAGCGGATGAGAGATACATGTTACCTTTAATATTTTTATCGAATGCTTGACTAAAGACCGATGTCAAGCCAAACTTATTCCAAAATTCAATACCCAAGATGACTGAGGAAGACATAGAGCGCGCTACAAGAAACTCATGAGAAAAGATCGTATTATTAAATTTAACTGGAAGGTGAACCGTACCTAAAATATCAATGGGCGAGTTATTGGCAGAAATAACGCGGGGACACGCGTCGTATAAATTTAATGGAATAGATAATTCCTGGATCAAGGCATCGCTGATGAGTGACATCTGCGCGCCCGAGTCCAATAAGGCTTTGATCAGACGATCACCTAACAAAATTTCGATAAAAGGTCGGTTATCCGACGAACCATTCGTAATCACCGGTGACACTGTACGAGAAGCGTGTCGCCGGTGGCTTAAACATTTTTTGGATTGCACTTCGGGCAATCCCGAGTTATGATACCAGGAGTCCGACATTTAAAACAAAGGATGCCGGGAAAATGAGGACAATTACGATAGGAGTGACCGTTTTTACTACATTTGGGACATATCTGGGTCTCGCATGCAACGGTTGATACAGCCTTAGGAGAAACTGGTATAAAACTTTCAAAATGGGAAGCCATATCAATGAGCGAACTTAATTTGTAGAATTTGTGGACGGATAAACAAGGGTAGTATTTAGGGTGCATATTGTGCAAAATAATCTGTAATAAGTTCGGTTCAGTTATGGGGAAGGACAATTGGTCGTTCAGGTACGAAACCTGGATGACGAAATCTCTGACTGACTGGTTAGATCTCTGCTTCAGATTCCTGACATCCTGTTCGGTCCTAAATTCGTAATCTATAGGGCCGAATGTCCTTAGAAAGGACTCTTTGAGGTCTGGATAGGAGAGGTCGGGATGGCGAATGGATCGGAAGTATTTAAGCGGAGACCCTGATAATACCTCGTGGAAATGTTTCAGTAATTGGGCGTCCGATATGTCGTCTGCCTCCTTACGTTCGTCAATCGAGACGAAGAAATCACGGACACAAGAGTCGCCAGAGAAATCGAGCTTCCACTTCGAGAGTGAAACCTGCCTGCGATAGTGGAGCGGACATTCATCGGTCTTGATAGGCGACGGAACGCCCGACGACGCTGAAGGCCTGGGCGTTCTAGGCGGGATCGAGCGAGGTCTCGAAATTATCGGGCTTCTACAGATCGGTGTCTCGGTAATGGATCGCTCTTCGTCCGACATATTTAGAGTTGGTAACCCACGGAGGCAAAAAAATATTAAATGATAAAATGTTTGAGAGAAAAAGTATTGTTAGAAAAATGGTCGTTGTCCTTTTAAAAAAATTCGGGTTAACGCGAATGGGCGGTCTCCTTTATTTTTGAACTGAGTTTGGAAAAATAAATATTTACGCGGTTTGAAAATGCAAATTTATTCCTGAGCGAATATTTGGTTTGTTTCGACGGCGGGGTCTAGAATTAAGCGCAAAACTAATGTTTAAATAGAATTTTAGCAAGATAGATATGTGATACGTGAGTTATTGAAAAAAAATGTTTGAATGGGGTATTTCTATAGGAATATATGTGTGTACCTAATTCATACCCTTGGCGACGAGTAATAGACGTGCGAACAAACAGAAAACGACAATCAGGCGAGCAAAAGAGACGGATGGGGCTGAATGCTATAAAAAAAAGAAAAAACTAGACATTCAGCAAAATCACCAATCAAAAAGACGCTTACCTTAGATGTGATCCCTATGCATACATACTTCAGACACACGCTACGGGGTACTAGCTACGCTAATTACGAGAGACGAGTAAAACCAGGGGACAATTATATATTTGTGGGAAGGAAATGAAAGAGGCAGAGAGAAAAAAAAATATTCGATCTGGTTACAGAGTTTTGAATTGCATAATAGTACACTATATTAAATCATATATTATCATACAATCGTATTTCATCACATTAATTGGTCATTAAATGAAAGGCACAAGGTTAGATAGACGTAATAGGAGCACCAACAGCAGCAAGGCACCAGCGCGACCTGTTCTGTAGTTAGGCTTGCCGAGATTTTATTTAAAACGACCGCACCTGAAACAAACAAAATTGCTCTAGGAATTAGAAATTGTGCCCTTAAAAGGGCACACCACACCGGTGCTATGAAAAAAAATTAAATTGCTTATAGGTATTATTAGGTGTTTAATACACAACAATATGATTATAGTGAATAATAATAATTATGTTTTATTTACCTTTAATCCGGGCGCCATTGTAGCATTAGAAGATCAGCTTCTGCCACTTGTTAAAAAGAATGCTTGGTGAGAATCGAACCCACTCTAGCATAGGGTAACTAAATACAAAGAAAAAAAAATAATAGGAGATTTTAAATATGATTTGTACTATATTTTTTAAAGTAAGAAAAAAAACAGAAACAGTTATGTATAAAACGTGGTAAATAAATTTAAGTATGATTGCGAGCCGCTTATAACTACGGTTGATTTTTATTTTCCGAACGGAGAATTATGCGGTTTAGGGTTGAGTGTACGATCGCACGCGGGTTAAATATGTATAGGCCTTTACTAATTTAATCCCGGAGACGCGAGGTAGAACAGAGCAATTAAACCGGCAATAAATCTGGGTTCAGCGCGGTAGATGGATTGCCTAGCTTAAGATTCAAAAAATAAAGTTAAAACTAATGCGATGGAGATTAATAGCCAATGAGTCCTGAAGTCCTGAAGTACGGGGCGCCGTCCTGCTGCTGCCCGGAACGATCTCGCCTTGGTTGGCGGAGGAACCCGACGTGGCTAGAAGACGTGGGTCTGTGTTGACGCAGGCTGGGAGTAGAGAACGCCAGGATCCTGTCCAGGCGACGGACGGGGGTCCGGGAAAGGCCTTGTGGCCTTGGTTATATGTTTGTACAGTAAATACTTCACCGAAAAATAGTGGTTCTAGATTCTCGCTTGGCTGGCACGAACTATAGGTAAAACTTGAGGACTAGACACCACAATGAACACGATATGCTTCATCAAAACTGCGGCCAGCTAGCACAAAGATACTATCGTGATCTTTTTACATCCGCGTCTTAAACTGAAAACACGACACTTGAAGCAGAGAAAAATTATTTTATACCATGACGTATCGTCCAGAGCGGCTCACAATAGAATGACGCAAGTCAAAAAAATTGTTTTACTTTGAACGATATAGAATTCAAAATTTGAAAATGTACTCAATTCGAAATTTTTAAAAGAAATAATAGTTTATGAAACTTTTACAACTACAAAAGAGGCTTGAACGGCAGCGCAATGCTGCACTACGTATAAAAACTCAAATATTGTTTTGCAATAAGTCATTATTATTTACTTTCTATATAATATCAATCCTATAAGTGTAAATGCTTTTTATTTTTGAAAGACACGTTACATTTTTCAATAACCAAAATACATCATAATATTCGGATTTTGAATTAAATCCGAATTCCAATTTCAAATTCAATCCGATTATGTAGGGTACCTTTTCCAATTTCGAACCGTGAAATTTTTAAATAATGAATTTCTGTCGTTGATTTAAATCTTGCCGTGACTCTCAAATCCACGAGTACAAAAATTGTAGATAGCTGATATTTTCACAGATTACCGTTTATTATTTCTACCGTTATAACAACAAATAATAAAAATTAAATAAAGTGAATAATTAAAGGGAAAGAAGAAACATGAAATGTGTTTTTTTCGGCTCGTTCTTAAGAGGGTGCATCCTAAAAGTTGGCAACGTCGTAAATAGCTGTCAAATATTTACCTGTTTCGATTAATTTGGAAATAATACTGTATGGAAATAAGAAATGTGGCTAACCAATTGACTAGAATATTAATAATGAATTGCAATTATAACATTGAATTTGATGTTGTACCCGTTTTAGATGAAAAAAAGGCATTTGGAAAGTTTCCAAATACTTTTTTTACATCTAAAACTAACTATTCGGTGTTAGGATATTAATCATTGCATTTCATAATCAATATTCTAGTCAATTGGTTAGCCACATTTTTTATTTCCATACAGAAATATTATCAAATTAATCAAAACAGCGAAATATTTGACATCTATTTGCGACGTTGCCAACTTTCAGAATAAACACTCTTAATACGGTACGAAACCCTTCGTATACGAGTTCGACTCGCAATTGACTGGTTTTTAAGATTAATATGTTTTTGGTAAGTACTTAAGTAGTCCTTTATAACCTATAATTTCATTATGCTTCATTTCATTCATTCACTGTCAATCAAATCCTATAACAACATAATCAAGGTTGTCACTCACCCAATATGTAGACCATGTTCTTGGTCCAGCGCTGCAGTTCCTTGCGTATCGCACGACGTTCTTGCTGGCACCGCGCGAACGAGCACTCCGCCATGGCACTCGTGCGACAACCCTGGAAACAAAACATGGTTAGACTCCACAACAAGCTATTGTTATATTAAAATTTAATAAACCCCCGACACAATTTGTTCCTCATTTCTCTATCCTACTCCATCATCAGACCCTGTTCATCGTCTATCTATAATCCATTCATTGAGACCATTCCAATGAGCCCAAACACGATACTTGTGCTGTAAGTTGGTAAGGGAGTTGGGTATCCTGCAATTTCCAGGTGATGATGCAGCATCAGTTCAAGGTTACTATGTTCTTCTAATATCATTGAAGCAACAAAATACATTTTCATCAACTTGAAAAGAGCTGATAATCTTCAAACGGCTGAACTGATTCTAAGAACCATCGCTAGAAAATATGCTTTCTAATGAAAAAAGTTTAAGAGCTGCGGTGCCACAGACAAACGTACATAGTGGTCAAACTTATTATAACACGCCTCTTTTGGCTTCTTATAACTTAGTTATTATTTATTTATTTATTTATTACAGCATGGAAGACTTACAGCTAAAAATAACAGTAAAAAAAGGAAACAATAGTCGACAGAAAGCCAATTACAAGTCTTCATTATAACACCCATCATTTGGAGTTTTGCAGTGTGTTTTCACAAAATTGAACTGACGGTTTCCACGCAGTCATACGCAAAAAAGTTGCTTCACTGATGCATCGAACGCGGGTCAGTAACAAGCAACATTACAGTATCCTGAAAGTAGTGGCGGAGAGTCCTTACTCCCCTGTTCTGAGGCATTTTGTGGAGAGGATAGTCAACTAGGTAGCTGATCTCTTGCTTGATCGTTCTCTGAGCAACCTGCCTCGGACACTTAATTTGTTATGTGTTGCCGGTGTTGATTGTGTGTTTTGTATGATTAACATTGGTTATAAGATATTTTTCACTAACAAGATGGATTATAATATTATTGCTGTCCGAAACTGAATTAATAAATTAAATGACGGTAAACAGTCAAGTTGGCAAGTTGAAATTGACATCTAAATCACCATGCTTGGCATGAAATTGGTGATCAAAAAAAAAATGGTATAGGCACAGAATAGTACAGAAGGCGAACTTCGCATTTTAGGTATGACAACTACGCGGCGGGCTCGTCTTGAGCAGCCAATACACTTGAGCGTAACGAAGTCAGAAAATGTGTCAGTTACAAAAATACATGTCTCATTTTTTTTTGTCCGACTGACGAACTAAATAGTTTTGTTTTTTAATCCAAGCATTATCGCTTTAATATTGTATGAACTTAAAGTCATATCATTACTAATTCAAGAGAAACGTCAAGAAACGCACAAGACATCAAATAAACATTTCACACAAACATAATACTCTCATATTACATTCAATGCACCCGAAAGATTTACTAATAAATTAATGAATGAGTGAGTGAATGAAAACATGACGTTCAAAGACGTAGCGAATAAATGACAAATCATAGAATCGATTTATTAACATCCATGAGATGTTCCAAAATTTCCGAGAAACTCAAAATGCGGTTTGAATAGTATAAGTAGTCTATGATTCACTAGAGATCATTGGTTTCCAGTTTGTAAACATAAGTGTATTCCGAATAGTCTATAATGTCTTTGGATTACGTCAAAGTTATTAAATTTGTTATCATCTATTTCTCTATCTCTGTGTTAGGGAATCTTACATTTACAAAAGATATGGAGAAATCATTCTTGTACAAATAACACAAGACTTGGTACAAGGCTCGCCCCATAAACATAAACATAAACGGCGAAATGTGGATAACCTATAGGTACTGTAGGTGTACACCTCCTCTGCTGAACCCTTAGGGGTTCCAGGCGTGATTTGTTATGTTACTTGTATAACTTGAAAATTAAATGCTCGGTGTCAAAGGGTGACAGCAAGTACCCATATTTGCCACCTGAAAAATTGTCCTGAAAACATCCTAAAGGTATCGAAAACTGTTTATGAAGTATAAAATTCCAAAGTCAAAGTCAAATAATTTATTTTAAATAGCACATACAACGGGAATACACCAAAAGGGGTGTATTCCCGTTGTCCCCGTAGAAATGTCCCCATTAAAGGTGACAAAGGGAATTTAATAAATTAATTAAAATTAAATGCTTGAGGTTATTCCCGTTGTCCATTTTCGCTGTCCACGTCAATTTATTGTAATACATGGACAACGGGAACAACGGCAAGTAATTTTAATTATTTTATTAAAATATTCCCTTTGTCACATTTAACTTAATTGTCACATTTAACTTGGAAATTTCTACGGGGACAACTGTAATACTCGTACCTACACCATACAAGGCACATTTAAACGTCACAAAAACCCATAGGGACTTGTCACTCTGGATGCGTTCTGCGTCCTACGGTCCGGTCAAATCGAACATAACATAAATGTTCGAGTTGACCGGACCGTAGAACGCAGAACGCATCTAGAGTGACAAGTCCCTACTGTGTCATCCTAATCGCGATCGTGAGAAATGCCTGAGAGATATTTCTCGACGGCAAGTTAAAGGCTCAACAAAGGCTTTTAAACTCTGACACCATTACCCTAATTACGTAATGTACGATCAATAAGAAATTGAAACAGATTGTAGTCCATTGCTTCATAAGTTTGAAAAAATAAATTGAGCAGTTTTTTTTTCGAACTTGTGAAGCTATGGACTAGCAATCTGTTTCAATTCATTTCAATTTCTTATTGTTCGTGCATTACGTAATTAGGGTACAGGTTAGTCACTTAATACACGAAAAGAAGAAGAAGAATCACAATCTGAATGATTTTGAAGGATATTGCTAATCCATTGCTTCAAATGTCCGAAAAAAAAAATTGTCGTAAATAACGCAATGAATGTTGTTGAACTGTCAAAAACCAAAAAAAAAAAACAAGGTAACTACCACTCACCCAATATGTAAACCATGTTCTTGGTCCAGCGCTGCAGTTCCTTGCGTATGGCGCGCGCGATTGCTACTGTGTTTCGTAATTACCTCGCTGTTTTTCATCATTTCCATCCCTGTCTAACTAAACCAACGCGAACGTGTATATTTATAAGTACAGAATATTTGTACGATGTTGAAATTTATGACGTAGCCTTTCGCCCGATGTTTATTTATAAAAAATCTGATCGATTCAAGTGCTAACTTTGTAGCTCTGAATTGTTTGGCATTCCGGAAAACAAATTTAACTAAAATTTATAAAAATAATAAAGGTTACGACCCAACGGACCCTATCTCCTTAGTCATGGTCTTCATCTCTGGCTTGCCTTTATTGGCCGGCTTGAGTGGAGATTGGTAAGAGCAAACGTGCTCGGAGGAAGGAAGTATTCCAGTAAGAGGTTGGTAGAGATCTTGACCGTACTTCCGGGATTGTCCTGATAGCCGTGGAATACCTCCACTGCTCAAGTACCTCAGGATATGTTGCCCCCTGGTTGCTATGTCAGTATGTGCTAGTGATCGTTTCCGGGGGCCCATTATTGAGTGTGCAAGTCACCCCCTGCCATTTTATCCATGTATTGTACGCATAAATCATTGGCAGGGCCATAGTCCCTCCATATAGTTTTAGGTAACCAGTTCATTTTAGCCACCCAAATCCATAGTCCAATATAGTCCTGCACCAACTGATGCCTCATTTTATTGAAAGCGTCTAAAGGGCCTCTGCGAGTTGGCTTCGTTCCCTCGTACGCCTTCCAAAGGTCCAGGACCCCAGGAGGAAGAGATATGTCTTACTTTAGACTCAAGAAGAACCAAGAACCTACCCTCCAGCCTACCCTCAGAAACCTTCTCGAACATTCCACAATGGCCGACCTTCTACCTACACCAACATCGTCAAATTTATAGATTCGCAAGTTATACAACAATAATATTGGGCAGTCACGTTCATTTTCATTTGCACAATGGAAATAAATTCGCTCTACAAAACCTTTGAGCCGTTACACAGAAATGCGTTTCCCGCGTAAAATAAACCCCAATATTTGGCTGAGTTTTAATACTGGATATTTTTATCACTAAATCTGAAAATGGGAATCGGAATACTCAGAGTTATACCATAAATATACACTTCGTTGTTCTCAAAACCTATTACCTCAAAATGCCAAACATTCTGAAACCCGAGGTCAAACTTAATTCAATTTAGTCCCAGCGATCGAGTCGGCCCACTAACTAAAATTTCATTAACTCCTATTTCCTGAACGAGCCGGGCTATCTTCGAATATCGAAGTCGGCACCTCGAGCAAAATAAGAAGTGAACTCTATTCAATTACTATAACATTCATCGAGGTATCGAACCGCCGGTCATTGAACCCGAAAGGAGCTAACGAAATTCTACGAAAAACCTCCGATCCTCATCAAGAACACCCGACACCCACCGAATATGCCCGAACCACCCGAATCTGGCCCCCGAATTCTTATTTCAAACTCCAGACGAACGGGGGGCCGGGGGGTATCGCGAAACTATTCTTATTTTAAAATCTCTCTCCACGGAATATGCCACGAAAGAGGTTCTTATTTTAAAAATATCACGCTCCACCGAAATTTTCTTATTTTAAAAACTTGAGGGGGGTGCGAACGTTCTTCCGAAATCCACCGCCCCCCGCCCCCCCCTCGGGGGCCCCTCGGTGGCCAGTTATGATATTCTTATTTTAAAAATCGCTCGAAGCGTTCCGATTCTGTTATTAAGATGTTGGTGTGTGCAAGCTTTTATGAGGCCGCTTGTACGTGAGCCGGGATCATCTAAGACACAAAGGGGTATTTCGCTAAACCTATACATTGTTATGAACCGCATCGAGGTCGTTCGGTCTCGCGATAAAAATAATGATAAAGCTTGAAAATAAATAGTAAATCTCCATTCGCCATCCCTTGACCTACATGACCCAGTTGCGAGTTATGTAGCCGATTCTCGATTCACATAAATTGTAATTCCTAATTTCGCATAACGAAGTGCGAGTGATTGGAAATTCAAATTTTCGAATCGTGAATTTGATTTGTGTATATCGCTCCGCGGTTTTGACTTAGAGAGTGAGCACATCTCTACGTGATAATGAGATCGCCTGTATTGGGGCATCGCCTGAAGACACGTGTAGCGTATTGATTTCGAAGATTACGTGTACAAGGAACATGCCTTGCCTACATCTACGTCTGTGTCAACCGCGTAGATTGCATTCCCATCCACATTCGAATCGAAAACAGAATAAGCTCATCTATCATTTCGAATTATTCAAACTGAAATCTCAATTCTAAATTCAAACACATAAAAAAAGAGTTTTAAAAAATTCGAATCGGCGACCAATAACGCTTCCCGCCAATTTCCATGGCTGTCAAATTTGGGGCCGCCGCGCCCGCCACCCTTCCCAGATCAATTTACGATAACTCGGTTTGAGCTCCGTCCCGCTCAGCCTTAAGACGGAACCCTATCCCCGTCTCCCCGCGGATAAGTTCTAGAACTGGGCAACTGTTGAGCGGCAACACCCGATAGGTGGAAAGTGTATTTTTATTTAAATTTAATTTAAAATATGTCATTGTTTCGGACGATGTTGTCTTTTGTTAGGGTTTTAATTGAAATTGAACTGGCAGATGTTTTGAACAGATTTGGGTGTGTTGTTTTCAATTTTGTTCAGTTACGAAATTGCAAATTGCAAACTCAAAATGAAAACCTTTTTAAGTTTACATTATTTTGTAATCAAACCATCTTTCTATAATCATTTATAGTATTTTCTCTAGTCCTTTTTCAAGTAAACTATTATAAACATAAGCACTATTTCATAAATGGAACCCCACCCACACATACAATCGATTCGAAGCCCCCTATCTATTCGGTAGAATATCATTATCAAACCCCTAGTAAATAATACTGACCCTATTTCTAGTAGATACCGTATTCTGTCGTACAGCAGTCTCGGGACCATTCTCTCACGCGGATATGGCCCGGGACTTATTTTTAACTGTTGTGTGCGTCTTGGGTGTGTGTGTGTGCATGGGGGTGGGGTGTGCGTATGTGTGCGTGGGTTTGAAATATTCCCCCGTAGCGTGGCGCGGGGAATTGATGTTTTTAATTAGTTTCCAACGGTTTTCGTTGGTGGCCTGCACTGCTCGATTTTATTATTATTTATTAAATTAATTTATATTTACAACAGCGTTCGATGTGCAATTAAGAAAAAGAATTTCCATTCGAATTCGTGTCGAAATTTACATAAGGAACGCTGAATGGAAACTTAAATTGAAACACACTATCCGTTAAACAATTTCGTCAAAGTTAAACTAAAATATAAAACAGGGCGAGTGGAGTAACCCGGTACGTTTCCTGAAAACTTTCCTTTGTAGGCGAAAATTCAATAGGCGGGAAGTTCGGTCGCGCCTGTGCCAACCGACACCCATTGTGCAGGGTAACGGACATTAAAAAGTGTCTAATAAAAAATTATGAGAGCATGACGATATTGTAGTTAATGCAAATCATTGACATATAGATGTTCATGTATTTTACTTTTAAATTCTAACTCGAGGAATGTCTATGGTCTATGTATTAATAGATTTTCGTTCCTGGTAAAAAGGCAAAATAAAAAAAAAATCTTTTACAAATCACACACATGACGAATTCCAATTCATATTTTAAATTCAAATCTCGCAACCAAATACACCTGTTTGAATTTAAATTTGGAGCGTATGGAATGCATTCGTTGTCACAGAATAACTTTAAGCCACGTTAAATATTTAACAACTGTTATTTTGTGCATAGTTTTATATGTGGTTGTGTTCTTCTGTGACAACTATGGAATTTGTCACAGAGTAACTTTAGTTGGGTGATGCAGATATTCAGACTGGTGTTTCGTCGAGTATTTTGTGTTGAATTTTGTTAGGCTGTGCGAAGTTGGTTTACCTGTTGCGTTGTGCTTTTGTTTTTGTTGATCGCTAGTTTTGGCGCTGGCCGCCGTTTGATACGAGTTTATCATGAACCGAGTAAAGGCTTATGTTGTTCATATTTTTTTATTCTTTTTTACGAATTTCGAACGTCGGTTTTCGCACTTGGAAAATTTGTTTTATGAACAGGTTTAGCTGAACGGTTTTTTCTGCCAGTAGTCTGTTCTGTATGGATGATATTTCAGTGTTTTTTTTTTAACCTTAGCTTTTCGGATTTGGAATACATGGCCACTGTTATTGCTCTTTTAGCTAGATAAAGACATGTTATCTTTTCAATAGCCGTTTCGTAGTTTTAGCATATTATTACAAATAGTTCTTCATTATTAACTGCCAATCATTCTTCAAGCCCATTAAGAATCACACATATCTACTTATCACTTTATGAAAATTAATCTTCAAAATGCACAAAAGTCTACAATAAGTGAATTTAAAGCCAGACTAAGTTTACTGTAGGCTGTGTTAAATTTGCATGGCCGCTCTCAGACCTGTTGCGTTGCCTGCTGTTAGCACATATATTTATTTGGTGACAGTGCTAGATTCTCTTCATCTTGTTTACTGAGTGTAATTTCAGTTTGGATGACGTATGTTTTGCCCTAGAATTACTCGGCTCTTTAGTATTGGGGCTTTGTATGTTTTACAGTAACAAACAAAACCAACGTAGAATACATTGGTGTGAAAAATTTTACCTAAAAAACAAAGTCCTTAACTTTTATTATGCTTTTATTGCTATCATTTATATTTTATCTGAATTGAAAAAAGTGGTGACGTCTCTCGACTCTATATAAATTAAAGACATTCGATTTTCGAATTTAACTTAACTTAACTTTAAGACATTTAAAAATAAATTACACCTTTTTAAATCCCGAACACATTCGCACATCATTTCCTTTTTCAACCAACTCCCAATTTCGAATAACGAATCGCAAAAAAAATAGAGATGACCATATCCCGAAAAAGTCTTATCCGAGTTTATCCCAAGTTCGTATAGGGTGACGGAAGTGGGGTGTCGGGTGGGGGTGGCTCCTCCGCGCCTGTGTGAAAGAATGCCGGAGAATCAATACAGCCGTGCACATTAAATTGGCCAGGGAGAGGGACCCACCCCTCGTCAATTTTTTTCGGTAATTTTAGATGTTTAGTTTTTTGTTCGAGGGTGGATTATGATTATGTAGTTTCGGATTAGGAGGGAGACGTTTTAACTATCTCTGTAACGAACAGATAACTAGATGCAAAGGTTTTTTTTTTTAATAAAAAAAAGCGTGTGATCATTTTTTTTATAAAAATAAAGCCGGTCTTTAGGTATAATTGCCTCATTAGATAACAGAACATCTTTTCACTAGGACAAAAAACCTTTAATCTAAAGGGAAAACAATTTTTTTTTCTCCAAGATAATAAGTTAAGTTATTTATCAGGGTTTTAACATTTTCCCTTTAAAAGTTCTAACATAAATAGTTTCCATATCATAAACTAAATAAAAACTCCATACTTAATTTTTACTTTGCATGTAGAATATTCTGTGTAAACCTTCAAGTATAGAGATGTTTACACAAGACAACTGTGTATAAAGGCTATTGAGTTTGAGTTTGATTTCGTCGGAAACGGAAGGCGTCTTCTGTGAAAGCCTGTTGCTTTTGTGACTAACTTGAGGTTGGCAACTTGTGTGGAAGAAAATAAGTGTAACTTATAGAAAGGACGAGGTGTTATTTTACTTGGTTATAAGAAACTAAGTAGGTACTCACTTGAGTACATTGTTTAAAATGTTTGTTTTTTAGAAGAAAAAAAAGAAACATCTGGTAAAATAAAGAACGAAGTAAGTAGGTAGATACTTATTTACATAGGAAGTCAGTAAAAAATACTGAACAAGCTAACCGGTAATTTTATACAACAAGAAAATGTTTTTGTTTTTCCTGAAAATCATAAGTTTTACTTTTTTTTTTTACAATAGTACAACACTACTTAGGTCTAGCCAAAGTGTAAGAATGTTAAAATAAATCTTGAGATTGAATTTCTCAGTCATGTCACAATATTTTTAAAATAAGAAGAGCGAGCGTAACGTACGCGATATGGACATTGTAAGTACGGATTTCTTTTTGTTCCTTCACTTCCATGCTTCCCTGGTATTTTTCATGCAAGCTAACTAAGTTTAGAAGTATTTCTGACATATTGCTGATGGAGTGAACAATAAGCTATTTTGTAAGTTAGTCTAAAATAGGTACACAATTTACTTATTAAATAACATAAATTATAACTGTTATGTTAACGTAACTGGCGAAATGTGGGTGTACCAAAAACGTATTCCTCTGCCCAACCCTTACGAGATTAAAGGCGTGATGTTATATGTCATGTTACATTTCGAATAATAATGACGATAATTAAATGCACCAGCTCGAATAAAAACACATTTTCGAATAACAATATGACAATGGCGGCTGCTAATTTCAGTCACAATCAAAATAACAAAGTAGACAAAACCGTTATAAAACACCGACCCATTTTCTTAGTGCTTAATTGTCACGGAGGGAGAACGGGGAAAAGTGAACAAAAATAGCCCAAGTTTTCTTTCCGCAGACTGAAAAATCTTAACAAAAAACTTGAAATAAAGGGTAGAAATGAGCCATCAGTACACCAACAATGGTAGGAAAAACAGTCGGGTGAAATTGGTCATAATGAGTGTCTTCTGGCCCACCTCCCCCTACCCCGTCTTCCCCTTTGGGTCAAGCGGGGAAATAAAATTTTAAATTGAAGCCGTGAAAAAGACAAAAATGTTGGGACCGGGAGACTTACGGTTGGGACACACTGAGCTTTATAATAATTTTTTATTGCGATTTTTCGTGTTTGAACAGTTATGAGGATTCTTTATATGTTTGTGAAAGCAAATAAATAGAGAGAGCGAGAGAGTTTGTATCGTGAGTAAGGCATTAACTTTGAGTGTAAGTATGGAAAACATTCATCTTATTAAGTAAGCTTACTTAGAGAAGTTGTACAAATTACGAAAAACAACTTACTATTTCGTTGTTTTACGGTCAAACGTTATGTCAAGGCGGTGCTGAAAGTCTGAAATGGATCTGGAATCCTGAAAGGTTCAATGCTGACTAACAACTTATCTTCGAGCTATATCAAAGTACTTTTTTAATTTAATTTGAAATGGGTACTTACCTATTTGAACAGCGTGGTGTAGACCAACCTTTATAAGAAATGAACTACGTCTAGGGAGAAAATGGAAATTATTCAGCGAATTTAGTATAAATGTATATGTGGGAGTAATATACATAATCTTTTATACATTTTAAACGACTGTCGAAAAAAACGTTACTTTTCATTCTTTCATTCTAAAACGTTTGAAATTGTAATGTCAGCTATTCGAAATTCGGAAAATGAAATAAAAGAAGTTCGAATAGGATTCTCTTTGCTCTTGTTGTAATGATTCTTTATTCGAAATATTGGGCTTTGGGACTTGTTCGTATTTATTCCTTTTTGGTCTGTGTTGCTTTTTGCTGTTTTACGAATTTGCATTGCATTTGTTACAGTTTTGATTAAATTGTAAATTATGAGACGCGTTAAAGGACGGACCATTAATTTACTTACAGAGTAGTTTCAAGTGGTACCTAGTTATAGTAGTTGGATAACGTAGTATAGGTTAAGATTTTGCAGTGTGCGAGAGTAACACCTACCTCTTTTTGAATCAGTAGTGAACATTTTGCTATTAACCTAACTACAAAAATATTCGTTCCAAAAAACCTAATAAAACAAAATGCTGTAATAGAATTTTATAGTGATCAGAATATAATAATCTAGACAGAATCGACCTCGCCGAACTAGGCAAGTAGGTACCTAGGTACAAACTGTAGCGTTTCGTCCTTAGAGGAAGGTTACGATAAAATCTATGTTCGAGCTAATCGTACTTACTCTGAGCCATGCTCAAATCGGGCCAATATTTTGATAGAATGGAAGTTTGTCTATTGTTTTTATTTATATTTGAATTTAGAACATTCTTTTCTTTTTACAAGTTTTACCTCTATTAGCTTGCTTCGTTCGTGTGTTTTTTTTTTCATTTTGATTATGTTTTTGTTCTTGTTTATAAATAAATCTCTTCTCTTTCGTGTGTGACGTTAGGGATTATGTTGGGGGGATGAGCGTCCCCTTTCGAGGTAATAACAACATACTGCAATCACCATCAGAAGTATTGATTATGGAAATTCTATGATAAGTTTACAGAATACACTTACATAGGTACATAAACTTATCAATCAGTATTTTTTTCCTGCTTTGCACATACTGTTAGATCCTTCATCTAGACTAAGCTTACGAGTGAATGCACAACCGTAGTGCATCGGTTTCGGATCAAACTCACAACCTCTTTCACCAAACTTCCCTTTTTTGCGAAACTCATGAAAATTGGCTTAGTAGCAGGCTAACAAATACACGAGCTTTCACACACCTAAGGCTAGGTGCAAACGAGCCACCGGGCTACAACGCCATCGCCTCTTACTGCGGTGTTGAGTTTTAGGCTGCCTGTCCACTGGAGCGGAGAGGAGAGGAGCGGAGCGGAGATGTGCCATTATTAACCAATCAAATGTAAACTCAGGGGCGTAGTCAAGATTCTATTGGTTAATATTGGTAAAGAAAGAAAGAAAGAAAAGAAAGAAAATACGTTTATTTGCGGCAAACATGACGCATACAAAGAACACAAAATAAAAAGAAGTACACAAGTTGAGGGAAAATATGCGTCACATCCACGCAAAAGGCCATCGCTCAGCATAATGCTGCGATGCGACCCTATGCGAGACAGAGCCCCAGCGCTGGTTTTCAGCGACAGCCGGCGTTGACGTTATGACGTCGACCGGTGCAGCATACATTGAGATACAATTAAGAAATAAAAATAAAATAAATATACAATAATTAATTCTAAAATATGTGTGAATAAAATATAATATGGCAACACTTCGTTCGTGGTACATCTCCGCTCCTCTTTTCTCCTCTCCGCTCCAGTGGACAGGCAGCCTTACTACTGTAGTGGGTAGCTGCCACCGTCCAGACGTGTGCAACGATTCCATACAAAACGTATGAAAAAGCACGTGAACTTGTTGCTGGGCTACTGGTGTTTGTGGCCGGTGGCTGATATGCGCCTCGCCTAGTTATTTCATTAGGATATTATGTATTTATCTGTGTATCTAATCTATTATATTGTATACTTATTATTTGCGTCATTTTATGTCCAGGCAAATCACTGTCCATTTCAAGATTGCCTGGAAGAGATCGCGGAAAGCGACAAGGTCAACCATTGTATAATTATTATTTTGTAGTGTTTAATTATTTTTTTATTATGTATTTTTGTGACTATAAAGTATACAGGGTGGCAGGGACATTGGCAAAATCTGATACTATGTATTCAGTACATGATTCTGCGTAAAAAAATCTGCATAGGTATTTCACTTTTCTATGAAATAACTGTTTTTTTTTAATAACCGATGAATAGTTTCAACGCATGGGGGTTTCAGAATCACGTACTGAATCCATGGTTACAGTTTTCGCGTTGTCCCTGCCACCCTGTATATAAATAAATACTATAGTACAATCCCTTTGTCTATGGAATCCATTAAAAATTAAAAGTATTTTACAAAGCATTCCACTTTGCATACGTGCTGGTTGTCAAAATTAATACACGGCTACATTTAATTAAAACCACTTTAATAGCGAGTTTTAAATGAAAGTAATGCACTTTTATTTGAGTGGCCTTAATGTTTTGGGATTCAATTTAATTTGATGTTTATAAAAGTGGGAATTGTATTCAACACCATTAAGGATATAATTTGAGAAGCGCAGTGGTGGCCCAGTGGTAACGGTCGCGACTTACGATATGTACGTCGTAGGTTCGAACCCAGACAGGCTTTAATTGTGTAAATTATTTCATCACCACTGCTCTCAAAACGGTGAAGGAAAACATCGTGAGGAAACCGGCATGTCCTAGAACCAAAAATTCGAAGACATGTGACATCTACCAACCCGCACTGGGGCCGCGTGGTAGATTACAGCCAACTCCCTCTCACAGAGAGGAGGCCTGTGTCCCAGCAGTGGGAACATTATAGTCTGATAATGTGTGTAAGTGTAAGTATGTAGTAGAATCGTTTGTGTAGTGGTCGCAGCTGAGCAGGAGGTCCTGGGTACGATTCCCATGTCGGTCAATGCGTTTTTGGGTTTATCTATCTGGAATTTCTCAGTAGTACCTCGGAGTCTGGATTAGATGTTGACGGTAGATGGCAATAGCTTCGCCCCCTATTACATGGGACTTAAACATAACTGGCGAAACGTGGCTGTACTATACGTACACCTCTGTCCAACCCTTTAGCGAAACAAGGCGTGATGTTATGTTATGTTAAGTGGTAGATTCAAGAGAAGCATGAAATTGAAAGCTTTAAGACTCGCTTTGGTCGATGTTATCTTTAGAACGTCTATTTTTATCTTTCAAGACCTTTCAACGTATTTATAGATGAGAAGCTAACTGTACTAGCTAATGTTGGGGGTACCTTAATTCCAGAACATCACGCCTGTATTACCCGAAGGGTTTGGCAGAAGTGTACGTATAGTACACCCACATTTCGCCAGTTATGTTTAAGTCCCATGTAATAGGGGGCGAGCCTATTGCCATCAACCGGGCACTAATCCAGACTCAGGGCTGCTACTGAGAATTTACAGATGGGAAAATCCAATAGTAGGTACTTTGCCCGACCCGGGAATCGAACCCACGACCTCATGCTCAGCAGTAGCGCCTGCAACCACTCGACCAACGGGGTAGATATCCAGTATTAAAGGCTTCAATTTTATGATTGGTCACGTATGTCTGCCTTGCGTTGTTCTACTTCACCCCTATGGGGGACCGATGGGGGATGAAACCCTCAAACGAAGGAGGCTACTATTAATCATATTCATTAAAACAAGTAATTAGACCACACAACCTAACTAAGTATAACACACATAATGAATCAATGTAATTAATAAAAACATATCGCCCCCTTCGGGGCAGCTTCCCCCTTCGGACACACAGGCGCCCGATTCTCCCCTATCTTCGGACGTAACACACACAAACTAATAATTAATCATCCGGCGTCTTCCCACTTTTCTTGCCCCCTTTCCACCCGTATTTAATTCCTCGTACAAAACACCCCAACCTCCCCTTTTTTTTACTCTCCCGAAGTGTTTTCATTCTGCTCAGTCTGAGTAGAAGCGGGTTTTCTGACTACAAATTGAATTTTGTGGTTACTTGTGAATATTTCAACGTGTAGCAGGATATTAAGCGGTTGGTACACCCCTATTTGTATGTACGTATTTAGTTGCGGAAAGGTTTCTTTGGTTCTTGTAATCTTTGGTTTACAACGTATTTAAAAAAGAAGAGACAATAACGTTCGAAAATGAAAAAATCCGCCGTCAAAGTTTCTAATCTACAATTACAAAGTCGGAGTCCCTAAATTATAAAACCCGTAATACCATAGACAAAAAAAATGGCAATCTGTTCAGGCATAGACATTCTAAACGAATTTGCACACAAATATAAAATTTTACTAGATTTGATTCAAACTTTATACATAATAGAGTATAATAAGTATAAAGTTTGAATCAAATCTTTAGAGTATCTATACTACTAATATTATAAAGAGGTAAAGTTTGTGAGGTTGTAGGGGGTAATCTCTGGATCTACTGAACCGATTTTGATAATTCTTTTACCAATAGAAAGCCACGTTATTTGTGAGTGTCATGGGCTATACAGGGTGGCAGGGACATCGACGCGAAGCCGGTTACCATGGATTCATGGTTCTGAACCCTCCTGCGTTGAAATTTTTCGTCGGTTATTAAAAAAAAAATCTGCTGTTTCATAGAAAAGTGCAATACCTACGCGGTCAAAATGTATGGAGCAGCTGATTTTTTTTTTAATAACTGACGAAAAATTTCAACGTAGGGGGTTCAGAATCATGTAGGTACTGAATCCATGGTATCAGGCTTCGCGTCGATGTCCCGGACCCCCCATATATTTATGTTTACTGCCCAACGAAGTGGGCAAGTGTCAGCTAGTCAAACATATATCTATTATAGAGCTATTTTTCAAATTTGTACCGTTTTCTAGAACAATAAAGTTTTTATTATTATTTTTTTTATTATTTATTTTTATTATTATATATCTAGTTTTAAAACATAATTTATTTTTGATTTGTAAATGTGCAAAATTCAATAGACGTTTTAACAAATTTATTTTTATTTATAACTATTTTATTGTATTTTATGTCACGGCTAAAACAATTAACTATTGTAAAAGTTTTTTGAACCATATACCAGTCTGTTACTGTCCCACTGTTGGGCAAATACCTCTTCTCATACAGAGAAGACACGAGCATTGATCATCACGCTTGCTCAAGACGGGTTGGCGATTTCAGACTTATATGAACTACTAGCTGCACCCCGCGGTGTCACCCGCATAAGTCTCGATCCCGCGGGAATATCGGGATAAAATGTATCCTATGTCCTAACCCAGGTCATATTCTACCTATGTGTCAAATTTCATCCAAATCCATTCAGCCGTTTTAGCGTAAAAGCATCACAAACAAACTCCCACACAAATATTAAGTAGTTAGGATATGTCCAGGTGTCCTCATGATTTTTTATCCTTCACTGATGTCAGTTATGTCCAAAACAGTATAAGGAAATAAATATAATTTATGATTCATCACTTTTGGCCAAAATACACTACAAAATTGATGTCAGTTATGTCCAAAATAATTTATGGAAATAAATATCATTTATGAATAATCACTTCTGACCAAAATCAATCAATCTTCCTAGTCTTTTCCCAACTATCTTGGGGTCGGCTACCAGTCTAACCGGATGTAGCCGAATACCAGTATTTTACTTGGAGCGACTGCCTATCTGACCTCCACAACCCAGTAACTGGGTAATACGATACCCCTTGGTAAGACCGGTGTCAGACTTTCGGGCACTTCTGACCAAAATACACGACATAATCGTCATCATTGTCAGTAAAAGTTGACAAATAGCAAACAAAAAAAACCCCAAAGGAACCACTTTTCACTACTCATTCTTTGTTTTGATACAAGACTATAACAACCTACATGAAATATATAGCCGCTCATACTCTTGACCCGCTTGGCAACTTGCCTGAAACAGGAATCAAATCTGAGACTTATCTCAACAGGTACCTAGGTACTTTCATTGTTAGTTGTTATTCATGGTTTTGTGAACTTCGTATAAGGATTGCTGTGTTTATTGGGTGGGCAGAGTTGTATAAGTATTTGTTTTATTCAATAACTTAGTACTTACATAATATTTAGAATAAAAACATGTATGTAGGTAGAGTGTGGGTTTCAGTTCAATTCCTGGGTAGGGCACAGTACAGCGCAGAGTCTGACTTTGTACCCAGTTCATGACAGGCTAGCCCTTTTTTACATGGCACTAAAATATATTTAGCGCAACGTGCAACTCTGTCTACCATCAATTTATCATTGCCCCCATACTAATAATTTTTTACACTGTTGGGGACTTTAGACCCCAGACATCCCTGTTTTTCCCGTACATATTTCAAACTCAAACTCAAAGCATTTATTTCAATTAAACCGGCATATACAGGCACTTTTGAATCGTCAAGGAGTCAGTCACTCAGAAATATAAAGCTAGTTGCCCATTCCAAACCGTAGTAGGTACCTATGGAGAAGAACGGGCAAAAAACTCCACGGACACTCTTTTAAATAAAAAAATTGTTTCATAAAATTGGTTACATCATTCATGTTGAAATTATACATGTGAGAACAATGTAAAAAGACGTGCATGTTAAAAGCATCCGTGTTAAAAAGATAAAATAAAAAACAATTCAAATATTTAAATTAATTAAAATAAGCCATGGCAGCTAAGAGATGACCAGTCCCAACTGACGGCGCCCGTTCACGAACATGACACATGGATTCACTAAAACAATTTAACTAGAAAGTTAAATTTCTTCTCAATTAAACAGGTACTGTTAATGACCGATTAAGTGAACCCTTCCCACTTGCAACTGGCATCACAGATTTATTTCAAACCGTTTCATATTTTGCGACAATACACATCCCTGCCTACCCCAACTGAATTGAATGCAACATGGCGTCACATCGCGTCAGTAACGGGGCAGTGTGACGGCCGATGTAGGTTACTGTAACATTCACGTTGGTTACTGTAACACGATGCTTTGCTGGTTACAGACGGTGTGAAATGTATTGTTGAATGACAGTTTTGATGTGTGAAAGGTGTGTCTGTAATATTATAATAAGTTTGAAAAGCTATATGACCGAATGACTGAATGAATTCACGCTACGTTCTAAACGAATCTAACATAGTGAAATTTGACTGCTGTCAATTTGGCAGATAAAAATCTACATGGCGAAAAGGCCAATCATTATTCTTAATATGATCGCATAACATATAGTTCTTGTAGACTTTGTGAAGGCCGCAGGAATCCACAGGATGTGAGAAGCATAGAACTGGTCGAAGTGGCGATGCTTGGGTGAAGCCTAGGTCCAGCAGTGGACATCTTTCGGCTGAAGTGATGATGATGGCATAATATAGTTATGTTCTTAGAGCCATAGAAGCTTTGAGTCAGAAACACATATTGAGGATTTCTCAACGCCCTAGCGTGGTGGTCAATGTTACTTCCTTATCTGAGATGAAGATTTTGCTTAGCAGCAGCTTATTATTAGGATACAAATTCCTGCCACTGTTCCCGTCTTCCTCCCAAGTATGAATCAAAACGCACGCAAAAGTTTTAGGGCATTTTTTTTTCATTGAAGCAGTTTTGCAGAAGTTGTAAATTAATAGCATTATAATCACAAAAGAATATTAATAATTAACCTAAAATTCATCCTTATATCCTTAATATTAGTTATTATATAAATCGTTATTAATGTTTTACTTTAAATCTAAGATTACTAATAAACAGCTTAGAACAAAGAAAATGTTTTACACATATTAATTTGATGAGGTTCCCATTGGTTGGTTAAAAGGAAAAGTCTTATTAAAAGTTTAATTCTCAAATCAATACTTTAATATAAGTAGATGCATTATACACGCATAGTATTATGTAAAAAATACATCAACACTCGTAGAAATATCAGCCAGAAACTTTGCAGCCAACGGAAACACGAAGAAAACTTAAACAAAAGTAACCAAACCAAAATTCATAATAACCACGCCAACCAAAAATCTAATTAACCCTGCCTAACAAAGAAAGCTTTGTAACATCTTACGGGTAGAAAGAGAGAGGAGACCACGAGAAAAATGCATCCTCCACCCGAAGGGGGATACCCACCCCAAAAGGGTGGCTGTATACATTTTTTCTTTTCCTTTTCTTAAGACGAAAATTTGTTACGCTTTTTATACTTATACACCCGGGGTGGCTCGCCCCCGATCGATAGTGGGGGAGAATGCACCCGTTATCACTACCTCCCCTTATCAATTTTTCGTGCAGTTTTTTTGCCTTATTATACTTTCTACCTTTACTTTAATTATTGGATATATTTTGATATTGTACTGAATTGTTTACGGTGTAAGGTTTAAAATCGTGTATGAGTTGCTTGAGACAAAGGGAAGTTTGGTGTGTATGGATCTTGTTCTTTTAGGAGCTCGTGGCTAAGTAATAACAGTCACACCGGTCGATCTATCAGGTTAAGCTATGCTTCGCGGGGTTGGTTCGTAGATGGGTGACCATCTTTACATACCGAGACTCCTCCGTGCCTCGGAAAGCACGTTAAGCCGTTGGTCCCGGCTGTTTTTTGTTGATCTTTGACAGTCGTTACGGGTCTGACAACCAGTCTTACCAAGGAGTATCGTATTATCCAGTTACTGGGTTATGGAGGTCAGATAGGTAGTCGCTCCATGTAAAATACTGGCATTCAGCTTCATCTGGTTAGACTGGAAGCCGACCCCAACATAGTTGGGAAAAGGCTAGGCAGATTGATTGGATCTAGTTCTTATTAGAAGCATGGAGATTCTTTCTTGTCTGTTTTAAATAAGTATAGAATATTGAGAGGCTATAAACGATCGGTAAAAAAACTACACATGGAGGGTAGATTTTAGTTGGAATACTCTATGTGTATGTTATAATACCAATAGGTAATATATTGAAATTAGGTCACGACTTTTGCCTTAGGAGCGGGACATACACAAGTGGCGAGTGGCGCAGGCGTGGTGTCGGTGTGGCGTGGACGTTGCGTCGCCCGTTTCATATTTCATACAAAATGTATAGGAAGGACATGGGTAGAACATACACAAGAGGCGTGTTGCAGGCGAGGCGACGCGACGGTGCGGCGCGGGCGTTATGTGTATGTTCCGCGCCACGTCGATCCTACACTTTGTATGACCTATGAAACGGCGCAACGCCCAATCCACACCGTCGCAACGAACGCGCCACGCGCCACTTGTGTATGTCCTGCGGCTTACGAGATCGACGCCTGATTTCGCTGTTTGGTGGTTTTAATTAGCGTAGTGTCTAAGCGATTGCTTCGATCAGACATTAGAATGCTCACACTACGCTCAGCTTACTATGACGTCAATATTATATACAGGGTGGATTTTTGAGACGGGACAGGAAGGGTAACCTTAATCGTTGTAGTTACAAGAGAACGGTCTAAGGAGACTGTCCATAACTTTTTATTTATTTATTTATTAATAGGAGCACCAGCAGCTATAACAAATGGATAACAGTTGTTTATTTATTTATTAATAGGAGCACCAGCAGCTATAACAAATGGATAACAGTTGTTTATTTATTTATTTATTAATAGGAGCACCAGCAACTATAACAAATGGATAACAGTTGTTTATTTATTTATTAATAGGAGCACCAGCAGCTATAACAAATGGATAACAGTTGTTTAAGAAACATAGAGCCCATTTTTAGTTTCTCACGGGTAAAAACAGAAAAATACATTGAATTGTGGGAACTAGCGAATTAGAATATTAATAATGAATTGCAATTCTATCACTGTACTTGATGTTGTAACCGTTTCAGGCGTAAAAAAGGCATTTGGAAAGTTTCCAAATACTTTTTTTACATCTAAAACTAAATATTTGGCGTTACGATATTATTTAATGCATTTCATAATCAACATTTTAGTTCACTAGTTAGCCACATCTCATATTTCCATACAGTAATATTGCCAAATTAATTAAAACAGGTAAATATTTGACTGTTATTTGCGACGTTGCCCACTTTTCTGAAACGCTCATATCAAAAAACCCTTTGCTTTCTACATTTTCAGATACATCTCAAAACTCTTCAAAAACCGACTGGAATTAACCCAACATGGAAGACAGCAAAATAAAACAACCACATTTATCTTAAAGCAGCAAAAAATAATATGAAAATAAAATATTATTCGCTGGAGCAAGTTTTAAATGGCCTGGCGAAATTATGAGACGCCACTTTGGAGTCAAAGGGCGACTTAAGATAATTTTAGTCAAACGTGTCTCTTTGACTCTGAAATTAGTGGAAGGAATTATGAGATTTTATGGTGAAATAATGCTTTTGAAGATAGTTTTATTTAGGCTGTTTCGGTGACTTAATACGGGAATTGGCAACCAAATTTTAGGTATACCTACCTAGCAAGAAGTTAGTGCAAGGAATTATCAGATTTTATGGCAATGTATCTGATTTCTGAGTAATGTTTATGTGCCCATTGTATATTTTTTAGTGCTAGATAAGTTTTTTGTTATGTATGTTTGTGGTTTACAATTTTAGAGGTAGGTATGAGGAACACGGTGTTCACGGTGTCGTGTCTGGCGGGCAACTGCCCAACGATTGATGTCGGATAGTCTTATATTGGGTGACTGGTAATTAGTGGCCGATAGGTACTTAAACACGTGACTTTACTCATCATTATGAACAACTTTTAACATGGGACCAAACGTGAAATTGGGAAAAAAATGTCAGCTGCTCCCTACATTTTGACGAATTATGCAAACATAATAAATGTATAGAACAGCTGATTTTTTACCAGTCACCCTATATAATGTCATTCGCGCGGTAAACTAAGTGCGCGATGCAGGATTTGTGTGACGTCAGGATTTTGTGTGACATCTGCTCTTTGATGCGTAGTTCGTAAGTATGTGGCGATGTAGATGCCACACAATAAACTATACATAAATAACCTAACTAATAATATAAATGCGTACCTAAGTGAGTTTGTTTATTTGTTACGCTTTCACGCTAAAACGGCTGAACAGATTTAGATGATGTTTGGCACATGGTTAGACCATGATCTAGGTTAGCAGATAGAATACTTTTTATCCCTATATTCCCACGGGATAGAGTCTTATGCGGGTGAAACCGCAGGGTGCAGCTAGTAAAGTATATAAATATATATTTTTTTTTTAGAATATAGTTTTAAGCCGGATATTTCGGCTACATACATCGTCATCAATGTACCGTTTTCAGAAGATCGTGAAAGTGTTTTGACATCTTTATAGGCTGTTTTTAGGGGTTCGGTAGAAGCTGCACCTCTCTACTAATTACTATTAACATAAAATCCCACAGTTTTGTTCAAGCCACACAACTTAAGAAAAATAGACAAGATAACCATTAAAACAGTTTCTTTAATTGCAAAGTTGACTAAGTCGCCGCTCAAACTGGCTACGAACTAGTAATTATCTTGTAGAATACTTTAAGAATAAACTTCTGCGTAGGGCTGCCTATTTGCTGGTAAGAAAAGAAATTAATTAGTTACATATATGTGATCTTGTAAAAATTATTATTTGTGTGGATCTAATAGCCGCACGGGTTGATCCATCAGGTTAAGCTACGCTTGCCGCGATTCGTCCGTGGATGGGTGACCATCTTTACATACCGAGACTCCTCCGTGCCTCGGGAAGCAAGTTAAGCCGTTGGTCCCGGCTGTCATTTGTGGATCTTTGACAGTCTTTACGGATCGTCAGAAGTTCGAAAGTCTAATAACCAAGGGGTATCGTATTACCCAGTTACTGGGTTGTGGAGGTCAGATAAGCAGTCACTCAATGTTAAATACTGGTAATCAACAGAATCTGGTTAGACTGGAAGCCGACCCCAATATACATAGTTGGGAAAAGGGTAGGCAAATTAATCTTGTGTAAATGTTCTTAAATGTACTGTCTGATGATTACCTATAGCATGCTATTATAGATAGATAGTCCTGCTCTATGCGCAAGAGTGTGTCCAGCACCCTAATTGACACGATCAATTACAATCTAAATGATTTTGGAGGATATTGCTAATCTATTGTTTCATATTTACGAAAAATTTGTCTGCGCAACAACGTAAATAACGCAATGAATGTTGACGAACTGTCAAAATGAAAGCTATTGGTACTGCTAGTGTGATATGCAATTACCCCGCAAGAAAATACTACCACCATACCAATTTCTATCGCCAGTTAAGTAACATTGTGTTCTGATTTGAAGAGTATGGGCGCCAAAGATACTACAGACTCATGAGACTTACAATATAATCTCTACGATTCGCAGAACAAAACTCATAACAATGCTAGAATGTAGACAGAGGAAGAACGTAACTAACAAGAATTCATCAACAATTAAACCTGAACCTTTCATGGGACTTGAGAATGGGACTTGGAAAGATTGAGGTCATGTGTTTATTTATGGTCAGTCCCCCACACAATGACCCATTGAATTCAATAGACTACAGCCTGAAAAGGAATATAAACACATCTTTTCATTAAAAAAATCAACAAATATCGGAAGGCCACAGAAGAACAAAAACATATGCATAACAAGTTTACAATAGCTATAATATAAAGACATTATTCGAATGCAAATCAGAATAGCCAACACGAATTTGCATCGTTTGAAAAACGCACGAAACCGGTCATTTAATTAACAGAAACAATGACACTGGTTGCGCTAGCGCCGTGCGCCATCTTGAATTTTCGTCCAATCGCCGCGCTCGGGGCAAGGTCACGCGCAATGTCAAAACTGGCGCGTTGCTTCCTAGTAAATCGTATAGGCCAATGATTGTTACTATGATAGATAGGAGTTCGGCCATTTTGAATTTAGATATCTCGTTTTATCGCTACAGCGTGGGTGAGATAAGTTGAAATGATAAAAAGCTGCACTAAATGAGTTTTGATATGAAATAGTTTGTTAATATTATTGTTAGATGCATTTGCTTGTGTAATTTTATGTTCTCTGAGAATTTGAATTGAATACATATACTGAGTATGTAGCATTAGGACTTATTGTACTTTATTTCTTAAGTGTTTTATGAAGTATTTACTATTCAGTCATCTATACTAGACTTTATTGCAGTTTTTTAGTTATAACATCTCCCAAATTCATTCACAGACTTGGTTCTAACTTCAATGGAATGTTTTGTTATAAATTTTCAGAATATAACCTTGCATTGTTTTACGAATATAATGGAAACATGAATTATGTTCGTGAATATTATAGTTTATTTTTCACTAGCATTAAGTATTAATATATCTCGGGAAAATTATGTAAATAACAGTCTTAGAACAGAGACTCCTAAAACAGATGGGCATGCAAGTTACTTTGTGTCATTTATTTCATCACCACCTCTCAAAACGGTGACGGAAAACATCGTGAAGATATTCTAGTTATGCATGTCCTAGAACCAAAAATTCAAATACATGTTACCAACCCGCACTGGGCACGCGTGGTAGATTCCAGCCTACTTCTTCTCATAGAGAGGAGGCCTGTGTCCCCATCAGAGGCAACATAATTCAATTGGCATTTGACAAAAACACGCTTAAACCCATCAAATGCCTGCAAATTTTCCCAGGAAGGTGAGTACCTAACAAAATATTGTATAACCATATCGGGCACACCAACAAACGGGCATACCGCTAGTGAAAGCATAACCTCTGCCCTTAGAAACTACGCGTCGCCCAGTGAATCTGTAATATAATCTGTAATATCCGTAAGTGTATGAGCGTTTTTACTGCTGCAGTATTGAAATTGGTTACAGAATTTATGGGGTTAATTAATAGGTCCAAAAATGTATGGTTTTTTAAAGCTTACCTTGAATACACTAAACTACGAGTACTCTAAAGGCACTTTTCGAATATGGAATCATATCTTCTGGTCATGGTAGCAGGGAATTGAGGGTATTACAAGACTGAGAAGAATGGCGTGCAACGGAGGAGACCCACACTCAGTATTTTGAGGAAGTAGAGGTTAAAGAAGAGAGAGAAATGCTACTAAAGGGTCATGGAGTATGAGATCTTTTTAGAATCAAAATGTTAAGGTTCCTGTTTGAAAGTGACGCTGGGGACTCAGAAGTTGTGTGAAAATCGGTAGTCATGGTATGTGATGTGGAAGAACGAGGACGATAGTTTTCAGAATAAATGTTCAAGGAGGGAGAAAAGGAAGACCAAAGAAACAATGGACTGATTGTGTGAAAGATGGTATGGCCAGCAAACGGGTGAGCAGTGACAAGACGCCTGATAGACATGTAGAACAGCACATGCTGATGCTGCGGAGACACCACATTGATTGCGATAAGGGCAGGAGGATATTGGTAATGATGTTAAAGATCCTAACTATTCGGGCGTATTAAGAACCAAGACAACGGTTAATTTTAAATCAGTGTGTAACAAAAGTATACCACAAATTATAAACTAGACAAGAATTTCAAGCGTTTGGTCAGCACTATCTCTGAATACGAATTGGCACAAACTCGTTTAAAGATTAAGCCGGGACAACACCAGTTTACCCATGAAATGCAACCCGGTTACCGAGCCAGTGATGTGACACTGTCGATAAAAGGATGGTAATTAATGTAATAATGACACCGGTATTTTTAACGTAGGAGAAGGTCCCCTGGCGAACTCCCCTGCTGGAGTCAATCTAACTTTTGAGTCGGTGTTTCTGGTTATTACATGTGAAAGTTTGTTATCGAATAGTTCAATAATGATATAGTTATTATGAGTGATTTTATGCAAGGCAACATTCTTGATGATACAGAAATTGATTTAGTTTTTGTAGATTTGTCTTTTTTTTGGGTGGGTAATCATCAAATAACTTCTCCCGCTCTGGGCAGAGCGGGAGGGCGTGTCAGACTCTTACTGACTAAAACCTACCCGTGTTCCTTCAGTTGCTTTTACGGTGCCTGGGGCCACGGTAACCCTTTAGGACGTTCCCGCAACCCCGGCTAGATTTGTGTCTCAATATCCTGTCAGTCCAAAGTATTATTAGGTTTATCCCTTTACGTATTGTCAATAGAATAATACAACAGAAGATCGCGGAGAAAACCTGGATGAAACTTGCACATACCAAGGCAGCATAGCACAAAGGGAGGAGGGCTATACTCAACAATGTATGGAACAAGACTGGCAATAGTGATGGTGATAATGAATAGAAAATCTATTACCTACAAAAAAAAAACTATTATCACAGCAGGCCAAATGAGGGTCTAGTTTACTATACAATTCACCTCTGTCTACTCCTTTATGGCATACCTACAGGTGTGATGTTATGTTTGTATCGCTTCATTAATTTAAGTTTATAATACTAGTTAACAGCCACATCTTTCACCGTATTAAAACCTGCACAAATATCATAAATAACGTTAAAAGTAACCGTTACGAGCCGAAGCGGTTATTTTCTAAATTTTAATGATGCTGGTATTATCAAGTTATGATGGGTTAAGGGTCAAAGTAAAATAACTTTCTCCTAGGAGCTGTTAGTTTTAGCAACGAGGTGCCAATGTTTTCGAGTTTATAGAATGTTGAATATTTAATTATAATATGTGCTTAGGAACGGGTGCTTTCATTATTTGAGTTTCTTTTAGATTACCTACGAAAGAGTTTTTATTTTTTTAGAGATTGTATAAAAAATAATTAAGAAGGTATTTATATCAATATTCAAATAATGAAGAAGTTTTCAAATTTTCATTCATTTTAAAGAAAGGTTTACTGACGATGTATGACTGCAACAAAATAAAATAAAATAATTAAGATAAATAAAACTCAATTTTCGGGACGTTAAACTGTTGAAGATCAGACGGGGAAGATTTTTGGGACAATATTTAATTATAATAAAACATATTCACTCCAAAATTAAAAAGTTGATGTTATCGACTATTACCCATCCCTATTTATTTTAAATTGCGTTATATTACAATCAGAGTATACAGCTCGGTGCATTTCCTACAGCGCTGAAACTTTCAGTACGCCTGACAAAGAATTTTCAGTCCACTCACATACACGCCATTTCACCCCTTCCTTCTTCAAGAATAAAGACCAGTCTCCTTTGTACTATCTAAAGGTTTTCTATTTTGTTTTCGGATGCAACTTATTTGTGAAAACAGGAGTGAAAGAGATGGCTAGAGGGGTTTTTAGTGAGTGTGGAGAGGATAGAAATACTCTAAATTTACGAAGCCACAGGTGGTGTACCTCGGGTACAGGCACAGGAGGTCTTGGATCGACAATATTTTAATATTGGACTAGTTTCTACCCATTAGGCTTATCACCTTAAAAAATATTTTAACTAGATATGTCTCAGGCTATAGTTTACTTACTAGATTGCTATCCGAGCACCCCAAAGTGTTTCAATAACAGTTGTCACATCAGCCTCTTTGTTTATAAATAATCACCAATATACCCAGTTACTGGGTTTTGGAGGTCAGATAGGCAGTCGCTCCACGTAAAATTCTAGTATTCAGCTGCATCCGGTTAGACTGGAAGGTGACGCCAACATGCTAGGGAAAAGGCTAGGCAGATGATGGTGCCCAAATTATTACAAAATCCTACTTCATCCGATAATCGCATTTTTTTTTTCATTTATACCCCTGTGATATTATTAATAAGGTATAGGCATTTAAACTACTACCCTATACTATATTTTACTTTATAGGTTTAAGTTAGGATATTACATGTTCATGTTTATTATTTAAATAGTTTGTTGCTTGATTTTGTTTAAAAAATTTATCCAATGTACTATCGCGGACACGCATATCTGAACACCGTAAGTACTACCTATTCCTGGTTGCAGCGCTCGGCAACTAATACTAAAAGCTCGTGCAGACCAGTGCGACGCGACGACACGACACGAGAAGAACAATACAATTTCTAAGAAAACGTCACGGTATAACAATAGCTGGTGTTGCGTCGCGCTAGTCGGTATGAAGCTTAACGCTTAACTACAAAAAAAAGGGCGCGTTAAACACATGTGGTCAACTGGTCATCGTCTGCACGGGATTTTGTTTTCAAAGTGGTTAGAAATGCGTGACCGCGATGGTACATGTTTTTATTGTATTTATAAAACTTTACTCACCTATTAAATATTGTTACGCCCCCTCTTAACTTTCCTCCTCCAAATTCACAGTAATAGTTCAACAACTATCATAGCAAAAACAACTTCAAAACAAAAGAACAAAGTAAATACTTAAATATTCGAACCTATCGATCAACAATTCTAAGAACCCATATTGTCTATTTTCAACCCCATAATAACAGGGCAGCTAAAACAATAAAATGTTTTAACGAATCTCAAAGACATTCAAGTTTTGATAATTAAAAACTTAACTTGGACATGACAGCCGTTTACCAACATGACATATGGAAGTTCCCATGAAAAGTTCAGGCTATATAAAGGGCTAAGTGAATGGCTGTTTGCTGTCTCTAGTATTCGTAGAAATAACGTTGTCATTTCTATTTTCATTTTCGTTGTCCACGAGTCAGGTGTGCCAGATCTTTTAAATTTTTGAGAATTGTTTTTTCTAGTAACAGTCACAGTTCTGTCGCTCCATGTAAAATACTGGAATTCAGCTGCTTCCGGTTAGACTGGAAGCCGACCCCAACATAGTTGGAAAACGCTAGGAACATTGATTGATTGTTTTTTCTAGTAACAATGACTTATCTCCCTGTCAAAATTCATCAAATAATATTAATTCGTTGGTTAGTTTAGTCGTGACTAGGAAACTAAGAGAAACACTCACTCACTTTTCCATTCATTCAATAGTTGGCGATTTAGTCAACTGCATCCTTCAAGGGGGTGATTCTACCCGTCATACTAAACAACTTTCGCTATAAAACCCATAACCGACTCGTGAAAAATAATATCCTGTAACAGTAGACAGACGATTTCGTAGAAAATAATATGTTTTTTTTTCAATCATCCCCTTGTACTTATGAAACGTCAGAAGCTTGGTGCACGGTTCCAATTGGTCGTTTCTTATGAAGAAGAGCCGGCAAGAAACTCCAAGGATTACACTTTTAAAAATAATTGGCTTTTACAATGTTTTGTTTTCTTCTTTCATCATCTCAGTGTTCACGACCATCCTAATCATAATCATCTTTCGCACTTTTGTGCTATGTATAAGTTATATGCAAGATCATAACATTCGCCGTAACCTACTTCATATCTCTTTCCTCATATGCCAAAGAACCATAACGGTAAAATCTGTAAACATTTATGACAGAGGCAGCTACTGTCTATTCTAGAATAAAATGCATTCAAAGCGATACCTTCTGTATTTACAGAGAGCACGAAATATTTCCACCGTATGTACTCGTAACTAGCTGATAAAGGCATGATTGCAATTGATTAATAAAAGCATATCCGTATATATATAATTATCACTTGCTTCAGAAACGGTGAAGGAAAACATCAAGAAGAAACCGCATGCCTGAGAGATATTTCTCGACTAGGGCATGATATTCGGATATCCGGATATCCGAATTATCCGGATATCCGTCGAAAATATTATCCGAATATAATTTGTTTTACTATCCGGATAAAACGGATAATACGGATAGTTACTTTTGTTCCATTTTCCTTTTGATAATATAACATTTAACGTTGTGTTTTAAAATTGGTATTCGTAATCGTGACAATTAATGCTATATCTTCAAAAATCCATCTAATGACACAATTAGTATGTAGATTCATCAAATCATCATAGAGAAAATTTTAAAGTGCTTTTGCACAGAGCTCGAGTTCAGTTGACGACAGCGGTGGTGATGACGTAGCACTCAGTGGTTAGGTGGTTACAAGCAGCAGAAACTGAAATATCATTTACTTTAACAGAGAAAATAAGCAAAGAGATCGAAAGGACTCTGCAGGTTGACCATCAACAGTGAATGCTTTGACAAGCATGGCATTTTCTTTAAAGGCATTGGCAAGAATGATGGCTTTGATTAGTAGTGTTGTTTTCAAGATTCATCTCGGTATTGTGTCTTGCTTGACGAGATCTTAGAGAACCAAAATAGAGTTCCTGTTAAATGCAACATAAAGAAAAGGTTAGGTTTAATTGCTACACTTGAATAAGCTGTTTTGGTAACCAAGCCAAAATCAGATTGATATGGGAAGTAGGAATTTGGAGCAGAGGCCTCATCATGATTCTCTGCATTCATGATTTGCTTTCCTGCCTGGACCATAAAACCCAATCCGGAAAGTCCTCTTTAGGAATATCCAAAATTTCACATATAATTATGTCCAACGGAAGATAGGACTGCACAATCGCGATAACGAGAACTGACCCGAAACGCACAGAAGATAGTTCATATTCAGGGAATCGATGAAAGTACATGTCATTCGCGGCTACTAGTTTGTGCTGATCCAACTTATACATCAGATACTTTTACATCTAGCAATGTCAGTGGTGTGATTTTGACTCATTTATTACCAAGCACTACTTTGTAAGACTTCCAGTCTTCATCTAATGTGCTTTCAATTGTTCTAGCCATCTTCACAAAGATAGCATTTGACCAGCTCACGATCTATAACACCATTGGTAGATAACCCGTGGATGATAGCTTTTCTGGTATCTGTCAATGACAGATCGGACAGATTTTGGTTTTAGTGCGAACTGAAGTACTTTAGTATACGATTGTTGGACAGTTTTTGTAATAAAAATGTCGATTGTAAACTAATATAAGTTTCATTTACCTCTTTTACAGTGGTATCCAAAATATCCATATTATCCGGATATATTCGAATAGTTGTCTGGCATTATCCGAAATATCCGAATAGTAAAATGGGCGGATAATTGCATGCCCTATTCTCGACGGCATCTGAAGTCAAGTCAGACGCCCAAAAAAACTCTGACACCAGGCTAGTCACTAACCTAACCACAATAGACGATGTATATCTAGTAACTTAATCCGCTTAACCGTTCTTAAAGAGTTAGAGAACCCTGTAAGAAATCGACACGTGTTTCGCCTCTCAACGAGGCATCCTCAGGACGACGATTGACCTGTTGCGAACTCGGACACGAAGTGTTATCAACGCGAGCCGAACGCAAAAACAAACGCTTTGTTTTTGCGTGAGGCGAAACACGTGTCGATTTCTTACAGGGTTCTCTAACTCTTTAAGAACGGTTAAGCGGATTAAGTTACTAGATATACATCGTCTATTGTGTTTTATGATGGATTTCCGCAAGGTCACGCCTGAGTCAATTCACTAACTAACCTAACCACACGAAAAATAAAGAAGAAGGCATGTTTTTTTAAATTATAAGAGTAAACCTAGACAGTGAAGAAACTCCTCAAGAAGACCCAGTAAAACATGCACAATGTTATCATATAGAAGAAGCAAATTGTAGTGATGACTTAGTAAAGAAGACGCTTTTTAATGCAGACCATGAATTGGCAAAGTTAAGGTCTGGAATGAGTCTGGCTTGATAGAACGTCGATCTTCGTGGGGTAGCTGATAATGAATGGATAAGAGTGACTAAGAATTCAGACAAATATTATGCAAATGGAGAACCTAATGGTCCAGCAGTTGATAGCCATGATGAAGATACCTAAAAAAGCTATAACATTTTTAGTCAAATTCAAGCCCAAATCAAAACAGTGACAAATAAAACGGCTCTAAAAACACGTCCTATGCACCACGCTGTTATAAGATACAGTTTAAATATTACAATAACATTTATGTATATTATTGCATGATATTTGCATCAGACCTACATATTTGTGACCTAGAATACGATATCCTATGTATCAGACGTTTTGAATTTTATTGATCTAGATTTGTACCTTGCAGTCGCAGTAAATTGCTGCCTGCAGAATTTTTTGTGCGAATTATTGTTTCATAATTTTATGTTACTGCAAAATTCATGCAAGGTCTTTAAATGTTACTACGAACGGCCCTAGATCTTTGAAATTGTATTTTTCTTGGGTATTTTCCTCTATATATTCTAGCTCTTCACTTTTGTTTTGTCTTTACGTTGAACTACATAGCTTTGTATTGTTAAATTCAGCATTAGACAAAAATTAGCATCGCTCTTTGCTACGTGTTTTTTTAAACCATTTAGTTGATTAATAAATTCGATACCGCTTTTTTTATGATTACCAGTAAATCGTAGTAATAATAATAAAGTATCATAGAGAGGTGACCTCTTGAGTCTGTCATTTGTTATTCTTTGAAAAATAACTTCTCTCTTTATTTCATTAATAGACGTATATACGTATATATACGGATGACCGCATATACAAAACAAAAGGTTACAGGTACAAGGTATACAATTGAACAATCTCACAATATTTCAACATCAAAACCTATTTGCGAGTCCCTAGCACAAGAACTTATAACTAAAATAGATAAAAATAGATAATAACAAACCTCTAAACGATATAATAACTAGCATAAAAGTCGAACATAATTCTATATTCGATCGAGTATTCAGTTTTTATGAGCCGACTGTCATGGGAATAGGGGCAAGTGCTGAATTCATCAAGCAATTTTTGCATGCCTTTAATGTTTCTAGTTTTTTTGTAAAAGCAACTTGCATAATAAATGTGAATGTTCATGGAAATTGTTGCTTGTTATGGGAAAATTTGGACGTATTTTTATTACCTAGTGATTAACTTCGTAACTGCTTAACAGGGTTTTTTTTTATCAAGAGGGTATGAAAATGTCACCTTCATAGAAATTCTATATATGCTTAAATTAGACAAAATTTGCTATCGCTTTCAAAGCGCTTTGTAGTTTTGGTGCGACTTTCAACAGGGCTGACATTAACTTTTAACTTATGTCTGTTCCATATATATTTTTGAATTTTGTAACTTGGCAAAGTTTTCGCTTATTGGAAGTGAGTTTGCACGTGTAAATTTAGTGCAAAAATAAATTGTCTCTTTTAGTGCATGTCATAATATTATTCTATGGTTGCCTTATATTTTTGAATATATGTTAAGAAAAACAAGCGAAAACGAATTTTACAAATCTACGATTCTTGCCAAGTTACGTGCCGGCGAGTATAATAGAATCAAGAATGTCAATGTCTCGACCCTGTGGTTTTTATTTCATCACCGTGATCATATTAACCAAAAGACGTCCACTGCTGGACAAAAGCCTTGCCCATCACAAGTTTTTGTTTAACGAAAACAAAAGAACAATGCAAAACTTGTGGTCTCCAAAATAGATACAATGAATAATGCAAGAAATATATAAAAAAGACAAGGTTTTTTTTATTCAGTGTCTTAATGAATTACGTACTTATTGTACTTGATTGCAATTAACAATTGAAAGGATATCAATCTGTCAACTGTTGTTAATTAATTGCTGAATACTCTTTTTTGTTGGATTTTGTAACATTATACTCCTGTTTAAATACGCCAATTATTTACCGATAATTTTAATGAATCATATCATTTATTTTTATTTTTATAAACTCATCAATATACAAGGAGTCACTTACTCTCGATAGCAACTTGATGACCTAATATTCTTGCTACAGCACGTTCTATTCTAATAAATAGTTCATGCTGACACAAGAGAAGAAGATGAATGTATTGAAACGGAGCCTGCATTAGTAAAGAAATAAAGTAGGACACTCAGTCTAACTGGAGTCCCGATCTACGTTGGAAGGCTGGTAGCAGCTGGATTAAAGAGCTGATGATCAAGTTCAATAGCGTACAAATGGAAAGGCTTATGTCCAGCTTGCTATATGGTGGTGATGATGATGTAGTATGCAGTGATAGATAAACTGTGAGACTACCAAGTCATAGGTCTCGAGTTCGAACCCAAGGCACGCACCTCTGACTTTTCGGATTCATGTGCGTATTGCATAATTATCACTAGCTTCAAAAACGATAACGGAAAACATCGTGAGGATTTCCTTACGATGTTTTCTGTTATCGTTTTTGAAAAATATCTCTCAGGCAAATGCCTGAGAGATATTTTTCGACAACATGTGACACCAGGCTAGTCAGTAACCACACGAAAAGAAGATGATGTAGTAGTAGTTAAGAAATGAGGCAGAAAGAGTTTCATCGAAGAATTACAAAATGACTCATCGTCGTCATTTTTCTTGCCCTCGAACCAATTTATTTGTGTTCGGCGCATCATATATGTTTTTCTTCCATACTTCTCTATTAGTCGTCATCTCGGTAGTCACCCCCTTTCTATCCATATCATCTTCCACACAGTCCATCCATCGTTTCTTAGGTCTTCCCCTACTGTTATAGCCAACCACATTCAAACTCAAAACTTTCCTCATGACATTTTCCTCATTCTTCCGAATCACATGCCCAAAAATGACAAAATTACTATGACTATGGTTATTTCTATGAATGTAAGTTATTCCTCTACCCAAGGCAGCCGTACGACTGCCGCAACTGATACGTCCTTCAAACCCTATGTCAGCCATATGGCCGACGCAGGTACACGCGGCTTTAATCACTATTTTTACTGCTAAATAATGACTAATATCGTATGTGGGCTGTTTCTCTCTATAGCCTGACGGATATTCTCGTCAATTAGAAATAACATACCAAAAAATGACGGGTAACACCGAAAAATTCTGAAAAGTGTCAAAGGTGACGTAAAGCGCGCGTCAACGTCAAACACGTTCTACTGCCCTGGAACGGTAGAACGTGTTTTTATCGTAACAACTGAGAGGTTAGGAAAACCGTCAAGATAGGCAACATAAGTATTGAAATAGATTGTAATTGTATGTGAAACAAACAGAGCAAGCAACCTTGACGCAAACATTGGAGAAATGGTAATGGGGTAAAACTAGGTCTACCTAATTAAATTTCAATGACGAGGCGTGAGCCAGACGTTTTGAGCGTGAAACACGTTTCGTTGTGTACCTATTTAGAAAACTGAATTAGGTAAACGGTTGAGAAGTGTGTTTTTGAAACAATAACGACATTTGTGTCTGTATATTGTTAGCCAAAGGTTGAATATTCAAGTGATTTTGGAGATGAATTCAGATAAAGCTCTTAGTTTAACGTGCTGTGTGCTATTCGCTATGTGCTATTTTAAAGTGCTAACGTGTTTATTAATTGAGAAAGATGCAGGATGATGATAAAAGCTAGAGTTAGCTGGAGTGGTCTGGCTCTGTAACAGAAATTGCAAAGAAAACTTCTCTATAAAATGAGTGTCTCACAGACTAGTTTTCGATTGATAGAAAACATAATACTATAAAGGTCTCATACCTCTATAGTATTATGATTTTTGAACTGGGTGTAATGTTCACTCATCCTCCTTTTGAGTGGTCTGCCCGACGATTGATGTCGGGACGTTGTATACATACCTATATGTATACTAGTCGCGCTGTGAACTCTGCTTGCGTGATTCAGGATTTTGCGTGTTGTCAGTGTGATGTGTGGTTTGCATGTGGCACAATACTTACCAAAATATAAGAGTTTAAATAATTATAGTTATACTCTAGTGCATAAGATATACGACTCGATAATTAAGTCAAAAAGCTTTTCAATTTCCAAAATTGAGTACTTAAATCTTGAGACAACTGCAGGATACCATGTTGTCTGAATTGGTTTCAGTGCACAAGCACCCAATAAAAAAATCTCTTAACATCCACAATACCCTGCAGGTGTACACTAACTGTTGCTCCTCGCTTCCGTAGCTACATCTACACATAGAGATGGAAGTACACGTTAAAAACAGTCGTATTGTATTGATTTTGTTCGATCCGGAGCAGCCAGGCTCGCCTAAAGACTGCGTCGACTGTGCTAAGATCTGGTGTTTGTAGACTTGCAGAGGTAAATGCACTCTGCATTGTTTTCGTGATAGTTTTGGAGGAGTGGAGTTTTGTTTGATAGTTCGGTGTTAGTTGTGACATTATTCGTCTTCTTTTTAGCGTGTCGATGGCAATTTAAATGGACTCGGCTCAGAATTTGGCTTCGTGTTTGGCGCCATCATTAGCGTCCTGCAACGTGCAGCTGACAGAACGCGCAGGACATGATATTAAGAGCGTTTACGCTGAAAGTTGGCAACGTCGCAAAAAGCTGTCAAATATTTACCTGTTTTGATTAATTTGGCAATATTACTGTATGGAAATAAGAAATGTGGCTAACTAAGTACCTACCTAGAATATTGATTATGAAACGCAATAATGAATATCTTTAATACGAAATATTTAGTTTTAGATGTCAAAAATGTGTTTGGAAACTTTTCAAATCTCTTTTTTACACCTAAAACGGTTACAACATCAAATTCAGTGTTATAATTGCAATTCATAATTGATATTCTAGGTACTTAGTTATCCACATTTCTTATTTCCATTCAGTAATACTGCCAAATTAATCGAAACAGGTAAATATTTGACAGCTATTTGCGACGTTGCCAACTTTCAGCGTAAACGCTCTTAAGTGTCTCATTGTTATTGGTCAGGATGAAAAACTTTTGACAAGTAAGTAATTATTTCGTGGCTCAGACTGGTGTTGACGATTTTTAAATGTAAAGTAAGATCTCTGACGAGAAATGGAGAAATAAACTGAAAAGTTAAAAGTTAGTGCCAGATTCTGTTTTGGTAAATTCTGTCTTAGATGTCTTGTTTTGAAGTTTATAGAGCTGTTATTGTATTTCTTCCTGTTAGCAGTGCCTGGACCGGCCTTTTGGGAAGGTAAAGGTCGTTTTTATTCAAAATGTCAACAACTACGTGCCTGATTTAAAGGAGCCAAAATATATATCATGACTCTGACAAGGAATGTTGTCTGGGGAAAAAACACTCAGTCCGTCAGTCAGATAATAAAAAAATATCAGACACGTATTTTTGGCGTTACCATATTAATATAAAATTACTAAGATAAAACGCATTAAAGTTGAAGGGGAGTGGGGGTCGCTACGTCACAAGTAAGTACTAAATCTACATACTCTTAATAATCTACCTGAGGACCAAAATATTTTTTTTTGTTGTCAACCCTATTTTAGTGTGAGTGGTTGTTATTAGACAAGCTTCTGTTTCTGCGTTCTCGGGTTCAGTTACCACCGCTGTCTTAGCTCCCTTAGCTGTCCTAAAACAGCTACCTCCTATCTTCTATACATCACCAACAAATTAAGTTCACCAATCCATTCATCAAGTATGGCGATTGTGGTCAAAACTTTATGGTAATCCCTTCTCTAATAGCCTACATGTAATGAACTGACCAGAACGTGTCCGAAAGCCGTGGAATCGGAAATATTTGACCGATATGGAATGCATAATACTTGACGTCATCCATTCATACTCCCACGCATGTAGGCGATCTATTTCTGGAAACAAACTATGTGTTCTAATCGAAGGGCTATTAAACGGCCGAGCGGGGCTATTCTTAGTTGTTAATAGGTCAAATATTTTCGTTAGTGGGCTATAAAAATCTTTTAGACTTTTTACTATGATGCTAAAGGTCAAAGACTGAGGAGCTCATGGCTATGGCAAGCCGCATGGATCGATCCATCAGGTTAAGCCCGCTTGCCGGGGTTGTTCAGTAGATGGGTGACCATCTTCACATACCGAGACTCCTCCATGCCTCGGAAAGCACGTTAAGTCGTTGATCCCAGCTGTTATTCGTGGATCTTTGACAGTCGTTACGAGTCGTCAGAAGCCCGAAAGTCTGACCAGTTACTGGGTTGTGGATGTCAGATAGGCAGTCGCTCCATGTAAAATACTGGTATTCAGCTGCATCCGGATCCGGTTAGACTGGAAGCCAGCCCCAAGATAGTTCGGAAAAGGCTAGGAAGATTGATTGACTGATTGAAGGTCAAAGGCCTCTTCTCATACTGAGATGGACCGAGCATTGATCACATGCTTATCACGATTTGACGATTTGACTGTATAGGTTTTCTCACGATGTTTCCTATAACTACTCAAAATCAATGGGGATCTTCGTAGAATATACCAAAATATGAAATCAAGAAAAAGATATTTCTTTATGAGGTAGATAGGTACAATATAGGCTCTTTCTAAAGCATACCGTACCGGAAGATGTATAGCTTTGGAAGGCTTCCCACACGGTGGACCGGTGAACTTGTGAAGGCCGCAGGAATCCGCTGGATGCGGGAAGCACAGAACCGGTCGAAGTGACGGTGCTTGGGGGAGGCCTATGGCCAATAGTGGACGTCTTTTGTCTGAAATGATGATGATGATGATGAAAACCATACCTTAGCACTGCCAAAGCAAGTCCTTACCTAGGTAAGCAAATTGGAAAAAAAAAATTGCAATGCGATTTTGAAGTGAAAACTTCATTAGGCGCGTTGAGCACTTTTTGCGTGAACAAGAGTCATGGAACTGCGTCATCGTCACCTAACGATCGAACGAAAGACTTCAACGCGAGAATAAAAAAGTTACTTAGTTTTCACTTCTATCGACAGTCCCCAAAGACTGCCCGATTTTTTTTTTCACGTTAGCTACAACTAGAATATTGTCCGTGTATTAAAATCACAACTGTCATTCTTGACAGTTGTACGAAAATGGCTAAAACACGGCAAATAATTGACGTAGTGCATCAATTTGATAAAAAATGTGTCCCCTGTTTATTAGCTCTTACAAAATCGTACCTTAGCACTGATAAGTAATCTTTTTAATGAGAAAACGCAACAAGAAACACGAAAGATTGAGAAAATTTTAAAATTTCGTTCTATTGTCTAGCAACCAACGTTTAAAAAGGGTGGGCGCTGTGTCGTCGAAAGTGGGGCGAATAAAATCAATAGGGGGTGCAGGGGTGCACTAAGTGAGTGAAACAGATCGGCCGGACGAATGTCGGACGGTTCAAAATCGGACACTGAACGCCGGACGGTTGGTTTTCTTTGTTAGATTGTGTTTTGTTTTTAAGAATGAGGTGTCGTGGGGGGTGTTGTTATTTTTGGCTTAGAAAAGGTTTTCAAAAAAAGTGATGGCCATAAAGAGTTCGGGGCTAAGCTAATTTATAATTTCTTGTTGAGCTTAGTAGTTTTGAAGCCTTTGCAGGAAAAAATTATGATAAAATGTTTTTTTTTTTTTTAATTTTGACTGATTCCTTATTTTAATTAAAAAGTTACAAGAAGCTTAGAATTAAAGCATAGAGATTTCCTTAAATTGATGTTGATAAAAATGTCCTGTGGTTTGGTCTGATTAAATTTTCACTGAAAAGCCATTAGCGGTTGAAAAAATGCTGGCAATATATAAATAAAATCTGTCAAGTGCGAGTCGGACTCGCACACGAAGGGTTCCATACCATGTCGTACAAGATTTAACACTATGAATTTTTGTAATACTTTCGTAAAGGTAACAACAGAGGCGCTATAAAAAAACAAAGATTTGTAAAGAAATTGTCTAATTTTAATGAAAAAATGTTGTTGTGTTAAAATATACTTGTAGGAGTATATTTCATTTATTTTAAGAGAAAAATATTAAATTTACTTTATCCAGTAACATGCATTAACTAAAGTCAAAGTTATTTATTTGCTACTAACATAGTATTAGTAGGTATAAATAGGTATATATGGTAGGTAAGCAGGTAGATATGTAGGGTAGGTAGGGTAGGTTAGGTACCTACCTACCCGCTGGTAAGAACGGTAGGGTAGGTAGGTAGGTTAGGTAATTAGGTAGAAATAGGTAATTAGGAAAGGTAGATGCGCCGTAGAAAAGTACTTAGTGTTAACCGTGCGAAGCCAGGCCGGGTAAAGCTAGTTACTTATAAATAAAAGGATTTCTCTTGCTACATCAGACTATATTGTACAAAATAGAATGTAAGTAACGCCAAATTTTAATTATAACTGTGCGTTTGCACTGGCGAAACATTCACAACAAAACATGTCGGAATCTCTATTTTCTGTCAATTTTTCATACAATGTTTGACAGGAACTAGAGATTGCAACATGTTTTGTCGTGATGTTTCGCCAGTGCAAACGCACGGGTCAATACAGGTATTTATTTACGTTATTTTTGATAGTCATACAGAAATCTATTATTTCTTACTTATTATTTTTACACATCCCATCGGACTATGAGAGTGAGGGAAGAGAGAGTGCACTCGTGTCTGCGCACACACTTGTGCACTATAATATCTCCCGCGCCGAAGGCCAGTCTCCGTTGAGATTGGCCGCCGTGACCGAATATTTTTACACCAATAATTTTTCTCAATATGAAATTGTATCCACAACGGTTAAGGTAACTGAATAGTACACTGTATGTGCCAGCATTCATTTCAATGTTACTGAATATATTGTCTATTGGAGTGTAGTTTTACATGAGGTACACACATCAACACCGTCTAGGGATACTTTGAAAAAAGTCGATAAAGTTCTTAAACTCAAAAAATACTGGCCGGTTTTAAAATCTTGTGAAGAAAGTTTATTTTGTAGACCTTTTTGGATGATCGAAATTTAAATGATCGAAATAGTATATGCTGCCATGATAGTAGGTACTTACTAATTCCATGTCATTACTCCGACTATTAAATAGTTATCTGTGGAATTTATATCGCATAATATTAGCATGAAATACAAAATGATTACTTTAAGTTACAGAAAATCGCCCATATTATATAAAATACGTTATGAATCGGCGTTTTTAGTATTTGTTGATTATAAACAGTATATGTTACATGATACACACAAGTTTCAAATTCCTAATTTGTTTAGTTGTTGAGATAGAGCTCGTACAAAAATGGTCTAAAACAGACAGCTTCTACGGCCCCCTAATTCATCATTTTTGAAGATAAAATCAAATAAAAATTATATTTATTCTCTACTCAATGAGCTCTAGAAAATGATACCCCACATGCCAGGGTCAGATTATTTTTTTTTCAAAATTTAATTTTATTGTATGGCGACCCCCCTTTAATTTTTAATTTTATTATTTGTTGCTCTTGCGGCAATAGAAATGCTCAATCTGTGAAATTTTCAACTGCCTACTTATTACGGTTCATGAGATAGAGCTCGCTGACAGACAGACGGACAGCGGAGGCTTATGAATAGGGTTCCGTTTGTCACCCTTCGGGTACGGAACCCTAAAAAAGGAAGACAAGACAGAAAAGAAAGAAAAGAAGGAAAAGAAAGAAAAGAAAAAAGAAAGAAAAGAAAGAAAAGAAAAAGAAAGAAAAGAAAGAAAGAAAGAAAGAAAGAAAGAAAGAAAGAAAGAAAAGAAAATAAAGAAAATAAAGAAAATAAAGAAAATAAAGAAAATAAAGAAAATAAAGAAAATAAAGAAAATAAAGAAAACAAAGAAAACAAAGCAAAGATTAAAAAGAAAGAAAAATTGTTTATTCTGCGCATACAAAATGCACATTACAAAAAAAAAAATAACAAAATACACACATACATAGTAGCCAAAAGCCTCATATTCAACCAATATAAGTTTAACAATATGCATGCATATGCAACAGCATACACCCAAATATTAATTAAATTAGAACCTCGTTAAATACTGTTATGCTACATTATATACATGCAGCATTTTAAACAAGAGGAAATAAGTACATCATTGAATAGTCACCATATTAGGACCTACCGGAAGTAAAGTACAACGAAACTGTGAACTTAGATTGAAGTCAAACTAAGTTCACAGTTTCGTCCTTGACAGTAATTCTGTTTAACTTCGTCCCAACATGGTGTTATGTAAGCATAAAATGACGTATAATGTTATAGGCGATGATCCAATCAATTATTTACTAGAACATTTACAAATCAATAAAATATTTCAGCCTGTGTTTTCTAATTGGGTAGACAGAAGTGTATTAAGTACCCACATTTCACCAATTATGTTACAATTAATACTACAACTATGTAATAGGGGCGAGCCTATTGCTGGAATCTGGCACTAATATAGAATCCAAGCATCATCAGCCCATAATGTTCCCACTGCTGGGACAAAGGCCTCCTCTCTTCGAGAGCGAGTGGGTTGTAATCTACCACGCGGGCCCAGTGCGTGTTGGTAGATGTCACAATATGTCTTCGTATTTTTGGTTCTAGGACATGCCGGTTTGAGAGCAGTGGTAATGAAATGACTTACATGATTTAAAGCACCTTCTTGGATTCGAACTCAAGACCAACAACTCGTCAGTCGGGGCCGTTACCACTGGGCCACCAATGCTCCTAATGTCAGAATCTAAGCGGCTTCTTAGAATTTCGTAATGGAAGAACCCAATAACACTTTGCCCAACCCAGGAGGATCCAATCCCAGGACTAGACGCTCAGTAGACAGCCCTGCTACCTTGAGCCAAAATTGTTACCAAAGCAGGAACAATATTCTCTTAATTATTATTAATAGGTAGGAGGAGCTCGTGGCTATGTAATAACAAGCCGCACTGGTCGATCCATCAGGTTAAGCTACGCTTGCCGGGGTTGGTCAGTGGATGGGTGACCATCTTTACATACCGAGACTCCTCCGTGCCTCGGAAAGCACGATAAGCCGTTGGTCCCGGCTGTCATTCGTGGATCCTTGACAGTCGTTACAAGTCGTCAGAAGCCCGAAAGTCTGACTCCAGTCTTACCAAGGGGTATCGTATTACCCAGATATTGGGTTGTGGAGGTCAGATAGGCAGTCGCTCCATGTAAAATACTGGTATTCAGCTGCATCCGGTTAGACTGGAAGCCGACCCCAACATAGTTGGGAAAAGGCTAGGCAGATTGATTATTATTAATAGGTAGGTTTGGTCGTGCCGATACAAGACCAGGGAGCCAAGTCTGCTATTTTTAAATATTCATCATTACGTCAGATTATGCGGTCGGTTCGTGGATGGGTGACCATTTACGTTGACAAAGTTTGCACTGAAAGCAAAGCTAAATTGGTTGCAGAATTTGTCTTACGACGATATATTTTACTGATCACCTCATGAATACCTTTCTCAAAACAGACACCTGTAAATATCGAGTCACTTCAACCTGATTGCATTTAGTTACCATATTCAATTTTTGTGAGGAACTCTGGCTCCTGAGATACAAGTATATTTATAATTAGTTCGGGAGCCAGCTGTTCTACCTGATTTTGACATCCACTTGTACAATCATGTTTAGTGTTTAACTAACCATGTGTTTATTTGGGGTCTCCCTTGTTTCATCTAAAAGAAATTGACAAATTATCACTTCCCAAACATTTTTCTGCATAATTTCATTTGCCAAATTATTACTTAGCAAATAAACTCTTCACAAATAATTGTAACGCAAACCTAATGTTTGGCAAGTGAACGTTTAAACAATAACTTGCTTACCAACTAGTACTTTTACCAATTTTAATTTAGTCAAATATTTCAGTTGGTATAACATATTTTACGCAAAATAAAATAAGCTAAATACTTAATTTCGCTAGTTTTCAATTTACGAAATAAATTCGATACGATGTGGGTGTAGTAGGGTGGGGAAACACCATGGGACACCTTAAGGGCATTGTCCTTGACCTTGATGTTATTGACATCTAGGTCAATAACATCAACGTCAAGGTCAAAATTCTGAAAGTCAAGATCCTCAGGAGCAGTAAACAGGTCAATATCATGATTTGCTTGCTTCAAGTATGCAGCATGCAAGCAGGCATGCAGCGTGCAAGCAGGCATGCAGCATGCAAGCAGGCATGCAGCGTGCAAGCAGGCATGCAGCATGCAAGCAGGCATGCAGCGTGCAAGCAGGCATGCAGCATGCAAGCAGGCAAGCAGCATGCAAATAAACATGCAAGCACGCATGCAACATGCAAGCAGGCATGCAACATGCAGCAAGCATTGTTTCTGTCACGGCTCCGGCGCTGCGGGGTTTGGGCGGCTCCACGCGAGCTTATTATCGCAGATGGTTTTAACGCTCACCACCGCAGCTTCGGCTTGCTGACCGGCTTCGCCGGCCAGCCTCAGCCGCGGCGGCGGGCCTTCAAACCACCTGCTCCTCAGCTCGCGGGCCGCCTCGCCCCTCCGCGCCTACGCGAGTTTAAATTACACTCTAGGGGTGGGGCAGACAAGACTACGTGGAGTCGGTTTTGCAGCGAGTCGTTTCTGTGTATTTGTTTTACGACAAACAGTTGGTCGGAGACAAAAATTACCAAGACGCTTTTAGCCTTACATAAACTTACAAAGAAGTACGCAAATAACATCGCCTAAAAATGATTATATTAAAATAAAAGCGCATTTTTTTATTATATAATTACCAAAAAATCTTAATTTTGTCTTTATATTTTTTGTCAAAACAAATCAATTGACTAAACGTTTATTGTCTAAAGATAGTTTGCTGTAATAAATCATATGATTAAAGATCAAATGCCTTAATGACATTTATCCTTGGTAATAGTCTGCCAAGTAAAAATTTGACACAATGAAAATGTGCGTACTAAAATCATTCCAAATATTGCATTGGTATAAAAAAAGGTTGCAAAAATTTGTTTGGATAATGAAAATTTGTCAAAATCCTTTAGGCAAAACGGGGGGATCCCGTTTATTTGTGTACAATAGATTATTATTTATTTATTTTATTTATCCATGAGACCACGAAAAGCATGTTAAGCCGTTGGTCCCGGCTGTCATTCATAGATCCTTGACAGTCGTTACGGGTCGGCAGAAGCCCAAACAACCAGTCCCATCAAGAAGTGTCACCCAGTGACTGGGTTGTGGAGGACAGATAGACAGTCGCTCCATGTAAAATACTGATATACAGCTGGATCCGGTTAGACTGGAAGCCGACCCCAACATAATTGAAAAGTCTAACCAGACTGAGTGATGTCAGTATATGACAACCATACCAAGGCAATGTCATTACCATTACTTATGCTTAACACGTTCAGTGCCGGGAACCCTCCTGGAGGGTTCACCTAGTCGCATATGGGATGCCGGGAGCCCTCACGGAGGGCTCATTTTAAATGTAGGTTTTTCTTAGCAAATACAGCATTATAAACCGTGAAAATAAAATCAGATGTATATTTTAACAAGATTTATTAGCATATACGTTGGTTTTCAAATCAACGACTTAGATTATTTTTGAATTTTTTGTTCACGGTTACAAATATTCACTAAAGATTTAAAAGGTTGGAAACTACTTATAGCGGACAAGACCCCCAGAAAACACTATTTGACTTCGTTTTACAGTGTATAATGACACGGTTTTAAACCTAATGCCGTTGACCATCCGCGATGGTTAACTTTAGCGCAAACGTAATGCCGGGAACCCTCCTGGAGGGTCCACTTGCAAAATGTATGGCGGCATAGCGTATGAGCTCGACGAAAATGGGTGGAGTCGAAAGTGTTAAAGTTCGTAATTTCCTAAATATGACGGACCCAACTTATGACTGAGTTGTATGTCGTGAGTTCGAACCTAAGCAGGCGCTTTACTTTGTGTAAATATTTTTCAATTTTCACCACCACTGCTCTCAAAACGGTGAAGGAAAGCATCGTGAGGAAACCGGCATATTCTAGAACCAAACCATTCGAAGACATGTGACATCTACCAACCCGCGCTGGACCCGCGTGGTAGATTACAGCCCACTCCCTCTCACAGAGAAAAGGCCTGTGTCCCAGTAGTGGGAACATTAACAGGCTGATTATGATTATGACATGCAGTGGTCAAAAGAAATGTCAAAATAATTAAAGAAGATCTAAAGTCAGACAGCATCAAAATTCTCCACGGCTTCAAATAAGATTGATCAAAATGTTATCATCTCAAATCAGTTTCCACGTGGCGAAGAATATTATAGTGTTATGTGTAAGCAAACGGCAATATGTGTTACATGTGCAGCGTTTGCGAAGCCCGTCTGAATCAACAAGTATGAATCTACTGCCGGGCTTGAGCTATAGTCCGGCCGGTATGAAGTTTTGATTGAGTTTCTCGAGTGTTTTGTCGAGTTTGGAGAAATGATGTTTTAAAAGTCGTAACAGTTTTTTGTTAACTTATGTAATTAGGTAAACTGCAATTCGTTGCAATAGAATTGGCAGTTACACATAATATCAAGCAATTACTCACATCAAATCCTGAGAAATGTCATACCTACTCTTATCCTCCTTGAGTCTGTCAATTTAATGTTGCTTTACCCGCTGCTGCTCGTCGTAATTCCATATTTGTACAGTATATCTTATATATAGTTCTAGTATTGTTAACCGACTTCTAAAAAATGGAGGACGTTATAAATTCAAATTTGTTTTTTTGTACGTATCACGTTAACTTGAAGGTTCAAGTTTCTGGAGAAAGGTTTTTTATTAAAACCCTGGGTAGTACCTACATAATATATAGTACTTTCAAGGGTATCAATACATTATGCACTTCAAACTAAACTAAATCACAACTGACTGAACGATAAAAAAACCTCGAGAAAAATCGTATAAAACTTAAGAGTTTGATAATCTGAAATTACAAACTCACAGACACACACAGTGAGTAATCGTTGTCATATATTTTCTGTATCAGAAAGAGGCCTTTGGCTTACTTTGGGAAATAATAAAAACAATATTAATATAGAAAAATTATAACCGGTGATTCTTGAGACTTTCCGACTATCACACAACAAACTTAAACATCTTCAACTCAAAACATCCGACTTCCCGCACTATGAATACAGCCCATCACCCTTGGTTGGCGCTACTCGCACACATGCTCATACAAACTCACACATACATCACAATATTGGATTTTGTTTATGCAAAATGGCTTCACGTCCTATACCCTTTAACTGCTAATCAAATTATGAATACTAATTAGTTCCAGGTTTAGGATTAAAGTGTATTAGGTTTGTAGCTACTGAAGTGTTGATTAGGGAGGATTTGTAATCAAGTATCTACTTATTAAATCATACAAAAGAGGTTCCACGTGTGGCTATAAATAGACAGTCACCTCTGCAATATTTTTACTCGTAATTTTTTTCAGGTTGTGGCAGTATTCTGATTTTTTATGGGTTTCCATGGAGTTTCCTAAAATTGAATGATGATAAAATGACTTTATTTTCTGTAAATATGTTTGAAAACTTTTACACGTCAATAATATTTTAAACACCAGATAAGGTAGCCACTAAAAAGGAAGAAGAAGAAGAGAAGAAGAAAGAGAAGAGAAAGTCTCTTGAAGAGAGATTTTCTGCGATTGGCCCTAGTCGTGGCAACACGTCGTGTCCGGGTTCGCAACGAGTCGATCGTCATCCTGAGGATGCCTCGTTGAGAGGTGAAACACGTGTTGATTTCTTAGTTTATGATTAGAGTTCGGGTTCTTTATGATTCTTTAAGAACAGTTAAGCGGATTAGGTTACTATATAAACGTCGTCTATTGTATTTATTTATGTATTTGCTCTCATGCACATAAGCACATTACACATTTTAAAAACATTATTATTGTCGGTTTTTGTACATGAACCCAGTCAGGGCACTGCAAAACACAATGTTGATTTGCTAATATGAGTTAGTGAACAAAATTTACACACACCGATACCGAATACCGTAATAACAGCCACACGGGTCGATCGATCAGGTTAAACTACGCTGGTCGCAGTCAGTCCGTGAATGGGTCACCATTTTAACATATCAAGACCCCTCCGTGTCTCGGAAAGCACGTTAATCCGTTGGTCCCGGCTGTCATTTGTGGATCTTTGACAGTCGTTACGGGTCGTCAAAAGCCCGAAAGTTTGACAACCAGTCTTACCGAGGGGTATCGTGTTAAAGAGTTACTGGGTTGTGGAGTTCAAATAGGCAGTCGCTCCATATAAAATACTGGTATTCAGCTGCATCCGGTTAGACTGGAAGCAGACCCCAACATAGTTAGGAAAAGACTTAGCAGATTAATTTTTGTTTCTTAACCGGAAGTTAGTAAAACATGCCATCATTATGTGCATCTTCAACGTTTGGGTGCGGTTATCAATCGTAGGTATTCATAGATAACCCTACGTATGTAAGTGTATATAGATCATAGGATATGCCCTACAAGGTTACAGTAGGATATCCTACAGGACGTTAGTTTCAGAGATAAAACGGTTCATGTGCAGATAAGATAATACTCATTTCAGTTTCAAAAGGGAATTGGGGAGAGTCATCATGGCAGGATATTATAGGGACTCAATTTATGGTTAGAATTTTTAACAGGAATGCGTCATCACCGTTGATAATTCTTTATGTTGTTCGACATCTCATCATCATTTGTAGGTATTTACAAGGCAGATACGAGTGCAAACGCCGAGAAGGGATGGTCTAGGAGTTATAGTGACATTATTGGAGATGTTCTTCAGAAAGGTCAGGTGCTTAGTACTCGCAACCGGCGTGCGTGTATGACCAGATATATGAACGTAAACGAGGCAAAGTTAAAGTAAAATACTTATAATTAAATTTCAATTAGGCACATAAAAGGTCCTTTTGAAAGTCAAAGATTTACAAAAAAAAAAAATTGATTCTAGTCGTCCCTACCAAAAGGTAGTTTTCGTATGGAGAAGAATGGGCAAGAAACTCCACCGTTACTCTTTCGTCCACGCAAAAAGAGTATGCACGGATCGCATCTCAATCTGCCTACCTGACCTCCACAACCCAGTTACTGAGTAACATGATACCTCTTAGTACTGGTTGTCAGACTTTTTGGACTTCCGTCTACCCGTAGTGACTGTCAAATATCCACGAAATACAGCCACGACCAACGCCATAACGTGCTTTTGCTGAAGTCTCGCTGTGAAGATCTACCAATGACCGTAGTTCTACACCTATTTTAATTAAATTCCACCATCTTTTTCCACTTCCTCAAAATCCCATGGCAAAACGGTGCAAAAGGTGAACAATTAGAATGACATCAGCTGACAAATGTTTCACAGGACGTGGATTCATAACACCTATTATTATAAATCATTTTGCTGCCAATAGCCTTATAGGCTTCTCAAGCAGTGGTAGATTTTAAAAACAAATGCTTTTGTCATTATGACCTTCGGAAAATAGAGAATAGGTCATGTTTTCATAGCTATTCGAACCTAGTCCAATAAATGATGGGTACCCAATGAGATTTTTCTAGAAAACTTGATATTTGCGTGAATGTTTTTAACTTCCTTGTATTGTGTTGGGTTATTTTGTTCTATGTCGTCATTTGTTTTGAAAGAGTTTAAGACTTTGTAATGTCACATTACATTAAGTGTGTTTTGACTGCCCCGTTGGTCTCGTGGTGTGGGATCCTGGGTTCGATTCCCGGGTCGGGCAAACGTGTGATTGGGTTTTTCCGTTAGGAATTTCTTAGTAACAGTCGAGTCGAGAGTTTGAAAGTTGGCGGTGTGATACCCCCGTGTCTCGGAATGCATGTTAAGCCGTTGGTCCTGCGCCTGATCTCTCTCCCGTCGAGACGGATTGCCGTCCCATCGAACTATGAGAATGAAGGAAGAAAGAGTGCACTTGTGTCTGCGCACACACTTGTGCACTATAATATCTCCCGCGCCGAAGGCTGATTCCGTTGAGATTGGCCGCTGTGGCCGAAATACGGTCTAGAGGGGTTTTTCACATTATGTGTGTTTCAGAAGGCTATAAGTCACCCAAAGGGCGATGGGCAATGGAGAGGGCTATGCTTGGAGTTTCCCTACGTGATCGTATCGGATAGCCTGATTGTTGAGGAAGGTTTTAGGCTATGTAACCTCAGGCTGTGACCCTTAAAAGCCGAGTTTAAAGAAAAAAAGCCAGAAAGAACGCAAAGCGAAAACGATGTAATAGCGCGGGCGGGCGATGCGATGCGACTGGTTAGTTTGGGGGCCGAAATTTCACGCCGCCGAAGACGTGGGCAGACGCTAAGTAGTTATTTATCAATTGAATGAGAGGCCAGCTTAGGAATACGTATAGCGCAGTACTTTCAACAGTTTGAAAACAAAATTCCGTGAACGCAATGACCACATCTGTTATCATCCCGGTTCTATAGCGGCCGAGAGCTGCAAGCAGAAATTGTCTTTACGGTGTATAGATATGAACTTCTTCGATGGTATTACGGGCTACCGCACATGCATGCCATTCATCATTATCAGCCGAAAGACGTCCACTGCTGGACATAGGCCTCCCCCAAGCACCAACACTTCAACCGACTCTGTACTTCACGCATCCAGAGGTTTCCTGCGGCCATTACAAGGTCATCGGTCCATCTTGTGGGAGGCCTTCTAACGCTACGTCTTCCGGTACGCGGTCGCCACTCCAGAACCTTTCGGCCCCATCGGCCGTCTGTTCTGCGAGCAATGTGCCCAGTCCACTGGCACTTAAGTTTGACAATTCTTCGGGCTATGTCAGTTACCTTGGTTCTCCTGCGGTTCTCATCATTTCTGATTCAATCACGTAGAGACACTCCAAGCATAGCCCTCTGCATTGCCCTTTGGGTGACTTTCAGCTTTCTGATAAGGCCTATTACATAACATGCATGTAATGCGTGCTAAAGGACCGAAATATCCGAATTAAGGAAAGCAAATATGCAACAAGGATAAATAGAATCAAATGAGTACCTAAACAATATCCTAAAATTAAATTCCACGCACATACAACAGGTGTGTCAGCCTAAAATAATAATATTTTCGACCGCATATGAAAAATAACATCTATTTCGAATTATCAACATATTATTTTTCCCTATAGTATGGACATAGAAACCTAATGAATTACGTCATGAACAATAACTAGATAATACAAATAATAAAGGTTGGTCGACTATTCACGTAACCAGCTAGAGCTGGCCTATTTGTTGGCCAAAGAATCAGCATTTCCATACAACGTGGCCTTTTGGGCACTTCCTCTTGACAGCGAGGCAGACGATTTTGTTTACCTATATGATTCTTTCCCGTCCTTTTTATATAAGGTCAAGTTAAAATAAATGGACAAACTTTTTGAAATCATTCAGACGGAGACCACCAAAATAAGAACAATGGTAAAAAAATAAATAATTGAAAAACGCATTAGAAACTTACCAGAAAAAAATCATAATAATATAACGAAAATTCACAAAATTTGGTTACCGAACGCCATGTATTATGTTAGGTCAAAATAAAATCACTAAGTGTTTATACAATGTCCATTTGTAATCCTACTAATATTATAAACGCCAAATTTCGTGAGAATGGATGGATGTTTGTTACTCTTTCACGCAAAAACTACTGAACGGATTTGGATGAAATTTGGCGCACAGATAGTTTATAACCTAGAATACCATATAAAATACTCTTTGTCCTAATATTCCCACAGGATCTAGACTTATACGGGTGAAACCGCGGGACGCTGCTAGTTTTAAAATTTTTATCTTATACACTCGGTTGGTACTCGAATAAATAATGCAGGTAAGTCTATAGATATAATGCATAGTATTTGCAATTCGTCTAGACTGCATTTTGACTAGGTCGAGGTTTTGTCTAGGTCGTTGCAATGCTACTGGAATTCAAATAATAACGAAAACTTGGTGTAATTTCATGAAAATGTGTGTGTTATAACAAGAAGAAATCACAACATTTCGCATTATTTTGTACCTTCTACTTTTAACTTTGTCTATGGAAAAGGTAGGTATTTCTGTACACTACGCATTGTTTTAGTCAATGACAAGGAAAAATCATGAAAAAATAATAATTAAGAGGTATGTCCACCGTGTGTGTTCCAAAAATATTTAATCCATTAAGGAAAATATTTACTTCAAAATTCAATTTAAATAAAACATAAAGAAGACTGCCACGTTGGTCTAATGGTCGCTACTACTGAGCATGGGGTCCTGAGTTCAATTCCCGGGTCGAGCAAAGTGTTATTGGGTTTTTCCATCTAGAATTTCGCAGTAGCAGCCCGGGGTCTGGATGTTCGCCCTGTTGAGGGCAATAGCCGCTATTACATGGAACTTAAACATTACTGGCGAAATGTAGGTGTACCTACTGCTTATACAGCCGTGCTACTGAAATACATGTTTTTAACTGAAATTCAGTTGTTTGGGTTTAGTTAGGTTGTGCATTGTCAGTGTAAAAATAATTTGCAGTAAAAATTCCTGTCACAGAGCCAGCACAGATACAATTCTAGCAATTTCTGAGTGTGCAACTATAGGAAAAATATTGCAATATTCAAAATTGCTGATTCAATTTAACCGAATATTGAACACTTACGCATTGCCCGGCATAGTGACACACTTAATTATTTGTGGTTATAGCCAAATTGTCGAACTTTGAATAGGTACATTAACAATGTACTTTAGTTTTGTGTTTAAAAGGAAATTAATGACGCATTTACTGATTAAATTAACCGCAACAGCCAAGTCTTTGAATTTTCGGTAAGTTGGTTCAACAATGCTTTTGTATGTTTGAATAGGTACCTATGAATTTGGACGGCAATGGGGCTGGTGGCTAAATTACAACAGCCGCACAGGTCGAAGGTTAAGTCACAGTATAAAAACTTACAGTAGGACATCGCCTTTGATCTCGTTGTGCACCGGCAACGTGTAGGCATTGTCGCGACAGCTAGCAGTTCGGGAACGCACTTAGCCCGTCTCGCCCCTCACGCCCCGCAGCGTAAGCAGTTCGGGAGCCGTCTCGCCCCGCACGATTGCTCTGTCTAGACGTCTTTGTCGGACGACTGTATGATGTTTAGACTGTGGTTAAGCTGTGCCTGCCGCGGTCGATCCGTGGATGGTGGACTCCTCCGTACCGCAGAAAGCACGTTAAGCCGTTTATCCCGGCTGTTATTCGTAGATCTTTGACAGTCGTTACGGGTCGTCACGTCGTCAGATGCCCAAAAGTCTGACAACCAGTCTTACCAAGGGGTACTGCGTTGCCCAGTCACCGGTTTGTGGAGTCGCTCTATGTAAAACACGGGTATTCAGCTGCATCCGGGTAGACTAGAAACTGACGACCCCAGCATAAGTAGGGAAAAGACTAGGCAGATTGATTGAATGTGACGGCAATAAGGGAAGAGAAAGGCCAAAGATACGACGGATAGGTCTACTATGTTGGGGTCAGCTTCCAGTCTAACCGGAGCTGAATACCTACCAGCATTTAACGATGGCGGTTGAGTGATGAATATTGACATGTCGACGAATAGAGATGACTATGGAAGGAGACATTTGGCTATGATAGAAGAAGAGGAAGATGATGATTCCTTAAACTCAGCTAGGTATAAAGTACCTATTATAATTTTATATTTTATAGAACGAATAAGTCGTGAAGTCGTGAATTCGTGACATACGAAAAATCTGAGTCAAAGGAGTAGGGATAATGACAATTTTTTTTTTTTGTCCTTCAGGTAGATTTGAAATAAATATTGGAGACGTATTTTTTAGTAAGGCAAATTATGTATCCTAGTCTTAAGCAATCTCAAATTTCTCGGCCTATCTGGGTAGAGCATTATTATTATTTTCTTTTTTTACGGAATCGAAAGATTACGGCCACAGATATATATATCTGTGATTACGGCAATACTTTGAGTTAAAATGTGGCATGACGTCACTCTCTGGTAGATTTTATATTGATTTGTGACGTAGCGACCCCCCACTGAACTTAATGCGTTTTATCTACAGCATTTTTTATTAGTATGATAAAGCAAAAAATACGTGTCAATTTTCTTGAAGTGAAAGCTTCTTTAGCGGCGTTGTGCACTTTTTTTTGGGATGAATGAATGAATGAATGAATTGCCCCGATCCCAGCGTGGTTTAACCAGACTCGATAAATCGAATGAACCCCAAGATTTGCACTAGCCCATGAAGTCTCATGTTGCATGGGACTTCATGGGCATCTTCATCTTCTTGTGCACTTTTTTTTGGGACGGGTTTAAAAGTTTTAAACTCGCGTCAAGACACGTGACCTGATCGAACATTCGTAAGACGGCTTGTACTGACAGCAAGCCACATAAATTCCTGACATTTTCGTTAGATGGCGTTACTTAGTTTTCACTTCTATCAGCAGTAACCAAAGACTGCCCCGCATATTTTTTTTTATTATCTGACTAAATTACTTAATAGTTATTTTTTTCCTGTCAACATCCCAATTCCTACCTATTAATATTTTCACACGCTAAGATCTAACGAAAATATTTGAGCAACTAAATATGTAGAACTATGTAACAAAAAGTGCGGTGTAGTATTGCGCATGATCATCTAATTGTTATACAGGTTGTAGACTGCATGTAGGTAAACTGTAGACTAATATTGTTGCCTGGGTTTGTCTTTCTTTTAAAATAATATGGACTAAAAATAATTGTACCTAGGTTAAGGTACAAGTCCGCAGCCGACTGCAGTCAGCCGACGACGTGTAGGCATTGTCGCGACAGCTAGCAGATCGGGAGCGCGCTTCCTCCGTCTCGCCCCTCACGCCCCGCAGCGTAAGCAATTCGGGAGCCGTCTCGCCCCGCACGATTGCTCTGTCTGTCTAGACGTCTTCGTCGGACGACTGTATGATGTTTAGACTGTGCAAGTAGTGTCGCAGCGATACGTCACGCCATTAAAAAGCAAAAAGAGACGAGTGGAGTTAATAATTTGGGTAGTTTTAAGTATGAATGGGAATAGACATGAAAATGGGAGACCAAAGAATGTATGGAAGGATTGTATGAAAGATGATTATCTTGCTAGCAAGGAAGTAAATACTAAAATGACGGTTGATTGAAGACAAAGACGTAGTAGGTACTGCGCCGAACCGAAATAAATTGTAATTTGGGCAGGACGATAATAATTATGATGATAACCGAATATAGAATGGTAAAAAAAAACTTTACAAAACAGTGAAGCTATTGGCCTGCATCTCACCTGATGGTAAGTGATGATCAGGCCGAAGGTAGTAGCGAGCTTCACCCGGAATCCTCAACCACAGAGGAACTGGCTATTTTACCTCTAACTGCCGAAACACAACAATGCTATTAACATTGTTGTTATGGCGACAGACTTAGACAAGATGGTGGTAGCTAGCCAGGCGGACTTAGAACAAGCCCTACCACGAACCAAACCAAGCAGAACATTTTGTCCCCACTGGGAATAGAATCCTGAGACAGGTGGCTGTGCGGGCCTGCGGACGGAGAGCAATGGGCAGCTCGCCGTCCGATAAGGACCAGGCCCGGGTCGACGGCGCGTCGTGTTCGACGCGCGCCTCAAAGAGTTGTCAGCGAAATTGACGGAGTCCGCTAGGGCCGATGCCTACCGGCGTTGCGGGAAGTCCTAAGGGGAAACCGTGGCCCCTAGCTAGGCAAGGGAAGGAACACGGGTGAGTTTTAGTCAGTAAGAGTCTGACACGCCCTTCCGCTCCACCCAGAGCGGGAGAAGTCATTTGATGATTTACCACCAAGAAAAAAAAAAAAGACAGGTGGCTGTTACAGACAGACAGTTTGACCTATAGTTTTTTTTATAATATTTTCTACAGACATTAGAAGTTCATTATTCTAGCAACACAAACTGTCGTTTTAGCCGTAATATCTGATTGCATGCGAAATATTTTAGTATTGTTTTCACACGCTAGTTTGTGCCAATTGGCGATATTTGATATTTAGGACGAGACGAGATTTTTGTTTATAATTTTATAGGTTTATGTTGGTTAGTTTAGGTGTAAATTGCTAGTAGGTACCTACTAGTACTAGTAGCTTATTGTTCTTGTGAGTAATCAATTTTAATTTAGGTCATTTTTTTATTGACTTTTTTATCTTGTTTAGATACTGTCAATAATAAGAAAATACTTAGGAAAATGTGGGTGTAATATACCTATTAACCCTGTAATATGCTAAACCTTCAGGTATTACCGGCTCAATGTATTGTTACTTAAAAAAAAGGTAATTATATAGGTACATAGATACTTACATCTCGACTTCATGCTAAGGAACTTACTAAGCTTTTAAGCGAATTTACTTTCGTAATTAATAAATATTCGTAACTAATTAATTATTTACATATTGATTCGTTATTTGGCCAAAGAATTAGCAGTGTCCTTTTATTTTTGTATTTATTTTTAAAATTAGTTAATTAGTCTTTTAATTAAGTACTTAGTGCAAATAGTTAGTGGAGCTAAAATTTGTAAAATAAGTGCAAAATAAAAAATAAAGTCTCGAGCAGACCAGCGCGACCTGCACGACGCGACGGCGCGACGCGACACGAACAATACAAATTCTAAGAAAACTTCACGGTATAACAATAGCCGGTGTCGCGTCGCCTACCACCTTCGAAAAAATATTCAGTAGGTACCAACACAATCGTTTTTAAATTATTCTATGAAAGGCAGTGTCCCAAATCAGGCAGTTCAAGCCAGAATTACATCGAAATACTATGTAATAGGTATTAGATAACCATGATTCTAACACGTGTCCTTTCAATCTAGGCACGAAATATAATAGCCTATCGCCCGGCCTAGGAATGGACACAAGGTCTAGGATCTAGGTCGACTGGTTTCGGCACCAACTATGACTTATAGACAGTGTGACAGACAGGACGATTTGCTGTCTAGCAGGGTAAAGGTGACTTCTCATATAGAGAAGGAATGAGCGTTTATCATCCCCAGACTTGCTTCAGTCCAGGGGGTCAAGTATACTAATTTGCAAACCTCACAATGGTCTCCGATGGTGAGTTTTTGACAGATTTTGTATAGCAAATCTGTCAAAAACTTACCATCGAGAGACCTTTGTGACGTTTGTAAATTAGTAGACTTGGCCCCCTGGTTCCTTAAGAAGGTAAGTCAGTGGTTTGTTGAGTTGGCAATGCGAATTCTTTAACAAATTAAAACATATTGATATTATATTTTTTATTACATTTACTATGTTTTTCTTTTCTTTAAATAAAATATTTTAAGTTTTTTTTTAACCTCCGTGCCATAACGACTTTTAGAAAAAATACTAAGTACAGACCAGCTCATCAAGTTACTACAATCTGTCAAATTTCTGTAATAGATTTTCAACTTTATCGCTAAAGAATAAGGTTCAATGTTGATTGGGAGAATTTGACAGATTGGAGTAGGTTAATGTGCTGGCGTCTGTACATAGCATCATGTCAGTATTACCCGAAGGGGTAAGCGGAGCTGATAGAACTTCCCCGGTTATAAATCCCATATAATAGAGGGGAAGCCTTGTACCATTCACGGCGTGAATACAACCAGTCTATAGGCTGCTATTAAAAACGTCTTTCACGACTCAGGCGTGACTTTGCAGTAATCCATTATAAAATACAAATCGGACACGACGTGTTGCCACGTCAAGCACGTCACACTGCGTTCGGCGCTTGACGTGGCAACACGCCGTGTCCGGGTTCGCAAAAGGCAATCGTCATCCTGAGGATGCCTCGCTGAGAAGTGAAACACGTGTCGATTTCTTACAGGGTTCTTTATGACTCTTTAAGAACATTTAAGCGGATTAGGTTACCTACTAAATATACGTCGTCTATTTTTTTTTCTTAACTTCTTCCTTGAAAAACCCATACTGACCAACCAAGGTTGATAAAAGTTCATAGAGATGATTCTCAAAGACCATAATCATAATAACATCGAGTTATTATTTAATTTTATTCTCTGAATCTAGAAACAAATTATATTAGCCTATCGCTTAGTCTAGAATGGACACAAGGTCTAGAATCTAGGTCAACCAGTTTCGGTGTTGAGCTGAGCAAGTAGGCACTAACGAGCGGTCAGCGTGTTTTTGGTAAGGTTTTGTTTTGTTTAACTAGGTAATTAATTTAAATAAAATGCAATATAATTTTAATAATCATGTTCACTGTATTCTACGTATTGGAGAGTAAAGGTCATCGCCCATTATAACAGCACCGCTCCACCACGGCAGTGGGGCACCGGCTCGAAAAATCTAGTCGTCAACGCGCCGTAAGCAAGGCTACGGCTAGTCGCCAACGCGCCGGAAGCAAGGCGACGGCTAGCCGCCAACGCGCCGTAAGCAAGGCGACCGCTCGCTGCCGGCACGCCACCGGCGAGGGATCAGTTTATTGTTTATTCACAAGCAAGGCATCACCGTGTGGCCGGCGAGGCGTCACCGCGCTTACGGCGAGGCGTCACCCCGCGGACGATGAGGTGCCAGCAAGCGGGCACCTCGCTTGAAGCGCGCTGTCGGCCCGACGTGTGACGGTTCGCGGGCCGCTCACTGCCTGCGAGCCGTCCACTATTTTGTATAGCCATCGTAAAATAGACTTTAATGCGTTTGACTTAAAGTCCTAACTTGATTGACAAGTTATTTGCCGTGTCGGAGCCGTGCTGCTATAATGAGCGATGACCTTAAAGGTCATCGCCCATTATAACAGCACCGCTCCAGCACGGCAGTGTCCCGGCACCGGCTCGAAAAATCTAGTCGTCAACGCGCTGTAAGCAAGGCTACGGCTAGTCGTCAACGCGCCGTAAGCAAGGCTACGGCTAGTCGTCAACGCGCCGTAAGCAAGGCGACCGCTCGCTGCCGGCACGCCACTGGCAAGGGAACAGTTTGTTGTTTATTCACAAGCAAGGCGTCACCGTGTGGCCGGCGAGGCGTCACCGCGCTTACGGCGAGGCGTCACCCCGCGGACGGTGAGGTGCCACCGCGCTTACGGCGAAGCGTCACACCGCGGACGGTGAGGCGCCGGCGAGCGGGCGCTCGCTTAAAGCGCGCTGTCGGCCCGACGGGTGACGGCTCGCGGGCCGCTCGTTGCCGGCGAGCCGTCCACTATTTTGTTTAGCCATCGTAAAATAGACTTTAATACATTTGACTTGAAGTCCTAACTTGATTGACAAGTTATTTGCCGTGTCGGAGGTGTGCTGCTATAATGAGCGATGACCTTTAGTTGCTAAGCCGGGCTAATGCTTACTCTGCTAAAACTCTAGACTTACTGCTACCTACCTTTTTTTATGAAAATTATCATGGATCTAGTCGAGACTAGATTTCACTTCAGTCATATATGGCTGAAGGTGAAAAACACGGTGAAAATCGTGAGGAAACCAGGACCTAGAACTAACAATTCGAAGACATGTGACGTCTCCCAACCCGCACTGGGCCAACGTAGATTACAGCCCACTCCCTCTCGAAGTGAGGGGGCCTATGTCCCAGCAGTGGGAACATTTTAGGCTGATTATGGTATGACTAAAATCGACATAAGCCACTACGGATCGCAGGTTCAATTCTATAAGGTATACAAAAAAAATCTATAGCTCCATAGGTAGGTATTTAGTATTACCTGTACATTTAGAGACACTACACTGTTGCACGTAAAAAATATTAATAGGTACAGAGTGTTCAGACATGTAGATATTATTTACGTGCGAAGTGTTTTTATGTGTGATTTGTGTCAGTAAAACCATAGTTTAAATAAGTAACAGTATTCTAGCTTCGAAATCTCAGTGTATATCAGTACGCAACAGTATCGAGTGCGCGGCAGTTACGCATAGACGCAGTAGGTTTATCTACCGAGCGGCCGTAGGTCATTATTTCAAGGGCATTGCCGAGATATAATACTGCTACTTTTTTATTCTGAGGTAAAACACATTCAAAACACAGGGAAAAAATACAAAGGTAGGGCAAACCTCTGTTAAAAGTAAAAACTAAACTAATAATTTTCTGATAACTAACGGCCGAACCCAATAACTTATCTATCACCGTTTGGGTATACTGGAGATAGAAAAACCTATCTATCTATGATTTTAACGTTCCAATAATCTGTCAGAAACAAGGAATCTTATGGAATGTGACACAATGACAGATATAATTATTCTGTCTACCTTTAATAGCGATCTGTTTTTTACAGACAACAGGTTATTGGGTTCAGCCGTAAACCAACAATATTATAAACAAGACTGCTTTCAGGACTTCAGTTATTTATGAGTATTCACAATCATATATGTAGGTATAATTTACGAAGGGAAAGTAAGCAGCTGAAACTAAACCATAGTTAGGTATACCCTTTCGCTGTAAGAACTTCATTTTATTTACTTCAAGGAAATATTTCTTTGAAGGACAGACAAAGGAATAGCATAGCATTTTAAATGATTGATAGGCAATAATTTGAAAGCAAAAAACGGCAGATTCTTTTTTGAGATGCCAAAATCCAAAAGGGTCATCTGTGGGAAAATTTTAATTGTTATAAAAATATAAACATAAGTATTATGTCGTATCTCTATGTTTTTAACCGTGTGTACGTAAATAATAAAACAAATAAATAAATAAAAATAAATATTATAATAATTATGCCCGCGCATGTATGTACGGGGTAATCTCAGGAACTATGAGTCTGACTTGAAAAAAAAAAAATTTGTATTGGGTAGCCCAGTTTTTGAGGAAGCTTATAAGCTATGTAACATCAGGCTATGACCCTTAGGAGCCGAGCGAGAAGAAAAAAAGTCAGAAAGAACGCTAAGCGAAAACGAAGCAGGCGGATAGGATGCGATGCGTTGAGTCGGGGGAAGCGAAATATCACGAGGACGAAGGCATAAGCTAGTCTTTTATAAAAGTTTATCTTGGACAATACTGACTTTGGAAAAACATCGTTAGGAAACATGGTAGTTAATATAAGTCTGAAACCGCCAATCCGTCTTGAGCAAGCGTGGTGATCAATGCTCGTGCCTTCTCTGTATGAGAAGAGGCCTTTGGGACTATAATAGGGTGGTATTATAATAACATTTTGATGAATACCCATGATGTCAAAACCGACATAACAATATCGGATTTCTGTCAAACATACCAAGGCTATATCAGCTCTAAAATAACTTCAAAATTATGATTATGAGCACAACTAACATTTTGCCAAAGCCAAAATCACGAAAGCACACAAAAATACTGTAAACTAGGTAAATGCTTACTTTTCTTCTGCACGCCACATCGCTATTACTTGCTAAAATGGTATCGCTGAAAATGCTGGGTTCCGCGTTTTTGGAACTAATTTAACGAACCTGCACCAAAACCTAGATTCCAAAGCTTTGCAGTTTCGTTCTTAATATAGATCTCCAATAAAACTCTAGAAGAATGTATTTAACCAGCCTCTGTCCATATCAGTGGATTTTTTTTTTTGCTAATAAAGTCACAGTTCGGAATTTTAGCAACGCTGAAAGTTTGGTAGTCAATCTAGCTTCTTTTGTGTGAGTCTGGCTGCGTAAAAACTGCATTGCCACGACCTTTCATCAGCAATAAGTACTTTAGCCAAGCAACTTCATTTAGGCAGCCCACTAGGAATTCTCTTAATCATCACCATCGCAGGCAAAAGTCGTCCATTGTTGGACATAAGCTTCCTCTAGACAACGCCACAACTTACTGGTCTGTGCTGCCGCATCCACAACCTTCACTAGATCATCGGTTTACTTCGTGGGGGCCACAACAGCCACAGAAAAAGGCCAAATTTAAAAAAATCATTATCATTTCTCAACTTCGTTAGGGTCGTCTTCCAGTCTGCCCGGATGCAGCAGAATACTAGTATTTTACATGGAGCGACTGCGTATCTGACATCCACAACCCAGTTCTTAGGTAACACGCTACCCCTTGGCAAGACTGGCTGTCCGACTTTTGGGCTTCTGTCAAAGACATATGAATGACAGCCGGGGCAGCCAACTGCTTAACGTGCTTTCCGAGGTACGGAGGGATCTCGGTATGTAATGGATGATCACCCATCGAAGGTTCGACCTCGGCCAGCGTAGCTTAACCTTAGAGATCACCCCGTGTGACTGTTTTTATTTAGCCTCGAGCCATAAAAGAAAATGTTCAATCGACCTAAATAGAAGAGAAGCCTCATCAAAACGGATCCCTAACCTCCAAAATGGAGCAAAAAAATCCAGGTTTCAATAGCATTCCCACTTACAGAGGCCACGACACAACACCGCTTCTCGTTTTTCGTCAATACCTCGTTGTTTTTCGCCGTTGACTTACTTGTTTTTCTCGCTTTAGCCCGTCGGTGGCTACCGGGCGCCCGGACGGCGCGGCTTTCAGTTTTTTCCACGAATTTTACTCGCCAAAAGTGGGTAGGTTGCGATTTACGAAAAAAAAGTTGTGCTTAGAATGGAATGGAGAGGTCGTTGATAAAATTGTGTGTATTATTTTCGGCAATGTTATTTAGCGATATTGCAGTCGCAGTACATGTTTTTCTCAATAAAACTGTGGAGCCTTGCCGTGGTTAAAAATATTCCCTTGTGAAGATGAGTTGGTAGCGTACCTTAATTAGGTACGCATAGGTACATTCACATGAGTTTTCTTCTCATATGGGTGCTTCATCATCATCATCATCTGCCTAGCCTTTTCCCAACTATGCTGGGGTTGGCTTCCAGTCTAACCAGATGCAGCTGAATACCAGTATTTTACATGGAGTGACTGCCTATCTGATCTCCACACCTTGGTAAGACAGGTTGTCAGACTTTTGAGCGTCTTACTACCCGTAACGACTGCCAAAGATCTACAAATGACAGCCGGGACCAACTGTTTAACGTGGTTTCCGAGGCACGGAGGGATCTTGGTATGTAAAGAGGGTCACCCAACCAGGGACCAACTGCGGCAACCGTATGATACTGATTGATGGATCCGTGCAGCTATGATTACTTAGCCACACCCTCCCCCCTCTCATATGCTTCTCCTATTTTAATGCACACAACAACATAGGAACTGAAAGAAGCTGGCATTGAACCTATTGATAAAGGTTCTATTCAAGGTTTGCTTTCTAACATAAGCACATTACTTAACCACTTGAATGTGAAGTTTTGATCAGTTAGATTTAGATTGTGGATTATCATTTAACACTTGCTTAAGAGCGGCCAACCCGCCATACTTTTCATACAAACGCTCGTACGTGATTATGGCGATGTAACACATCTTTCTTTAAAAAAATTAAACTAATATGTTTCTTGTGCATAATACCTAGGTTTCCATGAGCGCAAAAAATAAAAATTTTGAGAAACAAATTCAGTATAAGCCTACAAAAATCTGCTTTTTTGCACAAATTTTACCTAATCTTTAGCGGTTCATAATGTACTCATAAATTGTAAAAGTAAAGAAAACATCTCAATAGAAACCTCGCATATGTAATGGAGATTCTAAATGACAAACATTTATTCCACAAACTTGTAAGGCTTGCTCTTAAACACGTATTTCCTGAAACAAAGTACACACTATTTTTCGTACAATGTTATCGCGTTTTCATTTGCTTGTTAGCAGTTCTCACTTGCGCTCGATGAAACAGCAAGCTTTTTGACCATGCTCGCGTTGCCGATAGACGGACCGGGAAGGGCCCTCTTAATGTACCATAATTATCTAGCTTCTGCCCTCAGCTACGTTCGCATGGAAGTCTGCTATATCAGAAACCAAATTATCCTATGGCATTTGGCAATTTACCAACCCGCACTGGGCCCGGGTGGTAGATAGCAGCCCACTCTCTCTTGTAGAGAGGAAGCCTGTGTCCCAGAAGTGGGAAAGTTATATGATATTTGGCGATAGTGTAACTTTGTATAACTGAAATAATTTTTATTTTCGGATCTGTACTTTCAGAGATGCCCCTAACACTCAAACAAACAATTTTACTTACCTCTTTATAATATTAGTTTAGACAATAGCATTCAGTAACATTAAACTTTTTTACATATTTTTGGCAAGTCCTCTCCATAGTTTTTTAGTCGCGATCCATTTCGGCTAACTAGTCACTACGGCGACTAGATATAGTCAAGTGTTTCGCGACGGTTTCGTGTCTACTCGGAACTATTCGGAACTACTCGTGACGCGAGGCGACATTCGGGGAAATTGCATTTTTTTTGTTTTCCCTAAACGACAAAGGAAATTATTCTGCATGAAACGGACAGCGCTATTTTAAGTGATTCAGCGAACTAGGGTATTTTGGTAATATATATTATTACTGAAAAATGTACTGGGGCGATTAACTTTTTGTATTGTCCAAGGAATAACCAGAAATAAAGAATGACAATCGACAGTTTGTAAGCTTGTTTATGAATAGACTGTCTGTAGATATCATTATACACTCAGAAAACCTACTTCTTATTTTATTTTATTTTTTACTTCTTGTTTGGAAAGGAAAATATAAAATAATTTGGCTTAAAAATTACTCAAAGAATTCCAAAGTATATTTTTGTTTTTTTCGTTTTTTTTTTTAAATATTTTTTATTTTAAATTCAAAATTTTAATTTACTTATTTTTATATCACTGGTTTATTGATGTTACAAAAGATTAGAATAGGTACTATCGGGGACACTGGTGTTTGACCACTTTTCCATGGTACACTGTATTTTAGGTGTGATGTAGTCTGTGTGTGTGGTGGTGTGATGTGGTCTGTGCGGTGTGATTGTCATTCCGTTGCAAAAAAGCTTCACGAAAATCTTTAATCACGTCTCAATTAACGATCTACCTATCTAGGCCTATTTAATACAGTTTCCTACCCTCAAATTACACCAGACCTACCTGCCCACCCAACATTATCCCTATTCTTCATCCTACCCTCATTTTTAAACCTTTTTCGTTCCATTTTGGCAAAATAGAGTATTTAAGTTCGTAAACCGCCTGTAAAATTGCACTATCCGTAATTATCCTGAAATTTTCAGCTGAAACTCGCTTGAAACAGTCTGTTGTGTGGGTAGTTGCATGTTTTTGTAGTTACTATTATGTTATAACGTGTAACGGTTTTGGTACAATGCCCTGTTAGGTGGGTTTTGTAATGTCACCATTTTAGTGTAATACTTTTTGTTTGGTGATATTTTTAGTGGATGAGGAGCTCGTGGCTAAGTAATAATAGCCACACATGTCGATCCATCAGGTAAAGCTACGTTTTCCGGGGTTGGTCAGTGCATGGGTGACCATCTTTACATAACGAGACTCGACCGTGCCTCGAAAAGCATGTTAGCTTGCGTGTTCTGTACTGAGCTCACGCAACGCGCCGTACTTCCAGCCATTAATAGAACTCGCATATCAAGGAGCGCTGTCTTAAATTAGACGCATTATTAATTTATACATAAATGAAAAGGTATTTTAATAAAACACGTATAAACTACACGATTAATAATTAAATTATCTTTAAAAAGGTGAATGTTTCAGAAAAATACGCTCGATAGTTTTTGCGTGATTCTCAGTTTTTTATCCACGTTAGATATAACTTTACAATTACACTATATATGTAATATACCTAAACATAATCTAAAATATCCCTATATTTATTTATTAAGAAAATGCTCTAATTTAACATAATATTTTTTCCAAATCATTAAAACTTACTCGTCTAGACGTGAACTTCAGTATCATAATCATCATCATCAGCCTATTAATGTTCCCACTGCTGGGAGACAGGCCTCCTCTCTGTGAGTGAGCTGTAATCTACCAAGTGGGCCCAGAGCGGGTTGGCAGATGTCACATGTCTTAGAATTTTTGGTTCCAAGACATTCCGGTTTCCTCATGATGTTTTCCTTCACCGTTTTGAGAGCAGTGGTGATGAAATTATTTACACAAAGTAAAGCGCCTGCTTGGGCTCGAACCCACGACCTACAACTCGTAAGTCGGGACCGTTACCACTGGGCCACCACTGCTCACTTCAGTATAAAATCATTAAAAGTCGGTTAGTGTCACCTTTAATAATCATTTACTGGTTAAGTTATGTCTTTAGTCAACAGAAGACAACATCACCTACTACCCAATTTATCCAAGAAAATATTAACCAAACTATTTTATTTAGGTAAACTCATGTCTAAAACTAAATAACACGGCCACAGTAAACTACCTCGGTACATTCGCGTCGTACATTCGCCGGAGCCAGTCAACAGGTGCAGCAGATCGGTACAGTTTTGGCCGTAATCTCGACAGATTTCGCTGACGACGCGGCTAGCGATCGCCGTGTGCACAGGCGGGGAGAGAAGTGTTAAGGAATTGTATTGTTTTATCACTTGCTTCAAAAACGTTGAAGGAAAATATCGTGAGGAAACAGGCACGCCTTTACAGGAATAAAACCGCTGATTACTTCTTATAAATTGTTTCTTTATTTTCCGTCCGAAAAAAGAAAAAAAAAACTAACGTCTAAGTGTCTAACACCTTTTTTTTTCTTTTTTCTCATCCCTATTCTACTTATTCTACATTTTAAACATACATTCACTATCTCTTTCACTCCTTGACTATTTCGTACATTCATCTCTGTCACTCGTTCATGCTTCTTATTCTTCTTCTTCTTATTATAATTCGAAATTAGTCTACTTACCACACACAAATAGTTTAATTAGACAAAACAGGAGATTTCCTAACAATTTTACCACTAGGTATACGTATGCAGAATGACATTTAGTATCACAAAGACGTTTTCTCAAGTGAAAGAAAAGTCAAGATTGTTTTTTTTTTTCTCTATATTGTGAGTGTGAAGATTATTATTTACCTAGTTTTCCCGTACAAGTAAGAGCTCCTGGAAGACCAAAATTCAATAAACCAAAGATAAAAGTCTACCAATATTCTAAAACACAAACTCCCTAACACTTCCGCCCTCGACAGTCTCAACTTCCGGTATCGCTGTTGTGTCTGCGATTCGGTGCCGACTGTGAGTGCCGACACAGTACACACAGATTTTAGTTCAACACGGCTTTACACGTCGAATGCCGAAAGCCGAGAGCCGAACGTGTGGGAGAATGGGTGTTGCTCTATTTAAAATTGAATAAATAGGGATGTACTGCTGTTTGTGGTTGAGTTAGAAGTGGTTTATTTTGATGAAGAATTGGATGATACTGTTAGTTGCAACAAATGATTTGGATGGTACCTATGTAGATTTTAACAGAGTTGGGAAATCAGAGAAAGTTTTGTTAGAGGTGTACCTACAAGGAGGTTAAACTAACTTTTAATAAATTAAGAATTATTTTTTATAATTTTTTCCGAAATTAGATCAATAATAGCTTCCGCCAGCGGCTTCGCCCGCGTGATATCGTTATCAATTATAGCCTATGTTACTAAGTGATAATAAGTATAGCATTCTACTAGTGAAATAATTTTTTAAATCGGTTCAGTAGTTTTTGTTTATTCATCACAAAAAAAAACACACTTTTTTTTTCTTTTCTCTTTATACTTACAAGGTCATCGACGCGAAGCAGCCTGTTACCATGGATTCAGTTCATGATTCTGAAACCCCTGCGTTGAAATTTTTTGTCGGCTATTTAAAAAAAAAAACAGCTGTACCATACATTTTGATCGCGTAGGTACCTACCTATTGCATTTTTCTATGATACAGCAGATTTATTTTTTAATAACCGACGAAAAATTTCAACGCCCCTGGGGGTTCAGAATAATGTACTGAATCCATGGTAACCGGCTTGGGGTGCGTTGACAGGAAACCTCCCCGTGTGCCTGTGGACTGGAGTTCCCTTACGGATCCGTCCGGGGGGAAGATCAGTCTACGGGTCGGTGCACCCTGGGATGCGGACAATGACTCGCCATTAGGTACTTTGTGCCTAATGGGGTCTCGTTGTCCGTATGCTAATATCCTGTCACAGGAACGCTCTAACATGTACTCGGAGAGAGTACACGTTAAGCAGCGTTCGGGTAGGAACGGGCTCGGCGTGCACTAACCCTGCCGTCGGGCAGGCAGAAGGAAGCCTTTTCTTCTGCCACCGTTGGTCTCGTAGCCCCGAAGAGTGTGTAGGTCATGTCTCTGGCATTTGACGGGGGTCGAGGGTCTTGGCTTAATTGCCCGGGCCGCGAGGAAGAAAACCTCTATAAAAAATCACCCCAAACCTCCAAGCGGCGGCGCACCGTGAGGGAGGTTGAAAGCTTGACTAATGGGTAGCTTAATTAGTCGTTAGTGCGAACCACGTATTTTTGGTTGGTTGGTTGGATAATTTTTATACTCGTGGGATTTATTATGGTGAAAAATAAATATAAAAGCAGAAGTGTGGTGGAGAGCGATACGGGGTCGGAGTCCGACGCTGTATCGGGCGCGGAGAGCTCTTTTCAGAGCTCCGAGCGCGAGGAGGCGGCGAAGGCTGCCGAAAGGAGGAAGAAGGAATTTTACCGAAAGCGGTCGAATTCTGACGGCCAGGGGTCGTCCGCCGACGAGAGGAGGAAAATCCACTCTAGCCGGCGGGGTGGGGCCCGGAAAAAGGGCGTAGGTAGGGGGCTCACCAGGGAGGCCGGTGAGCCGAGCCGGGCCAGCTCGGGCGAAATGACAAGGCTCTCCACAGTGGAAGACCACCCTGAAGGGACCAGCGCGGTCCTCTCAGGGTCTCCCTGTGGCGAGCCGGACGCCGCAGCGGCTAAATTTAAGGAGGCCGTAGAGGCCGCTTTCAAGGGAGCGGCCTTAAAGAAACTTAAGGCCTCCAGGGAGGAGGCCATACCTGAGGCCACGGCCTCTATCCTGGCGGCAGCGAGGGCCTGTTTCCTCGGGCCTCCGCCGGACGAAATGTCCGGAATGCGGGCGGAGGTCACCCGCTTGGTAGCCGCCATGGAGCTTCTCCGAAAGGAGAACGAGGAGCTCCGAGCGGACCTGGCCAAGCTCCGAGGAGCCGGCCCTCGCGAGGTGCTACAAGGGGGAGAGCAGGAGGGGCAGGACCCGGTCCTGTCCTTGGTGCGGCGCGAGTTAGGTGCCCTTGGTGCGCGGTTTTCCGCCCTAGAGGCCATCGTCCTGCGCCCCCCACTAGCGGCGAGCCAGCCGGCCTCGGGCCAGCGGAAGGTGGCATCATATGCCACCACCGCAGCTGCCCCGACCAAACCAGGGTCGTCGGGGCAGACCAAGGGCAGGGCGGCTACAGAGGCGGCGAGGACACCAGCCCAGGCGGTGAGGGCACCTGCCCAAGCGGCGAGGGCACCGGCCCAGGCAGCGAGGGCCCCTGCCCAGGCGGTGAGGGCCCCGGCCCAGGCGGCAAGGGCCCCGGCCCAACAGCCGCCCCCGCCTCCCGCTTCTTCTCCGGCCGACGCCGAATGGCAAGTCGCCGGGGAGAAGCGGAACGCGGGTAAGGCCAAAAGGGCGGCCAAAAGGAAGGCGAGGCGGCAGCGGCGCAAGGAGCGAGGCGTCGCGGCTAGGCTCCGCGCCCCGAAGTCCGCAGCTGTAGTGATCACACTACAGCCGGAGGCGGAGAAGAAGGGCGCGTCCTACCAAACCGTGCTCGCCAAGGTGGGACAGGTTCTGGAGGGGAACCTGGAAGCGTTCGGGGCCAAAAATGGCCTCAAATTCAAGGTCACCGCGACTGGGGCTCGAATGCTGGAGGTCCCCGGCGCGGCCAGTGGCCCGGCCGCTGACGCTCTGGCCGAAAAAATCAGGGAGTCAATAAGTCCGGACGAGGCCAGAGTGTCCAGGCCCACCATGTGTGCTGACATGCGCATTTCGGGCCTGGACGACTCGGTGACGGAGGGACAGGTGGTGGCCGCTGTCGCTAGGACGGGGGGGTGCTCTGCCGAGCAGGTTAAGGCGGGCACCATCCGTCCTGGCTCCAGGGGTATGCGAACCGTGACGGTGAGCTGCCCCGTGTCGGCGGCCAAAAAGGTTGCTGAGGAGGGCCAAAGGCTTTTGGTGGGCTGGGTATCCGCGCAGGTCAAACTGCTGGAACCCAGACCTCTGAGGTGCTTCCGCTGCCACGTGGGTCACCACGTGGGAGTGAAGTGCGACTCGGAGGTGGACCGCAGCGGTAACTGCTACCGCTGTGGTCAGTCCGGTCACGAGGCTGGCTCGTGCACTGCCGCGCCGCACTGCGTCGTATGTGCGGCTGCTGGCAAGCCGGCCGACCACCGGATTGGGGGCAAGGCCTGCGCCAAACCCGCCAAAGCCGGAGGCAGGGGCAAGCCCTCCGCCACCGCCGCCACCGCCGTCACCGCCGCAGCCACCGCCACTACTGGCGCCGCCGCTGCCGCTTCCACCGTCGTCGCCGCCGCCGTTGTCGCCGCGGCAGGGCCCTCACAGGGGGCTCGGGAGGGGGCTGAAATGGACTGCCAATAACGGCTCCATTACGCCTCCTCCAGGCGAACATCAACCACTGCGCCGCAGCTCAGGACCTATTGTTCCAGAGCATGGCGCAGTGGTCGATTAACATCGCCGTGGTCGCTGAGCCGTACTTTGTCCCGCCCAGGGATGACCGGGTGGAGGACCTGAACGGCTCAGTGACCATAATTTCGTCGGCCGCCGCCGGTACTCCGTCCCTCGAGGCTGTCAAGAGAGGACGGGGTTGCGTGGCAGCACGGTTCGGGGAGATTGTCGTGGTAGGGGTATACTTCTCCCCGAACCGAACTCTCGCCGAGTTCCACAACTCCCTTGCGGAGTTGAGAGACGTCGTCGTCGGATACGGTTCCCTCCCTGTGCTCGTTCTCGGGGACTTCAATGCCAAGAATGTGGCTTGGGGTTCCCGGCTTACGGACAGACGAGGCAGGATGGTGGAAGACTGGGCACTGGAGACAGGCCTGGTCGTCCTAAACCGGGGTTCTGTCCCCACGTGTGTGCGGATGCAGGGCGAATCAGTGGTGGACATCTCGTTCGCCAGCCCTGCTCTGTCGCCACGTGTCGTCGACTGGCGCGTCATGGAGGGGGTGGAGACGTATTCCGACCACCGGTACATCCGGTTTGACGTCTCCGCCCAGACCTCGAGCGCGCCGGTCCGACAGGCCCGGAGTGGTCCGCGATGGGCGCTGAAGCAGCTGGACCGGGAGCTCCTCCTGGAAGCCTCGATCGTGCAGGCCTGGGTGTCATCACCGGACAGGCCTGCCGACATCAACGATGAGGCAGAGTGGTTCCGGGAGGCCATGTCCGCAATTTGCGACGTGGCAATGCCCCGGGTCCAGCCCGGACGTGCTAGGCGCCAGGTGTACTGGTGGTCGCCAGAGCTGACGACTCTGCGCAAAGCGTGCGTTGCGGCGCGACGCCGGTACGCCAGGCACCGCAGGCTCCGTATCCGCCCTCCGGATACGGAGGCCATTCAGGCGGAGCTGTACGAGAGGTACAGAGAGGCGAAGAACGTCCTCCAAGCAGGGATCCTGCGGGCCAGGGGACTGGCTCGCGAGGAGTTTCTGGGGACTCTGGACGGGGACCCGTGGGGACGCCCATATAAGATGGTGCGGGAGAAACTCCGCCCATGGGCTCCCCCGCTGACACAGAGTCTCCGACCCGAGCTTGTTGAGGACGTGGTGAGCGCTCTGTTCCCCTCGAGAGGGGAACATCCCGCCCCGCCTATGGCTCCGCCTGCTGCGGTGCCCGATGCGGACCACACCGCCGAGGACGACGACGATGCCCCAGAGGTGACCGAGGCAGAAATGAGAGTGGCGGTACGTAGGCTGAGTGCCAAGAATACCGCCCCAGGACCCGACGGCTTACCTGGGAAAGCCTGGGTCCTGGCCATGGAGGCTCTCGGGCCTCGACTAAGGGGGCTCCTTAGCGCATGCATGGAGAGGGGCCAGTTCCCACTTCGTTGGAAGACCGGGAAACTGGTCCTTATCAAGAAGCCGGAGCGCCCTGCGGACTCTCCGTCCGCTTACCGGCCCATCGTGCTGCTCGACGAGGTGGGCAAGCTCTTTGAAAGAGTAATTGCAAACCGCCTCGTCGGGCAGCTGGTGCGGGTGGGGCCGGATTTGGCGGATGGCCAGTTTGGCTTCCGCCAAGGGCGCTCTACGGTGGACGCCATCATGCGCGTGCGGGCCCTCACGACGGGGGATGCTGTTGCCCGGGGTCGGGTCGTCTTGGCGGTGTCTCTAGACATCGCCAACGCCTTCAACACCCTGCCCTGGAGTTGCATCAAGGAGGCACTCCGGTATCACCGGATGCCGACCTACCTCTGTCGTTTGGTCGAGGCCTATTTGACGGACAGGGCCGTCATCTACCCCGGTCACCAGGGGGAATGGAACCGGCGAGAGATGTCGTGCGGTGTCCCACAGGGATCGGTCCTGGGGCCATATCTGTGGGACATCGGATACGACTGGGTGCTGCGCGCCGACCTCCCTAGCGGCGTCAGCGTAGTGTGCTACGCTGACGACACGCTGGTCCTGGCGCAAGGGAGGTCGCACGAGGCGGCGGCCGAATTGGCGACACGCGGGGTTGCGACAATCGTCGACAGGATCCGGCAATTGGGACTCGAGGTGGCGCTGCACAAGTCCGAGGTCATGTGCTTTCATGGCCCTCGGAACGCGCCACCGTCGGGTTCCCAAATAACGGCAGGAGGGGTTCACATCGACGTCGAGGTGACGATGAGGTACCTGGGACTCGTCCTCGACAGTCGGTGGAACTTCGTGGAGCATTTCCGACGTTTGGCTCCCAAACTGGAGCGGGCCGGGGCTGCTTTGAAGCGGCTTCTGCCCAATCTAAGAGGTCCAAACGCCTCCTGCCGGAGGCTCTACGCGGGGGTCGTGCGGTCCATGGCCCTTTACGGGGCGCCGGTGTGGGCGCCAACCTTGAGGCTGCAGCCAACCCGCCGGTTGCACGCAGCCCAAAGGGTCATGGCCACCCGGATAGTGCGGGGATACCGCACGATCTCCGGCGAGGCAGCGAGCCTCCTTGCCGGAACGCCGCCATGGGATCTGGAGGCGAAAGTCCTCGCCCACATCTGGGAGTGGCGCGAGGAGATGAAGCGCCGGGGTGTAACTCCGCTGCCGCGACAAGTCACGGCACAGCGGACAGAGCTCCGGCAGGATCTCATGGCGGCTTGGAGAGTGCGATTGTCGCAACCCAGATCTGGGCACGCCACAATTGCGGCGATAAGTCCCCTCTTTGAGGAGTGGCTAGAGAGGCGCCACGGCGCCCTCACCTACCGCCTGACGCAGGTCCTCACCGGACACGGTAGTTTCGGGAGGTTCCTGTTTCAGATCAGGCAGGAGGAAACGCCCGGGTGTCACCACTGCGTGGATCGCCCGGAGGACACGGTGGAGCATACGGTGGAGGTCTGCCCGGCTTGGGTGGAGCACCGCCGTGTCCTCGTGCAGGCGATCGGCGGCAGTGACCTCTCACGTCCGGCCCTGGTCCAGGCCATGGTGCGGAGTGAGAGGGCATGGCAGGCTGTCACCTCCTTCTGCGAAGCAGTAATGCTCGTAAAGGAGGAGGCGGGGCGCGAGAGGCAGAGACTAAGGTCGCTCCCTCGAGCCCCTAGCCGCCGCGGTAGTAGACGCCCCGGGCGTCGGGAATCGATCGCCGATTTCCGGCCACCGTAGGCGCGGGCTTGCGGACGGAGAGTGATGGGTAGCTCTCCGTCCGATCAGGACCAAGCCCGGGTCGACGGCGCGTAGTGTTCCACGCGCGCCTCAAAGAGTTGTCAGCGAAGCTGAAGGGGTCCGTCAGGGCCGATGCCTACCACCGGGGTTGCGGATAAGTCCTAAGGGGAAACCGTGGCCCTGGTCTAGGTAAGGGAAGGAACACGGGTGGGTTTTAGTCAGTAAAAGTCTGACACGCCCTTCCGCTCCGCCCAGAGCGGGAGAAGTCATTGGATGATTTCCCACCCCAAAAAAAAAAAAAAAAAAAAAAATGGTAACCGGCTTCGCGATAAGGTCCAATTAAAATAGATGGACAAACTTTTAGAAATCATTCAGACCATCAAAATAAGGACAATGGTAAAAAATAATAATAAGAAAAACGCATTAGATACTTACAAGAAAAATAAATCAGCTAACGGAAATACACCAAAAATGTTGGTTACCCAATGCCATTTATTATTTTTGTCAAAATAAAATCACTTTTTTTTTGCTTGGATATCTTTGGTTAGACGTACGGAACGCTGTGGTCCATCTATTTTATTTACCAGTTTAGAAGTTTAGACATAAGTGTGGTAACATAAAAATTAAACTCAGACGAAGTAAAAGCCTGAGGAATTGAGGATAGAGTAAAAGCATAGAACATGCACGTGGTATTCTGTAGTTTCAATCAACCAAAAAAGAAAACAGTAGACTTTTGCTTGTTTTTTGCATTCTCCTATTTATTAGGTTGTGTTTATAAGCTGAAATAGCGTGTTTTTCAAGAATTCATGCCCACATGAGAGGCTGTTCTTTAAAACGTGAATTATATACCTTCAATGACATTTTCTCTAACCAACGTACATACTAATCACAAACAAAAGCGTCTCTCATTTAAATTAAACAATACTTACATATTTACGGCAGCCGTGAGCCGAGTTGGTATCGAAACAAGTCGGAACTTTAATTTCCTAACGCGAGCTAAAGCCGACGCCGCTCTCAAAGCGCCATTTATTTAATAATTCTCTTAACAATTGTGGATTTGTCTGTACTAGGGATGTGACAGCTCATTTATTTTATAACTGTGTCCGTGGTTTGCGTAACAGGTTGTTATTTTCTTGGAACACTGTGTGTTAATCTAGGAGTTAAAAATACCTAATTTAAATCCTCGTCTCGTCTGCATCAGAGGACGAGCTCTTAGCTAAGTAATAACAGCCACAGGGTCGATCCATCAGGTTAAGCTACGCTTGCCGGGGTTGGTCAGTGGATGGGCGATCTTTACATACCGAGACTCCTCCGTGCCTCGGAAAACACGTTAAGCCGTTGACCCCGGCTGTCATCCGTGGATCTTTGACAGTCGTTACGCGTCGTCAGAAGCCCGAAAGTCTAACACCAGTCTTACCAAGCGGTATCGTATTTCCCAGTTACTGGGTTGTGGAGGTCAGATAGGCAGTCGCTCCATGTAAAATACTGGTAGGTATACAGCTGTATCCAGTTAGACTGGGAGCCGACCAACCCCAAGATTTGTCTCTTCTGCATCAGAAATCTATACTAACAATGCTTACTTATGCCAGCCACACACGTAACGATTTGCTTGCGCAAACTTAGGCTTGCGCAAATCTAATTTGACGTTTTTTCAAAGAAATTTGCGCAAATTTCATCCCACACACGTAACGATTTGCTTGCGCAAACACAAATTTGCGCAAGCAAATCGTAACGTGTGTGGCTAGCATTACATATTGAGAAGGACTCGCTCGTTCATACGAGGACGATTCGTGTTTTTTGACGAATCGTATTTTTTCACGGTTCGTTTTTTTTTTGACGACTACATTTCTTTTTTAATGCCGTGTTCACACGCATCACGAATCGTGAAAAGTTACGGACATGTCACGTACCGAAAAAAACAACACGTTTTTAAAAATCACGTTCATCAAAAAACAAATTGTGACGGATCCGCTGAAGCTCCGGTCCAATATTGAACTCCGAATCACGAATCAAAATATGTGAACATCTACCTCCCTCGTCTCACTGCTCACATACCTGTAAGTTCAAATCCGTTTGCAGATGTCAGAATTAGACCTTGCGAAAACAGTTTCACATTAATACTATATCCATAGTAGGTCAATTCAAGGTCATCCACACATCACAGTCATGTACCATAACGAACGTGACCACATTGGAGTCAATCGTGCTATCGATCACGAATTTATGGAGGCAAAACCAGAAATACACCTCAAATTGTAAGTAATCCTACAAAAAGTTTTCATATAATACTTGCTATTCGCAGTTTTCATTTAATACTGCCTACTCGCAGTTTCACTCACGGGAAACTATTCCATGTATCCAGACAAAAAGTATGGAAGAATATATGGCTAAAAAAATTGACTACCAAGATGACGACTAATAGAGAAGTATAGAAGAAAAAGACATATTGCACCGACCACAAATAAATTGGGATAAGGGCAGTAAAATGATGATCTATCCAGATATAAAGTATCCTACGTTTTAATGCAGTATATGGTCTATTTGTGTGCCAATTTTCATCTAAAGCTGTTCAGCCGTTTTTGCGTGATTGTGTGACAAACGTCTTCACGAGCTTTCACATTTAAAATTTTAACAAAAGCTAAGTTTAAAAGAAGAATCAATGCTATGAAAATGGTTTCAAAATAAAAGTAGGTATTTCTAACGCCTCCAAAGTTTTAAAGCGTTTAGTGGGGTAATTGTGACACGTACAGCGTCAATATCTTTCATATTGACAGTTCAACAACATTCATTGCGGTTTTTACGTTTACGAGCAGACGAATTTTTTAAGTGAAAACTTCTATAGGGCGTTGTGCACTTTTTTTTGGGATAGGTAAAAAATTTTAAACTCCCGTCAAGACACGTGAGACGTTCAAGTTTTTGTTGACAGTGCACTCTGTTTTATTTTTTTTTATTTTTTTAAATGGATCTAGACTAGAGCTTTCATTCTTGTACTGACAGCAAGCCACATAAATTCCTAACATTTTCGTTAGATGACGTTACTTAGTTTTCACTCCAATCACCAGTCCCAGATTGCCTCGTTTTTTTAACCTTATGGATTTCAATTTCCTTCAAATCTTTTGGATTGTGATTTAAAATGTGGTAGGTACGCAATCAGCATTACTTTATGAGGGTGACGAATCGGAATTTCTGTTCAAAAATTTTGGTGACGAATCAGAACCGTGACGAATTGGGATTCACTCTTTACTGAGATCAGAATTAAAAAAGGATGCCATCAGAAATTTAGAAATGGTAAGTGCCAAATGCAAAATCTATTAATTCACAAACGAGTTGGTCAAGCAACCAACCAGTCGCGAAATCAGTCAGTTTTCTACTAAGTTAGTAGAAATGCTAATTGCGCAACAACTTCATATATTTTAATGATGTTTATTGCATTTCACTTGGGAGATCATTTGGTATAGTACCTACTAAATGATAATTAATAATATTGCGAAAGTGAGATTTTTCTTTGTTTGTTATGCTTTCACGCTAAAACGGCTGACCGGATTTGGATGAAATTTGGCATATGGATAGACCATAATCTGGATTAGGACATAGGATGCTTTTTATCCCGATATTCCCGCGGGATCGAGACTTATGCGGGTGAAACCGCGGGGCGCAGCTGGTTTGTAATTTCTATTCAGAAACTAAGTATGTACCACGTTTATAATATATCTTTGAAATCAACCTTTACAACATAACATCACGCCAGTATGCCCCAAGGGTTAGGCAGAGGTGCACCTATAGCACACCTACATTTCACCAGTTATGTAGTAATAGGGGGCGAGCCTATTGCCATCACACACACAATTCCAGACTCCGTGCTGCTACTGACAAATATCAGACGGAAAAACTCAATGACACTTTGCCTGACCCGGGAATCGAACCCAGGACCTCATGCTGGACAGTAGCGCTGGCAACTACTAGACTAAAGGCAGAAAGAGGCTCTTTGAAGACGATGGTTAATAATTTAAATGTAGGATGAAAACCTCTCATACTGAGAAGGCATACTGCCATGTGATGATGGAGGCGGATTTTGTCAAGATGTTTTTCCTTCACCGATGTGAGTGAAGAAGAAGAGAAGAAGTCAATGAAAATAGAACATAGACCTAGTGCTTGAATTTGTAGTATGATTCAAACAGTTACACAGTTCGAAATACAGTCGTCGAATTTGTAAGAAATTTCATTTCGATTGCGTGAAATCAATATTGGTAGACATTTCAGTGTTAAAGTAATAGCCAAATAAATTATCGGTAACAAAATGACAGCTGAATTCACAATTTGCTCCCGACTTGACCATTCATTCAATCATTCAGCCAATTAGTTCACTCCCAAATATTCTACAGCGGAAACAATAAAACTGAATTCAATCTGTCATTACTATAATCGGCAATCAACTGATCACAAAGTTATACTTACATACATTGAATGTTGAAATGGTGCGACCTTATTGTGAAAACAATAAGCATCAAAGTAGAGTAAATATAATTTTACAAACAGTAAAAGCAAACGTTGTGGTTCGCCGAAACCGTTCTGAATTCAAACATCGTGTCGCGTGTCCTTCCGCGGAATTGGCGCGGAAATTTTTGTTATCTTTTCGTGTTCCCCGAACGGATTTTAAATTGAGAACACAAATGTGAGAACGATAAAATGTCGCTGTGTTTATGGTTTGTTCCAAATACAAACAAGTACTCGAAACCACGCATCATCGCGCATGTAAATGAAAAGATTCCTGAATGTTAAAGAAACAAGATGGGTGGGTTGGCCTAAGAGAACTGTAACATAGGAAACATCGTTATTTTTTTAGAAAACCTATCTGTTACTATTTCTCTGCAAGGCAAACCTTTTTTTTTATAAAAAAACATTACGGAGACGTCCGTCCACCACCAAGATTATAAAACCTTAAGACACTAATGATGAAAGATATTTATTTATGTAAATTGTTACACTATGTATTCTCCTTTATACAGTTTCAGTACAGGGACCTCCCTGTATAGAAACCTATCAAAAAAGGAGTGAAGCTCAATATGGCGACGAATGATGATAGGCAGGGATATTTGTATCTAGGACAAGTTTCGAGGACAGATAACTCAATTTTGGAGGGCGGAAATTCCTCTAAACTAGATTTGCTTTCAACTTTTGAAGTGAATCCCGCCGCGTAGCACTAATAAAGGTTAGTACTCGTAGATGTTCGTCAAAGGATGTAAAGATAACCACGTTAATTTATTTAACTTTGGATGTATATTGAGTTTGTAATCAATATTGTACCTACGATACTGTTCGTTATGTGCTGTTTATTAATGTTCAAAATGATTACATCAATCAACCATCTCAGCCTACCGCAGTCTGCCGGATATAGACCTCTCCCAGGCTGCGCCACAACACCTTGTCCTCTGCCTTCCGCATTCAGTCTGTCGCAGCCACCTTTTTAAGGTCGTTGGTCCATCTAGCTGGGGGACGTCCCCACACAGCTCTTGCCGATACGCTGTCTCCATTCCAGGAGTCGTCTGCTTCACTGGCTATCGGTCCTTGAACAAACATGGTCAGTCCACTGCCACTTCAGATTGTTTACTATGCAAGCTGTCTGATTACATCAACTGCTATCAACTATTACATCAACGAATAAGGCTAGTTAGTATTTCCCATTCCAAGAATTCAAAGATTTTTATATTTCGGGCCTTCCCCGTTTCTTCAAGACTGTATGTACTTATTCTGTAAGGCTGAGATACCTCTGCCAAGAAGTCTTTTACATAATGCTTAAAGAGTATTTTTAAGCCATTGAGAAGTTGCAACTGTGCTATTACAGATTTACAGGTAGATAAGCAATAGCATCTTCTACGCTTTCTACTAATGAATACTTTGCTGCATATAGGTACTTATGGCTGTCGTGGAGTTAATTATAGCAATATATCTCCTGAATCAGTCAATCCATCGATCGATTTGCAGCTTGATATACCGAGTAATTTGATGACGCCTCCGAGGCTTGGAGATTTAGTTTGATCCTTTGACCTTGGTTTTAGTGTTTTCAAGGCACGGAAGCCCAAAAGTTCTGAGTCTAGCTAAAAAAACAAGTCTAATTAATACTGCAGCTAAGTATTTCTATTGGGTGAATAAAGATTTGTTTTGTTTTCTTATCTTATATTGTGACAAATAAACCTATTTGTAAAAAAGAAAGAAGAAAAAGAAAGAAGAAAAATTGTTTATTATGTACAAAAAAAACGCAAATTGCAAAAAACGACATAAACTAACATACACGAAAAAGAAAAAGGAAACGAACGAAAATAAACGAAAACTTGAATTAAGAGTTGGGGCAAGGGAAACTCTCATCTTTTCCGGAATTCACTAGGTTCTAGATTCGTGACATATTGCCATTTCTTCCCCTTTGCATTTTTTTTTTACAACCAGGAATATGGAAGATTAATACCTGCATGAAATCAAAGGGTCCTAAATTAGGACCCTTTGAATTTGATGTACTTTCCGCCTACCCCCATGGGAAAAAGGCGCGAGTTTATGTAGGTATGTATGTTTTCTAGCCTAGTTTCCGTTAGTCAAAAGCAACATCTTAGGGCTCCGGCGTCGTGTTGCTAGTATAACCAGCCAGTGATAAGAGCGCATTGTTTTATAATACGTATCGATTTACTACGTGACCGATCGATTTTCGTACAATCGAATGTTTACAATCGATTCCATTCGCTACATAATGATGTTGAATAAGGTAGGACAGTCGAATTTTTGGGAGCAGGTAAATAGATGATCACTAGAGCAGTGGTGGCCCAGTGGGAACGGCGCTGACTCATCGAGTTGTAGGTCGTGGGATCGAACCCATGTAAGCTATAAATGGATCAAATTCGCTACACATATTCGTTAATATGAAACTGACGGGTAAACGCATTTTCTAACCGACCGGACTCTACTAGTCTACTCCTGCAGTGTTGACTTTAGCATAGCATACAAAGAATTTGGTTTGTGATTTTAATTGCCTTGAAAGAGCAATTTACTTAAATCTAGGCTGATTTAGAAAACTACAGATTACATTCAAAAGTGTCACGTGTGGCGTGAGAAACAAATGACTGACTTCTCATAAAAAAATGTCTGGTACACTCAAACAAAGTTAAGTACTTATCCTTTCCCCTACGGAGAAAGTACTAATTCATGGATCCATGGTCCCTAATTAAATTCCGCCGAACAAAAGACATACGAAGACCTCGGACATAAAAAACAAGGTTTAATAGCCCACTAAGTAAAACTACAGCCCTTTATTAACCAACTATAATGAAGTAATGTATCCGTGAGAACTACGCACGCGCGAAACCAAAGCTAAATAACGCGGTAGCAGCAAATTCAATGTAAAGATCAAGACCTTTATTACGACCAGCGTAAGAAAATGACAGCGGTTGCGCGCCATTTGCGACCTTATCCATTCATAATCAACACGCAAATGAGCGAAAATTAACTCTAAAACAATGTGATAGAGTGCAAATTACTTGTTTGCTAAACTAGTTTTTGTTTAGAACGGTTGGAAATGTCAAACCTTAACCTCAAAACCGTGACGCGGGCCGCCATGTTAGATCCATTCGGCTGCGTTCGTAGTAACTCGGGTAATGTCGAGAGCGGTTGTTCGACTAATTTAAATTGACCTGTTGCGCGGACGGCTGTTCGAATCGTTCTGATGTAATACTGTGGTAATAGATGAATGTAAATGCTTGGTTCCAGGTCAGGTTAAGCTGGTTAACGGGTGGGAAGGGTGCTATTGAATTAGATAAAGACACCTTGTATCTTGAACTATTTGATAGCGCGCAAGATAGTTGTATCCTTGATGGACGCTACTATTATTAGATTTTTTAAATGCCATTCCGTTGTTTAATTTTATATGCAGTGACATCATCTTTTAATAGGGTTTTATTCGTTTTAGCAAGGCTCGTTTACCGTTTAATTGTACTCATTAGTAACTACCTATTATAAGTGATTAGCATAATAAACAGGTGTTAAGATTTATGGGTTATAAGAAATACAAACATATTGTTCCCACTGCTGGGACACGGGCCTCCTCTCTTCGAGAGGGAGTGGGCTGTAATATACCACGCGGGCCCAGTGCAGGTAGGTAGATGTCATTATATGGAATACGATATAATAATTGTTACTTCTTTGGTATAGTTTTAAAGATTATCAAGAAAAAAATTAGACTCCCATTTAATAGAGAACATCTGTATTACAACCGGCTACTCATAAAACGAACATCGAATAATATTTTAATACAACTTTTATACTCACATATCTACAGTATAATAAAATTTCTAATGGGCAGCTAGTCAAAAAAAATAAAAAAAATATCTCCATCATGTAGAGCAATTTACCGTGCGTTGCCACTGCGCATGGAGGGGATACGTAGTGCCGTGTGACGAAAATCTAACATCACTCATTCCAAAACGTCACACGTTACACTCCATGACAAACAAAACGCAACTTTATATCTTAGGACATAAAATAAAGAATGGACTGCAAGAAAAATTGCAGATGGCGGTTGTATTCTATGTTCAAAAATGACTTGGCGCGCCTAATGACAAGGTTAAGTGTATGAAACGCAAGAAACTGGTTCTAATACACGCCTGGCCGTTAGTGAATAGACAAAAAATAGGCGGCCATCTTGAATTGTGGACTGATGAGGCTTCTTGTTTGATGGTCGGACAGGAAAGCTAATTTAATTTTCGAATCATTGTTGTTTTTTTTAATGTGCGTTTGTTTTATAAATTATTGTTTTAAAAATAGATAGAAATGAAATAAAAAAGGTTTTTTGTGTTAAAAAGAAAAAAAAATAGTAGTTGTGCTTATCAGTTTTCAACTGATTTGCCATGTCAAAAAATAAAAAGACAATGTAATTTTTTTGTACTAGTGGCCATATAAATATTATTTTTATGAACACTGAGGTCAAAGTCTCGATTTTTTTTAAAGTCATATGTTCTAAATTTATTGTAATAAAATAAAAAATAAACTTCAGATATTAAACCCTGTTGTTTTTCTATTTTTTTTGTATGTATTTTATGCATCGATTTGATTTTAAGATTCGTTTCATTACAAACGCAAAAAAGGAAGATGGCTACTTCGAATCCTGCGCACGTTTATATTGCTTCGATACACAATTCATCGTCCATTGGTCGATTACTAAACACTTTTAAGTACCTATGTAGCTTCTTGTAGCTACATAGGTACATATTGAGGTTTATTCAGCTCTAATATACTTATCTATGTATAAGTTAGCATAGGAATTTTTAAATAATTTTAATTTACTATCTAAAAAATAATCAAAAAAATAAAAGATATTTTACAAATCCCAAGGATTATACACCAAATATTTATAATCCCGGAATATGAGAAAAATTCGAGATATTCCAAAAACAAAAAGTTTTTCTTCCAAGTTCCAGGATACCTTTCCACCTATCTGCAGGGTAAGTATAAGTGAAAACATCGTGTTTGTAAGTGGTACTTACAGGCTGCGCGCACGCATCGCAGCCGCCTCTGATCGTTACTTAGAACTGCTCGTGGCGCCACCTGCCGTTCTTACACTGAGTTACTGTCACGACTGCTTCAACAACGCTTCAACACTGCTAACTGTGCTTAGAACCTGAATATGTACGTGCAAGGTTCAGCATAACCTTTAAAAATGGAGTTTCTTTTTATGACACTAGGGAAAAAAAGAATCTAATAGAAAGGTTGTATTCCTTAGGTAAATAATCAACTCAATAAAATACGACGCGCCCATGCATCAGCATCATGATACTTACAAATACTCAATCAAGACACTGACACAGCACTGTCTTTTGACTTTATATGAGCAAATTAATTTCAAAAGTCATTTATTCAAACAAGGACGAAAAGGACCACTTTTCGAACCTCAAAATTACAGTCCCCCAAAACGCCCGCCCTTCACCACTTCCTAGTTAGCTGTCATCTATTCTGTCAATAAAATGGTGTCACAAAATAATGCAAATATTGATGGTGGTATAGTTTCATGGTACCGCTGCTAGCTAAGGCCATTGACCATTCAGTAACGGGACTTCGTTTTTTGCGATCATGGTTTGATTTTGATAGAGCAAGGTTAACGGTTGGTTGTCCAAGTTTTCCCGGAGCTTTTGCTAATAGAAATTACGTACGCACTGTCGAAGGATGAAGAAGTTGAGGGTAACGATTTTAGCTTACGTAAGCTAAATTCTTTAATTGACTTCCTGGATTAATGAGACTAATTATTGGTTCTGATACTTTAATTGAAGAGCTGTCTGGTGGTCCAGTGGTAACGGCCACGACTTGCGAGTTGTAGGTCGTAGTCACTCAGACAGGAGTTTTACTTAGAGTAAATTATTTCATCACCACTGCTCTCAAAACGGTGAAGGAAAACATCGTGAGGAAACCGGCATGTCCTAGAACCAAAAATTCGAAGACATGATATGTGACATCTACCAACCCGCACTGGGCCCGCGTGGTAGATTACGGCCCACTCTCTCTCGAAAAAAGGAGACCTGTGTCCGAGCAGTGGGAACAATAGGCTGATTATGCTAGTTTAATTTGCCATCCCTTTGATATCCCCTTATTCGCATACAAAAGATGGTAATACTATGAGAAACCAGTCAGAAAACTAGTTTATAAGCATGAATGCACTAACAAAGTATGATGACTAAATATTCATAGAATATTATAGAAATAAGTGTAAACGTGTCCTGTACCCATGCAAGTGCATAGCAGTCGATGTATATAAGGAAAGAATAATTTAAAATACTTGAGAAGTATCGTCAACACACTGCAATTAAATAATTAGATGCTGTGAGTAAATAACTATTAACTAGGTTCTTGTTATTACTAGCATTCAACTATTATTGAATGATAAAGTAAAACATTAGAACAACTACCAGGTAGGTAAATGGTTTTTAAGTAATTGGCATTAAAATAACCCTTCCATGAGTTCGTAAGTAAGTACATCCGGCGATTGAGCAGTCAGACAAGCTAGCAGCCTTGCTGACAAGCTAATAATTTGAATAGGACATAATACAGGTAGAGCTATTATCATGTAAGCAGCTCGTCCCTGAGAAAAAAAACAAAAACATATCCATGCTTTGGATGTAGACGTAAGTAGTACTTTACTCGGGATGTACAAGCATCTAACCAAAATACTTAATGATACAATGCTCCTCCTAACCCAGAACGCAGAACCATCTTACCAAAATGATACGATGAACGAATCAAAAAAATACCCAAAACTCGTGGGAAGAGTTAAAGCTACTCAGTAGCTCAAAAACTACGCAACCTACAACGGGAAATAAACCTCATTCACGAACTGCTCACCAAGAATGAACTTAACAAGACAAAGAACTTCCCAGCTCGCAAAGGAACATTCCAAATCTTGGAAAATGTATAATAATTATCAAACATCCCATTGTGATTTCGACTACTGTGATCATTTCTGTTTCTGACGACATATATTATAGGTTACGAATGTGAGCCTAGAGGGCCTTTAGAGGCATGAGGAACAGGGTGAAAAGTCTATAAAGAAGGGAGGAGCCTCCGACCAGACGGGTGTCGTGTCTGGCGGGCAACTGCCCGTTGGTTGATGTTGGATAGTCATATATGTCGTTCGTGCGGTAAACTCTAGTTGCGCGATGCAGGATTTGTGTGACGACATGTCTCTGATGCAAAGTTTCGTATGTGGCGGTGTATCCGCTACAGGCCAATTCCCGTATTTTAAGATTGTTTGCATTTTCTCAGCATCATCTGTCAAATATACTTAAAATTTTTCAAACAAGATTTTGACATTAATTGTCGCTGAGACGAGAAGGCGACTAGATTTTGAACGTTTTCATTTACCGGAATTGGCCTTCTGATGCGGCTAATGTAACTTATCTTGGCTGTGAAGGTACTATGCACTCCAACAAATACCTAGGTATACAAAAATCATTGTCCCAGCAATCTGCAAAATTGCCCTAAATAGTCCTTCACCGACGCCTCCCGTTCGATGAACCACAGTAAAGCATGACAGTTTACCTGTATCGATTGTCCCACCCGAATTGACCGGCACGAATATTAAATGCACCTTTGGACATATTTCTGAGCGATCGATATTTCCTTTCGTGCAGCTAACAGATTTAAGCTTGACATGTTTTTTTAAAGAGTGGTTGTACTAGCCAGTTAGAGGGCTGTAAATGGAAGCATATTTGATGGATGTGTAATGTCTGGTGAGATTAGAAATGTGGACACGAATAGAAGGATCAAGTACTGAGATGAAGGCTGATCGGATAAAGTTAAATGGTAGAAGAAGATATGCTGCACGTTAAATTGGGATAAGCTTCTCCTGCCCTTGATGATGTTGACGATAAATAGATTTAATTTGGTAAGAGATAAGTTCGGAATGACTAATAATGGATAAGGAAAGTGCCTGTCTACGGAATAAATATTTGAAACCCGAACTCACAGAATATTAAAAAGTAGCATCACATGTATATAACCTACTTATGATCCATCCCTAAGTTAGTCTGGACAAACCTCAAACCATGGACAACTAACCTAACTGACAGTGGTGCCGATTCTTTTGTCACAAATGCCTCTAAACTAGACTAAAAATCACTAAAATTTAGTTTAGTCCTGTCAAACGAGCATTTCCCATTCTGAAATAGTCTAAAGTGACACAACTTAACTATATTTTAGTTTGACAGCACTAAGATTGCACTGAGTTATTAGTTTAGTGAAAATGGCAATTTTGCTATTCTGAATTTGACGTTTTTCACCTAAAAATTTAGATTATCCAACTAAATCAGTCTATTTTTAAACGCGATTAAAAAGGAGTGGAATAAAATTAGTTGGCATGAACTAAAATTCACACACTTCAGCTGCAAAAACTTTATCTTTTTTTTATTTTGCTTATATCTCGAAAACGGTGCGTCCTAGCGCAAAAATAATGGAAATTTCGACCCCCTCTGCCACCCGTAAACCCATATGCCCCTACTCACTGGTAATATTTTTTTATATTTTTCATAAAAAAAGTTTAAAATTCCATACAAAATACGTCAAGGCTGCCCCGCCCGCGCGCATCTGGCTCTAAAAAAATTCACGGGGTAGAGCAAACAAGTACCACGTGGGTCGCGACGTAACTGTCAAATTCAATTTTAGATGTGTCAAAATTATTTTTTAATTTAGAGAAATTTTTCCGCAGAATAGCTTTTAGATTCTCATAGCCAAAAGTAAGGAATTTTAGTCGTAGTTTAGTTAGTTTAGTTCGGTGTACAAGAGAATCGGCACCAGTGTGTACCTTAATTCACCAATCGCATATTAATTCATTAGAAACCAACCCTTCCAAATAATAGTTAGTAATCTGTTATTTATATTTCTATGGTAATAGCCATAGGTAAATTGTGACGATGGAAGATTTCACAACAACATAAATTTTTCGATCATGCTACCTGTTATTAATAATACATTTAAACACAGGTACATAACATGTAACAGTTATACAATCACTAAAAATAGGGTTTCATTAAAATTTTAAGTGCGACACTTCAAATGAATAGGTACTTACCTATATGGCGTCACTGACCGTGTCATATCGAAGTAAGATATGCATTTTGGTGATGCACACTACTATGAGTATCTACTCATCATCATCAGCCTATTAATGTTCCCACTGCTGGGACACAGGCCTCCTCTCTGTGAGAGGGAGTGGGGCTGTAATCTACCACGCGGGCCCAGTGCGGGTTGGTAGATTTCACATGTCTTTGAATTTTTGGTTCTAAGACATGCCGGTTTCCTCACGATGTTTTCCTTCACCGTTTTGAAAGCAGTGGTGATGAAATTATTTACACAAAGTAAAGCGCCTGCCTGTGTTCGAACTCACGACCTACGACTCGTAAGTCGGGGCCGTTACCACTGGGCCACCACTGCTCTTTTATCTACTAACCGAAGTTAATTAATTCAGGGATGAAATTTTATTGCTCCGCGTAGCAACAAAACTGTCCATATTCATAAATTATTTTCAATGACCATCTTTAACAAGAAGTTAATATGCCAATTAGACACTTATTTATAAATAAAAACCACAATCTAAGCAATGACGCTCGGAGTCCCGCAAGGAACTATCTTTTGTCCGTTCTATACCTAACAAAATTTTCCAAAATGAAATAAAACTACTAATATGTACCTATTGAGGATATAATAAATTCCCTATTGATAAAACATTGTGATGAGGCCAAAAAGGTAATGAGGAAAGATTTGATTTAGGTAAAACAAATATGTTTTACCTTTTACCTATTACATTTTTTGGTATTATTTGTTTGGCAATAAAAAATCAGTTTAGTTTATTTGAAATTATTAATTAAATAATTCTACTGTTACTAAGCTCAATTCTAACTGACCTTTATACAATTTTTACGACTCGCATCATAGATGGGTCATACTGACAGAAGTTATCCAAGATTTTGTGAACAGTTTATCAAACAGAAATTGACAACTCAAAATAGTATATATAGAAATATAACAAAAAGTAAAAACCTGAAGGAAAAGGTCTGATACCTACAAAGTTTAAAATCATAAGATAATTATATATTTTAAAAGACAAACATATCTATTCGTCGGATAATATGGTAACAAAGTACAAATACTCGTATCATACGAAATTGTAACAAATGTATCTACGAATATTCGTAGGAATGTATCATATAAATACCGACTACGAGTATAGCTAGCCTTAAATCCGAATATATTAAAAGTTTTTTTTTCCTATTTATATTATCGCTGTAATAGTCAAATAGTAGTTCAAAACTAAATGGTTTAAACTAACTGCACGCTTCACAAACTACAAAATTTAACAGGTAAGCAGACAAAATAACATATTTATTACCATTTTGTTCTATAAAATAATGGCCTTACCGGTTTCCTTATTTCATTATTTGTTATTCATTTTTGAGGGAATATTGTCGGTGACCCATGAGTTATTCTAGAACATTTACCCATAAATGGGAATTCCCCAATTTACGATATTTTAATCTGGAATCGATATTTTTGGAATTTTGAGGTAAATATTTCAAGGTAAACTATGCTGATAGCAAGCACATTCGGGTTATTTTTTTTTTTTTTTTTTTTTTAATAAATTACATAATGTCATCTTACATTAATGATATTAGCAGAAGTATAGACAATATCTTAAAGCCAAATATGATGACGTTGAAGAAGAGACAGTCCTTTCACTGGATGCAGTTAAACAAACGAAAGAAGATTTTAGCGAACAAAAACAAAAGAACGGTCTGTTTAGTGATATCGTGACTAAGATGCCACACTTAGAAGTAAATCCGTATTGCAGTTTATAATACTGATACCTATTATATGTTTGATAGTAGATAATGCAGCATTTAAAAAAATGCGAAGAGAACAAGAATTCAAGGTCACAAAGAAGATCTTAATGATAAGGAACAAGCAGCTGAAGTTACTATTGAGTAGTAGATGAGAGAAACGGAGGTCAGATAGGCAGTCGCTCCATGTAAAATACCGGTATTTAGCTGCATCCGGTTAGACTGGAAGCCGACCCCAACATAGTTGGGAAAGGGTAGGCAGATGATGAGATGAGAGAAACTGAGGATCGAAATCAATCACGTACGATTGGAGAGGCCTGTTTCCTACAGTGAACTCAAACTCAAAACATTTATTTCAAATAAACCAATTACAGGCACTCGGAGCACTGAGGAGCTCGTGGCTAAGTGATAACAAGCCGCACGGGTCGATCCATCAGGTTAAGCTACGCTTGCCAGGGTTGGTCAGTGGATGGGTAACCATCTTTACATACCGAGACTCCTCCGTGCCTCGGAAAGCACGTTAAGCCGTTGGTCCCGGGTGTCATTTGTGGATCTTTGACAGTCGTTACGAGTCGTCAGAAGCCCGAAAGTCTGACACCAGTCTTACCAAGAGGTATCGTATTACCCAGTTACTGGGTTGTGGAGGTCAGATAGGCAGTCGCTCCATGTAAAATACTGGTATTCAGCTGCAACCGGTAAGACTGAAAGCCGACCCCAAGCTAGTTGGGAAAAGGCTAGGAAGATTGAAACCAATTACAGGCACTTTTGAATTGTCAAGGGGTCGGTCAGTCAGAAAAGATGAAGCTAGATGCCCATTCCAAAGCGTAGTAGGTACCTATGGAGAAGAACGGGCAAGAAACTCCACGGACACTTTTTTATATAAAAACTATAGACATGATGATGATGGTACTGGTAGGGAATAGAAGGATATTACTGCCTCTTTTCTTGAAATAAACTTTTATCAGTATAAACGAGAGGAGAGCAATAAGCTTTGGTTTTCTAAGGAAGTAGTGAACGGTCAAACAATAACGAATGTCGTAATACAGAGCGATTTTTGACAAGGGTAAAATACTGATAAAAATGACAGATAACGAAACCGTATTCCTAAGCAACCCAAGCTTTAAAGTTGAGACGTTTGTTTTTCCTAATCTTTACAAGAAAATATCATGAATAGTTATGTACTCCTCGTCGTTGCGTCGTGGGAAAGACACATGACTAAAATGTAATTTGGACATTCCCGAACAATAGGTCAAAAGTTAATAATTTTCAATGAGAATGCAGTTTTTTATATTAGTAAGACGGACTGGTGTCCGCAACTCCACGTATTTCGCGATGACCTAATGAGACAACTTCATTGGATCTTTATGTCTGTTTTGCACGACTCTTAATGCGAAGCATTAGAGTGTGCTCTACGATCGAAATTTTTTTTTTGCCCCATTTCTGTAACTGTTTTTATTATTACACTCCTGCTAGTACACAGAACCTACTTAATTTATATACCATTGTATAGATGATTAAATGGAGATTAATACTGTACTTTTTAAAAATTGATTTAATGCAGCAGAAATGGAAAAAGCATCAAAATAGTTGAAAAAAAATTCCTGTCCGTCAATTTATGAACCTTGAAAACATTGTAGCTTGCGATAAAATCAATTAATTGAGTCAATTTTTTTTTTATACATTTGTTTCAGTCGTAGAAGGAACCCTATTGAAAATGGCTCTTTTATTCAAAGTAGTTTAATTATAATTAATAAAATACTAACTAAAATATAATATCCTTATCTAAATATTTCCAACCTTTGACTTAAGTTGCCTAGCAACCGCCAAGTAAATATCTTTGTCAGTCTTTGACATTACGACTTCATGAAAAGTTATAAATTGTTCATTTTTGTTAGAAACTATGTTTTGAAATTCTTTTTCGTTTATGAATGAGTGTTATGTATGAGGCGTGCACTTTTGGATTTTCCAAACTATTTCTTCTTCTGCCTGCTCTTATAATATGCTATTGAAGTTCGGAGCTCAAACTCTCTTCCAATCTCCCTTTGAAGTGTCAGCCTTTACGTTATCAATCACACTATTTTCATTCGTATCATCTCTCTCACTATTCACCCATCTTTTTTTTTGTCTTCCTCTCCCCTTCCATTCATTATTTCTACGAATCATAGGATTACGTATCATCATCCCCTGTTCACATTTGACTCCGCCACTGGAAGCATATAGGGCAAGAGTATCCTCTGCCGGAAATCAAATCGTCAGCAGTGGCTAGACTGGAGTTGTATATATTACAAAAGTCACGTGCATTAAAACACTATCTTTTGTTTTAAAGACAATCAGACTTCCTTGAACCAGTGAGCATTGAATAGTTAGAGGTGAGTCTAGTGATTCATTATGAAGATTATTTATTTATTTTTTAGAGTTTTCTTTATGTTTTTCTTAAACAAGTGTTTCAGAAAGCTGTTTTTCTTCTTCAGTGTTTTCATTTTACTTTCCTTATTCAATTGAATTATTTCAGTAGGTCTTAATTTTTTTGTTTTTAATACCTTTCTTACATTTTGTTGTTAGGAACCTATGTACCTACCACAGATATAGATAAGTACTTAAATTGGGCTAGGTGGGTACTAGATTCTAATTTAGGGTTGTTAATTCATCCATCTTCTGTAAAATTAAGTAGACCTAAGCATATTTGTGTTATTATGAATATTAAACAAAAATTCATAACTCGAAATGAAAACCATAATAAAAAGTTATATAGGTTTCCAAGACTAAAAGGTCGTACGGACCACAATCATAGATCCTTTTATGCCATTTTTCACTAAGATATCGTAATAAAGTCAGTTACCCAGTAGCTACTAGAAATAATAGTATCACTACACTAGTTCATGATCAGCCTGATCTATGGTCATTTCAAGTAAGCCGGTTTCCCGCCATTCACTAACTACCTGGGTAAGTACTTGCGGACGGTAAAAAGTTGTTGCGACAACTCAGTATTTTTCTTTGTTCTTATTTCAATTAAAGAACCGTTTATTAACTACTTTCGTGTGACGTTCTATTTACGAAAATTTCAAAACGAGGTTGGCGAAGACAAGGCTGAAAAGAAAATGGAATGAAGGAAATATTAGGCAGATTTAAAAAGTTTTACTACCAAAAGAGTAGGTACTTAGAATTCGTCATTGAAACTCCATCGAGTCGAACTTATTATCGCTACAAACCTAGGCAAGCTAATAGGTTAGCGTTCCTATACCTACGCTGATAGCACGAAGGCCAATCGTGAGCACGCAAGGCGACGCACTACAAAAATACTCATGTGTCCTAACAAACAAAAATATCTTTCACCAAGTTCGTCAACCCAAAAATAACACATACAAACAAAACAGAACCTATATTATCTTGAAAATTGTGTCTATAAGCACCCTTTTCCCTCGCACTGTCCAGCACGAACGAAGTTTGCGATAGTCACATGGGTGAGTTTGCAGGCGCAATCTAGCAATGCAACTCACACGCAGACAACTTCACTCCGTTCCAATCATCAAGTTCATAGATTAAGATTGGCGTTCATAGAACTGACTTAATAAATTACAAACTACTTGTTCCAACTACTTGATTAATTTATAAAAATGTACTCACCTAAAGTCCATGCAGTATCTGTCCATATGCACATAAAATGTTCCTTCTCGTTTGTTTCTCCATTAATAATAGTTCACTAACACTCTATATATCCTAGTTTTATCTAAGTTTGCACTTTGACATCACAATATTCCATAAGTTTTGTACGGCAAGGCACTATGGCTACATCACAAAATTGAGCAAAGTGAAAGAAAAAAATAGTTTCACTTTATGAGGTCATCGAACGCGCGGTCGCGACTATTCCGCTGCATTCGAAAATGGAACGTTTTGAACACACTCACATGGAGTTCGGAAAGTGAATTCGGCGGGGTTCGCCACCGGCTCGGGGTCCATTCGGTGGATTTTCGTAGATTTTCGTGTCGGATGACACGCGAGGCGCGTGCGGGGACAGCTCGCGCGCAACTGAAGATTGTCGTAGGTTAAGTTAGGAAAAAAACACCGCTAGCTCAATTTTCCGCGTTACGCCCGCCACAGTTTCTCCGCGCCAAAAACTAGTTGCACTGTCACACATCACGCTGACTCCGATGGGGTTGTCCCATAAAAAAATCACAGTCCACGAGGTCGCTATTGTTTTGACAGCTCCATGAAAAACAACCATGTGTATCTATGGAGCGGGAATGGGACGAAGAGGGCGCCACCGGTCCAAACGCAGCCGATTAGAAAAACAAACCGCTATTAACCAAATAAACTAGCACAGCGCGTAAACACAACGAAATTACTGCCACTTTTCATTATATTTCGCTATGCACCGGGCCGACGTCACCTAAATAGCAGACGCTCGAAGTTATGTTCGTCTCTTTCCCGCGCGTGTTGAGCGGACATTTCTAAATTCGAACATTCTGAATTTGAATTTGAACTGTCATCTTTTGATGTGTTTTTATGAGCAGTTTTTTTTTTTCTGTGTAACTTGTGTGCGCGGCGTAAAGGTGCACACATGCGAGTTAGCGCACTTGTACTGAGCCAATGAGCCTAGATGACATTCGCAGAGGCTTAAACTCGCAAGTTCAGACGGATGCGGCGTCAATAAACTTCGATGCGATGGTGCGTTTGTAATGTGCGAACGATGTAACTTTATATCTGTTACACTCTACGTAGGCTGGACCTCAGCGGTTACGTCATATGGTTTCGTCGCTTTAAATTGTCGAGGAAACTATCATTGTTCATTTATTCTCATAATTATCTTCATTATCATTGCTTCAATGTCAGCTCGTACCTACAGCTAACCAGTTGCATTTCTGTTCATTTCTCGCTTCTTAAACTTCTCCAAATAACTTCTCAACTATTTCTACATCTGCGTGAATGACATCAGCAATATAATGTGGGCCATAGAAATGAGGTTCTAGCAGAATTTCAGAATCTTCCATTGCTTTCCGAAAAACTGCAGTTTTAGCACCAAACCAATGACCCACTTGAGAATTGTTGTGACTATGCGCATGCACTTGTTCTTCGACAATTATTATTGTTTATTGATAAAGTAATAAATGAAGACTTATTCGATATACTTTCTCTTTAGATAAGACTGTTATGTTAATAATACTCAACGGTCAAGTATTAACGTGTACGTATGCGCAGTTTTTAACAACAAAAATGTTTCAAAATATAGTGTCTGCAATCATGAAAACCGCATCAAAATTCTTCAATATTCAATCCTTAATGTAATGAAACGAATATTACCACTACTTTATACAAGTCTTCGAATAGATTCTATAACAAACCATCTTTAGGAAATACACCGTTATAGCCCTCCACAGACGTAGCTATAATATATATTATTATATATTGTATAATACATATTACGATATATTTTCCATAGTAATCTTCGAGTGACCTCAGACGGAGCTATAATATATTTCTAGTACGCACCAAAAACTACGCAAAAAGAATCAAAGGCAAAGTATATTAACATATATTACCTATAACTACGTCTGTTACGGGCTTATATCCAGTCTGAAATGACACGCCCCACTACCACATTACCCATAGAAATATTACATCATTGTCATTTCAGAGTGGACAAGCTTTATACAAGCATAGAAAAACATTGATTCCAACTAAGGATTTGATAAAATTTGGGATATCACCACCCTTTATATTATTATCCCCATCCACTCATCATAAACCTTCTTTATAAATCTTTTCGTCTTCTTTATACATCTCAAGCTTAGAACCATTTCCAAATTCATCAAAATTAGGACCCCCACCTCAGCCAAAAAATGCATAGTTATAATTAACAATCCAAAATAGTTGTCCATAGTCTCCTTATTAACCAAAACCTCTTCACGAGCTATCCCTTTTTGAAAACTGTTAATATTATTACAAGGTAAAGAATACAAAGACCTGACTTTTGTTATAATAATATATTTAGTAAAACATTATATATACACGTGTCCTACGTTAATTGGATCTATCATAAATTTTCTTTCAATAAGCAACACTACTAACTACATTAGAATTATTATGGACAATCAATCATTTCATTAGCATTGTTTTGCACTTACCCCAATTAATTCGGGGTTTTTCGTTACTCAGTCGTTGCAATTTGTCTTCTTCCTCTGCATCTGCATCAGCATCAGCCAAGCCTTTTTCCAACTATGTTGGGGTCGGCTTCCAGTCTAACCGCATGCAGCTGAATACCAGTATTTTACATGGAGCAACTGCCTATCTGACCTCCACAACCCAGTAACTGCTGCTGTCTTCTTCTTTTTTACTTCTCTGTTAGTCGTCATTTCTGTAGTCAACCCCTTTCTAGCCATATCATCTCTTCTTTCCCCACTCTTTTCTATTCTGCTAAGTACTCAATCAATCGACTCAATTATCGAGCTATATTTAATTCAGTCTATCTCAGTTCATTGCTGGACCTAGGAATTCCCCAAGTTGCACTATAATACCCAAATCTCCGCCTTTCATATACAGTATGTGCACTTTAAGCCTCCACAACACTGCGCCAATTTTTATGTAAGAACGTTCTTCGCATCCTGAGCTGACTACTTCAAAATCTACCTTGCTGACTAACTTATCTAGTCACTTTTGGACATTATGCTACTCTCATTTTACCTTGGGCCTTTATAGACGCAAGAATAAAACGGGAATTTGTTTTTCTAGGACCTCTCAGATCTTCTTCTAAATATCTTTAAAACTAAGCACGTTGAACGGTCAGCGTTGATAAGTTCTCTATAGCATAGTAATTTTGCTCTCTGTGAGAGGGAGTGGGCCGTAATCCACCATGCGGGGCTAGTGCGGGTTGGTAGATGTGTTCGAATGTTTTGTTCTAGGACAAGCCGGTTTCCTCACGATGTTTTTCTTCAAAGTTTTGAAAGCAGTGGTGATGAAATAGACATTACCATATCTTCAAATTATCTGAATGTTTATCTTAAGACTCATCATTATCAAGTTCATCTCTCAAAATAGAACGTGAAGGTGCAAAATTACGTAAACTCTTTCAGTCTTCTGGTTTAGCTACGTAATATATGTTACAGTTGGTATTTTACTCCCACATAGGTACTTTTTACCCTTGGCACAGCTGTTGAAATTCTTGGAAGACCTGCAAATTATCTTATTATCATGATTTTATTTATTTACGGTCGACCTAAGTAAGTATCATGAGGAATCCCTACATTTTCATTTGTATCGTAGAATTTTGCTTCTAAGAGAGATTTTAAGTGCAGAACTGGATCTTCGTCATCACAAGAAGTTGCGATATCTAACAAATTTTAAAATAAATGTGCTTTTGGAATTTCAACGATGGAGTCATTGGAGACCAACCAACAAAAATGTCCTAAAAATGAAGCTCATCAAAACTTGTAACAAAATGATTTCAGCATTATCACGAAGATCCAGCTCTGCACTGCATTCACGCAAGTACCTACCAAATAATTCGAGTCCAAAATTGCTGCACTGAGTCAGACCTACTACATCTCAGATCAGGATATGAGTCTTATGAGCTGCTTACCTAAATTAGTTTCATTAATAATTTTATATTTATACCAGGACCGGAACTTTAAGACATTTTTGTGAATCCTGCACTCTTATTTTATTTTAATTATTGATATCAACTCTGTATTAATTATTGAGATGGAGACTAGGAAGAGATTCGCGGGTCAAGGCAGAGATTAGCAACGTGACGACGGACGAAGTATTTGTTAACAATATTATCATTACTACTAGCTGCGCCCCGCGGTTTCATCCGCATACATCTCAATCCTGTGGGAATACCGGGATAAAAAGTATACTATGTTCTAATTCAGGTCATGGTCTACACATGTGCCAAATTTCATCCAAATCTGTTTAGCTGTTTTAGCGTGAAAGCGTTACAAAAAAACAAACTCACCTTTGCATTTATAATATATTAATTAGGATTTTTAGAAATTGCAACAAAATAAGATCAAGTTCTATTTGAATAACTAGTTGATATATTTTTGCAGTTTTCTTGCGTCAACGAGAACTTTTTTTTTCTCATTCGTAATAGTAGAAACGTTCCAATTTTTCATTCGTTTTAATTCCCTGTCCATACAAATAACCCTAAAAGTACGGTTATCCGTGTTAAAAGCCAAAAATGGCGCGAAACTAAAATCCCAACATCCCAAAATTGAAAGCAGATCAAGCGAAAACGAAAATCGAACTGCATTTCCATAGCCAGTGAAAGTGACCTTTATTTATTTTTTTTACTCCGAGTCCTGCCGAATGCATCGCACATTCAGCCTCGTGGTGTCATCGACCCCTGTATTCGGCGACGGACGGCCATTACGTTGGGAAAGGTCAGGCCCACACACACGTTGATAAAGGGTTTATTTGTGTGTGTGTCTGCTTTTACTTTCAATTTATTGTGCATTTAAATTTTGCGAATTTAATATTTTGGTCGGTTTGGGTAGCGTTTCGATTTCGTTTTTGTTTTGATGAAAGAGTTAATTGTAGGGTTGTCTTTTAACCAGTTTTTATTATTTTTAGAATCATGTTTTTAATTGTAACTTTTATAACTAGTGGTCTCTTTTAATATGTGTTGATATAGTTATGAAGTATATTATTACTTTATTATTATTTTTATTGGTTAATATCTTATTTTGTTTGTAAGTTTGTATGTAGGAGGTAATCTCCGGAACTACTAGTCAGATTTGAAAAATTCTTTTTGCATTGAATACTTACTTGCCCAATTATTATTGACGAAGGTTATGGGCTCGCGGACGAAGTCGCGGGCCGAAGTTAGATATATTTTTTTTATTAATAACAGTACAGGAGACATTGAATACCGTAGGACACTTTTCTTATTAACCTACAAAAGTTTCCTAAGTATCATTCACGCCACGAAATTCTAAGAAAATAAAACACAACCACGCCTCATTTTCCCCGCTTCAAAATTCCAATCAGTTTATCAGTCCTACAAGCACATACAAACCTACAACTAAGTACATTAAGTACATATCTACACAGTCATCGCCTTAGTATCACATTACGTCACACTATATCGGTCACAGAAGTCAGACGCCACATAAAAAAAAACTGCCGAAATTCGACGACGAAATTCCAACTATGTCTTATCTTATCGAGCCTGACCATGCCAATTCAACAGTGTTGAGCGGGGTCAGGGTTTTTTCCCATCTCTTTCTATTCGGTATATTGCTTTCTCTGTCACACGTACAATAATGTACATAACATGTTTGTTCAGTTGTTTTGTGGACGTAATTTAAAATTTTAAGGGTATTTTTCATAATGTCGTTTTTGCATGTTGGAATGGGCTGTAGTTTGTAATGTATAGAGGTTAATATAATAAGGGGGTGGGCAGTAGAGTTACTGCTATCAATATATTGAACTTTTTTAGCATAAAATAATAAACCTGCGCGGCGAGTGTGGGCCAAAGACCGACTACAGCCAAATGTCCCTATGTAGGGACATTTGGCTGTAGTCGCACAGAAATTGGAAGATTTGCAGCAATATATAATCTAATGGTTAGGAGTGATCTGGCATATGAAAGGTCATTCGATAGCAGTGATAGCCTAATGGAGTGACTGCCAAGTCATCGGTCTCGAGTTCGAACCCAAGGCACGCACCAGTTGGGCACGCCACAATTGCGGCGATAAGTCCCCTCTTTGAGGAGTGGCTAGAGAGGCGCCACGGCGTCCTCACCTTCCGCCTGACGCAGGTCTTCACCGGACACGGTTGTTTCGGGAGGTTCCTGTTTCGCATAAGGCGGGAGGAAACGGCCGGGTGTCACCACTGTGTGGATCGCCCGGAGGACACGGTGGAGCATACGGTGGAGGTCTGCCCGGCGCGGGTGGAGCACCGCCGTGTCCTCGTGGAGGCGATCGGCGGCAGTGACCTCTCGCGTCCGGCCGCAAGCCGTCACCTCCATCTGCAAAGCAGTAATGCTCGCAAAGGAGGAGGCGGAGCTCGCGAGGGACAGACAAATGTTGCGCCCTCGCGCCCCTAGCCGCCGCCGTAGGAGACGCCCTGGGCGTCGGGAATCGCGAGCCGATTTTCGGCCACCGTAGGCGCGGGGCTTGCGGACGGAGAGCAATGGGTAGCTCGCCGTCCGATACGGACCAGGTCCGGGTCGACGGCGCGTCGTGTTCCACGCGCGCCTCAAAGAGATGTCAGCAAAATTGACGGGGTCCGCTAGGGTGCCTACCGGGTTTGCGGGAAGTCCTAAGGGGAAACTGTGGCCCCTGGCACAGAGAAGGGAAGGAACACGGGTGGGTTTTAGTCAGTGAGTGAGTGAGAAGAGTCTGACACGCCCTTCCGCTCCGCCCAGAGCGGGAGAAGTCATTTGATGATTTCCCACCCAAAAAAAAAACTGACTTTTCGGATTCATGTGCGTATTGTATAATTAGCAATTGCTTCAAAAACGGTGAAGGAAAACATCGTGAGGATGCCTGAGAGATATTTCTCAATGGCATGTGAAGCCAAGTCAGAGGCGCCAACTTACAAGAAAGATAATGCCGCTATCGTTATTATAATAAAATAATTAAAATATTTTACTGCTGCTGAAAATTACAACGTCAAAAATCAAGAATTTCCGTAAATAAATGTAGTAGGACACTTAAATTGTGTCCAAAACTCATACATAGGACAATACATAAACCAAAGTACTTTACGATGTTACTATATAACTACAATGCAACCAAATGAACGAGAAGTTCACTTTAAAAAATATATTTAAAATAAAAAATAAAACATTCTGTTGTTTCTGTTCCAAAAGTTCAAGGCGAAGACCAATCGCTTCCTCCTCCAAGTTATATTTTTGTACATGACAATTCGGCGATAATTTTGGTTGTGTTTTTATTTAAATGTCGCTGATTTTATGGAACCGGGTTAAAATCGTGTGTTTTTCACATACACATACATAAATAACTTTTTCCATTGGGGGTAAGCAGAATCTACAGAACGTCACCTGCTGCGATCCTTACAATCATATTCCTTTTGCTTCGTTAACAGCTGCGATCCTTACATATTCCTTTTGCTTCGACCAATTGGAACCGTGCACCTAGCTTCTGACGTTTAATAAGTGCCCAGGTTAGGTTTATGTGAAATGAAATATTTTGAATTTTGAGTTACCTACCTGTTGCAATCCTTACATATTCCTTTTGCTTCGTTACCTGCTGCGATCCTTACATATTCCTTTTCCTTCGTTACCTGCTGCGATTCTTACATATTCCTTTTACTTCGTTTACGTTCATATATCTGCGAGTTTTGCGTAATACACATAAAATGACAATTAATTGCAATGGGTTTTATTTTGACAGTTATCCTACGTCCATTGCGTTTTTTACGTTCTTGAGCAGACGAATTTTTCAAACCTATGATACAATGAATTAGCAATAATATCTGACGAATTTGTTGAAAGAATACAAGATTGATTTAATTAAAAGAGATTTTATTGGATCTCAGCAGAGCATACAAATACATGGGATCACACGTGACAGCGCAAGAGAGAGACAACTTAATAGAAAGTGACAGAAGACGATTGCGTTTCGTTTATATTTCTAACACTGGGCCCATAACCTGATGAATTTGGTGAAAGAATACAAAATTGATTTAATTATAAGGGATTCGCAGAGCACACGTATACATGGGATCACAGTTGACAGCGAAAGAAAGAGACAACAGAATAGAAAGGAACAAGACGATTACGTTTAGTTTATATATTTCAAAATGTGTTACGCTATTAGGGTGCTGGTCATACACACACGCCGCGCCGCGCAGTATAACTTGACCTTTCTGAAGAACAGCACCAATAATGTCACTAAGTTTAAATTATGTCCTTCTAGGACGTCCCATTCCGGTGTTTCCACTCACGTCTGCCAGTTTTTCAATTTATGAAAATTTCTAAAAGTAAAAAAAAATGTTGATAACACTCGTCGTTCGTATTCGTAAAGTTCGAAATTTCTGTTGCATCAAAATTAAATTGAAACAATTTTTTTTTACATTTCTAATACATTTAATTTTATTTTACTTACACCATGATTTTAAAACTAACAGATTTAAAATAACAATAATAATATGTACAAGTATTTATATATAAAAAAATGGGGAAAAACCATTGATATATTAAAAATACATCAATGGGAAAAACGAACTGAGGGCATCAAAAAATTTGTCCGCATCGCTGTCAATGTCAACAGGAAAACAATACAATCATAGATACTTTTGTATTTATGTTTTTAAATTAAATCATGACAGATTCATGTTTTCCCCAACAATTGAATAAGGTGGAGGAAACACCGCAAGAAAACCTTGAATTAATGGTCTAAAATCATTGTCATTTATGAAAATTACGTAAATAACAATAAACTTACAATAATTTACCTAAGCGGGTTACGTGACGTCTACACTTTGTCGTTCGTTTCGCAGAGTCTAGGCTGCGCCTACGCAAAATTCTTACCGTCTACAAACGACCAGTACAAAACGGTCAGTTCATTTCAGCAGAGAGACTGACTGACTGATTGAGATTTGTAGACATTATGGTTATGTCGTGATGGCCCAGTGGTTAAGGCCTCGCCTCTCATGCATGAGGGGTTGTGGGTTCAAATCCGGGCAAGTACTATTGTGACTTTTTTAAATTTATATATACTTTCTGAGTTTATCTTTGACATTACTGACATCGGAGAAGGAAAGGAGAACATCATGAGGAAACCTGGACTTATAGTGAATATAATTCTGAAATCGCCAACCCCTCTTGAGCAAGCGTGGTGATCAATGCTCGTGCCTTCTCTGTATGAGAAGAGGTCTTTGCCCAGCAGTGGGACAGTAACAGGTTGGTATTATATGGTTATGGTCACTGGATAAAAACAATACTATGACATGGTGAACTGTAATTCGTCGTATACCTTATTTGTCGTAATAGTATGACCTGCATGCTGGTACAGTCAGAAGTCTGCAAGCTGTCAATTGGTCTAGAAATCTAGATATCGGTAACCCTCAGTAATTGGAAGACGGAGGTCACATAGCAGACCCTGTCGATCATTTTGACACAAGTGGTCAGGACCATAATTGCATCACACTTTCAATCACATAAGAAAATGTTTGAACAAATTATTGTTAAAGATTATTTTACCTTTTTTATTTTGTGTTTCACAAACTGTGCCCAAGTAAACGTTTTCTTTGTTTCTTTTCTTTTTCTTTGAAAAATTCCTCTGCGCAACTACGTACTTTTAGTAGTAATAGTAATACTAATTCCTAATTATTTAGATGGTGTTGACCTGTCAAAATGTGACTGTCAAAGGTCTTGTCATTGTAAGCTTGCTAAACAATTACCCTGCAGGTCATGGTTAAATGTGGAGAAAACGATCTATATTTGAAATTCAAGTTAAATCTGCTGAGAGTTTTGTGATATTTTTTCTTAGTAAAAAAACTTTTCAAATATTGAAGAGCTATATGGATCAATACCTAAGTTAGAGGTAAAAACTTTGTAATAAATAAATACAAAAATAGTGAAAAACTAAATCACAAACAATAAACCAGAAAAAAATAGGTAAAACTATTAAATACGTAATAATTCCTTAAATCTGAATCATTCTCCAAGGGACTAAACGGCAAAGCTTCTAAATCCATCACAATTAATTTCCAAAAAACCCAAAAATGATAACCAATTTTAATTGGGAGTTAACTTGAACAAACACGGCGTACCTAATAACGTCATTGTATAACCTTTCCTCTATATGCTCATTATTTTAATTCTTAATTGCTTCAAAATGATAAAAACAGTAGCCCTTCAGTCTGTTAATTATTTAGTAAATTTTTCCTTATTTTGAACACACTGTATATAGGTACGTATAAACCACATTGATAAATGTTTAGCTAACTGAATTTTGGGAGCCAAGAAACGAATTTGTTTACCACGAATACAAACTATTATCCTCGTCAGTGCATTTGTACCAGATATGAGAACACGCATAAGTATTTAGTTTAAATGTACCTAAATTACACAATAATATATTAATAATGGCAAACGAATAATTTGCGGTTTCCATATCCAATTTTAGGTAAATCTATTGTTTGACATTGTAAATCGGAAACGTAATTCAACGTACAATAAGAAATACATTTACAAAATAATTAAATTATTGATGCGTAACATAATTATATTATTTCTTAATTTAAATTTTAATAAATCTAAATAATCAAATCAGTGGGAGTGAATTCGTGAAAAGGGACGGAAGTGTGTAACAGGAAGCCGGGGAAGCGCGCGTTATTTGATTTGAGCAATGAGCGCGCGCGGTGCTAGCGTTGGCCGTCAGAATTAAATGTAGCTTATTACCAAGGTGAGATGATAAAATAAATGTTACACGTCATTTATGCGATTGCTGTATCTAAGGCTCACTGGTTTTGTTCTCATAGAGCAGACTCCTAACTGAATGGCTGCTGAACACCGGTAGAAGAAGTGTTGGTAGTAACATACGTATGGGGGACGACCTACAAATAACCACGGGTAAGACCTGGGCCCTACCTACTATTTGTTAAGAGCGTGCATTCTAAAAGTTGACAACGTCGTAAATAGCTGTCAAATATTTACCTCTTTTGATTTATTTGGAAATAATACTGTATGGAACATCCGGGAAAAATCTTCATTTCATCCAAATGTCCGGGGTGTTTGAAGTTTTTGTCCGGGGTCCATAATTTTGGTTATGGCAGCCCTAATTATACAAATAACTCTTCATGAATAAATTCTCTAAGGCTGCCTGTCCACTGGAGCGGAGCGGAGAAAAGAGGAGCGGAGATGTGCCTATTTTAACCAATAGAATCTTGACTTATGATCACTGATCTAAACTCAGGGGCGGAGTCAAGATTCTATTGGTTAATATTGGCACATCTCCGCTCCTCTTTTCTCCTCTCCGCTCCAGTGGACAGGCAGCCTAAATGATGAACTGCATTCAAATTCGGTTGCGCAGTTTAGAAGAACAACGCGATCACACAGACAGACAAGAAAAGTAACTTCAATTTATATTAATTAGAGATGTATATTTTATTTATTTATTTTTAGCTTTAGTTAGGATTATTAAAATAATAACAATACTGCTAATAGGGGCACTAGATAAGTACATACTTAGGCCGGATAATTAAGCATTGTTTGAACAAGAGAAACCTCAGAAATATAATAGGTACCTAAATTACTTGCGTACATGATGGGCTTGAAAACAATGTAAATTAATTTATAAATATTTTAGAGAAAATTAGTCATTATTATTAATTGCCAGATGAAATACAAATGTAAGTAGGTATCAGCATGATGTTTGTTAGTAGAAGTCATTCAATTTAAGACGCAGATATAAGCCCTTGTGACCTTGAGTGGTTAGCTTGCGTGTTCTGTACTGAGCTCACGCAACGCGTCGTACGTCCAGCCAGTAATAGGACTCGGCCATCAAGGAGCGCTGTATCCGATTTGACGCATTATTTATTTATTAAACATAAAACAAAAGGTATTTTAATAAATTTTAAGGATAATTAATATTTTAATTATCCTTAAAATGGTGAAGGTTTTAGAAAAATACGCTTGATAGCTTTTGCGTAATTATCAGTTTTTTATCCGCGTTAGACATAACTTTACAAATTAATTTCACTATGTAATATAAATATAATCTAAAATATTCCTATTTTAAATGATTAAGAAAATGCTCTTATTTAACATATATTTTTCCAAATCAATAACACTACTCGTTTAGACGTAATTTTCAGTATTAAACCATTAAAAGTCAGTTATCGTCGCCTTAAAGGTCTAAAATCATGTTCATCCTAACTTCCTCACTAATTTTATAAATGCGAAAGTGAGTTTGTTTGTTACGCTTTCACGCTAAAACAACTGAACGGATTTAGATGAAATTTGGCACATGGGTAGACCATGATCTGTATTAGGATATACGATACTTTTTATCCCGATATTCTTACGGGATCGAGACTGATACGGGTGAATTCGCGGGAAGTAGTTAGTAATTTTATAAGTAACCGTAATGCGAACTTAAAGATTTATTATTTTATTTTATTTTTTAGTTTTTGACTATTCTCGGGACCCTGGGGTCCTGGACCTTTGGAAGGCGTACGAGGGGCCGAAGCCAACTCGCAGAGGCCCGTTAGATGTTTGTAATTAAATGAGGCACCAACCGACGATTATCCCTGTATGCACTATGCAAGTGCACCCAAGGACAACCCCCGGCTGGTGTAAAACTATTGCAAGTTATGGAAACAAAGATATTGGACTATGGGTTTGGGTGGCTTAAGTTGACTGGTGACCTAAATCTATGGAAGGACTATGGCCCCTGCCTGATCAATGTTTTATACATATATTCACGGATAAAATGGCAGGGGGTGACTTGCACACTCAATAACGTATTATTTTATTTTATTTATTTATTACACACACTATCCTTAGATACAAGGATGACCCAAATAAATTGAAAAATCAACTTACGGCTAATACTTTAAAATCTAAACTTTAAAAATACAAAGCAACACTAAACGTTATTAAAAAATCAAGGGGTACATAATTATAATAATTCTTACACTACAGGATTATAATTATGTACCCCTACATGATATAAAATCCTAACCTAAAATACAAAATCAGACTTAACACAGAATATTAATATTTAAATAATTAGTACATCTAACTAACAAAATTCAACAAAACTCTAACTCTCTGTATAAACAGCAGTTCTAGGCGATAGACACTGAAAATTCTTAAAAAACGCAATACCACTTTGTTGATATGGTGAACATACTTTACTATCACTTGTCTATTACGAGTTTAGGACCATCTTTCACCACTTCCAGGTAAGTTGGTTCTAGTAAAATTATTTGTTAGATTATTTCATATTAGCTTCCACCAGCGGCGTCGCACGCGTAATATCCTTATAAATTATAGGCTATGTTACTCAGTGATAATATAGCATTTTACTGATGAAAGAATTTTTTAAATCGGTCCAGTAGTTTTTGTAATTTTTTATTTTTATATAATACTAGCTTCTGCCCGCGACTTCGTCCGCGAAACTAGAACCTTTCTCAAGAATTGGGGTACCCAATGCAAAAATATTTTTTTAAATCCGACTGATAGTTCCGGAGATTATCCCCTATACCTATACATATAAACTTACGAACAAACAAACAAATGTTTCCTCTATATAATATTAATATATCAGTAAAGAAGTCTCACCACCAAACTTTCCACTCACCTCACCTCCTCCTCCTCTCCTCTCTCCTTTCCTCCTTTTCACGTTTTTCTTAAAAAAATTTTTCTTTCTTTCTTTTCTTTACATGTCAAATAAAATGTATGTTTTAAAACTAAATGTATTTGGTGTTTCCTAACTTACTGTTCTGAGAAGAAAGACCAACTTAGAATAGAAGTCATATTCTCTTTTTAAGTCCAGACGTAATCTTGGCCAAGCCATAATGTAAAGACCATGCAGATGGAAGGCTGAGATGGTCTTTTGAGGAAATAACCACACAGATTTAAAGATTGAAAATTTTCTAATTGATTGTGTCTCTCCCGTTCCTAGGTGTATCTTTGGATAGACCTAGGAATTGGTAAGACAGACATCACCTTTGGGGATAGAACATGCCCAGAAAAATACATAATCATTAAGGCAAAACCGTCAGGGTAGCCTGCGAAAAAATTTTTTGCTGTTTGCAAGAAACAAGAAAATTTGAATTTCGCGGTCGCCAAATAAAATCGTACAAAAATATCTTCAACAACAGCCAGACTACATTTTATTCTATTTTCGTTTTATCACGAAGTTCTACGACCGATTGGCGACTACGCATAGATAATATAAGGCAGACCATGCGTCATGTGTGGTGGATTGACGAAATGTGTCCAAGGGTGGGCAATGTCATGGGTATGCGTGATAATGCTAGTTAGGAAACTGTGTCATCGGCTCATCGAGTGAGGATTTTTAATCTTCTTTTCCTCGTAATAGGAAGATGTGAATATTTATTATAATAATAATGAATTGTATTCTAAGTGTTTATTATAAAAATCCTATTCTTTAGAATAGGATTTTTAAAATTTAAAATCGATATTACATACGAATTAACAAAAATTTCAATATTTATATTGAAATTTTTGTTAATTCGTATGTAATATCGATTTTAAATTTTTATATTGTTAAATAGTGTATGCCCCAATAGTAGTGGTTTGAGTTACCATAACCTACTTATAAAAACTACTGTTATACCAAAAATCACACTAATAATTAGTTTGACTTTGACTTTGACTAGGGTCTCGTTGGCATCTTTTGTGTACGGATCCCTAAAAACGGAATGTCATCCGAATATGATTAAAAGTCAATGGTTTAATAGCACGCTGAACATCTGGGTCAATACCGACTGTTTATTGATTTCGTACAATAACAACAACCGATGTAATGTTACCACTTTTATAGATCAGACGCACGCGTCGAAAACAGACACGACACGACACGACACAAGCTAACATAACATCATGCCTGTATTTTCCTGTTTTTACGCAGAGGTATGCCTATAGTTCACCCACATACAGCAGCCATTTAATCACTTAGCTTAAGAAAAAGAAAAAATTTAGGGCGAAAGACTCAGGAAAGCCCGCAAAATTCAAATTTTCTTACGTTTTTTGCATGTCAGTGTCAGGTTGTATGTTGATCTAAATATGATTCGCGGCCGTATAAAAAGTTTATTTATAAAATTATAATCATAGAAATCATCAATACAAAAACTCTTATAAATTCATGTAATCCTATTGAATGACTACTTCATGCTTAGTACTTCATGAAATCATGACATTTGGGGAAGAAGTTGAATTGCCGATTCTAATGATTATAATTCTGAAAAGCCATATTCGTCACGGTCGCGAATCATATTCTAATCAAGATACAACCTGACACTGACCTGCAAATTGCAAAAAACTAAAGAAATTTTGAATTTCGTGGGCTACCTTAGTGCATCTCCCTTAACGGTAAAGAGTTCGTACCTTGTTTAGGTATAAAGTTTAATAAATAGGTATTGTATCAGCTGCACGGATTCAAAGTAGAACTACGTTTACTGCGGTCCTTCCGAGGATGGGTGACCCTTCATAACGAGAACCCTACGTACCTTGAAAAGCAAGTTAAGCCATTGGTCCCGCGCCGCATTCCTAGATATTTGACAGTCGTTACGTTTAAAAAATGGAGGAGGGCTTTATCAAAATTTGGGCAGACTATGTTAATAATTATCAGCGGAAGCTAGTTGTTATTATACGAGTAACGTAAGTCAGAAGAAAAAAATACAATAGACGACGTATATTTAGTAACCCAATCCGCGTAACTGTTCATAAAGAGTCATAAACAATCCTGATTGAAAACGACACGTGTTTCACCTCTCAACTAGGCACCCTCAGGATGACGATTGACTACGACGTGTTGTCACGTCAAGCGCCGAGATTTAAATGACTAAATATACGTCGTTTATTGTATTTTATGCCCGAGTTAAATAACTATATCGTAAGTCAGAAGCCCAAAAGTCTGACAAGCAGTCTTACCAAGACGTATCATGTTACCCAGCAACTGGGTTGTGGAGGTCCATACACAGCAACTGGGTTGTGAAGGTTGAGGAAGTCCACGTAAAATAGTGATATTCAGCTGCATCTGGTTAGTTTGGAAGTCGACAACATCAAGTAGTTGAGAAAACGTTATAGGCAGATGATGAGGACATGGTAGGAGCTCAGACAAAATCAAAACCAAGACAGAGCGCTGCGAACAATACAGTGAAGCATGCCTAAACTACATCTCCGCTCTGTGCATACACGCTCATACGCACAAATGTACAAACTTTTACAATGACACTACAATCAAACTACACCACACAAAGTGCACACATGTTAACGAAACCAGCTTCACTTCGCTGTTGACAGCACTCTGTCTTGGTTTTTTTTATTCGAAGTGTATAGAGTGCCGCGAGTTTCTTGTGGCACTCTAGTGTCACTGCCTCGGCCCGGCTAGGGTGCCGTGAGCATTGCATTGTCACTGTCACTTGTTATTTAGGTTAGGTTAGGTTAGAACTGTGACCACACAACGCACGAGCCGAGCGAGCGTAGCGAGCGGTGCCGCGGTAGCGGCCGGCGAAGTGCCAGGGTCCGTTTAGGCACAAGAGAATGTAATGTTTTGGGAATGTGGTGTTTTACAGCGATTAACCCTCGACAATCAAACAAAATACCAAGTGACGTGACTTAGTGACAGTGACAATGACAATCCAATGCTTGCGGCACTTTAGCCGGGCCGAGGCGGTGTTACTAGGGTGCCTGTAGTGGCACTTTATCCGATAGGGATAGAGTGCCAATGGTGGCACTCTATACACTGCCTTTTTTATTTGGAGCTGAATATAAGGGTTTTTACGTTAAGAAAAACCAAAACAAACATTAATTAGCTGATAAGTTTGCCGGCACGTGTAAGTTTAAGGAAAATTATTTGTAGTATTATTTCCTAAAAAGGATAATTGCTTTGTTCAGCTGCGGTAAAAACAGATTAGAAGAATTCATAGAAGAATTAGACAAAATAAACATTTAATTTCCTCATGTATGTGACACGTGTCGGACCCGGGAATACCCAGAAACAAGGAAACTTTAATAGCCTGCGCAGACGACGAATTTTTGTCCGCGGACTTTTTTGTCCGCTAAAATAGATCGCTTACAACTGTATCGAGTAACGCAAACGAGGGATTAAAAGTACCGCGTACAAAAGATGCAGTTTGGAAACGATCTACTTTAGCGCGGATTTTTGTCCGCGGACAAAAATCCGTCGTCTGCGCAGGCTATATGGGTTAGGGAAATGGTGATGGAGTTGTAGTTGTAGATAGGAAGCTATAACTTAAAAATTGTTGGGTTAAGACCCTCTAAACGAACTCGAACTATTTTGAAGTTAAATTCTATCTACCAGAATGCAGGTGATTATGAGTATTTTATATGGAGCGACTGCCTATCTGACCTCCACAATCCAGTTACTGGGTAGCACGATACCCCTTGGTCAGACCGGTCAAGTCCTGTCAAAGAACAAATTCAAATATTTTGTAGCATTTATATCAATTAAGCCATTTACAGGCACTTTTGACTTGTACGATTTAGAAATTTTTGACATTCCTAAACGTAGATCTCTGTGGAGAAGAATGGGGGCATGTAACTCCAAGGACACTCTTTTAAATCAAGATATTACAAAACTAAGTTTTGCCCATGGCTTCGTCCGCGTGGAGGTTGGAAGATATCCCACGGGAACGTACTACCGTGATTAAAAGTAGTAAATTATATTTGTTCTATCAGATAAGTCCTATTTTGTATAATATTATGATACGAATGTCATCATTTTTCGATACTACCCGTGTATTTATTGACTAATTTGAACAAAAAAAAAAGGATTATGGGTAGGTACATTATTCTTGTTACTTCTTTATACCTTTAGCTGTCATTAACGAAAAACAATAGAATTTTAATTTGTTATGCCCATCTGATGTCCACTGTAACGGTCAAGCGGTGGCAGAACAATGTAAAATCTTCGAATCTACGATTGACAACGACAAATGGCTGAGGTAGGTAGGTACTGAGGATAACTTGTAAGTAATATAATCCATTAAAACAAATTAGGATGCCAATTAATTTCGTATGTGGTGATGCTTGACCGCATCGTATTCGGGACGACTTTTGAGGAAGGATGTTTTAACAAAATATTCCGTTATTTGGTATACATATACCTAACCTACGAAAATTAAGGTGCTATTTCAATGAAATAGTACCTGTCCAGGTACAAATTAGAGCTAATTTAGATAGGTACCTGAAGTAAGTAGATAACTCCTTCACCATACTTAACCATTATTGTCCATTTGCAGAGCTTTAGTTTTCTTCTAGTTAGTTGTGCTGTGTGTCTTTAAGTCTGTGCTAAATAAATGTATTTTCTTTCTTCTTTCTTTCTTTTCTTCTTTGCGGGAATATTGTCCAATAAGTTGTGCCGTACTCTCAAGTTCACTTAACGGCACTGTATGTGCCGTGGCACAGTGACACAGACTATCACAAATAAGATTCCGAAACAACAAACTTCACTCAACACTTCAAAAGCGAATTTAACAATTGTTACCCAGTTACTGGGTTTCTAGTGGAGCTCAGATCAGATCTCGTAAAAGACTGGAAGCCAGCATAGCTGCAACAGGCTATGCAGATGGTTTGTGGTTAACACTTATTAATTGTTTTTTCAGTAGGTACACCGTGGCAAATTCAAACTTCAACACCGGTCGAATTTCGTAATAACACTAAAGTTATTTCCGGCAAGCTTGATTAGGTGCCCATGTTATCAATTCATTTCAAAATAATATACTTAATAAATTAATTCGATGCCATATTGTTGTTAATAGTTTTAGTTAGGTTAGGTTAGTTATTTTTAGTTCTGGAAGAAAATTATGTATCCATAGTTGTATATTTTACAAGAAAATTCGCTTACAAGAGAATTCGCTTCACAATTCATTTAGCTCGAGACTAATTTATAACTAGCTGTAGTCCGCGACTTCGTCTGGGACCCTGGATAAAAAATAGCCTATGTACTTTTCCAGGTCATGGTCTACCTATGTGCCAAATTTCATCCAAATCCGTTTAGCCGTTTTAGCGTGAAAGCGTAACAAACAAACTCACTTTCGCATTTATAATATTAGTTAGGATAGATAATTGACTGAGGCGTGACTTTGCGGAAAACCATTATAAAATACAAAAGACGACGTATATATAATAACCTAATCCGCTTAACTGTTCTTAAAGAGTCATAAAGAAACCAGTAAGAAATCGACACGTGTTTCACCTCTCAACGAGGCATCCTCAGGATGACGATTGATTTGTTGCGAACCCGGACGCGTAATTACAAAAGGGGATGCAACACAGACACCCATAGTCTGTGCTGCATCATGTCGCGTATGGCTTAAAGCAGTAATAGTCCTTCCGAACCCAGCTGCAACACAGAGCGGTCTGTAGTGCAGCCGCATTTGTTTGTATAAGGCAATACAAAGGCGGATGCAACACAGACACCCATAGTCTGTGCTGCATTATCTTGTGAATGGCTTAAAGCAGTATAATAGTCTGTCCGAATCCAGCTGCAACACAGCGCAACGCATTTGTTGTGTTTTTGTGACACCCATAGTTGCATTATGTTACGAACCACTTGAAGCGTTATTAGTACGTTCGAATGCTGCTTCAATACAGTAATCTGTATAGTAGTATAATTTATTTGAAGAATATAATAAAAAAGACAAATACGGTAAAATTATACGTTTTATTTTTCATGTACTAAGTATACTTAGGGCCTGTTTCACCACCTACGGTTAAGTTCCTATTAACTTACTTGGCAGATCATTTCATACAAATTCTGTTCTATTTTTGAATTTATTCGGTAAGTAGTGGCTATTCGGACATCGTGAAATAGACCCTTACTCTACTAGTAGTTTCAGGAACACATAAGCGCACACAACACATAGGTCACACATATAGGTCGCATAAACGAGAATATGGCAGCCAAGTTAACGGGGATGAAAATGAAAATGAAAATTTTCGTTATAACGTATTACACTCTTCTTGCCGCGTACCGAGTGCTGGCAATTCACATTGAATTTTGGCGTTAAAAGATTCTTCTTTTGTGGCTTCGAAATTTAATATCGTGTACTCCAGTTTACTCCACACAGTATTTATTTTAAAAAGTCATTAATTTGTCTTTATTCAACATTTTACAATAAGATAGGTAATTCACGCACGCACGCACTGCACCGACTCGTCGCTAGGTCAAGGGCAAACTAACATCAAAAAATTCAAAAGTCATAAATAATTGTGTCTTCCGCGATCGGTCTGTAAAGCCGCCGCATTTGTGCGACGTTACCATTCCGAACGCGATCATAGTACAGACACTAGTTACCTAGCGATCTGCAGTGTAGACAGAGCGAGTACTTACCTACTTTTATGCTGTATTGCAGCCGCTTTTGTTAGAACAAAGTCTTGCGGAACCGATCACATTGCAGACAGTCTTCAAATGTCTGTGGTGTAGTCGTGTTTGTAATGCTTTATTCATACGGACGCGGCTGCGTTACAGAGCAGCTCCTGTCTGTGTTGCATCCCCTTTTGTAATTACGCAACCCGGACACGACGTGTTGCCACGAGAAGCGCCGAACGGAAAGACTTCTGACTTTGCGATTAGGTTACTAAATCTACGTCTTCTATTGTATTTTAATTCGTTTATTCATTTATATACATATTAATTTGCATTTTTAAATATTTCTTAAAAAAAAAGATATAAAAAACATTTAAAAATATAAAAAATAGTGTTCCGCCGGTGTCGGGAGCAGGGTCCAAGCTACCGGTGGTTAGGGCTGCAGAGACAGGAACCTCCTCACAATGCGAGCCGTGTCGAGGAGTACTGCCTTCTGAATCAGGCCTTTGATCCAACCGCCTAACGAGAGCCTCGAGAGATGTTGGTCGAGGCTTTCGGCCATCAGGCCGTTGGCCGTTACGACTATCGGCACAATGATAGCCGAGCTCACATTCCACATGTCGACAACCTCGTGCGCTAAGTCGAGATATTTTATTTGTTTCTCTTTCTCAGCTTTCACGAGGTTCCCGTCATGGGGAATGGTAACATCGATTATCATTGCGCGGCGCGCTAATCGGTCTATCACCACTATATCAGGCTTATTGGCAACAATAGTCCTGTCAGTAATGATAGACCGATCCCAGTATAACGTGACATGGTCATTTTCGAGAACTGGGTCGGGCACATACCTGTAGTACGGTACCTCAGAATCCACAAGTTTATATTTCAAAGCAAGTTGCTGGTGAATAATCCTAGCCACTTGGTTATGCCTGTGCAAGTACTCGCCGTTAGCCAGACGTGAACAGCCAGAGATAATATGTCTGATGGACTCACCCGGACGGTGGCATGCCCGACACACGTCAACCGTACCGTCCTTCATTATATGTCTCCGGTAGTTATTCGTCAAGATAACTTCGTCCATAATTGCACAGACGAAACCTTCAGTTTCCCCGAAAAGGTCACCGAAACGTAGCCAGGATACGGACGCTAAGAAATCTACACCGGGCTCATGGAGAGCCCGATAGAAGCGCCCGTGAAGCTCCTTGCTTTGCCATACCTCCTTGCGGTCATCTGTAGTAAGTACCACAGGTTTGCGCCAGTTCTCTTTAGCCATGGAGAGCGGGGTGAGTCCCTTGTCCACTGCGACCACATCACGGTGCATACCCACTTCGGCTTTTAGGAAATATTCCCTGAGGCTGCACACCTCGCGGTTGTGGAGGGTCTTCGCATTTAAAAACCCTCGACCCCCGCACTTCCGCGGGATGTACAGTCTCATCACCGAAGAACGTGGGTGATGCATCCGGTTTGCGGTCAGAAGTGTACGGACCCTCCTGTCTAGGGCGTCGAGTTCGGTCTGAGTCCATTTGAGTATGCCGAAAGAGTACATCAGCACCGGCATGACCCAACCGTTGAAGGCGCGCACCTTGTTTCCGCCTGAAAGAAGACTAGTTAACACCTTCTTCAGGCGCCCAAAGAAGCGCTCCTTCAACGATTGCTTCATGTCAGCAACGTTGATGCCTAACGCTTCCGACATACCCAAATACTTATAGCTTTCGGATGAGGAGAGGGATCTAAGGTGTATGGAATCCGAGAGTTGAGTTCCCTCGGATTCCATAATCTCCCCTCGCTTTACATGCATGACTGCACATTTGTCCACACCAAATTCCATCCTGATGGCGCTACTGAATGTTTCCGTTACCTTCCCCCAAGATCTACAATAAAGTTAATAAAAGCATCGATATCTACCGCTTATCTCGTAATGTTTTGAGAGTAAAGTTGACAGATTGGTTGAAATCTCTTTCTTATGATGCAACTGAAAAGATTGTGGAAACTTAAAACTAGTCTTGGCACTCACACTCATTCCTCGCTCACACACTCACACATTCTCGCTCTCACACACATAGTCACACACACTAGCTCATACACACCCACACACTCACCCACACCACACACACCCCACTCACAATACACACCCCACTCACAATACACACCACACCTACCAACATACAAAGTTTGCATGGAATATTTATAATTTAAAAACTCACTAAAGCTAGCTAATTGTACCCATAGTCACAGATTAGTTTGGAACAATGTGCATCTTATGTTTAGACGGGCGTTGATAGCTGCGACACAGTTCTTAACTTTTGTAGCTATCATCGTTTCCATTGTAATTTGTGTTAATTTTGTTGCTGTTCCTAAATAAATATTTTTTACTTTTACTTTTTTTACTTTTTTTACTTCAGTAGCTCCATCAGCCGCAATTTGTTGGGGGCAAAGAGTTTCAAGTCATCCATGTAGAGGAGGTGAGATATGACCTGACCACCTCTCCTCAACCGATAGCCTAGACCTGAATCCTCCAGCAGTGTGCTTAGAGGATTCAGAGCTAAGCAGAACCAAAGTGGACTCAAACTGTCGCCCTGGAATATTCCCCGTTTAATCCATACAGGCTCATCGTTCCCCTGAATCTGTCGACATCCTGGATAGCGAAGGACGGTCCTCCATTGCCCCATACATGATATCAGGAAGGCGCGCAGAGTTGCATCTATCTTGTACAACTCCAGCACCCTCATGAGCCATGTATGTGGCACTGAGTCATAGGCCTTCTTATAGTCTATCCAACATGTCGATAGATCTTTGCGGGTTCGACGAACCTGTTGGCTTATGGCCATGTCGATGAGGAGTAGCTCCTTAGTACCGCGGGACCCATTCCTACATCCATTTTGAGAGGCAGACATGATCGAGTTTTTGTCAATATGTGAGTTAATTTTCGCTCTCAAAATGGATGTAAGAAGTTTATAAACCGTCGCCAAACATGTGATTGGTCTATAATTCTTGGGTTCCGCGGGACTACCTGACTTATGGAGCAGGTGGGTAACGCCTGTTGTTAGAAACTGTGGTAGCGACCCAGACTCTAAGGATGACTGGAACTGAGATGCCAGGCGAGTGTGTGAACTATGTAGCCATTTTAGCCAAAAGTTGTGCAGTCCGTCCGGTCCCGGTGATTTCCAATTCGGTAACGGACGAACTGCTCTGGCTACATCTAATGGCGTTATTTCAACTTTTTCCATTTCTGGTATAGTTTCACACACTCGCTCGACATCCTGCATCCAGCCAGCCTCAGCGTGACAGACGGGCACCGACCATATGTTGCGCCAGAATGCACTCGTGGCGGCATCATCCGGGCGGCACACGTCTGTCACATTTTGTTCAGGTCGCTCCCAAGCTCTGTATACCCACCTCTCATCGCTCTGGAACATGCGATTCTGCGTGAATCGATCCACTCGCCGCTTATACCGCCGAATACGGCTCGCCCACGCACAAACTTTCTGCTTCAGGAAGTCGATGCGCTCTGTGACGCGGGGCATGTATTCTCGAGGGCTGATTCCAGTCCCCGAGAATGCCCGCCTCACAAAGCGCATCACTCGTGGTCGAGTATTGCCCTCCCTGAAGCAGTATAGTTTGCCGATGAGTACCCTAGCCCCATCGATACGTCGCTCGATCCTGCACTGCCAGGCTGGTACGGCTGGTTTTGGTCGATTAGCTCCGTCACAATTTGGGAACTTGACATTAGCTAACCGACATGCCGCAACAGCCGCGCAGTACATGATCGAGTGTGTATCAATGAGATCCTCGCTGCTCTCGAAAAAATTCTTAAGCTGCGAGTCCAGGGCACACACCAGCGCCCTATTTTTTTTGTGCATGGGTAGGCGTGGTAATCGGGGTCTAAGTTCGGTCGGAGTGTACCTATACTCGAGAAACGCATCCTCCAGTGCGCTCCTCAATCGAACGTTACACTGGCTACTTACTGTGGCAACCCTATCATCTTCCTCTTGCACATCTTGGTTGAACCGCGGCGGTATTGCATCAATGTTTGACGCTTGTGCCGCGGTCGGTGTTGAAGTTGAAACGCTAAGGTTGCTCAGTACCTCTGAGCGCAGCCTATCAAGTGCGGCATCGTCCAACCTATGATTGCGTTGGATGACACGCACCTGATCCGACAGTCGTTGGGCCGAGACGTTGGTGGTTGGCTCTAGTTCCTAGTATTTTAATTATTATTAGGAGTAGTATTAGCAAGTTAGGATAGATCCCCCTCTCTGATACCCGGCAACCACGTTAACCCGATGGTCCCGCTGTCATTCGTACTTCTATGACAGTCGTTACGGGTACTCAGAAGCCGGAAAGTCTGACAACCAGTTTTGGCAAGGGGTAACGTATTACCAGTAACTGAGTTGTGGAGGTCGAATTGGCAGTTACTGCAAAATTCAGAAGCATCCGGTTAGACTAGAAATTGACTACAACAATGTTGGGAAAAGGCTAGGCAGATAATTACTAATTAGGCATAAACGCTAGTGCAGACTGGCACGACTTGTCTCGCGACGCGACAACGGTAATTGGGACGTTGACAAAAAAAAATTCTTACTTATTCAAAAGATTACGGCAATACATTGAGTTAAAATGTGGCATGACGTCACTGCCCGGTATATTTTATACTGACTTGTGTCATAGCGAGTCCTCACTCCCCAACTTATTAAAGTTGGGGAGTGAGGCGTTTTATCTAAACCATTTTTTATTAATATGATAAAGCAAAAATCTATAGTATCTTCCAAAGAGCTGTCGCATCTGTTTTCCTACACGATGCATTCCCAAACATTATCTTCAACAAATAACGAGTATGAGTATGAATTGCATACAAAAACGTGTTTTTTGACATTGAGGACAAACGGGGAGCCACTAACACTGATAATCTGATATCAGCCGCGATAAAAAGTATAAATTGGAGTAAAATGATAAGAGGTCGTTGACTTCGTGGGCGAGCCTTTGTTTTGATAACAGAGGCTGTTAGTCTGGGAGGTAAGAGACGTATTATGGCTGTATTTTGAGTAGAAGAGCTCGCTCTACAATAAACAACATACTTACTTATTTCTGACGAGGAGCTTGTGGCTAATAATAACAACCGCACGAGTCAATCCATCAGGTAAAGCTACGCTTGCAGGTGTTGGGCCGTGGATTGGGTGACCAGCTTCACATACCGAGACTCCTCCGTGCCTCGGAAAGCACGTTAAGCCGTTGGTCCCGGCTGTCATTCGTGAATCTTTGACAGTCGTTACGGATCGTCAGAAGCTCGAAAGTCTGACCAAGGGGTATCGTATTACCCAGTAACTGGATTGTGGAGGTCAGATAGGCAGTCGCTCCATGTAAAATATTGGTATTCAGCTGCATGCGGTTAGACTGGAAGCCGATCCCAATGTGATTAAAAGTGTGTTACACAATTGTAGTGCTGAACTGAAATAGCTACAATAATCACAAATATAGTTATTGACTCAGGCGTGACTTTACGGAAATCCATTATAAATAAAATACAATAGACGTAGATATATTAAGTAACCTATTCATAAAAAACCCTGTAAGAATTCGACACGTGTTTCACCTCTCAACCGCCGTGTTCGGGTTCGCAACAAGTCTATCGTCATCCTGAGGATGCCTCGTTGAGAGGTGAAACACGTGTCGATTTCTTACAGGGTTTTTTTATGACTCTTTAAGAATAATTAAGCGGAAAAGGTAACTAAATAATATTTACGGCTTTTGTATTTTAATCACAAATATGTTTGAAATCGTCTTAATTTCAGGTGTACAGGCACTTGGGTGAGACTGGAGACATGGTGTGTTGCGGAGCATCACACTCGCAATAAAGTGAAGGCAAAGCCCCATTTTGCTACATTATGTTAATTTCTCAGTAGCAGCCCAGAGTCTGTATTTGTGCCCGGTTGATGGCAATGGGATTATGGGATGTCACCCTGTTACATGGGACTTAAACATAACTGGTGAAATGTGGGTGTACTATAGGTAGGTACACCTCTGCCCAACCATTCGGGGAATACAGAGGCATATATATGTTTTATTTTTTTCCTTTATAAAGTTTCACAATTGGTGATACTTTATTCACATTACAATCTAGCCTATTAGCTAATAAGTAATTTAAACATAACTTAAACTGCTAAGTAACTATAAAATTAAGAAATCGTCCAATAACGTCTTTCTTATTCACTATAAGTTAAGGGGAAGACACTTGATTCACGTGTTCTTTAAAAAAAGTCAGCACTTGCACTACAGGTTAAGTTCACTTACACTGCACTAAACTAACTCAAAAGGTTTTACTCTTTTTAGTCTTCGCACTAATTCAGTGTTGAGGAGATAAGATTCGGGGAATAGAGAGGCATGATGTTATTTTATGTTAACTCTTAGAAACCCGTCATATAATTTTTCATGATCATACGTGTATCTAGGAGTCTACTATAAATAAATAAATATTTAAAAAAATATTTAATTTGTTGTAGATGGAAGCGGATTGTCTGGTGAACTGTCTTTTTGCGAGACTTCTGGTGCAACAAGATATGTTCGTCTTTTTTTGTTAAACCTACAATCATAGGGAAGGGTTTTATGTAGTTTCAAAGCAGCACGGAGTACCTGAAGCGGTATAGGGTTGCAATAAATAAGCAAACACAGCTTACGGAAAAGAAGAATATATTGTCCAGAAGTTTATGAAGATCACAGGACACAGATTACACGACAGAAGGCGAAATGAAGAGCACAGAAAGAAAGCGATAGGCAAGGCACAGTTAAGAGTTACACGGTATAGAAACTAGACTTCCACAAGCACTGAATAATAGTTTATAAGCACTGGGTATCTATGTCGAACGTTACCGGGTACGAGCGAGAGCGGCATGCGCATACGAACAGTGATAAATCTCGACTGATGCCTGCGTGTGAGCGCCGCTGGTTTGAAAGAGATAGATAGACCAAGGCGCGGGCGCTCGCTCAGGTAACCGGTCCGCATTCCACAAAACCACATAAAAACTATCTACTAACAAAATAATCTGTGCGTACTGATGTCTAAACTTTAAATTTTGACTTAGAAGGAAAGTTATATAATATTAAGTTATAAGTAATTAAGTTAGCTATATATATATATTAGAATTAAGCACGTATAGCATATAGTTATATAATGTATAAACTTATTTATTTATTTAATGCTTTAAATACACAGATGTGCAGCGGCAGACATAATGTCTTAGGCACTTGCAACACAAAACTTAAACTTAGTGTAAATGCTACTTTTTGTGTGTTTGTTTATAACATTACATTTAAATAAACAATATATTAAATAAGTAGCTACGCTACACCACCCCCCTCCAGAGACCGTCCTACGGGCGATAATAGTCTGGGAATCTCACTCTGCGGCCCGAACGTGTTACTCTGACCGTGCTATCTCCGGTGTCAGGTATGTCATCGTTACTTGTATTACGAGTGGGAGTGTGAGTGAAATTTTGGGGTGAATTAGTGATTGGGGCGTGTGTGTGAGTAGAAGTATGAGGTAGTGGAGGTTGACTTGAGTGTGTTGTGGTGTCAGGATCACGCAATATGTAGGCAGGTTTTATTCTGTCGATCGATACGGTGACCATCTTACCTTTCACCATTAGCTTGAATGCTTTGTCTCCTTTCTGTATGACCTCATAAGGACCAGTATAGGCAGGCTTCAATGATCCGGCCACAGTGTCGTCACGAAGGAAGACGTGTGTTGATGTGGCCAAATCCTTATAAACGAAGGGTGAGCGACGTCCACTATGACGAGACGCCGGAGTAGGTTGCAAATTATTTGCGAAGCTCCGTAGGCGCGCAATATAACTAGTGACGTCAGGGTCTCCTTGGTCCTCTGGGCTGAGAAAGTCTCCTGGTAAACGCAGTGACTCCCCATACACCAGTTCAGCTGGCGTTGACTTAAGGTCCTCCTTGAAGGCACTACGTATACCTAATAGAACAAGGGGAAGGGACTCGACCCAGCTACTATCAGCGTGACAGGTTATAGCGGCTTTAAGCTGCCGATGAAACCTCTCCACCAGTCCATTAGAGGCTGGATGATAAGCCGTCGTCCTTTTATGTTGGAAACCAGCTATTTGCGATAAGTGGCCAAACAAGGCCGATTCAAATTGACCGCCACGGTCTGTAACGACATTCGTGGGGCAGCCGAAACGGGATATCCATCCGCTAAGGAGGGCTTTTGCAACAGTCTCGGCAGTAATATCCTGTAAGGGTATTGCCTCAGGCCATCGAGTAAAACGGTCGATTGCTGTGAGGCAGTACCGGTATCCCTGCGATAGTGGTAGGGGTCCAACGAGGTCAATATGTAGGTCCCTGAACCTAGCACGCGGAAGCTTGTACGTGCCCAACGGTGCTGATACATGTCTATGAACCTTAGCCCGTTGGCATGCTAGGCAAGTACGTGCCCATTCCCTACAATCCTTCCTGATACTAGGCCATACATAGCGGTCTGTGATCAGTCGGATACTAGCGTTGGCACCGGGATGACTGAGAGAGTGAAGGCTCTCAAAAACTTGTCGACGTAAATCCTTCGTCACATATGGTCGAGGTGTAGTGCCACTTACATCGCAAAACAGCTCTAAATGTGTGCCAGGTATTTTGACCTTCTCCAACTGTAGGGAGTTATTGCCATTTAATAGTTGTTTCAGTTCAGGGTCGGTGTTTTGTGCGGTAGCTAGCTTTTGAAGATCGAGAGGTAAACCGATCTCATCGATACGTGATAAAGTATCAGCTACCACATTATCCTTCCCTGAAATATGCCGAATGTCAGTACAAAACTGTGAAATAAAATCTAAATGGCGAAATTGCCTGGGAGAGCAGTTCTCTTTCCTGGAATGAAATGCGAATGTAAGTGGCTTGTGATCAGTATATATCACAAAGTCACGTGCCTCGATCATATGACGGAAGTGCTTGACAGCCTCATAGATCGCCATGAGCTCGCGATCATATGGGGAATATTTGGTCTGCGATGGAGTCAGCTTTCGTGAGAAAAACGCTAGAGGTTGCCACGTATTGTCCTTTAACTGCTGGAGCACGCCACCCATAGCTACGTCAGAAGCGTCTGTAACCAAAGCAAGTTTTGCTTCGCAATCTGGATGAGCGAGCAGGGCAGCTTGAGACAGACCCTGTTTGCACGCCTCGAAGGCTTCCTGTTCTCGTGACGTGAAATGTACGGGATGCGAACCTTTCACGGATCCTGTCAAAAGAGCGTTCAACGGTGTTTGGTGTGTGGCAGCGTCGGGAATGAACCTACGGTAAAAATTAATCATTCCGAGGAACCTACGCAGCTCTCTTACCGTTTTTGGGACGGGGAAGTTATTGATAGCCAATACCTTGTCTGGCAAAGGCTTGGTGCCATTTACTGAAATGCTGTAACCCAGGAATGTTACCTCCGCAGCTCCAAACACGCACTTTGCTGTATTAATGACCATGCCGTACTCCGCCAACCTGGTGAAAATTTGGTGTAGGTGGTCTATGTGGGTCGTCTGGTCTTTTGAAAAGACCAAAATGTCGTCGACGTAGGGATAGGCAAAATCTAGGCCACGCAGCATTTCATCAACGAAACGTTGAAACGTCTGTCCGGCATTACGAAGTCCAAACGTCATGAATGGAAATTCGTATAAGCCGAACGGCGTTGTTATAGCGGTCTTCTCGATATCACTGGGATTGACTCTTATCTGGTTATACGCCTTCACCAGGTCTATGGTCGAGAAGACGGTGCATCCTGCAAGGTTGTGAGAAAAGTCCTGGATGTGGCGTATGGGATACCTATCTGGGACCGTCCTGGCGTTAAGCATCCGGTAATCACCACACGGGCGCCAGCTGTTGTCCCGCTTAAGAGCGAGATGAAGCGGAGAGGCCCATGGTGATTCTGATGGCCGGCACGTACCTATCTGTAACATGGCTTCAAATTCTGTTTTAGCAACCTTTAACCTATCTGGCGCTAACCTGCGTGGTGTGCTAGATACTGGTGGTCCTGGTGTAGTTCGGATGTGGTGCATTATGTTATGTTTAGGTGTACGGTGCATACCCGAGGGTCGAGTGATGTCTGGGTATTTTGCTAGTATAGCGTGGTACACTGAATCATTTTGGCCCCCCGACGTTACCTTCACCGATGATACATCGTCAGAAAAACTCGCGACCGAAGCCGCGGTGGTGAGCATAGTATTACTATCTATTAAACATTTATTACGTACATCTACAATTAAATTATAATAAGATAAAAAGTCTACACCTATTATGGCCCGAGTTACGTCTGCTATAATAAATCGCCAAGCGAAGTCGCGGCGCAAATTTATATTAAGAACTAAATGGGCATATCCATAAGTATTTATAACTGAACCGTTAGCGGCAAACAGTTGATAGTTCGTTTGGCTTTGTTTACCTTTCGCTAATGTTCGAGGGAAAACACAAATATCACTACCCGTATCTATTAAAAATTGCACTTTTGTCCGCTGGTCGGTTATAAACAAGCGACCGGGATTTGGGCAGGCGTCGGTCGCCATGACGGACTGCCCTATTCTTTTCCCTTAGGCTTGTAATCGCACGGTTTTATGCAGCTACTTGCCTTCTCGCCGAACTTTGCGTGGTACCAACACAATGGGTACTTCCGGTAGTTGGACTGGGAGCGGCTCGAACGGGAATTGCTGCGATCACGACTTTCAGATCTGAATCTCCTTGACTTCGACCGTGACATCCTGTCTAACTTGGTCGTTAGCTTCTGCACCTGGCGTGCGAGTTCCGCTACTTGACAGCTTATTCCTGGGGAAGCATCTGATGTTGAGGCTGCCGCTACATGCGGGCTGGGGGCTGCGATGTCGTGGATACGATCAGCCAGCTCTGCGACCTCGTCCAGCGTAGCCTTCGACTGCGAGGCTACAATGGTCTGGATATTATTCGGCAGGCGGCTGGACCACATGGTGCGTAGAAAGTCCTCCGGGACATCTGGTCCTGCAAGATGCTGGATATGGCGCAAGAATTGGGAGGGCTTTCGGTCGCCCAGTTCCTCACGCGTAACCAGCTGCAGGATCTTCTTCTCCTTGGACGCAGAGAGTCGCCTTATGAGTTCCGACTTCAGTCGCTCGTACTTATTGGGTGCTGGGGGACCGGCTATGATGTCCTCCACCTCCGATGCGTAAATGGGATCCAACTGCCCCATAGCATGATGAAATTTGGTGGTATCAGAAGTTATGTTGGCCAGAAAAAATTGGCTTTCCAGTTGGTAAAACCACAAGGCCGGCTTCTCCGGGTAAAAAGGAGGTACTCGTATGCCAACGCGCTGGATGTCATGCGATGTGCTAGGCACATTGGCGCCGCCATCTTGTGTGTCTTTCGGCTCGACCGGCATTTTTCGTGTTCGTCGGGGTCACCAATGAAGCGGTATAGGGTTGCAATAAATAAGCAAACACAGCTTACGGAAAAGAAGAATATATTGTCCAGAAGTTTATGAAGATCACAGGACACAGATTACACGACAGAAGGCGAAATGAAGAGCACAGAAAGAAAGCGATAGGCAAGGCACAGTTAAGAGTTACACGGTATAGAAACTAGACTTCCACAAGCACTGAATAATAGTTTATAAGCACTGGGTATCTATGTCGAACGTTACCGGGTACGAGCGAGAGCGGCATGCGCATACGAACAGTGATAAATCTCGACTGATGCCTGCGTGTGAGCGCCGCTGGTTTGAAAGAGATAGATAGACCAAGGCGCGGGCGCTCGCTCAGGTAACCGGTCCGCATTCCACAAAACCACATAAAAACTATCTACTAACAAAATAATCTGTGCGTACTGATGTCTAAACTTTAAATTTTGACTTAGAAGGAAAGTTATATAATATTAAGTTATAAGTAATTAAGTTAGCTATATATATATATTAGAATTAAGCACGTATAGCATATAGTTATATAATGTATAAACTTATTTATTTATTTAATGCTTTAAATACACAGATGTGCAGCGGCAGACATAATGTCTTAGGCACTTGCAACACAAAACTTAAACTTAGTGTAAATGCTACTTTTTGTGTGTTTGTTTATAACATTACATTTAAATAAACAATATATTAAATAAGTAGCTACGCTACATACCTACGTATAATTTCCTGACTGTGAGATGGCCACCCAAAAGAGTAAAGGTTGGCAGTAGGGAATCTATCCTTTGCGCTCTTTCCAGTTCTAGGAATTTGATTTTAGCGTGGCTCCGGCCCATATAATACAGGTATACAATACACTAGAACTGACTGGGCCAGTGATACGTATATTTGGTTTAACATGACATGTCTTAAAGTCTTGAAAATCCAAATGAGTTTTCTGGTTCGAGACATGATCATATCCGTACTAGATGTAACTATAAGTTGCCTAACAAGATGTTTTCACCACTAGACTTTCGTAAAACCGCTTGCCCTTCTCGTTGACCAAACTGACTAACATAGTGACTAACTAAACTGTTCTAAGAATTGTTATGAAACGAATTGGGCAAGCGAGTTGAGGAAACATGGGCCAACTTTTAGACGAGCCACAGTGACGCAAAAGTATCATGTGACCCTAGAGTGATTTAAAGTTTCCATCTTATTTTTGAGTCCCTTTTCCGTATTGTTTATTAAAATGTTCCGTAGGTAATCCACGGGTTGAGGTTTGAAGCTACTTACGTCATACTAGATGAATTATGTCGGATAAATAATTAATTAAATTTTAATTGGGCGTGCGTGTACAAACAATACAATATAACCGTCTCTGTGGTCTAGTGGTTAAACCATCTGTCTCAGACCCAGAGGTCCCGCGTTCGTTTCCAAGTGGGAGCAAAATTTTCTGCTCGATTTGGTTGGTGGTAGGGCTTGTTCTAAGTCCGCCTGGCTAGCTACCACCATCTTATCTAAGTCTGTCGTCATAACAACAATGTTAACAGCATTGTTGTTTCATTTAATCAAACTGCACTACTGTCTTTATAACTTTTACTTAGTCTTTAACCGTCTTTATTATTATTTTCACTTAATTTGGAAGAATTATGTGGAACTGGGTCATAACCTGATATATTTATTAAATAAAGCAAGTGAAAATAATTTGTAACGTTCTTTTATTTGAGAGATTACCACAGACTAAAGAGTTTATAATTGTGCTACTAGTGAAGTACGTTTAGTAGGTAATATAGGTAGGTAGGTAACAATTACTAAATAAGAAAGGTCTTTAATTTATAACTACAACACGGCAGTTAGCGATAAGATAGCCAGTTCCTCTGTGGTTGAGGATTCCGGGTGAAGCTCGCTTCCACCTTCGGCCTGATCATCACTTACAACCAGGTGAGATGCAGGCCAAGAGCATCCCCGTTGTGAGTACAACAAAAATCAAAAACCAAGGAGTCTGTAAGGATCGTAGCAGCGTTCTCTAGTTGCTGCCTACCTCCGTGGAAAGGCGTAGAGTTTATTTCGTTATGTAGGTACCTATGTAAAACATAAGGTATTTCTCTTTCCCGGGCAGTCGGGTAAAAACGATACTGCCTCCTTTGTCTGGAGGTCGCAAAGAGCGGCTGCTGAGCTTAATAAGATTAATGGTTCTCGATGAGTTAAATTGAGTTTTTTCATCACGTCGAATAGAGCAGTTACTGCCCATTCTTTTGGCACGCCTAATATTTATTCGTAGGTATACTTACTAAGCAAAAAGACTTGACTCGGTGGAACGCAGCGCAAAAAGCGTTGGTGGCTGGGCTTCACAGCCTGGCTCATCGGCGTAATGTTGCTTGCCTGTCGTTCTTCCACAGACTGTTGTTTGGAGAGTGTGCGCAGGAGCTCCACCTGATCCCACCATTGCCCTTTTATTACCGGACTACCACGCGTACTGCAGGGTATATATACCATCCGCACTAGGGTGATATCCCGTCCAGTCATACTCAGCTTCTCCTCCACATTTATAATGCGCACAGCCAAAGTGTGGAACTCTCTGCCAGCGTCTGTATTCCCTTCCACATATAATCCGTCTGCCTTCAAAACAAAAGTGAACAGGCATCTTCTGGGCACGCTCGTTCCACCATAGACCTCATCCATCGCTTTCCATAGGCGAGATCGAGGTTAGGGGCAGGCACATTCAGCAATAAAAAAAGAGGGTCATGACAGCAGTTGTCGAAGCCGTGATGGTGATACAAGAAGTACTATCATTTATTGCTTTCCACAATGTGTACTGGTGGTAGGCTCTACGTCCCCATGGAATAGGCGTAAGCATTGCTTTCAGAGGGATAGGCAAGTGACAAGTGATAAGTTCAAACTATACCAACGGGGTAATTGCGTAACACACCTCTAGGCTTACATTTTGACAGTTCTACAACATTCATTGCGTATACGTTGTTGAGTAAACTTTTTCGAACATAATTATGAAGCAATGAATTAGCAATCCTTCAAAATGAGGAGCTCGTGGCTAAGTAATAACAGCCGCACGGGTCGATCTATCAGGTTAAGCTACGCTTGCCGGGGTTGGTCTGTGAATGGGTGACCATCTTTACATACCGAGACTCCTCCGTGCCTCGGAAAGCACGTTAAGCCGTTGGTCCCGGCTGTCATTCGTGGATCTTTGACAGTCGTTACGAGTCGTCAGATGCCCGAAAATCTGACACCAGTCTTACCAAGGGGTATCGTATTATCCTGTTACTGAGTTGCGGAGGTGGGAGAGGCAGTCCCTCCTTGTAAAATACTGGTATTCAGCTGCATCCTGTTAGACTGGAAGCCGACCCAAACGTAATTGGGAAAAAGCTTGGAAGATTTTTATCCATCAATATCATTCAGATTGTGATTCATAGTGTATGTTATGTAATTAGGGTGCTGTACCTGCTGTATAGGTATGTTTTTCTTAGAAAGTGCCTCTGGAAATTCTACTACGTTCAACTGGACGGTCAGCACAAGAAAACATTTTTAATTGTAACATGAACGTACACTTTTAATTGGAACGGCTGCACAAAAGATCAAGGAACTCATTTATTTCGTTATCATGTAGGTACTTATTAAGTACATGAGCTTATCAGCAAAAAAATATGTATAAAAATAAATTTAAGCCTGTTTGATAAAGCACGCGCCAGTCACAAGGGCGTCAACACAAAAATAGCATGTCGTAACAAGTTTGGTGTTGCGTTGGTTAGTTGCGCGATTGTGGCGCAACTCAAGGCCAGGCTGTTTTATTTAGTTTTAGGCTTGCCGCGTTAAATTGCCCACGTTTAAAAAAGAAATAAAAATTTAAAATACGTTGCCCATTATGTAAATAAAGGGGACAACGGTAAGGAAATTTTATTACGTTTGTCCCCGTAACGGGGCCAAAATTACGAATACACGGATATTTCGTGCTCCGTTTGAATCCAAAAAGGCGAGAAGATCAGCAACTTAATTGCGAAACACGATCAATCGATCGATTGACAGAATCATTCCAGCGCTGATTTGCTGGATTTGTATTCTCCTCTTACAGGTACTTATCGTTATTTCTCCTGACAAAGTTTATTCTGTTTATTATGTGTGTATGTATATTCTATCCCTTATGTTACACCTGCCATATGTTTTGTCTCTGCATCACCCTAAGGTTGACTGGTAGAAAATGCCTCAGGCATTAAGTCCGCCTTTATACAGTATTTATTGCTTGTACATAAAGTTTTAATAAATAAATACCTAAATATGTCAATCAATCATAATCTGAATCATTTTAAAAGATATTGCTAATCCATTGCTTCATTTATGTTCTTCTGTTCGTTCAACAACATTAATAACGCAATGAATGCTGTTGAACTGTCAAAATGAAAAGAATTCCGATCGATTGCCAGTTTATGTGTGTCGCAGTTAACCCGCTGAAAGCGAAACAAAGAATATCACGTGATCTTCAACATTATCTTAATACCTAATTAATTAAGACGCAGATATATTCCAGTGACCTTGAGCTTGCGTGTCCTGTACTGAGCTCACGCAACGCGTCTTACGTCCCCAGTAATAGGACTCGTCCATCAAGGAGCGCTGTCCCTAATTAGACGCATTATTAATTTATTATAGGATTAGCTTCCGCCAGCGACTTCGCCCGCGTGATATATGCATGTAAACCTTGCTCTTGAATCACTCTATCTATTAAAAAAAAGACGTGTGGCACTCGGGGACTGCCGCGGCGAAGCTATTGCATAGCATTTTTTATCAACTTACGCAATTGTAAAATATTAACCCGAATACAAGAAATAGCAATGATGACATTGACAGGAACTGCTATTCACATTTATAGTTTTTAAAACTTGACACAACGTAATGGGAACATCAAACAAATAAAAAGGTTTTAATTTAACTATTAATAGTCAAGGATCATTCGTCTAAGTTAATTTGAACTTTATTGTCAAACAGTTAAACATAATTTTCAATACAACACTCTCGTATCATTCGTCTAAGTAAATTTGAACTTTGTTGTCAAACAGTTAAACATAATTTTCAATACAACACTCTCGTATCATTCGTTTAAGTAAATTTGAACTTTGTTGTCAAGCAGTTAAACATAATTTTCAATACAAAACACTCTTTCTTAGGTACTCGTATTTTTGTTACGGAATTTCTGGATTAGGTCTCCACGCTCAAGGCCCGCGATAGAAGCTATGCAATAGCTTAAAAAACCGCATCAAAATCCGTTACGTAGTTTTAAAGATCTAAGCATACATAGGGACAGACAGCGGGAAGCGACTTTGTTTTATAATTATGTAGTGATAAAACAAAAGGTATTTTAATAAAACACGTAGGTATACTATATCAATAATTAAATTATCTTTAAAATAGTAAAGGTTTCAGAAAAATATGCTTGATAGATTTTGCGTGATTCTCAGTTTTTTTATCCGCGTTAGACATATGCTTTACAAATTAATTTCTTAATGTGATATAAACATGATCTTTAAACAATGATTTCAGCAATTGGGTAACTCGTACGTTGGAAACGATGGGAATCGAAGCTTTGGTCCAAATCGTATCAAGTTTTTCAGAAAAGATTGAAAAAGCTTCTGTTAGAAGGATCATTCCCATTCTTTTGTAGTTTTAGTGATTTTTTTGTAAACAAGATTAATTTTATAACGTCACTTATCACTGGTAACTGGCAATCGACAAGTTCTTTATATGATCCCGAAATAGGACAAGTAGTGTCACTTTGTCTTGAACCCATTACCGTATGTTTGTCACAAAAACACCTATTTTATCACCAGGCAGTGCGGAGCGACACCTTACAGCAATAAAACCGCTTTAGAAATGAGAACATCATCTTAAATATGCCTATATTAAAAGTTATCAGGAAAATGCTCTAATTCATTAACTCTACTCGTTTAGACGTGATCTTCAGTATAAAATCATTAAAAGTCGGTTATCGTCGCCTTAATTAGCAAATGGTGTGCCAACCGTGATAATAAAAAATTGTTTATCTATGTACCTACCTACCGATACGCCTAAAAATCCTTGAATTGAAACAGTACCACGTGTGGCCTGATGTGGCGTATACCTAGTTGACGTGACATTGCGCAGGTCAGTAATGCGACTGTGTGATAATGGCTAAATATGACATGTAGTGTCAGCAGGAAAAATGTCTGGCAGTCTGGCACTAAAATATCATGTGTCATTTATTCATTTGTTTTTAGTCTTAAGTACAATAATAATGCATTAATATTACAAAGGTCAAGAACTAAAGTACTAAATAAAGTCTTTCTGGGAAATAGGGTTAGATACCGAGAACCCGTTCTGCCCAACTGGCCACTGGACAGTTAATTTTATTCCTCAGTTACAGGCTTTACTCGTCAGATACTGACTAAGTACCTGACGACTAATTATCTGACTATTGAAAAATCGAGAATCAAGGCTCGTGCAGACTCGCGCGACAACGCGACACCGGTAATTGTTCTACCGTGAAGTTTTCTTAGAAATTGTTTTGTGAGAGTCGCGTTGCACTGTCGCATATGGACTAAACGCTGTTCCATTCTATAGCTGAGGATACAGAAAATCGGGATAAAAGATTTAGCACTAAACATATAAGACCAAACAAATTCCTACTTATACTTAATTGAAAATGTGTCTGGGTTAAATAGATGAAAATTACTTAAGTACCTACAGTTAGCCAATGGCCGGTCCAGGATTTCTTTAGAACTTATGATAAACTTGACATTATAAGTACCTACCTACGTTAATTGACAAACTAAGTATTAATGATGTTAAAACACTGCGAATGATCCTCAATTAAAATCCAAAAAAAACATTTTCATTTAAAGTTGTTGTAAAAAAAAACACCCAAAAATATAAACAGTAACCTCACATAATTGCAAACCATACATCTATAAATAAATGTATGTCGATGTCTGTATGTATGTGTCGCGATGCATCATCAAATCCAAGTTCAATGCACTCGGCTGATTCACGACTCTTTTTGTATGCATCTGTCCCTTTCACTCCCGTCTTATCATACATGTAACGCTGTCTCTGTCTGGCGTATGACAAATTAGTGTAGACTGTGGAGATTTTCTGATAAAACTGTTTGCATTTTAATTTAATTTTTTGTTTGTTTTTACTTTTACAGATGGCCATGTTTGTCTCAGATTAATATTGTGAGTTGTCAACGCAGCAAGTTTTAAATAAACTGTAGGATATTATTAGGTACAATTATTGTTCAAGTATCAACAACGCTTCGTCTGTACCTAGTAGAAAACTATTAGATATTGTGTCAATTTTTATTGAAAACTTACTGACCCGTTAGACGCTGTCCTGTCAAAATTTCGATTATTCGGCTGTTCCTTCGGGATTTTCCATTTTTTTTTTTGTAAACCACACCTGTATTGAAGCGACCTAAATAAAAACTTATTATTCTAATCGGTCGAGCCATTTTCGAGTTTTTGCGAAATTATTGCACGGCAATTGATTTTTTTATAAGTACATATTTTAAATTAGTTCAAAAGCTAATCAAAATTGCCCCCCGAAATATGTCTATTAACACATTTAAGGTAAGTACCTACACATCTGCAAAGTACGGTCACAAAAGTTAAGGTAGCGTACTGCGTAGCTTAGGGACCTAGTAGGTAGGTACAAACATCTTGTTATTTTCATATCTTTGTAATTTTTTGTAAAATCATTAAGTAGGTACTTACCTACGTACCTACCTAACAAAGTGATCTTGCAAATCCCCAAAATCTGTAGGTAGACATTTTATGAATTAGGTAGATAAATCAATTAAAATCATAGTTCAAGTCTCTTCCTTTTGCTTCCATTAAAAACAACAAACAACAGCCAGTCTATCACGGGTACAACGATTGGGTGCTGTTTTTGGTTAGCCAATCACAAAGCTATCATGAGAATTTGACACAGATTTGAATTTAGAAAAGCTTTCAAAGCACTAGAGAAAATCCACATTCCTGGACAGAAAAATTTAAAATTACGTCGATACCAAAATATCGCGTTCAATTATTTCCTTCAAACTACTAATTTTAAACGTAACATTGCAAAAGGAAAATGCATCGTTATTTTACCTAGAACCGCTATTGAGTTAAAAATATTTAGTTATTGTTGCACAAATATTGCACGTTATCGCAGAGTCACTGACCCTTTCCGATAAAGGTTTCAGGTATTCCTGTAAATAACGGTTTGTTTTCAAGGCGTTGGCTCGGTTTGATTAGTTAGTTATTTATCTGAAATAACGTATATTGATACTTAAATTGACTGAAAGTCTCAGAGTTATATGAGGTTAGGTATAACATCTAGTAGGTAGGTAACCTTTGCTCTCTTTTTTACAAAATGTCTGCGCAACAAGGAAATGAGTGGAAAGGATAAGTATTTTTAAGAGTGTTAATAAATTATAACTCCATAAATGCCCCATTTTATGACCTAGATTGTACTCTATTGCTATGTTAGCTCCAAACCCAAAATATATTTTACCCTTCTATTAATTGTAAGTATTTGAATGAACATTTAGTAAAAATGAGGAATGTTGGAAAAACTTAAAACGGGCACTAGGTACCTACTAACGCAATTATTCTATCATATTAAAAAAGCTACAACATCAAATTAAAATCTCAAACAAGAGCCAAATATTTAAAAAAATAAAATCAACTCAACAAAGCTCCGAACGCAACAGATTCAAAATTCAAATTACTTTCACCGCCGAAATGTGTATTCCATTTACGAATTCGCCACATCCGTCACAATTTCACAGAACGGGGACAACCGAATTCGCTTCAAGGTCGTTGTGGCAGGTCAGTGTTGTGACGTCAGAGGCGCCCTCCAAAACGCGGGGTCATTGCCCTCGCCACCGCGGAAACTGTGTTGTGCGCGGACCGAATGCGAATTGGGGGCTCTCTGTGTGCGTGTGGCGGGTACACACGTCGGGGGTTCCGAGAATTATTCGGATATTATTTTTCATTGGGGAATTGTGTGAAAATAATTAGAAGTACCTAGCTATGATTTGTATAAGTAAGTAGCCAAGCCCAGCCAGGTACCTAGACATGAGAAATGGTTTTGGTTGAAATGTTAAAACTGGACTGCTAATTGAAAAATGCTAAAGGGCGATTCGTACGCCTACCTACCTAATCACAGCAATATTGTCAAAATAACACAATGCATTACAAGTAGCAGTTTAGTAAATCGTTTCCTGTTAAAGACTCTAGGCGCAAAAGACTAAGGACGAATTTCAACGATGTAACTGAACGCGATCAGCATTAAATCATCTAAACCGCGTTCGGAAGCTGTCAGTGTCAATATTCCACATTAATAATGACACTGACAGCTCTTGAACGCGTTTTAAATGTGCTGATCGCGTTACCGCGTTACGCCAAACGAACATTATTACAAAAAAAAAGATTACAGAATCTCTCTTGCGACCAAATTCACGTTCGCCGAACAATAACCCCAATTTGTAACCTCCCCATTACTTCGTGTACAGACACATTAACTTTGTGTGCGTAAAGTCGTCTGGGTACACAAGTGTGCGTACAATTCGGCTAAACGGTCACACTTGAGTAACTTCTTTATTATGACAGCGTTTTGGTGTTAATTTTATTCTGTCCGTCTTTTCTTTCCTCAATAATTTTGACATTTTATTAAGCGTGGACATTTGTCATGACATTCGACAAATTTTGACATTATAAGAGCGTTTACGACGTAAGTACGGCATTTCATAAAAACTTTCAAGCCCTTGTTTTTCGAAATGACTAAACCGATTTTAATGAAACTTCATACGCAAAAGCAGGATACAAAGGACTATTTTATTAAAATTCTAGGGTTAATTTAATAGAGACAGTCTTTTCCTTCCTTTAAAGGGGCTTGTTTCTAAGTAATAACATCCGCACGTGTCGATCGATCAGGTTAAGCTACGCTTGCCGTGGTTGGTCCGTGGATGGGTGACCATCTTTACATACTCCTCCGTTCCTCAGAAAACACGTAAAGCCGTTGGTCCCGGCTGTCATTCGTAGATCTTTGACAGTTGTTACGGGTCGTCAGAAGCCCAAATGTCCAAGCTAGTCTTACCAAGGGGTATCGTGTTACCCAGTAACTGGGTTGTGGAGGTCAGATAGGCAGTCGCTCCATGTAAAATACTGGTATTCAGCTGCATCCGGTTAGACTGGAAGTGGAAGCCGATCCCAACATAGTTGAGAAAAGACTAGGGCAGATGATGAGTCTTTTCCTTCCTATTTGACACTATTGTTGTGAAATAACTTGGTATTTTTATGACGACAATAAATATGAAATTGTTAGTTGAGTGTCATTTATACCTTATTGTGGTTATAATTCACGTGACATGATAAAAAGTGGTTTTATTTTATTGTGTTTAAATAGCTAAACCCTTGGTTTAGGCGTCTTGTTATTGTTTCCTTAAGTGTAGGTATAATGTAGTTATGTAAGTTACTCACTTGGGTTTTAGATAATTACTTAAAGGTGCTGATAGACTTGAGCATTCACTTGTAACAAAACATCGAACATTCACCGTTTTTAAGTTTGTCGAACTGAACAACGAATAGAGCAAAACATCGCTACGAAAATTTTCACGATCATTTTAGCGAACGCTCTAGCCAATGCTAGTCAAAAACATATTCTTCACGAAGATGGAAACGGAACAATGACAGAATGGCTCGGCTCGGCAAAAATCTCGAAGTTTAGGTAGGTACTGTCCTTTTGCTAGAGTGCTCGCTAAAACGCTCCCGTTTTTTTTCTATAATGTAACATTCACTAAAATGCTCATTATCTAGGTACAAGTGAATGATCAAGTCTTTCAGCACCTTAATAAATGCTACTTTCTGAGAATGGGATCTTTTGAGAATGGGACCTTTTGAGAATGGAACCTTTTGAGAATGGGACTTTTTGAGAATGGGACCTTTTGAGAATGGGATATTTTGAGAATGGGACCTTTTGAGAATGGGACATTTTGTGAATAGGACGTTTCGCGAATAGGACATTCGTTTTCACAGTGACATTTTGCGAATAGGAAATTCTGCGTCAGATGTCTATCCTAATCCTTATCCGAATATCCTAATCCTTATAATATACGTACTTAGGTACTTATTAGGTATAAATGCGAATGTAAGTTTGTTTGATTGTTACGCTTTCACGGCTAAACAGCTGAACCGATTTTGATGAGATTTGGTATGGAGATACTTTGAACCCTGGGGAAGGACGTAGGCTACTTTATATTGACTTTCAAATAACTCAACTATAGTCGACACCTTACTGTTTTATTGTTTTTGTATTTATTTGTATACCTACCTAAGTATTTACTTAGTCATTTAATTTAGTACCTAGTGAAATAGGTATAGTTATGTTACATGAGTAGGTATACCTACTGTCTGGCAGGGACATCGACCCTACCTAAACTGTAACCATAAATGATTCTAGACGACACTAGCGTAAAAAAAAATTGCAGCCTATGCGGTGAAAATGTATGGAACAGCATTTTTTTTAAATAATCGGCTAAAATATCAACGCCGGTGGTTTCAGAATCATGTACTTACTGAATCCATAGTAACAGGTTGCGCTGCCACCTTGTACCTATTGTCTAAAAAATATCTAGCACAAATGAAACATCATTTAATAACTAAAGCAAAATAGGGTCTTTACATTATGTTCTGACTCAGGAACTGACTGTGTCTTAAGTATTCAGTAGGTATCTAACCACCCATGAACCTCAATTTATAATTTCATAAAACCGTCTAAATAATTCATTTCCATAAAAATATGAAGATCCGTCGAGCAAACTAATCTTTTATGGCAGCCATCTTATAATAAAAGGCATAAAAATAAAGAATGTAACGAGTCCGGTCCGTCTAGCAGGTTATAATAAAAAAATCCAAGATGGCGGCGACCAATCGTCTAACGCGGTTCAAATTTCGGATGCGCAGGAGTGGGGGGCTATGTTAGACGCACAATAGAAACGTTTGTGAGATTTATGTGATTTTGAAATTGGGGTTCAGATTAGATGGAGGTCTGTGATTGGGTGAAGGCGTCCATTTTGGTAATTTTAAATGGTTTTTAGAATTGGGTCTTTTATAAATAATGTTTTGGTAGTATTAATTAGATATAAGTATTATACGTCTTTTATCTATTAGGTAAGTAGTATTTTAAAATTGTATCTTTAGTATTGTTGCTTGTCGTTTGAAATATAAAAACTAGAACATACGTAGGTAGGTACCTACTTATATGTTAAATTTTGATTAAAATATTTAATAAAATAATAAAATAAATAGTTAAACTATTTTTCTTTTAAAGCAGATTTAATGAATATACTTACCTACTTAAAAAAAAAATACGAAAAATACTATAAAATATTCTTCTTCGTAATTTATTATAAATTACACATTTATACCGACACAGAGCAAATAAAACCACCAATAGTAGTACACATCACTATCTACAAATAGATTAAACCAACGAAACCAATTTATCACTTTATCAGCGGCAGCCAAAAAAAATCGTCCACTCACAGAGCGTCGCAGTAACCTTCTAATTTTTTCTAACACTACAACAACCAATGGGAAACGCCCAAATTTCGAAGATGCGCTTGAGTGGACGAATTTTTTAAACGGGTTAGACGCACACAGACAGACGCGCCCGTATCTGAAGGTTACATTACACTGTCGTGCGTATAAAGAGAGTGAGTGTGTGCGTAGGGAGTGATGTGTGTGTGTGTGTGTGTGCTATGCCCATTAGCATTTAGTGAATAAGTGTCAAGTGTGAATGGTGGTGAATAATTTATTTTGTTTGGTTTTCGGTGATTAAATATGTATGCGTTTATTCAAATATATTTATGTAAAATGCTTTGTGTACAGTGATTATGTTTAAGTATCTACGTTATTAAGTTGCAAGGTTATTTTAATTTAGTTTTAATTGATGATTTATATTCACGTTTCGACGTCAATAAGAAGTTGTTTAGTAATAACGGTCAAGGAAAAGATTGTGAGGAAATAGAAGCGCCTACAATAAAATTGATAGGTAATCAATACAATGCACTGGGACAATGAAATTGCAGGCTAGATACTTATCTACATAGGCTACTTATTTTCAAGACAGTTAAATTGATTTTTATAGGTAAGTCACTAGAATAGAGGTATTGGAGTACCTACCACCTATTTAGGTAAGTACTTACTTATATATTTTTGATTTTATTTGAAAATACTAGCGCTCCGTGATTTCACCCGCATAAGTCTCAATCCCGTGGGAATATCGGGATATAAAGTATACTATGACCTAATCCTGGTCATGGTCTACTCACGTGCCAAATTTCATCCAAATCCGTACAGTCGTTTTAGCGTGAAAGCGTAACAAAGAAACACACTCACTTTAGCGTTCAGGTATGTACCTTTAATATTAGTTAGTATTTTAAATTATTCAAGCGCTGGCTTCAAATAGGATTATTACCTATAGGTACCTAGGTACTTAATATCATTACAATTTATTTTTCACTCTAATGCGATCTGACAGTTCCTTTCTACCTAGAACACTCAAAATAACTTAGTCTTATTATACAATAGAATTGTGATTGGTAGGTATACTTATTAAATAAACAATTAGTGAAATGGTCTCACCCCAGAGCGAGATAGCTTTAAGAACGGACACATTGCAGACCCTCACAACGGTGGTACAATTTAGTGCACTGAAGTGAACACTGTAGGACAAAGTTAAGGGAACAGCTTTTTTCTAGTGTGGCGGCATCTACAACGCTACATGTGAACTACCCATGACACTGTCGTCACGTAAAATCCTGCATCGCGCAAGCAAAGTTTGACGCGTAACTAACATAATTAGGTACCTATATAGATACAATATCCCGACAACAACCGTCGGTCAGTAGCCCACCAAATACATCACCCGCTTGGTCAGAGTAGGTATCTTCCCTATTTTATGGAGGATGAAGAACTTTCCGCCTTGTTGCTTATAACTTTACATAGGTACCTATCTACTAGAGTAGGTATAGATATAAAGAGAGGATCAACCAATGTAACCTTAGGGTTCTGAATACATTCAGAAGTAGTTTTTTGTGACACGAATTCTCTAATCTTTATCTGTAAAACTGTTGAGCTACCCAACGGGATTTCAATCTACTCGAGCCAGATATTAACATATCTTCACTTTTATCAAACTCTCGATACAGTGCATACCTTCGCAAGTTGTCCTAATTATCATTCATTACCTACACACTCATACGCATCTAGGTATTGCTGATCGTAAACTGACTGTTTTGTCAAATAATTAATCGATTAACACCATTATTGTAACACCTGCATTCTATACAAATAAATAAACTATACTATACGACTATACTATACGATGCAAACTGATTGTCACAGAATGCATTAAACCGATAGAGGCCCCAACGTGTACATTTTTTTTTTACACGGCAGACGCCAAGACCGTCTCCGGCAAGCCCCACCGTGTACATCGGTACACGGCTGGTACACGTGGCTTAAATCACTATTTTTACTTCTAAATAATGACTACTATCGTCTGTGGGCTGTTTCTCTCAATGGGTTGACGGATATTCTCGTCAATTAGAATTAAAATTATCAAAAAATTATAGTTAACACCGAAAAATTCTGAAAAATGTCAAAAGTGACGTAAAGCGCGCGTCATTGTCAAACCCCGGGCTTAAACGTCTAAAACGTCGGAGCTTCAAAATTTTATGCAAAAGCGTGTTATAACAAGCCAAATTAATTAATTATCTTTATCTTTGATAGACCAACAGAATTTTTAGCAATCTTCAAAACTCAATTCACAATTACCTACACTACAATAAAAACCCAAACAGCTTCAATAGGGATCCTAAGTTTAACTGAACTAAACTAAGAAACTCCCCCAAAAAAAAAAAAGAGAATGCTGTTCCCTTCACCTTGTCCGCCAGTGTACAAGTACAGTGGGCGCGCAATTTTTAAGACTAATTATTGCCGTACGTCAGTGTCGCGCGGCGACACCACGCATTTTTCGTTGCTGACTGTACCTAGCACGAGTTTTCTAACTTAGTTTTATTTCGAGATATTATTTCGTGGGTTTTTGACAAAAAGTTTTGTTACAGCATCATTTAGACAGGAGATTACCTACTACACAAACGGGAATAATTCTATTTTTACTGCTGATTCCACAGTATTGCCCAATAATATTTTTTTAAATAAATTTTCCTTGCTCTCATAATTAATAATAGGACCTACCTAACTAGTAATATGAAATTATGTTAAGTAATTAATTAAACAGGCTATTACCGTTTTCCTAAAGAATCCAAAACGATATTAAAAAAAAAACTTCATAAAGAAAAATAAGAACAGACAGTTAAATTAAAGAAACTGTTTATAGCGCCATCTATCGTCAAACGGACGAACTACCTTGTGCGTCAAAAAGAATCAATAAATTTAATTCTAAATTACAACCTGTTTATTTCTTCCTAACATTGTACCTACTCAGTGCTAATAAAAAGGGCTACCTTCAAGGATTATTCTCTGGATTATTTCCAGAGAATAATCCCTAATTAGCACGATGAATAATTAGCGACACATTCTCATAATAAAGCCGTATGTACACTTATATCACATTCTATTCCGTTATTATTAATAGTGTGTCAGCATAAAGCTGTGTGCGGAATGTCCAAGGGTCACGATTATTGTGTCACCGAGTAGTAGTGACCCCATGATTTTTGTATTATTGAAGACTGTCCTAAAACTGATAAACATGTAGGTACATTTTTAACCTAGAAGGTACTTTAAGAGAGTGAGTGGGTTTATTATATTTATGTATGTTTATAAGTACCTACTTTTGTTGTATTGTATTGTAAACATAACATAGGTAACAGCACGTCTGTGATCCTCGAAGTATAGTAGGTTCACCCGCATGTCACCGTTATGTTTAAGTCCCATGTAATAAGGGGCGAGGCTATTGCCATCAACCGGGCACAAATCCAGACTCCGGCTGCTACTGAGAAATTCCTGATGGAAAAACCCAATAGCAATTTACTAGACCTGGGAATCGAACCCAGGACCTCATTCTCAGCAGACGCTTGCGACCACTAGATCAACTAGGCAGAGAACCCGAGTTAAAGTTTTGTTTTCTGAATCAATTGCTAAAGTATTATGTGCAGGCGCATGATAGTTACTGCTTTGAATAATAGTAGTTCCAATTGACGTAACTATTAAAGGTAATGTATACCAATGGATAATGGCACTTAGGTACTTATGTAGCCATAACTAGCTACTTATAACCTTTTTTATACTGAAGAAAGCTTCTTGATGTGTTACATCTTTTCCTCGCGCTTTCCTGCGAGAGTAGTTTCGGGAAAAGGGACGGAAGTGTGTAACAGGAAGCCGGGGAAGCGCGCGCTATCTGATTTGACCAATGAGCGCGTGCGGTGCTAGAGTTGGCCGTCAGATGGTACCAACCCATTTTCCGAGAGGCTGGTACTGTCAGCCAAGATGTCAGATGTTACCATCGTATGTGACTATAGAGTGCATTTCAACAAATAGTTCATATGCAGTAATATTGCTTCCAGTGTTAAATTTAAAAAACGAACCTAACCTAGTGCCGTAGCAGCGTAGTGTATTCGTATTGGCCATGTAACGGAGGAGCCAACATTACGGCATAGGAACTATTTGTTGAAACGCACTCTACTAGGGTCCTGGGGAGTCCCTTGTTTTTTTATTTTTATTTTTACTTACAGTAAGTACCTACTTAGTTAAAGATACCTACCTAAGGATAATATTTTAGCACTATTTAAATATTCATCACTGACAGACAAACAACTATTAATTGAACTGACTCTGGCACAATGAAGCTATTGTCTAACCATTTTCCTCAAGTTAAAGGCTCTCGCCTAAATTGTAAACGCTTTTAAAATTATTAATTACTAAAATGTGCTAGATACCTATGTTTCTATTGTTTTAATAACTTAGGCATTACAAGTCATATTCGTGACTAGGTATCTTACTTGATACTGAAGTAAAAACCACAATTATTCATATGTTTAGACTTTAGACTTGTATAGACAAAACCATCATAAAGCTGTTGAAGTTTTTAATTTTGATTTTCCTTACTTCCAAATGTGGAAACAATATGTGGTTCATTCTTACAAGAAAATTCCCCCAAAGATAATTAAGCCTTTTTCAGAATAATTTCTCAGAATAAAATATCACCAACGAACGGCCCTTTGTTTTTGTGTTTATATTTGTACAGTTAGTTAGTTAGCATTTAATTTAGTACCTTGTGTAACTAGTTAACTGTGTTACAGATTGTAAAAGATATATTACAGAAAAAAAATTTAATTTTTTTTGTCTATTGAAGTACGAATTTTACCAACTAACTCATTATACATAATACATTCGAAATATAGTCAAACAAGTAGCTACTCACGACTATTACACAGCAAAATGTGTTCACTTACTGCGTGCGCTAGTCCGATCATTTTGTTCGTCGAAACCTTAAGACGACGCGTTCTAATCTTCGAACAAAATTAACACTATAACGGGCGCTAATATTAGGACAACGGGTAATAGTCCAATTTATTTATAATAAATTCATGGTTGCATCGAATGTTTGTATGCTAAAGGCGTGTAGGTACGTACGAACGAACAAAACATGGTGAACACGAACATCGAAAACTTTGTTCGCATGTGCCTACCGATAACGAACATAAAACAGTGATTCATATCTTGGCGAGTTCAATTCCGTTGTACGATGTTCGGAGAAATTTGATGCAACGTTGCGAACATTGGCGAATTCAAGGGTACTAAAGAAAGCGGGGCGGTTGAGAGTAAACACAAGTCGAACTGTGTTCGATTGGTGTTCGTGTTCACTTTGTTAATTTACGTCCGCACGTACATACCAAATGTGCCGTGTTCGGTGTTCGTGTGCACCATGTTTTGTTCGTTCGTGCGTACACGCCTAAAAGTCAAAATAATAATAATAACCAATCCACTATAGCCAGCCAAACCCATAGTCCAATGTTTTGTTTCCATGTTCTGCAATAGTCCTGCACCACCCGGGGGTTGTCCTTGAGTGTACTTCTATAGTACGTAGAGGGATAACCGTCGGTTGGTGCCTCATTCCATTTAAAATTGTCTAAGGGGCCTCTGCGAGTTGGCTTCGGTCCCTCGTACGCCTTCCAAAAGACCGGGACCCCATGGTACTGAGATAACCCAGCCCGGCCACAAACAAGTGCTTTTTTAACAAGATATATTAGAGGTACAATTAATCTATTCATTGGTACAGCAAGAACAATTAAAGAACATTTAATTGATACGTCTATAAATTAAGAAATCGACTGTGGCCGGGCTGCGTCGCAACACACCCCATATTGTTATTTTTGGTTAATACTAACTCGTTTTATTGTTAGTTTTAGATGCTCCTTTTAGTTTAATTTTTTTATTACTGTTTGTTTTCCTGTGCGTGTCCCAAATAAAATATTTTTCTTTCTTTCTTTCTATTGTCCCACTGCAGGGCAGGGGCTCCTTTTCCTTTTTCCACTCAACTCCATCCTCGTAATGTCGCTGAAAATACAATCTTTAGAATCAACTTTTATTTTTATTTAAAAACAGATAACAGGATAGTCTCACAGCCTCCGTCAACATGGTCACCTGACAGGAGAAAGTCGCGACACTACGCCCAATTAGTCGCGCGACCGACGCTTCCCGCGGCGTTTAGGTTGCCTACATACTTGCGATTTATTATTTTGATAGTGTGTGGAATGCCTTTCATTAGGTTTTGATGTGGTACTTGTACTTAACACTTAAGTTAGATGTAGCGGTTCGATAACCCTTGGTACAAAAACGTACGCTGCGGAAACGCAACGTTAACACCTTACAGTTCCGCAAGATTAAAATGCGATTTACTCCTAAAGTATTGATAGCTTTTTTATGGTGTTACGACCATAGAATTATCAAAACCATAGGTATTATTTTAAAATTTATACGTCTTTTCTCAAAGTTTCAATTGTTATTCCACGACAAATACCTACACTTTTGAAGTTTGCATAACTGAAGGTATTAATGCTCGTGACTGTACGTAGGTAAGTATGTCTGTTATTTAGGGTGAGTTTCCACTGAAGCAGATACGAGCAGAGCTAAGTGGAGACCTGCAGGAATCGACCAATCACAATGGTTGAAATCCTCATCGCATCTCTCTAGTCTCGTCTGAAATTGGACGATTCCGGCAAGTGTCCGCTTCTCTCCGCTCGTGTCCGATTCAGTGGAACCGCACCCTTAATCAACATATAGATACCTATATAAAAATGAATCCCTATTTCCTCGGTCACGGCATCACGCGTGAATGGCTGGACCAATTTCGCTAATTCTTTTTTTGTTGTGTTTGTTACAGTAAGGACAAGGTTCTTAGGATAGGTAGGTGAAGGTAGGGTAGGTATGTAGGTAGGGTAGGTAGGTATGTACGTATGTAGGTAAGTAGGTAGGGTAGGTAGGTAGGTATGTATGTAGGTAGGTGTAGGTAGGTAGTTAGGGTAGGTAGGTAGGTGTTTAGTGCTACCCGTGCGAAGCCGGGGCGGGCAGCTAGTATTTTATATTTATATATTTTAATCAAACCAGCCTTATTTTCCTTTGGAGTGCTCCGTCCTGTACGTTGGGGATGGTCTATGTTGAAAGGGAGGGATTCTAGAGAATAGAATTTTCTAATGTTGTCAAGCTTCCAGCATTCTACGAGTATATCTTTAGACAAAAAATCAATCTGCCCTGCCTTGTTCCAACTATGTTGGGTCGGCTTCCAGTCTAACCGGATGCAGCTGAATACCAGTATTTTACATGCGACTGCCTAGCTGACCTACACAACCCAGTAACTGGTATCTGTCCTCTTCTTTTCGTGTGGTTAATGACTGACCTGTTCAGAGTTTTAAAATCACCCATGGGCCTCTGACTTGACTTCATTATGCCGTTGAGAAATATCTCTCAGGCATGCCAGTTTCCTCATGATGTTTTCCTTCACCGTTTTACCTCTTGGTAAGACTGGTTGTCAGACTTCCGGGCTTCTGTCTACCCGTAACGACTGTCAAAGATCCACGAATGTCAGCCGGGACCAACGGCTTATCATCTTTCCGAGGCACGGAGGAGTCTCGGTAGGTATGTCACCCATCCAAGGACCAGCAAGCGCAGCTTAACCTGATGGATCGACCAGTGCGGCTGTTATTACTTAGCCATGACCTCCTCTATATCTTTAGACAATGGAATAAAAAGTTCAACCAAAACAATTTAGGTACAGTTTTATACCGTCGTGATCGTGACTAACTTGTGGTTCAAATAACTGTAGGTAGGTACCTACTTTCGTATTTGCGTCGTTTCCAATTGGGATATTGAGTGGATAGTGGGCTGTATGACTGTCGCTTTTGTAAGCGGCGAAATCTGATGGAACCACGGAGAAGTAAGGAATGGAGTGCTCATTTCCATATATGGCAAACATGGCTGTGATATTTAATTTATAATGTGTAACATTTTGCATCGAAGCAAAAGGAGTATGTAAGGATCGTAACAGGTGCTGTACTTTCTGCCTACCCCCATGGAAAGTATCTTGCATGCCATGTGTGTATGCCATACTCGTGTTTTGAACAAATAAATGATTTTGTATCTTGATAGAAAAACCTTTTGTCACACAATGAAAACGTTTTGGCATCACGTGCATTGTGCGAACCTCTTAGGATTACAACTCTTAGCCATGAGAGTCTATAGGGAGAGAACAATGCACGTGCTTTAGCCCATGTCTTGGCTTAGACAATCATGGTCTCTTCTTTATCTTGCACTTGTAATTTGACAGTTGTGCGACAGTGACAGAAATAACGCTTAGCCAAAGTAAGTACATACAACGTAGCGTTTGTAGGTCTCGAAGAAAATAGGTTAGGTACTTAGTTATAAGCCAGAGTCCGCTTTTTGTGACCGCACAGAGTATTGAGTTAAAAATCAAGCACCAAAGCATCGAGTTCCATTTTTTTTTCTCATATTCGCTATTTGATGAATCACCGTTTTCGCATCTGCTGTGACTATGCTATATGACGATATAGATAACACTAGTTTTTGCCCGCGGCTTCGCCCACGTCAAGGTCGAAAATCATCCCACAGGTCTTGGTCTACTTGTTTACTTACCAAATTTCATCGAAATCCGTTTAGTCGTTAAGGCGTGAAAAGGTGAGTAAGTAACAAACAGACAGAGTTACTTTCGCTTTATAATAATTACGAAGTGTATAGAGTGCCGCGAGTTTCTTGTGGCACTCTAGTGTCACTGCCTCGGCCCGGCTAGGGTGCCGTGAGCGTTGCATTGTCACTGTCACTTGTTATTTAGGTTAGGTTAGGTTAGAACTGTGACCACACAACGCACGAGCCGAGCGAGCGTAGCGACCGGTGCCGTGGTAGCGGCCAGCGAAGTGCCAGGGTCCGTTTAGGCACAAGAGAAAATAATGTTTTGGGAATGTGGTGTTTTACAGCGATCTAACCTCGACAATCAAACAAAATACCAAGTAACGTGACTTAGTGACAGTGACAATGACAATCCAATGCTTGCGGCACTTTAGCCGGGCCGAGGCGGTGTTACTAGGGTGCCTGTAGTGGCACTTTATCCGATAGGGATAGAGTGCCAATGGGGGCACTCTATACACTGCCTAATAATTATGCCATATCAATTTATATGCCATCATTGTTCATAAGTTAACACTCCATTTTATATCTTCTCCGTGGCTATCTTAATTCTGTGTAGGTTGTCTGTCAGAGAGAAAGCTGTGAGTCCGACTATTTTTATGTAACACCATTCACCATCTAAAGATTTGCTAAAAGTGGTTTTGAGAGTTTTCAGAGAAATGGAAAAACCTAGAAGCATTTATTTTAAGTACTAGCTTCCGCCAGCGGCGACGCTCGCGTGATATCTTTATAAATTATAGCCTATGTTACTCAGTGATAAAGGTGATAATATAGCATTCTACTGGGGAAAGATTTTTATGAACAGTCCATTAGTTTTTGAGTTAATTCATTACAAACAAAAATACAAATCTTTTCTCTTTATAATGTTAGTGTAGATAAAACATAACATAGGTACATAATCAACCTATAATGTTCCCGCTGCTGGGACACAAGCCTCCTCTCTGTGAGACGGAGTTGGCTGTAATCTACTACGCTGGCCCAGTGCGGGTTGGTAGATGTCACATGTCTTCGAATTTTGGTTCTAAAGACATGCCGGTTTCCTCACGATGTTTTCCTTCACTGTTTTGAGAGCAGTGGTGATAAAATTATTTACATAAAAACTTTTTACAAAAAAAGAACAACCGACTTCCAAAAAAGACACTACAAAGTCAAAAATAACTTTAATTTCGGAAGTCGGTGTGTTTGGTTTTGAACTTTCGTTTTTTGCCACCGACTTCCGAAATTAAAGTTATTTTTGACTTTGTAGTGTCTTTTTTGGAAGTCGGTTGTTCTTTTTTTGTAAAAAGTTTTTATTTTGCACTTTTTAGTGGTGGTACCTACCCCATACAAATTCGAATACCACTAACCTGCTATGTAAATAACAGTGATTGGAAGTTATCATATATCATCCATATAAGTTTATATATAGTGGGAAAAATACGTATTATTGAAGCTAACTCAAAAACGATCCAAGTAAAGTTAATAAAATTTATATGGGACCACCTCGGAAGCATACTCTTTAAAAAAAAAAACCATTTTAAAAATCGGTCCACAATTGACGGAGAAATCGCGTAACAAACATACAAAAAAAAAAAAAAAAAAACATACAGATGAATTGAGAACCTCCTCCTTTTGGAAGTCGGTTAAAAAGTAAAGCGCCTGCTTGGGTTCGAACCCACGACAACTCGTAAGTCGGGGCCGATACCACTGGGCCACCACTGTAGATAATCCCAGCTTATTATTCTCCCACTGCAGGACAAAGGCCTCTTCTCATCTATATGATGCGCCTTCTCTATAGAAGGCGCATCATTAGAAGCATTTATTTTAAGTAACTAATTATTTCACTCGTAGGAACTTGTTGGTGCTTCATGCAGTAAGGTATTTAGATTTGTCTTCTTGAATAAAGTTGCCTTTTAAAGAGCAAACGTCATCGGATTTCAGGGGTTTTTCCAGCTGAAATTTCTCAGTAGTAGCGCGGAATCTAGATTTGTGTCCGGGTGATGGCAATAGGCACTCCCCCTATTACATGAGACTGACACATAACTGGCGAAATGTGGGTGTAGGTGCATCTCTGCCTAACCCCTCGGGGAATACAGGTGTGATGTTATGTGTGTAAAAAAGGACACAGTTTACCATTTTCCAGACCTGTGATAAAATTGAGTTAATCAATCTGCTTAGCCTTTCCCAACGATGTTGGGGTCGGCTTCCAGTCTAACTGGATGCAGCTGAATACCAGTATTTTACATAGAGCGACTGCCTATATGCCCTCCACAACCCAGTAACTGGGTAATACTATACCCCTTGGTAAGACTGCATTCTCAGACTTTTAGGCTTCTGACGACCCGTAACGACTGTCAAAGATTCACGAATGACAGCCGGGACCAACGGAGGTACGGAGGAGTCTCGGTACCTATGTAAAGATGGTCACCCATCCACGGACCAACCCCGGCAAGCGCAGCTTTACCTGATGGATCAACCCGTGCGGCTGTTATTACTAAGCAAAATCGAGTTATGTAAAAAATAGAGCCTCCACGATTCACAGTATTTACCATACCCTGGAAAGTCAGTCGCACTGCCAACCTCCTGAGTGGCTTATCGCTATACCACTAGCTAATCTCTCGCAGACCTAGATAGCGCCAACACGAGGGAATAATATTTTGCTGAATGCACAATTCTGGATACCTATACAGCGCGTCCCTGGAAGTATGGATCAAATCATATAGGGGCGTGGGCAAGGTCATTTCCAAACTTTTTAACCCCGAGAATTCTGGTGATATTTTTTACAGTTCAAAAGTTATGACCAATTTTTTGTTGCTTTAATCGAATAGGGCTAATCGTAAAAAAATGCACCGACGTCAGGTTTTTATTTTTATTAATTTATTTATTTTTATATAACTAGATTCTTTTCTATTTTGTGAATGTGAGAATGGTGTAGGCTTTGTAGACTAGTTGTTGACCATCTTTTATTTTGGTACTCGGTACTTGTTGAACCTACCTACACTGTCCCCCCTTAACTAATAAGAATAACACTGTTAATTGAAAATATTGTAAAAACCAATCATTTTTAAAAGAGTATATAACCGTGGTGTTTCTTGCCGGCTCTTCTCCATAGGAAACGACCAATTGGAACCGTGCTTATCTTCTGATGTTTCATAAGTGCCCATGTAGGTTTATGTGAAATATTTTTATTTTTTTTTACTTTTGTTAGCTATATTTTTACTTTAATTTTATTTAGGTATTTTATATTATATTATACTTTTATCGAGTTACTTAAATGCAGAATTTTATTTTCTCTACCATTTCCACATACATAATCATTTAAATAGGCCCACTGCTGGGATCAAGGCTTACCATTCATCTATATTTTAAATAAACAATTTAGCATCAACAAAAACCTAAGTTTACAAAAGCAAAATGAGTCATTTTTGGTTGACAATAATGCGCAATCTATGAGCAATGAAATAGGTAGTGAACTATTAATATGAAATAAGCAATTTAAAGAAACCAAACCCATACCGTCAAGGTAGGAAGCTCCTTGAGAACTAATATCGCGCAATTTATATTGCCCGACTAAAAATAGTGTTGTGACGACTCGCCAATTTGGCTGGAATGTTGCTATCGTCTGGCGCCCACATTGCCCTAATAAATAGGGATGGGACATAGAGGACGAATGTCTGCTCTTGTAATTAGTATATTGTCACTTACAATTTTGGGGATTTTTTTTAACTCAAGTATATTTTGATCCAAAAGTTTAAAATAAAAAACCGGTCAAGTGCGAGTCGGACTCAAAACTTCACACGAAAGTTTCCTAACCACATTAAGCAAAAAACGCCGAAAAAACATGTTCCTGTGTGACCTCCTTTAATTTAAAAAAAATGTTATTATAGCAGCATATGAGGAACAGGGTGTAAAGTTCACTCTTCCATAATAGAAAAGGGAGGATCTTCCAACCAGACGGGTGTTGTGTCTGGCGGGCAACTGCCCGTAAGTTGATTTCGGATAGTCTTATCTATGTTTTTCGATGCAGGAATTGTGTGACGTCATGTCTTTGCTGCGTAGTTCATATGTGGCGGTGTAACCGCTTCACTTACACAATCTGTGAAAAATTCGACTGTCCCTATTACGTTTCATGAGATACAGCCAGCTGACAGACAGACGGACAGCGGAAACTTAGTACCTAATAGGGTTCCGTTTGTGCACCCTTCGGTCTGTCACGTTCGAAAGTACATTAAAAGAGGGTTTACCATCTAAGTCCTTACGGATTACTTAGATGGTAAACCCTCTTTTAATATACTTTCGAACGTATTTACTATTAAGGTAAAGTAGATATTCTTAGTAGGTACCTACTAATTACCTACTTTCACAGGTGGCACTCCGCAGTTAAGGTATAAAGCTACAAGTACGGCGGGCCCGTCTTACTGGGCCAATTCAGTGAGTGTAATGTAGTCAGTAGATCTAAGAGTCACGCGATAGAAAGAGAGGCTGATTCTAAGTGAATATAACTGTAGGTGTTGGTGATTAGCGCTGAGCAATACGCAATATCATCTCGTCCATACCAGTGTCTCAAGTCGAAAGTCTTTGACCAGTGCATGTTGCCAGTGATGACTTATGGCACTGAAACGTGGTCGCTCACAATGGGCCTTATCAGAAGGCTAAAAGTCACCCAAAGAGCAATGGAGAGGGCTATGCTTGGAGTTTCCCTACGTGATCGAATCAGAAATGAAGAGATCCGCAGGAGAACCAAGGTAACCGACATAGCCCGAAGAATTGCCAAACTTAAGTGGCAATGGGCAGGACACATTGCTCGTAGAACAGATGGACGATGGGGCCGAAAGGTTCTGGAGTGGCGACCGCGTACCGGATGACGTTGGAAGGCCTCCCACAAGATGGACCGATGACCTAGTAAAGGCCGCAGGGATCCGCTGGATGCGGGAAGCACAGAATTGGTCGAAGTGGCGGTGCTTGGGGGAGGCCTATGTCCACCAGTGGACGTCTTTCAGCTGATATAATATGATGTGTCGTGTCGCAAGAGTCGCTTTTTATTTAAATGATTATGCGGAGTGTTCCATCTGTTTTAATCTGTGCTAATTCTAAACCAGTCCCTCGTTTTTTTTTATTTTGCACTTTTTCCGGATTTTAATCCTGGTTGGCTTCAAAAAACTAAGAAAAAGAGAGAGTTCCTATGATGCAACAGAATCAGCCCAGAATGTTCTCACAGGAGTGGGTCATAATTCAAGACGCAGGTCCAGTGCGAGTTGATAGATGTCACTTATCTACCTGGGATTTTCTGTTTCGGTTTCCTCACGATGTTTTTTGGTTTGAATCTGCTTGCAAGCCTAGGTGGCTGTTTCGTAAAAGCCAGACTGATTCTATAAGCAAATAGGCAGTGTAACTACATCACTAGTAATAAACCCGTCGTGTGACACGTGACACGAGGATTGGGCCAGGATGCCGCGATTTATACACCAAACAGATTTAAGTAAGTAGGTACTAGATGTTTATGTTTCAAATGTTAACACTAACACACATTTTGATGTCTTCTTTTTTATTTATATATTTATATTAAACCCGCCCATGGGCCTCTGACTTGGCTTCACATGCCGTCGAGAAATATCTCTCAGTCATGCCGGTTTCCTCACTATGTTTACCTTCACCGTTTTTGAAGCAAGAGATAATTATACAATACGCACATGAATCCGAAAAGACAGAGGTGCGTGCCTTGGGGTCGTACTAGAGACCTGACTTAGCAGTCAGTATTAGGTACTGGAACTATTATTTAATTATTTATGTATACACAAAACACAAAAATGATAAAAATACATAAAGATGGAAGTGCACAAAGGTACTGCTTAGGTTATTATTAGAAATTAGTCCAGTAGACCTGCGACAGGAGAGTTGGATGAGAAACGTGGTCGCAGTGTGACCACTTTGCCGAAAGATCCTTGTACCGTTGTATCATAATAACGATTGGTAACAGCAGCGACATCCTGTCTGCGATATTCAACAGGGATGATGATTGGGGAAAAAAGAAATCCGTTTAGTCCGTCAGTCAGATACTTAATAAAAAAATATTACACACGTATTTTTTGCTTTATAACTTAACTAAAAATGGCTCAGATAAAAGCATTTTTGGGGAGCGGGGCTCGCTACGTCACAAGTCAGTATTAAATCTACCGGGGACTGGTACCAAATTTTAACTCAATATATTGCCGTAATCTTTTGATTACGTAAAAAAAAGAAAAATCATGTCCAATATACCTTATTTCATAATCTACATGAAGGACAAAAAAAAAATTGACAATATATTGAAATAGTTTTCGCGCGCGTCACACAATCCCTTGCCTGCACATTAGGTGATGTTTAAGGTAAACAGTGCAGGCGCATTGCGTTACTACGGCTTCCACTAAGTCAATTTATTTCGCGACTAACCGAACATTCTAGTAGCTTCACTTACTAATTATTCTGTACTGTGTGGATTAAACGGTAACGTAAGTCGTTGTTGTTATTTTCGGCTGGTTTGTATCATTCCATCGTTCGGTCGAGCTCGTGGCTAAGTAATAACAAGCCGCACGGGTCGATCCAACAGGTTAAGCTACGCTTGCCGGGGTTGGTCCGTGGATGGTGACCATCTTTACATACCGAGACTCCTCCGTGCCTCGGAAAGCACGTTAAGCCGTTGGTCCCGGCTGCCATTCGTGGATCTTTGATAGTCGTTACGAGTCTACTGGGTCTTGGAGGTCAGATAGGCAGTCGCTCCATGGAAAAATACTGGTATTCAGCTGCATCCGGATTCCGGTTAGACTGGAAGCCGACCCCAAGATAGTTGGGAAAAGGTTAGGCAGATTGATTGATTGCCTTGAATAAAAGTGATTGTCAGGCTTTTCAAGCTGATCAAAGCCAAATGCAATAAGTTATGGTTATGATAGTTATGGTATCTTTTCTAAATAATTAAGGTCTAATACGACCTGTATTATCCTTCAATCGTTCGAGGTCGCGCACTAACGTACCTACGGCTCGCGTTTCCCCGGGGCAACAAAAATCCAGTCGGTACTCTCGGGCGTCCGCGTAAGGTACATTTTAGCGCACACGAAACACCTGTAACATTTTTGTAGATAATTATAGCGTTAGGTATCTTATAGAAGTGAAGTATCTGTCTTGATCTGTGCCTAGAAGCAGCATACTTTGAAGACGTCGACCTTTAGGGGAGAGTTAGACAGTTTATCATTCTATCCCCAAATAACTTATGTAAATTAAACGAATAATTTATAATTTTGAAACAATATTTAAATTTTTGAGTTTCCGTGGAGTTTCTTGCCCGTTTTTCTACATAGGACCCTACTACGCTTTAGAATGGGCATACCTTCATCTTTATTACTGGCCGACTCCGACAAAAGTGAACATAAGTAATTGGTTAAACTGAAATACCTGAGTGAGAAAATGCTTGAGTTCAAGTTTGAAAAATAGTGTTCTCAGAACAGTCACAGTTTGGTATGTAGATAGGTACTTCTGCCAGCTAAAATGATTTCCCCTATAAACAAAACTTCACTTGCTTGATAGACAAAAACATGAGTCTTGGTCAGATAGGTACGTAAAAATAATTCCCAACGTCACCTAGTAATCGAACCGCAACCCACCGTCACTCTACCTACGCGACCCGCGGCGCTATGTTTAGCGGTATTTTGTGCGACAAATCTTATTAGCTGGCGTTACGTAACAGTGTGCGCGGAACCTTAGCGTGATTCACTTAACCTTAGCGTGATTCACTTAATCCAACCCTATTGAGGAATGCAACGTATTCTGGTTAGAAGGTATTTATTTGATGATGAGCCAACAAGCTAGCCTTTATCAAATCAATTTATTTGCCATAACGTGTTGATTTAAAAACAAATCAATTTACTTATTTGATATAAAGTATTGGTATATGAAGCGTCCAACAAATACCGATAATAAAATATAAATTAAGTAATAAATAATATTAAGTAAATAAAACAACAGAGAGCAGTAGTGGCCCAGTGGTAACGGCCCCGACTTACGAGTTGTAGGTCGTGGGATCGAACCCAAGCAGGCGCTTTACTTTGTGTAAATAATTTCATCACTGATCTCAAAACGGTGAAGGAAAACATCGTGGGGAAACCGGCATGTCTTAGAACCAAAAATTTGAAGACATACAGTGACATCTCCCAACCCGCACTGGGCCCGCGTGGTGGATTACGGACCACTCCCTCTCACAGAAAGGAGGCCTGTGTCCCAGCAGTGGGAACATTAATAGGCTGATGATGATGATGATGATGAAATAAAACAATAATGAATAATTTTTAAATTTTAATGGTTTTTACAATGTTACTAAATAAATAAATGTTCATAATTATAGAAAACAATAACTATAATTCTTAAATTCAATTTTATATTAATAAAACAGTATAACTTACTAACTACTAGGTACTCTGTCTTAATATTAGATACAGATTCACAACAGACATAATAATTGTGACATGCAAATATTTGGGTACTTATTTATAATCATTATTTAATTTTTAATCAAAATCAATCTGCCTAACCTTTTCCCAACTATGTTGGGGTCGGCTTCCAGTCTAACAGATGCAGCTGAATACCAGTATTTTACATGGAGCGACTGCCTATTTGACCTCCACAACCCAGTAACTGGGTAACACGATACCCCTCCCTGAAAAGATTTGGCACAAAGATAGACCATATTATAACTACCTACTGAATTAATACCTACATACCATAGATATAAGATATTTCTATGCTACCATACCCATCTACAATTAACATTGGTATTTAGAAGTAGAATGCGGAAGGAACTAAAATGTCGGATGGAACAAAATCTTATAACAAAGCTGTTTCCTCTCGGAGATTGAAGTTCTAACGCGTTGCTTTGAGTGTGAATCTAAAAAATGGAAATAGAGGCAAGAAACTTTTCAGGGCGCTTAGAGACAAATAAGAATAATATGCACAGGCCCAACGGTGAGGCATTCCAGCTTCCTGGGATGGCAAAGTAACGTATCTATGATGCATCTCTAGATGTCAAAATCATAACCCTGTCTTTGCTGACGCGCTGTCGGGAAAGATATGAACTATTTCTTTCTATACTAAAAGCCACAGTAATGAGGGGCTTGGTCCGTGGATAGGTAACCATCTTTACGTACCAAGACTCCTCCGTGCCTCGGAAAGCACGTTAAGCTGTTGGTCCCGGCTGTCATTCGTAGATCTTTGACAGTCGTTACGGGTCGTCAGAAACCCGAAAGTCTGATAACCAATCTTACCAAAGGGGTATCGTATTACCCAGTTACTGGTTTGTGGAGGTCAGAGAGGTAGTCACTCCATGTAAAATTTAAAGGTTCGACTGGAAGCTGACCCCAACATAGTTGGGAAAAGGCTAGGCAGATGATGATGATGACTAAAAGCCACAGTAATGAATTTGCTAAGGTTTGCCTAAATACACAAATAACCAACCCACAACACACATGTTACAACAGCCATTAAAAGTAAAAATTAATAAACGCAGCAAGCGTCCATTAGAAAGTATATAACGCATAAGTTTAAATACGAATGACACAAAGAGACCACACTCGATAGTCATTTAAATGTAACACATATCGACCGCTGAATGGGAAATGTAAGAAGCGAGAGCCGTGGATAAGAAACTAAAATTAAATCAGTTTTGTTTTTACCTATGATTACTATCCACACACCAATGTAACCTAAAAAAAAACAACCGACTTCCAAAGAAGACACTGTCAAGTCGGTGTCTTTGGTTATGATTTTTTTTTTTTTGCCACCGAATTCCGAAATTAAAATTATTTTTGACTTTTATAGTGTCTTTTTTGTAAAAAGTTTTTATTTTTCACTTTTTCGTTGTGGTACCTACCGCACACAAATTCGAATAACACTACCAGCTATGTAAATAACATTGTCAGGAACTTATCATCATAGCATCCATATGGGCTAAGTGAGAAAATAAGTATTATTGAAACTAACTCAAAAACTACCCAAGCAACATTAATAAAATTTATATGGGACCAACTCTGAAGTATGACAAACCAAACAAAAAAAGAATCATCAGAATCAATGCTTAATTGACGGAGTATTCGCGTAACAAAAAAAAAACACACAGTCGGATCTCAATTCGACTGTGTTTTATTAACATGAGCATGCATGCTGCATGTTTTTTGTTTTTTTAGTGGCATTTTTAACCGACTTCAAAAACTTTTTGACTTCTATTAAAAATGCCACTGATGCCGCGATTGGCGTGGCCACCTACTGGGCCTAACTCGTTTAACATAATACATAGTTTACCATCGACTCAAAAAGAAGAAGACCTATGATTACCACCACCTATCTATTTGTTAACAACACATGCTTTTTAATAGGGTGCATTCTAGAAGTGGGCAACGTCACGTAGCTGTCAATTATTTTACTGTTTTGATTAATTAATCAATATTCATTATCAAAAATCAACAGCGAAATATGTGGCAGCTATTTTCTGCAGCTTTCAGAATACACAGCCTTAAGACTTTTGCAGACCAGTGCGACTTGTCACGCGACGCGACACGAACAATACAATTTCTAAGAAAACTTCACGACAATAACCGGTGTCACGTCGCGCGACAAAGCTTTAAGACCAAGCATCGAATCTGTTATCAGTTCTGACAATCAATATGCTGATCAACGCTAAGAACATTGCTGTAGTGTGATGATAACTGAAACCATAACATAATGTACAGCATGTATTTTAATATGAATTATTTAATTGCAAGCAAATTTGCCAACAATTTCATTGCAGATGTTTCGATTTGTTGACAATTTTTATTTTTTTTGTACTGGTTGACAAGCCTACACTGACGTCCCGTACCTATTAAAAGAGTAATTTGAAAATATAAAAGCCAAAAATTATTAAAGAATAACCATGGAGTTTCTTGCCGGATCTTCTACATAGGAAACGACCCTTTGGAACTGTACTTTGCTTCTGACGTTCCAAAGTGCCCGTGCAGGTTTATGTGAAATAAAATATTTTGAATTTGAATTCAGGACAAAAAGAAAACCCTTCCTATCCACCCCACACAATTCCAAGTAGTCCTATTACCAGCATACCATAGTTTCGCCGTGGATATTTTCACTGGACACTATCGGTTACTGTCGGATGTCGTCGCGTAACTTCGTGTGTTTCCGTGCGTGGGAGGGGGGAGACCAAGCAGAGTAGGGGACGGCTAATAAACGATTATTATTTTTGATATCGGAAAATGGACGGCAGAGATTAGGAATGGGCGCGGGAGCAACGAGAATGTTATAAAACTATTGTTGGAAAGCTTTTCTTGTTGAATTGTTGTTTAGAATCGGTTTGAAAGTGAGGTTTGTGGTTATTGAAGGATAATGTGTTTGAAATTGGAGACGATAGCTGTAGTACTGCTTTTTAGGATCGTGTTGATGACACATTCGTGTTTTTGTTGTTTAAGGCGACGATAACCAACTTTTAATGATTTTATACTAAAGATCCCGTCTAAACAAGGAGTGTTAATGATTTGGAAAAAAACACACACATAGGAAAAAGTATATACAGCATATCAGAGTTAGGCACTTACCTACACTCTTGTTCTTCATCGCTGGCACGACAGTGTTTAAAATTTTATTGCCCAAAAATTTCGCCACTTCCCCAGCGTTCCACGGCGTTCCACGGCGTTCCATACCGTCATCGGTACACTAAACCTAGATGACATAACATCAAGCCCATTTCCCCCAAAAGGTAAGGCAGAGGTGTACCTATTGTACACCCTCATTTCAATTTCCCATCCAAGCCACGCACACTCTGTCTTTTCAGACATTCATGTGCGTTGTATAATATTATCACTTGCTTCAAAAACGGTGAAGGAAAACATCGTGAGGAAACCGGCATGCCTGAGAGATATTTCTCAACGGCATGTGAAGTCAAGTCAGAGGCCCATGGGCGGCTTTAAAACTCTGACACCAGGTTAGTCACTAACCACACGAAAAGAAGAATAACCCACATTTCACCAGTTATGTAAAACCTAGATATACCTAGTAGTACCATATTTTCTTGCTCCCCCGCAAGGTATATTGATTCATTTCGGAAAACCTCTAAAAGAGGTTTTAAAATTTTAACACGCGTCGTACACCTGTATATGTGCGCATGCCACTATTAGTGGTTCTCGATTCCTTTTAGTATCAGAAAACTTGAAGAAGAAACGAAATAAGTATACAGTGCATACAGGGTCATCCTAACTAATATTATAAATGCGAAAGTGAGTTTGTTTGTCAGCCTACGCTAGCAGTGTACCCTAGGCAGTCATCATACGCTAATAGTGTACCTAGTCTAGACAGTCAACCTACGCTAGTCTGTAGTGTACCCTGAGCAGTCAGTCTACGCTAGTAGTGTATGCTAGGCAGTCAGCCTACGCTAGTAGTGTATCCTGAGCAGTCAGCCTACACTATTAGTGTACCCTTGGCAGTCAGCTTACGCTAGTAGTTTACCCTTGGCAGTCAGCCTACGCTAGTAGTATATCCTGAGCAGTCAGCCTACACTAGTAGTTTACCCTAGGCAGTCAGCTTACGCTAGTAGTTTACCCTGGGCAGTGAGTATACGCTAGTAGTGTACCCAGGGCAGTAAGCCTACGCTAGTAGTGTACCCTAGGCAGTCAGCCTACGCTAGAAGTGTAGTCTGGGCAGTCAACCTACGCTAGTAGTTTACTCTGGGCAGTCAGTCTACGCTAGTAGTTTACTCTGGGCAGTCAGTCTACGCTAGTAGTTTAACCTGGGCACTCAGTCTACGCTAGGTATCCTGGGCTGTCAGTCTACGCTAGTATTGTACCCTGGGCAGTCAGCCTACGCGTGCTAACTAATCTATTGACTACGAGAGGTAGCTATTGCAGATCAACTCATACTGCAAGGAGTAAATGGTCAAAGGTATGAGTAGCTGCTCCCCTACGTAAACCAAGATGACTTTAATCACCAACAAAATGACATGAGAAATAAAAAAAAACTTGTAAAAGTTTTTTTTTATTTCTCATGTCATACACCAGCCGTTCTATTCTTTCTCTATCATGGTGAGATTAAAGGACATCGCTCATTATAACTGTAATATACCGGCAGATATTCAATCGCCAATCAGATCTAGCACGTCAACAGTCACCCAAGATTGAACAGTGTCAAAACAAGCGACAAGCTCCCGACTTCCCATAGTACTGCCGGTACGTCTACAGCTAATGCAGGAGGCAGTTACGAGCACTCTCAATTTATGGCCACCATAAACCGGCAACGCTCAGTCGCACCTAAGGTCTGTAACCATACAACCGTAACACCCTTATTACACCCAGAGGCACCAGGATTTCATAAACGTGATATATGTATTACCTACCTAATTTATGTTTCATGGTGATGTGCTAAAAGATGCGTTGATTTAAGGCTCTCGCCGCCAAGCGCGAAGCGACGGCGCGATGCAACACCGTAGGACAATATTTCCGTGAAGTTTTCATCTAAATTTTTCCACAAAGTTGCGTCGCGTCTGCAAGAGCCTTTATACGACACAATACTCAAGACTGTACTTCTCGAAAAGGTGCTGGTAGCAGAGATGTTCAATTGCGTTTGCAGTGTACCTCATCATCATCATCATTTCAGCCGAAAGACGTCTACTGCTGGACATAGACGTCCTCCAAGCACCGCCACTTCGACCGGTTCTGTGCTTCCCGCATCCACCGGATTCCTGTGGCCTTCACAAGGTCATGGGTCCACCTTGGTTCCACAAGGTGGACCCATGACCTTGTGCCACAGGAATTCTGGACCGTGTATTCCGGTCCACGGTCGCCACTCCAGAACCTTTAGGCCCGTTCTGCGAGCAATGTGCCCTGCCCACTCCCAGTTGTTTGGCAATTCTTCGGGCTATGTCGGTTAACTCGGTACGGTGTATCTATATGTGTATTTCAATGCCGTCCTGGCAATGATCGTGGACCGGATAGACTGCTCATACTCGTACATACGGCGCTGCTGTGATAGGCATTTTGCCATCAGCAGAGTCGGGTAGGTATTAATTATTATAAGTACTTAGTTTGTTTTATTCTTATTTTTATTGTGTTTTCTGTATTTGTGTGTAGTACGCATATGAGTTAAGGTTGCTCAAAATAAACGTATATTATTTATTTTATTTATTCATCATCATCATCATATCAGCCGAAAGACGTCCACTCCTGGACATAGGCCTCCCCCAAGCACCGCCACTTCGACTGATTCTGTGCTTCCCGCATCCAGCGGATTCCTGCGGCCTTTGCAAGGTCATCGGTCCATCTTGTGGGAGGCCTTCCAACGCTACGTCTTCCGGTACGCGGTCGCCACTCCAGAACCTTTCGGCCCCATCGGCCATCTGTTCTGCGGGCAATGTGTCCTGCCCATTGCCACTTAAGTTTGGCAATTCTTCGGGCTATGTCGGTTACCTTGGTTCTCCTGCGGATCTCATCATTTCTGATTCGATCACGTAGGGAAACTCCAAGCATAGCTCTCTCCATTGCTCTTTGGGTGACTTTTAGCTTTCTGATAAGGCCCATTGTGAGCGACACACATTTTATTTATTATTATTTTATATTCCTTGAGTGTGAATATCCCGAGGTCCTAACTCATGGTAGCAGGAGGAATGGGAGTATCCACGAGAACTATACCCGGTTCCAAAAGTATGTAACGAAATGTAAACAAATGGACAAAAATTACCCGTTAATACCAATTTATATATTGCCACTTACAAATTGCGTGCTTTGATTTTATTATTTGATGAATACTTAAACCCGAAATTCTAATTTTAAAGATGTTTTCCTTTCAACAATTGAGGTATCATTTTATAACTATTTTTTTTTAGCCAATCAAAATTGTTAGGAAAGTCCTCAGGAAAGTCTTTTGAAAAGTTGTCACCAAAAACGTCAAAGTTGAAACCTTCTAAATGCAGATAAATGTATATTGTATTACTAATTCCCTTTAGTTAGTAATTGCGTAAGAATTTAACCTGAACAGGGTTTATTTACACTCTCGTCAGATACTTTTGGAACAAAACAAATTGAAAAAAAAAAAATGTTTTATTAGCAAAAAAAGAAAAGGTGATGACAGACTGTCATCTTACATAAATACAATTAGGGGCCGATTTCACCAATGAGACTGAACGCGATCACCATTTCTAAAACGCGTTCAAGAGCTGTCAGTGTCAAAATTGTTATGGATTATTGTACACTTACAGCTCTTGAGCGCGTTTAGATGTACTGAACGCGTTCAATTGCATTGGTGAAATCCGCATTAAGTTTGTACACATCACAATGTTTTGGTTTGACGGTTAACCCCCAAACTAAGTGGTCTTGTATCTTTGAGGTGAGAGTGCGTTTGAGCAGAAATAAATATGTCGGTTTACAGGGCTAGTCTAGTAAAACGTGTATTAAATTGTGGGTTTTTTTGTGTGAGTGTCTGTCAGGGTGAAACTGTGAGAGAGGGATGTTGTTTACTGGCAGACCATACATTCCGCCAGGTATGCTATACCTTCCATGTAATTAGGTATGGTGGCCAGCCTGTTGCCATCATGCGGGCACACATTCAGACTCATTCTGATGTCTTCCTTTTCTGTAGATACTCTATTAGCCGTCACCCCTTTTTCAGAGAATTAATACCATCTTTCACATAGTCTATCTTCTTTTGTCTTTTCTTCGAAGAACGAATAATTTGGTACAATAAAACTGAATCCCAGATAAAAATAAATCGTAGTTCTGTTAATTACTTTGAAAGGGGACGCCATTTAAGAGGATTAGTGTAAAGGCTAATCCAGACAAGTACTAAAAACTGTCTGATTGTCGTGAACTGTCTCGTCTAGTAACACTTTTATTGTTCACTTGTACAAGAGTTGCTTTTAATTTGAATGATTACGAAGTTAAGTTGTTGTTTATTAGGGGTTGTTTCTGTTAGTTTTTCATAGTAGGTATCTAATTATTTTTTATATTTATTTATTCAACTAGAACGACATAAAACCAATAACGCTGATGAGATACAAAATTATGAGTATAATTGACACATAACACAACGTATGTATTTACTAAGTTAGATGTTAACGAAGCTGTATTGAACGTTTTAAATAAGTCTTGGTTATTTGTAGCCGTATAATTTTTAGCCAAGCCAAATTGGTACTTTGCTAGCGTTTAATTTTTTCCATGAAGAGATGATGTAATAATTCTGTAAATCATAATTATCTGTTATAGTCGCGAATTACAACACACACACACTTTGATCAAGATACAACCTGAAACTGACCTGTAAATTGCAAAAAACGTAAGAAAATTTGAATTTCGCGGTCTACAACTGCCGATCAACCTTAAATCAGAACTGTCATTCTTTGACAGTTCCATGAAATGGCTAGAGCACGACAAATTGACGTAGGATGTGGATTTTTTTTTGACAATTTAATTTACCCTGACTGTGTTTCTAATCTCTATAAAACGTATAACAACTAACAAGTAGATACGTAGTTACACAACCCACCTTTAATTCAAAATCATTGCCCATTTCATTGCTCCGGAAAAGCGTGAAACTTTGAGCAATGTGTAGTGAGCTACAAAAATGATAAGGTACACAATTAATGCCCGCACGCTCAGTTTGGCCAGTAAACCACTGGGCTATAGTGCAGGCTGTGATCATAGCCCGGCAGATATTGCCCAATCGCCACGCTTCGAGCGATGCACAGTGTGACAGCACACACCGTCTGCATAATCTGAATGATTTTGTGATTAAAGTTTTGTTTTTGTATTAGCTGTTTTAGGTTGGCAATCTCTGGGAATATTTTGGGGGTTGTGAATAATAGGGACAGTCCGATTCTGCATAATCTGAATGATTTTATGATTAAAGTATTGTTTTTATATTAGCTGATTTAGGTTGGCAATCTCTGGGAATATTTCAGGGGTTATGAACATGACGGACAGTCCGATTACTTTACATGTGTGCCGAATTTGGAAATCAAAATTTGATTTCGATTTTCGGTACCTGACATCAGAAATAGTTTTCGTCCCCTTAAATTAAGTAAACTATGTAATACAAACATTATTACATGGGCAGGCGTCATTTCAAGAGCTCATTGAAATTGTTCTTAAAATTCCTTTCTTTCAATAGTTTCAAAAAGTATTTAGCCAGTAGATGTTTAAATGTAGACTAGCTTCTTTGCGTAGCTTAGAAAATGAGCTACGTAAAGAGGCTAATCTATTTCGAAAACAATTAGTTCTAAAAATAGAACCCCAACAATCCAACTGTTTCTGCTAACGCTACGTATCCTAAACTCACATAAGCGTGAGCCTTCACGCCGCGACACACTGTAACCGACAGAGCTATGGGTTAACGTCCGCGGAAAAAATATTCCGTCCTCTATGTTGATCATCTCTGTTTTATTGAGTGGGATCGTCGACCGTTGTCGGCTTTTGAGCAACGAGTTTGAGAGGGAAAAAAGGAGCTGTTTTTTATTTCAGGAATGTGTGATGACGATGAAATATTTTTAAAGTGTCTAAGAGAAAAGACACAAGTTTTTTAAATCTTTTGCAAAGAACTCACCTTGTATCCTTAAAAGTTTGTATGCTTGGATGTTTGTTACTCAATCACGCAAAAACGGTTTAACGGATTTGGATAAAATTTGGCAGACAGATAGTTTAAAACCTGAATTAACACATAGGATACTTTGTATCCCCGTAGTACGTTCGGATCCCGTGGGATAATTTCCAACCTCCACGGTTTCTGTCAGATTTTTTTCTAGTGGTCGCAAGGGCTACTGCTGAGCACGAGGTCCTGGGTTCGATTCCCGGGTTGGGCAAAGTGTTTCAATAACACTTTGCCCAACCCAAGTGTTGCCATCTGGAATTTCTCAGTTGCAGCCTGGAGTCTGGATTTGTGCCCGGTTGATGGCAATCGGATTACCCCTGTTACATGGGACCAGGGTTGGGCAGTATTTGAATTACTTGTAATTGAAATACGTAATTGAAATTCAAATACGTAATTGGTTTTTGTAATTCAATTACTTCTTATAAATGTATTTGTAATTAGTATTTCAAATACCTGACGCTGAGGTATTTTGTAGTTAGTATTTCAAATACTTATGGCTCCAAAATACATTTGAACATAAATACATTTAGCGATCTTATGCATGGGTGCGATCTGCAGAAAATAGCGCTCGATAGCTTTCGTAAGCAAAATGGCGACCGCTAAATATGTAATATCTTTAAAGTTGGCAACACTGCACCTAAACTGTACTGTAGTCTGTACTGCAGGTACATACGTCAAATTGTCAATTATATAACTTGTCAATTGTAATTTTCATTCGGCGATGGAGTGAATCCTGTGAATGCTGTGACATATTTAGCGGTCGCCATTTTGTAAAATATGATGGTAAGAATATATTCCCTTTGCCTTAGGCTGGGCTGGATTAGTTCTATTCTATTTATATACCTAACCTAACACCAGACTGTATTTTGTAATTTGTATTTTGTATTTTAAATAAAAATAGTCAAAATACTGTATTTTGTATTTTATATTTCAAATACACGACTTAAAAATATTTTATAATTTGTATTTTAATTAAGTGCGAGATAGTACTTTGTAATTTGTATTTTAACTAAAGCAAAGCATGTATTTAGCCCAGCTCTGCATGGGACTTCAAAATAACTGGTGAAATGTGTGTGTAGGTACTATAGGTAGGTAGGTAACCCCTGCTTAACCCTTTGGGGAATACAGGCGTGATGTTATATTATGTTATTAGATTTATTTTTGTCAAAAATGAGTATGTTCTACTTAAATTAATTATTTAAGGTACTCAAATCAAATCATATTATTCTTTATTGACATAATAGAAACTTGTTTAAAACCTCTGACTCCTGAACTAGGTGTATCTACCTCTAAGTCAGGAGTCAGCGACCTCTCCCATTTTATTTGGCTTAGATACCAATGTCAAAATAGGACTAGACAAACGTATATTATGTGCTACAAAATACAATTTTAAAAGAAGTAAAAACAAAATAAAATAAAATACACAACAGAAATGAAAAATAGGAAAAAATAAAAACTAAACTACTGTCCTACTTATATTATAGATGTTGAAAGTTTGTGAGGATGGATCAGATGGATGGATGGATGTTTGTTACACTTTTACGCCAAAACTACTGGACGGATTTGGATGAAATTTGGCACACAGATAGTTTATAACCTGGATTAACATATAGGATACTTTTTATCCAGATATTCCCACGGGATCGAAACTTATCTTTTTACCATCATTCTACATTACACCAATAGGTACAAAGATTTAAATCTCTCTCCCCTTCATTTTAAGACCCATTCACCATTCATAAACCCATTTTACAACCAAAAACAATATCCCTAAGTACACAATTTCCAATAATTTAAGCTCCCAATGATAATGTAAGAGCGCTATCAGACGGCACTAGGCGTCCATATTAGGTCTAAACCAGTTTAGTTCTAAGCCACGCATCTGCCACTGGCTTGGACAGTGGGACAGGTGGTCACTTTATAGCTAGTGCACCTAGCTAGCAGCCTACCTGCCTAGGTCGTAGGCATTAGAATCTAGTGTTTGTAGATAGGAATAATTGTGTTTGTGAATGGTATTAATGGTGATGGAGAAATAATGGTGTGTTATTTTAAAAAACTGGCCAAGTGTGCTGTTTTATGATCGAGCACAAATGGGGGAAAAAACACATTTCTTTTATGGTTATCATTAATAAATTAAAGGGTATAATTAGATTCAAAATTGTTCCATACAACGACAAAACGGTCCCCCGAAAGCAATGACATTTTTATTTATCAGTTTCGTCGGCTTATTTGTGATTCGCCCGAAACGGGCGAAACAACACTTTTAAATATCAGTGAGTACCTACCTACAGATTGACTAATACAACTTGTTTTTTTTTACTTTTCAGTCCATTTTTTGGCGGGAGGAGCTCGTGGCTAAGTAAACAGCCGCACGGGTCGATCCATCAGGTTAAGCTACACTTGCTGGGGTTGATCAGTGGATGGGTGACCATCTTTATGTACCGAGACATGGAAAGCACGTTAAGCCGTTGGTCCCGGCTGTCATTCGTGGATCTTTGACAGTCGTTACGAGTCGTTAGAAGCCCGAAAGTTTGACACCAGTCTTACTAAGGGGTATCGTATTACCCAGTTACTCGGTTGTGGAGGTCAGATAGGCAGTCGCTCCATGTAAAATATTGGTATTCAGCTGCATCCGGCTAGACTGGAAGCTGACCCCAACATAGTTGGGAAAAGGCTAGGCAGATTGATTGAGTTCGTTTTTTGGCGGAGCAGTCGTGTTTTTATTATTTTTTATAGATTTATTAGGTCCACTACACACTGATAGGTAAATTAGCCTTACAACAGAGTATAAGCATAATCTGCTATAGACTCTTTAAAAATACTGGCTTTATAAACCTCCATTTTGACCAAAGGATCAAGGCTAGCGATTGTTTAAAATTTTACGAAGGCTCCGCTCCTAAATGTCAAGTTATTACAAAGCGCAAGAGTCAATGCTTCGTGCTGCGCTTGCGCACGACACGCAACTGATATATCTCAGATTTTGAGATTTTTATCTGCGTGTGTCTGTTTGTGTGCAGTGTAACTCGAGTTTTGCGTTTTTTACTGTGTTAGCATTGCAGAGCGAGATAACGCAAATTTTTTCTTGGGTTGGTTTAAGACTCTTTTTTCCAGAAACTGTGATTCCTATAATCCAGAATCTACAATGATGAGGGTAACCAATCGGAATATAACCTTTGTGTTTGTATATAGAAGGTGATTTAAGTTCTTATGTACTTTTATTATGTACCTGAAGAACGTTCGCATTAGTCTCATTCGCAATTGTCAAAAATACAATCAATTTACCAACATTCTTGACAAGTTTGACAGATTGCAACTTGAATGTGAACGTTTTTTATGTACGAGAATTGGCCCTCTGATTGTTGTAAGACATCCTTTCTTTTTTCGTTAAAAATAATAATAAATGAAAAATGAGGCGATTTCATCAATGTTTTCTGCAAAATATTACAGTCAGTTAGTCATTAGCGGCCACATAATAAACTTACCTAAATTATATAAGTGTAAATTTTTCTTTCACAAAGTGTCACATTGATTGACGCCCATAAAAAAAGTAGTTTTGTTTTTTTAATTCCTCACTTACCCCTCTCATGACTCCGACCGCGGCTGCGCTCGCGCCGCGAATTCGACGCGGCCTTGACGTCGGTCGGCGACTCGGCGCAACCGCGAAAATAAGACCATCGAGAAAATGACGACGTTTTGTATGTACGGTCAACCCTACCTCAGTAACACGTAAACTACAATATTCACCCTTACTGCCACGAAATTAAAGTGCTGTAACATCAAATTGTTAATAACGTTACAAGGCTCTTTCTGCGCGTAGGCAAAATCGCGCTCTGTCAAAGTCAAATTGTTAAGAACGCTACAAGGGTCTTCCGACGCGCGGTCAAAATCGGTACTAAAGCCGCCATATTTATTATTGTTTTTTCGATACAATTTCTTTGACGGGCATTGTCAATGTCATTCCGGTGCCAGAAGTTCCATATAGGCAGTAGCACTCTATGGTCAACCCTACGTCTAACGTAACAAGTGAACTACTTTATCTCTTTATCTGCATACAAAATAAAGCGCTGTCTATGTAAAATACATAGTTGCAATAACCCATGACTGTATGAGGAGAACCGTTTTTTTTTTCAGAAATCATTTAGCGGTTTGTGATTTTATTAAAATACTTAACAGGCTTTTTATTCTGATGTTCATTTTTTTATAGGTAAAATCTTGCTATCTAATTTAGGACAACTTTATCTAGACCTATCAAGTTGAAACTTAGTATATAAGTTACGTTTTAATGACAATACGTTTATTTAGAACATTTGACCTGATGTTGCAGTCAGGATCGTTTCCTCATGAAGGAACTCTTTAGCAGTCGCCAGTGGCTTCGTATCTTAACGGTTTGGGTGGTGGTCAGCGAACAATTTATAACTGCCCTGTGCATAGTTTTAGTAAAAAACGGAGAATCAACATCAACATTCATGCGAAACAACATCACATAAATTCTCAAAATATTTAAAGTTTTTAATTCTATTGGACAAGGGAACATTTTTATGTTTTAAATTAAAATTCTGTAGCAGAACTAGTTATAACAAATTCAAATACAATAGCTAATAAAATTAAAAATAGGTAAATATATTGTATGCAATGTTTGTCCGTTTGGTCAGTTCGTCTGTTACCATTCTATGAAACAGCTGAACTATTTACAACTAACATGCTTTTAAAAATGCACCTGCAAGCTCTAAGTTTTTTATTTGACATTTTTTAATCATTTATTTTTATAAATATGTAGTAAAAAAATGAATAGAATTTAAGACACATTTTTCTAAAATTTAGAAATGGGTTTCAGTGACTTTTGTACACAAATCAAACACACACAAATTTTCAATTTAAGTATTTTAATTTTTTTGTTTACTTAAAAATTTACAAACTACATTATGGTAATTTAAAAAAGTAAATGTCAAGTTTAAAGATTGTATAACAAGTTCGTACATACATTCTTTAAATAAATAAAAATAGTTACAAAAAAGTTTTCAACCAAACTGACTCCACCCTGAAGGTCAACGGCCTTAGACGCGTCATTCTTATATTGGCCGCATTTTGGCCGGACGAAACAACGGAAATGTACCTGTCCTGCTCACACCCATTATGAAACATACACATTTTCGTGTGCACAATGAATACCGATTATCTCATTCACGGCGTTCGCTTTTTGAAATTTTGCGTCGATGTGCGTTTTTATGTTTATGTGTGCGTCACAAAAATTATCTGTCCCGCGCTCTGCGATGCATTCGAATGGCGGTTCGCGCCAAAAATATCTTTTTATTATGAATTTTTATGATATTTTGTATTCAACAGGCGTGTGGATGCATACGATGTCATATGTTTGTATTTTTAATGTATTTTTCGATAACGTTGTGGTAGGTCACGGATGTTGTGCAGTGCATGTGTGCGTCGGCGCGTGATTCGAATTTCGGCATTCTAATATCGAACCGGATTTTGTGTTTGAACGCGCCATACTTGTTTCTCATTGGTTAGACTTTTTTTAAATACGATAGCACCTTCCCCGCCTTATCTTTTTTGAATGAGGCTTTAATTCTTTTTTATTGCTTAGAAAATGGCTTACATGAAAGAATGGAAATGCAATTACGCATGACGTATAATTATGGCTATGTGCCATATCTAATGAAGCAATATAAGTACAGTCAGAATACACAATTTTATACATTTTGCCATCATTTTATTTCTTAGCCATTACGCCAGGTGCCAGAACGGCGTAACCCAAAAATATGTTAAGTATTTTAATTTTTTTCAAAATGTTAATCAACCACATTTGTTATTGCTGACCAGTACCTTCCAACCCCACAGCGGTTCTAATTAAATTCAAACAACAGCTCTAATTAGAAAAAAAACGAAAAAAAAAAAACAGTTACGGACGATTGGTTCGCCATAAAATCTCAAAGTATAACGCAACTTGTTCACACAAGGTGCTTGACCGACACCACAATAAGAGGAGTTCGTATCCCGTCACCTGCCGCTACAAAAACACAGAACGAACCGGACCGGTTCCGTCTAGGCTGGTCCGAACCGGCCCGAGTGATTTAATGATAGAAACACGGTTTTTAGGTATGGTCGCACGATTTTTAGATTGTTGTGCTTGATTTATGACCGTTTTTTAAACTTTTTTTTTGTTTTTTGCTTGTGAATTATTGTGATACATCACATGCAACTGCTGCGATGTAAAGTAAAAAAAAACCTTAGATTTTTATTGTTTGATTTTATTTCTAGAAAAAACTGAAACTGTCTTTCTATAAATTCTCTGCACAATTATGACAAAAAAAATAATGTAATGGCCTCATGGTAACTAACTACCCAATAATTAATCGTTCAGAATCCCAAATGGCCTAATATTATTAATAAACACGTTGAATAAACAGGATATTTATTAGCGCACACTTCGCTAAATGGTCATCATATTGCCATGCATATTCTAAGTGGATCGATTTTATTTGCTGTCATTTTAGCTTCACGACAATTGTTCACCCGTTTTTAATTAAACCATTATTTACTTAGAATACTGCACTATTCTCATTATATAAATTAAAATTAACATAAAAACGTACCAGTATCCATATTTAAGCAAAAAAAACACCTTCAGCCGTCACCCATTTCAATAATTAATTTAAATGGTTAATTAATTTTATGCAAAGCAACACAGCTACCTATATAAATTTATGCTCAAACGAAGCTGAGCGCAAATTGTAAAAATAGCTATTCAACTTCTCGGTCATTACCCCATGAAACTAGGACCCTCGCAGATTAGCTGGAAAAAAAAATAAAATGGCGCAGGTATTGTTTTGTTTAAAACCAGTGTTGGCATAAAGGGTGGTATTTTCATGATTTTAGTTAGAAAACCGACGTTAGGGCTCCACCAATAGCCGGCGCCCCTGTCAGCGATAGATAGGGGATGAATTTTATAAAAAAAGCCGAAAGCGCTTCATAGACCAACTATTGAAGCGCTTTTCCCTTTGTTTACACAAACTCATTTTGTTGCACACACACTCATTCACAGCCCCAAATAAAAAAATAACATAATAAATACCTAAATCAATTCCCAAACATACATACATACTTAGTAAAATAATCCTATTTAGCACACAGCATGGTCTATAAAGCGCTGTCCGCTGCAAGGGTGGGAACTGCCCCTAGCTGGCATCTAGGTCCCATCCCGGGCGTTTACACACATTATTGCAGTTTGATGAATTGCGCCGCACGCCTTCACTAACGGTCATTCAACTTATGAAACGTATCACTAAGGATATCCCTCTGTTAGGTGGACGTGGAGAAATTTAAAAAAAAGTTGAAATGATCTATATTCAAACAAAAGAAGTTGATTGACAGGTGGCTACTGACCGTTCTGTTTTGCAATGAACCGTAGCAAAGCAATACGAGGTCTCATAAAAAAAAATATTTATATGAGAGTACAAAATATTTCGGAAAACCTAAGTTGGAAAAAAGACAAAAAATACTTAGGTATGCCACTTTAGGGATATGTGTTAGAAATGAAGATTCTTAAATACATAATTTTGACAGGATTGGGAATAGTGCACATCGGTTCAATAACCCATAAACAAATATTTTGTTTATTATTGGCGTAGGTTGAATGAGAGTGACAACAACCGTCTAGCTGGATCCTTGCGATTTTTAATTTCATAGTTTAAAAATTAAACTTATTGCATATTCGATCAGCTACCGCCACCTATCGTGCTTGACCAGAGAACAACAAAAATCTAGGTTCAACGTCTAGTAGATCAGATCCTTTCTCAAAACATGTAAGATCAAAAAAACACTAATAGAAACTCAGTCAAGGAAGGAGATCCCTCATGATAATGCGTGCTTTTGCTACGAAGTAGTTTTCGGGGGTTCTCCATCTGTGTATACTGTGATATTCCTTATCTGGGGATGATTGACAAAATTCCTCTTAATTCAACACTATTGCTACACGGATGTTACATTTCCTTATAAGGCTTGCTTTTGGGCACTATGTAAGGTAAGCGTCTCTACATTTTGGACGAAGATCTGAAGACTAGACCTACACCTTGTGGCGTAAATCTTATGAGGAAAATAGATTTGTACAAAAGAGATTAGTGATTATAGAAATGTTATCTAGGAATGAAGGTCGTGCTTGGCATAAGTTAGTATATCTGAGGGTCGCCATGTGAAGAGGGTACGAGGACTTTAAAGGAAGGGTGAAAGATAACTTTTAGAACCACAAAAAAATGTTTGGGGATTAAGTAGATGAATAGTATTTTGTTATCAGAAGTTACATCGAATAAATGAAAGTTTCAGAAACCCTGTCCAGAACATTCAACCAACGAAACCGCCACATTCCTCGAATATGTTTCAAAATAATAATTATTTACATAGATAGCCAGCATTCGAGATATTTTCGTTAAAAGAGATCGCGTTTATTATCCTCAATTCCAAAATTTAAAAAAATCACCATTTCAAAAAACCCAAGATTCGTAAATTCAAAATTATAAATTCGACAAAGAAATCGGCTACCAACCTTAAACTTTACTCGTAAGTGATTGGTGTAATTAAAAATCGTTCAATGAACTTGGCATAACATAACTAACCTACGGCAACGTGTCCTGTGTTGTGTGTATTTGTGTGTGAGTGTGCGTTCATTTCGTGAGTTCATTCACCTTGCCAGTTGGGGAAGTTGGGAGTAGAGAAAAGAGTGGAGTAGCCTTTGCGCATAATATTTTTTATAAAAAATAAAACATTATAAAGGTCACTGACACTAACAGCTTTTACTTTCTTATGGATAATGGTGATAAAAAACCCTTTAAATAGATACTTAGGTACCCCATAAAACATCAACACAAGAAATTCAAACATTTTCATTTTTATTATATGTTCATGATTTTCAAATAGTAAAAAATTAATCAAACGTCACTTCTGAAAACTAGTATGTTTATTAATAGACTGAGTAGGTATACCATTCATAAATGTATGTGGCATGAAATAAATAAAATATTGAATGACAAAAAAAAAACACGAAAATAAACAAAAAATTAATTTACACACCAACTCATCTCCACTCATTCTCTATCCGTCCGATATTTAACCAAGTCGCGGAGTTGCATTTTTGCCATACACGCACTAAACGCGCTTGTGTGCGTGACTCATGCACACACATACGTCACGCACACTCGGTGCGTATGATGGACGCTTTATTTTTTTTTCTTACACTCAGTACACACTGGCCGAAGGAACTTTTTAAGATTATTTAAATTTTAAATGATCGAGAGAATAATTTTGTAGTGAATTCTTTGTGAAGACTATGTTGTTTATTTTTGTTTTATGTACATTGCTGTTGGTTAGATAAACTTATTTTTATCACGCTAGTATTTCTTTAATGGGGTAGCTACATTAGGGGTTTAGTCACTATCCTAATTCTAACTAACCTAACTAATAATCCGAAAATGAGGTTGTTTGTTATTACGCTTTCACGCTAACACGGCTAAACGGATTTGGATCAAATTTGGCACATGTGTAGACCTGAGTAAGGATTTTTATCCTGATAATTTCCACGAGATCGGAACCGCGGGGCGCAGCTAGAACCTAATAAGTAGTACCTAATAAATAAATTTTGCAATTCATATTGGTACTTAGCAGCTAGAAATATTTCCAGAAAACGGGATGCTACGAATAATAATTTAAAAAAAGGGGAAATCGATCTCTGGACCTTTTGGGCACAATTCCATCTGCTACTGCACGTCTACAAATAAGTCCTATAACAATTTGCAAAATCAAGGAATCGGATTCAGGCCTTCACATTCGGCAGCGAAACTTGCAACTACCAGACCTAGATAGCTGTGAAATAGTTAATTGGAAATAATATAAATTAGGTGTACATTGTGTCATTCTTTCGCGCATGTAGCATCACCAACAGAACATTGGTAACGGGACTTTTTGTAAGCCATTTACATGACGCACGATTCGAATCCATGAACTCATCTAGAGCATGAACTTCAAATCTAAAACAATGATCGGTTTTCATAATAATTACACCGTATTGACCGTATTAAGATGAGTACCTACCTAATGTCACAGTATAATAAAGTAACAGTATTACCACAGTCTAAACACACAGTCGTCTGACGAAGACAGAGCAATCGTGCAGGGCGTGCGGGGTGAGACAGGGGAAGCGCGCTCCCGAACTGCGTACGCTACGGTGTTAAGCTGCGTTCAAACCAGCGCGACTTTACCGTGATGTTTTGTGTTGTTCGTGTCGCGTCGCGCGACAAATCGCGCTGGTCTGCAAAAGCCATTAGTCGTTCTACCTACATAGCTACCGCGACAATGCCTATAAGCTGTAGGCATTTACAACGAGATCAAAGGCGTCGTCCTACTGTAGGTTTTTATACTGTGGTATTATGTCTCGGCAGTGACCTTGAAATAATTACTTACGGCCGCTCGGTAGATAAACCTCCTGCGTCGTCCGTGCGCGCACTCGAAACTGTTGCATACCCACAGAGATTTTGAAGCGCGTCGTTCTGGGCGTTTTCTATGAAGATGTAATACTGTTACTTATTTGTACTGTGCTAATGTAAGAAACTTCAATCAAGAGTTGATTGGTATATGGATATTTTTTATGAATGTTGTATGTCGTGAAGAGAGTTTTGTGTACGAGTTTGAAAGGTGGATGGCTATAACGATGGATGGACCGGGTGAAAGATGATAAGGCTATAAAAGGGAGTGACTACCGAGATGCAACTACCTACATAATAGAGAAGTATGGAAGAAAAAGACATGTTGCGCCAACCCCAAATAAATGGATGAGTGACACCTCGGCCCGAGTCAACCCAACCCGAATAATAATACCAGATATTTTACTCCCGATAACGGTGATTTGTACGGTCAGTCAGAATATCGATATTTTAAAATAAATAATTACGAATTTAATTTTGGTAGGTATGCGAAGATTTTGATTTTTGGGATAGGGGAAGAAGAATGATGGAGATGGATGTGGGTGGGTATGTAACTTTGGGTATGTGGGTGAGAAGTACCCTAGTCCATATCTGAGTATCCTTACCTATTTAAATGGTGGTACCGCGCCGCAGCCGCGACGCCATCGCCACCACGCCGCTAGTATTGTGACAAAGCTTAGCACTGTGATACGCGCAGATGTGACCAACCAACCATTATCGGTTATCGTCGCGATAAATCGGGCTGCGTAGCACTTATAGCCCGGGTGGCGATACATAGGTAGGTAATGGCCGCTAGCGTGACCACCGTATTAGCGCGATAACTTTTAGCGTGCAAAACATACGAACCTTCAGCACGCATTGCTTTGTCACGATGGACGGGAGTCTACCACCACCTTTAAAGCAGTATTATTTTAATCTTACTTCAGTGGGGGAAAGAGATGGAGCTAAACGTCCTGTAGAGCTCTATCTCTTTCCCACACTTAAAGTAATCCTTACATATTATAAAACAAAGTCGCCCGCCGCGTCTGTCTGTCTGTCTGTCTGTCTGTCTGAACGCGATAAACTCAAAAACTGCCGAACGGATTTTCAAACGGTTTTCACCATTGGACGGAGTGATTCATGCGGAAGGTTTTAGTGTATAATTCATTAAGGTTTTGTGTAAATTGGCTGAAATATGACGATTATTGTTGAAGATGTCGGAAAAAATCATGCCGACTGGGAGCTTTACTGGCGTGCGCTGCGTAAGCCGTGAGAGATAAATCAAATTTATGTTCTAGAGTATTGTATATCTTAAAAATTGCAACAAAAAAGTCCGCGATGGCATATGTCTATCTTCTAAGGGTGACCCACAATAACCATTTTTATCTTTCAAAATTGTATTAAATTTTCATTGTTATTTCCGAAGCTATTTTGACCGGTATCTTATTAATCCTTATCCAATTAAATTGGTTATTTAAATTGGGCATTCAATTTCGATTAAAATATGCCTTTACTTCACATCATTTAAATGAATAGTTTAAGAGATATCACAGTTTCAAAATTACGCGTAACAAAATAATTATGGTTGACAACGCGGGCGCTGTAGCCTACCACTGCGTCCGCTGAAAGTTAGTCAATGATCTTTTCCTTGGCTATTAGGTATGTATTCCCGGTAGAACGTTCCCGTGGGATATTTTGCGACATCCACGCGGGCGAAGCCGCGGGTAAAAGCTAGTATTAAAATAATTGAGAGCAGTGGTGGCCCAGTGGTAACGGCCCCGACTTATAAGTTCTAGGTCGTGGGTTCGAACTCAAGCAGGCGCTTTACTTTGTGTAAATAATTTCATTACCACTGCTCAAAACGGTGAAGGAAAACATCGTGAGAAAACAGGCATGTCTCAGAACCAATAATTCGAAGACACGTGACATCTACCAACCCGCACTGGGCCCGCGTGGTAGATTTCGGCCCACTCCCTCTCACAGAGAGGAGGCCTGTGTCCCAGCAGTGGGAACATTAATAGGCTGATTATGTTATGTTAATACTGCTTTAGAGGTGGTGGTAGGCCCCCATATGCGGCCGCAGCATTATTTAATTATCCCGTAAAACACACAACCCCCTCTCCAGCAGTCGGCTAACACAATTGAGTACCACACCTAACGCGTATCAGCGTACTCGTGATGTCCGGTGTCCGTCTGTCCGTCCGTTCGTCCGTTGGCGCTTCCGTCATCGTATTGTTTTAACATTCTAATTTTAATGACATTTCTCTCATCTCACCATTTATCTTCGAAATTAACTTTAAAGATAGTTGGTTTTTTGCGGATATTGTTTAGAAAGTAGGTAGTACTTGTAGGGTTGAATTTTTGGTACAACTTTAAGTAACAACAGCTGATTTTTTTTAGATTTGTGTGGGACACAAAGCCAGTAAAGACGTGTAAATCTATACTAATATACTAGCGGACCTGTTATACGTTGTCCTGCCCAGCGCCAATTACCGGGTCCAATAGTATTTTCAAACCATTCGGAGACCCAATCAAATATACACACAAAATTCATCTGAATCCGTCCAGCCTATCCAGACTTATACTAAACCTCTTGAGGGGTCATTTTACTCATCATTATGAATGACTTTCCCTACATTTTGACGAGATATGCGAACATAAATGTATGGAACAGCTGATTTTTTTTTCGCGATTGCAGCTTTGGCCAAATAGTGAAAGTTGTTCATAATGATGAGTACAATGACCCCTTAAGAGGTTTAGTATAAACAAAAAATAACGTTGTATACAGGGTGACAGGGAAATTCGACCTATTCCTTAAAAGGGGGTATACTAGAGGTCATTAGCAACAAATTAAGTCCAATTAAGTAGGGGTCAACACTGGCTGGTTCTCGAACTGTGACGGTTCTTCGATTTTGTAAAAAAAATCTGACTTGTTACCAAAAACAATTAATTAAGTATGAAAAACTATTTGGCCTATAGCGCGCTTTTGCTGATTTTTGAAAAACCGCTAGGAAACTTATGCCCGTTTTCACCATCATTCCTTAAATTTAGGGAGGCTCTTAAGACATTGTTTCTGCTAAGGGATCCTTTAAATATAGGGGCCCGATATTCGGCATCTTAGCGATAAGTGACAGTTCATTACAGAAGGTGAATATTTGCTGCGAAATGGAAGGTCATCTGTCAAGATGTCACTATTTTAATACATAATTTGCTTCTTACATTTTTTCTTTTTTTTTAATAAGGAATTTTGGATGATATTTTATCTATTTTTGAATGTAATCATGTTTATTTTTATGTTTCCTTTCTATTTTGTCATATTATTTTACATTAATCTACATGATTTATCGATGGAATACAAAATCGGTAATTTATTCGTATAAGTACGATTTTCGCACACCCTGATTAAAAAAAAAACGGTTACTTAGGTAAGTGGCCCCTAAGTAGGTATCCCTTTAATCTGGTGAAAAAAAACTTAGGTAGGGGGGGAGTCTCTTAGGTTAAGAGATCCTTAGTAAGGAAGTGTTTGAGGGAACGACGGTGAAAACGGGCATAAGTGACAATTGTACCTTTTTGGAAAGGTTATGAAACCAGTTAGTCATTTTACACATTTGAACGCCATTATTGTCATACATTTTTTTTCCACTAACTTACTTTTCAGGAATAATACAATCTTTAATAATTATTGCTACAAAAACCTTCTATTTCTGAGATTATTATGTAAGTTTCGCGCAATTTTTTTTTTTTACATCATCACTCCTTTTTCAGCTTTCAGAAAAGTATCAATTAAATATTTTGAGTGGACTATTTGTTTCATAATTAATTGTTTTTGGTAACAAGCCAGAAAATTTCTACAAAATCGAAGAACCGTCACAGCTCGAGAACCATCCAGTGTTGACCCCTAGTTAACTGGACTTAATTTGTTGCTAATGACCTCTAGTATAACCCCTTTCAAGGAATAGGTCAAAAGACATTGCCTAATTTTGTATGGAAGTTGGACCAAGTGCTGCCTAGAATACTCACATAGTGCATTTTGTTCCTCAGACCATCACTAACCTGTATTTCAAAGCGCATATAAATCTATCCCAGGAGTCCAAAGAAAAACAGTCTCTTGTTTTGAATATTTTTATTGGAAAAAATTAACTTAGTAGCAACAAATGTACAAAATCAACTATTAAACAGTTATTGTGCATTCAATTATAATTGTAGTAATTGTATTTTGATGTTGTAGTTGGAGTTGGACGTCGGAACCACCGGGGTAACCTACTGGCCAGTTTTATGGAGAAGGAAGGCCTCTTTATGATGAATTCCTTCTTCAAAAAAGGTGGGCACAGAAAGTGGACCTGGCAGAGCCCTGATGGGGCAACAAAAAATGAGATTGACTTCATTATGTCGACGAAGAAGCAAGTATTCAATGATGTATCTGTGATCAACGTGGTGAAAACCGGAAGCGATCACCGCATGGTAAGAGGCACATTGAACTTAATTATCAAGCTGGAAAGATCTCGACTGATGAAATCTACACTCCGTCCAGCACCAATCCAAGTCCAAAACCCCGAGAGCTTTCAGCTCGAACTTCAGAATCGTTTCGAGTGCCTAGGGAGCTCCGTGGACGATTTTAACGATGGGTTCGTGGAAACTGTCCATACGGTCGGGTCCAAGATCTTTAAGACCCGTCGTACAAATGGAAACAAGAAGCTCTCTGATCCTATTATTCAGCTCATGAAGGAGAGGCTCGAGATGATCCTCCAATCTTTAGACGATGCGGTCAAGTACCGGCAGCTCAATAGACGGATCTCTAAGTCCTTGAAAAGCGACTTTCACCGCTTTAGTGCAGTCCGCATTAAGGATGCGATATTGGGCAGAGCCAGCTTGCAAAACTGAAGACCGATGATGGCAGGATCGTATCCGCCAAACTTGAACTATTGAGAGGTTCTATGGACAGTTATACACGTCAACCAGTAACCCCGTTACGAATGTGGCAAACGACCCAAGAGCTAGATTAACCCGACACTATACCGAAGATATCCCGGAAGTCAGCTTGTACGAGATTAGGATGGCTCTAAAGCAGCTTAAAAACAACAAGGCGCCGGGTAATGACGGAATTACGGCGGAACTCCTAAAGGCCGGTGGGAAACCCGTTCTTAAGGCTCTCGAGAAGCTGTTTGATTCCGTCATACTCGGGGTAAAACACCACACGCATGGAACAGAGGTGTGGTAGTACTCTTCTTTAAAAAGGTGTGTGAGTATGTCAGTCCGACTCTACGACCAGACCTCGAAACCTATCCTTCTGCAGCGAGGTGTGAGACAAGGAGACGTTATCTCTCCGAAATTATTCACCGCTGCACTGGAGGATGTCTTCAAGGTTCTGGACTGGAAAGGGCTAGGCATCAACATCAATGGCGAGTATATCACTAACCTTCGGTTTGCCGACGACATAGTTATCATGGCTGAGGCCAAGGAGGACCTCAGTATAATGCTTGATGACCTCGGTAGAGCCTCCAAAAGAGTAGGTCTTAAAATGAACATGGAAAAGACAAAGGTCATGTCACTTTCATAAAGATCGGAAACGCTACGCTCGAAGTTGTAGACGAGTATGTTTACCTAGGACAAACTGTCCAGCTAGGTAGGTCCAACTTCGAGAAAGAGGTCAATCGTCGAATCCGACTCGGCTGGGCAGCGTTCGGGAAGCTACGCAATATCTTCTCGTCCCACATACCACAGTGTCTCAAGACGAAAGTCTTTGACCAGTGCGTGTTGCCAGTGATGACTTATGGCACTGAAACGTGGTCGCTCACAATGGGCCTTATCAGAAGGCTAAAAGTCACCCAAAGAGCAATGAAGAAGGCTATGGATCACCAAAATGGATCACAAGTGACGTAAGACAGCAAAAAGTAGTCGGTTTTTTTTTTAATTCTGGCATCTCGCAGCTGACCACTAAGGTCCTGGCTGGTTAACCGAACTTTCCTGTGGCTGCCTTTAGCTACTACACTAAAAGTCTCCATCCAGGGGCATAAACTATTCTAAATTAAAATTAGGCGAACGCTCGCTAAAGGCACGGGAGGGGGGGGGGCGCGGTTGCTGGGTCCATAAGGGAGTATAGGGGGGTATTTATAAATATATTTTTGAGAAAAAATATATCAAAAACGTTGTTTAATGCAAGATTAGTCATTATCACAAAAACTGGATTTATTTATTTTTCCTGGGACCAATATTTATTTTTTTATAGTTCATGTGTATGCTACAGTACCACTAGACCAACTCACATTCCTAGGCAGCACTTGGTCCAAACCTAGGCAATCTCCTTTCCCTGTCACCCTTTATGTATAATAAAGATTATAAAGAGGTAAAGTTTGTGAGGTTGTAGGGGGTAATCTCTGGATATACTGAAACTATTTTGAAAATTGTTTTACCAATGGAAAGCCACGTTATTTTGTGAGTGGCTATATTTTAGGCTATATTTTATATGTAAAAAGGGTCAGCTAGTAAGATATATACAACCAATCAATCTGCCTGGCCATTTCCAACTATGTTGGGGTCAGTTTCCACTCTAACCGGATGCAGCTGAATACCGTATTTTACATGGAGCGACTGCCTATCTAACCTACACAACCCAGTAACTGGGTAATACGAAACCCTTTGTTAAGACTGGTTGTCAGATTTTCGTGCTTTAGACCATGGTTCAGACGACCCGTAAGGACTGTCAAAGATCCACCAATGACAGTCGGGAACTCGGGACCAACTGCTTAACGTGTTTTCCGAGGCACGTAGTATTCTCAGTATGATATGATGGTCACCCATCAACAGACCAACCCCGGCAAGCGTAGCTTAACCTGATAGATCGAACCGTGCGACTTATCTGTCATTTTGTCTATTCTTCCGTCGACAAAACCTGTTTCTACGGTGTTCATGCTACGCGTGCTGTTATACGGGTTGGTGGATTTCACAATCTAGTCAACGATTTTCTTTAGAACATTTTCAGTTTCTTCACGATGTTTTCCTTCACTGTTTTGAGAGCAGTGGTGATGAAATAAATTACACTAACTAAAGTGCCTGCTCGATTTCGAACCCACGAAATACTACTCGTAAGTCGTGGCCGTCGGTCGTTACCACTGGCCCACCACTGCTCCCGATTGGCCCATCATTCCCCGACTGTGCGACAATTAAAAGAGGGCTATGTTTTTCTTGTACCTGTAGCGGTTACACCGCCACATACGAACTACGCATCAAAGACGATGCAGGATTGTGTAACGTCATCGTCTAACAAATCCTGCATCGCGCAATTGGAGTATACCGCGCGAACGACATATATAAGACTATCCGACATCAACCGTTGGGCAGTTGCCCACCAGACACGACACCCGTCTGGTCGGAGGATTCTACCTTTTCTATAGAGCATGAGTGAACTTTACACCCTATTCCTCCTAACTCTAAAATTTATTTTAACGAAACTACTCACAAACTAGGTATGTTACATTAATTGCCAGCTCAGCGTCTGAATCAAAATATAAATAGCGGTATGAATGTCGCTGTTCTCAGTAATTACAACTTGTTGAGTTGAGCCTTGTGCCTTACGACTCTTGTTGGTGGTGGTGCAAGGTAGGAGTGGAGAGTTCAACTGTTTTATAAAATGTAGGATTCTATACCTACATACAAATAAATAAAATTGAAGTCTGTTTGATATATACGGTAAGAAGATATATATACGTATAGTCCTCCAGACCGTACCAATTTCGCCCACGGCAGCCAAACCCAACGGAGACTAGCCTTCGGCGCGGGAGATGTTATAGTGCACAAGTGTGTGCGCAGACACAGACCAGCCCCCCAATTACGCAATGCACGATCAATTTTAAATTGAAACCAATTGAAAAAGATTGCCAGTCCATTGCTTCATAAGTTCGACAAAAATAATCTGCTCAATTTTTTTTGTCGAACTTATGAAGCCAGTAATGGACTGGCAATCTTTTTCAATTGGTTTCAATTTAAAATTGAAAATGCATTACGTAATTAGAGTGCTGGTACACTCTCTCTTCCCTCACTCTGATAGTCCGATGGGACGGCAATCCGACACGCACATCCAGAGCGAGATCAGGCGCAGGACCAAATGGCTTAACGTGGTTTCCGAGGCACGGGGGTAACACACCGCCAACTTCCAAACTCTGGGCTGTAACTAAGAAATTCCTAATGGAAAAACCCAATAACACTTTGCCCGACCCGGGAATCGAACCCAGGACCCCATAAGGTAATCTGTTCGATTTATGCCTAACACGTGTGACTCCGGATATTTAATTTGCCTGTGTATGATGTCTTGTTTATACCATTTTCGGTTTTAGGTGACTTTGTCGTAGTTGGGTTTTAGTTTTATAAGTTTTTAATGTGAAAGTTTTGAATTTCAGAAACGATTAAAATATTTTCTGTTTTTATTCGCAGCTCGGAGAGAAAACCAGCTTCAAACTTTGTCAGAACTGTTTATATCCCTCTTTTTACCGCTATTTACATGAACCTCTTTCGTCGGTTATTTCAGACTAAGGGCTGATTTCTTCAATGAAACTGAAGGCGATCAGCATTTCTAAAACGCGTTCAAGAGCTGTCACTGCCATGTGGAAATTGTTTTGGGAATATTGTACACTGACAGCTCTTGAACGCGTTTAGATGTTCTGAACGCGTTCAATTTCATTGGTGAAATCCGAAATAAGACTTCGTCGTGGTTTCAAGCTTTAAGATGCACATGCAGTAGTAGGAAGGTAAATGACTGACGCCTGGTCAAACTCTAACAGCAAATACGCTATATAAATCTTTATTTAAATCGCTGCCTCCCATGACTCACCCCCGATATTCGGCTGTGCCCCTTATTTCGGTAGTGCCTCCAATTATGCCCTGGGCTGTTCACGTGTGAATACTTTTAATGAATTCAGCACAACATCTTTTGATGTAGTTCTCTAGTTTTCAAATAGTTTCCCGCTTTTAAAAGTAAATTTATGCTGAAGGGGTGAAACAAAGGGGTATAGGAACACGCTTTGTGAAATACTTAATTATACTGATTGTCACACATATGAATTAAAAGGAAAATGTGTGTAATTAGAATTACTGTATCTTCCTACAGTACAGATCTCCCAGCAAAAGTTTGCGCTTCGGCAATCATCGTCTATCTTCGAAAATACGAATGCGCGATTATGAGATCTAATTATACATAAATAGAGCTAGGTTAGTTAGAAACATTGAAGTTAGTACGTACTTATTGGCTTACGTATTTTGTAAAGTTTTTTTTTTTTTTTTAGGTAAGGTAGACGATAGTTAATCAATGTCGTCGTAAATTCTATCAAAACTGAAAGAATTTTGATGTCCGATTTTCACAATTCCTCAAAAAATCATCGAATTAATTAATTTGGAGCGACGATGCGTTCGTCGAAAAAGAAATGGAACGAAAACCATTCGATTTGGAAGGCGTTGCATTAGATGAATGAGGTCAGGGATAAAATCTAGGTACTTAAGTATATCAGAGGTGAGGGGAAACACCGGGAGGGGAGTTCCTAGAAGGACATAGTAATAGTAACTACCTAATTATTATTGAGGATGTTCTTCAGAAACCGGCGTGCTTGTATGACCAGATGAAGCAAGTATGATAAAGATCGTAGCAGGTGGCGTTCCGTAGCTTCTGCCCACCCCCATGGGAAGAAGGCGTGAGCTAACGTCCCGACATCAATCGTCGCCGCGTCGGGCAGTAGCCCACCAGACAACAACACCCGTCTGGTTGTAGGATCTCCCTCCCTTTTCTATGGAGGATCCGTTCCTCATTACCTCTATAGAACCAGAATAAACTTTGTCAGGAGAAATAATGATAAGTAGAGGAAAAACGAATCCAGCAAATCAGCGCTGGATTGATTCTACCAGCTTCTTACAAATATCTTACATATATACGTGCCTTCACTTCAAGATAACCGACTGGTTGCCATCCAGATGTTCAGAGAGGCGCATTCCAAAGAAATACTACTCACTATATGCTATGTCTACATTGTGCATTATCGCTATACAGCGAACTACACTTCTTGCGCTCTCTGTTTGCAGCGAGACGTCGAGCTGTCTTGTTTTTCGTGTGGTTAGTGGCTAACCTAGTGTCAGAGTTTTTATGCCACCCATGGACCTCTGACTTGGCGGAGAAATATCTCAGGCATGCCTCACCGTGAGGATTTCCTTCACCGTTTCTGAAGCAAGTCATAATTATACAATACGCACATGAATCCGAAAAATCGGAGGTGCGTGCCTTGCTAACGTCGAGCTGTGTGCGAGACGATCGCGCGAAGTTTAGTTCGCTTTAAGGCGACTATTTGGCCGCAACAACAGAAAATGTGAGTGATGTCTCGTTAAAAGCTCATTATCAAAGAGTTCGACCTAGAAATTACATCCACGGGTACAAAATTGTTCATGAAAATGAAAAACCTTTCACGCGCGCTACGGATAAAACCCGCCTTTCACATTGATGAATATATCAATTGCCTTTCATAATTTATTTAGTACTAGCCGACCCGTCAGACGTTGTCCTGTCAAAATTCCAATTTTAGATTTTTCACCTGCTTTTTTGAGTTTTTCCTAATTTTTGCCTCATTACCACCCCGGTAATGCGGCGAACAAAACAAAAAAATAACATGCGGGGCAGTCTTTGGGGACTACCGATACAAGTGAAAACTAAGTAACGCCATCTAACGAAAATGTCAGGAATTTATATGGCTTGCTGTTAGTACAAGAACGAAACCTGTAGCTCCATTAAAAAAAATCCTAAAAAATAAAACAGAGTGCGCTGTCAACAAAAAGTGCTCAACGCGCCTTCGATGACGATGACGCGATCACCATGATTTTTGTTTACCCAGAAAGTGCTCAACGCGCCTAAAGAAAATTTCACTTCAAAAATCTAATCGGTCGAGGCATTTTACAGTTTTTGCAAGACTAAGGCTGCCTGTCCACTGGAGCGGAGAGGAGAAAAGAGGAGCGGAAATGTGTCAATATTAACCAATAGAATCTTGACTCCACCCCTGAGTTTATATTTGATTGGTTAATAATGGCACATCTCCGCTCCTCTCCTCTCCTCTCCGCTTCAGTAGACAGGCAGCCTTAAGCTGGGATCAAATTATCGGACGCGTCCGCGGACGTTTACTGTCACTTCCCTACGATCACGTCAATTCACGTTCGCACTGACAGTAAACGTCCGCGGACACGTCGGACGCGTCCGATAATTTGTTCCCAGCTTAATGCACGACAATTGATTTTTATGTATAGAGATAAGTGCCAAATAAGTTGATTTTTTTACAAAAACTTTTTGTAATCTACGGTGCGTTCATTTTATCTTGTCCCGTGACGTGATTGGTAGCACTGTTCTGTCTGCCGCCATTTTGAACTCAGCTTGACAAGGCCAACATGACGGCAAGGGACAAGTTACGCGTCGTGCAGACCGGCGCGACGCGAGTCCTCCAACAAAACAATTTCTAAGAAATCTTTACGGTAGAACGATTACCGGTGTCACGTCGCGCGACAAGTCAAGCTAGCCTGCACGAGCCTTTATAGTGAACAATCAGTTTATTTAGGTACTGACGCTGGCAGAATAGTCGACATCGGTTCCGTTCCCAAAAAGGAAAAAAAAATACTTAGCTAGTCAAATCTATGTCAAATAAAATTGACATTTGTCGTATTATTGGTTAACCTAATAAAAAACAATTAATAATTAGAAAAAAGAGATTGCTATTCTATCAAAATGACTTCGTACCTTAGAGAGAATGTTCATATGGAGTTGTTGAACAAACTGCTGTCAGATTCAGGGTTGGAGTGCTTCCGATCACCTCCGGAATCTACTGTGTCATCGAGCAGTTCCGGAACTTCTGTAGAACATGGTAAGACATCCATCAGGGTTATCAGCAAGTTAGTTGATTGCAAAATAGCTGGCGGTCCACCGCTCACTCTGCAAATTTACAATACCAGAGGGATCGTAGGATATCCTAGCTCTTTAATTCTGTCAATACACATTTGTTAGGCTGCCTGTCCTAATTTTACAGCCGCGCCGTACGTTGCATACTTACTCATTTTTGCATGTTTTTAACAATTTAAACATATTTATTTACTTAGACAATATGATATATATACATATTTGTAATGTGCTTGTCAAGCCCTTTCATTTGATACCCTACATGGCCTAACAAAAAAAAATTTTTTTTTCGTTCGTCGCTTTATGTACTCTAGAGGGCGCCATATTGAATTTAATGTAACTTCGCATAGCCTATAACCAGCGGACAATCAGGACGCTTCCAACGATACCGCATTCGTCAAATTATGATCAGTAGTTTAGAAGTTATGAGGTTACAGATGAACATACATAATATATATACATACATACATACATACATACATACATACATACTTACATACATACATACATACATACTTACATACATACATACCGGTCAAAATCATAACCCTCCTTTTTGCTTCGCCGAAGTCGGGTAAAAAATATTGTAATGAATAACGTAATCAGAATAAAGTATCTACATAAATATTATAATAGTACGATTTACATTTATATTTATATATAATGAGATTTTCTATGACATAAATGTAAACATTAAATAAATCAACTTTTTAATTGAATCAAATTGCAGCAATCACACTTTTTAGATGAAATTATTTATAATGATTAAAAAAAAATTTTCGAATTCGAGTTTTTTTCGATTTTTTGCATTTTCTGAGAAGATTTACTATGGTAACATATTTTTTTTTTACCGTCGGAAAGTAGAGATTTCAACGAACAGAAAACATACCAACTTTTTGAAAAAAGCTGATATTTTGACGGGTAAATTTTCGATTGAAAATTAGGGTGATTTTTCGATATTAATTCAAAATAAGGTGAAAAAATAAATATTTCTAATCAAATAAATTACAGCGTATTTGGGACATAAAAAGGTAAGTTTTCACCAAATTTCGTGAAAAAAAACAAAAATTTGAAAAAGATAAAAATAAAAAACCAAAAACATGGTTTTTTGAATTTTTCACATAAATTTTGAGGTTATGTGAAAAAAGTGTAAATACAAAAGTTTTAGGTCTTTTTATTACCTACAACTTTGTCATTTGACTTTTTGCCATAGGACTTTTAGTTTTGCCGGAAATCGAGAAAAACCGTTTTTTACCCTTAAAAACTCACCCCCATCCCCTTCCCGACCTCAGATCGCCCGTAAATTATTTTTCCTTTAATTTTTATATTCTCCTCCTTTTCTAATAGGTTTCATCCTACTATTATTTTTTTTGGTTTTAAAAATTATCGACCCTGGTCTATGGATTCTCTTGGTAAGGTCACAATGACAGCTTGGTAAGCTCTCGACTCAGGGTGCAATTTTGCTTCGCTACAGTCAGGTAATAAGGGCCCCCATAACATATTTTGATTCAGTGCTACGCCACCGTTTTTATAAATAAGTGCCCACAACCAGGTCCGACAGAAGAAGAAGAAGAGCCTCCTTCAGAAACGGTGGAAGAAGAGGGATCGACCTTTGTCATCGAGGAAACAGTGATGGAGTCGTTACCAGAGATATTCCCGTCTCCTTCGCTGCGACACGTCCGGTCCGACAAAGCTAGGGCTATTGAGAAACAGAATACGTAATTAACAATGTTATTAACTGTAGGTACAAATTAATGTTTTGGCTTTAACACTTTCTCTTCACTGCCATAGATATTGGAAGTGAACCCTCCGGGAGGGTTGCCGGCGTCACGTTCACGTTCGGTCAACGAAAAGCCGCACTGTAAAACGAAGTAAAATAGTGTTTTCAGAGTGTCGTGCCATCCTTAGACCAACTATCTGTTCGATGATCATACAAATATGAAATATTATTTCCTTACGGGAATCCAACCCCGTTACGTTGCACAGCAGCGGCAATTTTGGATAGCTCTCTTGTACCGCTTTTACAATTTTAAAACAATTCTACATTACAGGATCCACGTCCTCCCAAAGGAGTTCCAAACGAATATCGACCCACAAGCTATTCCAAAAATCCTGAACACGCCACAGCAGAAATACATACAGATTCTGGCAGAAATGGTCGGATGTACCAGATATAAGAGTAGTCTAGCTGAATTCTGGTTTCTGGATACCCTGGCCAATCTTCTGAGGAGGGCACAAGAGGATGAACTGGATAGACGTAAGTTCTTAATGAATTGCCTAGCCTTACCAGTTATGTTCGGGCCGCTTCCAGTCTAACCGCATGCTGAATACCATTTTTGCATGGAGCGACTGCCTCTCTGACGTCCACAATCCAGTTACTGAAAAATATGATAGGTAACCCCCGTAACCCCTTGGTAAGACTAGGTATCAAATGGATGGTCACGCCATCTATGAACCCACAGCGCATGTGGATCCCTCGTTTACCATCGAAAACCTATAAGAAGTCTATGGTCTTAAAATAACATGGTAAATCTCTCAATATTGTGCGTAGAAACTTACATTTGCAGTTGGATTGTATTGGGAGAACATGTATTTCAACAACAATGTTAAGTTTGTTTTTACTACGGAACCCTTCATTGTACGTGGTCCGACACGCACTTGGCCGGTTTTTTATTTCAAATCACCCATAACGGCTGAAAAAATGTAGGTAGATACTAAGTATCCCTAGAAGTCCTAGAATCTGAATACAACCGCAGGCATCAGATCAGCCATATACCCGAGTCGCTTTAGCGTGGCAACAGCGGTCATTCACCTACATTTTCTAGCATTCGTTATTTCAAAAACTGTAATAAACTCCGTTCACGTCCTGTACCCTAATTGCGTAATACACGAACAACTAGAACCTGAATCGTTTTGAAACAGATTGTTAATCCATTGCTTCATAAGTTCGAAAAAAAAAACTGCTCGACAATCTGTTGAACTGTCAAAATGAAACGGATTAAGAGTAGAACAAATTATCGGACGCGTCCGCGGACGTTAACTGTCAGTTCCCTACGATCACATCAATTCACATTCGAACTGACACTGACAGTTAACGTTCGCGACTTACCGTCGTAAGTCGTAAGAGCCTGGCCACGACTTTGAGCGGGGCGGCAAGCGGGGCGGCGAGCGGGGCGGCGAGCGGGGCGGCGAGCGGCAAGCGGGGCGTTGCCCATGCCACGTACTTGACAGTAGCGTTAGCGGCAGCAACCGCGGTGGACGTACTTAGACTTTTGATTTTTTTTTATTAACATGGCGTTATCCAAAGTGGCTCTTCTTTGCCTCGAAAGCAGTTCTTATTTGAAACAGGATATTTTGAATATGCGGGAAGGAGTGCACGCGTCCGATAATTTGTTCCCAGCTTATCCCTAGACGGTGTTGATCACAGATCATGTAACTTTAGTTGTTGAGATAGAGCTCGTACAGAAATGGTCTAAAACTGATAACTTCTACGGCCCTCTAATTCATTATTTTTGAAGATAAAAACATATAAAAATTATATTTGTTCTCTACTCGATGCGCTATAAACAATGATACCCCACATGCCAGGGTCAGTTTGTATGTTTTTTCAAAATGGTGGAACCATCATCAATTCCGCTATCTAACGATGGCGGCTATATACATGGCTATTGGAGGTGCAACATTATAACACTCTTGGATTATTCCGAACCTGACCCGGAAAACCTAACCCGGTCGCGGTTTAGAGTCGGAATTTAACATTACGTAGTTATGGATTGAGAGGACAGAAATTTTGATGGGTAAAAAAGCAGTCAAAACATACTTCATGAAAAGTGAGAAATTGTTCATTGTAGATTTTCCAAACTATTTTATTCGTCCAGCCGCGCCGCTCAGTCACCCCTGCACTGCCGTTGTCTGTACCGCTCTGAGTAGTGGCATCTCATTCACTCGCCCATACATTTGTTCAAGCCGCGCAGGCGCGATCGCGCCGCTCGCCGCTGCCGCGAAACGCTTGGCAAATACCGCTCCCGCTGCCGCTGTGAGCGGCGCGCCGTGGCATGCTTCATACATTTCTATACATTTGTTTTTACCGCTCGCCGCCCCGCTCACCGCTGCCGCTGCTAGCGGCAAGGTCGTGGCCAGGCCGTAAGTCGGGGACGTGAATTGACGTGATCGTAGGGAACTGACAGACCTGACAGTCTGTCTGTCGAGGATGTCCGCGGACGCGTCCGATAATTTGTTCCCTGCTTTAGTCGTAATCGTTTACGAAAATAAGTTACGTAATAATTAGATAGCTGAATCAATATCTATCGTGATCTTCAACCTGTTCCAATAACAAAAAACCATTTGCCAAACATCTAAGCAAACACGAATTTTAGGATAAAACAACTGTACACGTAAGGTTCAGTTTGCGCTACAAATTCATATTTTTTATGACTTTTTCAACGGTACTAGTCAGTCTACAATCAACTTTATTTACACTTACATAAAGTATCGATTGGAAACGGATTTAAATAAGTAGACCTTAGTTGATTGTTTGGGTTCCAACGGAGAGATATTAGGGAAAGGGCAATGACCGTTATTGCTACGCTAAAGTGATTCGGGTATAGTAAGTATTAGGTACCTACAAGTCGTGCCATTAAAGTTGAGACTTGACCGTGCCTCCCTCCGCTCATTCCGCCGCCCCGATGACGCCCTGTCGGCGGCGGGGACCTGATACCGTTAAAGGGAACCACTTCGGATTATAACCCGTCGCTTTTATATAGTAGGTATTTTTTTTTGGGTAGAATATACCCTTTTTAGTGAATTTTTAAAAACCGCAAAGTGCGCAAAACCTTTGGCGCCGAGAAAAAAATCGCTAAAACCGCCAGAAGCTTCTTTGGCGATTTTTTTCTCGGCGCCTAAGTTGCTTCTGCATCGTCTCCGGCGCTGCGGGAAGTGCAACCCCTTCGCCCTTACGAAACAAAGGATAGGCACCCATGCTCACCTCCGCAGCTTCCGCTTGCGGGCGGCGGTTGCTCTCCCTCCGCGCCTCCGGTTTTTATATACACTTTAGAGTAGGAGCCAAAAGACTACGTAAAGTCGGGGTGCCCCGATTCGGTTTGCAAAAATCAAAAACTTACACTAATACTAGGTTCTAAAAACCATTAAAATCCGCTGTCACTTTGTCTGAACGCAAAACGGAAACACCTATGTATGAGTGAAATTCGTACGTTATCTATGCTAAAATGTCAATTTTATTTAGTAATTATCACATCAATGGTAATTATGTTGAATTTAGTGAAACTTTAAGATTTTTTTTCTCAAAAACTATATTTTTGCGCAATATTATGCAAAAGTGTTTTACATGACGATATCTATACACTTTAAAATTGTGAATATAATTCGAAGTGGAGCCCGCACGACTTGCACCTTGTTATTTTTCTAGGTACCTAGTTGAGGTGACATGTTTTTCTTACAGCCACACAAGGAATTCTGATATTATGGTTCTGCGAGTGGATGAAGGAAATGCAGCATTTCGATGCTGCAGACAGAAAACGGATGATAAGAAGGTTCCAGGTGTACTTCTTAAACTCTTTGTAGTATAGTAACATAAATAATAATATACTTCTGGTGTTCAGTCTATATTCCTTTCAACAATTATGACCATGGAGTTTCATTTTATCCATGGAAATCTAGGTTTTTTTATAGGAGTTACCACTTGAGATACTTCTACCTATACCTAATCCGACTAATAAGATAAATATTAGATATAGAATGCCCATGACTTATGTACAAATACTTACATAAATCTTCACAGGACAACATGCTAGCAGCCACCAGATACATAGTGGAGATGGACGAACTGCCGACTCCTGCGCAGGCTGGCGTGTACTACAAGGCAATGGAACCAAATGAGACAGCCATCTCACGAATAGTAGCGCCAACTACAATGGTAGTCTCACGAATGGTTATAGAACCTGAAACTTCAGACTCTGCTAAGAATAAAGTACACTTCGGATCATCCTTCGAATGCTGTATCAGAGATCTCGCGAAGATTATTCACTATATTTTTGATTTGTAAGTTTGATTTATAAATGGTTTGCTCTCGTCGCACCAAACTTCAGAAGCTAGGTGCGTGGTTCCAATAGGTGGTGTCCTCAGACTTCAGCATTCACTTGTAAACATCATACAGTCGTCCGACGAAGACGTCTAGATAGACCAATCTTGCGGGGCGAGACGGGGGAAGCGCACTCCCGAACTGCTTACGCTGCGGGGCCTGAGGGGCGAGACGGGGGAAGCGCGCTCCCGAACTGACCGATGCTGTCGCGACAATGCCTTCACGTTGTCGGCATTTACAACGACATCAAAGGCGTTGTCCTACTGTAGGATTTTATACTGTGCTTGTAATGAGCATTCTAGCGAATGTTACCTACACTACGGAAAAATAAACGGGAGCGTTTTTAAGCGAGCATCCTAGCGAGCGTTCTAGCGAGCATTCTAGCGAGCGTTCTAGCGAGCATTCTAGCGAAAGGACGCTTTGTTAACTTCGAGCTTTTTGCCGAGCCGAGCCATTCTGTCATTGTTCCGTTTCCAACTTCTTGAACAATATATTTTTGACGAGCATTGACTACAGCGTTCGCTAGAATTATCGTGAAAATGTTCTTATCTACCGATGTTTGACTTTGTGGTCTGTTCGTTCTTCAGTCCGACAAATTTAAAAACGGCGAATATTCAAATTCAAAAGTCATTTATTCAAACTAGGCTGAGAATCAGCACTTTTCGAACGTCAAAATTACATAAGACAGTCCCCCAAAAGCACCCACCCTTCACCACTTCCTAATGCTTGAAGAAGAAGTGGCGCAACAAACTCCCCAGCAGTTGAATGCCCGATGTTCTGTTACAAGTCTATCAACAACCGTTACCTATTTTACTATTCTAAAGGGTTAAATTAAAATTAGCTAGAGAAACTCTGCAGATGTGATCATAAGGCTGTCTCGTTTTTTTTTGCCGTTCAGATAGGTATTGAAACCTGTTGCTTTACCCAATTCTACGGATAAGTGAATTTAAAAGAGGTACATCGTGCATTTTTATTGTTTTACAGTCTTTCCAATTTCTTTTTTATCTATATCTAGGACCCTTGACAATAATTCAACAAATTCCTTCAAAATTTTCTTACTCTTTATCATCCTCAGGTTCAGCACAGACTACCAGTACAACCTAGTCCGTTCAGTGTTTACCTTCACTCCGGACTACTCGTTGATAGACGCACCATATCAGATTCAAAAACCAAAGAGACTGTATGTTCCTCTAAAGTTTAAAGCTAGAAAACCTGAGAAGTCTCCTAAAAAAGCTGAGAAGTCTCCTAAGGACGCTAAGGACACAAAACCTATTCGGAAAAAGAAGGAGGTTGATACCGCGGAGTATTTGGCCTTCTTGGAGGTTAGCATCAGCCAGTTTTTGCCATAACAGAAAACGAATTCTAATTGTAGTCGTGTCAGTTATTGTATTTTGCACTTTATTCCGAGAACCTATAGTTCTTATTACAAAATTGAAAACTTAGGGTTCTGTCCTAAAGCTTTTGTACCTATGAAGAACTTTAAGGTGGAGCTCGTGGCTAAGGAGGAGCTTGTGGCTAAGTAATAACAACCCGCACGGGTCGATCCATCAGATTAAGCTACGCTTGCCGGGGTTGGTCAATGAATGGGTGACCATCTTTACATACCGAGACTCCTCCGTGGCTCGGAAAGCGCGTTAAGCCGTTGGTCCCGGCTGTCATTCGTGGATCTTTGACAGTCGTTACGAGTCGTCAGAAGCCCGAAAGTCTGACACCAGTCTTACCAAGGGGTATCGTATTACCCAGTTATTGGGTTGTGGCGGTCAGATAGGCAGTCGCTCCATGTAAAATACTGATATTTAGCTGCATCCGGTTAGACTGGAAGCCGATCCCAAGGTAGTTGGGAAAAAGGCTAGGAAGATTGATTGAAGAACTTTAAGGTGGTCGAAATAAAGTTCATAATACAATAACTGGCTCGAAGATCTGGGCTTAAGACTTATAGTCATAAACTTGTTAGTAGCAAGCAGACACTTGAATCTTCAAAATCTTCATGTATTTTGTCGTACAGAAAAAAGCCGCAGCAGCGCGTGCGTTTGAAGACCAAGCGGAACAAGACATGGAGCAATGGAACCTGAAGAGTCACATCCTACCGCTGAATTTAGCTGTCAATGAAGAATTCTTCAACAAGTACTGGCCCCCACCACCTCCGCCACCCGTCGTTGAAACCCCTCCTGTGACCCCAAAGGGGAAAGGGAAAAAGGGTAAAAAGTAACAAGGGAGGGTTGAGTATGAGAATAGAAGATGGAGATAGTGATAGAAAACGTAGAAGTAATGGAAAATGAGGAATTGAGTCGCCTGGGTATTGTATTGCTACTTCTATATTCTATACTAATATTATAAAAGAGGTAAAATTTGTTTGTTTGTTTACAAGTTTGTATGTAGGGGGCAATCTCCGAAACTACCAGTCGGATGTGACAAATGGCTCGCGGACGAAGTCGCGGGCAGAAGCTAGTTATAAATAAAAATAATAATATACCCACGTTTATCTATAAAGTGTTAAAAACTACGCGTTAAAAAGGGGCTGGTGAAAAGTTTTATGTTAATAATAAAGATGTAATAAACACTAAAGATTTTTTTTTCAATAAAATAATAATAATACCAGTCTGTCACTACGCCACTACATAACAGGGCAAAGCCTCTTCTTATACAGAGAAGGCTATAAAATTCTTTAAATGTACATTCGAAGTTTCGAACCTACTTTTTGCAAAGTGATTTTTCTCAAACATGAGCTATGTTTGTACTGAAAGTGGGCAACGTCGCAAATAGATGTCAAATATTTGAAGAAGAAAGAAAGAAAAAAGGAGAATGGGCGGGTTCGTCCCCAGTGGTGTATCAAGATGTGATACACGTCATTTTGAAGATCATAACAATAGGTTTATTTTATTGTATGACACCAACAACGAAACTCGTGCAGGGAAGGAACCATAAACTATTTTAATTTTATTTTTTTAATAATATTATTTTTAGCTTGGACAATTATTTTGTGTATTTTTTACTATTTATTTGGCGTATTTAGTGCGGTGCGGGTGGGTACCTGTCGGCGCCGTCACTCCTTTGCTATTGTTGATGTTACCGGACTACACGCAGCACGTATCAGATGCTGCGATTAAGTCGAGATCAATTCATAATGAAGCTCCAATACATGTTATACTTCATGGTAGTGACGTACTCATTTTAGACAGGGGCTTCAGGGACTCTTTGGATATGTAGAAGAACATGGTTGTAATGCTTATATGCCTCCCACCAAGAGTAGGGCCAAATCACAACTCAGCACTGAAGATGCAAATAAGTCCCGGCTGGTGACAATAATCAGATGGGTCGTGGAGGTAATAAATTCTCGCCTAAAACGTGATTTTAAAATATTACGGCAAGAATATTTCAACAGAGCACTGCCTCATATGTTCTAAGATGTACGAATTGCTGCCGCTCTAACAAACACGTTTAATGAGCTTGGTGACAAACACGCCACTTGCCAATCAAATAATCAGAGAAATCCAAGTAAGACTTCATCAGGCAAATAAAACAATTCAATCGACAGAGGGCAGCGTTCCATACTATTATGGATGAAGCTGTACGAGCAATGGCACTCCCAGTATTAAGCGAGACCATAATTCCCGACTTAGCACTTTACGGGCTCAATGTCGAAGGAGTGCTTTTGAGAGGCCGTGTTAAATAACGTCATATATCCAATCGAATATATTACTCCAACATTGTAGTATGAACAAGCCGAATTCCATAAAGGCTTTAGCACCGTAGACCACATGCATACGCTGCGGCAAGTTATATAGAAGACCGAAGAGTATAATCAGCCTCTTTGCTTAGCGTTTGTGAACTACGAGAAAGGCTTCGATCCGATCGAGACAGGGGCTGTACTGCTGTCTCTTCAAAGGCTCCAAATCGACTATCGGTACATCGAGGTGCTAAAGTGTCTGTACAAAAACGCCACTATGTCAGTCCGACTCCAGGGCCAGACCTCGAAACCTATCCTTCTGCAGCGAGGTGTGAGACAGGTAGACGTTATCTCTCTGAAACTGTTCACCGCTGCACTGGAGGATGTGTTCAAGGTTCTGGACTGGAAAGGGCTAGGCATCAATGTTAATGGCGAGTATATTACTAACCTTCGGTTTGTTGACGACTTAGTTGTAATGGCTGAGACCATGAAGGACCTCAGTACAATGCTCGATGACCTTAGTAGAGCCTCCGAAAGAGTAGATCTTAAAATGTACATGGACAAGACAAAGGTCATGTCAAATGTCCATCTAACACCCACTCTCATGAAGATCGGAGACGCTACGCTCGAAGTTGTGGACGAGTATGTTTACCTAGGACAAACTGTCCAGCTAGGTAGGTCCAACTTCGAGAAAGAGGTCAATCGTCGAATCCTATTCGGTTGGGCAGCGTTTGAAAAGCTACGCAATATCTTCTCGTCCCACATACCGCAGTGTCTCAAGACGAAAGTCTTTGACCAGTGCGTGTCAGTGCCAGTGATGACTTATGGCACTGAAACCTGGCCGCTCACAATGGGTCTTATCAGAAGGCTAAAAGTCACCCAAAGGGCAATGGAGAGGGCTATGCTTGGAGTTTCCCTACGTGATCGAATCAGAAATGAAGAGATCCGTAGAAGAACCAAGGTAGCCGACATAGCTCGAAGAATTGCCAAACTTAAGTGGCAATGGGCAGGGCACATTGCTCGTAGAACAGATGGCCGATGGGGCCGAAAGGGTCTGGGAGTGGCGACCGCGTACCGAAAGACGAAGCGTTGGAAGGCCTCACAAGATAGACCGAAGACCTTGTAAAGGCCGCAGGAATCCGCTGGATGCGGGAAGCACAAATCGGTCGAAGAGGCGGTGCTTGTCCCCCAAGCACCGCCTCTTCGACCGATTTGTGGCTTATGTTCAGCAGTGGACGTCTTTTGGCTGAAATGATGATGATGATGACATTTTAGTAAATACAAGAACGAAGATAAGGGAGTCGATCTGTAATTATTACTGTTCGGGCCTAAACGGCCCTAATTAAAATAGAAAAAAAAAAAACTTTGGATGGATAGAATAGTCTAGCAAGGCATAACCCAGGATATTTGCAGGGCAAAAGAGGTGGATGATGGTAAACTAAGAGAAAATATTTTTTTTTCTGAAGAAAAATGTTATCATTCGTAGTTCTTCCCCCGCATGAGTGCGGTGGTTGGTGTAATAGAATAAAATAAAGCCATTATAATAAGCTTTAAAAAAACGTATTGCTCAATTTGATACAGTCTGGGGACGGAGCCCATACAATAGCGCCCATTCTCCTTTAATTTTATTTCGCTGTTCAAATTTTTATTTTTTTTATTTCGCTGTTTTGGTTAATTTAGCAATAAAATAATGAAGTGCCAAAGAACACTGAATTTGATATTGTAACCGTTTTAGGTGTAAAAAAGGCATTTGGAAAGTTATCAAATACTTATTTTTACATCTAAACCGATATATTCCGTGTAACGATATTAATTATTGCATTTCATAATTAATATTTTAGTTCGTTAGTTAGCCACATTTCATATTTCTATACAGTAATATTGCGAAATTAATCAAAACGGGTTAATATTTGACAGCTATTTGCTAAGTTGCCAACTTTTACGATAAACGCTCTTAAGGCACACGCACACGGAGGGACCACTTCGCGACCACCACGATTTGCCAGCTTCAGTGGGCAACGTCGCAAATAGATGTCAAATATTTGAAGAAGAAAGAAAGAAAAAAGGAGAATGGGCGGGTTCGTCCCCAGTGGTGTATCAAGATGTGATACACGTCATTTTGAAGATCATAACAATAGGTTTATTTTATTGTATGACACCAACAACGAAACTCGTGCAGGGAAGGAACCATAAACTATTTTAATTTTATTTTTTTAATAATATTATTTTTAGCTTGGACAATTATTTTGTGTAATTTATTATTTTGTGTGGGCAAAAGAGGTGGATGATGGTAAACTAAGAGAAAATATTTTTTTTCTGAAGAAAAATGTTATCATTCGTAGTTCTTCCCCCGCATGAGTGCGGTGGTTGGTGTAATAGAATAAAATAAAGCCATTATAATAAGCTTTAAAAAAACGTATTGCTCAATTTGATACAGTCTGGGGACGGAGCCCATACAATAGCGCCCATTCTCCTTTAATTTTATTTCGCTGTTCAAATTTTTATTTTTTTTATTTCGCTGTTTTGGTTAATTTAGCAATAAAATAATGAAGTGCCAAAGAACACTGAATTTGATATTGTAACCGTTTTAGGTGTAAAAAAGGCATTTGGAAAGTTATCAAATACTTATTTTTACATCTAAACCGATATATTCCGTGTAACGATATTAATTATTGCATTTCATAATTAATATTTTAGTTCGTTAGTTAGCCACATTTCATATTTCTATACAGTAATATTGCGAAATTAATCAAAACGGGTTAATATTTGACAGCTATTTGCTAAGTTGCCAACTTTTACGATAAACGCTCTTAAGGCACACGCACACGGAGGGACCACTTCGCGACCACCACGATTTGCCAGCTTCAGCAAATTTTCATACATTCAGTGATGGTACTTGGTCAACATTACAAGTGGTTGCCAAAATTGATCTGTGTGTGAATACAATAATTGAAATCCAAATAAAAGAAAACAACAAGCGTATACAGGTTACAGTTCATTTAATTTCCTATATATTACATAACTGACAACTGGTATTCAATGTACAAGAATAATGTCTTTTATCAGTTCCCACTATTTAATACGCAAAATATCTTCATTTTTATATGAATTGTGCTTTATACTAACTGATATTGTTATTAACTAGACGAAATGCTCGAAATGCTTGCTTTGAGCTTGTTGTTACTGCGACTTTTACCCTTGTAGGGTCAAACTTAAAGTGGTTAAGGGTAAAAGGCAAATTGACGATGACAATAAAATTATTTACGTTCTAAATCTAAAGTAGTTTTTAGTTACGAGCTTCTGAAAATAATTTTGTAGAATAGATATACAGGGTGTTACAAATGTAAAGACCAAAATTTAAAAAAATGGAATAAATGCAGACTATAATACTGTAAAAATGATTTTTATTTTTAAATAAATGCATTGACTTTAATTATTATTTTCTGAGACTAAATAGAAAAAAACCATTCAGTAAGAAACTTTTTAACACCCTGTTTAGGTTTTTGAATCACACCAGCTCGAGCATTTCTTCTAGCAAAATTTGAATAGAAATGGATTTAATACATACACTAGAATTCCTAATATATATTTACATCGATAAGTTTATAAACTTATATACTAAGATACGACATGTAGATTATATTTGGTTAAAATCGAGTAATATTTTACTTGTTTAACTATCATAGCTATTATTACTGCAGTCAATAACAAGATACCTAACCTCTTTTCTTGAAGTCGGTTCGCCCAGGGTTCGCAATGGCGATTTTTATTCGCGCACTGATTTTTCAACGCACTGCTTAGCGTCGAGAGTTGAAAATCAAAGTGTTTTTTGGACGTGTTAGGATACGCTCCGTTGGATTCTGAATGCTCGGCTTAATACCTAGAGTTGAAAATCCACTGTGCGAAAAAAAATCGCCGGTATAAAAATTCTCCCGTGCGTATCTGGGCTTAGTCACAAAGAATTGGCAATTTGAATAATATTTACCGGTTGTAATTAATATTCGACGCGGTAAATTGACATAACTAATTTTAAAGCTCTGACCACACTGAGGCGAATCCCGCGCGAATTTGTTTTACTGATTAGGAAGGCTCGCGACTATTCGCGCTAGTTTAAACACCTTACAAGTTAACTGACACAATCGGTGTGATTCGCTTCAGTTTGGGCAGAGCTTAACATTTGAAAATCACTACTTAATTATAATTTTACACAACAAAAAATCACATATTTATGGAATTCTTGATTAACGTTTAGTCAGTATAAATTGAGTACACTAACATAAATGTAAAGTATCGACACGATATATTTACATTGGAAAATAAAATTATAAGTATTCGATATTGAACTCTATGTTATAAGCAAATGAGCACTTTTATGCAATAATAAAACAAGTAAATAATAATTGTTTATATTTTGTATTATGCTGCAATGATTAAGAATATTTCATATATTTAAAAGGAAAATTTATGTGTTTCTTGACAGAAATACGGCTTTTATAAAAGAAAAATAATACGTTTACTATTTTAATAACTTGATATAGTGGAAACATATTTATTTTATGGAATATTCATTAAACTGGCACTTAAATCAACTTATATTTATTTATTATAAAATATTGCACTATAATATTATTATGTGGAAGTCAACTATTTTCTATATTATTGTGTGTTGCTGAATTATGTAGTATACATGTTTAATAATAACATTTTAATAGTAACTATTGATTGACCAGTTAGTTTAAACTGTGAGTTTACTAATCAACCGTTAATGGCAGTTTTAGTTTCTACAATATTGCTTATTTTTTAATTAGGGAATTTATATTTATTTTAATATTTGTATTAATAATGTGTGTTTTCTCATAAGCTTATTGCAGAAGGAAATGGAAAAAATTAACCCTTTTGAAAGCCTGATAATTAAATCTGTTATGACAACAGATTTAATTATCAGGCTTTCATATAATATATGACTATACAAATAAATAAAATTGAAATGTCTGTTTTCAATGTCAAAATAACAGTTTTTTAAGCATTTCAATGCACATGAAAGTATATACGGTACTTAAAACAAACAAAACTATTTTTTTTTTTGTCTGTGTGTCTGTTTGTTCCGGCTAATCAATGGCTCAGAAACGGTTGTAGGTACCGATTTTGTCGGGATTTTCACTGGCAGATAGCTGAGGTTATAAGGAGTAACTAAGGCTAATTTTATTTTAGAAAAAGAATTAGTGTCTACGCGAGCGAAGCCGTGAGCAGCAGCTTGTTAATCATAACTTTGTAGTTTGACTATTTTAACTTTTACATAAGCTTATGATTTATGAATAATCACCGAAAAAAATTTTTAAAATAACGCAAAAGGATCAAGTTTCTCGGACGAAAATTATCGCAAAATTAATGTGACAAATTTTCGAGCGCGTACAACCCGAACGCATTAACTTGACACCTGGCTCGCTCCCGCCTGCTCCCCGCGCGGTCCCCCCTGCCACCCCGCCGTCGCCGTGCGGTACCCCGCGAGGGGAGTTATAAACGTCATTCGAGCCAGGTGTCAAGTTATTGCGCCCGGGTTGTAAATATACTGTGATTATCATAAGCCAGTAACAGCAGTTTAAGATGTAGCACGCGAAATTAAAATTTTCTTGTGTTTTTTGCAATTTGCAGGTCAGTGTCAGGTTGTATCTTGATCAAAATATGATTCGCGACCATAACAAATATGTATTTACAGAATAATAATCATTAGAATCATTAATGCATCTAAATTTATTCAATAAGAACATATCTCTTATGAGTTTAACTGTCACTAACGAGACAATAGCATTGCAAACACAGTCATGTGATATGCAATAAATATTTGAATTGTATTTTTATTGTTATCGACTTCTAAAAAGGCACATCGTATGAAAACGTTTCACGCTTGAAAATTTGTAACATAAATTTTCGATACTGTTCTTCCGAGAAACTGGCCCATGGCCGTAAGGGGCCGTTCAAGTATTACGTAAGCAGTTTAGGGGGGCGGGGGGGTCTATGCTTTGCTTATTTTTGATGACATGGGGGGTGGGGGGTCTAGATCGTGATTACGTCAGCAGTAATTATTTACTTTTATTTACTTTGATACACATATGGCAACCCACACTTTGTCTATGCTTGAAAACGAAACGCATATTCGGGGGATTCCCACAAATGCATAATTATGCCAATGTTTACGTAAGCATGGGGGGGGGGGGGGGTAAGAGCTTTGCTTACTTTTGCTGACAAGGGGGAGGGGGATAAATAATTGTAATAAATCTGCTTACGTAATACTTTTTAGGGGTATGAGGAACAGGGTGTAAAGTTCACTCATCCACCATAGAAAAGGGAGGATCCTCCAACCAGACGGGTGTTATGTCTGGCGGGCAACTGCCCATATGTTGATTTCGGATAGTCTTATCTATGTTATTCGCTCAGTAAACTCTAACTGCGAGATGTAGGAATTGTGTGACGTCATGTCTTTTTTGTTTCGTAGTTTTTGTATGTGGCGGTCTAACCGCTACATCACTCCCCTCCGGAGACCGGAGGTCGATAGTGGGCTGAGTCTTGGATCTTGCGATGCTTCACAGTGCCAGCTGTGGTTCCAGTGAGTCGGAACCGGGTGCCGCTCAGTTCACAGTGGGTCGGAACTGTCTGCAGTGATTGCGGCGATGGTGATTGTGGTTCCAGTGAGTCGGAACCGGGTGCCGCATAGTTCACGGTGGGTCGGAACTGTTTGCGGTGATTGCGGCGATTGCGGTGATTGAGGTGATTGCGGTGATTGAGGTGATTGCGGTGATTGAGGTGATTGCGGTGATTGCGGTGATTCCCCAGTGAGTCGGGGTGATGTGGCTGAGGGTGATGACCAGGAATGCGCGTTCGCTGCATGCTGGTGGTCAGGATACCCGTTGAAGCCGTGGGTGCTGGCTGGCTGTGTGACTCGCCTCACGAAAGCTTGCGGGAGTGATGATGATGACGTCACGCTGAAGTAGTTGCACGAAGGCTGCGTTGACGTTCATCACGTCGGGGTCACCAATTTAGGGGTATGAGGAACAGGGTGTAAAGTTCACTCATCCACCATAGAAAAGGGAGGATCCTCCAACCAGACGGGTGTTATGTCTGGCGGGCAACTGCCCATATGTTGATTTCGGATAGTCTTATCTATGTTATTCGCTCAGTAAACTCTAACTGCGAGATGTAGGAATTGTGTGACGTCATGTCTTTTTTGTTTCGTAGTTTTTGTATGTGGCGGTCTAACCGCTACAACTTGAACGGCCCCTAAGTTAGTTGAGAATAATTTAAATCTCAAATTGTACTCTTTTTAAGTTCAATAGAATAACATTTTACTGCTATTTAAAAGAAGAAAATAGTTACGGCAAAAAACTTTGACACAGTCGAATTTTTATTATAGCTGTCAGAATAACAACCTTTAACTACAAGAAAATTGAGCTTCAAACCATAATATTTGAGCACATGAGTGCAATGGGACGATTTAGATAGTAATTAACTTTTTACCAATGATATGAAATCAACAACAATTTTCTAACACTGTATTTACATTATTTTGCCAACTTTAATTATTGAACAGTATTTTTAAACCGATATAATTATATTGATGCATTATTTTTTTTTCCCAGTATATATCCGGTACGAAAAACTACCGAGAGATCCTTAATATTTAACTTAAAATTGACGGTACCGATAATTTATAAAAAATGCCAAAATAAGGTAACGCTCAGAAATTCAAAAATAATAATAAATATTAAACATTATTTGCACCTGATGGGGAAAAAAAAAGTTTTTTTTTTTTCAACGAATTTTCTAAAAACAATGTAATATTTTTCTACAAAAAATTAAATCAGTCTACATTTTTACAGCGGAAAACACAACACTTTTGGTTTTTAATTTTAAAGTCTAGAAATAATTTTGGAAAAAATTGAGCATGTTGTCTGTTTTCAGACAACGTCCCATTTTAGACGGATTAATGCAAGCAATTATTCGCTTTAACAACCATGCATTTAATAACCGAGAGATCCTCAATATTTAACTTAAAATTGACAGTACCGATAATTTATCAAAAATGCCAAAATAAGGTAACGCTCAGAAATTAAAAAATAATAAACATTAAACATTATTTGCACCTGATAGGAAAAAAAACAGATTATTTTCCTTCAACGAATTTTCTAAAAACAATGTACTTAATATTTTTTGTAAAAAAAATTAAATCAGTCTACATTTTTACAGCGGAAAACACAACACTTTTGGTTTTTAGTTTTTTAGTCTTGAAATTTTAATTTTGGAAATAATTGAGCATATTGCCTGTTTTCAGACAACGTCCCATTTTAGACGGATTAATGCAAGCGACTATCCACTTTAACAACCTTGCATTTAATAACCTATTCGCTTGCACTAATCAGCAAAGGGTTTTTTAGAAAAAGTGGAATATAAACTATCACAATTTAGATATTTTCCTACTTAAATATTACAAAAGGAAGATTTTTTGTTCGTGAGACATGCTAATTGTTTTACTCTTTTATTTGTATTAATTATTTAATTAATGCACCGACACCGATAAATCAGAAACCGATATTATATTTTAGACATAAAATTATTTTAATGTCTGTCTGTAGTAGATGTACTGGTCTAAAAATAATACTTTATTATAGGGTTCCGTAACCAAAGGGTGCCAATACCCAATAGGGTATTGGCACCCTTTGGTTTTAGTAATAACTAAGACTCCGTCCGTCCGTGACGTCACAGGGCTGTTTAGGTATGAGGAACAGGGTGTAAAGTTCACTCATCCTCTACAGAAAAGGGAGGATCCTCAGACCAGACGGGTGTCGTGTCTGGTGTTCGCGCGGTAACTCTTAACTGCGCGATGCAGGATTTGTGTAACGTCATGTCGTTGATGTGTAGGTTGTATGTGACGGTGTAACCGCTAAGGCTGTATCTTTTGAACCGTAATAGGTAGATTTCACAGAGGGTGTACTACTATGACCGCTGTAACAACAAATTTTAATAATAAAAATGAAATAAAGAAACCATACAAGAAAAGTTAAGGGGTTATACATAAAACTGCGATGCAACGTCGCATCGCAAAAATCACCGACGGCACTCTTATGATTTTGATCCGAAGCTTCTGTGTTGCGAATTCGCATCGCGCCGATTCGCAGTTTTGTGTACAAGCCCTAAATATTGTAGGGTGGTGCGGAACCCATCATGTGCTAGTCCGACTCGCACTTGCCCGTTTTTTTAACATACAGGGTGTTCTTACTCTGATAACTTAATCAACATATTTTCTTTATATCTGTACATTGAAACGATAAAGCAAATAAACCGGTATCGGTACTAAAGCGATACAGACACTAAAGATATTGAGAATTAAATTCATAGGATTTTATACCCTACGGTTATAATATTATAGACGCTTATATACAGTCTGTTATAAATGCAAGATTAACTTAGATATTATGAAATACAAATTTGTATACTGTTCTTTATGGAATAAGTAGAACTTTTATCTATATCGATATTGTTAAGCATTGTCAACATTCTCCCAAACAATATTTTTTTCCCGTTTTTGGGGAAACTAGGTTTGACGCAAGGATTTTAAAGGGTTGACAAAATTGCTTGATATTATTGTTTGAGAAAACCAACGATAATTTCTAAATTAATTTGATTTTATAGTCCTCGTTTAATGTGGGTTTATAACGGAACACATATACCTTATCTAAGTTAATATCATAGTACTGGCTTTTCATAATTTTATCGGTCGACAAATAAACAAAGTCTATCCACCTTTCCAGAACGTTCTACTTACTCCAAAATTAAAAATTACCAACAATAGATACATCTTAAAAACTACAGATATTAACACCGTGAATTGGCAAACATATATTAATTACACCTAAGAATAATATGCACAATAATGCCGCTTATATAAGAAAGCTCGCAGAGATCTGCCGGCTCCCTATGGGGCCGGCGCGATGATACGAAATGCAATTCCGAACTGTTCTGAGATTCATCCGTAAATGCTGTTTTTTTTTTGTTGGAGAATTTTACTTATATTTTAGACATGGCAACACCGACTGAGTGAAATATGTTGCTATTTGTTATTAGCAGGCAATACAAGAAAAGAGGCGAAGGCAATTATTTTTGTTGTTTAAACCTATTTTTATCGATGCCCGACAAAACTGACGCTTTTGTTCATTACCAGATTTTCAATACATGGTCATTTTTTTTAATGAGCACAGACTAAATTTTTTTGCTGTCTGCGCAGTTTCGCTAGTGAATTTAACTTTACCTTGTATATTAAACTTGTTGATGATGTATGCCTCTTGCATGCAAGGTAATCAGCGTGATATGGCCTGCGCACACTGGCGGACGGCAAGGGAGAGGATTTTAAATCTATTAATTGAATTTAATACATATCCAATCGAAATAAGGTATATATTTCAATGCTCGGTGATCGAGCTTGGAGCATCGCTGTGCAGTTTTCTCTGAAGCAGCAAGCATTGCTGTAAATATCTTAATTCTATTGGATACGTATTAAATTCAATTGATAAATTTTAAATTCTCTGCCGTCCCGTCCGCCAGTTTGCGCAGGCCCTTACTCAGTACTTGCAAGCCATTGAAAAATAAGTAAAATTCTCAACAAAGCGAAATCAAAACACCGTAGTAAAAAGTCGATGGCACATCAACACATTTGTTCTATCGTGACTTCGGTTCCCAATGGCAGATAACATTCCAAATCGCGATTTTAAAGTCAATTTTGATACAGTTTAGTACCCTATTCAAATATAGAACACTGCCCGAATTAGAGCTGAGAGATATCCACAAGACTGGCACATCATATGTGTCAAAATCACTGTCAGAATCTGTCAAAAGTCGATGGCACATTAGACGCAAAATCGATTCCAGATTTTTTTTTAATAGTCAACACACTTCACATGTTACCGTGTTTGGTTCCGATGGTGTGGTGATCACATGTGGAGTGCTGGGGGCGCGGGTCCGAGTCCCGGGCGAGGCTCTGCGTGCTACAGAAGCGCTCGGCGGCACTCGTCGCGGTATGCGCCCAATGTGCCCCTGTTTCATGTTTGCCATCTGTAATGTGAATGAAAACTTATTAGTTTACTAGCTTTTAGAGAACGTACCAATGGGATTAAAAGTATCCTATGTGTTAAGAGGACGCCCAACGGTCCACTAGCGCCACTCCTTTAAAAAAATATTATCTTGAGAAATGAAATGAAATGAAATGAAATTGTTTATTCTGTAAATAGGATATCGGAATCACTTTTACACGTCATATTAAATTTTTTTTTTAAAATAAGCTAGATGAGGTCGGCGTTTCCTAACTGACTACTCTGAGAAGAAAGGCCGAAACAAACTCAGAGGTCACAGTCTCTTTTAAAGTCCAGACATAATCTTGGTCAAGCCATATGAGAACCATGTAGATTAGTGTCTGAAATGGTCTTTTGAGGAAAGAACCACACAGATTTGAGTGGACCTGTCCAGTCAGTGCAAGCATTTGTCAGTAATCGTGGAGCTCAACTCAGAACTTAAGGAGCTCAAATCGACGAACAATACCAAAGAAAGGACATTTGGGTAGGCCGCATCAACTACTCAAACTGCCAGACCATCATTAAAACTACCTGAGAAATAAAATTTAAAGAGGAAAAAAAACCCACATAGTCCTCACATTCACAATAATTAAAAATAATTTAATACTTTACAAAGTAATCATGTCATTTTGTATATAATTTTAAATAATGTCAATGTGAATATAAATCTGGTTTATTTTGATGTTTATAAGTAATAATTTAAAGGAGAAAGCCGTTTTTGGGCCCAACCGTTACACGAATGAGATATGTACCAAAAAAATCTTCTATTTTTCTTAATTAACCCATTTTAATTTTAGCCTCATTAGCAATGGCCAAGTGTAGAAAATAAGTAGATTTCTATTTTATTGTTTTAAATCACCTTTGTAAACCGTTACAACACTTATTTCATTAAACGTCATTAACTTCACAAACGCTGGCATTATATCAATAGAGCGTACCCTAAGAATATTATCGAGTTCGTAGAAATCGATACTGTTACAAATAATTAAATAATCGAAGTGTATAGAGTGCCGCGAGTTTCTTGTGGCACTCTAGTGTCACTGCCTCGGCCCGGCTAGGGTGCCATAAGCGTTGCATTGTCACTGTCACATGTTATTTAGGTTAGGTTAGGTTAGAACTGTGACCACACAACGCATGAGCCGAGCGAGCGTAGCGAGCGGTGCCGCGGTAGCGGCCGGCGAAGTGCCAGGGTCCGTTTAGGCACAAGAGAATGTAATGTTTTGGGAATGTGGTGTTTTACAGCGATCTAACCTCGACAATCAAACAAAATACCAAGTGACGTGACTTAGTGACAGTGACAATGACAATCCAATGCTTGCGGCACTTTGGCCGGGCCGAGGCGGTGTTACTAGGGTGCCTGTAGTGGCACTTTATCCGATAGGGATAGAGTGCCACTGGTGGCACTCTATACACTGCCTTAAATAGTACTACATTGTTTTGATATAATTGTTTTTAGGTATTAAAATCAATGTAAAATAAAAAAATCTGGAATCTAATTGATTTTTAATGTAACCACCATTAAAAAATCATTCAAAGAAGTAAATAATCGATAAAATCAATTGCACCACGGATTGCACTAGTAAACGGCAAATGTCAATGTCAACGTCTGTCAATTGTCATGATTGTACTCGTACTGTCATGTCATGTTATTGTCATTCGCCAAGCTAATGATTTTCCGTATTTCTCGCGATTTATTATTTCTGACTTCTACTCGAATACTGGCCTCCGAAATTGATTGCCATAGACTGCCCTCGCTTGAACATTGGGCACCGTATCCTGCCACTCCTGCTGACCTTTGCTGGAAAACTGGATCTGTATAATGCTCTTTTGTCTGGATGACTGGATACAACGACATCAAGAGCCTGTGCATTAACGGAATAGCAACGGACCGCGCTGCATTACAATGGGAAGGCGAAGACTGAAAGATGAAATGATTCTTTCAATTGTACAGGAATGGGTCGCGCATCAAACGGTTAGTATCCGATATATCTATAGGCTCTATAGCTCAACATTTTCATACTTACTATGAAATTATTTCATGTAATCAAACTAAATAGTGTTATCGCTTATGTTCAATTGTCTGTTGATAGTTGTATTTTATAAAATGATACCAGCGCATGCAACAAATTCATATTCAATCTAGACATGTGACATCTACAATCTGGACTGAACCTACATTGTTAAATTACAGATTTTTCCCTCTTTCAGAGAGGAGGCCTGTGTCCCTGCAGTGGGAATGTAATAAGGCCGCTTATGTTTTAGTACCCAAATGTGCCAATCAGATGTTTATTGCTAAATGCTAGTGCTAGACCTAATGACACATGATTGTTTGCTTCAGGTACTTAAATGAAAATGACTATCTGCCAAGCTTGCTGAAATCATACCAATGCTGTATCTCTTGATGGAAATGGACTAGAACAGACTGAACAGACACCGATGAATAGAACTGTGTAGAGGTGAACGGTGGCTGCAAGGGCTGTCAACATCGGACTCAACCTGGATGTTGAGAGGAAGAATAAAATCCAGCCTAATATATCCTATTACTAATAGGATATGTTTCGTTTATATGTTAGTCGACACTTCGACAGCTCTCTAAGTGGGAGGGATGCTATAGTCCAATATAATTGCACCTGTATTGTTGGCAAAAGAACGGTTGGTTGCTGTGCCCACACACAGCAACCAACCGTTCTTTTGCCACAAGCATAATTATGGTATTTTAGTTGGGCTTAGTTGGCATGGCACCAGGGTAGGTACTCAATTACCTCCTGCACAATTTCTGGATACTGTATTATATACCTAATGATAGTCCTAATGAAGAAGGTGATTAATAAAACGATTCATCACAAATAGGTGTGTTTTACTTTAATATATTATTGCAATCTCAGATTACTGTAATCCGTGATTGCATCAAATCCCCTAGTAGATACATACAACAACCTAGAATTACCTAGAATTTTGGTATCGCAGGCGGGGACAATAATAATATAACAATAATAACCGGAAATATGGTGTACTAACTTTTGTTTGTCCCCCGCCTGCGATACCAAAATTCTATAGATTATAATGCTTGTTTTTCTCTTTTCAGTTATGTGTTTTTGCAGTCGGGTTTTTTGTTTTTTGAATAATTTTCTTTATTCCCCTACTTGTTCTTCTTTTGTTTTGTGTTCTTTCTTTGCGCATGTTTACCGCAAATAAATGTATTTTCTTTCCTTTCTTTCTTTTCTTTCTTTGCTTTCTTTTCTTTCTTTTCTTTCTTTCTCTCCGCGATTACTGTATAAGCTGTATTTTAGTACGGAGCGCAGCGGAGTTTAGATAGTGCCATCCAGGAAGACGCCCCTCTTCCTGGATGGCACTATCTAATCTGCGTTTGAAACATATAAACAAGCACGAGTTTTAGGTAGTGTAATGCATACACATAAGGTTCAGTTTGCGCTACAACTTCATATTTTTTATGACTTTTTCAACATTACTTGTCAGTCTAAAATCAACTTTATTTACACTTGCATAAAGTTGATATTTGTTTATGTGGAAATAACATCAATTGGAAACAAGTTCTGTTGTTGTTGAAGTGGATGGGGGATTGGTTACTGCGCAAACTGCAGTTGGTTCAATTCTGGCACGCAAGAAATATTTTGTATGGCCTAAAGAGAGCTGTTCGTCTTGGTGTTTGCGCATGTGTGGGTGGCCACATGCGAACTACGCATCAAAGTCCTGACGTCACACAAATCCTGCATCCTGCAATTAGATTTTACCGCGCGAACCACATATTATATAAGACTATACGACATCAATCGTTGGGCAGTTGCCCGCCAGACACGACACTCATCTGGTCAGAGGATCCTTTTTTTTTTCAATAGAGGATAATAGTGAACTTTACACCCTGTTCCTCATACCTCTAAACATGTGATATTTGTGTCCTAAATCCAAAGGAGTATTGATTAAAAAAATAGCTTTATGTATTTTTACATCTAGATTGTGAAACTTACAAAAAAAAAAAAAAAAATTTACTAATCTACAGACAGCTTTAGCAATTTTTAAGTCACTTTTTATTTACGAATCCTACTATACTAATAATATTATAATCGTAAAAGATTGTATGTTTGGATGTTTTTACTTAATCACGTAAAAACGGCTGAACGAATATGGATGAAATTTGGCACTCAGGTAGTTTGTAACCTGGATTAAGAGGGCGCCCAAAGGTAAAGCACCACTTCTTTAAAAAAACATTGATCGTTGAAACGCGGCCATATTCCTCTAGATCAGTGATTCCCAAAGTGGTCCAGGTGGACCCCCAGGGGTCCACGGGAGAAGCGACGGGGGTCTACGTTGGCGTGAAAATAAAATGGGGGTTCACAAGTTGTAACTGGGGGTCCACGAAAATTTATCTGGTTTCGATAGTAATTTTCAGATTGGTAGCAAACCCTTTTTAGGAGCCTATGGTTTACACGTTGCAGTCCTAACAGATAGCGCGAAAAAATTAATATTGCAAATTTCCATCGTTAGATCAAATCTTCACAGTTTTTGAAGAGTTTTGGGAATAATATAGTAAAATGTAGCAGCAGGGGGTCCACCGAAACCAGGAAAATTACGAAAGTGGTCTACGAGAAAAATAAGTTTGTGAACCTCTGCTCTTGATCGTTTTTTGTTGCTTCGTGTCTCAATGAAACTTTCTACTAGATTCACTTACCAAGGGTCCTAACTAGCTGCCATAAGTCTTTCTCAGTCTCGTAAAGTCTCGTCTCAGTCTTTGTAAAAAAGGGTACTATAAAATTTCAGATTATTTAGAAGATAAAAAAGCTTGGGATTGAGCTGCTCGCTCTGCTAAGCCTTGTGATAAAACCATACTACTTGAAAGGAGAAAACCAAACTCCATAGAAACTTGGGCCCAGCGTTACAGGGCTGGAATTTGGCCATAAATTAGAGCATTTAGGAAGGATTCACGACGCCAATTTTCACGTCTCCCAGCAATGGCCAAATTGGTAAAATCAGACAATGTTTACATTTTAGGTTATTTTTATTATTTGAGGTATTCAAATAAAAAATGATATTTTTGAGGCTTTGTTTGTTTCCTACGTTAATTGGGCAACCACAGGCGCTGTGCTGCAGCACCTGCAGCCTATCACGATGCTGTGTGTGGGCACAGCAACCAACCGTTCTTTTGCCACAAGCATAATTATGGTATTTTAGTTGGGCTTAGTTGGCATGGCACCAGGGTAGGTACTCAATTGCCTCCTGCACAATTTCTGGATACTGTATTATATACCTAATGATAGTCCTAATGAAGAAGGTGATTAATAAAACGATTCATCACAAATAGGTGTGTTTTACTTTAATATATTATTGCAATCTCAGATTACTGTAATCCGTGATTGCATCAAATCCCCTAGTAGATACATACAATATTAGCAAATGCAAGCCAGTAGTGTTCTAAGTGGGCCTTGTCTAATAAACATAGTTTTCAGCTGAGGTTTTCAGTAAGATCATACAGATAAATCACCCGCTAAGCGCTTTTTATGTGGGTACCTACTAGGAGGTTTTAACCGCATCGTGATAGGCTGCAGGTGCTGCAGCACAGCGCCTGTGGTTGCCCAATTAACGTAGGAAACAAACAAAGCCTCAAAAATATCATTTTTTATTTGAATACCTCAAATAATAAAAATAACCTAAAATGTAAACATTGTCTGATTTTACCAATTTGGCCATTGCTGGGAGACGTGAAAATTGGCGTCGTGAATCCTTCCTAAATGCTCTAATTTATGGCCAAATTCCAGCCCTGTAACGCTGGGCCCAAGTTTCTATGGAGTTTGGTTTTCTCCTTTCAAGTAGTATGGTTTTATCACAAGGCTTAGCAGAGCGAGCAGCTCAATCCCAAGCTTTTTTATCTTCTAAATAATCTGAAATTTTATAGTACCCTTTTTTACAAAGACTGAGACGAGACTTTACGAGACTGAGAAAGACTTATGGCAGCTAGTTAGGACCCTTGGTAAGTGAATCTAGTAGAAAGTTTCATTGAGACACGAAGCAACAAAAAACGATCAAGAGCAGAGGTTCACAAACTTATTTTTCTCGTAGACCACTTTCGTAATTTTCCTGGTTTCGGTGGACCCCCTGCTGCTACATTTTACTATATTATTCCCAAAACTCTTCAAAAACTGTGAAGATTTGATCTAACGATGGAAATTTGCAATATTAATTTTTTCGCGCTATCTGTTAGGACTGCAACGTGTAAACCATAGGCTCCTAAAAAGGGTTTGCTACCAATCTGAAAATTACTATCGAAACCAGATAAATTTTCGTGGACCCCCAGTTACAACTTGTGAACCCCCATTTTATTTTCACGCCAACGTAGACCCCCGTCGCTTCTCCCGTGGACCCCTGGGGGTCCACCTGGACCACTTTGGGAATCACTGATCTAGAGGAATATGGCCGCGTTTCAACGATCAATGTTTTTTTAAAGAAGTGGTGCTTTACCTTTGGGCGCCCTCTTAATCCAGGTTACAAACTACCTGAGTGCCAAATTTCATCCATATTCGTTCAGCCGTTTTTACGTGATTAAGTAAAAACATCCAAACATACAATCTTTTACGATTATAATATTATTAGTATAGTAGGATTCGTAAATAAAAAGTGACTTAAAAATTGCTAAAGCTGTCTGTAGATTAGTAAATTTTTTTTTTTTTTTTTTGTAAGTTTCACAATCTAGATGTAAAAATACATAAAGCTATTTTTTTAATCAATACTCCTTTGGATTTAGGACACAAATATCACATGTTTAGAGGTATGAGGAACAGGGTGTAAAGTTCACTATTATCCTCTATTGAAAAAAAAAAGGATCCTCTGACCAGATGAGTGTCGTGTCTGGCGGGCAACTGCCCAACGATTGATGTCGTATAGTCTTATATAATATGTGGTTCGCGCGGTAAAATCTAATTGCAGGATGCAGGATTTGTGTGACGTCAGGACTTTGATGCGTAGTTCGCATGTGGCCACCCACACATGCGCAAACACCAAGACGAACAGCTCTCTTTAGGCCATACAAAATATTTCTTGCGTGCCAGAATTGAACCAACTGCAGTTTGCGCAGTAACCAATCCCCCATCCACTTCAACAACAACAGAACTTGTTTCCAATTGATGTTATTTCCACATAAACAAATATCAACTTTATGCAAGTGTAAATAAAGTTGATTTTAGACTGACAAGTAATGTTGAAAAAGTCATAAAAAATATGAAGTTGTAGCGCAAACTGAACCTTATGTGTATGCATTACACTACCTAAAACTCGTGCTTGTTTATATGTTTCAAACGCAGATTAGATAGTGCCATCCAGGAAGAGGGGCGTCTTCCTGGATGGCACTATCTAAACTCCGCTGCGCTCCGTACTAAAATACAGCTTATACAGTAATCGCGGAGAGAAAGAAAGAAAAGAAAGAAAAGAAAGAAAAGAAAGCAAAGAAAGAAAAGAAAGAAAGGAAAGAAAATACATTTATTTGCGGTAAACATGCGCAAAGAAAGAACACAAAACAAAAGAAGAACAAGTAGGGGAATAAAGAAAATTATTCAAAAAACAAAAAACCCGACTGCAAAAACACATAACTGAAAAGAGAAAAACAAGCATTATAATCTATAGAATTTTGGTATCGCAGGCGGGGACAAACAAAAGTTAGTACACCATATTTCCGGTTATTATTGTTATATTATTATTGTCCCCGCCTGCGATACCAAAATTCTATAGATTATAATGCTTGTTTTTCTCTTTTCAGTTATGTGTTTTTGCAGTCGGGTTTTTTGTTTTTTGAATAATTTTCTTTATTTCAAGTTTTTTAGTTTTATTAATATATCTTAATTTGGAATTGACTCATTACCAGCTTTTATTTGATACCAATATTGTTGAAATTTATTTTAAAAAAAACCTTCCCCTCCCTTTTTTTTGTACTTGCAGATGCAATACATAAATATTATATAGCCTATGTCACTTCTACGATTAAGACGAATCTAACGACACCTCATATGTGAAAATCCATCAAGCCGTTTAGGCTACAGAGCGTGCCAAAGAAATAGACATACATACATACATACATACTCTCGAAAAACATTACCCTCCTTCTGGGGCAGTCGGGTAAAAATATGCGTCATATCTACGCAAAACGGCAACCACTCAGCATAATGCTGCGACCCTATGCGAGACAGCCCCAGCGCGTTGACGATATGACGTCGACCGATGCAGCATAGATGAGATAAAAAAAAAATACATATACAATAATTAATCTACATGTTTATATAAAATATAATATTTAAAATGGCAACATTTTGTCGGCATCGACTCGCGCGCCGCCGGCTAAGAGCTAATCTGTGGGCACAACTGTCAGAAAACCATCTTTATCACGTTTTGATTGGCATCTGGTTACCTAACAATTATCATGGCAGAACTATGCAATTAATGTTATGAGCTTTAAAACACCTCGGGTAAGAATTTAGCAGAACTACTCAAAGAGATCCCGCTATTTAATTACGTCACATATTTTCGTAAACGATTACGACTAATCTGTTACATTTTGACAGTTCAACAACATTCATTGCGTTATTTACGTTGTCGAGCAGATTTTTTTTGGAACTTATGAAGCAATGGATTAGCAATCTGTTTTAAAACGATTCAGATTTTGATTGATCGTGTATTACGCAATTAGGGTACAGGGAGGCTTGAGTCCCAGCAGTGGAAATGAAATTTGATTATGTAATCCCACTGTCAATGTCACCTTCCTCCCTGGGTTTCTTACATTAACGTCCATATAACCTATCCACATTACCTCATCCTCAAGACAATCCTAAGTCCAGCAGTGGGCCGCAACCGGCAATGTGACTCCTACCTGGCTTTTTGCAACTCAATCTGTCCCTCCAAGGTCTTGGCGAGGTAGATGACGAACAGTTGGGATAGGGCGATCCCTAACGCCACGGATGCGATGGTGTATAGGTTACGCTCCGCCCAGGACCGGACGATTTCAATGCAGCCACTTGTCCATATGCGTTTGCTTGCTTCGGCCACCTGGAAATAGGTTATAGTAATGTTATCGACGGTAATATGAGTTGTTTTATGGAAGAACTACCTTTCAAACGAATTAAGCGAATATATATAGGGTGGATTTTTGAGATGGGGCAGTAAGGGCAGCTATCTTAACCGTTGTAGTTACAGCAAACCGGTCTTAGGAGACTGTCCTTAACTTTTTGAGACATCTTGATCTGCATTAAAAGATTTTGAAAAAAAAAAAAACGGTGCAGTCTGGGACTGCCGATTGAAGTGAAAACTAAGTAACGCCATCTAACGAAAATGTTAGGAATTTATGTGGCTTGCTGTCAGTACAAGAACGAAAGCTGTAGCTCCATTAAAAAAAATCCAAAAAATAAAACAGAGTGCGCTGTCAACAAGAACTTGAACATTAACGTGGTGCATTTCTGCTCTCCCTCCGTCTTACGAATTTTCTAACAGGATTTTTGATGCCAGTCGATCCTGTTTCTTAAAAGGATCAAAAAACTCTAAGGCTGCCTGTCCACCGGAGCGGAGAGGAGAGGAGAGGAGCGGAGATGTGTCAATATTAACCAATAGAATCAAAACTCCACTCCAGAGGTGCGATTCTATTGGTTAATTTTGGCACATCTCCGCTCCTCTCCTCTCCTCTCCGCTCCAGTGGACAGGCAGCCTAATGGACCAACTGAGGTTTAAGTATTAGAAAAGTTGGAAATTGAAAAAAAAAATCCCATACATTTCGTAAGAAATGAGACACCAACCTACTTTTTACAATGGATAGCCTGGCCGAAAATAAAGTCCCACCCCGGAGAGGTAAGGTTTTCTTTTGATTATTCGTACATGAATAGGACTTATTTTAGACTGAGAAAAAGAGAATGTAGGTAAAATTCGAAGACATGACTGTGACATCTACCTACCCGCACTGGGCTCATGTTGTGGATTACGGCTCCCTCTCACAGAAAGAGGAGGCCTGGGAACATTATAGGCTGATTATGATGGTAAAATTCGAAGACATGACTGTAACATCCACCAACCCACACTGGGCCCGCGTACTGGATTACGGCCCACTCCCTCTCACAAAAAGGGGAGGCTTAGCCCAGCAGTGGAAACATTATAGGCTGATTATGGTCTCGGAATGAACAAATCTCGATATTGACCTGGATTCGGTAAAAATGCCGGCAGTCATTCACCCTGTTGTATTTAGTTCTTGTAACTCACCGGATAGTTCTGCACGCCATAGCCGCACATGATGTTGACGAGCCCTGAGGAGATGTCGGTCGCGTTGATGCAGCACGAGAACGGAACCCCGCAGCGCTCCACGGAAGGAGATGAGCAGTTGAAGTACTCGTTCTTTGACCAATCCATGTAGCCGTCTGAGGTTAGGCCGCAGCAATGGAACTGGAAGGTCAAAGGAAGTTATAGATAGAAGGTTTTTAACTAAACCTTTTTAGGGCCCTCGCCCACGGCGACTTTTTGTAGCGATGCAGTAGCGATGCTGTCGCGCGTCTGCATCGATACAGTTGCGAAGCTGTAATTATGTATGAAGAATCCTGCGCGATAGTAGCGATGAAGAAGCGCGTTTACAAAACGCGCGACAGCATCGCTACAAAAAGTCACCGTGGGCGAGGGCCCTTACAGTCCTTTCAACCGATTTTGACTTCTATTGCGTTAGTGGCATGACAAATGGCAGTTGCAGTAAACAGTTGGTTGTAAAAACAATTTTTTGCTTTTAATGCCATCCTTATGCCTGCGGTATAGAAGTGAAAATCGGTTGAAAGGACTGTAAAAAAGGTTTGTTTAAATGTCTATCTTATTTCAAATGCAGTATAGAAGCGACGGATGGTCCGCGACGGACGGTGCGCGTGCGGGTCTGTTTTTGTAAAATTGCAGAGCACCGGTACGTGGCGCGGATCGTCAACGATATTCTCGCTAAAAAAACGTACAAAAAAATGTAGGTTACGTTAAAGTAAAAGAGAGATTAAAAAAATCATAGAATTCTATTTTCCTGATTTTTAAATATTATCTAATCGCGTTTTACAACGCCACGAATCATAGCATTAAATTAACTGCACCAAATTAGCTATAAAATTCTAAACAGGAAAACGAAAACAGCGGAAAGAACAGCCAAAAAATAATAAATTAAAAAACTCACATCACTCTGTGCGAAATCGATGAAGTTCTGCAGATCAGGGTCATCTCTATACGCGTGGACTACTCGTTCGGTGAAGCTCAGCTCTAGTAGTCCGTGAAGAGAGCGAGGGAAGACGAAACCGCAGACAGCGCCGCCCATCTCAACCAGGAATAGTATTAGCAGGCAGAGGGAATACTGTGGAGGAAAATATCATACAAAAATATTATCCTTAGGCTTTCACGCTAAAACGGCTGAACGGATTTGGTTGAAATTTGGCACATGGGTAGACCATCACCCGGAAAATCAAATAGGCTACTTTACATGTTGGATCGCAGACGAAGTCGCGGACAACAGCTAGTAATAACAGAATTTCGCCGTTTTAACATAAGCTCGCTTCCACCTTCGGCCTGATCATCACTTACCATCAGGTGAGATACAGGACAAGAGCTTTCCCGTTATGTAAAAAAAAAAAAAAAAATACAAATAAACGTGAGGATTATGAGAGGCAAAAAAATAAATAAAAAATTAAAATTATGAAATAAATGATGGTATAAATTCATTTATTTAAAAAAAAAAGATAGTTACAACAACTAAACGCAGAATAACTGTGAAAACGTATATAACATCAGATTGTTTGAATATGAATCATTATGTACTCAATACTTTATTTGCATTTCACAGTGTGTTGTGTGTCGGCACAGCAAAATAGTAGGAGAGAGGAAGCTTTGAAAGAACTTAGCTTAACATTCTTCTGAACTAAATATAATATTGTTTTTTTTTTTTTACATAAACAGTTTCCTGTATTAATACTTATTAGATTATGTTAGCACTTATATTTTATCGTTTAAATATTCGTTTAAACTTTATCAGCATTTTCTTATTAAAAATTGTTTCAGTAAAGAATAAAGTTTCGTGTGATTTAAGTTTCAACGGTTAAATATAATGGTTAAAATATTCGAAGTGTATAGAGTGCCGCGAGTTTCTTGTGGCACTCTAGTGTCACTGCCTCGGCCCGGCTAGGGTGCCGTGAGCGTTGCATTGTCACTGTCACTTGTTATTTAGGTTAGGTTAGGTTAGAACTGTGACCACACAACGCACGAGCCGAGCGAGCGTAGCGAGCGGTGCCGCGGTAGCGGCCGGCGAAGTGCCAGGGTCCATTTAGGCACAAGAGAATGTAATGTTTTGGGAATGTGGTGTTTTACAGCGATCTAACCTCGACAATCAAACAAAATACCAAGTGACGTGACTTAGTGACAGTGACAATGACAATCCAATGCTTGCGGCACTCGAGCCGGGCCGAGGCGGTGTTACTAGAGTGCCTGTAGTGGCACTTTATCCGATAGGGATAGAGTGCCAATGGTGGCACTCTATACACTGCCTAAAATATTAACACCGCATTACTTTAACATTTACCAAAAAAAAAAAATGTAAGTATCAACATTTAAAAAAATGGCGTTTTTTAGTTTTGATACAGGTATAAAAAATGGAAAAGTTATTCGTAAATTGTTTAAAGTTAGCAGCCTATTTCTCTCGTTTGATGACATGAGAAGCTAGCTCATGAAAGCTACTTAGATGGGCCCTGATGTACGAAAAGAATGGGAAAATATTATTTGCCAGAACCAAGTTCTGGTCAAATTTTTGCTCATTAAACCTCACCAAATTGGTCTTTAAACTAGACATCTTAACGCAGCCAGCACTTTAATTGCGTAATACACAATCAATCACAATTTGAATAATTTTGAAATAGATTGCTAATACATTGCTTCACAAGTTCGTGGCGTCCGTTTGGTTACGCAGTCAAGCATACATTTTGTTGGCGACCAGCTATCTAATTGCGTAAATATTTTCGGTAAAAGACTAATCTATTCCATTTTGACAGTTCAACAACATTCATTGCGTTATTTACGTTGCTAAGCAGATTTTTTTTCTAACTTATGAACCAATGAATTAGCAATCTCTTTCAAAATGATTCAGATTATGATTGATCGTGTTACGCAACTGGGGTGCTGGTGAGCAATCAACTATATAGCTGTCTACATTTAGTTGACAGCGCGACCTGGCGACGTCACCATGGTGTCCCGGTGAGGCATGGCTCTTGAAAGTATTTTGTTGTCATCATAAAATTAAACAGCTGTGTTTTCCTCAGCCTGAATCATTGTAATTTAACAGGAAGGTAATAAGTAAGTAGACAACCGCAAATTGAATTAATTCTAACAATTACGTGATAATTTACCGTAACATAAAGCGAAAATGAATCAGTGCTTTTGACATGTTTTTATGAGTAAGATACTAAACCAATTTTGACCAGACAGAGGAAAATGGTCTAAAACTATGCTACTTTTAACGTTAAATAGACATAATATGTAGGTACAAACTCAAAGCATTATTTCAATTAAACTATTTCCAGGCAGAGGGAATTTTATTACGGGACAAGCCGTAAACATTACCAATTTCCATACAAACTGTCACACTCTATTTCACCCCTTTTGGGGATGAATTTTTATCCTTCCTTAGTGCTCACTTTCGTATTAATAGGAACTCTTGTGCAAAATTTCAAGCCTAAACCCAGCGGTATAGGTTGTGCGTTATCTGTCAGTGAATTTATAAGATGTTTATTAAGTAGACAAGTAGTGCGCCAGCCTCGTGGGTTTTCTCGTTGGCAAAAATGGCAAATTTCCATACAAACTGTCATCTCCTATTTAACCCCTTTAGGGGATGAATTTTCTAAAATCCTTCCTTTGTTGTCACTTTAGTTGTATATCCAGGAACTCTTGTGCAAACTTTCTTGCTTCTAAATCGATCAGTTTTTCCATTAACCATTTCCATGCAGAGAGAATTTTATTAAGTATATAACAATAATAAAGTATCTATAGTATATAATGATGTTGTAGAAGAAGTTGACACTACAAAATTCCTGGGTCTCCAAATAGACAAACATCTCAGCTGGAAATCACACATTAATATTTTATGTAAGAAAATTAGTAAATCCGCATATGCACTACATACACTATCGTCAATAATATACACGGATGCACTCCTTACTGCATACTACGGTATAGTAGAATCCCACCTACGATATGGAATAATATTTTGGGGTAACTCAACCGAGAAAGAAATAGCTTTTAAAGCTCAAAAAAGATGTATACGGGCGATGTTTAAGCTAAAAACTACCGATAGCTGCATGCCATAAAATAGTAAAAAGTAAAACATAAAACAGTTTAAAATACTGACACTACCATGTTTATACATAATAGAAGTAGCTGTGTTTGTTAAGATGAACCCGAATCATTTTAAACGTCTGGCCGATGTAGTTTTACGTAATAGACGCGACAATACCCTACTGTGTCATCAGTCCGCTAAGACAGCACTAATGCGCAAAAGTGTTTACTGCATGGCTCCGGTCATATATGATAAAATACCAAAAAGTTGGAAAGAATTGCCGCTATCGTTATTTAAAAAAAGGCTTAGCGTAACAGAATACTTAAGTGAAAAAAATTTTTGTACTTAACTGTTAATAATGTTTGAAAATAAGAATTATGTTTGGTTTTTTATGTTGTTTTTTGCTCTATTAATTTTGTTACTATTTTGAGGGTTAGTTTAGTGGATTTAGTTTATATTTTATTTTATTTTTTATAACTTTTGCATGCCTACTGGTAAAATATGGCTGAACCTATTCCCTATATCACCATGTATGTACCCATATTTGCAAAATAAAATATCTTTATCTTTATCTTTATAGGACTACAAACTTTCATCCCCTATTTAACCCCTTTGGGGGACGAGTTTTTGAAAATTGTCTCTGTCTGTGCTAAATAAATTTATTTTCTAAAATCCTTCATTAGTGCTCACTTTCCTTGTATAAGAAATTCTTGTGCAAAACTTTATGTAAATTAATTAAAGGCTTACCTACTTATGCATTCCATGAATGAATTAAAATGAATAAACTAAACAATACTATTAGTTAACTATCGTATCACAGAATTCACACTTCCGTTTAGAATAAGGAAAACTAGCATGCAGCAGCAATTATGTACCCACATAATGTTTTCGTATAACAATAACTTCGTGCAGATAACAGAATACGAGACCGCAGAAAAAACAAGACTATTGTTATGCAAATATACAATAATATCATAAAACTTTTGAATTTGTTGGAATAAATTTTATTTTACGGTACTGGTTCGGTATTTAAAGAAAAGAAAGAAAGAAAGAAAATGAAGAAAGAAAAGAAAGAAAAGAAAAAAGAAAGAAAAGAAAGAAACGAAAGAAAAGGAAGAAAATAAATAAAATAAAGAAAAGAAAAGAAAGAAAGAATAATGTGTATTTGGACACAATTCGTGAAACACAAAAAAAAATATACGTGTCGAATTGAGAACCTAGTCAGGATTGGGAGCGCCTTAAAGGACTTTTTAAAAATAAAAAAATGAATTAATTAATTACTCTATATTGAGACGTGCTACAGATTCGGATGTAAGTCACGAAGTAAGTCTAACTAACTAAAACTTAAACTAAACAATCATTATCTGTCAAATATGCAAGCTCAGCGACCACACAGATCGTGCTGAGCAAAAGTGCTTATATACGCAAAATCTGTAAGGGCTGTGGTTCCATAACTCCTCCCTCACCAAGTGCGAAATTATCGGTAATATTTGGATTCCGATGATTCCGCATACAGGACAATTTCCTCCAAAGTACTATACTAAGACATACTATAACTAAAATTACATAGAGTAATACAGTTGCTAAACTAACACTATTTGTTTTCACTGCACTATCACTTTCCACTATTTCACTTTTTAATGTGTAGGATAGGTGTTTTAAATCGTCAAAGTCCAAGTTGTTTAGATTAACTGTTTTGTTCCAATTAATAGATGTTTCCTTTAATTTGGGTAGAACCGCGATTGGAGTTACTCGATATTGTATTTTCCCTGAATAATGTTGCATTTTGTGTAATTTAATGTCTTTCAGATAGACACTGCAGTTTTCGTCAACTTCCAATAAATATGTGCCCTTGATCGGTTTCCTGATAACATCACCGGCACATGTTTCGGTAAGCATTATCTCATTCCTTGTGTAAATAATCCAGTTGAAGAAGTCAATAGGCTGTACTTTTAGATTTTCCAGGTTAACTGCAAGGGGTTTACATAAACTGAGGTTTGAAGCAAAATTCATTAATTGTTCTATACACGTACTTTCAGGATATAATACAACATCGTTTTCCTTGCACAGGAACTGGTTAGCTGCCATCTCTTCACATGGGTTGGCTAGCGGTAAGTATGTAGGACCTTTCACCATAAGGAACGGATATTTAGGGATAATGGTGGTAGTTACGTTTCCATTGAAAATTGGTAGTGAATATATTTTGAAATAATTATAATTATTTTTATCTATTAATGGGATTTCCATAATGAATGTTATTTGGTTTTCTTTTACATAAGCTTTAGTAGACATTGTTCTTTCTAACATTAATAACGTTTTCTCTGTAACAGGGTATATTAGGCTTTCAGTTTCAGAAATATTGCTTAACAGTGCTAAGAGTTCAGATGGCTCAACAAGGGCTTGATGTACAACAGACACTTTTGTAAATGATAATGCAGTTTCAATCTCATTTAAAACAATATAAATTGACCTAAAATTACTTATAAACATATCAAACATACTTAAGACATATACAGAGTAAATAGAGTTATTTTCTTTAGTACCAATATTTTTTACTATTCTTTCTATGCGTTTCATGCGTTCATCCATAATTAGAATATTGTCCTGTACAGATGCAGATTTGTTAATAATAGAGTCAAGCATTTCTGAAATTATGGTTATTTTCTTATTTACGTGTGTTTCACCAATTTTTAGCTGTGAAATTTGAGCATCGTACTTAATCGCGTCTTCGTGGTCTAGATTACCGGTAAGTATTTTAATCATTGAGCCAAGAGGATTAATGAGGCCGCGTTTGAAACGTTTTGATGGAATAAGCTGCCTGAATTTTCTGACTGTCGAATTGCGTAAGTATTCTACCTGTAATTTCATATTTTGGAACTCATCTGCGTAGGGCTTATGAATGTCGACTATATTACTAAATTCTTTATATCTATTAATATTTAACGCTAAATCATAATCTATCTCCTTAAAATCTAATATCTTAACTATGGTCCACTTATCTTTCTCTATAACCGCCTGTCCTTGTTTAACAGGTAATATGCCTGGGTTATTTTTAATCTCTTGAAGTTGAAGGCCTTGGGTCTTGACCGTCAGTTTCAAGATCACGATGATCAGCGACAACCTGTGAAGGACGTTTAACGTTCTTTAGAGGCACTTTAGTTTGTCTTTTACCTATCTGTACTGGTACTACGTTCCTATTTGTTTTTCCTGTTACTTTTGCTTTATGATATCTAGGTTTATCTTTACTTTTCCTAATGTTAATGTCCTTTACAAATATATTATCTTCCTCTTGTAAGCTTAACTCAATTTCACCACCTTTCTTCTCTCTGGCTTTTTGTTTAGTGTTAAGAATCTTTTCGGCTAGGTACTTATACAGATATTTTGTTCGTTTTGCATGATCTTTAACTAACTGCTGTGTATATGCCCTTTCTAAGTCTACATCAAATATTTTATTGGAGTCGGTGTGTCCAAATGCTACTTCAAAAGGGGTTAATCCAGTAGTGGAGTGTATTGTATGATTGTATGCCATTATGGAATAGGTCATGACGGAAGCGGCGTCCGTACATTTACGTTCATATTTTGCAAGCCTATATATCTCTATTATGGTGGAGTGAAATCGCTCTACGATACCAGTGGAGTTAGGATTGTTTGGCGTTGTTATGTGAATTTCTATTTTATACATAGACAAAAGTTCGCGCATAAGTTCATTGTTAAATTCAGTGCCAGGGTCACAGGATATTTTCCTGGGAACACCGTATATTGAAAAATACTTTAATAAGGCTCGTGCTACTTCTGTCGTTTGCCTACTTGAAATTTCAATAGCCTGTCCTAATTTGCTGAATGCATCTACCAGTGTTAGGTAATATTTACTTTCTATATTAAATAAGTCAATGAATATTTCTTGGAAAGGGGCATCCTGTGTTTGTGTTAATTGTAACATTGGTTTTATGGGCTTTCTATCATATTTCATTAGTTTGCAAGGCTCACACATATTTATAATTGCTGCTACCGTATCTTGCATGTTTTCCCAATAATAGTTTCTGCGAATTCTAACCACAGTTTCTTTAATTCCCCTATGGCACGTTTTTCCTTCGTGATGTTTTAGTATAACAGACTTTTGTTCTTTTTCATCTTCTATATATATGACTCTATCTGTACACTCAAAGAACTCTACTGAATCTTTCTTAAAAATTTCTATAATAACTTTAGTAAATAGCCGTCTATGTATGTCATTCTCAAAGTAAATAAAATATTTACGCTTGGGTATGACATATTCTTTTAAAAATTGTTTAATTAATTCTTCATTATCTAATGGAAGAAATACTTCTAAAACTTTTTGATTCTTTCTAGATAAATTTTGAACTTGTATTTTATTTTGAAACCAGGTAAACACTAATATTTGGTTCGGTTTGGTGTCGATTGCTTCTCTTAAGATTGGGATCCCTAATGATTCTGGTTCTATGTTGGAGGCTACTGTATCTGTTTTACTGCTACTGGTAATGGAACGAATAGGGAAGTTATCTTGAAAAAGGTCTGCAGGTGTAGTCACGTCAGAGTCAGAATCTGAAATGGTTACTATTTCTGATTCATTTTCTATTTCAGCTTTAGTTGTAAACTTTTCAAGTTCCTTTAATTGTTTTATTACTTTTTGTATTTCAGATTCATCTACATTAACATTCATTGATGTGTCATCTTCGGAATCTATAGCGTTAAGTTTTATGCGTGACAATGCATCTGCATTACTATTTTGTTTGCCATTTTTATAAATAATTGTGAAGTCATATTCTTGAAGGCGGAGGCGCCAACGAGTCAATTTACTATTGGGTTCTTTCAGGGAATAAAGCCAAGCAAGAGGTCTGTGATCTGTAAAAATTTGGAATTTATGTCCGTACAAGTAGGGTCTAAAGTGTTTCACGGCCCAAATAATAGCTAAGAGCTCTCGTTCTATTGTGCTATAACGCATTTCAGTGTCGCTAAGGGTTCGACTAGCATATGCGACTGGTCTGTCTGCTCCGATAGGTCCTTGAGATATGACAGCACCGAGTGCCACGTTAGAGGCGTCAGTTGTCAAAATGTAGGGTTTAGTCGAGTCAGGGTATTGTAGCAGAGGAGTATTAGTCAGTACTTCTTTGCATTTTTCAAAGGCATCTATGTAGTTTTGGTCTATGATAATTTTGTTTCGTTTCTTAAGGCAAGACGTTAAGGGATGGGTGATTTTAGCGAAATCTTTAATGAATTTTCTATAGTATCCGACCAGCCCAAGGAAACTTTTTATTTCTGTTGTTGTTCTAGGAAGAGGATAATTTATAACAGCTACAATTTTATCATTGTTTGGTTTTAGTCCGTCTCTTGTTATCGTATGACCTAGGTATAAAACTTCCTTTCGTAAAAATTCAGATTTGTCTAGTTGTATTTTTAAGTTAGTCTGTCGTAGTCTTTCAAAGACGGCTCTAAGTTTCTGTAGGTGGTCTTGAAGGCTAGAAGAGTAGATGATGACGTCATCTAAATAAATGAGGCAATGTATTCCTTGGAGACCTCTCATAATGTTGTCCATGGCTCGTTGAAAGGTTGCCGGAGCTGTTTTAAGTCCAAACGGCATTCTCAAGAACTCATAATGTCCGTTTTGTGTGCTAAATGCAGTTTTTGGTATATCGTCGTTATTCAATTCAATTTGGTGGTACCCACTCGCTAAATCGAGGGTTGTAAAATAGATGCTTTTGCCCAGTTTGTCAAAAAGGTCAGTAATGTTAGGAAGGGGGTATTTGTCGTCAACTGTAATGTCGTTAAGTCTCCTATAGTCGATTACCATTCTGTATTTGACTTCACCAGAAGCATCTGGTTTTTTGGGGACGAGATGGACTGGTGAGCTCCAAGGGGAAAAGGATTCTTGGATCACGTTATCTTTCAAAAGTTTTTCAACTTGTTTATTAATTTCTGCTGCTTGAGCAGGGGCTTGTCTATATGCTTTGGTATAAATCGGATCTTCATTTTTTGTCCTAATGCAATGTTTTACCTGATTAGTGAAGCTTAAAGGTATTTGCTCACAATAGAATATATCCTTATATTCTTCACATAATTGTCGTATGGATGCTTGTTCTTCATCATTCATATGGTCTAGTCGTAATTTAGTTAGATTGTCAAGTAATAATTGGTCAGTCTCAATATTTTTGTCATCTATGGAATTTACATGGCATTTGTTTTCCTCGAAATTAGATACTATGAACGGTTTGATGACACATAATTCTATTTGTTTATCAAGAGTGTTTTGTATGATGGTTGTTGCAAAACCATTTACACATTTCACAAGAGCAGTAGGCATTCGTACTCCTTCACCGAATTCTGTGTAATTTAATATTCCTACCCCATTTAATAAATTGGTTGGTAATTTTGCTCTAGTTTCTGATCTCGGTGGAAGTAATACAACATGTATAACATTAATATCCGTATCTATGCATATAGGTATTTTAGCTGACTTCGTTAGTAGTACATGTTTCTTTAAATCTATTACGGCTTCTAACTGTTTTAAAAGATCATTTCCTATCAGCCCGTCGTATAATGAATCGACATTGTATACGTAGAACTTATGGTGATCTTTACTCTGAAATACAGGAAACAAAGGAATTTTCAATACCTGATTATGTTTGCTCGAGGCGTGCGTACTTACTACTTCAAATGGTTCGTATGATATGTCGTTAGGAAAATAGGTAGTCGCTATTCTAGGGTGTATAAATGAACGAGTACTACCAGTGTCGATCATGAATTTTCCGTCTATTTCCGGTATGTAAATATGTGGTAATTTTAATTTTACAGTATTATGATTTAATATTATTCTTTCAGGTGTGTGCTGGGCTGCGGTTTAGTATTATGGTTTGAATTTAACATTTTACCGCGCATCTGATACTGATCATAGAAGTTAACTTCTTCTAAAACTACAGATAAGGCCTCTTCCAATGTGCGTGGATTTTTCAGACGCACAATGCGTACCATGTTTTCCGTTAAGTTATATAAAAATACCTGCAGGGCTAAGTTGTTATAAATAGTAGTCTTACTTACTCGTAAATTTTGATCACTAATTTGGTTAACCTTCGACAACAAAACTGATTTTACTGTTTGAATTCGTGCACAAAAATCACTGTGACTCTCATTATTTTTAATCTTTAAACATTCTAATTCAATAGCCAAGCATTCTTCACTTCGCGGATCGCCAAAGTGTAACTCTAACAATTCCTTGAATTCCGCCCACGATATTATGTCTGCACGCTCGCTGATAAGCGCGGCTGCTTCACCCGTTAAGCGGCTAGTCACAGCATGCATTAAATATTCCTGTTGCAATTCCGATGACTTAAGCTTATCAATAATATACTCGCATTTGCGTAAGAATAAATTCAAATGGCGTTTATTACCATCAAAACTGGGTAGAATTTTGTATAATTCATTTGGAATAAGTTTTATTTCCGACATTCTGGTACTTATGTAATATAATATAATAACTAACTCTATGAACTCTACCAATATAACTTATTACAATAATTACTACTAGTTATTAAGTGTTTCTGAACTCAATATTTTTATAGTAATAATGTTTAAAGTGGGATAAAAACTTATGATACAAAACAGTTATATGTTAAGTATTCTTACTTTACACTTACTACTTAATTATTTAAGAAAACCATCAACAGTCAAAATGGAAAACTTCCAATTCCAAGTTTAACGAAAGGATATGGACACGGATATAAAGGAGGTGAAAAGTCGTACTCACCAGCCTGCCACGCCCATCATCAGCTCGCCTCCCAGCACTCCTCGTCACCGACGATATTTGTTTGGTTCGTTGGATCACCTCGCCGCACCACGCGTACCGTTGTGAAAATCGGGAAAAGTCTTATCGCGAAAAATCACTTAACGCGGGACAGCTTCCTCAGTGATCCTACCGGCTGCGCCAGTCAGGATTGGGAGCGCCTTAAAGGACTTTTTAAAAATAAAAAAATGAATTAATTAATTACTCTATATTGAGACGTGCTACAGATTCGGATGTAAGTCACGAAGTAAGTCTAACTAACTAAAACTTAAACTAAACAATCATTATCTGTCAAATATGCAAGCTCAGCGACCACACAGATCGTGCTGAGCAAAAGTGCTTATATACGCAAAATCTGTAAGGGCTGTGGTTCCATAACTACCTCCTTCTTTTTGTTTCGTCGGTTAACAATAACAAAATAACAAAGTGACAATAATATTTTAACAATAATAGTGTGTGACTCACGGCATTTTAACCGACTTCAACCGAACGACCGATTTAAAAAATTCTTTATGAATTTGGTAGAGGTAGTTTGCGCGGTGGTTCCATATTAACTTTGCTTATGTAGTTCTTTAGTTAGCTTCAATAATACGTATTTTATTTTGTTTTCCTTTAAGAATCTATATTATGGTACCGATACGGTAAACTATTGAAAGGCGAACAAGCTTATTATATTTTAATCCATACAAATTTCCATACTTCCTTACTAACCCCCTTACTAATAAACGTTGTGTATCGCCTGTATAGTTACACAACGCTTTGTCTTCTTCTTTCAAATGTCAAATTACTGAAGACTGAAAGAGAGAAATCGGTGTGTACAGGCGATTTACAACGTTTATTAGTAAGGGGGTAATAGTCTAACTACAAAAGCCTTTTCACGACATAACGGCTGACCGAATTTCGATGAAATTTGGCACACAGGTATACCATGCCCTGGGTTAGGATATAGCATACTCTTTATCCCGGTAGAACGTTCCCTTGGGATAATTTCCGACCTCCAATCCGCGGGCAAAAGTAGTCTAGTATTATAATATGTACGGAGTCAGAGCCAACACCTATGTGGGTCGCCAAATCCGACCCAGTGCTGTTCTTACTGGACCAAGAAAAGGGTTTTGCAGTGGCTCTCGAGAAGCTCACACTACGAACACAACGCCGCCGAGCAGAGCGATCGGAAGACTGATCAACATGTTGGTATGTTACTAACAAATTTGAGCAGGTACGTATTCTCTCTGAGCGCCGACGCATCCCGTGAAGCTGACTACGAAGACTACGCCGCCGAGCAAAGCGATCAAAAGGCTAATCGGTATGTTACTTACAAACATGAGCAGGCACGTGTACTCTTTGAAAACGCCGACCCAGCCCGAGAAGCTGACTACGAATAGTACGCCGCCGAGCAGAGCGATCGGAAGATTGATTAACATATTGGTATATAATTACTTACAAACTTGAGCAGGCACGTATTCTCCCTGAGAGCGCCAACGCAGCCCGCGAAGCTGACTACGAAGACTACGGCGCCGAGCAGAGCGATCAGAAGACTTATGTTCAGCATTAAATCATATACGGTATCCAGCTGAAAATAATATGTAAACATCAGTATTGTCTGCAAGATTGAAAGGATGTAGGTATTTATTTTTGAGAAACGCTTCAAACAGAATGTACAGAGCCTTTTGTAATTAAACGTCACAGATGTCATTAATCAACAATCTGGATAGAATGTTATTTATTTATTTACATTCTTTATTGTACACCACAAAAAACATAATAAATAAAACACTACAAAATATACAATGTTCTCGCTGCTGGGACACAGACTCCTCTCTATGAGAGGGAGTGGGCCCGCAAGTCACCACTTGGACCCGCGTGGTGGATCAAGCGGGTCCAGTGGTGACTTTGTAGATGTCACATAATTATGTCTTCAATTTTGGATTTTTGGACATGCCGGTTTCTTCACTATTGTTTTTCTTCACCGTTTTGATAGCAGTGGTGATGAAATAATTCTTATTAATTCAAACGGCCTTGCCTGACCTAGTCTTGATATAGTCCAAAACTTGAAGTTTTACTAAGTATTTGGAACACTGAGCTGACAATTATGTAGCACGTTTGCAACAGAGAAGTGACTGGTGGTAACATAATATGCAATAACACGAATTAGGGACAGTTGCATCTGCGTCAGAACGACGTTACGCAATAAACGTTTTGCTGCACATTTAACAAACGACAAAATATTATGTAAGATGAGCTGTAGTCATATGTTCGTTCTTTGTCCTATTAGCGCAACATTTTAAGAAACGTTACATCATCATCAACTGCCTAGCCTTAATACCAACTAAGTTGGGGTCGGCTTCCAGTCTAACCGGATCCAGCTGAATACCAGTATTTTACATGGAGCGACTGTCTATCTGAGTTCCACAACCCAGTTACTGAGTAATACGATACCCCTTGGTAAGACTGGTTGTCAGACTTTCGGGCTTCTGACAACCCGTAACCAATGTCAAAAATCCACGAATGACAGCCGGGACCAACGGCTTAACGTGCTTTCCGAGGTACGGAGGAGTCTCGGTATGTGAACATGGTCACCTATCCTCGGACCAACCCCTTCTTACAACAGTTTCGGGTAGTTAGACTTATAACAGCCGCACGGTCCGATCGAGGGTTAAGCTACGCTTGCCGAGGTCAGTCCGTGGATGGGTGACTATCCATTACATACCAAGACCCCTCCGTGCCTCGGAAAGCACGTTTAGCCGTTGGTCCCGGCTGTCATTCGTAGATGACAGTTCTGACGAACAGTCAGGAGCCCAAAACGTCTGACACCGGTCTTACCAATGGGTATCGTGCAATCCAGTGACTGGGTTGTGGAGGTCAGATAGGCAGTCGCTCCATGTAAAATACTGTAATTCGCCTGCATACGATTAGACAGCAAGCCGACCCCAACATAGTTGGGCAAAGGCTACGCAGATTGATTATTTTAATACTGCATGCATTCCATAATACAATGGTATTTGTGGTCATATAAAAAAGCGTGATATTAACAATTCACACATCTAAGAATAATAAACATGAAACCAGTATAACATTTTCCTCATGCTACAAAAAACCAATGAGGTTATACAATACTAGAGGAGAAGTGGACGGCACAAAAGCGTCACCACTACTTAGGTGTCCGCAGGCATATCTGAATTCAGTTGTCAGCTTGACGTCAAGTGAGCAATTGCTTAGCGATAAAAAATAAAAAATGGTGGAATTTGCGGTTAAAATTAGTATGTCACGGTCTGAAAGGATTAATAAAGCATGTGGTGTTACATTTCTAAATTTTCTTCAGATTATCCAAAAAACATTACAAAACGAAATAAATTTAGCAAACATTGTTTTTGCGATCAATGTTACCAGGAAAAACGATGTTGATTTTGCCAGACTGTTGGGAGTTTAGTGAATGACGACATGTAAAAATATTTCGTACTCTTTTAACTTTTATCATTTATTTAGTAGGGATAGATGTAGTAGTGTGTATAAAACTGCACATAACTAGGTATTAAAACGCTCGTATTTTAATACCCCTCCAACAGTTTCATAAACTACTACTAACTATTTTTTTATTGATGTTATTGATCTAAGAAATTTGAACTGGAGCTCGTGGCTAAGTAATAACAGCCGCACGGGTCGATCCATCAGATTAAGCTACGCTTGCCGGGATTGGTCTGTGGATGGGTGACCATCTTTAAATACCGAGACTAATCCGTGCCTCGAAAGCACGTTAAGCTGTTGGTCCCAGCTGTCATTCGTGGATCTTGTGACAGTCGTTACCTACGGGTCGTCAGAAGCTCGAAAGTCTGACAACCAGTTTTACAGGTATAGGTCTGATAAGTAGTTGCTCCAAGTAAAATACTGGTATTCAGCTGCATCCGGTTAGACTGGAAGCCGATCCCAACATAGTTGGGAAAAGGCTAGGAAGATTGATTTAGATTATTCTAAAAAAAGTGAATGTCGCTGGTTAGTGCGTTACATCACTTTAATTAATTTAATCGATTGTCATGAATATATAAATTATATATTCCATTATGAACATTATTATTTGTCACAAATCTTAAAACTTTTGAAACATTTTTTTTTTGCCTATGTTTGTAAGTATACCGTAATCCTTGTAAATTTTTTAAATCTTTTAACTACACCCATGCTATAAGTCCTCTATAAAAGTTCCTGAAACAGTTAGCTTATTGATAAAAATTAAAACAGCCAATGTCATATAACCCTAATGACATCCAAACGGGTGTTATAATGTTGTACTAAATTTCATAATGCAACTCGTTTTTTACTCATCGAACAGCCACATTCTCGTGGTATGTTTATGAATTTCAAAAAAAGAACATTGTCATGCACGCGCGTTTCACAATTAGAAAAGGTTGAGTAGGTTCTTCGAATTCACGTCGTATCCCGCCATTTTTGTTAGATATTAGTATTGCAAAAATTTATTACTTAGTTGTTTATAGAGGATTCATATCATGGGTGTAGATAAAGTCTTGAATGCAACTGTTATAATTAGGTATTAAAACACTCATGTGATACTATTTTTTACAAACCCACATTCGTGTATACCACTTGTTATACCCCCAGTTGCATAAGTAACTATTATCTAGTGAAAGTTCCATACCACAACCTTTCATAGTACATAACTAATTGATTCAATAAAACCTTCATTCATTCTGGGCAAATTATGTTGATAATTGGCAACTCTGGTCGTTTTTCCGATAGCAATGTCTTGTCTCATTCCAACGTCATTAGTTTGACGGTAGAAGAAATGAGACAAACATAGATTATTTTGACAGATTGACATTTTATATATCCGTTTCAAAGCTACGTCTTTAAACTCGTAACTCGTAAGTGGTGACATTTTTCAGAAATTGTTTGTAGGACGCTGCTCCTCTAGTATTGTATAACCTCATTGCAAAAAACCCAGAAATTAATCAAATAATAATTCGATCTTTGTTTATCTAATTAATACGAGAGTGGTGCCTAAAGCATGAGGAAAAAATCTGTTCCTTATCCACACTAATTAAAGCAAAAAAAACTCTTGAAATCTCTTTTTATTATAAACTTACTAGCTTTCGCCAGCGGTTTCACCCGCGTGCTGCCGAAAAATATTCCACGGGAACGTACTACTGGGATAAAAAGTATCATATTTCCTATTCCCTGGAAAAGGAAATATGATACTTTTTACCCATCTACCCATGTGCCAAATTTCATCCAAATCCATTCAGCCGTTTTAGCGAAAGCGTAACAAACCAACAACACACACTTTCGCATTTATAATATTAGTTAGGATAGCCTAGTTCAGACTACAGCACAAATATTATTGATCCATTCTTGATGCTCAATAGTCTAATTCAATTTCCAAGATTTTTTTTGCTTTAAATAGTGTGGATAAGGACCTCATTATAGTACATTACTGCCACAGCCTGCAAAAGGGGCGTTAATGGACGATAGTGAAAATGTGGGCAGAGACCCGAGACGAAGCCAACATACCTGACTCCATTAATGCCTGGTTGCGGCCAAGGTTTGTAAAGTACTGTTTTCAAATAATGCGCGGAAATTCAAAGTAAGTAGGTAGGTAAATTAATTATAAATTCCAGAATCAATGACGAATTACGATAATTTTTTACGCGTCTATAAGTTCATTTGTTTCTTTTTTACTCTAAACAAGCTGTTTAAAGTAAAAAGAAACAAACGAACATAAAATATTTGCAAGCCAAATCGAAATTCAAATAAAATCTTTGTTAAAGTTTAAGTACCTACCTTCTTCTGACATGAGTCATAGTAATTTATTCGGCCGCTAAACACGACAGTTCTATGGATTTTCATGATCAACATTGCCATGTATTTGAACCTACTGGACGAAGGTGGTTATCTCAAGGAAGGTTGTCAAAATAATGTTCGAATTTATTTCCAAGAATGTTTGAGAAAAAAAAAAATATTAACTTACTTTTATGAGTCCTGTGGCTTGCCATTTGTCGATGAATGCGTAAAGGCCCACTGCGATCAGCAGACCTCCGAGTAACTGAAATAAAAACAAATCCATTTTAACCGACTAAAAAAAGGAGGAGGTTCTCAAGTCAACGCGAATTTCGGCGTCATTAATATTATAATCCCCATGCCAAATTACAGGTTTCTAGTACTAAGAGGCTCTGAGCTAAGCCGCGAAGAGACGTACAGACGGCCATGGCGACACTATAAGGGCGTTTGTGCACTACACGGAATTTTACCGTCCGGCAGTCCGATTCCGATCAAATTAGTATTTATAAACATTCTTAACGGACCGTAAAAAATCGAACTGCCGGACGGTAAAATTCCGTGTAATGCACAAACGCTCTAAGAGTTCCTTGTTGACTATGGGACCCTAAAAAGTGCCTAGTAAACCACCAAGGTCACCTGTGTTGGGACACGGTTGGCGACCGTGTAGCATTAGCACATATCTTTTCTTCAGTATTTATCAATAAATCAATCAATTATGGCCTATCACAGTCTACTTGTCAAAACAGCTCTCTCCCAAATAACAAACATTGAGAACATTGTTTAAAAATAAATAAGAATTAATATAATTAAGAATTCTGCAAGAGCGATGATAAATAATGTAATGATGCATGTATTGCAGGGAAATACTAAATTAATACCTATTTTACGAACTGCATTCAATATGTTAGGGAAACAAAATCATTTGCCATTATCCTTTTCATTCTTTCCTTTTATATTTTTATTATATAAAAAATATCAAAGTTAGAGATTTTGTTTATGATTTGGTTAATTTTGATTTGAACCCACAACCTCGTTCATGAGAGGCCCTAATCACTGGGCCGTCACAACAGCATGAAATTAATTTCATTTTATTGAACTTGAAGTTTTTAATACAATCCTGTACCTAATCTGAATATTCCAATAATCCACACTATGGTTTTAAATAGTGCGAGATAAGTGAGACTCAACTGTAATTAGGTAGGTGTTATTAACAGGAAAAATTAAGCATTGAATTCATTAATTAAATGGAATAGGTATTCAAGTCTTTTTGTTTTTCCTGCAATGTTATACCATGCAGGTTGTCTGAGAATAATAATGCATAATGGCAACTATGTGTTTTTCAGTTTGAAAATATTCTGTTAAGAGGAGGGGAGCATGTTTGTGTAAATATATTCTATTCTTCAACTTTTAGTAGCAGGAGAAACACCGCCAGATAAGAATTTATCCACATAACAAAAATCATAATATTTACTACCTCGTTGGTCTACTCGTTGTAAAGACTGCTGCTAAGCATGAGGTCCTGATTTTGATTCCTAATCTAGTAAAGTGTGATTAGGTATTTCCATGAGGAAATCTCAGTAACAACATGGGAGTCTGGTTTCTTGCCCAGATGATGCCAATAGGCTTACCCCATATATCAAATGGGACTTAAAAATAACTATTAAAATGAGATTGTACTATGGTATTACCTCCCGTACGCAAAATACGCGCTTTGACGTGGAGTTGCGGATACCAGCCCGTTTTACCTATGGTATTACCTCTACCTAAAACTGCAGTAAACACGAGTGTTATGTATTTATAAAATTAAAATTTAAGTTTACAATAATACACTATGACATCACAGCATCCCTTCTAAGAATTCAGAGGTGATTCACACTTTAAGATAACAATGATAGAATAACGTCTTCAATAACTGTTATTGTTACAAGCCAGTTAAATATTTCCTTGCATTTCTGTTATCAAACTATTGTATGATTATTATGACAACTCTCTTATTGTGAGAATCTTTTGTCCTACTGATAGCCATCACAGTGTGTTAAAAATATATAATTTGGATGTTCAAATAGCCAGTATTTATCACGAAATCACATTATCGCCACAAAGGCCTGAACAATAGAGGACGGATGCGGTCGAGAAACAAAACGAGACTGTATGCCAGAATTCCCATGCCTACAAGGATCATCGAAAACAATGATTCACACACAAACAATGATGAATGAAATCATGCAGTTTTAACTCTCTAACATTGAAAATAAGCAGAAAATCCTTAAAATTATCTTTCTATAATATTATACTTTTACTAAATCACTATTCAAACAAGAAATACTTACCCAGAATATAAAATTCAATACAAAAATCATGTATTTCACACATCCGCTCACATAGGTGAAGTTCGGTCCTCGGCGACGATGCATTTTGATCTAATTTGCCATAAAACAGTCACAATTTATTACAATACACGATCCACTGTTTATTTTTGTTGTTAATATTAATTATCCTTAGGAAAACTCAACATTATTGGCGAATGAGTAATCAACGTCCACCTCCGATTGTTCCACTGTCACTTCTGACCATAGACTAGGAAGAGCCGACGGCGGTCGGACATTGACATTTCAACAGATTATAAAAAGAGGAAACAAAAAAACCATAATTACATTGTTTATGGCTCGTGTGTATCATGCTGTCCTGCAGAGTACGCGTGTACGTATTCCAAAATAATTTCGTGAACAGAATACAAATAATTGTTTTCTTTTAGACGTAAGTAGATAAATAGTAGATAGGTGGTGACTGAGCAGTCGTTGTTGATTAGGTACCTAAGTTTGTCAAATGAAACGAGACTACGTGCGAGATCGCACTGTGGTTTTTTGCCTCGTGTGCCTAAAAATCCGCGCAACGGCAACCGCACTGCGGCCAGCACTTAGGTAGGTCGGTACTTCCTGCTGTACCACAACCACCAATACTTTTATTCACATAGTGGTAAACTTTAAGTTTGAAGTCATAACCCTACCCCAATAATAATTATAATAATGCTTGGTTTTGAAAATATAGGGGCGGAAAATTTATGGTTTGCCCCGGATGCCAGAAATACACGCTACGCCACTGATTTACATAACGACACCCATGCACCATGACGGCTGCAAAGTTTCGCTTGCTAAGAATGATGCGTAATTTTGGCCGGCGAACCAATAAAAACCACTTATACCTCAAATGAAAGCTTATATCATAAGCATCAATTTTCATTATGGGCACAAAGCTGTGAAATACCGGGTTAAAGAGATATCGGACCTGCAAGTACCATGTAAACGTATTAGCTTATGACGCTAATGTTCACTGCAGTTCTCAATAATATTAATTATAGACTCATAACATTATAATACTGTTACATAAATAAATAAAAAACAGGACTAGTGTCCAGGACCTGATTGTGGTACTAGAATGTCTCCATAGGAACTCCTCAATCAAACGAGATAGCACCATCGTGTTTGGACTCATTGGTTATGTATTGACAAGTGCTATTACACTAGATAGTGTCCAGGGCCTGATGATGGACCTGCAAGGTGGCCATAGGAACTCCTTAACCAAACAAGATAGCACCATCGTGTTTGGACTTATTGCTTATGTAATGACAAGTGCTATTACACTAGATGGTGTCCAGGGTCTGATGCTGGAGCCGCAAGGTGGTCATAGGAACTCCTCAACCAAACAAGTTAGCACTATCGTGTTTGGACTTATTGCTTATGTATTGACAAGTGATATTACACTAGGTGGTGTCCAGGGTCTGGAGAACAACATAACAGAGATGCTTTAGTGCATCACTGTTGTACCTACATGTCTGACCGTGCAACGCACAATCGGCACTTGTACTCATATTATTTCAATAATATGGTATTTAGGCATTGGACGTCATGACGTATTTATTGTCTCCTGCATTTTAATGTTGATGAAGAATAAATGAAAACCGCCTCTGACCAGTGACAAGACGCCATAGCGTGTACTCAGTGGTCATTATTGTTTAATAAATGTTAAGCTGAAGCAATAAATCGCTCATGCCTTCCTAAGCCTAAATACTATAATACGGAAATGATATGGGCACAGCTCCCGACTGTTCTTCTACCAATCATACAAGTACAATAGTGCTGAATTATTGCATTTCTGCCGATTTGATCTGTGTCAATTAAAATATAGGAATAATAATATATGCGAGCCCCTCACATGCCGCGACTGTATCTGCACTCGTGGTAACCACACATTATTTTGCAAAATATCGCATTCTTTTAAATCATTATAATGTAGATATTATCCCTAAACATTTCAAACAAATAAATGCTATCGCGAAAATATTCTGCGACATAATGATTTTGTTAGCTTCATAATTATGGTATGTCCCTAAGGCTGCCTGTCCACTGGAGCGAAGAAGAGAGGAGAGGAGCGGAGCTGTGCCAATATTAACCAATAAAATCTAAACTCCGTTGCAGAATAAAGCAGATTTTAGATTGATTAATCCGCACAGATCAGCTCCTCGCCTCTCTTCTCTGCTCCAATGGACAGGCAGCCTTATTCGTGCAATATTCTAGTCTTCAGTCAGACAAGGAAAATCTCTCGAGAACAGAGGTTTGGTTCCATTCTTGTAAAACTTCGACGTTTTCTGTTAAACTTTTTCATTTCGATGTAGGTAATCATATAAACGATTGGGAAGTATCATGTTTTCATTAATAAAACTCATGATATCTAGAACTAGTCTATGATCTTTAAAAACGGGATGAAAAGTATTTAACAGATTGCGCTTGTAGTGGTTACACCGCCACATACGAACTACGCAACAAAGACATGACGTCACTCAATTCCTGCATCGCGCAGTTAGAGTTTACCGAGCGAAAAACATAGATAACACTATCCGAAATCAACATATGGGCACTTGCCCGCCAGATATAAAACCCGTCTGGTTGGAGGATCCTCCCTTTTCTATGGTGGATGAGTGAACTTTACACCCTGTTCCTCATACCACTAAACACTAATTTTAAAATCGTGAAATATATCGGGGAGAACTCTATTAAAATATGTTTGTCGAAGTAATCTATAGTATTGTTTCATTTTGCATAACGAACAATCCCTTGCATGATTGTTGCATCGGATGTAGTCGCAGCTAAAGGGCCAATAACGTCTAATATATAACCGTCAGTACATACTATCATGAAAGGTTTGAATAAAATCTCATATTTGTGCGTTAATTACTTTCACCAGTTTGCTAAATATACACCAAGGACGTCTTCGGACGATTACTTTCTGCTATAGTTGTCTGATTTAATATTATATTAAATTGCTCATAATTAAGACCCCTCCAAAAATATAAATCATCGTCGTCTACGTGTGTCATCATATAACAATCAAACCTGGTGGCTTACTGGTTGCTTGCCCTCTTTAAAAATATTACATAAATGTCTGTTAACTGAGCACAGTTAAAATCGTGATATATTTGAATTTTATTAATTCATTCATTCCAGTCGTTGCTTTCCAAATGCTGCTGTCACACTATGGCTACTTCGGGCACATATAAACTATACTCGCAAAGCATGTGTATTTTAAGCCATTTAGGAATCTACAATATATTTTCTATATAGTTATAGAAAAAACAGCGATCTCTGTTCGAGGCTCGTTTATACTCTGGCACTTGTATAATTCGCTGTTCCTGCGCCCGCGCCTGTACAGCTTCATTATATGGCTTTGTTGTTGTTGTTGTTGGCGGTTGTTATTTTTATCATCTTTTAATATGATGACTGTTATACTTAACCTTATTAAATGTTTAATTGTATTAAGTTTTATTTTGATGCAGTTCATGTCAAAATTGTGTTAACCACCTAAGGGTACATATCAAAATGATAATTTTTGGTCGAAAAATGCAGCACATAGACCTAGCATAAACCTATTATGCTATAGATTTATTTTTCACAAAGAAATCGTCATAAAAAATTGTAACGATTTTTGTCCTCGACTGTACAAACCCCGTTGCTTTTAGAGATAAAATATTTTGTTATAGTAATTGCCGGCTATAAGCAATAAGATGACATGCATTAGAACTCTATTGGTCATCAGGCCAGGCTTCATAGAAAAATGCCCATCATTCTTTAATTTGACCTTGTATACTAAAACCATACTTACCTACTGGAGGAATTCAACATCGTCAAGCTGCTATCTACATTATGCCAGGAGAGTGTCCTCAGCTTTTTCGGACATATTATGCGTTCACCTAAGCATGGTCTGGAAAGGTTTAGGTTTAGTTATAATATTACTAAGCCGGGTGGAAGGACATCGCGCTCAAGGACCAGCGAGATGGTCAGACGCGATCAAGAGGGCTGTTAGAGGCAACATACCAAGCGGTCCACACTGCAGAAGTTTCCATAGCTTGGAGACGCGAGGTAGTATGTGTTCGCGATCCTCAGCATTGAGGGAGACGACGATGAATGCTGAAACGTCAAGGAGCAAAAAAAACAATCTTCGTAGCCTTTTCCCAACTATCCTGGGGTCGGCTTCCAGTCTAACCAGATGAAGCTAAATAGCAGTATTTTACATGGAGCGACTTCCTATCTGACCTCCACAACCCAGTAACTGGGTAATACGATACCCCTTGGTAAGACTGGTGTCAGACTTTCGGGCTTCTGACGACTCGTAACGACTGTCAAAGATCCACGAATGACAGCCGGGACCAACGGCATAAAGATGGTCACCCATCCACTAAACAATCTCGGCAAGCGTAGCTTAACCTGATGGGTCGACCCGTGCCTTGCGGCTTGTTATTATTTAGCCACGAGCTCCTCTCAAGCTGAAAACGTCAAGGAGCATCGGGAGTAATCAGGAAGTCACTCCCGTTTTCCCGATACGGAATGCTCTACATTTTTGTCTCTGCTCGCCCTAAGGTAGCTTTTTAATGATGCATAAAGTTTTAAATAAATAAAACCAAAGCAGGAATGCAACACTTAATTACAGATAATAGGTAGGTACAGTACGACACAACTTAGATGTAGCAACGGCAAAATTCGTAAAACCGATCACCATCCGAAATGAGTGCGCCTTCAAAATCACCATTCTTTATTACTGCTGTAGGTGAAAATGATCTTTCGAAAACGCTATAACTTGTAAAGTTTTATAGCCAAATACATTAGCGAAATTGAAATGAATGAATGAAAATTTTCTAATCTATGCTACATCTAAGTTGTGTCGTACTGTACGTAATTATTTGTTTCGTTATTTATTTTATGTTTATTTCTTATTTTTTTTAATCTCACAGTTAAGAGGCAAGCGATGAAGCGACACAATCGATCGCAATGTCTTTCATTTTGACGTTCATTGCGTTGTTAGTGTTGTTACGCAGACTATTTTTTCGAACGTCAGAAGCAATGGATGCCAAAAACAAAGACATTGCGATCGATTGGCATAGTATGTGTGTTATACAGTTCCCGTTTGTCCCAATAGTGGGAATATTAAAGGCTGATAAAAAGCTCTGAGAATATTACAAAAGATGCAATCGTCAGTGTCCTTCATCGATGGTCATGGTCATAGATTCAGGTTCATATTCGTAGTCAACGTAGCGGTTCTTGATGATGTGCTTGTAAACAAACGCGGACTTTCTAGGGGTGCGCGTGCGCGCGGGGTCTTCGTAGTCAACGTGGTACAGGCCAAAACATGCTCTGCGAAAAATAAACAGGTTTTTTAGTATCTTTTTCGTATCGGTTCCTGGGAAAAAAGGGATAATTTTAGGTAGGTACACACGGCTACACATCAAGCTATACATTTCCAGTATAAGCTGACCTCGATGACCTCAATTGTACGGAAATCTTATACAATGCACGATCAGAATAAACTGCACAGCTTGTCTTAACCGTGTGTACGAACTACGAATAGATGTTTTGTTTTAAATGTACAGTAAGTTCATCGATATTGTCGTTAACTCTGGACCGATTTTTCTTTCTTTTTTTTCATTTAGTATGCTTACGCGGTGGTCTTTTATAATTTGATTAACTTTGGGTAGTTTTCGAGTTAGTTTCGATAATACGTAGGTACTTTGTGTATCTCGATGATGTTATAATGGGTACTTCCTGTCACTGTTGTTTATATAGCAAGTAGTGGTATATGAATTGGAGTAACGTAGTAAAATAAATAAAAAGTGAAAAAAATATTCTACAAAAAAAAAAAAAAAAAAACAACCGACTTCCAAAAAAAAACTACTAAGTCAAAAATAACTTTAATTTCGGAATTCGGTGGCACAAACTAAAATACATGTCCAAGACATTAGATGATGTTTTTTTTTGGAAGTCGGTGTTTTTTTTTAAATAATTTTCATACCCGCAAGTTTATAATGTTAGGTAGGTAGTAGTCTAGACTTAGAAAAACTCACATATAACCCTCCAACCACTCCATGTTATCCAATAGACTCCACGCGATGTACCCCTTGAGGTCCACTCCAGCATCAAGGGCGTTCAGCATGCTCTCCATCGAAGCTCTGTAGTACGTGATCCTGTCATCATCTATCAGGCCGCTGTCAGGTAATGTGGACCAGCCGTTCTCGGTTATGTAGATGACTGGGTTGTTGTATTTTTCCTTCAGGTGGGTTAGAGCGTGGTAGATGCTGTCTGGGGCCAACTGTACGAGAAATAGGAATTAATAATACCAGCCTATAAGGCTGCGTTTCCATCAGAGATGAGCGAGGATGCGTAGCGAGGAATGTGTGTGAAACCACAGATAATATAATACTAGTGAAACTAACCAATCCGTGCCAATTACAACGCAAGCTTAGCTCAAACTCCAACAGTGAAGCGATGTTATTGGTAAGTTTCACACACATTCCTCGCTACGCATCCTCGCTCATTTCTGGTGGAAACGCAGCCTTATAGTCCCACTGCCGGGCAAGGCCTCTGCTCATACAGAGAAGGCACGAGCATTGATCACCAAGATTAGTCAAGACTGGCTGGTGATTTCAGACATAAACTTACTAACTAACTGTAATTACAGCTATCTAATTACGTACCTACTAACCTAACATATTTTCGTAAACGATTCCAACTAATCTGTTTCATTTTGACACTTCAACAACATTCATTGCGTTATTTACGTTGTTAAGCAATTTTTTTTCGAACTTATGAAGCAATGGATTAGCAATTTGTTTCCAAAACGATTCAGATTGCGATTGATCGTGTATTACGCAATTAGGATTTAGGTTTCCTCACGATTTCTAGGTAGATTGACTGAGTATCAGCCTAATAGCCCCCTCTAGAATAGACCGCCGTCAAATGTAACTGAGCATCCTACCAGGCGAGTACAAGCTAAAATACTAAAGAACACTTACATTCAGCCAAGGTGAAGCAGATTTAGGCCAGTCATCAGGCGTATAGGAGCCAACATCAGCGTCATCCATCATGGAGGGAACAGCAAAGACTGGTTTATACTCCGTCGCCGAAACCAAGACAGATGTATAGTGGTTCACGCCGAAGAAATCGTAGGTTCCTCTCACGAAAGCCTTCTCGTCTTCAGTGAACTCAGGAAGACGGGAGCGGGAGAACCCTTGTGCAGCGCTTTTCTCAGCGATTCTCTCCGACAGTTCCTTTGGCCAACCTCCTTCAGCTGAGAAGATGGGTTCGGCGTATATGCCCCACTGGAAAGAAAAGTATACGAGTAAATAGTATTTCATGCCTTTTAAGGTACTTTAACTCGTGAATCTCACGGGATTATTTATTGAACAGTCTTCGCTGAGGTTACTTTGAAGATTTATATTTCCTATAGCAGGTGCAGTGCTGTTTAATGTCTCTCTTACTAGTTACATAAGCAACACGCTCGAACGCGCGCACGCAGTTTAAGCCGTTGGCCCTGCACCTCATCTCAAAAGATCTCTCTCTCTCTCCGGTCGTGTCGGATTGCCATCCCATCGGGCTATGAGAGTGAGCGAAAAGGAGTGCACCTGTGTCTGCGCACACCCTTGTGTACTATAATAACTCCCGCGTCGAAGGTCTCCGCTGAGATTGGTGGCCATGGCCGAAATTCGGTCTAGAAGACTATTATTATTACTAGTAACATGCAAAACTCATTCAAACTTCTGTCAACAAAACCGTTATTACTGAAAAATAACCGATTACTCTACTAATTATATTATTTTATTACCAAGAAGAACATAAAAAACATTGTTCTCACCTGGTTTTGCCTCATGATTTCAGCAGCTAGCTGGTCCTCAACAGAATCGGTATTGGGACCCCACCAGTTCACACTTATAGTGATACCGCACTGCCCCTTCTGCGACGGTCTGAACTCTTTGTCATACAAGTGGTAAGCCTTGGCGTGGGCCACCACCAAGTTCTTGGCACACAAATAAACACCCACACCAGAGGTGTTCAAGTAAGGAGCCTTGTTCAGGTCTTCAAGACCTTCGAAACAGATCTCTCTAGGCTCATTGAAAGTGATGAACGTCTTGACTCTGTCTCCGAAATTCTCGAACACAACCCTTGCGTAGTCTTCGAACCAATCGCTGAACAGGGGATTCATGAGGCCTCCTAATTCCTGCAGTTTTTGGGGCAGATCCCAATGATATAGTGTAGCCATTGGAGTTATATTGTATTTCAGCAATTCGTCGATTAAGTTGTTGTAATAGGCGATGCCAGCTGGGTTGACCTCGTTAGCCATGCCTGTGGGTAGGATCCGAGTCCAGGCGAAAGAGAACCGGTAAGCGTCGAGGCCTATCTCTCTCATCATCTCGACATCACGCTTGTAGTTGTGATAGGAGTCGGCAGCGACGTCGCCGGTACTCAAGTCTTGGATGACGGTGGGGTTGGTATGGACTAGGTGGTCCCAGATGCTTTCGCCCTTGCCTGAAAACATGAAGAAAAGTATCGTGAATGTTAAGTGCGGGTCTGAACTTGATGATTTATTAATATCTTTTTTTGTATTAATTCTAAATATGTATTAGCAATTATATACAAAAAGTCTGCCAAACTGCAGAACTGTTTGTCAGCAGTGGTGCTCGTTTGACAATGGATTACGATTTTTAATTTACTTAATCGATGTGCTAGTAGATGTATCATAATAATGCGGAAGAATTTCACCTATAGCATGACTTAGGCACTAAATGAAGTACTGGTTTGCTACACGAGTTATATTACGGTCTACACCAGTAAACAAAAACAATAAATTGTAAAAAAAAATGCTTTAGTAGGTTTTCTCTAACAGTCAGCTCACCATCTTCATCCCATCCCCCTTCGATCTGGTAAGCAGCAGTGGCTGCTCCGAAGATGAAATCATCTGGGAAACTTCGCTGCTGCCTCACGGTCGAACCGTGGCAGGCTACCGCCAATAAACTACATTAGAATAATACAAAAATAATTGAAGAAAACGGTACATATCACAATATTTGGCAAAGAGTTTCTCTGGGTGCAGCAAGAGGCAACTAGTTATCGGTTTTTTTCAAGTAAGTCGCAGTAATCACCAAAGTGTAGTGATTGAGAAATTATTAGCAAATGTTTATTTCAGTTGCAACCACTTTCCAGTATGAGCTGACCTCGCATTGTACGGAAATCCTATACAGTGCGAGATCAGCTTATACTGGAAATGTAAAGCACATTGTGTAGGACAAACATTTAAAACAAACCTTCCTCAATCAATATACCTAGCCCTTTCCGAACTACGTTAGGCTCGGCTTAGTCTAACCGGATGCAGCTGAATACCAATATTTTACAAGGAGCGACTGCCTATCTGACCTCTACAACCCAGTTACTGGGTAACGATACGCCTTATTAATAATGAACCTTAATAATATAATAAAAAAACCGTAAACCGTTACCGTATTGTTTTCGTTTTTTTTTAAATTAATAACGAACCTTAATAATAAAATAAAAAACCGTAAAAATTTAAGAGCGTTTATTCTGAAAGTGGGCAACGTCGCAAATAGATGTCAAATATTTTCCTGTTTTGATTAATTTGGCAATATTACTGTATGGAAATAAGAAATGTGGCTAACTAGAGAACATGAAATGCAATAATAATAATAATATATATTGATCATGAAATGCAATAATTAATATCTTAACACCGAATATTTAGTTTTAGATGTAATAAAAAGTATTTGGAAACTTTCCAAACGCCTTTTTTAGACCTAACACGATTAGGTACAACATCAAATTCAGTGTTATAATTGCAATATTAAATGTTCTAGTTCGCTAGTTAGCCACATTTCTTATTTCCATACAGTAATATTGCCCAATTAATCAAAATAAGTAAAAATTTTACAGCTATTTGCGACGTTGTCAACTTTAAGGATATACGCACTACGGATGTACGTTACGTACCTTAGGACCAGTAACTTCATAATTATCAACGACACTGTTTCACTACTCAGTGGCTTATGCACCGAGTTATCGCGAACAGTATTTCATCTTCCCTTTATCTCGAAGCTGGACCACTTCAACTATCTCAGATCTGTTGTCTTGTTGAATTCTACGAAGATTATCTACAATATGTTATGTAATATGTTATATCTTTCTGCAGATACGTGCAATTTGATAATAGGTACACACGGCTACACATCAAGCTATACGTTACCAGTATAAGCTGACCTCGCATTGTACGGAAATCCTAGAGAATGCGAGAGCAGCTATAACAGGACATGTATAGCTTGATGTGTAGCCGTGTGTACCTACGCCCGCGCTATTATTCGCTTATCGTTCTTTCAGACTTAATTTCTTTCTTTTTGCTGGAGTCCGACGCCGTAGCGTGATGATAAATAATTGGGCTAGCACATGCAAAAATATTTAATTAAATCCGACTGGTAGTTCTAGAGATAAGCGCGTTCAAACAAACAAAAAAATAAACTCTTCAGCTTTATTTTTAGTACTAGCTTTAGCCCGCGGCTTCACCCGCGTGGATGTCGGAAAATATCCCACGGGAACGTAGCTATGATCGCATGCCTGAGAAAAAGGTCATTGACTCCTGTCATAGTGTTGCACCGGCGCCGTCAACCATAATTATTTTGGTACGCGAATCTGTGATATTATCTTATATAGTATTAATTTAAATGATATTAAACCTTCAAGTGTCATTAACGAGACACAATAGATTTTTAATTGTTATGCCCATAGATAATACACTTAAATGCCCATCTGATGGCCACTGTAACGTTAGGTAGTGATGGGCAATTCTCGAGAATATTCTCCCTGCGAGAACTTTGCTGTTAAGTTCTCGAGAACATTCTTTTGGTAGGGAATTTACGAGAATTTAAAAATTGAATGACTTTATTGAATCGGTTTTTTTTTAGAGTAATAGTTTTTAGCGCATTTGAACGTTTTACGAAGTTTGAGTTTAAAATAAACTACACCACAACTTAAATTCTCAGTAAATTCTCCTGAGCGAGAACATTCCCGAGAATATTTCCGAGAAAATTCTCATAAATTCTCTTAAATTTCGTATGGTAGTAATGTTAAAGTACGATTTCTGTATTAATACGAACTTTATGAGTTTAAAATAATCAGCATTAATAAAATGAATAAGAAAACAACATTATAAGAAAGGTTTATGGTGCAAATAATTAAAAACAAAATAACAATTAAAAATAATTTTGACGCAACTAAAATCGAATTTGACAATCGCGACTCCATGTGGTACTTGTTTGCCCTCCCTTGGGATTTTTTTTAGAGCCGGAGGCGCACAGGAGGGCAGCGTCGACGTGTTTTGATATGGAATTTTTCACTTTTTGTATGGAAAAAAAAAAATATTACCTACATGTTGAGTTTTGGGGGTTTAAGGGTTTTATAAAGATAAAGATATAAAGTTAGGGTTTATAATTATAAAGATAGAATAAAAATTAGTTGGCATGCACTCACACCAACACTTCGACTTCAGTGCAAAAACAGTACTGTATTTTTTTTTTCTTTTGCTTATATCTCGAAAATGGTGCGTCCTATCGCAAAAATAATGAAATTTTCGACACCTTTTAGGAAACGCTTAAATCCCTATATCCCAACATGTTGGTAATAATTTTTCATATTTTTCATACAAAAAGTGAAAAATTCCATATAAAACTCGTCGAGGCCGCACCGCCTGCGAGCCTCCGGCTCTAAAAAAATTCACAGGGTAGAGTAAACAAGTACCATGTGGAGTCGTCACGTGATTGTCAAATTCGATTTTAGATGTGTCAAAATATTTTTTTAATTAAGAGTTTTTTTTTTGTCAGAATAGCTTTAAGATTATAGCCAAAAGTAGGGAATTTTAGTGACAGTTTAGTTAGTTTAGTTCGGTGTACAAGAGAATCGGCACCATTGGTGCCGATAAAAAATCACTAAAATTTAGTTTAGTCCTGTCAAACGAGGATTTCCCATTCTGAAATAGACTAAAGTGACACAACTTAACTATATTTTAGTTTGACAGCACTAAGATTGCACTGAGATAGCAGTTTAGTGAAAATGGCAATTTTGCTATTATGAATTTGACGTTTTTCACCATATAAATTTAGTGTATCTGTCTAAATGTGATTATTTTTAAACGCGATTAAAAACGAGTGGAATGAAATTAGTTGGCCTGAACTAAAATTCACACCAATACTTCAACTTCAGTGCAAAAACAGTACTATTTTTTTTTTCTTTTGCATAAATCTCGAGAATGGTGCGTCCTATCGCAAAAATAATGAAATTTTCGACCCCCTTTAGGAAACCCTTAAACCCCTATTACCTGACATGTTGGTAATAATTTTTCATATTTTCCATACAAAAAGTGAAAAATTCCATATAAAACACGTCGAGGCTGCCCCCATGCGCGCCTACGGCTCTAAAAAAATTCACGAAGTAGAGCAAACAAGTACCACGTGGAGTCGTCACGCGATTGTCAAATTCAATTTTAGGTGTGTCAAAATATTTTTTTAATTAAGATTTTTTTTTTTGTCAGAATTGGATTAAGATTCTCATAGCCAAAAGTAAGGAATTTTAGTGATAGTTTAGTTAGTTTAGTCCAGTGTACAAGAGAATCGGCACCATTTCCAGTCCGAAACATAATACAGTAACGTTTTTTCAAATAAAGTATAAAATAACAACAAAAGATGTTTACTTGAGACCTTGAAATCAAAATATATTGTAATAAAATTTAGCAACTTTACTTCCATTTTTAAATTCTCGTATATTCTCCGTCGAAAAGAATATTCCAGAATATTGCAGAACATTCTCGATCCGAGAATATTCTCCGGGTGAGAATATTCTCCCGACCCATCACTTAGGGGTATATCAGTAAAAGTACTCTGTGGTTATATCATGACATATTTTTAATCTAAATTAAATGCCCAGTTTAAATAACATTATTTTAATCGTTATGAATTATAATACCGGTCAAAATTGGTTCAGAAATAACAATGATATTTTTATCCAATTCTGAAAGAAAAAAATGGTTACTGTGGGTCATCCTCGGAAGATATATGTATGCTATTGTGTATCGGCATTGACATATATATTATGTGTATCGGACGTTTTTTTTTTTTAACTTTGTAAGACTTACAATCCTGTTGAACATTAACTTTAGTTATCTTTTACGGTTTACGCGGCGCACTCCAATAAAGCTCCCAGTCTTCATGATTTTTTCCGACATTTTCAACAATAATCGTCATATTTCAGCCAATTTACACAAAACCTAAATTAATTACACCTAGTAACCAATTAACGTCCAATTAACCCAGTGCTGAGCACTCCACAATTGCGGCGATAAGTCCCCTCTTTGAGGAGGGGCTAGAGAGGCGCCACGGCGTCCTCACCTTCCGCCAGACGCAGGTCCTCACCAGACACGGTTGTTTTGTTGCATAAGGCGGGAGGAAACGCCCGGGTATTGTGTGGATCTCCCGGAGGACACGGTGGAGCATACGGTGGAGGTCTGCCCGGCTTGGGTAGAGCACCGCCGTGTCCTCATGGAGGCGATCGGCGGCGGTGACCTCTCGCGTGCGGCCCTGGTCCAGGCCAGGAGGCGACGGAGCGAGAGGGCATGGCAAGCCGGCATTTCATGCCGCCTTGCCATGCCCTCTCGCTCGCTCCGTACCAGTACGTAGTACCGTAATCTGGTAACGCATATATTGAAAGTTTGCTTAGGAGCTTCTCGCAGTGAATGTGCTACTAGGGGGCGACCCTATTGCCACCAGTCGGGCACAAATCCAGACTTCGGGCTGCTACGGAGAAGGTCCAGATTTTAGCAAATTAATAAATGTGACTGTTTTTAACCGACTTCCAAAGATCAACAATTTTACTTACAAAAAGGCGAACTTATAGATTTTACAATGCCGAAGACAATTTAAAAAATCGTCTACATCTGACTTTCATAATAAAAACAACGAAAGAACATTGTTTAGCTGTTTTGAATAACGGAGCTGTTTTGTAAAACACCTAGCGGTTATTATGTAAAACAGCGGATTCGACAATCCATCTGCGACATATGTATAATCTAAGTTTGTTTTAAAACGGGTAAGAAAAACAAATATTCACAATTTACAGCAAAATACTTTTAATAAATCGATAAGACTTTAGTGCCCTTCATCGATGGTCATGGTCATAGATTCAGGTTCATATTCGTAGTCAACGTAGCGGTTCTTGATGATGTGCTTGTAAACAAACGCGGACTTTCTAGGGGTGCGCGTGCGCGCGGGGTCTTCGAAGTCGACTTGGTACAGGCCAAAACATGCTCTGCGAAAAATAAACAGCAATTAGACTTGGAGAATACTTTGCACTATCAATCAATCTTCCTAGCCTTTTCCCAACTATCTTGGGGTCGGCTTCCAGTCTAACCGGATGCAGCTGAATACCAGTATTTTACATGGAGCGACTGCCTATCTGACCTCCACAACCCAGTAACTGGGTAATACGATACCCCTTGGTAAGACTGGTGTCAGACTTTCGGGCTTCTGACGACTCGTAACGACTGTCAAAGATCCACAAATGACAGCCGGGACCAACGGCTTAACGTGCTTTCCGAGGCACGGAGGAGTCTCGGTATGTAAAGATGGTCACCCATCCACTGACCAACCCCGGCAAGCGTAGCTTAACCTGATGGATTGACCCGTGCGGCTTGTTATTACTTAGCCACGAGCTCCTACTTTGCACTAAATGGATAAAAATTTGAAAAACAGGGTGTATGCTGTGCAATGGTATCGTGAAATTACGAAAACAACAATAAGGGGTGACCCTCCCCATCCATGTAACCAAAGAATTAAAAAAACCCTTCACTGCGCGTGGTCCGACACGCACTTGGCGGTTTTTTTTTTCTATCGTTTCCTGAGAAAAAAAGGCACAATAGGTGTTGTGTAGATAGTTGCTATGTAGCAAGATGTTCTTATAATTGTACCAATAGCTCTTGACCTCGTCTCCTACTTTTCAATGGAAGAAAAAAAATCCCGCAAGTTTATACAAAGTGTAAAAGAAAGGTGTTGTCAAAAAAGGTATGGTACAGCCTCTACAGACCATCAAACTGAACAGATTGTGGCGCCAACTACATCGCCACATGCGAACTACGCATCAAAGACCTGACGTCACACAAAATCCGGACGTCACGCAAATCCTGTATCGCGCAGTTAGAGTTTACCGCGACATAAATATTGGGTGACTGGTAATTAGTGACCGATACTTAAACACGTGACTTTACTCATCATTATGAACAACTTTTATTATGGGGACAAACCTGAAATCGCGAAAAAAATATCAGCTGTTCCCTACATTATGTTCGCAAAATTCGTCAAAATGTATGGAACAGCGGATTTCTTTTTCGCGATTTCAAGTTTGGTCCCATAGTAAAAGTTGTTCATAATGATGAGTAAAGTCACGTGTTTAAGTATCGGTCACTAATTACCAGTCACCCAATATAAGACTATCCGACATTAATCGTTAAGCAGTTGCCCGCCAGACACGACACCCTTCTGGTTGGAGAATCCTCCCTTTTCTATGGAGTATCCAGTTATAATGGATGAATTGATTGATGATGGTCTGATTAGATTTTTTGGCTTTCCCTATTCCTGCTCAACGAATGTTGGACCATGATGATTGTATTCTTGCCCGCCAGAGACGACACCCGTCTGGTTGGGGTATCCTCCCTTTTCTATGGAGTATGAATGAACTTTACACCCTGTTCCTCATACCTCTAAAAACTTTCTCCATGGGACCAACATCGTAATCAAGAAAAATTATCGGCCTTCCAGTATAAAACTACAATACCTACTCGACCCAAACGTATAGGCCGGTTGATTATGTTGTATTTGATTGTGCATTTGACCACATCTTGCTAATACACCCTGTATGTTACGAAGAAACTAATATGTAGATAGCTAGTATTCTCAATAGATAGATAGGTAGTATTTTCACGCCCCAAAGGGCAATGGAGAGGGTTATGCTTGGAGTTTCCCTCCGTGATCAAATCAGAAATGAAGAGATCCGTAGGAGAACCAACGAACCGACATAGCCCGAAGAATTGCCAAACTTAAGTGGCAAGGGGCAGGGCACATTGCTCGCAGAACAGATGGCAGATGGGGCCGAAAATTTCTGGAGTGGCAACCGTGTACCGGAAGATGTAGCGTTGTTAGGCCTCCCACAAGATGAACCGATGACCTTGTTGAGGCCACAGGAATCCGCTTGATATCGGAGGTACACTGAATCGGTCGAAGTTGCGGTGCTTGGGCTCCCCCAAGCACCGCAACTTCGACCGATTCAGTGTGCCGTCCAGCAGTGGACAGTCCTTCGGCTGAAATGATGATAAGGTAGTATTCTAAACCTCTTGGCAAAACTCACGTGTAACCCTCCAACCACTCCATGTTATCCAACAGACTCCACGCCATGTACCCCTTGAGGTCCACTCCAGCGTCCAAAGCGTTCAGCATGCTCTCCATCGAAGCTCTGTAGTACGTGATCCTATCATCATCTATCAGGCCGCTTTCAGGTAATGTGGACCAGCCGTTCTCAGTTATGTAGATCACTGGGTTGTTGTATTTTTCCTTCAGGTGGGTTAGAGCGTGGTAGATGCTGTCTGGGGCCAACTGTAGAAGAAATAGGGCAGGGATGGCAGGTTTCAGTAGCAAGTAAGTATCGCGAGAGGCCCGAGAGCCGAGACTCACCTTTATAGACAAAACTAACTGTCTCCACGGGAGGAAATCAACAACAGTTTGAAATAAGTATAAACCTCTAAAAGCAGTATTATTTTAATCTTACTTCAATGGTGGAAAGAGCCGGTGCTATACGTACTGTAGAGCTTCATCTCTTTCCTACACTAAAGTAATATTAAAATAATACTGCTTTTAGAGATGGTGGTAGGCCCCCTGAAGTCAACATGATTTTATTTCTGTAAGTAGGTTTGTACAAACACTTTTACACGACCATCATAGTTTTCAGTAATCTGGCCGTATTGCTGACCATGGTTTTGTTATTTTTATTAGTTATTAACTGTTTATTTATTTTTACTTCGATGGTCCTAGTTTATCCTTTGTGACTTCGAGTTACAGCTTTAATTAGTAGACCTGTACCCTGTGCAGTTGTGCACTACACACTTGTAGGGGCAACGAAACGTTTTTTGGATAGTACATCTGACCGCGTGATTGTGTATTAGCGATTTTATAAGTATTAAAGAACACTTACTCTCAGCCAATATGAAGCAGATATAGGCCAGTCTTCAGACACGTAGGAACCAACATCCGCATCATCCATCATGGAGGGAGCAGCAAAGACTCGTTTATGCTCCGTCGCCGACACCAAGACAGATGTGTAGTGGTTCACACCGAAGAAATCGGAGGTTCCTCGCACGTAAGCCTTCTCGTCATCAGTGAACTCGGGCAAGCGGGACCGAGAGAACCCTTGCGCAGCGCTTTTCGCAGCAATTCTCTCCGACAGTTCCTTCGGCCAGCCTCCTTCGGCTGAGAAGATGGGTTCGGCGTAAATGCCCCACTGCAAATACAAAAGTATCAGTGTTGATTATTATTAGAAGGTTCTGTTTTTACTGAAAAATAGCTTATTACAGTTTAAACCTACTAATTATATTATTTTACCAAGAAGAGCATAAACAACATTGTTCTCACCTGGGTTTGCCTCATGACTTCAGCAGCTAGCTGGTCCTCAGCAGAATCGGTATTCGGTCCCCACCAGGCCACACTTATAGTGATACCGCACTGCCCTTGCTGCGACGGTCTGAACTCTTTGTCATACAAGTGGTAAGCCTTAGCGTGGGCCACCACCAGGTTCTTGGCACACAAATAAATACCCACACCAGAGGTGTTCAAGTAAGGAGCCTTGTTCAAGTCTTCAAGACCTTCGAAACAGATCTCTCTAGGCTCATTGAAAGTGATGAACGTCTTGACTCTATCTCCAAAATTCTCGAACACAACCCTTGCGTAGTCTTCGAACCAATCGCTGAATAAGGGGTTCATGAGGCCTCCTAATTCCTGCAGTTTTTGGGGCAGGTCCCAATGATATAGTGTAGCCATTGGAGTGATATTGTATTTCAGCAATTCGTTGATTAAGTTGTTGTAATAGGCGATGCCAGCTGGGTTGACCTCGTTAGCCATGCCGGTGGGAAGGATCCGAGTCCAGGCGAAAGAGAACCGGTAAGCGTCGAGGCCTAACTCCCTCATCATCTCGACATCACGCTTGTAGTTGTGATAGGAGTCGGCAGCGACATCGCCGGTACTCAAGTCGTGGATGACGGTGGGGTTGGTATGGACTAGGTGGTCCCAGATGCTTTCACCCTTGCCTGCAAAACTTGAGTGTATAAAATGTGACAAAACGATTTATTTCAGTTTTCGAAAAACCTTATAAAATCTTTATTATGAAATCATTTATTTGCTTGAATATGGATATTATGGAATATTACACATAGGTGACTTACCATCTTTGTCCCATCCCCCTTCGATCTGGTAAGCAGCAGTGGCTGCTCCGAAGATGAAATCATCCGGGAACCTTCGCTGCTGCCTCACGGTCGAGGCGTGGCAGGCTACCGCCAATAAACTGCATTAAAATAATACAAATATCATTCTAGAAAACGATGCTTATCAATATTTGACAAAGAGTTTCTCTGGGTGATGTAAGAGGCTCCTCTCGGTTGTTTTCAAGGTGCCTTAGAAACAGTAATCACCAAAGTGCAGTCACAGTATAAATAAGTAGCAGTATACAAGGTCCCATTAAAATAGATGGACAAATTTTAACACAGCGTTCAGTACGTCTAACCAAAGATATCCATGCAAAAATAAAGGATTTTATTTTGACCAAAAATAATAAATGGCATTGGGTAACCAACATTTTTTGTGTATTTTCGTTAGCTGATTTATTTTTCTTGTAAGTATCTATTGCGTTTATCTTATTTTTTTTTTTTTACCGTTATCTTTATTTTGGTGGTCTGAATGATTACTAAAAGTTTGTGGACCTTATATATAGAAAACGGCTGATACGACCCGCTTAGAAATCTCAGTCTAAATCAATACGCAACAGTATCAAGTGCGCAGTAGTTACGCATGGATGCGGCAGGTTAATCTACCGAGCGGCCGTAGATAACCGGCGGCGGCGGCGGCCGTTCATTCAAGGTCACTGCCGAGAAAATTACTGTTACTTTATTTTACTGTGGCGGACTCATTGAGACATTATTAGAAACGGTAATTGTTTCAGTTATAAACTTAGCAAATTAAGTTATTGCGCAATTGAGAAATTGTGAAATGCGGATCTAGCTAGACGCACTGAAAAAACACGGCTATGCTGTCAACCGCACATCAGAAGTAACAATTCACATGGACAGCATCCTTGTATCGTTGCAGTAAGGGCTATTTTCGTAGTGCAAGTGCTACCACTGTTGTACGGTTGACAGTACCTACTAAGGATGAGTAGCAGTTGCAACACGAAGAGTGCAAAGAAAAATGACTTTTAAACGTTAACTTCCTTCCCTTGTCGCATGTTATCTGTGTTAGAGCTTCTTCTTATTTTCGGGTGGTTAGTGACTAACCTGGTGTCAGGGGTCAGATAGGCAGTCACTCCATGTAAAATACTGGTATTCAGCTGCATCCGGTTAGACTGGAAGCCGACCCCAAGATAGTTGGGAAAAGGCTAGGAAGATTGATTGACCGGTTTCCTCAGGATGTTTTCCTTCACAATTTTTGAAGCAAGTGATATTTATACAACACGCACATGAATCCGAAAAGTCAGAGGTGCGTGCCTTGGGTTCGAACTCGATCGAGACCTATGACTGGGCTAGAGCTAAAAACGGCTTAATATATATAATAAAAAATCTTTACGTACGTACCTTAGGACCAGTAACTTCATAACAACGATGCTGTTCCACCACTCAGCAGTTTATGCACTGAGTCATCGCGAACAGTTCTACATCTTCCCTTTATCTCGAAGCTGGACCACTTCAACTATCTCAGATCTCTTGTCTTGTTTGGTTTTACGAAGATTAGAATACGTTATGTTATGTTATCTCTATCCGTAGTTATGACTAACTAACTGTACAAATATATACAGAAAACAAATTCTGTATGGTTGATTGTTTGTCAGTATAGTCACAAAGGTAAATTTCGCATTTTGAGAAGTCGAGGTCAAGGATGGATTGGAACTGCTGCTTTAGGAATTGGAGAGCTTTTAGAACAGTATCTCCGTCACCTCTTAGAGTCTCATCATCTAAATACCACACATAAAACTTTATATTTAGTTGTTGTATTATGGGGTGAACAAGTAAACTGAAAATGACAGGCCCGAGAGAATGACATTGTTGGAATCCAATTTCAGATTCCAAAACGTAGTTTCTATATAGTCATTTTGAAGAGTGCCACAGCACTGCCACAAAAAAACATAAATTTCCGGTAATTCCTTTTTTACTTCAGCCAACAAAGTGTCCCTGTTAACGGAGTTGAAGGTGTTCTTAACGTCAACCTTGAAGATGACCTTTACAGGAGTTTAAAAAACTGGCGTCCGGCTGCCTCGCAGCCCCCTTTGGATGCAAAGCCAAACTGTAGGGGCTGGAACTAGTTTTTTAAATGTCTTTGTTCAATTTGCAGCCTATTTTAGTTGCCGTACGCCTGTAGGTACAACCGACGGCAATGGGACGATGCCGCCGTCACTCTTACGCATGGCAAATAAATTGGCCCCGTACAAGACATCGACAACGGAATCATTCACACCGCGCCGTTGAGCATCAGGTTAATTAGAGCCGCAAGCTCCTTTAAAATTGACTCACCAGCTTCTCCGGTGCCTGAACTCAATAAGTCTCTGAAATGCTGTGGATCCGCTGGCGGCCTCGACGGTTTGAACCGTCGAGGCCGCCAGCGGATCCACATCGGAAGGAACTCACGGCAACAATAACCCTAAGAGGTGTTGAATCCGGATCAGGAGGGAGGGAGTATCAGGAAAGGTGAGACCATCGGCAGGCGCTGGATGGTTAGGTACTCTTCAGGGCTGTTAGAAATTCTGGAGATTAGGGTTCCACCACATCGCAACTGAACGATGGCAGTAGCCTAGCTGCTCCACCGATGTCACCTTAACTTAATTTGGATTCTACATGTGAGCATAAGCCTCTTCGTGATGGGTTATTGGAAACAGGTACTTTTGGATCTAAAATAAGGGTCCAATTGTTGCAGATATCTCTAATTTGATTTGTCGAAAATAGAATCTAAACTCCACTCCAGAGGTGCGATTCTATTGGTTAATATTGGCATTTCTCCGCTCCGCTCCTCTCCTCTCCTCTCCGCTCCAGTGGACAGGCAGCTTAATACTGGGGTAGAATTTTTGAATTTTGGCAGAGTTTTCCACAAACTTTGATCTGGAGTTGTTGATGTTGGGGATGGGGTTGGGGGGCACAAAGGTATACTCTGTGGTTTGTGAACCTTGCCATAGTGTATCCGTATCTCCCGTTCGCCTTTAAAGAAGCGCGCTGGGTGCAGTGGGGACATCTCACCCGGACATCGAGCGATGTGGCAGGTTGACTAGCGCTATTTCCGGCGACGCTACAGCCTTATTTGTATTTAAAAAAATAAAAACATAAGTAGGTGTTTGCTTTAAAACGCCACATTAAGGAAAACTAAAGTTTACAAAAAAATAAATGAAAAAAAAAGCGTTTATTTGTGGTGACATCCTAAGGTTACAATAAAGTTTACTTCTGCCAAACTGCAAAGCAGTTTGTTGGCAGTTTGTCGGTTGTTTGGTTGAATTTTATTAATTCTATATCAAATTCTGCCGATCCCCTCATCGTCAGTGTCCTTCATCGATGGTCATGGTCATAGATGCAGGTTCATATTCGTAGTCAACGTAGCGGTTCTTGATGATGTGCTTGTAAACAAACGCGGACTTTCTAGGGGTGCGCGTGCGCGCGGGGTCTTCGAAGTCAACGTGGTATAACCCAAAACGTTCTCTGTGAAAAAGTTACAAACATTTTGAGTATTGATTATTTCGTAAGTTAATGGTCACATGGAAAAAGCGAGCGTATTACCTTAATTAGGATCCAGACCTCTGGCAACTTTACTGAAGAATTTTTGTTCGTAAAACCCAATAACACTTTGCCTGACCCTGGAATCGAATCCAGGACCGTTTCAAATTCGCGTTTGCGACGACAAGACCAACAAAGCAGATCATCATCACAATCAACCTATAATGTTCCCACTGCTGGGACACAGGCCTCCTCTCTGAGAGGGTGTGGCCTTAATCCACCACGCGGGCCCAGTGCGGGTTGGTGGATGTCACATGTCTTCGAATTCTAGGACATGCCAGTTTTCTCACGATGTTTTCCTTCACCGTTTTGAGCGCCTGCCTGGGTTGGAACCTACGACCTAAAACGTTGTAAGTCGCGGCCATTACCACTGGGCTACCACTGCTCAACAGAGCAGATAGTAAATTCAAATTCGTTTAAGATACTTACGCATATCCCTGCATCCATTCGAAGTTATCCATCAAACTCCATGCCATGTACCCCTTGAGGTTCACTCCAGCGTCCAAGGCATTTAGAACATCCTCTAACGCAGCCCTATAGTACGTAACCCTGTCTTCATCTATCAGGTCTCTGTCAGGATATGTGGACCAGCCGTTCTCAGTGATGTAGAAGACTGGGCTATTGTATTTTGCTTTTAGATGTATTAAGGCTTTGTAGAGGCTATTTGGAGCCATCTGAAAAATAAACAGACATCTGAATTATAACATATCATAACATCACGCCTATATTCCCCGAAGGACTAAACTAAATAGTACACACATATTTTGTCCCTTAAGTTTAAGTCCCATGTAATAGGGGGCGAGCCTATTGCCGTCATACATTTACATAACATAATTATTAGCCTATATCACCACAGCTGGGACACAGGCCTCTTCTCAACGCGTGGGTACATTGCGGGTTGCTAGATGTCACATGTCTTCGAATTTTAAGTTCAAGGACATGCCGGTTTCCTCACGATGTTTCCCTTCACCGTGTTGAGAGAAGTGGTGATGAATTTTCACAAAGTAAAGCGCCTGTCTGGGTTTGAATTTACGACCTACAACTCGTAAGTCGCGGCCTATACCACTTGGTCACCAGTGCTCTCGTATTGCTGTCAACCGGCCACAAATCCAGACTCCGGGCTTCTACAGACCAATTCCTGATGGAATAACCTTATAACAGTTTGCCCGAGCCGGGAATCGAACCCAGGACCTCATGCTCAGCAGTAGCGCTTGAGACCTCTGGACCTATGTACGAGGCAGTAAATTTCTGAATTATATTTTCTTAAAATCAACTCCAGAACATTTGGTCTCCATGGCTCCTCCATGGAGACCAAATGTTCTGGAGTTGCGACGCATACCGGAAGGTGGAAGGTGGGACCACACGGTCAACATCTTGGGTAGGCCGGCGGGCATTCGTTGGATACAGGTTCAGAACCACTGATAGCAGATACGTTTGAAGAGAGCCTATGGCCAGTAGTCGGCCTTTTTCGCCTGAAAGCTAATGATGACGATGACAAAAAAAAATGTTAATAGCCGACGGGCGCCGTCACTATGGACTGGTCATCTCTTAGCTGCACTGGCTTATTTTAATTTTTGAATTGTTTTTATCTTTTTGTTACGGACGCTTTAACGTGCACGTCTTTCTACATTGTTCTCACATGTTTAATTTCAACATGAATGATGTAACCAATATTTTGATTTAAAAAGAGTGTCCGTGGAGTTTTTTGCCCGTTCTTCTCCATAGGAACCTACTACGCTTTGGAATCGGCAACTATACTTCGTCTTTCTGACTGACCGACTCCTTGGCAATTCAAAAGTGTCTGTAATTGGTATAATTGAATTAAATGCTTTCAGTTTGAGTTTGAAGATTTCTTACCGTAAGCCAAGCTGAAGCAGATTTAGGCCAGTCAGCAGGGACATAGGTACCAACATTCATATCATCCAAAATAGATGGCACAGGATAAGCACCTTTATGTTCTGTCGCGGATTGCAGGTATGCAGTATAATGGTTCACGCCGAAGAAGTCGGAGGTTCCTCTAACGAAAGCCTGCTCTTCTTCAGTGAACTTTGGCAAACGGGAGTGGCGGTATCCTTGCTGGGAACTCTTCTCTGCTATCTTCTGTGCCAGCTCCTTAGGGAAGCCTCCTTCGGATGAGAAGATGGGATGGGCGTATATACCCCACTGGAAACGTAGTTAAAAATATTAATCTTGATTTTTCACAATGGAAGAAGTTATATCTCAAAACAAAGTAGGTATATTATAATTTAGTACCTGTGCGACCGAGTTCTGCCCTGGTAAAATTATAGAATGCTCAAGAATTCATACTGATTCCGTGTATAGTACACACTAATTCCATGCTGCCATGATAGTAGGTAAGTACTGTAAGGTTTTATTGTATTATCAACCTTTATTCCGCACTGATATGATTGTTAACAATGATGATCGGGATCACACAATCAATTTTGAAGAGCGACAAAGTCATCACAATGCCTTAATTAACTGTGCTATAAATAATATAAAAAGGGCACAATTGAAGCAAAAAGTCATATACGATAGAAAGGCGAAAGTGAGGAGTTTTACTCCAAATCAATTAGTTATGGTTTACACGCCTAGGCGAGTATCTGATAAAAGCATTAAACTATGCAGGCTATATAAGGGACCATATCAAATAATTAGACGCTTATCAGACGTAAATTATGTCATTAAAAAATTAAATAACAGAACATTCAGGGATATCGTTCACATTAATAGATTAAAACCCTTTCACACTAGAATATGTTTTTTTTTTTTTTTCTTAATGTTGTACATAGTGTAAATAAGCTAATATCGTTAGATGTTAACATCATAATAATTTAGCACATTATTTTAATAATTATTTATATTATACTAATGCATTGTTATGTGTGTTTTCGTTACATATGCGGGGAATAAACATCGGACGCGGCCGGGAGCGAGTGAGGTGTCACTCCTCATGTCGCCAAGGAGCCTGAGGGAACGTGTCAACCTCATCGTCTTCAAATTATATTCTTGTTTTAGCTTAGCATGAACGCACTCCAGAATTTATCGTTGTGATTTAAGAGGGAAGTAAATAGTTTTGAAATACTGTGGTCCCTCCTGGGGGGGAATGGCACTCCGTCTGGGTTAACATCTATTTTGCTAAAAGGGGCATAGCCCTTGCAAAATGTGTTTGATAAACACAATTGGTTAACTCATGACTGAGGACCCACAGTTTAGTCAGGAGTGACTGACATTTAATGGGGATTGAGTTTTATACTAGGGGATGATGCTTGATCTAGGCTGATGCCAACTTCGCTAAAGGGGCATAGCCTCGCGAAGTGTGTCGATTTGACACATTTGGTTTCTGCCGATGATTGAGGATCGACAGTTCAGTCAACATGAACTAATGAATAGATTTGGGATTTTGATATTATTGCGGTGTGATGAATTTTCGAGAATTATTCATCTGGAGTGTGGCCATGAAATAGTTCTTTTGGTTGGACACTTACTTCTTGATCCTGAATTCCCTCTGGCTCAATATTGTCCGATGGGGTTAAGGTTTTAGATGTTAAGTTTCTTTCTTATCTCTTCTAAACCCCTTCTGGGTCAATGTGAATTGTCACATCAGTTTGTTTGTTTCCCGAGGCTTGCCGTACCTTTTACAGTGGTTTTGCTGCGGTATGGTTTAGGCATGACAGCGTTGAATTTTTGAAGTGCACATTGGCACATGCTATAGTTTAATTTGGCTGACACTTAGCGTAGTGTCAGGCCTTCGCGACTCGCTTGTCATGAACTAAGCCATCTCTTGTAAGAGAAAGACCTCAGCCGTGTAAATGATTTCCCACTGTTAGGTAGTTTTTCGTATAGGTGTAGTTAGGGAAAGTCAGATTGTTCGAATGTTCTGAATAAAAGCAATTTTCCTGTGCTTTTATTCGAGGTGGGCGTAGCTCATGTAAGGTTTTATTGTATTATCAACCTTATGTTGTACTGGCTGTTATGAATATATCAGTTCGAACTATCTGATGAGTCACTTTCTAATTTAGAATAGGTTCGTAATAATTGTTTTATATAGAAAATAGCAGAAGGCTAGCTGTCACTTCGTAGGCGCGTATTCATGTTGTAATATATTTTAACTTCAAATATCTAATTAAATACCCATTATAAATATAACGCATTGCTGTGTCATTGAAGAGAACCCACACACTACAAACATAGCTACAAACTACAAATAACATATTTATCCAATACTAAAAGCGTCTCGACGCCCCACACAAACACGCACCCCTCACAGTACTTACTAATTCCATGCCGCCATGTCATTATTCTAAGGTCGCCATCTTGTCTAAACTTTGAGCGACCGAGACCGAGCTCTGCTAGGGAAAACAAATTTTCCCATATATGAGACCTTGCTAGATTGAATTTCGCCCCCATAAACTCCTATATTATAACTTTAATTGAAATCATTAGAGTCGTTTTCGAGAACGTGAATATTATGTATTTAAATATACAAATATTACTCATTTAATATGTAGTATAGGATAGGATATACATATTTTGGCTACAATTAACAGAAGGCCACGCCAAATTAATACGGTCTCATGTTTACTCGGGGTTTAACCGGGTGCTAAATACCAGTTTTAAATGGAGCAACTGCTCGCCATATATTTACAGAGTTTTATCTTGTACCACTTTATTTGTAATAAAAACTTTTTATAAAAAAAGAACAACCGACTTCCAAAAAAGACACTACAAAGTCAAAAATAACTTTAATTTCGGAAGTCGGTGTATTTGGTTTTGAACTTTCGTTTTTTGGCACCGACTTCCGAAATTAAAGTTATTTTTGACTTTGTAGTGTCTTTTTTGGAAGTCTGTTGTTCTTTTTTTATAAAAAGTTTTTATTTTGCACTTTTTAGTTGTGGTACCTACCCCATACAAATTCAAATACCACTAACCTGCTATATAAATAACAGTGATTGGAAGTTATCATCATATCATCCATATAAACTAAGTGGGAAAAATACGTATTATTGAAGCTAACTCAAAAACTATCCAAGTAAAGTTAATAAAATTTATATGGGACCACCTTGGAAGCATATCCTTTTAAACAAAAAAACAATTTTTAAAATCGGTCCACAATTGACGGAGAAATCGGGTAACAAACATACAAAAAAAAAAAAAAACATACAGACGAATTGAGAACCTCCTCCTTTTGGAAGTCGGTTAAAAATAGTATTCAATCTGCCTAGCCTTTTCTCAACTATGTTGGGGACGGCTTCCTGTCTAATCGTATGCAGGCGAATTCCAGTATTTTACATTTGTGGAGGTCAGAACCAGTTGCTCCAGCAACTGGTTCTGACCTCCACAACCCAGTCACTGGGTTGCGCGATACCCATCGGTGAGACTAGTTGTCAGACGTTTTGGGTTTGGTATTTTACATGGAGCGACTGCCTATCTGACCTCCACAACCCAGTAACTGGGTAATATATTATGATACCCCTTAGTAAGACTGGTGTCAAGACTTTCGGGCTTCTGACGACTCGTAACGACTGACGAGGACGACGACAGCGACGTGGGAAAAAATAGTTTTAACAACATAAAATGTCTTACCTCGCCTTGTCTCTTGATTTCAGCTGCAAACTCATCCTCAGTAGAATCAGTGGCCGGACCCATCCAGTTCACACTGATTGTTATACCACACTGTCCCTTCTGTGTCGGCCTGAAGTCTTTATCATACAAATGGTAGGCCTTAGCATGAGCCATCACTAAATGCTTTGCACACAAATAAGTCGCCATAGCTGTGGAGTTCAGAATAGGAGCTTTGGTATTGGAACCATAGCCTTCGAAACATACTTCCCTAGGCTCATTAAAAGTGATAAACTTCTTGACTCTGTCTCCAAATTCTTTGAAGACAATCCTTGCGTAGTCTTCAAACCAGTCGCTGATCAGAGGATTGGTGAAACCTCCAAATTCCTGAAGTTTTTGGGGCAAATCCCAATGGTATAGAGTAACCATTGGAGTGATGTTATATTTCAGCATTTCATTGATGTAGTTGTTGTAGAATTTGACGGCAGCTGGGTTGACCTCATTTGCTATGCCTGTAGGTAGGATCCTGGACCATGCTATTGAGAACCGGTAAGCATCCAGGCCTAACTCCCTCATCATCTCGACATCACGCTTGTAGTTGTGATAGGAGTCGGTAGCGACGTCGCCGTTGCTCACGTCTCTGATGACGGTCGGGTTCGTGTGGGTCATATAGTCCCAGATGTTTTCACCTTTCCCTGGAAAACAAAACAAATAAATTTTGTTAATAGTCCAATCTACATATTATTCAATAAGTTTAATAATGAAACATATAGAAAAGTTACAGCAAAAATCAACAAATTTAGGTACCATTCCGTACCCAAGTGCAGAAGGCAACTGCAGACGTGTCGCCGCTACACGACTGGTTTCTATAAATTTTTATGTACCTAAATACCTTCCGAAGCTAGCAACATGTCGTTGGCAGCTACGGGCGAGTGACGGCGACACGTACAGCCCGACCGCAGACCAGTAGTGCCGCCAACGCTCGAGCGATATTCACGTTTTTCTATCTTCTATCTACCGACAGGAATACGGGCAGTTGCCTGCCAGGGGTCAGGTTTGGAATCATGACTGCAGCGACATGACGCCGCGTCACGTCGCCTGAAGGTTGCCTCCTGCGGTCGGGTACGGAATGGTACCTTTTATTTAGAAAGATCATACCATCACTGGCATTCTCTTGTCTTTATTTTAATTATTTTGTCGGCGCGGCATTTTTTTTCTTCCATAATTTTTTATTGGATCACACAATTCATGGACTGAGTGAAATATGATATTATTGGAAAAGGGGTCGACTACCGAAATGGCGAATAGGTAATAAAGAAGTATGAAGGATAAAACATGTTACGCCCACCCATAATAAATTGGGCTGGGCAAGAGAACGATAGATTTAAAATTTTACTAACCTTCTTGATTCCAAGCTCCCTCAATCTGGTAGGCAGCAGTAGCCGTCCCGAAGATGAAGCCATCCGGGAACCTTCGCTGAAGCCTCTCGGTCGAGCCGTGACAGGTTACTAACACCAAACTGTATTGATAGAAAATAAATCACTAGTTTAGTTTTTGTAAAAACGTTTTTATATTACACTTTTTAATATTAATTAAAATCTTTATTGCAGACCACAATCCATAAAAAACACTATAATAAAATAAAAAAACTTTTTTTTTTTGTGTTGTCTATCTCACACAAGTTTACCACAAACCTTTCTGTCTCGGAAGTTATTATAACATCATCGAGATAGACTTAGTGGGAAAAGTACTTAGGTAAGTATTATTGAAGCTAATTCAAAAAAGAAATACCCAACGTTAGTCGTTGATAGTATGCCTTAGAACAAAGGTAGGATTTCACTTTAGTTTTAAACGCATTAAAAGGCAATGCGTTTTGTTAAAAAATGTTATTGCGCAGTCTTCTGCGCGAAGTTCGGAAAATTGTCAAGTTATATTGGCCGTATTGTAGGTACTTAATACATTATTTTTACGGAAAATGCAACAACAACACAGGAAAACTAAATGCTTTTTAACCGACTTCCAAAAAGAAGGAGGTTCTATGTTCGACTTTATGTATCTTTTTTTTTTATGTATTTTCACCGATTTCTCCGTCAATTGTGGACCGATTTTGAATTTTATTTTATTGTTTGAAAGGGTAAGCTCCCGAGGTGGTCCAATAATTATAAATTTTATTAACTTTGCTTGGATTGTTTTTGAGTTAGCTTCAATAATACATATTTTTCGCACTTAGTTTATATGGATGATATGATGATAACTTCCTGTCACTGTTATTTGCATAACAGGTAGTGGTATTCGAATTTATGTGGTACACAACTAAAAAGTGAAAAATATTTTTTTTTAACAAATAATTAAAACCGACTTCCAAAAGTCGGTGGCAAAACAAAATTCAAAACTAGACACCGATTTCCGAAATTAAAGTTATTTTTCACTTTGTAATATTTTTTTTGGAAGTCGGTTTTAATTGTTTTGTAATTTTTTTTTATATTTTTGAACACACAGTAACACAGGAAAACTAAATTATTTTTCCACCTATGTTTTACAGAGAACGTACACAACGACCACCAACTTCATCTCGAATTCTCGATACACGGTAAACTGTATAACGGGCTGGTTATAAATACACTGAGCTACTGCTGTTAGCAGGATGTCAAGTAGGTAACACGCCTACGACACTACTAATATTATTACAACTTAATGTTTATCTTAAATCTGAGGGCCAGCGGGAGAACTTGAACTATCAATGAATCAATAACTAAGTAGTTTCATTCTGCAAAAATATTCTGTAGAAAAAACTGTTATTAGTTGGTCATAAATATTGTTCGCCAGTGTAAAACCTTTCAAGGCGGCTATCTAAAAATCTTTTTTTAAGATTTTTACGTCGTAAATCAGACTTAAATTCATCAGTTTCACTTTTTGTTCATTTTTGTCTTTCATTTACGACTTCATTTGTTTTCACGCCACCATGAGCAAGCAAACAGTGTAATACTGTCCTGAAAACAAACAAAAAACAAAGATAGAAGAAGAAGAGAAGAGAATAGAAGATGATAAATAAACTTTAGGCGCTTTACTTTGAAAATGATCGCTGAACGATTTATTTTGTCAGTCCCCTACATACGATAATGCTGTAACAGACACAACCGTATAGCCATAGGCATGGGGTCTCAATTCGAACAAATCCATACTAATATTATAAATTCGAAAGTAACTCTGTCTGTCTGTCTGTCTGTCTGTCTGTATGTTACCTTTTCACGGCTAAACCACTGAACGGATTTCGATGAAATTTGGCAAGGAGATAGATGGCATCCTAGAGAAGGACATAGGGTACTTTTTGTCTCAAAAATAACCCCCAAGGGGGTGATATAAGGGATGAAAGTTTGTATGGGAAACTCAATATTTCTAAGTTGGGGATATGGAAATTCAAATTTATGCTTTTGGTAAGAAATAAAGAATTACGCTTTTCAGCGTTTTTGTAAAATCATCCCCCAAAGGGGTAAAATAGGGGTTGATTTTAAAATTCACATGTATTATTGATTATTTTTGTTGTCTCTTATTTTTAAGAGATTTAAGGTGTGGTTCCAGTGAGTCGGAACCGGATGCGGCACAGTTCACGGTGAGTCAGAACTGTCTGCGGTGATTGTGGCGATTGTGGTGATTGTGGTTCCAGTGAGTCGGAACCGAGTGCCGCACAGTTCACAGTGAGTTGGAACTGTCTGCAGTGATTGCGGCGATTGTGGTGATTGTGTTGATTGTGGTGATTGCGGTGATTGAGCTGATTGAGGTGATTGCGGTGATTGAGCTGATTGTGGTGATTGAGGTGATTGTGGTGATTTCGGTGTTTTCGGTGATTGAGGTGATTGCGGTGATTTCGGTGATATCGGTGATTATTTTTGTTGTCTCTTATTTTTAAGAGATTTAAGGTGTGGTTCCAGTGAGTCGGAACCGGGTGCGGCACAGTTCACGGTGAGTCGGAACTGTCTGCGGTGATTGTGGCGATTGTGGCGATTGTGGTGATTGTGGTTCCAGTAAGTCGGAACCGGGTGCCGCACAGTTCACAGTGAATTGGAACTGTCTGCGGTGATTGCGGCGATTTTGGTGATTGTGGTGATTGCGGTGATTGAGCTGATTGAGGTGATTGCGGTGATTGCGGTGATTGCGGTGATTGAGGTGATTTCGGTGATTGCGGTGATTTCGGTGTTTTCGGTGATTGAGGTGATTGCGATGATTTCGGTGATTATTTTTGTTGTCTCTTATTTTTAAGAGATTTAAGGTGTGGTTCCAGTGAGTCGGAACCGGGTGCGGCACAGTTCACGGTGAGTCGGAACTGTCTGCGGTGATTGTGGCGATTGTGGTGATTGTGCTACCAGTGAGTCGGAACCGGGTGCCGCACAGTTCACAGTGAGTTGGAACTGTCTGCGGTGATTGAGGTGATTGCGGTGATTGCGGTGATTGAGGTGATTTCGGTGATTCCCCAGTGAGTCGGGGTGATGACTCTAAGGGTGTTGACCAGGAATGCGCGTTCGCTGCATGCTGGTGGTCAGGATACCCGCTAAGCCGTGGGTGCTGGCTGGCTGTGTAACTCGCCTCACGAAAGCTTGCGGGATTGATGATGATGACGTCACGCTGAAGTAGTTGCACGAAGGCTGCGTTGACGTTCAGTCTCAGGGTCACCAATTTAGTGGTATGAGGAACAGGGTGTAAAGTTCACTCATCCACCATAGAAAAGGGAGGATCCTCCGACAAGACGGGTGTTATGTCGGGCGGGCAACTGCTCATAAGTTGATTTCGGATAGTCTTATCTATGTCGTTCGCGTGGTAAATTCTAACTGCGCGATGCAGGATTTGTGTGACATCATGTCTTTCATGCGTAGTTCGTATGTGGCGGTGTAACCGCTACAAACATTACCTCCTTACTAATAAACGTTGTATAGCGTCTGTATAGTTAAACATATAGTATAGTTACAAAGCTTTGTCTTCTTCTTTCGAATGTCAAATTACTGACGACTGAAAGAGATCATTTTTTCATTTTGAGGTACGCAACCCTAAAATGTGCCTGTTACTTTTTCATGCCGTAAGGGCTGAACGGGTTTAGTTGAAAGGCGTATGGTCTTTTAACTAAATCCGTATAGGGCATGATCTGGGTTAGGATAGAGGATAATCTGAATCCCGGTAGTACGGTCCTGTGGGATATTTTCCGACCTTTACGCGGGCGAAGCCGCGGGTAAAAGCTAGTAGTATTATAATTATCTGTGCCATAGGGCAGTTTATCTGGTTGATACTGACCTATATATAACTAGCTGCGCCCGCGGTTTCACCCGCATAAGTCTGGATCCCGTGGGAATATAATATATGTCCATAAAATATAAAAAGTATTATATATCCTTTTTCAAAATTCAAAATTCAAAAGTCATTTATTCAAATTAGGCTGAGAATCAGCACTTTTCGAACGTCAAAATTACATAAGACAGTCCCCCAAAAACGCCCGCCCTTCACCACTTCCTAGTGCTTTTGCTGGAGAGAAGAAGTGGCGCAACAAACTCCCCAGCAGCACAGCTGTCTGTTCAGTTTCTAACCTAACCCAAGTCATGGTCTACCCTTATGCCAAATTTCATTCAAATCTGTTCAGCCGTTTTAGCGTGAACAAATAAAATAAAATAAAACTTTAAGCATTTAATATTAGTTAGGATTGACTAATTGTTTGTACCTATTGCATTGTTTTTATATGAATTTTTTATTCAATTTAAATTAAAGACATGTTATTTTAATTTTAATTGTAAAACAACCCTTATAATTATAAATTTTATTTCAATTTAAATTCTGTGACCCATATAATTTGTACCTACTCATCCGTTTATTTTAATTGCATTGACATTTTATTATATTCTGATGTATTTATTTAGGTTCTGCCTTAATCAATTTTAATTTTAATTTTTTTCTTCCACTCAAAGTGAACACAAAATTGAAGAAGTTAAAAAATTAATTCATTAGTCCATCCATGGTGTATTTCGGCACTCTGCAGCTTTCACTCGCCTATCGAATGATCGAAAAATGAAATAATAAAAAGAGGAGATGAAAGTTAATTCGTATATTATTTTTTCGGTGCCGCATGCCGTGAGAACGTGGAATGAAACAAAAATGAAAATTCATCGACATTGGCTTCTACATAGATAAGAAATATCTTTTTAACCGTTTTAACCACCGTGCAGATTAACCCTTGTTTATCCTAACTAATATTATAAATGCTAAAGTGAGTTTGTTTGTTTGTTTGTTACGCTTTCAAGCTAAAACGGCTGAATGAATTTGGATGAAGTTTGGCACATGGCTAGACCACAACCTGGGTTAGGACATAGGATAAGACTTAGAACATAGGACTTTTATCCCATACTTAAGTAGTAGTACTTATGCAGATCGGGCGAAACCGCGGGGTGCAGCTAGACTTTCATAAATTAAAAAACATGGACGTATAACATATCAATTATTTTACACTTATGAACCTAATCTATCAGTTAAAGTAATTGAATACAACAGTAATTAGGAAATCAGAAAAAAAGATACCGATTTGGTTCTTGTCAGTTAATCGTGTAGGCATGAACTAGGTAATACGGAAAACGAACATTGTTAAGTCAGACTTTAGTGCAAATAGAATCGATGGATTTCTCTTTTGTCTCTCCTTCAGCTAATGCTGAAGAAGCTGCAACTCTTTTTACTGACAACTTGACTTCTGCAATCAAATCAAACACAACGTCTAGTATTGTTTCTGTTCGTAAAAAAACCATAAAACCATGGATTACACCTGGTTTGGTTCGGTGTAACCAACACAGTGATAAGTTTCATGTTAAGGTTAGGAAAAATCCCAATAACTCGGTGCTCGAAGTCACTTACAAGCGCTACAGAAATTTCTGTAACGCTCTATTGCGGAAGCTTAAAAGAAATTATGAAAAAACTCTTTTACAAAATGCTAAAAGTAGTTAGTAAACGTGGTCAGATATAAAACCAGTCACTGGTACTGCCAAGCATAAATTTTCCGCTGATGTTTTACTAAAGAACAGTAATAACCCCGTTGAAATTGTGAACAATTTTTTTGCGGATGCCGGCGAAAGCTACTTGCCGACAAAATAAAATGCTCTGACAATCCCGAAATCACCCCGTCTACTTTAAATCATTTCAGTAGACCTCGCGTCTCGAATTCTATGGTAGTGCTCCCACCAAACGAATCTGAAATTGAATCTCTTATCATGAATCTTAAAAATGGCTCTGCAAGTTCTGCAACAGGTTGGGAGGCTTTATTTCGAATAGGTTTCTAAAAATGTCAAAACATACTATCGTCCCACACTTTACCACGATCGTTGGGCTATGTATAGAGCAGGGCGTTTTTCCTAGTGTTTTTAAAAGGGCGCTCATCACTCCTGTCTACAAGAGTGGAGCTCGAGACAACGTAACAAACTACAGACCAATTTACTAGAAAAAGTATTGAATAACGAACTCATTAAATTCTTGGAAAAAAACAACATACTATCTGACTCCCAATTTGATTTTAAGGAAGGTAAAAGTACAGATGGAGCCGTTAGCTCGTTAGTAGATTATGTAACAGCTTGTCTTGACACTGTCTCGATCTCTGCTCTTGTTGACAAGCTAGAAAGGTGTGGAATAAGGGGGACGGTACTCAAAATCTACAAAGCCTTTTTCACTGGCCGTCTGCAGAGGGTTAAAGTGGGTAGTGCTATTAGTTCAGATGTCACAATCATCTATGGAGTCCCACAGGGTAGCATACGTGGTGCCAGTCTCTTCCTGATTTATATGAACGACTTATGTCAAATAACATTGAATAATGGCAAAATATTGATGCCGATGACACAGCATTGGTTTCATCGAAAACATCATTTACCGACTTCAAAAAAAGGAGGAGGTTCTCAGTTCGTCAGCTTCTTTTTTTTTTTTATGTATTTTCCCCGATTACTCGAAGACGGCTGGACCGATTTCGAAAATTCTTTTTTTGATCGAAAGGGTATACTGTCCAGTTGGTCCCATTGTCATCAAATCAGGATTGGATGATGGGATCTTGGAGAAATCGAGGGAACTCTTGAAATATTATAGGCACAACGATAGCGATTTAGGTATTTTTTAAGGTAACTCTTAAATTTGCTTTCAAAAAGCACGATTTAGTGAAGTGGAACTGATGATGAAGACCACAGATGGTCACCGGAACTACTCAATAATACGTATTTCACGAGTTGCGAACTTGTGATTCGATTACTCTATTATGGTTGCCAAGCAATTTATGCCCGTCACAATGCATAGGGTGAAGAGGAGCTGATGGCGAAGTACCCGAAGAACTCCTCAACAATGAACGTCCCTGCATCGGGAAAAGCAATATTTTTAAAAGGTGATTAGCAGTTGACATTAGGCTATTGTAAGGCTGCCTGTCCACTGGAGCGGAGAGGAGAAAAGAGGAGCGGAGATGTGCCAGTATTACCCAATAGAATCTTGACTCAGGATCACTGATCTAAACTCAGGGGCGGAGTCAAGATTCTATTGGTTAATATTGGCACATCTCCGCTCCTCTTTTCTCCTCTCCGCTTCAGTGGACAGGCAGCCTAACTTAGATAAATTACAAACCCACCCACTAAAAAGTGAGAAAAAATAACAAAAATTTTGGAAGTCGGTGGCAAAAACGAAAATACAAAACTAAAGACACGAATATTCGTTATATGCCACCGACTTCCAAAATTTTAGTTATTTTTCACTTTATAGTGGAAGTCGATTGTTTTTTTTTGTGTAAAACTTTTATTGACCTGGTACAGTTCACTAACGCTCGCATAAAACAGCCCAATTTGGCTGTCCGGATTCACACAAATGCAAATCACCTTTCACTGAACAGTGGTCGTGTACAACTCTGAGCAAATCTAAGACAGTCAGATACCTTGGGGTTCTCTTAGACGAGAAAATATCCTGGCAACCACATATCGAGATGGTTTCGTCACGAGTCAGGCGACTTACATGGGTGTTTAAAAACCTGAGGCAAGTAGCTGACAGCGATCTCCTCCGGTCAGTTTATTATGCATTGGTACAATCGGTTATTGGTGACTGTATTGGAGTTTGGGGAGGTCTATTCGCTATAATATTCTATCGCTTTTTCGCACCTGTTTGGGAAAGAATAACAAAAAGATTCACAATTTACAGCAAAATACTTTTAATAAATCGATAAGACTTTAGTGCCCTTCATCGATGGTCATGGTCATACATTCAGGTTCATATTCGTAGTCAACGTAGCGGTTCTTGATGATGTGCTTGTACACAAACGCGGACTTTCTAGGGGTGCGCGTGCGCGCGGGGTCTTCGAAGTCAACTTGGTACAGGCCGAAACATGCTCTGCGAAAAATAAACAGCCATTAATTGACTTGGAGTCTCTGAGAATATTTGCACTAAATCGTTTTTTTTTTTCTCAAATTGGAAATAAAGTCGTTGTGGATCGCTAAACAATGAAACTTTTTTGGCCACACCATGCTGATAATACATCCTGTATGTTACGAAAAAGCTAACATTTAACATAGGTAGGTCTACACCTCTTGGCGAAACTCACTTGTAACCCTGTAACCACTCCATGTTATCCAACAGACTCCACACCATGTACCCCTTGAGGTTTACTCCAGCGTCCAAGGCATTAAGCATGCTCTCCATCGAAGCTCTGTAGTACGTGATCCTGTCGTCATCTATCAGGCCGCTGTCAGGAAATGAAGACCAGCCGTTCTCGGTTATGTAAATCACTGGGTTGTTGTATTTATCCTTCAGGTTGGTCAGAGTGTGGTTGATGCTGTCTGGGGCCAACTGTAGGAGAAATAGAAATTATTTGTGTCTTATTGGCAGGTTTGCGTAACAAGTAACAATCGCGAGAGCCCCGAGATTTACCTTTATAAACTAACTGTCTTCACGAGAGGAAATGAGCAAGAGTTTGAAATAAGTAAGACTGAAGTCAAAATGGTTCTATTTCTGTAAGTAGGTTTGTACAAACACTTTTACACGATAATATATTTTTCTAAAATATATTATCGTCGTCTTATTGAAATTAATTATAAGATTATTTCTATCTAACCATGATATTATTGACGTCAAAGTTCCATTAATGTCACATTCATAAACGTCCTTATTTTTACATGTTATAGTCACTGTGCTGTCATCTGCTAATAGGGTCATGAGGTAGTTAATAGCATCAGGCATGTCATTAATATATAGGATAAATAATAGTGGTCCAAGCACGTTCCCTTGTGGGACACCGTAAATAGGCGTTCGTTCGCCAGATATGTAAAATTCCTCTCTTTTGTCTAAATGTATAGTTTTGTTATTTCTGTGTACTGTTTTCTGTTTATTAGGTTAGACTCTATGAGGTTAAGTAAGTTTCTGAAGAAGAACATTATTGTTTACATAGTCAAAAGCTTGCGTCATATCACAGTAAATAGCGCATACTGGAATTCTAGCGTCCATATTTATCATTACCGTATGCAAGAAGTCATAAATTACTATATTGGTTGTCCTGTTTTTCCTAAGTCCCTTTTGTTCATCGATTAAAATGTGTTTGTTTTCAAGGAATGAGTACAACTCCGTATAAATAAAATTTTCATTTTTTAAGAATTGCGGAGGAAGTACAACTCCGTATAAATAAAATTTTCATTTTTTAAGAATTGCGGAGGAAAGGTTATCGGTGACCTTTATAGACCACGGCGAGGGAAGAAAGATTTGACTTTCAGCTAAATTGATGATTCGAGTCTGACCCTATGCACGGATCCAATCTACAAATATCTCCCTACCAAACATAAGAAAGTTTGGTATAGAACCTGTTGCTAAGAATTGAGATATAGTTTGCAACCTTCGGCGGCAACTTAGCCCAGTTTCTTTAATTCTCGCCGACTTATATGCTTGAACACGTAACGACACTTTGGTTATAACACTTATAACGTTCTAATATAAGTTGTATATGCTGGGGAGTCGATGTGGAAGTACCTGAGATAGATTACTGCGGAAAACGGTACCGGTATCGCAAAGAATAGCCCGTAGAACTCCGAAATTGAAAAATATTTCGAATTCTAGGGCTTTAACCACTGAACTGGCATTCACCTTTTTTAGGGGAAAAACCGAAACATACCTGGAAAATACGTCAAACACAGATAGAATATATTTGCAACTATAGTAAGCGTAAAGTGGGTAAAGGACCGATGATATCAATAGAAATAACCTAGAAATGAAAAATTTTTTGGAAAGCACATGTGACCGCGTGGTTGTGTTATTGTGTGTTAGGGATTTTATAAGTATTAAAGAACACTTACTCTCAGCCAAGGTGACGCAGATTTAGGCCAGTCATCAGGCGCGTAGCAGCCAACATCAGCATCATCCATCATGGAGGGAACAACAAAGACTGGTTTATACTCCGTTGCCGACACCAAAAAAGATGTATAGTGGTTTACGCCGAAGAAATCGTAGGTTCCTTTCACGAAAGCCTTCTCGTCTTCGGTGAACTCAGGCAGACGGGAGCGAGAGAACCCTTGCGCAGCACTTTTCGCAGCGATCTTCTCCGACAGTTCCTTCGGCCAACCTCCTTCGGCTGAGAAGATGGGTTCGGCGTATATGCCCCACTGGAAAGACAAAAGTATCTTAAAAGTACTGTTACCAAAACCAAGATTTAAAGACCGGACTGTTACTGTTTAAACCTACTAATTATATTATATTACCAAGAAGAACATAAAGAATACTGTTCTCACCTGGGTTTGCCTCATGACTTCAGCAGCTAGCTGGTCCTCAGCAGAATCGGTATTCGGACCCCACCAGTTCACACTTATTGTGATACCGCACTGTCCCTTCTGCGACGGTCTGAACTCTTTGTCATACAAGTGGTAAGCCTTGGCGTGGGCCACCACCAAGTTCTTGGCACACAAATAAACACCCACACCAGAGGTGTTCAAGTAAGGAGCCTTGTTCAAGTCTTCAAGACCTTCTAAGCAGATCTCTCTAGGCTCGTTGAAGGTGATGAACGTCTTGACTCTGTCTCCGAAATTCTCGAATACAACCCTTGCGTAGTCTTCATACCAATCGCTGAACAGGGGGTTCATGAGGCCTCCTAATTCCTGCAGTGTTTGGGGCAGGTCCCAATGATAAAGAGTAGCCATTGGAGTAATATTGTATTTCAGCAATTCGTTGATTAAGTTGTTGTAATAAGCGATGCCAGCTGGGTTGACCTCGTTAGTCATGCCTGTGGGAAGAATCCGAGTCCAGGCAAAAGAGAACCGGTAAGCGTTGAGGCCTAACTCTCTCATCATCTCAACATCACGCTTGTAGTTGTGATAGGAGTCGGTAGCGACGTCGCCGGTAGTCAAGTCTTGGACGGCAGTGGGGTTGGTATGAACTAGGTGGTCCCAGATGCTTTCGCCCTTGCCTGAAAAAGTTTACAAAAGTATCGTGAATGTTAAGTGCGACGCTCATATTGATTTATTAATATCTTTTTATTATGAATTCAAAATATGTATAATTATGCAATTACATTTATAATTAATTTCTGCCAAACTGCATAACAGTTTGTAGGCTTTTGCTCGTATAGATAAATTTATTCGTAGGCGAATAGATTTCTGAAGTTTTTATTTCACTTACCAATAAATTAACTTCGTGAGAATAGCCCCACAAAAAGAAATTGTGTCGATTAGCCCTTTTCAGGCGAGTAAATTCGTCACCAATAAGCCAAGCGAGATGCTTAATTTTGGTTATGTTTTTTTTATTATTATAAAAATACTTTATGAATTTTGAGTTATTTCAGGTAAAAGCCTACCTACAAGTTTTACCAAAAATAAGTTTATTAGTTTATTAGACTTATTTTAAATTAATCTCCATTTTTAATTTACCCTTCGAAGAAATCAACACGTAAAAACATTATTGAGACTTCAGCTTATTTATTTTCATGTATTTTACAACGGCTCAACTCCGTTATCCTAGAATTGTTACCCGGTAATGATCAACCTGTATCTGGCAAGCCTAGGGCCTATACAGGACTACGTGACGACGCGAGCATGTCGGTGACGCGAATCCAAAAGTTTATCCCCCATCAGAAATTGCTCAACGCGCCTAAAGAAATATTAACTTTTTTTTTTAATGCTTCAGGTAGATTTCCTCAAACAGTTGGCTCACCATCTTCATCCCATCCCCCTTCGATCTGGTAAGCAGAAGTGGCTGCTCCGAAGATGAAATCATCTGGGATCCTTCGCTGCTGACACACGGTCGAGCCGTGGCAGGTTGCCGCCAATAAACTGCATTGAAATAATACAAAAATTATTTTTTTAAATGGTGCTCATAATATTTGGCAAAGAGTTTCTCTGGGTGAAGTAAGAGGTGATTATCGTATTTTTTCAAGGTGTCTTTAGTCACAGTTATCACCAAAGTCACCAAAGTGTAATGATTGACTAATTATTAGCAACGGTTTGTTATTACAGTTGCAACGGCAGCATCAGGGGCCTACTCCCTAGTTTCAGCCGAAGTTATTTTCGCTTTGTCCTCCGTCTCACTTACGGACATGTCCTTTAGAAAATCATAGATAGGAGTATAGGACAGCGTGCCACTTATTGACAACTACTTTACAAAATAATTAATGACTTTGAGATTAGGACCGAGACAACAAAAAAAAAGGCCAGAACGCGCTTCTAAATAGAATCAAAATTTTAATTATGTAGATCACACCGCTGCACCGGCTAATATAACTTGGTAGTTCTGAACATAAGCACGACGAACGTTCGCGCATGTTCTCTCACTCACACTCGCCTCATGTCACCATTTGGTTAATAAAAAATTGGCAGTGTATAGAGTGCCACCATTGGCACTCTATCCATATCGGATAAAGTGCCACTACAGGCACCCTAGTAACACCGCCTCGGCCCGGCTCAAGTGCCGCAAGCATTGGATTGTCATTGTCACGGTCACTTGGTATTTTTCATCCCACCATCTCGGAAAGAGTATTTTTAATCTTCAATATCTGAGTGGAAAAGCCGTTTTTATTGTCTAGAGGATAAAGTAAATTGAATTTAGAACATCGTGTGCACTAAGTTTGTGAATTAAAAAAAACATTAAACCTATTTACTGCTACCTCTATGGTGCCGAATATATCATACAACTTTTTTTTTATTTTTTTAAAAACTCAGACTCGGAACCTTCTTGGTGTTCTTTTTTCAATTTGCTTTGTACGCGGTTCTTTACGCGGCATTTTTTCACGTCATTGTTAAACCTTTTATTAAAAACAAGAAACTTGAAAACAAGTGAAAAAACTAAAATGAGTGATTCTAGCGACGAGGAAGTTTGCTTGACGCCAACAGAATTGACTGAAACTGTTAATAATGCGCAAATGAGCTTTCTCCCTCAACAATCACGCGAGAAGTATTTAAAACAGTACGATATGTTCAACACGTGGCGACTAGCAAAAGGAGCCAAAACTTTCTCAGAAAACGTTTAAAGATTATTCTGTAATACTTACCTGTTATAATGTAGTAATTAATACCTAAACTGAAATAAAAGTCTACCTATCTTGTGATTGTAAACGTTTTTTTTTTTGCATTTAGTCATTTCCTCGCTGAGGTGGAATGAAAAGTTACGTGTTGCACTCGAGTGCAAAGATTTTTCACCTCGTGCTCTTTTGATTCCCTCGCTAACGCTCAGGCTTCTAATTTTGAATCACTCGCTGCGCTCGTGATTCAATTTTAGAATCCTTCGCTTGCTCGGTCATCAAAATTGAACACGCGGTTAAAAAGCAACTTTGCACTCTTGTATAACAAATAACTATTGTTTGATTGTCGAGGTTAGATCGCTGTAAAACACCACATTCCCAAAACATTACATTCTCTTGTGCCTAAACGGACCCTGGCACTTCGACGACCGCTACCGCGGCACCGCTCGCTACGCTCGCTCGGCTCGTGCGTTGTATGGTCACAGTTCTAACCTAACCTAACCAAAATAACAAGTGACAGTGACAATGCAACGCTCACGGCACCCTAGCCGGGCCGAGGCAGTGACACTAGAGTGCCACAAGAAACTCGCGGCACTCTATACACTTCGTAAAAATTTTTACTGCGCAGCTTTCTGCGCGAGGTTCGAACTGCCAAGGTATATCGGCCGTATTGTAAGGTAATACATTCTCTTTGCGGCAAATGCATCACAACACAGGAAAACGAAATGGTTTTTTTAACACACACAGTAACACAGGAAATCTAAATATTTCCACCTATATTTTACAGAAAACGTACACAACGACCACCAACTTCATCTCGATGCACGCTAAACTGTATAAGATAACCGATTGGTTATTTATACACTGAGCTGCTGTGAACAAGACATAAAGAAGGTAAGTAATGCCTACGACACTACTAATACTGTAACAACTTATGTTTATAATTATCTATTATCTATCAATCATTCAATAACTAAGTAGTTTCATTCTGCAAGAATATTCAGTAAGAAGAACTGTAATTAATATGGTCTCAATATAATTTTCGCCAGAGTAAAAACTTTCAAGGCGGCTTTAAAAAAACATATTTATATTTAATAAGCATTTTTCGTCCTAAATCAGATATCGTTTCACGTTTTGCACGACTCATAATGCGAAGCAAGAGAGAGCTCTACTACCGCAAAAAAAATTTTGCCCCATTTCTGCAACTGTTTTTATTGTTACACTCCTGCTAGTACACAGAACTTACTTAATTTATTTATATACCATTGTATAGATAATAAAATGGAGATTAATACTGATCAACAATTGATTTAATGCAGCAGAAATGAAAAAAACATCAAAATTTAAATAGTTATATCATCATAGTTTAAAAAAAAATCCTGTCCGTCAATGTATGAAACCTGAAAACATTGTAGTTTGCGATAAAATCAATTAATTGAGTCAATCTAGGATTTAAAAATAATTGCTCGCCAGTATCGAAAACAAATACCCAGATAGATATATATCATAACATGGTTACTCATATCAATCAATCTGCCTAGCCATTTCCCAACTATGTTGGGGTCGGCTTCCAGTCTAACCAGATACACCTGAAAACCAGAATTTTACATGGAGCGACTGCCTATCTGACCTCCACAACTGAGTAATACGATACCCCTTGGTAAGATTAGTTGTCAGACTTTTGGGCTACTGTCGACCCGTAACGACTATCAAAGATCCACGAATATCAGCCGGGACCAACGGCTTAAAGTACTTCCCGAGCCACGGAGGAGTCTCGGTATGTAAAGATGGTCACCCATTCACTAACCAACCCCGGCAAGCGTAGCTTAACCTGATGGATCGACCCAAGCGGCTGTTATTACTTACCCACGAGCTCCTCATGGTTACTCATATCGATTTTTAAAATAAACTGACACACTTGAGATAAAATATCTCTGTTTTCATACAAACACTATCATATTTATGATCCATTAATCTTATAACTTATCCTCTCAATTCTATAGGTGTGGTCTTGATATTTTGTAGGAGTTCCGTACCTTATGTTACCTTTCATGTTGCAAGGAGTCATTGACATTGCTGAAGTGGTGGTGGGCGGGCCATGTTTGCTGAAGCCCCATGGTCGTCAGCAATTTGAAAACCAGAAAACTTAAGCTTAGGTATACCATAACAGGTATCATGGACGTAGGCAAGAAGGCTGGCAGGCTCAAATGGGATTGGGTGGGTCACGTCAGCCGTATGCACGATGACTGCTGGGCAAGTCTCCACACAATGGGTTCCTGAAGATGGACGGCGCCGCCGAGGCTCGCCCAGAAAGAGGTGGCGGGATGACCTGGACGCGAACCGTGGAGGCTACTTCGAGGTGGCGCGGGGAAAGCAAGACTGAACAGGCATCTTGCTTGCTCAGTCCACCATAGTCCTCATCCATCGCTTTTCATCAGGCGAGATCGAGATCACGATGGCCGGCGGCTACTGTACAGGATCGAACCCTAAAATACTTAAAATGAACGATAACTACCTATTGTATGCAACTTCTTATGTAATAGGTAGTACCTACGTGATGCTGATAATAAATGTTTTGTTTTATTTGTAAATAAATACCTATCTACAAAAAACAAGGCGGTATTCTGCACTATTTGTATCTAACGTTAAATCGCGTAGAAGATGGCGGGACGAGCTGGACGAAACAAACAACTATATTTCCAACCATTTATTTAACTTTTGACAAAAAATGCAATGCTTTATGGGCACTTTGTTTTTTTCATCGCATTATGAATTCGATGATAATATTATTTCAATTATGTAATTTTAAGTATTATGTGGTATTATTTAAATTCGATTAAATTCATCATGCATTTCGAAATCGAGTCAGATATGCTATTTGGACAAATAAATGTTTGGAAAGATTTATAGTGGTTTACATTAGACCTGGATCGCAAAAGCTGAAAGTCATGGTGCTTGATGTACAAGCTGACAGTAACCAGTGACGTTAATTTTAACCCAGAAAAAAATATCCGTTTGCCTAGCCTTACTTATATGTTGGGGTCGGCTTCCAGTCTAACAAGAGGCAGCTGAATATCTGATCTTCCACAACCCAGTTACTTTGCAACAAGATACCCCTTGGTAAGACTGGTTGTCAGACTTTTGGGCTTCTGAATACCCGTAACGACTGTTAAAGGTCTACAAAAGACAGCTGAGACCATCGGCTTAACGTGCTTTCCGAGACACGGAGGGGTCCCGATATGTGATCTGTGGTCACCCATCCACGAACCGACCGCGGCATGCGTAGCTTAACCTTAGTTCACGTAGATCGATCCGTGCGGCTGTTATTATTTTGGCCACGAGCATCCTGAGAGAACCATAATTATATTGCCATGCATATGTGAAATCTATAAAAAGCGCAGGAGCGCTGCTGCAGGTATAACAAATAATAATAAATAAGACGTCTTTATTTCTTGTATAACTTACTTATTAGATGACACTTTAAATAATAAAATATAAATTCTAGTAAGTATGTGGTTAATTGTTTTGCTTACATCTAGTTGTTAGTATTATTAGTTTGAAGTTTCTAGATTTGGGTTTGAGATATGAACCCCATCATGGGTGAAGGCGTCCTCTAGCATTTTCCATTTAGTTCCATCTTCATCCTTTGCCTGCTATTTGGATGATGTCGTCCATCCATCGTTTGTTACGTCTACCAACTATTCTCTTTCCTTCTGGTCCTTTCCATTTTATGGTTCTTATGGGCCATTGAGGGGCCATCTGTTCTCTGTTAGACGGGCAACATAGACAATATGTCCACCACTTATTATTTGTTTAGATCGTAAGTGTAAGACCAATTATCAGTTTTTCTATTTATTTTACATTGATTATCACGGATAATTTTTGACAGATGTTTACACTTGAGCGACCGGACCAAAAAAAAAGCTGCAGCTATATCTAGTTAATATTATTATATATATGTCGCAGTAAGATGGTTGAAGCCGTGATATAGTTTTATTCCTAGGGATATAGCTATATACCGTTATATGAAAGTGGTTCGTAACTGTCGGGAGTGCCCTAATTTTGTTACTGCGACCAATTTTGACGTAGCGCTCGCTGGCCGCTGCCGCGAAACCGCTCGCTTCGCTCGTTCGGCTCGCGCGTAGTTGGTCACAGCTCTAACCTAACCTAACCTATGTACCTAGTTGGTCGGAGTGTCCTAATAGTAATATTACTAGATCGTGCTTGTACAGTTATATTTCTACTAAAGGACATCGCTCATTATAGCAGCACGGCTCCGACACGGCAAATAAATTGTTATTCGAGTTAAGATTTTAAATGCATTAAAGACTATTTTACGATGGCTATACAGAATAGTGGACGTGTCGCGGGCAGTGAGCGGCCCGCGAACCGTCATACGTCGCGCCGACAGCACGCTTCAAGCCAGGAGCCCGCTTCCCACCTGTAGGTGGTATGCATGCCGGCGCCTCGCCGGCCGCGCGGTGAATACTCCCTTGTGAACAACAAACTGTCACCCCACTGGTGGCGTGCCGGCAGTGAGCGGTCGCCTTGCTGACGGCACTTTGGCCTCTAGCGACCGCCTCGCTTACGGCGCATTGGCGACTAGCGGTGGCCTTGCTTACGGCACGTTGACGACTAGATTTTACGAGGCGCTGCCGTGCCGTTACTGCGCTGGAGCGGTGCTGTTATAATGGGCGATGAACTTAAGACAGTTATGAACCGTTTTCATATTATATTACGGTATATAGCTATATCCCTAGATATCCCTAGGAATATAACTATATCACGGCTTCAACCATCTTACTGCGATAAATGTTTACTTAGATAAAAAAAAACCATGAACTTGCAGAATCAAACAAGATAAAACACAGTGACATCTGAAGTGGTCCCAGCCCAAAAGATTTAAGATAAAAATGTGTCAAGATTTCTGATGCACACAGCTCGGTATATATAATGTGGCTAGATTATGTCAACGGGTTAGTGCTTCAATAATATCGCTGATATGAAGCTACTAGTGGTCTTAAGGTACGGATATTTTTACTATATTTTGTATGATTGATTTAACATGCCTATTTTCATTACTATATCTATTACGTTTAATATAAATTATAGTCGCTTTTCGGGTTTGTCTGTAAATCCGCGATAAAGTCAAAGTCATTTATTTGCTCTAAATGCGGTTACAAAGGTGTTATTTTGTAGTTCTTGTGCGATCATTTCGCGTTGTTCTTCTAAACCATGCAACAGATTTTGATGAGGTTTTCACAATCGTTTAGAGAATTATTTAATAAGATGAACTTCTAATAATTATGTAGAATTGTGAATTACGCAGTGGCGTGAAGTTTGAAAAGTTTGTGTGAACGATACAACGTGAACATAAGCGTCACTGCGATTCGTATTCGATAAAATCGTTACGAGACGCGACCTCCTCGGTGGTAATTTCGTTCGGTATACGGGGAAAAATATTGCTCGAATATGATATTTTTCCGCGTACGTACGTTCCCGTGGGATAATTTCCGACCTCCACACGGGCGAAGCCACGGGCAAAAGCTAGTGGTTAAATAAAATAAATTATATATATAAAATGAGTCAAAAAAATATTATATTTTACATAAACCAACATTTATGAAACGTCAGAAGCTAGGTGTAGTAAATCAAAAGAGTTTATCTGGGTAGGTTAAATTCATATTTATTAAGGCCCACTTGTGAGTTCATGGGTTAGCTAAATAACTCGGAAGTTAACAGTTAACTCAGGGGTAATCCAAAGAGAATTATTGGATTTACCCTGAGTAACGCGCAAGTGGGCCTTACGAGTACATAAATGTGTTTTTGCATCTAAAAATTTACTAACCGCCTAAGTGAGAACTGTTATGTCATTAACCTACGCCTTTTCAATATCATATGACTTTTTTCTAATTATTTATCTTTTTTTATGCAGTTTGGTGATAGCAGCCTGCCACGGCTCGGTCGTGAGGCAACAGCGCAAGTTCCCGGATGACTTCCTCTTTGGGACAGCCACTGCTGCTTACCAGATTGAGGGAGGATGGGACGCAGATGGTGAGCTGATAATTATATTGAACTAGCTGACCCGACAGACGTCCTGTCCAAATTTCAAGAATTTATGGAAAATTATGACGACTTTTTCCAATTTTCATGGCGAACTTTTCTAAATTTTTTTACTAACTAAGTAACTAATTTTACTTTACTATTTTAATAACCCTTCCATTTAGCTTTGCCGTAGTCGGGTAAAAACAAAATTTTCTATCAAATCGTTCTAAAGTGATGCGCTTACCAAGTTACCAACACACATAGGTACCGCCATTGCGGTACCTATGTGTGTTGTAGGTAATGTCATTACATTACATAAAAGTAATGAATAATCTGTTAAAGCTGTTATTTTGACATTACAAACAGACACTTTAATTTTATTTATTTGGATGTATAGAGTATAGATTAGTAGTGTCTTACTGTTGTTGTACTCCAGTTTGAAGGCCAATAAATTACAAACATAAGTATAAAAAATTAAAAAAATCTCTGGGTGGCGCTATCAGCGCGTGACGTAAGAGTTATTGCAGAGTCGCAATCGACAAAGATAACGCCCTAATAACAGTCGGTAACTCACTCAAATATATTTTCTAGGCAAGGGAGAAAGCATCTGGGACTACATGGTCCACAACAACCCGACTGTCATCAGAGGCGAGACCAACGGCGACGTCGCTGGCGACTCCTATCACAACTACAAGCGTGATGTCGAGATGATGAGGGAGTTAGGCCTGGACGCTTACCGGTTCTCTCTCGCCTGGTCTCGAATCCTCCCCACAGGCATGGCCAACGAGGTCAACCCAGCTGGCATAGAATTCTACAACAACTACATCAATGAAATGTTGAAATACGGCATTACTCCATTGATAACTCTATACCACTGGGATCTCCCCCAAAAACTGCAAGAATTAGGAGGTTTTACGAACCCTCTCTTCAGCGATTGGTTTGAAGACTACGCAAGGGTTGTGTTCGAGAATTTTGGAGACAGAGTCAAGAGTTTTATGACTTTCAACGAGCCTAGAGAAATTTGCTTCGAAGGTTACGGAGCCGCTACTAAGGCTCCCATCCTAAACTCCACAGCTGTGGGGACTTACTTGTGTGCCAAGCACTTGCTAGTTGGTCATGCTAAGGCTTACCATGTCTATGACAAAGAATTCAGGGGGAAGCAGGGAGGACAGTGTGGTATCGCGATCAGTGTTAACTGGTTTGCTCCAGCCACTGACACTCCTGAGGACGAACTCGCTGCTGAAATTAGGAGACAAGGCGAGGTATGGTAATTTCTTAATGATCTTGATCAACCTATTCTTTTATTTCAAGGCTTTAACCACATTTTTTAATTACAGTGGGGAATCTACGCGCATCCAATTTTCTCAGCCGAAGGAGGGTTCCCGAAGGAGTTAGCACAGAGAATCGCCGACAACAGCGCCAAGCAAGGCTACGCCCGCTCCCGCTTGCCAGAATTTACTGAAGAAGAGAAGGATTTCGTTAGAGGAAGTTCAGATTTCTTCGGCGTGAACCACTATACTGCGTACCTGGTGACGGCGACTGAGCGCAAAACTGTAAACCCTGTGCCATCTTTGCAGGATGATATGGATAATGTCTCCTTTTCTGATGATGACTGGATTAAATCTGCATCTGCTTGGCTGACGGTGAGTGTTTTTAAATTTTATTCCAGAGCAAGCAAGAAGCTTGGAACTACTTTTGACTCTAGTAAATGGTCAGAGACGGCTCTAGCCCATGTAGCGCCCGTGTGCAGTCAATACAATACCCAGGCGCCCTCTAGTAGGCATTCGGTCGTAATGGAATAGATACAGTTATATTTTTATCAGTGAATGGAAATGCGAGTGCAAATGGTGCAATTCTATATGTCGGAAAGCATTACGTGCAAGAGTAAAACATATTTTTTGGAAGGAAGGGATTGCACAACTTTGTGCACAACTTTGCACAACTTTATGCACAACTTTGTAGTTATTTCAAAAGCGGCGCTCGACGCCCCCTAAGACCATACGCCCGTGTGCGCTGCTTACCCTGCACCATAGGTAAAGCCGCCTCTGTAAATGTTGCTTAGGTATTTGCAATACAACCGCCAGTTTTTTCACCAGTATTATGTTTGCTATCTTTGTAAAGTTATCCAAAAACTGGATAGTATCGTACGTAGTCCCAGGGCGGTGCCTCAGGGGTGTTGTCTGTGCGTCGACTGAGCGGTGACGGTCCGTCGTTCTACATATCAATCTGAACGACATGCCACACGATGCGTTAAAATGACGGACGGCGACGCAACGGACGCGCAACGCACAAGGATAAGAGCGAGACGTGGTGGGGAAGGGAGCTGCGTTGAAACGACGGAGCGGCAGCGCAGTACTTAATAGCATATCGAAGGTGACAGCGCAGCGCTGACGCAGCGCTCGTGTGGCATTAACTGCGTCGAATTTGCTGCGACGACGCAACGCATTGGCAACGCCCGTGTGGCATCGCTCTAAGGTCTATTTAAAATATCACTAGAAATATGTTAAATTTTTTAATAGTATCTCTGTTTTCCCAGTTGGCGCCCAACAGCATCTTCCAAGCCCTTAGCCATTTGAGGTCAATTTACAATGACCCAGAGTTCTACATCACCGAGAACGGCTGGTCTACTTATGAGGGTCGAGACCTGATCGATGATGACAGGATCACTTACTACAGGGCTTCGATGGAGAGTCTCCTGAATTGCTTGGATGCTGGTATCAAGCTTAAAGGGTACATGGCGTGGAGCTTGATGGACAACTTCGAATGGATGGAGGGATATATGTAAGTTGGGCTTGCAATAGTAAACATATTAGACAGTGTGCAAGTTAGTAGCGCAGCTTACTGCCAAGAGTCCGATAAAGTCCTGCCCTTTTTGTGATATTTAAACCGTTAAGCCCCGCGACTTCTGGCATTTAAAAAAAAATATCGGTGTTACCTATAATTTTTTGAATTATCTTATCCTTAAATGTCGCATGACATGGGCTTAGATTCTTATTTATGCACTCCATAAGTGCATAAGAGAAAACGGTCCAAATGTCAAATGCACCGGTTCATAAATAAGAATCTAAGCCCGTTTGTAAGGTCACGTAACCGACCGTCGTCGCCTGGTCGGCGACAGTGGAGTTTGACGTTCTTTATCGGTTAATGGACGCTAAGGTCGAGATTAATAAACGTTAGCTAAACATTATTCCTGTCGCTCTCGTACCACTGTAAAACAACAAGTGCAAGATAGAGCCGGGAACATAATCTCAGTCAAAGTACATAGACGTAATTAGTAACGTTTACTAAGGAGTACGCGCTAAGGTAGCTACTGACCTGCAAATTGCAGAAAACGTAAGAAAATTTGAATTTCGCGGGCGACCCTGACGTTTTCGCCTTAATAATAATACTCTTGGAGAATTCATATGAATCAAAACTCGAATTCTTCATGGAGACAGTTAAAATATACTCGTATAGACGTATGATCGTCATTTGACATAATAATTGCCATAATCTTATTAGGGTAACTAATTAGAGATCACAGTACCTAACAATGTTATTTTTTGTTTATATTAAACCTCTTTAGGGGTAATTCATCATCGATGAACGCATATATCTTGTCAAAGTGTAGGGACAGCTGATTTTTTTTCGGGATTTCAGCTTTGGTCCCATAGTGAAAGTTATTCATAAAAATGAGTACAATGACCCCTTAAGAGGTTTAGTATAAACAAAAGATAACGTTGTATAACAAAAGAAAAAAGAGGAAAATCAAAGGAAAGACGAATGGATTGTGTAAAAGATGATGGCGAGAAGAAAGAAGAAATAGAAAAAAATAAATGTTTAATTTGGTTTTACAGTCCATCCGTAGTCCAGTTTTTAAAATAGGAATCACGCAGAATGATAACGATTATTAAACTTATATTTCCAATCTTTTCAGTGAGCGTTTCGGCCTATACGAAGTTGACTTCGAAGACCCCGCGCGCACGCGCACCCCTAGAAAGTCAGCATTTGCATACAAGCACATCATCAAGAACCGCTACGTTGACTACGAATATGAACCTGAATCTATGACCATGACCATCGATGAAGGGCACTGAAGTCTTGTCCATTTCTGATATTGTTTTGTCTTGTTACTGTTAATTAAAATTATTTTGCTGTAAACTGTGAAGATTGTTTTTTTTTATTTCCTTAATTTGTAGCTGCAGTTGAAACTAACACTGTTTTGTGCACTTATAATAGTAAGTACATCTATGATTTTGTGGTTGAAAAAAGTATTTCTTGGGTTTTTTAGCTTGACAGAATGCTCATAAAAAATTTGTCTATCTAGATACAATACATGTCCTATAAAAATGCTTTTATTAAATAAATAATACTTACCTATCTATACATATAAAATAGTAAACGAAGTCAAAACTGAACATTGAATATTTTGAAAAAACAGTAATTGCGGCGAGTTGTCACGGACTCGTGACAACTCGTCGCAATTACTGTTTTTTAAATACTGTTTTTCATGCAGAAAATATAGATTTTAGAATTTTTGGCCGTTTGTCTCTTTGTCTGGCTGTATGTTCCAGATTGGCGCAAAAACGGCTGAACGGTTTTGGATGAAATTAGGCACACATATAGTTTATAACCCGGATTAACATATAGGGTACTTTTAATCCCGGTAGTACGTTCTCGTGAGATAAATTCCTTCCACGCGGACAAAAACTAGTAGATAACTAGATACTGAGTTCAAGTAGATACAAAAGCCTGCGGAGGTTCGTCAGTAAGCATTTTAACTAACTATATACATTCGGTTCCGATCTTGCCCCCGCCTATCTGACGCTCTTAACCTGATGCGTATACCAATACTTGAAGATAGTCACAAGTTCACGCGTCAGGCTAAATACTGTTGAGTTTATCCCAAAGAATATCCTATGCAACCAGGTCGAAGGCCCTAGACAAGTCGAGAAAACACGCGTATACAGGGGCTTACGATCCGTGTAGTATCTGACGGTATGCTTAAGACACAGTATAGCACTTTCTGTAGACAGTTGAGCTCTAAAACCAAATTGGTTATCATGCAGGCTTACATAATATTCATCCAACTGTGTGTTAAGCAAACCGTCAAACACATTGGCTATGATTTTTTTTTTTTTTTTTTTTTGGGTGGGAAATCATCAAATGACTTCTCCCGCTCTGGGCGGAGCGGAAGGGCGTGTCAGACTTTTACTGACTAAAACCCACCCGTGTTCCTTCCCTTGCCTAGACCAGGGCCACGGTTTCCCCTAAGGACTTATCCGCAACCCCAGTGGTAGGCATCGGCCCAAACGGACCCCTTCAACTTCGCTGACGACTCTTTGAGGCGCGCGTGGAACACTACGCGCCGTCGACCCGGACTTGGTCACATTGGCTATGATGGTGGCTAGAGAAAAGGCCTTTAGTTAGTTTTATCGTCAAGGTCGTGGTCTTATTTTTGAAAGAAAGAAAGAAGAAAGAAAAAGTATTTATTGGGACAGGCACAGGAGATCACAAATTAAAATAAGACACAATAGAGACATACTTAAATAAGAATAAAAAACAATAAAAGAAATTAAACAATGTAAAATTAAAAAGGAAGCAGAGTCCTGTGCGAGGCCAAAAGGCTCCTATCTCAGCACGATGCTGCGACATTTAATAAATATCGCAGCGCTGGTATTCTGATAGGGCCCGCAGTGATGTCACGGATAGATAGATATATATAATAAATAGGTACTAAATAATAATAAATAAATTGTATGTATCAAATTTCTACATAAAAAATTTAAAAAAAATGTACGTAGTCCGCGTGTCTGCACCCGACGTAACACCGATTACTTGTCTATGCCTTTAGTGTCTGTGGTTTTTCACAACAGCTCAGAGTAATAACTCAACAGGCACCACCACAGACTTCATAAGATCCGCTGGCAGGTAAGAGTGACTCACGCACAGTGAGAAGAACATCGCTAAAACTCTAGAGATATGCGGGCCAGCATGTTGCAGGTGTTCAATGCTGAGCCCGTCGTGTCCCGGGGATTTGCCAATCATCGTTTTCTTAATAATTTTATCGACGTCTTTAGCAATAAACCTTACCCCGACTGCATCGTTCGGCAACTCAGCATTGAAGACCCTACCTGCAGCCCCCAGAGGGGATTGTATAGAAATATGGTCCCTAAAGACATCAGCAATGTCCTTATGGTCACTTACGCCATCGATGCTCACAGGTAGACCCGGCCTAACATTTGCTTTGCTTGTGCTTTTCCAGAAACCACGAACGTCACCCTTGGAATGCTTCTCAGCAAGGGTGTCCATACGAATCTGATCCTCACGATCTTGGCAAGCCTTCAATCGTGACTTGAACACCCTTCTGCTCTCACACTTTTCAGTGTGCATGATATCGGACCTAGGCTTACCATACGCTACCAACTCCGTAAACTTCAGCCGGGCCTCCCCGTGAGCCTCTCTGACATGCTCGTTCCAACCCACTTTGCGCGGAACACTCCAATCCGCCTTCGTGCTTCCTCGACCTATCAAAGACGCATCGCTAAGAGCAGCCATAATTTCAGAGTACAAACGAAGGTACCGGAACCACCGTCACCGGAATCAGTACCCAAAACATCAACAATGTTACGGATTGCCTAAGTTTTGTGAGCGCAAATTGTTGACGAATACGGTATTGAATCAGTTTTTATGTTAGGTGATTACAAAGCCGACTTCTTTAAATTGTTTTATAACTATCTTTTACATTTTTGTAGTGGACACTAGAACAGTGTTGGTCAGATGTTGATTTTCTGAGTACTGATTCCGGTGCCGACACCTTCGTTAGGTTCTGTAGCTCGCTGGGTCATTGTATTGTTACTCTAGCGGCAAAACGAGCTAATTACGTTTACATTAAAAACCATTTTCCTCTGATTCTTGAGTGTAATTTTTTTTTTAAATAAAGTTGTCTCATAAAACAAGTGCCAATAATAACGTAGCGTGGGGTGTAAGAAACGAGCAACAGATCGCGAACTATACCAATGAGTGTCACAAACGGTAGAATTTAATTGATTTTCCTGTTCATAGTTGAACTAAAAACAAATCACAACAATAAGTGCATATATGAGGTTAGAAACCTAATGAACTGCATCATAACATTTGAAGCTCCTCGACCAAAACGTGAACTACCCCAATGTGCCAAATTTCAACAATATGGACACACCAAAACGTACTGTCGCCGCAGCCCTAAATGTATCAAATGCGCTGGTGACCACCTCTCGAACGATTGTCTAAGGAAAACAAGATCAGACAGTGTAAAATGTGTCCTCTGTGACGGTAACCACCCAGCAAATTATAAAGGCTGTAAAATCTACAGAGACCTCCAAAATCTGAAGTTTCCAAAGGCACCAGACCGCAAAAAAAACCTATATACCCAACAAGGAACATATATTATAACATATATTATTTATTACATATATTTATTATATTATTATATTGTATATTTTGTAGTGTATTACTTTTTTTTTCTTGTAATATATTATCTGGTGTACAATAAAGTATATATAAATAAATAAATAAGGAACAGACAGTTACAGCAGAAAACCAGAAATCTACAGATAAAGAATCTCGATATAGCCAACATCTGTCTTACAAAGACGCACTAGCCAACAAAGACCAACCCGAAAGTACAACAACACAGACAAACCACACTAACCAACACGACATGAATGAGGTAGTGATCTTGATGAGGCAAATGATGCAACAGCTGACTACCCTGACAAACCTAATAATAGCCCTCACAACAAAGCTGTCAACTTCGACTGCTTAAAAATTGCCCTATGGAATGCCAATGGGCTATCACAACATACTCTTGAAGTTAAGGCATACCTAGAGACACAGAAAATTGATATTCTTCTAGTTACAGAAACTCATTTTACCAAGAAGAGCCACTTTCACATTCAGAACTACAAGACACCGACACGATGCACCCCGATGGCTGCGCACACGCTGGAAGTGCGGTGCTAATAAAATACAACATAAAACATCATGAAATAATACATTATTGCACAGAAGAAATTCAAGCAACGAATGTCGTCATTGAAGATTGGGCAGGACCATTTACAATATCTGCTGTCTATAGTCCACCAAAACATAAACTCTTAAGTTTATGTTTTGGTGGACTATAGACATATAGCTTACTAAAAGACTACGAAAAGTTCCTATCCACACTAGGCCACAGATTCATAGCTGGAGGAGATTATAATGCCAAACATCATTACTGGGGCTCACGTACAATAACTACGAAAGGTAGACAGCTACTTATGGCCATAGAGAAATTAAAACTTAGTGTAGTTTCCCCTGGAGAGCCCACCTATTGGCCAACAGACAGGAATAAAATACCAGACTTGCTTGACTTTTGTATAACTAAAGGAATTGCTAATAATTTTCTAACAAGCAAAACGAGCACCGAATTATCCTCCGATCACTCCCCGGTAGAAATAACATTAAAAAGAAAAGTTACAATAACACCTAAGCCATGCAAGCTGCACACAAATAAAACTAACTGGGAGCTCTTCAGACAGCTACTGGTAGAAAGTTTGGATTTAAAAATTCCACTAAAGACGGACAACGACATAATAGAAGCAGTTGAACAATTCAATAGCTATGTTCAACAATCTGCTTGGCTTGCTACTCCAGTTTCTACAGATTTGCGCCATAAACAAGAGGGTCCTAAATCTGTTCGAGAGCTACTGGCAAAAAAACGAAGAGAAACTAAAAACACTGCTTCAAGATAATGACGACCAAAATATCCAAACGTCTTTAAAAATCTCGACGCAACAGCAGTTCGAAACAAATTATTCTTTATGGAAAGTCACAAAAAAACTTAAACGTCCTGTTTCTAACCAACCTCCTATCCGTAAGGGTAACTCAGAATGGGCTTCCAGTAATGCAGACAAAGCTGACACATTCGCTGATCATCTTAAACAGGTCTTTATACCAAATCCAGATATGGGCTCTTCTAAAATTCATGAAGTCACGCAATTATTGAACCAAACCCACCAACTGGATCCTCCCATTTCTAAGTTCACAAAGGAAGAAGGTATAAACAGTTATTAAAGTGCTAGAGCCAAGTAAAGCTCCTGGATACGATCTCATAACAGGCAAAATTTTAAGAGAACTGCCAATGGAAGGCATTCAATTTCTCACTTTCTTGTTCAACGCTATCCTGCGAAGAGGTATGGTTCCGTGTCAATGGAAAGTAGCCCAAGTTATAATGGTTGTCAATCCGGGTAAGGACCCTGTTGAGGCGAAATCATATAGACCTATTAGCCTGCTGCCCATACCCTCGAAAATCATGGAGTTACGTATCCTGCGTAGAATGTCTCAGATTATCTCCTCAAATGGGTTGCTACCTGATCACCAGTTTGGCTTTCGCCGTAAACACAGTACCATAGAACAAGTACACAGATTAGTGGAACATATCAACCAGGCTCTTGAGTTAAAACAGTACAGTGCTGCAGCCTTTTTGGATATATCTCAGGCATTTGATCGTGTGTGGCATGACGGACTACTGTTTAAAATAAAACGGGACCTGCCTATTAACTTCTACAACCTTATAAAGTCATATCTAAGCAACAGATACTTTTTTGTAAAACAAGGAGAAGAGTTAACTTCCTTACATATTATCCAAGCTGGAGTACCTCAAGGCAGTGTAATGGGTCCAACGCTGTACCTGCTTTTCACAGCCGACCTCCCAACGACCGAGGGCGTTGTCACTGGAACCTTTGCTGATGACACGGCGATTCTTTCGGTAGACACTTCACCGGAAGTTGCAGCACAAAAACTTCAAACTAGTCTCGACCAGGTATCTGAATGGCTCAAAGACTGGCGTATCAAAGCCAATGAAACTAAATCCGTCCAGGTGACTTTCACTAACAGGAAAGGAACATGTCCCCCCGTCACTCTTAACGGAATACCTCTCCCGCAAGAGGATCACGCCAAGTATCTTGGAATATATCTGGATAGACGACTAACTTGGAAGAAGCACATATTTACCAAGCGGCTGGCTATGGGCCAACAGTTACGCACAATGCGCAATGGCTACTAAATAATAACAAATTGTTGCTATATAAGTGCATAATAAAGCATATATGGACGTACGGCCTACAACTGTGGGGCTCAGCGGCAAAATCAAATGTAGAAATAATTCAGAGGTTCCAGTCAAAAATATTAAGAATAATAACGAACGCACCTTGGTATGTCTCAAATAAGAGACTCCATCACGACCTCTGCATCAAAACTGTAATAGAAGAAATTTCAGAAAGGACAAAAGCATACAAAGAGCGAATCACAAATCATCCAAACATCCTCGCAGTAAACCTGATGAACACCCAAACAGTCGCCAGAAGACTTAAGAGAAAGATTCCTCAAGACCTTATTTAAGAGGCTGTAAGAATAAACGGGGCAGTCACTGGACAGCTTCCGTACAAACCCGTTAATAATATTCAAACATATTGCTGAATATCTGCAAGAATGATAGATTGCAATAAAAATCATTAAAAAAAAAAAAAAAATATCCTGTCGAGTGTATGAGTTGTGCTGATTATTGTTGTAATGATCACGGCCACAGACGTGTCCTTGACAGTTTGTACTTTGATATTGTGGCTGCTCTTCGCGATGTGTTTTTTATAGGTCGAGGAAGCATGAAGGCCGGTGGGAGTGGTCTGCGCGTAGTGGGTTGGGACGAGCATATCAGAGAGGCTCACGGGGAGGCCCGGCTGAAGTTTAAGGAGTTGGTAGCGTGTGGTAAGCCTAGGTCCGGTATCATGAACACTGAAAAGTGTGAGAGCAGAAGGGTGTTCAAGTCACGACTGAAGGATTGCAAAGATCGGAGGATCAGATTTGTTGCAGCCCAAATCGAGACTTATGCGTGTGATAACCCGGGGCGCAGCGAGTAATATAATAAATGATGATTGCAAGATATTATATTTGTAAATTAGTTAAAAAAAGAAAGCGTGATTTTATATGCTTACAATAGTTTTTAAGAACAATGTTACTAACAATTGGGCCTAGTTGCCATCAATAAACAAATATTTAATTTAATTTTAATTTAATTTAATATACGCCTATGTATGGTTCAAAAAACACTTTTACATGACAAAATAATAAATAATTATGTTTGTAGTTCGGTATTTCCTTTCTGACGACTCTGAGAAGAAAGACCGAAATATAAGGTCTCTTTTAAAATCTATAATAGACATAATCTTGATCAGGTCATAATAAATGATGATAGGAATAACAATAGTTATATAACATTGTCAGGGTGACTGCTTTAGATAAAATCTCACTGTTTAGCATAAACATGTCAAGATGTCGATCCATCTTTATCGAAGATGTTATCCTCCCCGCAAGGCAGGAAACTGATAATCATGAATTCAACATTTCATAGGAGTTCCGTAGGTATAATTTATTACTAACTTTTAGCTTCTTTTTTAAAGTCATCTTTAGGGCTTTTAAAGTCATCTTTAGGGCGCTTTAACTCCAAACGGACTAAAAATGAGATGAATATTTACCACGTAACAAAGCTTCTTACAGAAAGTGCCCGGCAACTTCGCAAATAGCTGTCAAATATTGATTATGAATATCATAACATTTATATGTAAAAAAAAAGTATATGGAAACTTTCTAAATGCCTTTTTACACCTAAAACGGTTACAATATCTAATTCAGTGTTATAATTGCAATTCATTTATAATATTCTAGTCCGCTAGTTAGCCATTTTCTTATTTCCATACAGTAATATTGCCAAATTAATCAAAACAGGTAAATATTTGACAGATATTTGCAACGTTGAAAACTTTTTGGATGAACGCTGTATTTTCCTTTTCGACTTACTGACGAAATATTATGAGGTGTGATACCCAGCCCGTGTGGAGTTATGTTTGTTTTGGTGCGGCAGTATACTGCAGTGCCCATTCAGTGCTTTTACAATTACTAACGTGACGATATTATCGTGGGTGTCCACGTCACGTCCATAAAATGTATGGAAATATAAACGTGAACGATATACCGTAATCGTGGATTGTTAAAAAGCATCTTCATGTATTTCCATAAATACTTCCCTGTGTTATCGTGATGCAGTGGACATCCCAGAAATTATGTCACGTAAAGTCGGGTCCACATCTAGGCACGCTCACGAACAGTCCGGTTCACGTGCATCTTGGGAACGTAGTATGGACATCTTCACTTTACGGTTCGTGCGCGTGAGCTTCATTTTTCGCAGGTGTAAATCCACGCGAACCTTTCGCAACATGCGCGTGCGCTCAATCTACTACCAGTCACATTGATCACAAAAGAGTAAATTAAATTATTTAATTGTTTGCTACTGAACCCTAAAGTATCGTAACTTGTTACGTAATGTAAACTGACTACTTGACCCTTGATAACTGATAATAAGTTATTGACGTAAACATTGATGTTTTCTTGTTACTAATATGCGACTATGGAAAAAAACACTTAAATCAATATTATTTTTTCCCTATAAAATGACAATACCTAAAATAACATTGTGAAAATCGATTAATCAAATAACGTAGGTCGGGATATTTTATGTATTTTACTACATAAAGTTACCTTCTTAGTAATAACATAAATATTGATGAACGATGGGCGACTATTTTTTATATATTTTTAAAATAAATATTTCAAAATGTAAATTATATGTAAGTATTTAAATGAAATAAAAGATAAAAAAACATAAATATAACAGCGATCATTGTGCCGATAGTCGTATCAGCCAATGGCTTAAGGGCCTACGTCTCGTTTAGTACCGTAAAACGGTCACTTTAAAAAGCTATCTTCTCCTTAACGGCTTAGTTAAATGATTTGAAAAAAAAATATGTTTGCTATAGATTCATCTACAACATATCTGAAACCGGGTTTTTTCGTATGACTAATACTTTTGCCTTAAAAAAATATTTACCATAACGCTATTTTTGGCTAATATTCCTAACTACTTCTAAACGGCTTTGACGATTGGAAAAAAAATTACACTGAAAAATTGTTGATTAAAGGTACTACAAATTTGAAACTGCATTTGTAAATCAATCAATATTTGTTAAACAAAATGTCCCCATTTAGAGATAGAGGTTCAGAGGGGCTCTGCGCGGGACGCGGGCGGCAGTCGCCCGTGAGCATTGAGACGGGATGGCTGTGTCGCTCGCTGGTCCGCTCCGGCTATCGACCGAGTATGCGCATACGTATGTGTTAGTGCGAATATTTATGAACTTATTGTATTAGTGTGCGTTTATAGACGAGCTTGCTGCAGAGAGTCCAAATCGATTGTGCGCGTAGGCGCTTTATTGTTGAGTTGTTCTTTGATGTACAATTATTAATACTTTTTTACATTGACAATTACATACAAATTAACAATTTACAATATAAACTAAAAAATGTAAATGTAAAATATAACATAACATCACGACTGTATTCCCCGAAGGGTTAGGCAGAGGTGTACCTATATAAGGTGTTAAAAAATTTACTTTAGAAACTTTAAGAGGTGTTTTAGACCATCGAACTGAATAACTTTTACTTTGGGACATACATTGATATCGCGAAAAAAAAATCTGTTGTTCCATAGTAAAGTTTAATACCTACTGTTCTAAACTGTATGGGACAGCTGTTTTTTTTTTCGCGATTTCAAAGTTAAAGTAAAAGTTATTCAGTTTGATGGTCTAAAGCACCTCTTAAAGTTTCTAAAGTTAATTTTTTTTAAATCACTAAAATTTGTTTAGTCCTGTCAAACGAGCATTTCCCATTCTGAAATAGACTAAGGTGACACAACTTAACTATATTTTAGTTTGACAGCACTAAGATTGCACTGAGTTATTAGCTACGTGAAAATGGCTATTTTGCTATTCTGAATTTGACGTTTTTCACCAAAAAATTTAGATTATCCAACTAAATCAGTCTATTTTTAAACGCGATTAAAAAGGAGTGGAATAAAATTAGTTGGCATGAACACACACTTCACACACTTCAGCTGCAAAAACTGTATCTTTTTTTTATTTTGCTTATATCTCGAAAATGGTGCGTCCTAGTCCTAGCGCAAAAATAATGGAAATTTCGACCCCCTCTGCCACCCGTAAACCCATATGCCCCTACTCATAGGTAATATTTAATCATATTTTCTATACAAAAAGTTTAAAATTCCATACAAAACACGTCAAGGCTGCCCCCCCCGCGCGCCTCTGTCTCTAAAAAAATTCACGGGGTAGAGCAAACAAGTACCACGTCGGTCGCGACGTGACTGTCAAATTCAATTTTAGATGTGTCAAAATTATTTTTTAATTTAGAGATATTTTTCCGCAGAAATAGCTTTTAGATTCTCATAGCCAAAAGTAAGGAATTTTAGTCGTAGTTTAGTTAGTTTAGTTCGGTGTACAAGAGAATCGGCACCAAATATTTTCTTAAGTTACGTAGGTAAGAAGGTTAAGAAATAAATCTTGATTGGTGCCGATTCTCTTGTGCACCGAACTAAACTATCACTAAAATTACTTGCTTTTGGCTATGAGAATCTGAGATTCTGCAAAAAAATATCTCTAAATTAAAAAATAACTTTGACACATCTAAAATCGAATTTGCGTCGCGAACTCGCGACTCCACGTGGTACTTGTTTGCTCTACTCTGTGAATTTTTTTAGGTCCAGAGGCGCGCAGGGGGGCAGCGTCGACGTGTTTTGTATGGAATTTTTAACTTTTTGTATGGAAAATACGAAAATTTGTTACCTTTGTGTTGGGGTAAAGGGGTTTAAGGGTTTCCTAAAGGGGGTCGAAATTTTCATTATTTTTGCGATAGGACGCACCGTTTTCGAGTTATGCACCTGAAGTGTTGGTGTGAAGTTTAGTTCATGACAACTAATTTTTATATTCCATTCCTTTTTAATCGCGTAAAAAAAAAATAGTCAAATTTAGTTTGAATAATCAAAATTTTTAGGTGAAAATCGTCAAATTCAGAATAACAAAATTCCCTGTTTCACTAAACTACTAAGTTAATAACTCATTGCAATCTTAGTGCTGTCAAACTTCGGTGGCAGTGACCTCTCGCGTCCGGCCCTGGTCCAGGCCATGGTGCGGAGCGAGAGGGCATGGCAAGCCGTCACCTCCTTCTGCGAAGCAGTAATGCTCGCGAAAGAGGAGGCGGAGTGCGCGAGGGAGTGGCAAAGGCCGCGCCCTACCAGCCCTAGCCGCCGCCGCCGTAGGAGACGTCCCGGGCGTCGGGAATTGACTGCGACTGGACTGGAAAGGGCTAGGCATCAACATCAATGGCGAGTATATCACTAACCTTCGGTTTGCCGACGATATAGTTATCATGGCTGAGACCATGGAGGACCTCAGTATAATGCTCGATGACCGCAGTAGAGCCTCCAAAAGAGTGGGTCTTAAAATGAACATGGACAAGACAAAGGTCATGTCAAATGCCCATGTAACACCCGCCCTCATAAAGATCGGTGACGCTACGCTCGAAGTTGTAGACGAGTATGTTTACCTAGGACAAACTGTCCAGCTAGGTAGGTCCAACTTCGAGAAAGAGGTCAATCGTCGAATCCGACTCGGCTGGGAGCGTTCGGGAAACTATGCAATATCTTCTCGTCCCACATACCACAGTGTTTCAAGACGAAAGTCTTTGACCAGTGCGTGTTGCCAATGATGACTTATGGCACTGAAACGTGGTCGCTCACAATGGGTCTTATCAGAAGGCTAAAAGTCACCCAAAGAGCAATGGAGAGGGCTATGCTTGGAGTTTCCCTACGTGATCGAATCAGAAATGAAGAGATCCGCAGGAGAACCAAGGTAACCGACATAGCCCGAACAATTGCCAAACTTAAGTGGCAATGGGCAGGACATATTGCTCGCAGAACAGATGGCCGATGGGGCCGAAAGGTTCTGGAGTGGCGACCACGTACCGGAAGACGTAGCGTTGGAAGGCCTCCCACAAGATGGACCGATGACCTAGTAAAGGCCGCAGGAATTCGCTGGATGCGGGAAGCACAGAATCGGTCGAAGTGGCGGTGCTTGAGGGAGGCCTATGTCCAGCAGTGGGCGTCTTTCGGCTGATATGATGATGATAATGATGATATGCTGAGTTATAGGGGTTTATGGATTTCATAAAGGGGGACGAAATTCACATTATTTTTGCGATAGGACGCACCATTTTGCGATAAGAAAAACCTTCTCCCATCACACATAAAGGCAATGCTTGTACACTTGTACAGTCCCTAATATTTCCCATAATTGACTATGATGATGTGTGTTACTATGACCTGAATGCAGATCTTCTCAATAACTAGACCGCCTTCTTAATAACTGCATTCTGCATGTTTCGTTTTCTCCTCTTCTGATCGTTATTTCTCCTCTACCGATCGTTATGTCTCCTGACAAAGGTTTAGGTCGTCAAACGGTCTGAGCGGGTTGTGAGTACTTGTGAGCGGGCGCAGTTGTATTCTACCAGGAACTCGATGAGCGTTTCTGTGGTCTATTTTTTAAGTTTTGCGGTGCCGGGCGTCTTGCTTCAACGCCGACGACGCCTGTGACACGACTTACTTTAACTTTTACCACAGTTTTGGCGCCCCTGTTGGATTGGCGCATTTTCGATCGATTTTTGATTAATATGTTTATTATGCCTAAATTTTCGAGCTCGCTTCGCTCGCTCTTGCAACCTAGTAAAGTAACTCCTAAAGCAAAAATCCAACTTATCTCAGGCAGAGTGAATAAGGCTAATCAAAATAAATGTCTGACACGTACTAGTATATTTAAAAAAAAAACGGTTTTTTTTAAAGAAAAAAAAACGATTCGGGGTCAGGCGATAGGTTTTGCCCCGCCTCGAAAGATCCGTTCCGTTCTAGATCCGGGACTGCCCCTACCAAATATCACTCAACGCGCTTATAGAAGTTTTTCCTAAAAAAAAAAACTATGATACCTACAAAAAATTTCTACAGTCAAAGGCCGATTCTCTTGTACACCGAACTAAACTAACTACAATCACTAAAATTCCTTACTTTTGGATATGAGAATCTTAAAGCCATTCTGACAAAAAAAATCTCTAAATGAAAAAAATATTTTGACACATCTAAAATCGAATTTGACAATCGCGTGACGACTCCACGTAGTACTTGTTTGCTCTACCCCGTGAATTTTTTTAGAGCCGGAGGCGCGCAGGGGTTGGCAGCCTCGACGTGTTTTATATGGAATTTTTCACTTTTTGTATGGAAAATATGAAAAATTATTACCAACATGTTGGGATATAGGGGTTTAAGGGTTTCCTAAAGGGGGTCGAAAATTTCATTATTTTTGCGATAGGACACACCATTTTCGAGATATAAGCAAAAGAAAAAAAAATACAATAAGTACTGTTTTTGGACTGAGGTCGAAGTGTTGGGGTTTTAGTTCATGCCAACTTACTTTATTCCACACGTTTTTAATCGCGTTTAAAAATAGTCAGATTAAGTTGGATACACCAAATTTTTAGGTGAAAAACGTCAAACTCAGAATAGCAAAATTGCCATTTTCACTAAACTAATAACTCAGTGCAATCTATTTTTAGTCTAGTTTAGAGGCATTTGTGACAAGAGAATCGGCACCAAAATATAACTAGCAGACCCGGTAGGCAGACGTTGTCATGCGACAACAGCGCCTCCCAACAGCGCGTCCAACTATAGCTAAGAACCATCCAAGTGACACAAAAAGAATTGAAAAAAAAAACATCTAAATCAGTCAAGCCATTTAGCATAAGAAGAATTACAAACACACGCACACCGATATTTTATTTATTGCCAGGAATGTTCTTAAAAAACAAACAAAGTATTTAAAATAATATGCGGGTCAAAATATGGTAGTCGGCGTACAATTTCAGATTTGCCTACGATTCCTTCTCTTAGGACTAGGAATCTTAGGCAAAAAATGCGACATACGTGCGCATGTCTGCGCCTTTGTCTAGTCTTTGATCGTCGTTTTAGTGTAGTGCGCCACCGTTGCACGTTTTACGTATTGGAGAGTAGGGCGTTTAGCTCCGCCCACATGCACAAGGTCAGTGAGCCTACTATACACCTTAATTGTCAAGAGCCTCGACCAACACCTAAGGAGGCTCTCGTTGGGCAGCTGGATCAAGGGCTTGATTCAGAAAGCGGTACTCCTGGACACGGCTCGCATTGTCAGGAGGTTCCTCTCTCTGGAGCCCTGACCGCCGGTAGCTTAGACCCTGTTCCCGATACCGATGGGTTATTATTTTTTTATATTTTTAAATGTTTTTGTTTTTATAACAATATTTAAAAATGTTAAAGATAAGTATGTATATGAAATAAAGGACATAAATAACATAATAGAAATACCGGAATAATTTTTGAAAAAATAATCTTTACAACCAGTATTATTTAGGCAAGCATTGTCACGGGCATTTCAAGTCAATCAAAATTTGACAGCAATGTAAGTGTATTGAACTTACAGAATTAAGATAAAATAAACAAGTTACAACATAGATAGTAGACAGTATAAGCTATCCCTTCAGATAACTGTGTCCGTTTATATAAATTGAAAAAATATATTTATATTAATCTGCTTAGTGGTTCAAAGTGCCGACATGAAGCTGCTTGTGGTTTTAAGGTATGAAATATCGATAAATAATCAATACTCAATACTTTATTTTAATTTCGATTCCACAATGTGTACTTAGGTAGTAAGTTAAAATTATATGTGATCATTATGGACCCTGTCGGGCACAGCAAAATAGGAGGAGAGATGAAGCTTTGAAAGAACTCATCTTACCAGTCTTCTGAACTAAATATAATATTATTAGGTATATTGTTTTTACATAAATACTTTACTGTATTTAATACTTTTTAGATAAGATTATAATTATGGTTTAAATATTGCTATCACCTTGGGGTGGATAAACGGAATAACCCGAGCCGACTATGGATTTTGCCGAGCTTTATTGACTAAACTATTGAATATATTCAATTGAATATTTTGTATGCAGAATGGGAACGTCATTACGGACACGCCGTTAAATTTTTTGTTGTATTGTCGTCTCAACCTTGTATAGGTAATAAGATGATCTAGTTTTCAATAATATGAGAACAAAACGTAATATTTCGTTGCATATTTAAATTAAAATGTTTTTTTGGTTACAATGATAATGATTGTGCACTTATAGCTTGCTTTAAGAGAAATTAACTATTTCTCCGAGTTCTTTATTAATAAGATTAATAAGAAGTTGACATGTCTGATCGAATTAATAATTAATTTTATAAGTAAAATATGCATATGGAATGAAAATTACGAGTATAGATAAAACCAAATTAATGTGATAGTACGACCGCATACAAAATATTATTTTTTTTTTGTTTGGGAAATCATCAAATAGCTTCTCCCGCTCCGGGCAGAGCGGAAGGGCGTGTTCGGCGGGCGCGCAAGACTCTTACTGACTAAGACCCACCCGTGTTCCTTCAGTTGCCTGTACGTTGCCAGGGGCCACGGTCGGGTCCGTGGCTTACGCCCCCAGTGGTCGACGCACCTGTGGCCGACTCCCCCGATTCTATATCTTTTGTTTTTTGTGCTTTTTCACTTAGTACATGAAATGAAAAAAGTGCTTCACCCTAATAATTAAGTATTTTTCCTTGCTAAACAAAAGTTATCTACCAAATAGCAGAGAGAATAGATCGCCACTTAACCTTATCCTTACACACCTTTTCCCCCATTAAAAGCATATTTATTATGTACTAGATCCAAAAAATCAAAAAGACTTCATATAAAATGTGAGTGAATGTTGTTAATACACATTTATAATAAATTACCATATGAAAATTTTATCTTTCAACTTCAACCGACTCGTCAACTAACTGAGCCAAACCAGTTATAGGTAACAATAAAAAGTCCGTCTTATTATCCACAACATTGAAAACAATACGGAAGTAAAAAGTGTGGAAAATTTGAGGAGAGCGGAGAAATACTACAAGAAAACATCTAAAGAACGGATCAAAAAACCCAATTTAGAGACCAGATTGGACTATTTAGAGCAGTTATGGATAGACTTCAAAGATGGTCACTGGCAAGGCAACCATGAAGGAAAAGCAAGATACATATTTTACTGAAGATATGTACGAGGAGTTCGAGGAATCTTATGTATCATACAAAACTTCGTTGACTATCGACCCGCGCGCCCTATCCAATAACGTGGCGATGAGCGAAAACGGTGAATTGTACAATTCCAATGAATGGGCAATAAAAATTTGCACGTGTTGTATCTACTAAATGTAAGAATGGTGAATTTATACGTCCCATTAGCAAAATATATGTTTTACCTAAATTAATGTTTTTTTATTGTGAACTATGTTAACCTACCTATTTATAAAGTGTTATGATGTTGATACTACCATGTTGTTATCAGATATTAGTTACTGTGCGTTTGAACTGGCGAAACATCACGACAATTTTTTTTGAAATCTCTAATTCCCATAGATATAAGAAAGAAGCTAATTCCTGTCTCCAGATCTGTCGCCAAGGGACTTCCTCTAAGTCCGAGGATCCGAGGACAAAGTGCATAGAGATTGCTGCTGCCCATTCTCTAGTAAGTCCCTTAGTTGGGCAGGCGGGTTGGCAATTTGATTGGTATATTTTGTTAATTAATCTCTCATTTCTAATAGATCTCTGAGTAGGTATAGTTTTCTTTGATTGATAATAATATCTCAGTTTAATAGTCAACTCAACTTAGTTAATGAGTTTCATTTTAGTTTCTGACTTCTTGTGGTTTTGGTTATAAAAGAACTGTTTTATTATTAAAAGACTTTTGTTTGATATTAGAAGAGAAGACTGGTTGTTTATTTCATTTCTTATTTGATTAGAAATGTTAAAGTTTACTACTTAAAAGTTTATTTAAAAAAATTATAGATAGATACGTCAAACAATGTTAAATGTATAAAAGTTTATATAAAAAATTCGTAAAAATAAATGTTTATTTCGTAATACCTATACCTAATTCTTATTATTTTTTCTCTAATTTATTCAAATATTGTGATTATTTGCAAGAAACACACAAAACTTCCAATCTCGCGAGAAATTGACAAGATCTAGGTATTGTAATTCATAAACTCGCGAGATCTCGCCTGAGTCCCAATCTCGCGAAATTGCATTCCCTAAGCCCAAGGTGTCGCCTAGGGTCTGATGAAAGTGCCGGAAGGTGACCACAGGAACACCTCGATTTTACACGGTAGCTCACATATTTATCCAATTCTAATGTTAGAATAAAATATTTTATAAGTAAAATACTTTTTTTAAACAAGCATAATGAACTAAAAAGGAATAAATAAAACTTACGTAAACATAGAACTATAATATTTTCTTAAAAGCTTGAGGCGTGAACGTTGTTCTTTCACTTTAAGATATAAGCCTCGCTAAGCGGTTAATTAGAAAAATTCAAACATTAAAACATTTTGTGTCTGACAGTACATTTGATCAAAAATTGCTTTGAATGAAATAAATCGAATCGGGGGAGTCGGCCACAGGTGCGTCGACCACTGGGGGCGTAAGCCACGGACCCCCACGGTCTCCTTAGGACTTTCGCGCAACCCCGGCAATTGTTTTAACACTGATATCTCAATTCATTCGAAAGCTAACTTAGAATCCGGTGGGCTGTAAATCTGGTTAAAAATAATCTTAATTAATATAAATAAATCTTCAAATCAATCAATCTCATTCAATCTTCCGTTCTGTTTTATTTAAAATCCGAATTTTTAAGAACGGATTTTTGGTCAATTCTGGATTGTCCGGAATGAAATTAAACTCGCTTGTTTAAAAAAACTCCATACTCGATCGATTTACAAATCCGTATTTGGAAATCTAATAAAAATGTGCAGATATTCGTATTCTTCGGATTACGGAGTAGCGGGATTGCATTCCGTAATTGAGATCCCTGGTCCTCATTTCTTCTGCGTAAAACTGGCCATGCAGATTAAGTTTACCTTAATTGTTTATGTTTTTGACTGATGCAGTGTGTTGGTGGCAGCCTGCCACGGCTTGACAGTGAAACAGCAGCGAAAGTTCCCTGATGACTTCCTCTTCGGGACAGCAACTGCTTCTTACCAGATCGAAGGAGCGTGGAATGAAGATGGTCAGTCCATTGTTCATCTATGGCATGGTTAATGTTGATCCAAAAATTACAAACACTGTTCAAGATACCAAAGATAAAAGGCTTGAGTCAATGAAGGGGTGTAAGGTTTGCGCTGGCTAGGGTTCTATCAAAATTTCCAAGTAAGCTTTTAAATGGTTATGTTATAGGTAAGTTCAAATCACACGTTGCGAGAGTCGCTCGCTCCGCGAAATCGAAATTTCAGCGTCGAGTTCGCTACCAATATCTCTGCCAACAATTTTACTAGTATTTCTTTGGTCCGGTTATAAATGTATTAATGTTGTAAGTATATTCTTCAGGCAAAGGCGAAAACATTTGGGACTACATGACCCACACCAACCCAACTGTCATCAGAGACACGACCAACGGCGATGTCGCTGCTAACTCCTATCACAACTACAAGCGTGATGTCGAGATGATGAGGGAGTTAGGCCTGGATGCTTACCGGTTCTCTCTCTCCTGGGCTCGGATCCTACCAACTGGTATGGCCAATGAGGTCAACCCAGCTGGCATCGAATTCTACAACAACTATATCAATGAAATGCTGAAGTATGACATCACTCCAATGATTACTCTGTACCATTGGGATCTGCCCCAAAAACTCCAAGAACTAGGAGGATTCGCAAACCCACTATTCGCCGGGTGGTTTGAAGACTATGCAAGAGTTGTTTTCGAAAATTTCGGAGACAGGGTCAAGATGTTCATCACTTTCAACGAGCCCAGAGAAATCTGTTACCAAGGCTATGGAGCTGATATTAAAGCTCCTATCCTAAACTCTTCGGCTGTGGGAACTTACTTGTGTGCCAAACACTTGGTGGTGGCCCACGCCAAGGCTTACCACTTATATGACAAAGAGTTCAAGCCAACGCAAAAGGGGCAGTGCGGCATCACGATCAGTGTGAACTGGTTTGGTGCAGCCACTGACTCTGCTGAGGATCAGCTAGCTGCTGAGCTGAAGAGACAAGGCGAGGTATTACGAGACACTTTTTCATTCACTTTATATTCTTTTACATTTAAGATCGAATCTACAACAACTAAACCATTTTTCCAGTGGGGCATCTACGCGCATCCCATCTTCTCATCCGAAGGAGGTTTCCCAAAGGAGTTTTCTGAAAGACTGGCTGAAAAGAGCGCTCAGCAAGGTTACCCTCGCTCCCGTCTGCCTGCGTTCACTGAAGAAGAGAAGGCTTTTGTCAGAGGAGCTTCTGATTTCTTCGGTGTCAACCATTATACATCACGGATGGTGTCGGCGACGGAACATAAGGAAGTGTTTCCTGTCCCCTCTCTGTTGGATGACATGGATGTTGGACACTATGTACCTGATGACTGGCTTACTTCTGCTTCCTCTTGGCTCGTGGTGAGTGATATAACTGAGCTTCAATGATAATTTTTATGTAGAGAGCACGTACGATATTATGGATATACTTTTTTCATGTATGTTTTAGGATTATTACCTGCTCGCCCTGCCAAACCCTTGCATATCAATAGGGTAATAATTTTATGCGTTTTTCAAAAGTTGGTTTATGTATTAGAGACATGATCAGACAACTCTTACCCTCTTCTGAAAATTCCCAACCAAGCGCATCTTAATACTTTCGTTAACATTTTTGAAGTATCCTTGTATTGTTTATTGAAATTATTTTATAACTAGCTTTTACCCGCGGCTTCGCCCGCGTGGATGTCTCAAATTATCCCACGGGAACGTTCTACCAGGAATACGTACCTAATAGCCGAGGAAAAGATCATTGACTAACTTTCAACGGACGCAGTGGTAGGCTACAGCGCCCGCGTTGCCGTCAACCATAATTATTTTGTTACGCGTAATTTTGAAACTGTGATATCTCTTAAACTATTCATTTAAATGATGTGATGTAAAGGCATATTTTAATCAAAATTGAATGCCCAATTTAAATAACATATTTTATTGGATAAGGATTAATATGATACCGGTCAAAATAGCTTCGGAAATAACAATGAAAATTTTATTCAATTTTGAAAGATAAAAATGATTACTGTGGGTCACCCTTAGAAGATAGACATACACCATCGCGGATTTTTTTGTTAACTTTTTAACATATACAATACTCTAGAACATAAATTTGATTTATCTCTCACGGTTTCCGCAGCGCACGCCAGTAAAGCTCCCAGTCGGCATGATTTTTTCCGACATCTTCAACAATAATCGTCATATTTCAGCCAATTTACACAAAACCTTAATGAATTATACACTAAAACCTTCCGCATGAATTACCCCGTCCAATAGTGAAAACCGTTTGAAAATCCGTTCGGTAGTTTTTGAGTTTATCGCGTTCAGACAGACAGACAGACGCGGCGGGCGACTTTGTTTTATAATATGTAAGGATTTAATTCTCTCTTCTTTTCCAGTTGGCACCAAACAGCATTTACAACTCTTTAACCCATCTAAAGACAATGTATGACAACCCAGTCTTCTACATCACAGAAAACGGCTGGTCTTCAGACCCTGACAGTGGCCTGATAGATAATGATAGGGTCACGTACTACAGAGCGTCGATGGAGAGTCTCCTGAACTGCTTGGAGGATGGAGTGAATCTCAAGGGTTATATGGCGTGGAGTCTGATGGATAACTTCGAGTGGATGCAGGGTTATCAGTAAGTATAGCCGCTAATGTTTTTAAAATCTCCTCTTCTATACATTGACCAGCATATTGTACTGATGGTCAATGAAATCCTTGATGCTAACTCTGTCATCATAATATAGTATACGATGCAAATGGAGACGTCAAAAATATTAGTCGAACGACGTAATGCACAAGCAAATAAGACATAAATTGACAAGTATTATTACCCCAGTAGCACACCTCCGCCGCGAAACCGTAGTGCTGCAGCGAAACCGTAGTAGTTCAATTCAACTGGCTCGCGTCATATTGCGCTACTCGAGTTCCGCTACTCGAATATCGCGTAGGCGTAGCGAAACATGACGCAAGCCAGTTGAATTGACTACTGCGGTTTCGTTGCTACGGTTTCGCGGCGGTGTGCACTGGGGTTACAGTGACAGAGGCCAAAATTGATCAACGTTTTCGTAAGGCTGTGCAGTCACGGAAATTGCTAATCATAATAATTATGATTACAATGTGTATGTGCCATAGCACCAAGTTGTGCCCTTTCTATGATGAGAACTGAACAAAAATCCACACTGAATGATGTATGACAATACTCATATTTTGTACTATTATTTCCACAGAGAGCGTTTTGGCCTGTACCAAGTTGACTTCGAAGACCCCGCGCGCACGCGCACCCCTAGAAAGTCCGCGTTTGTTTACAAGCACATCATCAAGAACCGCTACGTTGACTACGAATATGAACCTGAATCTATGACCATGACCATCGATGAAGGACACTGAAGATTGTTGCACTGACTCTGATATTATTATTGATAAATGAAAAGTGATAACTAATAAATCTTTGTATTATTTCCCTGTAACATTCACCGTCAATATTTACCTCCAATGGCTGCAAATATAAGATAGATGGCGACACACGCCCGAACCAAACAACGAAGTATGCGATTAGTTGCATAGATGGCGCTAAAAGGCGAGAAAATCGTTTTTCTTTTAAATCCGAGTGAATGAACCTTTGATATTTTTATGATAACTGTGCTCTACAAATATGTGGAAATTGTAACTTATCAATTATCATGATATGTTTAGCTATTCATCAATAGAATGAAAAATAATGTTTATAGATAACTATACATAGCAGACTCATTGCACGCGAAAATTACACAGCAAAATAACCTTGACATAAAAAACCACAGAACTAGGTAATTAAAATAAAACGTAAAGTATTGTACGATATTGATAACCAGTAATTATATTTTATCTTATCCCAAGATAATATAACGAAGAGTTATGTAAGCCATGATTCAGTTTCAATTAACACAATGCGCGTCGTGGTACTGTGTTTGCTGAAGTAAGAATTTTACATAAATATTTACTTATAAATTAAATGTGTTACGAGTAATTTGTGAAGTGGTGGCAAATTATTTGCCTGATATTCTGAAAAAGGACCATTTTCTTTCCATTTAGTGAAGTGTGGGGAAACTGTGTCTCACTCGTTATCCCCGGAATGTGTTAACAGTGTATCACAATAACCCACCGGTGTATGCCACTGGAGATCTTGGAGCCGTTCTTAAGTGTTAAGGACTAGATTTTGAGGTTTTAGTTGATGTCGTAGTGGACAAGTTAGATCTAAGTAGCCAAATCTGTTTCGTTACATTTTTTTACAAACATTTACGGTGCGAAGAACCAAAACCAAAAACCCATCGAATTTATTTTGAAAATACCAAAATATACTGGCGGATAGCCAAACTGGCCAGAGCCAGAGCAATCCCAAATGAGTGCTGCTCTGGCCAGTTTACCAACTTCTGGAGCATGGTTTAAATATTCATCTCATTTAGGATAATATGTTCATCCTGGTGATGATATTCCTATTCCTAGAGGTTGCATTTATATACTTGGCCCTGCCAAGTGGTTAATACCAAAAACCCATCGAAGTATTGAATGTACTCGTATTTTGGAAATTAAAAAAAATACTGGCGATTAGCCAAACTGGCCAGAGCCAGAGCAACCCCGAATGATTGTTCTGGCTCTGACCAGTTTACCAAGTTCTGCTGGACGGTTTAAATAGTCATCTCATTCAGGATATCTTCATCCTGGTGATGATGCGTCAGGTGGTACACTTTGTGTTGCCATCTGACGTTATGCTGAGCTGAAGCCCTTTTGGCATTATAATCATTATTTTCTGTTTTTATAGTTATAACGTGTATTTTTCTGCTGTAATGCCAATAAACGCATTTTCCTTTCTCTCTTTAGTTGATAGATAAATGAAATCTGTATATATCTTGCAGTCTCCTCATAGTCATCGGTTCAGATGGCTGGTCAGACAATAGGATACGGAAGTTTCCACCGAACTTCCTGTTTGGTGCTGCCACTTCTGCGTACCAGGTGGAAGGGGGCTGGGATGCTGATGGTAAGGGTTAATTTTTCAAGGCGATTGGAAAAAAATGCCTCAGGCATTAAGTCCGCCTAAAATAAGCGGACTTAATGCCTGAGGTATTTTCTACCAATAACCTAGTTTTACTTACCTTGTGTAAAATCTGTAAAAACAGATTTTATTTAAGAGCGTTTTTTCTAAAAGTTAGCAACGTCACAAATAGCTGTCAAATATTTACCTGTTTGATTTGGAATTAAGAAATATCGCTAACTAGAGAACTATGTAGAATATTAATGATAAATTGCAATTATAACACTGAATTTGCTGTTGTAACCGTTTTAAGTGTAAAAAAGGCATTGGAAATATTCCAAAAGTACCTACCTAAGTAGGTTCTTAGGGTAGGGTCTAGGTAGGGAGGTACTCTAAGAGAAGAAGAGAAGGCAGGGGTCCAGGCCGACATACCTATTCTATGTCAATGAATGTAGTCACTTTATGATGATGGGCAGCTAGGACAAGATGATGATGAGGAGTTACTTTTTATGCTGCATCATCATATCATTCGAAATCGTTTACTGCTAAATCATCGTTGACGTAATGTCAACAAATGATTATACGTTTAAATAATTGTATCTTGTAACGTAATACGTAATTATTATCAAAGAATACAGCATTACGAAAATTTTGTTTATTTTTAACATTACCTACTACCAGAGATTTATCAGTTTCATCGCTAACTTTTTTAAAATTATGAATAAAATATTTGTTCAAAGTCAAAGTCAAAGTCAAAGTCAAATCATTTATTTCAAATAGGCCCTTGAAGGCACTTTTGAACGTCAAAATTTACAAAATAAAGTATTGATTCTACCGCCCCTTCCAAAAGGGGTTAGTATATAGGTATGCAATGAACAAGGAACAAGGGCGGAACAAGGGCTCCAAGGTTTTTGCAAGAGATCTGTCTATTGGGCAGAGTCAGCTTACGAAACTGAAGACCGATGATGGCAGAATCGTATCCGCCAAACCTGAGCTGTTGAGGGAGATCGAGAGGTTCTATGGACAGTTATACACGTCAACCAGTAACCCCGTTACGAATCTGGCAAACGACCCAAGAGCTAGATTAACCCGACATTATACCGAAGATATCCCGGACGTCAGCATGTACGAGATTAGGATGGCTCTAAAGCAGCTTAAAAACAACAAGGCGCGGCGGTGATGACGGAATTACGGCCGAACTCCTAAAGGCCGGTGGGAAACCCGTTCTTAAGGCCCTTCAGAAGCTATTTGATTCCGTCATACTCGAGGGTAAAACGCCACAGGCATGGAACAGAGGTATGGTGGTACTTTTCTTTAAAAAGGGCGACAATGCCCTGCTTAAGAACTACAGGCCCATCACACTTCTGACCCATATCTACAAGCTGTTTTCAAGAGTCATCACGAACCGTCTCGCGCGCAGGTTTGACGACTTCCAGCCTCCCGAACAAGCCGGATTCCGTAAAGGCTTTAGCACCGTGGACCACATACATACGCTGCGGCAGGTAATACAGAAGACCGAAGAGTATAATCTGCCTCTCTGCTTAGCGTTTGTGGATTACGAGAAAGCCTTCGATTCGATCGAGACATGGGCTGTACTGCAGTCTCTTCAACGGTGCCAGATCGACTATCGGTACATCGAGGTGTTGAAGTGTCTATACCAAAACGCCACTATGTCAGTCCGCCTCCACGACCAGACCTCGAAACCTATCCTTCTGCAGCGAGGTGTGAGACAAGGAGACGTTATCTCTCCGAAACTGTTCACCGCTGCACTGGAGGATGTCTTCAAGGTTCTGGACTGGAAAGGGCTAGGCATCAACATCAATGGCGAGTATGTCACTGACCTTCGGTTTGCCGACGACATAGTCATCATGGCTGAGACCATGGAGGACCTCAGTATAATGCTCGATGACCTCAGTAGAGCCTCCGAAAGAGTGGGTCTTAAAATGAACATGGACAAGACAAAGGTTATGTCAAACGCCCATGTACCACCCACTCTCATAAAGATCGGAGACGCTACGCTCGAAGTTGTAGACGAGTATGTTTACCTAGGACAAACTGTCCAGCTAGGTAGGTCCAATTTCGAGAAAGAGGTCAATCGTCGAATCCGACTCGGCTGGGCAGCGTTCCGGAAGCTACGCAATATCTTTTCGTCCCACATACCACAGTGTTTCAAGACGAAAGTCTTTGACCAGTGCGTGTTGCCAGTGATGACTTATGGCACTAAAACGTGGTCGCTCACAATGGGCCTTATTAGAAGGCTAAAAGTCACCCAAAGAGCAATGGAGAGGGCTATGCTTGGAGTTTCCCTACGTGATCGAATCAGAAATGAAGAGATCCGCAGGAGAACCAAGGTAACCGACATAGCCCGAAGAATTGCCAAACTTAAGTGGCAATGGGCAGGACACATTGCCCGCAGAACAGATGGCCGATGGGGCCGAAAGGTTCTGGAGTGGCGACCGCGTACCGGAAGACGTAGCGTTGGAAGGCCTCCCACAAGATGGACCGATGACCTTGTAAAGGCCGCAGGAATCCGCTGGATGCGGGAAGCACAGAATCGGTCGAAGTGGCGGTGCTTGGCGTCCAGCAGTGGACGTCTTTCGGCTGATATGATGATGATGATGATGCAATGAAAAAGGTGACCTCAAAAATATTGGTCGCAACATATTTCTGTACATAAAAGATGAGCCATTTCATATTCATTACTTTTTTTGAAGGATAGAATCAGAAATTAAATTATCCGGAAAAGAAGCGGAGTCACCGACATAGCTTGCAGAGTAAGCAAACTGAAGTGGCTGTCGGCTGGCCATGTTTGTTGAAAGACCGATGGTCGGTAGAGCAGACAAGTCCTAGAGTGGAGACCGCGTATCGGCAAGCGTAGCGTGGGACGCCCCCGGCTACATGGACCGATGACCTTAAAGAGCCTGGGACAGACTGGATGCGCAAGGCGGAGGACAGGGTGTTGTGGTGCAGCCTGGGAGAGGTCTATGTCCAGCAGTGGACTGTGATAGGCTGAGTTGATTAAACCTTCAGGCTGTAGTTTATGATAATAAAATACAACAGACGACGTATATTTAGTAACCTAATCCGCTTAACTGTTCTTAAAGAGTCATAAAGAACCCTGTAAGAAATCGACACGTGTTTCACCTCTCAGGGAGGGATCCTCAGGATGACGATTGACTTGTTGCGAACCCGGACACGACGTGTTGCCACGACAAGCGCCGAACGTAAAGTCATCTACCAAAGGCTAGGTTAACGCAAAGGCTTGTCGTGGCAACACGTCGTGTCGATTTCTTACTGGGTTCTTTATGACTCTTTAAGAACAGTTAAGCGGATTAGGTTACTAAATATATGTCGTCTATTGGTATTAATAATGGATTTCCGCAAAGTCAGGACTGAGTCAATTAACTAGTTTATGATAATATTTATTGTAAATATTGTAGTTACCTCGTAGTTCATTAGCACAGGTTAGCAGTAGTAGAGTAGTCGACGGTCACCGAACCTTACAACCAAATAGAGTCTTTTTTCATACCTGTAAGCCACTGTTTTGTATACACTGAACAGTGTATTATCTAGTATTAGTTCAAAGAGGAAACAATGAGGAAGATTTCAGAAGTGCATTCCGAAAGTGGGCAACGTCTTAAGAGCGTGCATCCTAAAAGTTGGCAACGTGGCATAGCTGTCAAATATGTATTTACCTGTTTCGATTAATTTGGAAATAATTCTGTATTGAAATATGAAATGTGGCTAACTAACTACCTAGAATAGTAATAATTAATTGCATTGAATTTGAGGTTGTATTCGTTTTAGGTGAAAAAAAAGACATTTGGAAAGTTTCCAAATACTTTTTTCACATCTAAAACTAACTATTCGGTGTTATGATATTAATTATTGCATTTCATAATCAATATTCAGTTATTGTTACAGTACTTAAGATATGTTGTATACAGAAGCTGTTGGAGTACCATAAATAAATAAATAAATAAATAAATATTCTAGTTCACTAGTTAGCCACATTTTTTATTTCCATACAGAAAATTATCAAATTAATCAAAACAGCGAAATATTTGACATCTATTTGCGACGTTGCCAACTTTCAGAATAAATCCTCTTAAATATATGTCAAATATTTCGCGGTATTGATGAATAAATTTGGCAATTTTACTGTATATAAATATGGAATATTAATACTAATTAGTGAACTAAAACTAACCATAAAGTTAAAATATCCCTGAATAAGGACCTAATTACTTCAGCGCATCTTATCAATATTTTTATGCGATACGTAAATCCCTTCTAAATAGATAGTAACGCCTCATTTTTACATGCTTATGATAATGATAACACACACTTTTTTATACTATTTTAATAAATCTATGTATTAATCTGTATAATAAATATAAAAAGTTACTTTGTATTGCAATGATATCATCAATTTTATCTTTGGAGAAATACCTGACTAGTATTATTAATTTATTATTGTATGTTCAATGTCAATGCCGTCCATTCATTTAACCAGATTTTCCAGTTACTATGTATTTACCTATTTACCTCATCTTCTACTATAATGACTATACAATACATATCTACTACATAATTAAACAGGGTGACTTGTAATTTGACGTATTCTTTCGAAAACGTGAAAATGTGACCCATTTGCAACTTTGGCACCCCATAAAGCTTACGCAAAAATTCATGGGATTCGACAAAGCCAATTTTTTTTATGTATTTTTGAAAAAAATCACAGAATTCGTCACTAAATATCAGTTTTCTCTAAACTCTTAAGGGCCTTCATTGGGTACTTAATGCTTTAGCAAACCTTTCGATGTAACAAGTAATCCACGTACATGAACTTTGACACAATTTATCTCAAAATTTTGCTACGGCATTAACCGTACAAATTACGGGGCAGACATCTTCATTTAATCAGATATCTACTGACGTACAAAAGTTAAAAAATACGTTAATGCTCGAATATGCAAATTGTAGAAAAAAATAATGTGATTATCAAATTAATTAACAGGTTTATGCCATCCTAATACTTTTTAACCTCCCAGCAATTCGTCACAGGTTAGGCACCCAAACAGAACCAACCTACAACCAATTATTTTTCCTGGTTTTTTTTTTTTCTAGGCAAAGGGGAGAGCATCTGGGACAGGTTCGTCCATAAGAAGCCACAAGTGGTAGCTGATGGTACGAACGGTGACGTGGCGAGTGACTCCTACCACTATTGGCAGAGAGATGTGCAGATGTTAAGGGAGCTCGGCGTTGACTTCTACAGGTTCTCCATATCATGGCCTAGGGTACTGCCTACTGGTAAGAAAATGAAAGAAAGCTTTACATAACATAACGTCATACGCCTGTAACATATATGTGCAGTGTTGCCAGTAGCACACCTCCGCCGCGAAACCATAGCAGCAAAACCGCAGTAGTTTAATTCAACTGGCTCGCATCATGTTCCGCTATACTCGCATCCGATTCAAGTAGCGGAACATGAAGCGTAATAGGGGGCCAACCGGCCAACTTATCCCCATCAACCAGGCACAAATCCAGACTCAGGGCGGCTACTGGGAAATGACTATTGATTTTATTTGTCAAAATGTATTAGGTATCTACCGTCAACGACATATCATCGGTGGAAACAATTAAATAATGGCATCTACAACGCCTTTTGTGAACTACCTATCACTGAAGACAAGCAAAATTATGCATCGCGGAAGCAGAGCTTACCGCGCGACGAGTATATACAGGGTGTCAGGGACATCGACATGAAAACTGTTACCATGGATTCAGTACATGATTCTTAACCCCCTGCGTTGAAATTTTTCAACACCAGGGGGTTCAGAATCATGTACTGAATCCATGGTAACCGGCTTCGCGTCGATGTCCCTGCCACCTTGTAGATAGCATTCCGTTTCGAAATATCGATTCAGAATTTCGAAGGCTTAGAATGAACGAATGAAATATTTATTTGCAAGAATATAGGTATTACAAGTTCTTAAAATCTATGGGTTCCACTATATTCGGCATTTTAGCCGTGAAAATATTCAGATTTTACAAATCTTGGTTATACTTATAGCATGCAGTACCTACACATTTAGTAATTGGCAATAACATAAACTACTAATAATAATTACATAATTTAAATTTAGATTACAATGCAATTAATGAAACTAAAATTAAATACAGTTCTATTCATTTAAAATAACAATTAATATTAAAAATAGCATTCAATAACATGTCCATAAAATTAAAAATTAAATTAAAAATTGCCAGAATAATGAAAAAGTTCAATATTATTATGTAATGTCAATATGTAGATGTCATAATAATTATAATAAATAAGTTTTACTTTTACACTCAAAATATTCATTGATGGAATAAAAACACACAACCAGTTATATAGCTTTCTATCTGTAGCATTTCTAAATTCTCCGGGTAAGTGGTTATATATTTTCACCGTCATGGTATAACAATTTTTGTTGCATATTTTGAGTCTATTGCGCGGGACTACTAGTGGCTTTTGATTTGTTTTTCTCTTTGACATAACCTTCTCATCTTTTTCAAAAAGCGAGTAGTTGGTTCTTACAAATTTGCAGACTTCAAATACATATAATGACGGAAGGGTAAGCAACTTTTGCTTAATAAATACAGGTTTACAAGAGTCTGTCCATTTAAGATTGAAAATTGATCTTACACACTTTTTTTGGGCTATGAAAGCCCTCTGGGCATCTGTTGAATTTCCCCATACAGTTATTCCATACCTTAAAACAGAACAAACATGGCTATGGTATACTAATACGGCTGTTTGAATGTCTGTTAAATTTTTGATCCTCCTAAGTGCAAATACAAATTTGTTTATTTTCTTACATACATTATCTACTTGAGCTTTCCAATTGCAATTTCTGTCCATAACTACTCCATAATTGTATATTATTAACTTCTTCTATGTCATTCAGAAATCAGAATCATGTACTGAATCCATGGAAACCGGCTTCGCGTCGATGTCCCTGCCACCCTGTATATGTGGCCGGCCTAACATGGTAATTTTAAACTTAACGACGTATTTTTGTTTATTATTTTGAGAAGTGAAACCCGGAAGAATACGCACACGATAAATAATTAATCAGACAGAATTTTTCGCTCGCCTCTAATCTTGGTCCCGACCTTGACGTGTGGTTATCAGCTGATAACCCACAAGTAATGATTCTGATACAAATATAGATATGTAGCAGAATCACTAATATCATTCATTCAAAAATTATGCTTACGATATTATTGATATTATATTCCGTCAACAAATAAGTAATTTCGTAATAATACAACTCATGATTAACGCGGTAATCGCAAAATTTTATTTTGAGCTATATTAGGCTCACGTATTCAATTTATTCTTCCATAATCTTTAACTCTTGTTTACCTATGCCCATATATATATTTTCAATATTATATATACCTATATATATAATATATAACCACATTAAATTTTTTATTTAAAAAAAGCTGAGTTTGTTTGGGTCTTTTTTCCCCGAGTAGTCAGATAGGAAACGCCGAACTCACCATAAATAATTAAAAGTCGTCTAAAAGTGATTCCAATATCCTATTTACAGAAAAAACAATTTCATTTCATTTCATTTCTATGGAACAGCCTGTCGCAAAAAGACAAGAACAACAGTACAGGATATTAATTAATGAAAACTTAACTAACAACTAACAATTTACCATACATATTTCTCTACAAAAAAAAACCACCCAAAAAATATATTAAGTTTTTTTAATACAACACCAACAACAACCAACAACTCACAATGAACAACCAACAACTTCGTTAATATACAGTATGTTCTTCTTCGTTTCGTGTGGTTAGTGACTATCCTGGTGTCAGTTTTAAAGCCGCCCATGGGCCTCTGAGTTGTCTTCATATGCCGTTCAGAAATATCTCTCAGGCATGCCTGTTTCCTCACGATGTTTTCCTTCACCGTTATTGAAGCAAGTGATAATTATACAATACGCACATGAATCCGAAAGTCAGAGGTGCCTTTGGGTTCCAAATCGAAAACTATGACTTAGCAGTCTGACGGTCACATCACAAGACTATCACAGTATGTTGTGTGTCACACAGTGTCACTTTTATCCCTTAAAACAAAGAAACATTCAATACTCTTTGCAGGTTTCGAAAACAAGATCAACGAAGCAGGATTCAAATACTACGACGACTTAATAGACGAACTCCTGAAATACAACATCCAGCCAATGGTGACCCTGTACCACTTCGACCTTCCCCAGGAGTTACAAGACCTGGGAGGATGGACCAACCCTCTCTCCGTCACCTGGTTCGAAGACTACGCGAGGGTTGTGTTCAAAAGATACGCGGCGAAAGTGAAGTTCTGGATAACCATGAACCAGCCTAACACGATCTGTATGGACGGATATGCCAGTGAAGCCATGGCTCCTGCGCTGAATTTGAAGGTTGGAGGTGACTATGAGTGCGTGAAGAATGTTCTGCTGGCCCATGCAAAGGCTTATCGGCTGTATGAAAAGGAATTTAAGAAAGAACATCAAGGTAAGGAAGATGATGATAGTTATTTTCAGGTTTTTTTTTAAACCTAGGAATTTTCGAACTATAATAAATGTATTGATGGATATCCTGTCCAACATCATTATCTCATCATTTGTATGCCCTTATTTGCGTCGGCTGTTTTTTCTTCCATTCTTAGTCGACATCTCGGTTGTCACCCTCTTTCTGGGCATATCATCTGTCACACAGTCCACCCATCGTTTCTTTGGTATTCCCCTACTCTTATTGCATCTTCCTCGTTCCTCCGCATCACATGCCTATACCATGACAATCGATTTCCACACAACTTTTCAATCACCGGTGCCACTTTTATAATTTATAATGGCCTTCCATCATTGATAATTACTAAAGTAAAGTAGTAAAGCGAACGAGGTCCAGGGCTCGATGTACACATACACAGTGTTGTAAAGTTTTTTTCGGAAACGTTTTAGCAGTACCGTTGTTATTTGAAACATAAATGTATTTACTGTTTTAAAAAAACCTTTTCGCGGAGCCTACCCTAACCAACAAAGTACAACAAAAATATAGCCGAGTATTGGCCGAGTATCATTAATTTGTTAGTAAACTGAAAATCAATAGTCATCAATATTCTCCTGCCGTTATCCAAATATAATGTATTAGTTGTCGGCGCAATGTCTTGTTCTTCCACGCTTCTCTATTAGTCGTCGTCTCGGTAGTGACCCCAGTTGACGAACAGAGGTAAATAAATATTATTATTGCAACAAAATGAACAACTGTTCAAACATTACGTTTCAGGCAACGTTGGTATTGCTGTAGCAGTCAACTGGTTTGATCCGTTGAGCAACACCACAGAGAATGTGGAGGCTACTGAGAGAGCTAGAGCGTTTGAGGTGAGTAAAGAATAGGTCATAAGTAACTAAAACGACCCCATAACCTATCTATCACCAATTTTGGCATACTGGAGATAGAAAAACCTATCTATGGTATTAACGTCCCAATAATCTGTCAGAGACTAGGAATCTTATGGAATGTGACACAATGACAGATAGAATTATACTGTGTACCATCAATAGCGATCTGTCTTTTACTGACTATAGGTTATTGGGTACGGCCGTAAGACAAAAATGTAAGGTAAATGAATCAGAACTGCAATGCAGACGTTCATGCTCGGGGTCACCAGTAAGTACAAAAGTATGAGGAACCGGGTGTACAGTTCACATATCCTCCATAGAAAAGGGAGGATCCTCCGACCAGATGGGTGCTGTGTCTGGTGGGCTACTGCCTGACGATTGTTATTGAGTCGTTGTATATATGCTAGTCGCGCGGTAAACTTTGCTTTCGCGATGCAGGATTTTGTTTGACGTCAGTGTGCTGCGTAGTTCGCATGTGGCGATGTAAATGCCGCCACTAATACTAAGTATGATTAAAAGCCAGTCTAGATTCAGAAGGCATGAACTAAAGGCTGATAATATCTAGCTCCGTAAAATTTGCTTTCAGTTCAACAAAAAAATTCGACAAATTAACAGTCTTCCACTATACTAAAAAAAAAAACGAAATATTTTGCAGTTCGGCATCTACTTGAACCCGATATGGTCGAAAGAGGGAGACTTCCCAGCCCTCATCAAGAGTATAGTGGACAAGAAGAGCAAGGAGCAAGGATTTAAAACTTCGAGACTACCCAAACTTTCTGCTAAAGAAATAAAACTTCTTAAAGGTAAGGAAAAAAGAAGAATAATTAAATTGATAAGCTCTATCAGTGGAGATTTTCATTATTCATTTATTTATTCAAGTAACAAGACTCATACAAAAATATTTAATACTTAAACACAACAGACATTAACATAACATAAAATTACAATACAAAACAAAAACTAAAACCACCGCACTATGAACACTTACACATTATTCACGCCGGTAGCACACCTCTGCCGTGAAACCATAGCAGTTTGTTAGCTCAAGTCTCAATATCGTAAATAACGCAATGAATGTTGTTGAACTGTCAAAATGAAAGCCATTGCTACTGTTACTGTGTTACACAATTACCCCGCAGGTTATAAAAGGAAAGTGAATAAGTAGACTTGATTCGATTGACGTTTAGGTACTTAGAGATGATTGGAGTTGGAGTTCCAACCAGTAGGCATTCATGAGTCTTTCATATTGCTATGAATTTGTGTCTCTAAATTTCCAGGGTCTGCAGACTTCCTAGGAATGAACCACTACACCACGTTCTTGGTGCAGCCCAGTAACACGAAGTACGAGTCTCCTTCGTTTGAAGACGATCGTGACGCAGAGTACACGCAAGGTCCTGAATGGAAACCTGCCAAGTCTCCGTGGTTGAAGGTACAAAAAGTCTTACATAACAATCATCATCCCTGTATTTCCCAATTGGTTGGCAGAGTATATTGTACACCCACATTTCACTAGCTATCACGTACCATCATCATCATTTCAATCAAAAGACGTCCACTGCTGGACACAGGGTTCCCCCAAGCACCGCCACTTCGACCGGTTCTGTGCTTCCCACATCCAGCGGATTCCTGCGGCCTTCACAAGGTCATCGGTCCACCTTGTGGGGGGTCTTCCAACGCTACGTCTTCCGGTACGCAGACAGCACTCCAGAAATTTTTAGACTTCACCAGTGATACCTTTTTTTTTCAGAGCGCCCCCTACGGCCTCTACAAAGCCTGCATCCACTTGAACCTGAACTACAACTACCTCCCCATCATCATCACGGAACACGGCTGGTCTTCAGACACTGGGCTGCGAGACCAGTCGAGGGTTGACAACTTGCGGGCGTACCTGGGTGCCTTGCTCCTGGCCATGGAAGATGGGACGGAGGTCAAGGGGTATACCGTGTGGAGTCTTATGGATAATGCGGAGTGGACTGCTGGGACCAGGTTGGTAGAGAGTGGAAGACTTTTTAATGTATGCTTTGTTATTAAGTCTTGATGGATAGAGTAGTGGCTCCATGTAAGAAAATTTTAATACCAAAAATCCACGACTTAAAAAAAATCTTCTCTTTCCAGCGAACGATTCGGTCTCTACGAGGTAGATTTCGAGTCAGAATCGAAGAAGAGAACAGCTCGTCTCTCTGCCCTGGTGTACAAGCATATCATAGAGAGCAGGGTGGTGGAAGACAACTGGAGCCCCAGCAGCTTGAAGATAGAGATCACTAAGAATGATAAGAAGAATAACTATAAGGCTGAGCTGTGAAATTAGTAATGAAAGTATCTAACAATTCGCCAAAACATTTTTAAATAGGTAACTACAAAACGATGGTCAAGTATTTTAATCTTTTAGATTGAAATTAAGATAGGAATGTTTGAGGATCACTTCAGAAAATGCAAGGAATGGGAATGAAACTTTAATGTGTAGACTAGCTAGTAGGTAACTAGCTAGTCGATCAGTTCGGTTTATTTTTTTCTAGTTTCCAAGTCTATCCTAGGGTGATTAGGATGGGCAAGAATGTATTATGTGATTTTGTAGTTTTTATAAAATGTACTTAAATAAATACTTAATTAATTAACTTCAAACATTTTCTTATTTTTGTTTGATTCATTACGAATAATATTTTTTATGAATAATAATAATGTACTTAGTTGCCTCATTTCATTAAAAACATCTAACTTGCCTCTGCGAGTTGGCTTCGGCCCCTCGTATGCCTTCCAAAGGTCCGGGACCCCAGGGTCCCGAGAATAGTTAAAAGCTAAAAAAATGTACTTAGTTGTGTAAATGTAGCTGCAGTGGTGGCACAGTCGTAACGGGTCGACTTACGAGTTGTAGGTCGTGGGTTCGAACCCAAGCAGGCGCTTTACTTTGTGTAAATAACTTCATCACCACTGCTCTCAAAACGGTGAAGGAAAACATCGTGAGGAAACCGGCATGTCTTAGAACCAAAAATTCTAAAACATGTGACATCTACCAACCCGCACTGGACCCGCGTGGTAGATTACACTCTCTCTCACTCCCTCTCACAGAGAGGAGGCCTGTGTCCCAGCAGTGGGAACAGGGCTGATTATGTAGTTGTGTAAAATAAGTTTAATTTCACGGCATCTAGCGGAAACTATGTGAACTACTTGTTTGTCACGTTAAAACGAAGAACTACAGGTTATTCAGTGGAGTAAATAGTTTAATAAAGCTACAACAGATGGCTCTGAGTATAATAATTAGATACTATTCATACAAGATGGCGCTACTTGTATGAATTTGCCTACAGGAAATAGCCTTTTTTTATTTTCGCATTTGTTTAGATGTAACATAAATTATGGTTTCGAGATAATATGGGCAACACGTGTCTTGTTTTCGGTGTTGAACTTTTTTTTTTTTTCTAAAAGTGAGAAGTAAAAGAAGAATACCTTACTTACACTATTTTTTTTAGGCAGTGTATCGTGGCACTCTATCCGTATCGGATAAAGTGCCACTACAGGCACCCTAGTAACACCGCCTCGGCCCGGCCAAAGTGCCGCAAGCATTGGATTGTCATTGTCACTGTCACTAAGTCACGTCACTTGGTATTTTGTTTGATTGTCGAAGTTAAATCGCAGTAAAACACCACATTCCCAAAACATTACATTCTCTTGTGCCTAAACGGACCCTGGCACTTCGCCGGCCGCTACCGCGGCACCGCTCGCTACGCTCGCTCGGCTCGTGCGTTGTGTGGTCACAGTTCTAACCTAACCTAACCTAAATAACAAGTGACAGTGACAATGCAACGCTCACGGCACCCTAGCCGGGCCGAGGCAGTGACACTAGAGTGCCACAAGAAACTCGCGGCACTCTATACACTTCGTTTTTTTTACCGTAGATACCTACCTACTGTCAGATAATAAATGATGCATTTAGCAATTCGATTTCATGGCTTTCAGATAAAAATAAAAAAACTTCATCAAACCCCTCACCATCCTCTTACATACCATAACAAATCAAAACGACCAGATTTTTAAATAAATACAATACAGTACTTACTTACGTACAGAATAAATAGGTAGCCGCCACGAATCAGGAAGCATTTAGGGGTTAACTTTATCAAAGAAAACTTATTTTGAGCTTTAAATAGTTAATCATAAAGTTTGTTTTGGCTTGTCTCTGCCTTCGAATATAATGTTTGCTACCCGCAGCGAGTGTTTGCAATAGTTTTTTTTAACCCATTGTAGCGATTTTTTATTTTTATTGTTAGTAAACTAAATACCGTATGTAATATGTGTTCAAATTGGATCGAGGGCCTGTCGTGTATAATCTTTTGTTTGCATTGTTCAAATATTTAGTTTTTTTGTTGTAGTTATTTTTATTTTTGTTCAATACGATTAGTCTGTTGAGAGATAGAGAAAAATGAAAGTAATGCCGCTTCCATTTTTTTATTGTTTTTTTTTTTGGGTATTTTAATGGCTACCTCATAAGTAGATAAGTGGTATCTATGAGTAAAGAACCATCATGACGTATAATAAATTAACTGTAATTTTTCAAAAAATGCAAAAAATGTGCAAGTTTGAAAGGACCTCTACGTTTCGTAGCCGCGTAGGCCTACGCTCGTAGCACTATCTACGCCGCGAATACAGATTGGAATGGTTTCTCTTTAGATTGATTTATTTATTTAATACTTTATTGTACACCAGAAAATACATAGCACAAAATAAATTTAACACTACAAAACATACAATGTGTGGCCTTACAGCTTTCTGCGATCTCTTCGTAATTAAAAATCATCTCGTGTCTTCGGGGTACCCTCTGTATAATTATAATCATGTTCTTTCATAAAAAAAAAAAACTAAAACAAAAACTAAATGCGTTTAACGCTAAACCTATTTTATTATTATGTCTCTGTTATTTTGAAACGACATTATAGATAGAAACAGACCAATATTTCGCTCTGTTTCTATAAGTCGTTTGAAGGTTCGCAAAAAACGGTTTTCCTTCTCGTTCAGGTTTTCAGCTTGTTCAATCTCCGTCTAGCTACCACCATCTTATCTAAGTCTGTCGCCATAACAACAATGTTAACAGCATTGTTGTCTTTCGCAAGTTAGAGGTAAGATAAACAGTTCCTTTGTGGCTGAGGATTCCGGGTGAAGCTTTCTTCCACCTTCGGCCTGATCATCACTTACCATCAGGTGAGATGAAGACCAAGAGCTTCCCCGTTGTGGTAGAAAAAAAGCGATTTGTGGTGCCATCAACCCTCAATCAATCTGCCTAGCCTTTTCCCAACTATCTTGGGGCCGGCTTCCAGTCTAACTGGATGCAGCTGAATGCCACTATTTTACATGGAACGACTGCCTATCTGACCTCCATACGATACCGCTTGGTAAGACTGGTTGTCAGACTTTCGGGTTTCTGACGACCCGTAACGACTGTTAAAGATCCACGAATGACAGCCGGGACCAACGGCTTAACGTGCTTTCCGAGCACGGAGGAGTCTCGGTATGTACCTAAAGATGGTTACCCATTCACGGACCAACCCCGGCAAGATGAATCGACCCGTGCGGCTGTTATTACTTAGCCACAAACTCCTCCAAGCTGGTGCAAGTGAGCCTAAAACAGTCAAAATATTGAGCGGAGATGATTTTCTTAGAAAGCCTTCGCATTTTCATCACACTTCTCGCATATACCTCATGAATAAAAGGTAGATATCTACCTACATACACCTATAGGTGTAGTAGGTATAGATCATACAGGGGGAACCTTTTATTATATTTGTAGGATTGCGTCAAAAATGTATGGGATGATGCGATGCCGTGCGTAACATACATATTTATATGATAATGGAGAGCGGTGAGTATGGAGAGAGATTTTGATAATACAAATATTGGGAACCTTCCTGTGTCATGATATCACGTGAAAGTAATAGCTAGATGTTACTATCTGAAACCAAAAAACTTTTTAATTACAAGTGAAAAAAAACATTTTTTTTCTTTTCAAATTGTAATTAAAAGGATGGTGCCTACAGATTTTCTTGATTTTAGACGGTATGTGTGATCAAACAAAAACATTGCATTTTGGCCTGAACTGATCTTGACCTTGCTGCAAATTAGAATTTAGCGTTCAGGCTCAGAATGTCCCTTTCCCAAAATGTCCCTTGGTTTCAAAATGTCCCTTTCCCAGAATGTCCCTTTCTCAAAACGTCCCTTTCCCAAAATGTCCCTTTCCGAATTAAAAAACAAGGATTCGTCTAAATAAGGATAAAACAATTAATATTAGGAACCAACTTGTGTCTTCTTTTTGTTAGTAATAGATATCGGGCGTGGTTAAATAATAACAGACGCACAGGTCGATCTTCAAGGATAATCAACGCTTGCCGAGGTCAGTCCATGGATGGATGTCCGAGACTCGTCCGTGCCTCGGAAAGCACGGGTTCCGGCTGTCGCGTGTACAACTTTGACAGTCGTTACGGGTAGTCAGAAACCCGCAATCCGGTATCATGTTACCCAGTAACTGGGTTGTGGAGGTCCGACAGGCAGTCGCTCCATGTAAAATACTGGTATTAAGCTGCATCCAGTTAAACTGGAAGACGACCTGAACATAGTTGGGAAAAGGCTACGCAGGTGATGAATGGGTCCAAGCTGTATTGTTGACTTGCTGCATGTATTCCCATTTATAGCCTATGCGACATTTTAACTTCATTTCATTCATTGCAGTCCTCCATGTTACCGTCACCGGTTATCATCCACGGGCAGCTTGCTTCTTTCCCATCCAAAAACATAGAAAAAGCCGGCTCCATCCTCCATGCGCGTCCATCCATCGCGTATGATACAATGATATACTCGCGCCGCCCTCAAACCCTCTAAACTTCAACCATAAGAAATCCGGTGAGTAGCACTCCTTATTATATTACAGTATTATACCGCCGTCCTTTTGTTTGTGCTGATATTTTTGACGGAATTAGCCGTAAATATGGGGAGAGTGTAATATGTAATGGTTTCTATAGAAGACTAACCATGGAGATTTGCAACGCCCCTAAAACAGGAACCCAGGTTGTGTTATATGCGGTATTTATTTTTTAAATATCGCAGCATATGCTGAGATAGTGGCCTTTTTGGCCTCGCACAGGTCGTTAATAGTTTTTAATTTTTCTTTATTTTTGGTTATACGAACTATTTTTATTGTTAGTTTTAGATGCTCCTTTTAGTTTTTTATTACTGTTTGTATTTCCTGTGCGTGTCCCAAATAAAATATTTTTCTTTCTTTCTTTCTTTCTATAAGCACGAATAAAATGAATTGTTGAAAGGCCATTTTGGGATTCCATGCCCCAAAAATTTATAAAGGATTTTTTTTTCCATTATCATATTCTTTATTTAGAGAGGAGCTCGTGGCTAAGCAATAACCAGCCGCACGGGTCAATCCATCAGGTTAAGCTACGCTTGGCGGGGTTGGTCAGTGGATGGGTGACCATCTTCACATACCGAGACTCTTCCGTACCTCGGAAAGCACGTTAATCCACTCACCTCCGGGCTATACCACTAGTTTTAACACAACAGACAAATCTAATTTTGTAATAACACATTATTGCTTGATACCGTATGAAAATGTACGCTTTGATCATATTCCTTTCTCAGTTCAATTTATTATTTCGTTGCCTTTTACCTACAAGTAATTGATTTGAGGGTAGATCGTACAGTGCAGCAGGATTCTACGACTTATTGAATAGCTTCAAAGCAAACGTGGCGCCAAATCTGAAACAATTTTTTGGATTATATTTAACTGATCCTCTTAAAAACTTATTAACCTTCTAATAATGTTGTCTTTTTTAAATTAATGAACCTCTAAAATGTTTTTGTTGTGCACAATAGACATACCTAGCACAACATACTCGTAATATTTAAAAGCATAATTAAATAATGAAAAACTACTTAGCATAATCAGCTTATAATGTTCCCTCTACTGGGACACAGGACTCCTCTCGGTGCCACGCGGGCCCGATGCATGTTGGTAGACATAACATCTTCGATTTTTTTTAGTTCTAAGACATGCCGGTTTCCTCACGACATTTTCCTTCACCGTTTAGAGAGCAGTGGTGATGAAATAATTTACACAAAGTAAAGTGCCTGCCTGGGTTCGCATCACTGCTCTCAAAATTACCTAATATGAATGTTAAAAATTATGATTGTGCTATCGGTAGGTCCACCTCTGCTGGTCCCGTCGGGAAGGACAGGCGTGATGTTTCGTTACAATTGATGTGGGTACCTATTATTATACTGTCGGCTTACTCAAAGCCTTAAAGTACTTCGATATCTCAATAAATTCACAAGTACTCAACAAAAGATGTTAATTCCTTTCAACTGTGGTCACCTACATTGTGCTTAGTCGTAATAGTACACAATACATATTATAATGTGTAACGTGAATGATGTCCGTCTGTCCAGATAATCCTGAGAGGAAGATCATCTTAGTGATTGAGTTTTTTTTTGTAATGCTCTTTCAGATAAGTGCTGCGATTTTCGAGATGCAGGGGATGGAAGCTAATAAGCTATATCAATTGATTGTTAAAATGTAGTAGTGTACTGTCTGATTGTTTAATAAAATAAAGCATTACTCCTAACTATAGGTACAAAGTTTAATAGTTTACGCAGGACTAAAATATATAATGAACCAAATACGACGATTTATTTTTTCTATAAATTGCGGCTCTACCGTCTCATGTTTTATATTTTATACTATCAACATTGTTATTAGAAAGTCCGTATCTAAATCTCAAATTCACTTAGTAAACCGACCGACTTCCCTATTCATAAGAAACGCCCTTACACAAATATTTCGCCGAATTACGCAACCCGGCTATTGTGCACATCGGCCATTGTCGGTTATTTACGTTAATACCCGGTCAAGTGTGAATTTAATGCGATATTGCTACTTAGCTTTGTGAGGAGTGCTTGAGATTAGCTTGAAAGTAACCGACGCAATGTTAAGTACAATAAAAGCGTTTGAATGTATGAAGTCTTTATCATAACGATTTATTGGACCGAAGGGTTTTTTTTACTATTTATTTATACTTTTCGCACTCAAAAAAGGTACATACACGGACTTAATGCCTTGAGCATGCTCTCAACTATTGCTAACAGTCTACACACTACGGTGCTCTTAGGATCTTAATTTAGTTGCTCAATACTAATTACTAGTGACCGACTGAAGGTTCGGTTTCGGTTTCCGTTTCGGCAAGTTTCGGCAAGAAAATTTAGTTTCGGCATCAGTTTCGGTTTTCGCAGAAAATCAGCCGAACCTTCGGCCGTACCGAAACAGCGAGTCGTTTGGATGTCTTCGGGTGAGTTCGTGGATCGTGTATCACCCGCCATTATCAGCTTTTTGTTACTCACAATTTTTTTTCTAAGAAGTAGTTAACATGTTTTGATAATATCTATAATGTCTAAAATTTTGGGCTTTTCCAAAAATAAAAAAAAAATATTTTTCACGTACTTCAAATATTGTTTTTTTTTTTCATTTCACACGTGTTAACTGTATGTTTATGTGTAAAAAATAAGCCAAACATTTCAGTAAAATAAATTTTTAACATGTCTAATAAAGTTTCGGTTTCGGTTTCGGCCGAAACTGAGATAGATAGGTACCGAAGAATCGTTTTCGGTTTCGGTAGAAATTCCTGTTTCGGTCGGATACTACTAATTACTCTACATAAGTACGTATATTGTTATTGCATCCCACGATATGAACTTAGTGGGTGGGTTTTACGACTCCGTATCAAAGTTGCGACAAACAAATGCGCGACAAATGCTGGGGCGACAGTACGATAGGTCGACCATCAGCGGTGCGACAGCACATCAGCTCGACGAACGTTAGTGCGACAGATTGTGGACCTGATCATTGTGGACCTTGTCGGAAACAGCAAAATAGGAGAGAGGAAGAGCGCTTTATTTGGGATCACAGTATCATGTGTTCTTCTTCTATAAACCGCTGCATCTAGACGCTCACAAGAGTGCCTTAGGTATATCGCGAAAGTAAGCACTAAGGAATGATTTTTGAAAATTCATCCTTCGCTGAAACTTTGTCATCTTTGGTGATGGGTAAACCATTAGGCACACGGCTTGTCATTAGAAATAAATAGAAATAATTTATTAATCGCTCTCTCTCATTAGTACATACTATACAGTATTAAATTCTGTGAAATCAAAAATACTACCTCATTCAGTTGTAAAAAAATAATAAAGGAAATGTTGCAAAACTCTGGTTATGATGACTCGGAACAATTAATCTAGATACCCTGACCTGACACTTTGGAACAAATACGCACATATACACACACTCACACACACCACACCACATACTCACACACACCACACTCACTTCACTAACACACCCGATATACCAAACAACACCTGAAATCACCCTTCAAGTCTCCACTCTGGAATTCGCACCCCGAGCCCCAAGATACAGACTAACTGTCTAGTTTGGGGTTCACTGGCAAATCATATTTTGTAACATTTTATATAAGCTACTCATGTCGTCTCAACTTGGTGTTAACATGAAAACCTGCTTACTGTATTACCTGGACAATAAACTATTTATATTTCTTTCAATATTTCTAATTTAATAATAAAAAATTTAAAGATAAACAAATCAAGTATCTTGACTTGGCTCGCGAGGTTGTCGACATGTGGGATATGGACTCAGCGATCATTGTGCCGATAGTCGTATCAGCCAATGGCTTAATTGCCAAGAGCCTCGACCAACACCTGAGGAGGCTCTCGTTAGGCAGCTGGGTCAAGAGCTTGATTCAGAAAGCGGTACTCCTGGACACGGCTCGCATTGTCAGGAGGTTCCTCTCTCTGGAGCCCTGACCGCCGGTAGCTTGGACCCTGTTCCCGATACCGGTGGGCTACTATTTTTTATATTTTTAAATGTTTTTGTATTATTTTGTTTTTATAAAAATATTTAAAAATGTAAATTATATGTATATGAAATAAAGGATAAAAATTTACATTAATAACATATAACAAATAAAACTCCATCTTCTACCTGAATAATTTACACTTTAGGCCGGTAGCACACCACCCTATAAAGAGTACCCAAAGAAGACACCACCATTGTTATTTATTTGTGTAACTCGATACTAATGTTTACTGCGCCGGTGTTAAGTCGGTGACAATCGTCACAGATCGTACGAAAGATAAGCAGGATTACTTACTTTAAGAGTAAAAGTGTTTTTGAGATTTCTGAAGAGATATAGTTGGAGAGTGGCGCAAATTGCGTATGTGTTCACGGCTTTGGAAGCTTGAAAACATTTTTATTGAGTGGTTGCAGTCATGATTTCCTAATCTCATGGTAAAGTATGAGTGTTTTTGTTTTTTATATTAAGGCTCCGTGCACGAAAAACACCCTCTTTTGTCAATGGTTTACTTGATTAATCTCAAGAATAGCTGAAGACTAATGTCTGATTGCGTGATGTTAATTGTGAATTCAACATTCAAATCTTACGGTCAACTGTGGCATCTTTATTTTCCATGAGTAACTTTACCCATGAGTACTGTACTTAAATATCTCTCGATTATTAAAAATCTGTTGGCGCCATTTAATACCAAAGAGATACAAGAGTAGAAAAACCGACTGTTTGTAACAGATTTTTAGTATAATCTAGAAATATTTGTCTATTTAACTCATGGGTAAAGTTGCTCCATGGAAAGTAAAGATGGGGCAGTTGACGGTACTCATAAGGCTCGACCGAGATCTCGGTCTCGGTATTCTCGGCTACAAATCCAACCGAAAACTCGGTCTCGATTCTCGGCCATAGACGAGACTGTTGTACGGTACTAAATTACTGCATCATCAGCTAAATCATCGAACAATATCAATCAATCAATCTTCCTAGCCTTTTCCCAACTATCTTGGGGTCGGCTTCCAGTCTAAATGGATGCAGCTGAATACTAGTATTTTACATGGAGCGACTGCATATCTGACCTCCACAACCCAGTAACTGGGTAATACGATACCCCTTGGTAAGACTGGTGTCAGACTTTTGGGCTTCTGACGACTCGTAACGACTGTCAAAGATCCACAAATGACAGCCGGACCAACGGCTTAACGTGCTTTCCGAGGCACGAAGGAGTCTCAGTATGTAAAGATGGTCACCCATCCACTGACCAACCCCGGCAAGCGTAGCTTAACCTGATGGATTGATCCGTGCGGCTTGTTATTACTTAGCCACGAGCTCCTCAGCTAAATCATCGAACATAATTAAATTCCAAACGCGACATACGCATACATCCCTCTGACGCAGTTCCGCTAATTCCTTCAAGTATACCTGTCCATAGAAAGCCATGAACTAATCTGTTAAACACCATGGATTGTCACCGACTTAGCGAGGAAAAAAGTGTATTGTGTTACCTACTTGGTTATGTGAAGTTGGTGCTTGACTACCGATGTATCTATAGAGGTTACTGAATCATCATATAACTAAGACAAGAAATAAGTAAAGGGAAAACAAATCGGACTTTGAGATATTACAATTTTGGGCTTTTACGTGTAAAAATGTTGATTTAAATCAATTTACAGAAATAAAATATCAATTATTATTTATCTGTCCCAAATGTTGTGAAGGATAGAAATAGATAGGAAAAATATATAAGTATATAATTTATGTGTCCCTGGATGTAGTGATGCACTTCATAGTAGACCTATAATGTTCCTCTGCTGGGATACAGGCTTCCTCTCTTTGAGAGGTAGTGGGCCGTAATCTACCACGCGGGCCCAGTGCGGGTTGGTAGATGTCACATTTCGAATTTTTGGTTCAAGGACATGCCAGTTTCCTCACGATGTTTTCCTTCACTGTTTTTAGATCAGTGGTGATGAAATAATTTAAACAAAGTAAAGCGCCTTCTCTCGTAAAAAATAAAAACTCATAAGTCGGAGCCGTTCCCACTGGGCCGCCACTGCCCTTGCAGGTGCACTAATGAGAGGTATTTTGTAAATCAACTTCTAAGGGGATAAAAAAACATTTACATGGGAAGCCGGGCATTCTCTGTGTGAATAAAACAATACAATACAAGTATTTAGGATGGAATAGAACTCTACAAAACAAAAAATCTACTGGAATCCACTCGGACTGACTGAGCTGCCGCAGCACTGCCGCGCAATGTTCAGAATCATACTTTAAAACAGTGAACATACTGCCTAAGCCCCACGTAATAAATCACAATGATTCTACTCAGTACAGTGGCCGAACCATCTAATTTGCGCTAACAGCAATTTTCACCAGCTAATCTTCGTAAACATTGCGTACGGTGGATTGAACACCAAGTGTTGTTACTGGCCCCTGCTTCAATGACAAACTGATCAGGCGAGAGTAGGGTGAATGGACCAGTTGTCGGTTGTGTTGATTTATTATGTATTCTGCCTAAAGAACAGTTTGAAAACATATTAGAACATTAAACCTTCCTTCCTTTAAATAATGATAATTAGCAACCCTTTATAAATATCGCAATGATTTATTTTACATACCTTTACCATGTCAATACCTACATGAAATTGACAGGAGATGGACAGAAGGCAAGGTTTTATATAAGATAGTTCATTAGTTATTAAACATTATGAAGTTTTTTACAGTTTTAACAACATCTTTAAGTGTCTTTTACGCTGCATTATTTGGCATTTACCTACTTTTAGTCAGATTTTGCTTTCTTTCCGGAGATTGGGATCAATTTGCTATGATAATGATTGAGGCTGATTTTTGTTAAATTTATTTTATAATAACTAACATTATTCATGCGAAAGTGAGTTTATTTTCTTGCTACGCTAAGAACAGATTTGGCAGAAAATTTGCCACGTGGGTAGACTATGACATGGATTGATACTTTTTATGCCGATATTCTTATATACGGGATCGAGAATTATGCGAGCGAAACCGCGGCGCTCAGCCAGTTTTTTATAATTCCTTCATCCCCAAACGGACGACAATCACCCACCCTACCTCACTTCATCTCTTTACAGATTTATTATCTCTGCATCGGCGTCGCAACAATCACTGTCCCACCATTATTTTGTAACTTAACACCATGTTTGTCACATGGTTCTGCTAAGTGAAGATACTTAACAGATTAGCTAGCGTTACAGTCGGATTGAGATGTCTTTGAGAAGATATGCATTGCGTATGTTATCGTACCGGGTGGATGGAGTATGAAGAGGACGTATATTGAAAAAGGTTATTGTAAAAGTTTGAAGTGTAGCTAAATGACTCTCTCGAAAGAATAACAAGAGAGTCTTCTGGTTAAGAGTTACATAGATAGTTGTATTTTATATCGCAATTTGGTAAGTTAAGAATCTACTCAAAAAAATTAACCTCACCTTAATAACTAACGTAGGCATGAAGTTAAACAGCGCGCCTGAAGTTTATCAGCGCAGGCGCGCTGTTTCCTAAGACAAGCCATTTGTACAATCAGCGACATAAGTTAATGATCATTTCAGATTTTTTTATATGAATACTGAAGAACCTCAATAGTATTATACTGCTAGTCTTTTAAGAATTCTCTACTCTTTAATAAATTATAACAAACACGTAATTTCATTCAAAATCTCTTCTGAAAGTTGGCTGGTCAAACAGTTTCAGTAGTGTAAAATAGACTTTTAATAGTTCATGACATCAGCAACAGTTCAATGCAAATAAAATGCATGAACTACGTACGGAAATAAAAGTAACCTATGCTGGGAACCATACATCAACTCGATCAAAAAGCATCATTAAGAGAAAACCAACCCATTTTCCAAACCCACTCGTAATCAATACTCTTTTACAACAATTACCAAAAAGCCCTTTTAACAAGGGTATCACAATTACTATCACAATAAGAAGAGAGAAAAAAAACATTATTACCGGCCCTGTGCAGTTTGTAGTGCGTACTCTTACCTAAGGGCAGCCACGCGCCGCCCATTACGGGTTTAATTAAATAAAACGCACGAATATGTTTCGGTCCGTGTGAAACGGCTTTAGTGGGTGGAGATTTAAAAGGGTAATAGGTGATTTTTAATTCGATATTTAAAAAAATGGATCTTGTATTTTTAGGTAATGTTATATTACTTATGTATGTACAGTTGTACAGTCAGGTAGAAAATTTTGTATTTTACTTAGCGAAAATCCAAAGTAATGTATGTGTATTTTTTGTATATTTTTAATTTTGTGTAAGTATCACGAACTGTTGCCAAATATATACTATTATTTCGTTCTTTAATGCAAAAAGTGCATTTTTTGCTACAATATTGTTTATTGTTAATTCTATTGCACGTTTTTATTTCTGTATGTGTACATGTTTGAGCAAATAAATATGTATATCTTATCTAGTGCCTAAGTATATTATTTCTAATACAATATGGAAGTGTACTCAGCACTTAGCAATTCTAGAGGCGTTGAGAAAAATAAGGACATAATTTTTTTTAACTACTTACAAAGTTATTGTATTAATATTTAAAACCCCACTTTTATTCAATTCCCAGTCAAAGTTTCCCTTTTTTTTCATCGATTCCATACATTCTCTATAGATCTAAGTGTGCCGCGTGGCGTCCCATGCACCGCTCGACAATAAAGCGCCCCATTCACTCTCAGACTCGAGAGCCGTCGCTTTATTACACTTCGGTAATTTTGTAAAGGTTGATGCGATTTTTTTGGTCAAAACTTTTACAAAAACAACAATTAAGTATGATTTTATTTTTTTACCAATCATTATAACCAAACTATGTTATGTTATGATATGATACAACCGTTAATAAATATAAGTAGTTGTTTCTCAATGCTTTTATGCGCATTAGCAACTTACTTGAATTATGAGGGGTCCTGGAAAGAAACTGTAAAGACAGACGTTTATAATGTCGTAGATGGATTGTAGAATTCGCTGTTTTACAAAACCGCTAGTTGTTTTACACAACTCCGTTTTGTAATAAAACTGAACGACGTTCAGCGGTTTTACATAATTACTGAACTTTAACACTCTGGATTTTACAAACGTTTTGCATTTATCAATGCAGCGGTTCAACGATTAGACGAAATAGAAAGGAAAAGCAAGACAGCGTGAAAGGAAACGTCAGATTGTCCATTTTAGCAAAATTTTGCCGCTTCTAGTTGTGTGCGTCTTAAACTCAACTTGTGGTTCTTTCTGTGTACTCCATAACTAAACCAACAACAACAAAGTGATAGTGTACGGTGCCTACAACCATTGGCTCCTACAAGCCGTTTTGTAAAACAGTGGATTCTACAATCCATCTGCCACATATATAAGAAGTTATGCCACGAGTTTCAATAATAGAATATCACAGCCATGCCAGGCACAGGCAGATAGATTTTAATTGTCATCAGTGACATAGCTCTGTTATAAAAGCAATTCCTTGCAAAATAATAAGAAATGGTTATTTATATTTTTTTTGATAGGAAGAAGTACCTATTAAGTAAATAACCTAGTGAAATTACTACCACAATCATCAGACACTTCATTTATACAGAGACTCAACTTCCAGATACTCAGAACCTTGAAATTTAACTAAAACCTCTCAAGTATCACTTCTGGAGCCAATATCAATAAATAGTCATCAGCGACTCAATTCTGTTCGCAGTAAAGAGGTTTAACTTGGTCGCCCCCTCCCCCCCATCAGCTGTGAATTACCCCCATCGTCGCTGTCTTACCAGGCCCTTGTTAAAAGGGTGGATATCAGTTAAGAGGTATAAGGATTTTTCCCGAAACACTGGATACGGTTGCACTGAAGGTTGACTGGTAGTTATTCATTACTGCTTGACGCTGGTTTTCAACTGGACCTGAAGTGCGAGGTGATGGATGTAAGTTTTATACTGCAATGTGTGTTATATATATATATTATTATAGTCGATATGTATCTATGTGTATGTAGTTTTAACTTATTTATGTACTGTTGTACCTATTTTAGTTGTAATGCATTATGATTTATGATATATTTATAAATCAAAGATTTCTTTGTTCTTCTCAAACAGAGCACCTGCCATCTTATCTCTTCACCACCCTTGGTTGACTGGTAGAGAATGCCTAAGGCATTAAGTCCGTCTTTGTACCTTTAGTGCGAAAAGTTTAAATAAATAAATAATATCAATATGTCTCCATTCGCACTTTAAAATTACCCATTACACACACCTAATAGCCCAAAACCGACAAATTTTCATTTAAACTAATGACAGGACTTATCCCGCGCCACAGACTACGTGGTAACCCTTCCAATAGGGCTTGTATTACGCGGTATTCCAATTTAGTCGGTAATGTGGACGGCTTTCAAGTAACGCAGTGTTATTTTGTGCCAGTGTTCGTACAGATTTGGGGAACTTTGTACAATTCATCGACCTAGATCAGTTTGACATTTTGCAAGTAATGTCACCTTCAGACCAAAAAAAAAACCAAGACAAGAGAGCTGTAAACAGTGAAGTGAAGCAGGTGTCGTTAACACATCATCAGCCAATTAATGTTCCCACTGCTGGGACACAGGCCTCCTCTCTGTGAGAGGGAGTGGGCTGTAATCTACCACGTGGGTCCAGTGCGGGTTGGTAGATGTCACATGTCTTCGAATTTTTAGTTCTAGGCCATGCCGGTTTCCTCACGATGTTTTCCTTCACCGTTTTGAGAGCAGTGGTGATGAAATTATTTAAACACATGTGTACACTTTATGCGGAGTAGTTTGATTGTAGTGTCATTGTAAAAGGTTGTAAATGTGTGCGTGTGAGCGTGTATGCACAGAGCGGAGGTGTAGTTTTGGCATGCTTCACTGTATTGTTCGCAGCGCTCTGTCTTGGTATTTTATTTGGTCTGAGTTGTCACCTTGCTGCAGCACAGTAGTCCTTCCCCTTATTAACTTGGTTTTAGGACAAGTTTAAGTAATTTAGCATTGATCGATTGTTATTTAATTTTAACGAAAATTTAATTCTGTCACGTAACAATGTTAGTTATTTACCATCTTAGGTACCATTTTTTTTTAATATTGATGTTGTACGTCACCACAACAAAACAGCGATCGGTGTACATTTTTTTTTTTCAAGGACGGTCGCATTCTAGTGTCAACAAAATGTCAGTCAAATTAAGAACATTGACAAGTCAGTCCAATTTAGCTGTCAGTACCCTGGTATGCAAAATAGGAAGATCCGAAAAGACAAACTTTTTATTATTACAGCTATGCAATTAATGCAATAACCAGTACTTGGGATATATATTAGAAGACCATCATTATGTCTACTTACTTCATCTAGCGCAATCTTTTTTTACAATATCTAAATTAACATGAAAGTAAGTATTCCAAATATGAACGCGTAAAAGTTAAGCGAGGCTTGGAATCGTCGTCGTAAACTAGTTTTATTATAACGATGTATTTTGGCTGAGTGTACGCCTGGATTTGTCACTGGCGACCGCATAATGTGGAGCTGACTGTACTTTAAATAAAAATGGTGCAATTTTGTTTTTTTTATAATGCTATTTTGGACTAATCTTATATTATTCTGTTAGGGAATATTTTATTTTCAGTCTTAATAATAGCAAAAACTAAAAAAAAAATTTTCATTACAAATTAGTTAACATAAACAGCAGTTAATTTCGAATATCAAAAAAGATTATGTAACTTCAAACCGACGAAACATAGTGCTCACTACAAAAAAGACTTTTTACTCTATGCATAAAAATAAAACGCACAATCTCTATTCCCTAATTTCAAAAAAAGAGGTCACATCTTTACAAAAACAACACATAATAAAAACGAAATGAAATAAATAAATTCACACCTAACCTAACTGGAAAACGACGGTGGCAGAGAAAGTTAATTTGAAAATGGAATCAGCATAGCCGACCAATGGCGGGGGTGCCCGAGGGACGGTCGGCCAATCGCGGCGCGGGGATTTTCGCGCGCTGAATTTTTATTAGCTGAGATAATAACGCGCCATTTTCCGACAGGTCCCCTTTTTCGTTTAGGGTTCAGTCTGCGAAGATGTGAAACGTCATTAAATACTTTGTTTGATATTGTGCTCAGTTGTGTCTTTTTGTAAAGAAGATTCAAGATAGTCAATCGCTTCTTTTTGGGTACAACTTCGTCATATTTAATTGATTTAATTTAAAGTTCTCTCTCTCATTTTATTGACTTCTGTAAGACAACTAACTATTTACAAACACTTATATTTAACACAATTATCTATTTACACTAGGTACTAAATACAATGACTAACTAATTATATATACTCTCTCTCATTATATCAATCACCAATTTTTTACTTTCATTTAAAATTAGTTACGGGTTACGGGGTAAATAACACACAAAAAAAGACAATTGATCGCAACGGGTGTCATTTTGACAGTTCATTGCCGTTCATTGCGTTATTTACGTTGTTGAGCCATCGATCACTAATAAAGAACTAGATACACAATCCCAAACAAAAGTTCTCTTAAAACTGTCACCAAATTGTGTTTAAGTAATAATAGTTGAAATAAATATACATTAATGTAAATTCAACCTTAAACGCAATGCTTAAAGTTTATTTCACAAAGCTATGTTTAAAAAGCAAGAAATTTTTACGACCGATACTATGTGGCATGTTTACCGTCGGAGCGTTCGAATGCTACTAAATCAAAAGCGCACCCAAATGTTCAAATGGGTGCTCATTCGGTGAGGAAATTTTTTGCTGCTGATTGTGTATCTATGTTGAGCAGACCAACTTTTCAAACCTATGAAGCAATATTCTTCAAAACTCCCGGATTGTGATTGAAAGTGTGACACAAACACTTGCCTTACTTTACTGTAGGGTAGGCAAGTGTTTGTTGGACATCATCATCTCTGATTCAAGATTATCAAAAACCCGGTAAGTATTAAAGACAATCCACAACAATCTTTATCGCAAGATGATAGAATTTCTATTCTCTTGAACAACCACAAGCCCAAAACATTATTCATCTCTTCAAAGAGTTCATAACTAACAAGTAAATCAAATGTTCTCCAGCATTTAAAAAACGACAGAACCTCGGCCTCCATAAGACTCACCCTTAGCCGTGCTATATCTCAGTGTTGCCACTCGCGAAATAGGAAGTGACGTGAATGTGCGCGCGGTGACACGACGTCGATTACTGGATTCTATTCAATTTTCTATGTTTGTAACACTGTGGTTATAATTAAGGGGAGGGGCGTTCCGTGAAGGTATAATAAAAGTTAGATTGTTTTTTTCAGGACTAGGTATTAGTATGGGTGTAACCTCTACATACTGATTTGATTTCATAATGGATTTTATAAAACAATGATGTTTGTCATAATATGGATTAGCAATAGTCTGTCCTCGGCTTTAGGCAAATAGAAAACCAATTATAAATCTTCATCGCACAAAGGTTAGTAAACAATGAAGAACTTAGAAACACTGAAATTAATTAAAAAATTAAGTCTACCACAAATCCTCCTGAACAAAGTAAAATAGCCCCTGGAGAACAGAAAAATTGAACAAAATGGCGTTCATTCCAATTTCCAATCTGACAATCAGTCCACTACTCACAAACGACCTCAGGTCATTCGAAATTCAAATAAAGAACCGCAAGGTCCACAACAATACTCAATGAACGAGTTCCTATTTATAAAAAAAAATAAAAAACAAGATGGCTACTTTCGTATTTTCAAACTTACATAATACAATTTCGCGGGGGGTTAACTTATAAAATGTTTCAGAGTTGATAGCCAAGTTTCTATCCGGCTATTTTCCGCCCTCGTTCGTTCAATAGGGGGTGAAACAAAGAGGTTGGTAGCGAACCCTGGACCGAAGGGTAATTGTTGCCTACAATTGTTTTAAAGCTTTTAAAGTTATTATTTTTGCTTTTGTTTTCTGAGAAATAATGGAGAAGGGTTATTGGTAGACGTTTGTTTTGTGATAAATAAATAATGATTGTTTTGTTTTTCTTACTCGCTGGCTAATTGGCTATAATTTTCTGTTTTTAAGTGGTTCTTGCAAGTAATGGACCACGCTTTTGGATAAAATAATGATAAATCTTCTCTCCACGCTCTAATCATCTCATAATTAAAGTAGATATCGAAAGAATATATTTATTTACTTTTCTTTCTTACAACGCACGCAAAACATTGAGCTTATGGGTGCTTGCAACGGTACAGGGATCGTGGGAGTATTTAAAGTAAAAGGTAGAAAGTGGGAGTATTTAAAATCAAACCAAATCCAGACTGGGCTGCTAATCATAAATTCATATCTTATAACTATATTATCGGAGAACACACCCGATAGAAGCATAGTATTTCTATTGGAATCAATAAAAGTTTAAAAAACAATGTTCCTCGTCGAAATAAAATGCCAACTTCACCAAATAGGTCTCGTTAAAAAATATAACGGGAGGAAAAAATAAAAAGGCAAAGGAAAAAAGTGTGAATCCTAAAATTCACAACTCGTTCGTTCGTAGAGTTACAGCCTGGCTGTATGGAGCGTTTCCTTCGCCCGCGGCGAGCGCCGGCGACGGCTAATTATTTCCCGCCCTTTCCGCTTCCTGCCCGATCAACGGTTTCAAACTCCGTTCTCGGATGAACTCCAAATTCTAATTTGAAATTTTTTGAATATGGAACGTGGGAGTTTTTAACGATATAACATTTTGGCGAAGGAGCGGTATTGTTAAATCTGGATATATTTTATAATCATTAGCTTATAATTCTTCGATATTACACATCACATAACGTGAAATATGCCTGTAATTTCCGGAGAGCAGAAATTTATCGCACATTTCACCAGTTATGTTTATGTCCCATGTAATAGGGGCGAGCCTATCACCATCGGGGTACACAATCAGATATGTACCGGGCAGCTACCAAACTAGGAATTTCCTAATAAGAAAACCCAATAACACTACCCTGGCCTGGAGATCGAACGCTCAACAGCCGCGCTTATGACAATACTAATGAGGTAGTTTAAATCAATATTTTTCTATGCTAGTTATTTCTCATCAAATTTAAAAAAAAAACTTTTTTTAAAGTTTTATTTTTAACCATTCATCTAAACTCACGCCTCTTCTCAATGGGGGTAGGCAGAAACCACTGAACGACACCTGCCACGATTCTTACATACTCATTTTGCTTCGTTTACGTGTCTACATACTCGTAAATCATATTTTTAACCAATTCGTTTGATCATTTATATCTAAGATGTCTTCTTCCAAAACTAAAAATGTAGTAGGTATCCAAAAATACCTAAAACTATTAACAAACTAACATTTATAGCGTCGAAAAGTTCCTCGTCCATTAAATAATAAATAAATAAAAATCTTTATTGCAGACCACATCATCATCATCATCATCATCAGCCTATTAATGTTCCCACTGCTGGGACACAGCCTTCCTCTCTTTGAGAGGAAGTGGGCCGTAATCCACCACGCGGGCCCAGTGCGGGTTGGTAGATGTCACATGTCTTCGAATTTTTTGGTTCTAAGACATGCCGGTTTCCTCACGATGTTTTCCTTCACCGGTTTGAGAGCAGTGGTGATGAAATTATTTACACAAATAATTTCATCACCACTGCTCTCAAAACGGTTACCAAATGATCCATAAAAAAAAAACACAAATTAAAAAATATAATTAAAATCAAAAATAACATTAATTTCAAAATTTTGATTAAGAATCGAAAATTAGAATAAAAAAATAAAAAAAAAACATTTACGCGGCTATTTGTAGCCACCGTTTGTAGGTTTGTAGGTCCATTATCTTGGCTAGAGGCTAAGCATTGCCATACAACGTGGCAATGCGGCCAGTCTCTTGGGTACATTACCAGTCGACAGCGATGCGGAGGAATTTTTAGACGCCATATTTTAGTTTGTTAATTGTTTAACCAATTTTTTACATACCAAGACCGTACCTCGGAAAGCACGTTAAACCGTTGAACCCGGCTGTCATTTGTATATCTTTGACAGTCGGTACGGTTCATCAGAAGCCCGAAATTCTTACAACCAGTCTTACGAAGGGGTATCGTATTACCCAGTAACTGGGTTGTGGAGGTCAGATAGGCAGTCGCTCCATGTAAAATACTGGTATTCAGCTGTATCGGGTTAGGCTGGAAGCCGACCCCAACACTGTTGGTAAAATTAGGCAGATGATGAATTGTTTAACAAATTAAATATCATTTATCTCTGAGCTAAAAACTCCCAAAGTCAAAGTCAAATTATTTATTTCAAAAAGGCATTTAAGAGGCATTTTTTAACGTCAAAATTAACAAGCCCTCCTTCGGAATCTTCCTTCAAACAAGGCCACAATACATACCCTTAAGTGTAAACTCCGCAGCATCCAGATTGCGTCGCTGATCAGTACGGCCTCATCTCAAGACACAGAGCTTCATTATGTCGCTTTGTTTTAAAGTTCTAGAGAGAATTGCTTCTGTTTCTATGTGTCAGACAAAGGCCGGAAGTTCTGTGGAATTGTGGTTTTAGTTTGTGGGATTGCAAATATTAGTAGACTAGTGACCCGCCTCTACTTCGCACGATTTTAAGGACCTGGCAAAATATCGAGATTTCTTTGTTATATGTAAGTTTAATATTAATATATTCCACACGTAAACCTTCCGAAAAATAAATTCTCTAAGGGCTGATTTCACCAACGAAACTGAACGCAATCAGCACATCTAAACGCGTTCAAGAGCTGTCAGTGTCAAAATTTCTATGGAATATTGTACACTGACAGCTTTTGAACGCGTTTAGATGTGCTGAACGGGTTCAGTTTCGTTGGTGAAATCCGCACTAAATGATAGTGAACATTGCATCAAAATCCATTGCGTAATTTAATAGCACAACACAAACAGACACGAAAAGTGACTTTAACTTATAATATTTATAGATATAGATGAGGCAGTATCTTCGCATTTTTCCTCTGGCCGTTCGTTTTATGTCAAAACCTAAATCGTGTGTTGGAATAATATTCTAACCTAATTGCACGTCTTCCTAACCTTTACCGTGCCACCCGGTCTACTCCTTGATAAGCAATAGCCTTATGCAACATGAGGCTCCAGGGGCTAGTGCAAATCTTGGAGTTCATTCAATTTATCGAGTCTGGTTAAACCATGCTGCGTTCGGTGCATTTCATTAATTCATTCATTTAGTTTCCACTGAAAAATTACTTAACATCTAGGCTGGCAAGGAATGATGCATACACTGTTGTTTCAATCAAGCAGTACAATCTAGAAAAAATCCGACTTCCAAAAAAGATACTATTCAAAGTCTAAATTACTTTATTTTTGGAAGTCGGTGTCTTTGGTTTTGGTCTTCGTGTTTTGCCACTGACTTCCGAAAATAAAGTTATTTTTGATTCTATACTGTCTTTTTTGGAATTCGTTTGTTTTTTTGATAAAAAGTAAAAAAAAACACTTTTTAGTAGTGGTACATACCTACCCCACACAAATTCGAATACCACTACTTGCTATGTAAATAACAGTGACAGGAACTTATCATCATATCATCTACATAGGCTAAGTGAGAAAAATACGTATTATTGAAGCTAACTCAAAAACTACCCAAGCAAAGTTAATACAATTTAAATGGGACCTCCTCTGAGGTATGACTTACCAAACAAAAAAAGAATCATCAAAATCAATTCATAATTGGTGGAGTAATCGCGTAAGAAACATACAAAAAAAAATAACATACAGCCGAATTGAGAAAATTGGTACAACGCTAAAATATACTTTTGGCGCGTGGGCAAATTTGGAACTAACTTCGCCATAAGATGGCGAAGTTAGTTCCAAAGCCCAATACAATTTTTCTGTCAATACAAAGTCAATTTCACCTTTGATTACCAACAGCGCTCTCCTGTCAACGTCATTCGAGCGCCAAAAGATCCTTGTAGCACTGTACAGTAGGTGACCCGAGGATAAGGTATCTACCTCACCAAATAAACTGCTAGGTGGGTTGAAATATAAAAAAAAACTATCATCCATTTACTAGCCAAGTTATCCCAATCAAAATCCATTTAATGTCTCTCTCAGTACAGTCACGTCCATAATGAATGATAACTCGCAAACAGATGGGTATAATTAAGCACACAAGTGTATAAGTTGCGTGTAAGTAATTACCGAGTCTCTGTGGAACTTTATTTATTTCGGCGGGTCGCCTCCGTCTGAGATACTTGGGTTTAGTGCGGTGAGAGGTTTTGATACTTGCAAATAATTAAAATCTTTGATCAAAATAATGTAAAAAATATATTAAGCTGCGTATATTGAATTGGTTCGTAATATGGATGTGTAAACACTGTTTCAATTATATTAGAAAGGCAAATAACAGAAAGAAGAAAAAATTAAAAAAAAAATTGTGGTACAAACACGTGCATATAAAAAGATAAATTGACTCGAATACCTACTTAGTAAAACAAAACAAAATATTATATGGTAATTACAATACCAACAGCATTCATTGTTAACATGGAACTCCCAACTGAAGTTATATCTCAAACTTAAGCGAGAATCATGGCGTCTAAATCTAAGTGCGGATTTCAACAATGAAACTGAACGCGTCCTTCTAATCACCTTCAAAGCTATCAGTGTCAATAATCCATAACAATATTGACAATGACAGCTCTTGTACGCGATTTTTAAATACTGTAATTGCGTAAAACACTTACAGTAGTAATGGCTTTCATTTTGACAGTTCAACAACATTCATTGGTTATTGACATTGTTAATCAGACATTTTTTTCGAATATATGAAGCAATGGATTAGTAAACATTTATAATTCTGATTGATAGTGTGTTATAATAGACATATTACCGAAGTACACGCTAAGTAGATAGATAAATGAGCTTGTGTTATGTAATGTTATCTTATGTTCCGATGATATAAATAAATCTTTCTTTAAGTACTTGCTAAGTATAGTTTATAGATCTCAGCCTAAGTTCTCACCTAGTCTCAAGACCTACGAACTTATAAAAAAGTCTTTACACAGCGTGACTTTCACAGCAATGATTATGCATATCAATTAACACCCAAGTATCAAGTAGTGTTAGTGCGACTATAAGAGTTTATTCGTGCTCTTTAGAAGAATATCTCAAAGGTGTAGCTAACTTACAATATGCGGTACAGTTGAGTAGAGAAATGTTAATGAAAAATAAATGTTTAATTACAAAATAATATTTCGGAATTATTGATATGTTTGAGTTTATCATCCAATCACATTTCCTTTCTCCTATATTACCTACTAAAGCCACGATTTTTGTTTTGGTATTTACAAAAAGATACAATCTGTAACAGTAAATTGTTAAAACAAACTACAACTGACAATGTAGAGGGAATAATGATTTCTTGCGATTCCATTCTTCTTATTTTTTTTAAACCAAGGCTTTACGAGAAAAATGGTTAGTATACCTTGTGGTATACCTTGATACATATTATAAACTATGTTACAATTGACCTATCCTATCTAATACCTACCGAATGTCATTATAGTTACCATTTCTACAAACACCATCCAGCAAACCAAATTAAGCCAACAGTATCATTCCATTACGTAAAATTAACACCTAAAATACCAAAGCACCTATCCACTCACACAAAATAATAACATAAAATATAATTTCCTCCAACCCATCACCATTTCTGTGCTCCTGTATACTCTTATAAGACGTCGTCGCACCGCAGCAAATTCGGGCGCTGTTTAACATTTAAATGTTGAATCATACTTGGTATCATCCCCCCTCCCTACCACCCACCGCGACGGGGATAAGGTGGATAACACCGGGATTATTATAATGCTAGTGTATTTCGTGCGTGATTGTACTTTTTTGGGATTATTGGATTAGGCGTGGTTAGGTAATGTTGTGTGTTGCCACGCATGAAAATCTAGTGTTTGTTTGTGTGTGTGTTTTAGTTAAATTACTAGACTTATCTAAAATAGATCTTTAAGCGCTCGAACTACGTTGACAAGAGGGTTGGTAAACATTGTTTTAATTGTTTTATGAAATCCATAGAAAAAAACAAACTACAATAATGTTAAACGTTTTATCATAAAATGTATTTGTAAGTAAACTAATGTAAATCTTATGTATATATTCTTATTATAATTCATTTTAATTCAATTTAATTTCAATTCAAGTTAATTTTAAGATTAATGATATTCTGGTTCTAATTAAATTGTTATCCATCTATATATTAATTATTATTGTATAGTGAGATCTAATTAAAATGCTGTGCTTACCTATAATTTAGATGCATGCAATTCTATTGTATTTGTTAATGATATGTACTTTGAATGTCCTTGTGTGTATTTAGTTGGTTCGCCTAAATAAATAAATAAAATAAAATAAAATAAAAAATATGAAGAAAGATACTAACACTAGACTTTGTTGAGGAACAAAGATCCCTTATCACTGATGTTACAATAGCAAAAGTATTCAGGCACTTTGAATATTACCGCCAAGTCATAGGTCTCGACTTCGACCCCAAGGCACGCACCTCTGACTTTTCGGATTCATGTGCGTATTGTATAATTATCACTTGCTTCAAAACGGTGAAGGAATACATCGTGATGTCCGAGAGATATTTCTCGACGGCATTTAAAGCCGTCAGAGGCCCATGGGCGGCTTTAAAACTCTGACACCAGGTTAGTCACTAACTACAAAAAAAGAAGAAGAATCTTATTTCCTTTCGGTCCCCAATCAACAGTAAATGTAAGCTACTAAATAAAAAGCCACAGAAACACAAAATAATCCCAAAATCTTATCCACAATAATCTTATCCCATCTCTATTCGAGCTAAGAGCGTCGCAAGAAAGTAAACTCAAGTAAATTTTAAGTAATAAGGAACCTCGCTAATCAGGCAGAGTTGGTTAATTACGATTAATACGCCCCCAATGTCCGAGTGGTGGCGGATACAGCCGAGCGCTCACGGAAACAACCGAGGAACCCCACGAGATGAATATCGTTCGTGTTCTATTGGTGTTCTGAAGAATTTGAATTTTAAATTGCGCAGACTGGATAGGTTTGAATTTTATGCCTACTTTGAGTGGAAATGTGGAGGGACATGTAAAACTAAATTTTCTTTAGTTTCGCTTTGTTTATTTTACAGTTGATTCAGTAAGTAAATGGTGTTAGTAAAGATACATACATTATAACACATAATTATCACTGTGTCATTGTACTGATGTATGTGTTTCCGACTAAATAGAAACACGTAATGAAATGAAATTCTGAAATACTAAAATTCATGCATTCTTCTGCATTTTTTTTTACCAAATAGTGTTAAGTTGAATTTAAAATATAGCAAAAAGTAAGGACCAATCTGCACCACTAACTAATCTATTCGTTCAACTTCGTTGATTCCAAGTTTAAATATCGTCCCCTCGATGGAATCATTCGTAAATTTGAATTAAGAAATTGGATTGGTGTTCTCTTGTTTAGGTGTAATCAAAGGATTTGAACGGGATAAGCTCAGTACCTACTTGCTTTTTGAAGAGAGAGGTCGTGTATTTTGTCATTTTATCTGGTTTTACTTAATCAAGAGGCATATTTTGATTTGATATTATGGTTCCCGTGGGATTTAAGTTATTTATGATTGATTTAATTTTAATGAGCTTTTAATCCAAAAGTAGACGTAGATAAACCTAATTCAACACAGTCCGTTTATAAATAAATTAGGTAAAGACCCGCTCCTGCTTCGCACGGTTTTTACAACATGACAAAACATCGAGATTTCTTATGTAAACGTTACTTTAATACTAACTTATTATACACATAAACCTTCCGGAATAAATTCTCTAAACGATGTTGAAAACCACATCAAAATCTGTTGCGTGGTTTAGAAGAACAACGCAGACATACCTACAGACAAATGCGAAAAGCGACTTGGTTTTATAGTATGTATATATAAAAAACATCGTGAGGACACCGGCATGTCTTAGAACCAAAAATTCGAAGACATGTGACATCTACCAACCCGCACTGGGCCCGCGTGGTGGATTGCGGCCCACTCCCTCTCACCGAGAGGAGGCCTGTGTCCCAGCAGTGGGAACATTAATAGGCTGATGATGATATATTACTTAATTTGGTTTTTAGGATTTGCGGGAAGTCCTAAGGGGAGACCGTGGCCCCTGGCAACGTACAGGCAAGTGAAGGAACACGGGTGGGTTTTAGTCAGTAAGCGTCTGACACGCCCTTCCGCTCCGCCCAGAGCCAGAGAAGTCATTTGATGATATCCAACACAAAAAAAAAATGCTCGTTTCGTAGAATACACACATGATATCGTGTTTAGAACATGTTTAGAATGTTGTTCAATCAGGAATTACGTTAGAAATTTTCAAAGATTTCAGTAAAGACTAGTTTGAAATCTGTAAGCTTTGAATCGAGATTCATGATTGTCACAATATTTGCAATCCTTTTCATGGACTAAATCTTTTAACAGCTACTGTTTAATATAATTTTTCTTCTTGTCCACAGAGATCTACTTTTACTAGCTTCAACTTTCTGACTAACTGACCGACTCTTTGACAATTCAAAAGTGCCTGTAAATGGTTTAATTGAAATAAATACTTTGAGTTTGAGTTTGAGTTTTCTGTTGGAAAAACCCCAATAACATTTTGGCCGCCCTGGGAATCGAACCCAGGATCTCACGCTCATGCAGCAGTAGCGCTTGCGACGAGGCAACTTTAAATATTTCTACGAATCAATCAATCTTCCTAGCATTTTCCCAACTATCTTGGGGTCGGCTTCCAGTCTAACCGGATGCAGCTGAATACCAGTATTTTACATGGAGCGACTGCCTATCTGACCTCCACAACCCAGTACCTGGGTAATACGATACCCCTTGGTAAGACTGGTGTCAGACTTTCGGGCTTCTGACGACTCGTAACGACTGTCAAAGATCCACTAATGACAGCCGGGACCAACGGCTTAACGTGCTTTCCGAGGCGCGGAGAAGTCTCGGTATGTAAAGATGGTCACCCATCCCAGTGGATGGGTGACCATCTGGGGTTGGTCAGTACCAACCCCGGCAAGCATAGCTTAACCTGATGGATCGACCCGTGCGGCTTGTTATTACTTAGCCACGAGCTCCTCCTCCACGAGCTGCTGGGTAAATATTTCTACGAATAAACACCTTAAACCATCAAAAACACCGACAAAGTTCAAACCCAAAACACGTAGTAGATAGCTATATATCAGTTATTTACAGTATTTCACAGATTTCACACAAAATACGGATCAATGCAAACAGATATATTACTTAACTGTCGCAGACTTAGATGGATCGGGCGGCGAATGGAAACAGCACAAAGAGATACATGGGAATGCCATCAGTTACGTGGTGGCGTTAGGTGAGGTACACACTGTGCGATAAGATACGTACCTATGTTATGAAGAGTGGGCGAAGAGGTTAGGTAACGTATACACTGCGGTCGAAGCGAAAGATGCGATGACGTAGGTATGAATCCCAAGCGTAGATGAAATGATGGGAAAACAGTTATTATTGCAATAAAATACAATAGAAGATGCATATTTAGTAACCTAATCCGCTTAACTGTTCTTAAAGCATCATAAAGAACCCTGTAAAAAATCGACAACAAGTCAATCGTCATCCTGAGGATGCCACGTTGAGAGGTGAAACACGTGTCGGTTTCTTACAGGATTCTTTATAAACAGTTAAGTGGGTTAGATTACTAAATATACGTATGTTCCATTCCTTCAGATTATACAAAGGGCTTTTAAGAATGGTGATGAAATGATTTTATTTTCGGTAAATAGATTTGTACAAACACGTCAATAATATTTTAAAAACTAGATAAGGTCGGCGTTTCCTATCGGACTACTGTGGAAAGAAAGTCCAGAAAAAACTCAGAGGTCACAGTCTCTTTTAAAGTCCAGACATAATCTTGGTCAGATCATGTGAAGACCATGTAGATCGGTGTCTGAAATGGTCTTTTGAGGAAAGAACCACACATATTCAGTGGACCTTTCCAGCCAGTGCACGCATTTATCAGTAATCGTGCAGCTCAACTCAGAAGTTAAGGAGCTTAACCTGTTTACCGCATCTGTTAGCTAGATATCGTCATATCGCCTTTACTGGTGTCCTACCTTTACCCGCCCTCTTCATATACACTGAGAAAATATCACATATTCGTTATGAAAAAGAAATCATTTGACGAAATGGATTTAAAATGTAAGAAATAATATGAAAATGATGGAATGTTGGTATTATTAGAATTTTTGAGTGACAATGGTCTTACTTTTATAAGATTTTGAAAAAGTTATACAAAATACATTTTTATGTACTCATTTATTTCAAGATCGTGAACATTAATTTTTTGTCAAGTTTGATCCACCCTCCACCATATCTTTATTGACGACACCGCAACGTCTGCCTACTGACTATTTATGACAAATAATATTTATTTCTGTAAATTGGTTTTAAGAGGGGCTCGTGGCTAAGTAATAACAGCCGCAAGGTTCGATCCATCAGGTAAAGCTACGCTGGCCGTGGTTGGTCTGTGGATGGGTGACCTATACATACCGAAACTCCTCCGTGCCTGGGAAAGCACGTAGTAAAGGCATTGGTCCCGCTGTCATTCGTGGATCTTTGACAGTCGTTGGTCGTCAGAAAAGTCTGACAACCAGTCTTACCAAGGGGTAAGACCGATATAAACTCAGAGGTGACAGTCTCTTTTAAAGTCCAGACATAATCTTAGTCAGTGTTATATTTAAGTCAGGGCTCTATTTAAGTTAAGTCAAGGTTAACGAAAACTGTTTTACACCCAATAGGTATACCTCCAAATTGTGTTTTTGACAGCCGTCACATATGTAAAATCTCCTTAACAGTCACAGAAACAGGTACAATTTGAATTTTCACGCTCTATTTGAAGTAATGGCGTCGTTGCCAGTCTTTGACTAGCTTTGTAAGCCGACGCCGGACGTCAATCAGACAAATTGGACGCCCAAAGAACCTTGCGTTTGTGACGTGTGTGCCGTACAGCGGACCAGCTTCGTTTGAGCCGATGCTTCATTTTCACGTTCGATTTATGAATTTTGAATTTTTATTTTCTTTTTTTCGGCTGTAATTTTTAGCTTTTGAAAGTTTGTATGCTTTAAAAATGGAACAGTTGTATACCCTTTTAAGCAGCAACATCCGAGAATCAATGAGATATTTTTTTTTCCATTTGCCTGGTGTAAAGAACTCCAATGGCTTTCAAGGTAAGTACATTCGTGATGAATTGGAGCTACAATTAAAGTCATTAAGATGCTTTATTAACTGTGGTCTTAAGAGCCGATTTTAAGAATGACGTCAAAAGGAGCAGCGTGCTAACTGTCACTATTATCACCCATTTGTCAGATAATATTATGATTATGTTGTCAGTACAGTCACTGTGGGCGCTCGGTAATCCGGAACCCATTTTTTTTCCGCCAACACGGCACTTTTGTGAGGCCTAAGTTAGGAAACGCTGGACTATTCGACGTGTCGTGTGTGTGAGCGCCGTATTACCGAACGCCTATTTATTATGTTAGTAGAAGACCCATTTTCTTTCAATACAATAACGATTTAAAAGAAGTTAAAATTAAGTGTATTTGGCAATAACTACTTTAGCACTATGAATTAAAAAGAGCGATTTAAAAACTTATCAACAAAGCTATGCAACTGACACATTTTAACATAAATTACTGTAACACCCAACGCAATAAACAGCAAAACACTTTACCATCAACAAAGCAACATTGCATTCGCTCCAACATCATCAACACTAACATCAAACAACAAACGGGTAATCTCTAATCGTACCGGCAGCTAAAACCAATCAATCAGCCACATATGGGCTTTAAAACCTCCTTTCCAATTACACCCCTCGTTATTTCAATCGGGCAACACTAAATTACCGAATAACATGTTGACGACAAAACGCTTTTCAATCTCCACTAACAATATAGCCCAAAAGATCCCCTTTTTGTGTGTAGCCCCCGACTGCCAATCTTGCCAGATTGCTTTTTTTCTTTTGTCAGTTTTGAATACGACTCGCGTGTACGAATACGTCCTTTGTAGATGATTAAATACTGTACACGTTGGTATTGCCAGATTAAAAAAGTATTTGCGACCTTTTTCGTGGGAGTTAAGGGTGAAAGAGGATTTAGGCGACGGTAAATTGTCTATGGTTTCGTAAGTAAAATGCGGATTGGTTATTTAATGGTTTCTTGATTCGGACGATTTTGTGTGTGATGATTAATTTTGTTATCGCTCCGCTTTGGATGGCGATCGTATGATGGAAGGTTTAATCTGAACTTTTATTTATTTGGTCAATGACGAGGTTAGGGGCTTATTTTCTTGATTGAGTTCTTTGTAGTGACCGACCGAGAATGGCCGAAAATGAAAACAAAAAAGAAGCTCCGGATTTAGTCTTGTTTTCGGCCGAAAACGAAAATGATTTAGACATTTAAAAATATGAATATCTCCGCTGTACACAGAAATCATTTTTGTTTTTTTTTACACCTAGGGAGAGACGGAGCAATTATTAATAATAACTATAAAATAAATCAAACACGATAGCCGAACGTCACCTAATATTGCCAAGTAGGCCGAAAGACGCCCGACAATTTCTGATTTTCGGCTTAGCCGAAGCTTCAGCTGGCCGGAAACGAAAATATGGCGGAATCATGTTTTTTTTTTTTCCTGAAATGGCCGAAACTAATTCTTTGACAAGCAGTCTACTGGACATATACAGTATTGACTTTTGCATTCAAACTGAACATAGTTTAGCTTAGATAAACTGCGGTGTCTATTCTGTAAAATCTCACCGGGAAAACTTGTGAAGTGAGTTTGAAGTTCTCGTCATTCCGCCTGATCATTGGGGTTTTACATTAACGTAAAAAGTAAGATTTTTACGGCTGGTTTGTGTTTTCTCTAGCTTCCACCAGCGGCTTCGCCCGCGTTAAATATCTTTATAAATTATAGCCTTATGTTACTTAGTGATAATTTAGCATTCTACCGGTGAAAGAATTTTTTAAATCGGTCCAGTAGTTAGTGTAGATGAATTTGACTATAACATTATGACTCTCTTTTATACTAAAATCTTATTCAAAAGTACCAATATCATAACATTTCCATTCCCCACACAAACACATTAACATCTGAAGTCTAAACAATTTTTTAAACACCGTTAAACACAACACTCCCTTTTATTAAGTCGGTGAATAATCTCCAATACCGATACTCCTGGGAGTATATTGTAAAAGAAATAACTTTTTAATATGAAAAATGGGATTATCATATGAAACCAGTACATTTTGCTATTCATAAACGTTACACAACTCAATGTCAACCTTATATACAACAAACTAAAGTAGAAAATTGAATTTCAGTGTGTAAAATGTCAGCAAATAGAATTTTGATATAAGAATCCTTACGCAAATCATGTTTGCGGCTTCGGAAAACAAAACTCAAGCAAATATCAACCTTATTACAACAGAATAAAAGTCTGTAGCATCAGCTTTTCATGGTACACGTAAGTTTGTTCAGGTCCGCATCTTTCAGCCAAGTTGACACCTCGCGAAAAATTGTTAACATTCTGTGGAGTGGTTTATTTCAATAAATATGAATGAAGTTGTAATGTTACTTGATATTTTTTGTGTTATTTATTTAGATTAACAAAGTTTTGTTGTTATAACACTGTCGCGGTGTGTTAATAACATTAATGGTGACATGATCGCGGATTACTAAGAGGATTTCAGAGGATTGCCTTGAAAATTAATTTAAGTAGAAAGTTTTTGTTGAATATTTTTGTTTTTAACCTATTTGGATTTAGTTCGATGAGGACGATTTTGTGAAATGAAGACTTTTCATATAATTTTAGAATGACGTTTTTCTATGAACAACTAAATGGTTACCTAAAATGATATACGGTAACATAGTAACTTTTTTACCACTATCTTTCAGTGCTTGACATCATAATATCTATTTTAGATAAACTGGCATAACTAAACTTCACTACACGAAATCAGAAAAAAAAAACATAAAAAAAACAATCTGAACTCAAAACACAAAAAGCGCGCGCAAACAACGTTCAAAAAAAGAATATTTTATTAAAAATAAAATATAAACAAGCGCGCTAACTCCAATCTAAAATGGAACGTCTATATACTTTTTTTTTCAACGGTCATTGACAAAGGCACACCCGTCAAATGCCATTGCTTAAATGAGAACGCAGTCATTCGCGAATGTGGTGGAACGGAAAAATCATCGAGCGAAAATGTCATCGGTTCGCCCCGTAAAATAGTACAGCGCTGTGTGGTGGGGTGGCACTGGGTATCGTCGTTTAAAAGAAAGAGAAAAGAAAGAAAATAAATTTGTTTTACCCAGGCCACATAATATACATACACACAAAAAAAAAAAAAAAAACTGATGGTGATGATTTTAATGATTTTAATTACAGAATTAAAATCATTAAATTTATCATCATCAGAGTGAACCCAAGGCCCAAGACAAGGACCTCTGACTTTTCGGACTCATGTGCGTTATGTGCGTATTGTATAAATAACACTTGCTTCACATAGCACTTGCCTGAGAGATATTTCTCGACGGCATCTAAAGCCAAGTCAGAAGCCCATGGGTGGCTTTTAAAGCCGCCCATGGGCCTCTGACTCTGACACCAGGTTAGTCGCAAGCCTCACGAAAAGAAGAAAAATCTTCAACATTATCGTTATGATCAGCAAAAAACTGGTCACTGACACGTAAATTGCAAAAAACTAAAGTTTTTTTAAAATATCGTGGGCTAGCATAGCGGGTTTCTGACTGTTTTGGATAAAAACAAACACTTTTGTATCTTCGTCAATCAATCTTCCTAGCCTTTTTCCCAACTATCTTTGGGTCGGCTTCCAGTCTTACCGGTTGCAGCTGAATACCAGTATTTTACATGGAGCGACTGGCTATCTGACCTCCACAACCCAGTTACTGGGTAATACGGTACCCCTTGGTAAGACTGGTGTCAGACTTTTCGGGCTTCTGACGACTCGTAACGACTGTCAAAGATCCACAAATGACAGCCGGGACCAACGGCTTAACGTGCTTTCCGAGGCACGAAGGAGTCTCGGTATGTAAAGATGGTCACCCATCCACTGACCAACACCGGCAATCGTAGCTTAACCTGATGGATCGATTCGTGCGGCTTGTTATTACTTAGCCACGAGCTCCTCCTTTTGTATCTTCGTCAATATCGATGTATAATTTTCTTAGTTAGAAAAGACATAAAAAAACATCTAGAGACTCTGTTGAACCGTTAAAGAACCTATTAGTTGGTAGGCAAAACAAATATTTTGACTTAAAGTCGATTAAAGCAAAAGACACAAGCAATTCCTTGCTTAACAGGTGATCTCCAATTCAATGTATCAATAGGCCCTTTGTAATTGAAATAAGCATTTTTATTTTTTTAATTTTATTTAATTTAAAGTAAAGGAAAAAAAGTTTTTCTTTGAAATAACTTTTGTAACTGGTAATTTTTTTGACATTATGTGACTTCATCGTAAATTCCTATTTATATGAAGGCTTAGCAACTAAACACATACACATCAATAAAAGAATCTTTCTCATAGCCGGCCATAGCTTTTTCGTTGTCATTTACCGCGTGTTGCGAGAGTATACAAGTAATCAACAGAGTACTGAGCGTTCACAAAATGGCGTGAAATGCGAAAGAATAAATACGACACTCGACGTTCAATATAATTTGGTTTTAATACACTCTGACATTAAATAATATTATCATTATAATATTATGAATAACTGCCTCTTTGGACTAGTGGTTGCAAGCGCTACTGCTGAGCATGAAGTCCTGGGTTCGATTCCCGGTTCGGGCAAAGTGTTATTAGGTTTTTCCAGCTGGAATTTTTCAGAGGCAGCTCTGTATTTGTGCCCGGTTGATGGCAATAGGCTCGCCCCTATTACATGGGACTTAAACATAACTGGCGAAATGTGGGTGAACTATAGGTACACCTCTGCCTAACCCTTCGGGGAATACAAGCGTGATGTTATGTTATGTAATAAAAATAACTGTGTGCTTCGTTGTTCAAGTAGTAGCAAGCACTACTGCTGCTTATCGTGGGTTTGATTCCCACTTCCGACAATGTGTTATTGAGAGAAGACCCATGAATGGAAAGTCATTAGGAACCGCTCATTAGCTGGCTGGAGTTTGAATTTGTGTCCCGTAAATGGCTAATTGGCTCGCCTCTTTTTACAAATTAATTAAAATATATCTGGGTAAATACCTTAAACATTCCTTACGCGAAGAGAGCTATGTGCTAGATTAAAATTTATTTATATTTAGAACACTCAAGAATAGTACCAAATTTTATTTACTTGAATACGTTGAAAATAATTCATCCTCAAATCTGAGAAGTAATTTATTTGGAACAAGTGCATTTCAAAATTCAATATTCGAACACGAACGTTGAAGGTTTAAAATTCGAAATTGGAAACACGCGACTGTTGAAAGACGCGCGTTTGAGGTGCGCTGCGCTGATTAGGACGCGGAGAGCATTAGGTGTGCTTAGGGCTGGCGCAAGAAGAAAATTTTAAAGATTATTTTGGTTTTTTTGGTTGATTTGTTTCCCCTTGATTTCTACAGGAATTACGTGACACAAAGAAAAAGAAAAATATGAAATGTATTCTTGCTTAGTAGCAATCTTCAAAACAAAACAAAACAAAACATTCACATCAAAGGATGATTGCTATTGCAGTAAAAGCTAACTTACGTAATAACAATCTTAAAAACGAGAAATAAAAAAAATATCAAAAGATATTATTATTATTTGTTATTTAATAGTATAAAGTATTAAAAATACGACAACAACGCGACGATTGTTTTTAATTATGACACGGCCGTTGATTTAGTTTATTTTTCCTAAACTGTGTAGTCACAACCTTGCCTGTCTGTAGCAGAGTCGTGATTGGAGCAGGCGTCACGAACCGCTGGGAAATCAGCGGCAGCCGCGACACAGTGTATTTATTCGACGCTTGAAAGCTGTGCCACAGAGTAGGCATATTATTGTGTTTTTTTTTAAATCTTAAAGATTCGCTACTAAATTATAAGTTACTTAAAAAAAACATTTTTATAACTAGTGGAGAGGAGCTCGTGGCTAAACACAGCCGCACGGGTCGTTCCATCAGGTTAAGCTACGCTTGCCGGGGTAGGTCCGTGGATGGGTGACCATCTTTACATACCGAGACTCCTCCGAGCCTCGGAAAGCACGTTGGTACCGGCTGTCATTTGAGGATCTTTGACAGTCGTTACGGGTCGTCAGAAACCCGAAATGCTGACAACCAGTCTTACCTGTATTTTCCAGTTACTGGGTTGTGGAGGTCAGATAGGCAGTCGGTCCATGTAAAATACTGTTATTCAACTTACTGCATCCGGTTAGACTGGAAGCCGACCCTAACATAGTTGGGAAAAGGCTTGGCGTCTGACTTTGATTTATAATATGTGTAAATGTAGCTGTGCACAAGGTCAGTCTTGTTTCAAGGTATATTTAAATGGTGATTGAAGTTTGGCAATAATTCCCTCTGCACATGTGGCTTCCCTGGTACCTCATTAACGGCAAAATATGTAAGATTCTATTAACTGCTCTCAAATTACCATGTTTATATTTTTGTTTTATTTACATTCTTCCTTGACATAATCATAATTTTATTTGACATTATATACCTACTATTTAATTTTCAACTCTATTAGTGACTTTTGTGGACATGTTAATTATTCAGATTTGTTACAGTTGTAATAGCAATCATGTCATTTCGTTTAAAATAGTTTTTATTTTTATTAATTTATTTATCTTTTATATAGATTCTTTTCTATTTTGTGAATGTGAGAACGCTGTAGGCTTAGTGGACTGTACACTTGTTGACCATCTTCTATTTTGTTAAGTACATACTTGGTACTTGTTGAAAGACCTACACTGTCCTCGCATACCTAATAATACTGTATTTTTTATTTTTTTTTTGTTGTAAATATTGTAAAACCCAATTATTTTTAAAAGAGTAACCGTGGAGTTTCTTGCCGGCTCTTCTCCATAGGAAACGACCAATTGGAACCGTGCGTAGCTTCTGACGTTTCATAAGTGCCCATGTAGGTTTATGTGAAATAAAATATTTTGAATTGAATTGAATTGGATTGGATCAAGTCCCTACCTTACGTTATGTCATTTTGTCATAAACGCAAAAACAAACTTGTAGTTTCTCTAAGCTACGCGTAGACGGTGGCGTAGCAGTTTGCTACGGTCGTAGACGACGCCTACGAAATGCTACGCTATTGTTAATTTCACGAAATTTTATAGCTACCAAATAATTAAGTAAGTAAGACACGTAGGTATTTCGTAACTTATTATAAAATAGCTTCTACCAGCGGTTTCACCGGCTTGATATAATATACGAAAGCGGCGAAACCAAAGGTAAAAGTCATTAAGTGTTTTTAAATAATACCAGTTTTGTTAAATCGCTGTTGACAGCGATGCAGACGAATTTTTTGATGCCCTATAATTGTTTCCCCCTTTTTTTATATACTTGTACATATTATTACTATTATTTTAAGTCTGTATATTTATTGTACTTTTTAATGAAAATAAATTAATATGTTTTGTTAAATGTATATTGATTTTTTCCTCTTGATAATCTTCTTAAAAACTTTACTTACGGATTTTTCTAAAACTCGAAACCTTTAGTAATCAGTACAGTTAACGAGTTTTTCCTATAAAAGATAGTGCAGAATTAGTGACGAAAATTAAAAAAAGTGATTTTTACCAAACATTTCACTTAGTGAGTTTTACCTTTTAACCAACGAATATTTATAAATTATCTACTGGTTAAAAGATTTTAACCAGTAGATAATTTTTGAGTTTATTCATTACAAACAAAAATATAAATCTGTTCTCTTTCTAATACGAGTATTAGTGTAGGTGATTTGGTAACAGCCCGATCTGCACCAAAATGGCGTAACACACTTTTAATCACAAAATCACAATCCGACGGAAAAGGAAATTGCTAATGAATTGCTTTTTTGCTATGGTTATTGCAAAAAATTCGTCTGCTCAACAACGTTCACAAACGTGAATTGTCAACAAAATGAAAGGTATGGCCATTGTAAATGTGTTAAGCAAATACTCCGCTGGTTTGCCTCTAGTGAAACATTATACCTACAGAAAAAGTCGTTGGTCAAACATTTTTATAAGTACAAAATTAAATTGTATAAACTTTATACTCGTCGTAAAACCACTCCGTTGTCACTAGGCTGTGCCGCCGCGGGCCAGTCCGGTGCGCGACATCGCGTCATGTCGCACTGAATTTTGCGATACTGTGACAATTATTGTCCTAGGGCGATATTTGACACCTATAGAATTATATTCCTCACTTATTGCTGGAAATATTTTTATGTCTGGCCACTTCATCATCATTTTAATTCTCGATTCAAATTCAAATCCAAATGTCAAGCCACTTCATCATTCTATTTTCAATTCAAATTCAGAACGATTCAAATACTCTCATGCACTCATTTTTCAGTCTTGTCGTCACTTCATCTCTGGAGCTTGCTGAGGCTCGATATTGTCTGCAACATAGTTATAATTTTATAATCTAGTAAAGTGCCAAATCATTTAACAGTTTCCTATTATATTATGTTGTGCTAATTATAATTAAACAAGTTTTTTTATTAACATGTGTAATAAGCTGAATTATTTCACTCTGTTCTGTTCTGCCACCTTACCTACCTTACCACCCTACTACCAAACGTTGTTCGGTGAGGCTCCCTCACTTGAGAAGAGGGCACAGAGGGACACTCCGGCTACACTCTTACGCCATCCCTGGCTCGCCATGCTGTGCTGGTGCCGCTGCTGTGAAAAATCCTCGAGCAGTGTAACTATAAATAACCTTAATTAATGGTAATTATATTTTTGAGCCGTTTGAGGTTAAAACAATCGTGGACCCTGTCGGGCACAGCAAAAGTAATATAGTATGCAGAGGACTTATGCAGACAATATTTTAGTATGATTTATGATTTCTGTATAGAAATAATAAATCATACTAAAATACTGTCAGTTTATTAGTCATGTATATGACTAATAAACTCCGGTTTATTAGTCATGTATATGACTAATAAACTGACAGACTTAAAATAATAATAATTATTATGTTCAAGTATATAAAAGAGGGGGAACAATCATAAGGACTTATCGTATAACTTATAATCTAACTTATTATAACAACTTTTTTTGTGTTTTTATTTTTACTTTTATTGCTTAATCATTTAAATATTCGTTTACACTGTGATAAAATTTACTTATTAATAGATTTTTTAATTAATTCTTAAATACATAAAAGGAGTATTTTTTCTTTTCTTATTGATTCGGGTAACTTATTTTATATTTTTATTGACATAACCAGAAAGTTTGATGATTGTAGGTATTTTTAGGCATAATGATGGTAAGTTTAGTCGTGTTTTGGATCGGAGAGTGTATCTTGTTTTATGTCTTCTCGTTTAGTTCAAAAGTCTTGGTCTTTTTAAAAATAAAGGGTTATTTCCTTTGAGTAAAGTTTGCTATCTCCAGTATTTAAAGTACTTTACCTCCAGGTGACGTTCAAAAATTCAAGCCTGTATAAATACTAGGCAAAGTTAAAATGTTCAGGTTTATAAAATGGGGGTATATTTATTTCGTCAACTTGAACAACATCTAGCCCCTTACAATACTACAAATATCAAAACTAACTAATATCATAGACTAAATAACTATAAAAACAGATTGGTAACGTAATTGCGTTCCGATTTGACGCTACATCACCTAACCCTCTGTTGACAGTGGATTACGATGTGTTACCGAGCTATCACAACAGTGGCGATCGTAGGGTTGGTTTAATAGTAACAAAGTGAAGAGGTTGGGGTTCAGTAGTATATTTAAAGTAATTTGAAAAAAAAAATTGAATGAAAATGTATGAACTTTTCCTACCTAGTTCTTTTAATATTTTCTAAAGACCTCTACAACAAGTTATCGAAGAGAAAATGACACATATATATATAAATAAATGCTACGTTTCTATATTTCTTCAAATTGACCATTTAAGATTTATTTACCTGACTAAAATATAATTAATTGACTTCACTTTAATTTCTGTCTTGTTTTGTTGACATTGTTTTGTTGACATTGTATTTTTTTTTTTTTTTGTATTAACATATTTTAATTTATGTAATAATTTGCACGCCGTAAGGTAGACTGTAGCCGATCTCATTAATTTATGTACAACATCTTATACCTGTACCTACATTCATAGCAAATAAAGTTCTGATTCTGATTCTGATTCAAAATTGAATTTAGTTATTACTAGCTACGCCCCGCGGTTTCACCCGCATAAGTCTTGCTCCCGCGGGAATATCTGGATTAAAAGTATCCTATGTCCTAATCCAGGTCATGGTCTACCTACGTGCCAAATTTCATCACAATCCGTTCAGCCGTTTTAGCGTGAAAGCGTACAAACAAACACTTTCGCATATTAAGTTAGGATTTCAGATAGGACATAGACGCCTAGGTATTATCTTGATAGTGGCGATTTCTAGTAACGCAAAAAAAATGCCAAGTTCAGCTTTTTAGAATCAAAAGACAATGACATTTGTACCCCAAAAAATAAATTATTTCAATAAGTATAACCGTTGGTAAACGGAACCCTAAAAATCATTACTTTATCTTCCCCTAAAAAGCCATTGAATAACATTTTAATTTACACATACTCTTTACCACTCTACAAGTGATTTTCAACCTTATAAAGACCACCATAGAATGTACTATTGTATTTTTAATCTACAGCTTGACTTATAATAGGGCTGGTAGTCCTATGCATGGCATTGTGCCGTATGATGAATTGATTTTTAATAGATTTTTTTCTTGTCTGATGTCTTTGTAATTGTAATAACCATAAGATGTGCCACTTTCTTTCTTTTTTGGGTGGTTGGTGACTCAAATCGTCATTTATTCAAACTAGGCTGAGGCAAATTACATAAGACTGTCCCCCCAAAACGCCCGCCCTTCACCACTTCCCAGTGCTTTAGCTGGGAAGAAGAAGTGGAGCCACAAACTCAGTCGGCTGACCTGGTGCCGTCAATAGGCCACTGACTTGGCTTCACATGCCGTCGAGAAATATCTCTCAGGCATGCCACAAATTAGCCCCAAGTCACTTGTAAACTACCTTTGCCACGGGTCAATGGGGTATGTTATCCAGTTGGTTCGTAAATTTTTACTTGCATATTACCAAAAAGAATTTTTTTTTTATTCATAATATATTTAAGAACACTAGTAAAGGATATTGATATAAATATATTTATTTAAAGAGACCTTGACCCCTTTTTTTCTTTTTTTTTTTCGGGTTGGAAGTCATCCAATGACTTCTCCCGCTCTGGGCGGAGTGGGAGGGCGTGTCAGACTCTTACTGGCTAAAACCCACCCGTGTTCCTTCCCTTGCCTTGCCAGGGGCCACGGTTTCCCCTTGGGACTACCCGCAACCCCGGCAGGCATCGGTCCTAGCGGACCCCGTCAGTTTTCAGCTGACATCTCTTTGAGGCGCGCGTGAAACACGACGCGCCGTCGACCCGGGCCTGGTCCTTGTCGGACGGCGAGCTGCCCGTTGCTCTTCGTTCGCAGGCCCGCGCCTACGGCTACGGTGGCCGGAAATCAGCTACCAATTCCCGACGCCCGGTGCGTCTCCTATGGCGGCGGCGGCTAGGGCTGCTAGGGCGCGGCCTTTGCCACTCCCTAGCGCGCTCCACCTCCTCCTTCGCGAGCATTACTGCTTCGCAGAAGGAGGTGACGGCTTGCCATGCCCTCTCGCTCCGCACCATGGCCTGGATCACGGCCGGACGCGAGAGGTCACTGCCGCCGATCGCCTCCACGAAGACACGGCGGTGCTCCGCCCAAGCCGGGCAGACCTCCACCGTATGCTCCACCGTGTCCTCCGGACGATCCACACAGTGGTGACACCCGGCCGTTTCCTCCCGCCTTATGCGAAACAGGAACCTCCCGAAACAACCGTGTCCGGTGAGGACCTGCGACAGACGGAAGGTGAGGACGCCGTGGCGTCTCTCTAGCCACTCCTCAAAAAGGGGACTTATCGCCGCAATTGTGGCGTGCCTTGACCCCTGAGTTTGTTTCACCTTTTCTTCTCAGGGGCAGTCAGATAGGAAATATCAACTCCATCTAGCCTACGAACAATAAAAGTCATCAAGCTTATTTTAGTTTTCAAAACATGACAATCATGTTAAAGTGATTCTGATATCCTATTTACAAAATAAATAATTTTATTTCTGCCTTCAATCATTCGGCCTAGCTTTTTCCCATCTATGTTGGGGTCGGCTTCCAGTCTAACCGGATGCAGCTGAATACCAGTATTTAACATGGAGCGACTGCCTATCTGACCACCACAACCCAGTTACTGGGTAACACGATGGCTTGCGTGTTCAGTACTGAGCTCACGTAACGCGTCGTACGTCCAGCCAAGATAGGACTCGCTCATCAAGGAGCGCCAACACCAATTTGACCCATTATTAATTTATAAAACAAAAGGTATTTTAATATAAGACGTATACTAAAGATTAATATTTTCATTATTCTTAATTTGGTGAAGGTTTCAGAAAAATACGCTTGATAGCTTTTGCGTAATTCTCAGTTTTTTATCCGCGTTAGACATAACTTTACAAATTAATTTCACTATGTAATATAAACATATTCTAAAATGTTCCTATATCAAATTACGAAAAACATTCAAAGATATAAGACTAGTCGTTTAGGAGTAATTACCAATTTAAAATCATTAAAAATCATTATATTATCTGCGCCTTAAATATGACGAATTGACGACACCTTTTTGAAAAGTACATGCTGTATATTTAAGAGCGTTTATTCAGAAAGTGGGCAACGTCCCAAATAGATGTCTAATATTTCGCTCATTTCATTAATTTGGCACTATTATTATACTGTATGGAAATAAGTAATGTGGCTATTATAACTGGCGAACTGGAATATTAATAATCATTGAATTTGATGTTGTAACCGTTTTAGGTGTAAAAAAGGCATTTGGGAAGTTTCCAAATACTTTTTTTACGTCTAAAACTAAATATTCGGTATTACGATATTAATTACTGCATTTCATAAACAATATTTTAGTTCACTAGTTAGCCACATTTCATATTTCCATACAGTGATATTGCAAAATTTATCAAAACAGGTAAACATTTGACAACTATTTGCGACGTTGCCAACTTTTAGGAAAAACGCTTTTAAAAATACAGCATGTACCTTTCAAAAAGGTATCGACGTATTTGAGAGTGTTGTACAGCCCATAAGACTGAACAACTTTCTCAATTCGACTTATGCACGCCAATATCACACCCTTTAAAAGCTCTAATCTTTAACTAAATACTTAATAATCTATTCATAATGAAATCGCATGTTACAGAAGCCATGTCTATTTATCCATTTCGAAATAAAAAAGAGGGTTCCAACAAAAATCATTTAAAACCAAAATGAAAAAGGTGTCAAAGATCGAATTTACGATTCATTATAGTTAATCCATATGGAATGGGGGACCCTAAAAACTAAACACCAATAAGAAATAAACTCTATTAGGTTGAGATAAGGTTGGGTTTGGTGTAGTGTGAGGTTGTGATAGATTTGATAAAATAGTGAATGCGTTTTGTAAGTGCCCATTGTGGCGACAGATGGTCCGTGAGGGAAGAGGACTGGGGTTTGTTTCTGGTTCGGGACAATTCTGTTTGGGACACTAGAACATTTACTGGGATATAACGTGATTATGAAGCGTAGGAGGTGTTGTTATTTAAGAGCGTTCACGTCTTACAGCATTTCATGTTCTTAACTAACCTTTTAGATCTTTGTAGGCTGTTTATGCGTATAAAGTTTCATTGAAATAGGTTCAGTCATTTCGAAAAACAAGGGCAAGAAAGTTTGTATGAAATGCCGTACGACGTAAACACTCTTAAAGAATGTGGTGATAATTATGATCAATCTCTTGTAAGTCGAACTTCGAAAGTTTTTATCCTTTCGGTTAGTAGATTTCAACATTATTTTACTAAGACCAAACCAATATGATTTTATAAATGCAATTGTCCCAGAAAAACGACAAAATATTTGGTCAGAAACATCGCAGCGTCAATAAAAAATATCCGATATAGGAACAAACTATAAAACTAATCATTCTTAAGGGTAACTCGAGCCAAAAGCCGTCCATGGAGCATTTTATGATGTTTTGTCATTCACGACTGGGAATTGGGATATCTCTTTAATGGACCCAATTTAGGGTTATGTATACAAATGGCAAAGCTTCCCAGTATCCAGGGAATATAGTCATAATCACCGCAAGGAATGGTGATCACTAATTATAGAATGATGTGTAAGATGCTTCCGTGAATGCTCATGACGTAATCCCCAAATAATCACTATGTAACATCTAAACTAACATTAAAAAGTTTATTTTTATTTTTTATGTTTTTGTTTGTTTGTAATATGAGGTGCGTGCAGAAGTGCGTGCCTTGGGTTCGAACTCGAGACCTATCACTTGGCAGTGTGACGGTCATACCACAAAAAATTGTGGGAATGGTCTTCTTCTTCGTTTAGCTCTTGACAGAGCTGTCGTGGTCACAATGAACTATGTCCAATCGCAGGTGTAGTCGTTGCCCGCCTCACGATCTCCCTCCATCTGGTTCTGTTACATGACAGTCTGGCGCATTCATTGACAGGGCCTCCAACCGCGGATTTGATTTGATCGGTCCACCTCATCGGTGACCTCCACCCTGCCCTGCACCACCAGACGCTCTATGGAGTCATTATTCCGCCTGGAGACTGGTAGAATGGTGGGAATGGTAGATAAATAAAATTCAGCATTTCTCGATAGAACTAACGGTATATTGTTTTAAAATACATAAATGCAAAACATATTAACACAACTGTCTCGGCTCATACTTCATCTGCCAGAAAAAAAACTAATTGCTCACTTCTCTAAAATCAAACTAATAAAAATAAAAAGCAAGTTAGTAGAGTTTCATACATAAAGGATCTTTTCATTTCCTACAGCTGACCGTCCGGTATGACCGTCAGACTGCCTCTGATTTTACGGATTCAAGTGCGTATTGTATAATCATCTCTTTGCTTCAAAAACGGTGAAGGAAAACATCGTGAGGAAACCGGCATGCCTGAGAGATATTTCTCGCCGGCATGTGAACGCAAGTCAGAGGTCCATGGGCGGCTTTAAAACTCTGACACCAGGTTAGTCACTAACCACACGAAAAGAAGAAGGTAGCTTCTACATTGGTTTTAGAAAGAAAGAAAGAAAAATATTTTATTTGGGACACGCACAGGAAATACATATAAAAGTAAAAAAGAACATTATAGCTAACAAAATCGTGAAACACAAATACAATAAAAAGAAGACTTGTGCGAGGCCAAAAAGGCTCCTATCTCAGTATAATGCTAGGATATTTGAGATTAAACAAAAAAAAAAAAAAATACCGCAGCGCTGGTCCCTATCAGAATATAGGGCCCAGTTTTAGATATTATTATAACATCTTCATCATTATCTTCCATAACGTAATCAAATCAACACCAAACATATAACTTCATACGGAACCCTCTTCCCTGCACCCCTAACATACATCAGAGCACATCACTACATCACAAAGTAATAAGTATAACTGTAAGGGTGGCAACACTAATTAAACGGTGATTCGGTGTTGCCAGCTATTATGGCGGTGATTTTATTTATTTGTTTGGGTAGGCATGTAATGGTTACTTTAATAAGTTTAATAGAAGTTTTGATAATAGGATAAACTACTATTAATTTTAAGTAGATAAATACATATACCTTTAAATCTAATGAATTAAACAATTTTATTTAAAGTTAATTGGATTAGCTCTGACAGAAGGCCTGACTGACAGAAGGCCTAAGAATCTATGCAATATTTTGATATATTATTATTTATTTATTTATTGGATCTCCAACAGAGGCTACACAATTATGTACATGCAAGTTTACAAGAACAGGGACAAATTCTAGTGTGCGCTTCCAAATACAGGAGACCACATCAATCACATAATTATAATCTAGGTACAATATGTTTCACACGGCGGAAAATAATAAAATAAATCAAAATGTACACGAAAATATGTCAAAATACATGATTCTACGCATTATTATATATTAACAGACACCCAAGAAGTACTAATAGATGATCGGTTAATTATAAGAACTGGCCACTTAGATAATTTGTCTCATTCATAAACTCAACAGGGTCACCCCACTCCACTTCAAATCAAATCTAACCATTGATTCATAAACAAACATCTCAATTCGAATTTCGAACGGGCTTATTCTAAATTCAAATAGACAATACTGACTGAAGGGAATTGAGTGGGAACGGCGCACACTGGGTATAGAATAATATAATTATTTCTATGGTTTGTGGGCTATTAAAACAAAAATCTACCTTTTACCTACTATTATAGGTTAATAAGCAACAGTTTTTGATTCATTGGTTTTGATAGAAAATAATCGAAGCATATTTTAATGAGCTTTACCTTACCGGAAAGAACGGCTTAAAACACATTAAAAAATATTGACAGTTAAAAAGATTTTATAGTTATATTTTGTATCTAAACATGTGAATCACTGGCGAATTAAAAATACACCTCAATATATTATTAGGTTGACGATCAAATACAAAACACACCTAAACAATAATAGAGATTGCAATTCGCTATTGCGGTGAAAAAAAAAAAAATTTTACGTTTCAGTTAGTAGTTTCAAAGTTGTACCTACTTTATGGCCGTGAAACTGTTTAAAATGATCTCATTCATCATCCTCAATCATTTCTACCCTTTCATTTCATGTCATTTCTTTGCCCCACACAAAATAAAACAAAACAAAAATACACTTAACATCAATCGACCACTGTGAGCCGTTCCTACCCTGAGCTATTACACGACCGGTTGGCCAAATGGCGCGAAACCCGACCCTCCACAGACTAAACAATAACATTAATGTGGTCTGTTCTGTAATGAGGCCGAAAATAATGAGGTGTGTTGTCTATGCTCGCTTTTTTAATGTACGGGGTTAGGTGTGTCGATGAAATTAAGCCTTAATAATGCCTTATTTATTTTTAAGCATGAAAAGAGTATTTTCCCTGTTTTAGAACAAACGAGCGAATACCAAATAGAATGGGTTCCATTTTAACCTACTGAAACCGGTTAGTGACAATTTCGTAGCTCGTAGCCGCTTGTAGCGTAGCAAATCTGCTACGATTTGCTACGACCGGCTATGATTTGCCATGTGCTGCACTAACATGCTGTTCAAGAAAAAAAACCGGGTTCCGTACAGTTTTAAAATATTTTAAACCGATATTATGTTCCCGTGGAATATATAGGGTGACTGGTAATTAGTGACCGATACTTAAACACGTGACTTTACTCATCATTATGAATAACTTTTACTATGGGGCCAAACCAGAAATCGCGAAAAAAAAACAGCTGTTCCATATATTTTGACGAATTTTGCGAACATAAATGTAGGGAACAGCTGATTATTTTTTCGCGATTTCAGGTTTGGTCCCATAGTAAAAGTAGTTCATAATGATGAGTAAAGTCACGTGTTTAAGTATCGGTCACTAATTACCAGTCACCCAATATACGCGTGGATAATTTTTTTGTTAGAGGTAAATACATAAATAAATCACAGAAAAAGAAGACATCGCTAAAATAATTGAATGTCCTCCCCCACTCAACTACTGAACCAGTGGTTCGAGTAATGTCCCCTAATGGCCGCCGCACATTTAGCAATTTGCCATGTTGCCACCCCTGCTGTTATTGCCGGTATCTTCTTATTTAGACATCAAAACATTAACTCTGCTTTGACTAGTTTAAAGGGGAATAAAGATGATGGATCGTCGATGTATGAACTTTTAGCTGCTGTCGATAATTAACACATTTATATAAGAGGTTATTGAAGTTAAAACTGATTTAGCGGCGTTGTGCACTATTTTTGGGATGGGTAAAAAATGTTAAACTCGCGTCAGGACACGTGACCTGATCGAAAATTGGAAAGACGGAGGGAGATTTTCTTGACAGCGCACTCTGTTTATCACTTCAATCGGCAGTCCCAGACTGCCCGTATTTTTTTTTCTTCAATCATGTCAGTACGAGCTATGGCATTACAAATAGCAAGTCAGCAAGGTTGGTCATGGAGCTGACTGCCCACTGACCAGGGTTCGCTGGATATGATAATTTCGACACATTTAGACTGACACCAAGTTTTGGAACAATGTGCATCTTATGTTTAGACGGGCGTTGATAGCTGCGATACAGTTTTTTTTTTTACTTTTGTAGCTATCATCGTTTCCATTGTAATTTATGTTAATTTTTTGTTGTTCCTAAATAAATATTTTTACTTTACTTTTTTACCTCCATTATATATCCCATTCGGTAATTTTGACATCAATAATCATTATTCCTTCAAGGTTTTTAAAAACCAGTCTTGTCATAGTGGACATGTTATCGTTAAAATCGTAGCCCCATTTGTTCCAAAGCTAAGTCAACATCCGAGCCGACATTTTCGTGAACCTGTGTTAATAAAATGCTCTTATTTCATTAAGTTTGAAAATAAGCCTCTAAGTGTTAATGAAATCTGAATTTCATAAATACATCATGACATCACAGGACACCACAGGAGAGCAGTGGTGGCCCAGCGGTAACAGCCCGACTTACCAGTTGTACTGTGGTTCAACCCAGGCAAGCCGCACTGGCCCGCGTGGTAGATTACAGCCCCTCTCGAAAAGAGGACGCCTGTGTCCCAGCAGTGGGAACATAAAGGCTGTTTATTCTATAACATCACCCATCACATTGCCCTATATTTTGTTCCAAGTGCCTATCGAACTGTGTAAAGAGATATTTTCCATGGCACAAGACTAAAAAAACAGAACGAACAAGCTAATCCGAGCTGTAAAAGTGTCCACTGACCCCCATACCTTATACAAGATGGAGACGACATTACAACAATAAATTAAATTGCTTATATCTAATGACGTTCTTAGTCTGCATACGAATATTCAATCAAATATTTTCCGATAGTTTAGTCACTATAGCTAATCGAAGATTGACAAAAGCTATAGTCGGCCCATCACTACTATTTAGTTTGTTTGAAAAAATCACTTTTTCTCAAACATGCTTGGGTCCGGAACGGGAAATTCGCACATTATTTTGACAACCTTCTTCGAGATAAATTGAAATTGCTGTACTGGTCAAAAACAAGCGAGCATCAGGCTTCGAGCTCAGGCAATCTTAGTATGAAAAGCCATATCTGTCGTGTTTAGCGGCCAAATAAATTACTATGAAAACTCATATATTCTGTCCTGTTATTTAAAAATGGAACTAACTTTTTACTTCCACATGGCAACCAAGGAGGTAGCTTATCAAAGATTTTATCTAAATTTCGAACTGGCTTAGCAAATAGAGCTGTGAAGAAACAAATGACCATATTGGCGAGTGAAAAAAGTTCTTTGTTCGTCATTGATTCTGGAATTTATAAATTATTTACTTAGTTTGAATTACCGCACATTGTTTGAGAAAAGTACTATACAAGCCTTGGTCGCAACCAGCCCCCCAATTACGCAATGCACGATCAATTTTAAATTGAAACCAATTGAAAAAGATTGCCAGTCCATTGCTTCATAAGTTCGACACAAAAAATCTGCAAAATTTTTTTTGTCGAACTTATGAAGCAATGGACTGGCAATCTTTTTCAATTGGTTTCAATTTAAAATTGATCGTGCATTACGTAATTAGGGTGCAGGCATAGATGGACTCCCGTATGGGTGCCTCGGCTTCGCCTCGGCCCACATTTTCACGATCGTCCATCGATGCCCTAATTGCTGGCCTCGACAGTAATGTACTAATTTAATTTCCATGCTATGATTTATGTGATAGTTCCAAAATACTCTTATGCATTAGTATTGCCAGTGTTTTCATTTATTGTCGTACTGTTGTCTCCATATTGTACAGTGCGTGGGAGTAACCATTATCGGCCAATAGACAACAGAAGAAGGTTCCTGTTAGCCACAATATGACGTAATTGTACAGTAGTGCAGCCTCCGGATATTCAGGGTTACCGGGTTTGTAGAGTAAGCGAAAGGAACTGGACGTTAGCGAAAGGAAGTAGACGTTAGCGAAAATTGTTGTTATTTTAGCGACAATTTTATATTTGGGATACATTGACAGTGTTAATATTATTTTTGAATTACAACAAGAATAATGTACCCAGGATTTTATAATATGTATATTTAAAAGAGTGTCCTGGGAGATTCTTGCCCGTTATTCTCCACAGAGGTCTACTTTTTGGCGACTAGCTTCAACTTTCTGACTCACTGACCGACTCTCCGACACATTGTTTAATTTAAATAAATGCTTTGAGTTTGAATGAATTCGTAAATATAAATAACATTTCATCTATCTTAAAATACTATCTGTTTTGATTATGACGAATTCAACTAGCAAGCATCTCAGAATATTTCTTGAATTTGTGGCCACAAACTAAAAACAAAAAGTCGTTTAGAATTTTGACTGAAACTGAAATTAATTATATAATTACTAATAAATTAAGTATCTACTTTTATGTTTCGTTCTGCCACACTAGCGATAAGTGCAGTAAGTACGTTTTGCATAGTTTCGAGTAATTGGCGCTCAAAGTTTTTCGTCACATTTTCTCCTTTTCTGATTTTTTTTATTAACTTAGTAGCCTTAGGAAAGTATTATTATTTTCATTGTGTAATCATTAAGGGGTTTATTTATAAACTTTGCTTAAAGTTAAGTGACGTTCAAACGTCAAAAATGTATGGTTAAACAATCGCTAATCATTACTTAACTTTAAGCAATGTTTATAAATAAACCCCTAAATATGTATTTCTATTAGAATACTTTTGAATATAATAACAACTACTACTTTATATCTAGTATGAGTTTGATCATTTTAGCATCAATTGCTTATTACAGTAGCAATGTGTAGTTACTGCTGATATCATTAGCAGAAGTAAAACATGAATGATGGATGATACCACACTTAGAAACACACCGTGCCCGTTACATACTGTTGTAATGCTAAGGAAAACGTATCATAAAATCGACTTACTGCCGTTATCCTAATTGATATTTAAAGGTTCCCGTTAAGATGACCAACAATGAAGGGTAATTTTTATTATTCATTATTTTTTTGAACATAGCCAATAATATTGACGTGCATATAAATATTGTACACCCCATGGGTATGTTACAGTGGTACAAAAATGTGTGACAAACAATAAATAAATGAATTTGAATAAAAATATATTAAAATGGCAGTCAGATAAAATCGTACAGTTCATTGCGCTGATTCCGAATCTATGTTTAACTCAATTTGGACAAAAATGATACTTACTGCAGTTATCGCAAGCGCGGCAGCCTTCTATTTCAGCTCAATGTGCCAACGGAAAAATATATTCCTTCGCCAATTTCCTTTCGCCTCCGTCGATTTTCGCTAGCGACCCGCCAACCCCTCTAACAAATTCTCGCCGGCGGCTACCAAACGGTTTACTTTCCCACTTACTTTGAGTCTAAACGCACTTTTAGTAATGATGACCAGCTTCACTTGGTCTGCCCTGCCCCGTTACCACCAGCTTTAATTGACCTTCATTTGTCTTCATAAAGAACTATGTTAGAGATCGAAGTATGCTGGTCACTTTTTGATAAATAACCGATATTTTTGACCTCTTTGGTAAAACAATTTGTACTGTTATGAGGGTCAAGTTAAATCAGACATTATAGTATCAAATTCACCTTTGTTCTACATTAGGGATGAGTAATTCCTTCTCTTCTACTCGTATCGAAACAAATTATAAGAAAACAAGTGCGTCTCGGGACGCCCGACAGAAGTGATTATAACTTAAACTAATCTAAGTTGAACTGCCAGATAATGTAACGCGTTACGTAACGAATCGGTTTACCCTCCCATAAGAAGTTATCACTTCAAAAAGTCATAGCAAAAAACAAATAAAACCTGTTCAGCAAGGTTGTAGTAGGACTTACTGTCAAACCTGTCCTGAACATTTACGTATCCAGTCAAAGCCATTTTAAGAAGACCTTGACTGTCCAACAATTCTTTCAGATTCCGGTTTCTAATTACACTGGACATTAAACATAACCAGTAACAGTAGACCTGCGTTTTCTGACATTATGGTGGAAAATAGAGGTCTTATTAAACTGGTGTTATGATACCGCAGTTAAAAGCTTCTGTAAGTGAGTGGGCAGAGTTCAAGGTAAAGTGGTCATCGTTTATATGAAACGTAATTACCCTTGTGGGGATAATTAAATACATTGTGTTGGCTAAAAGCTATGGACAATTATCTGTGGGGTGTGTGTGTGTGTGTGTGTGTGAGGGGGTGAGGGGTGAGTAATTGTGTATGTGTGATACATATGAGTAGTAAAACGCTAACGTGTTTTGTTTTAGTTATAAATGCTTTTCTTCTAATGTTGTAATCTTTCCAACCATTTATTTAATTTTTGACAGCTAAAATAATGATTTCCAAATAGCATTTCTAACTCGATTTCGAAAATTCATGATGAATTTAATCGAATTTAAATGATAATTAAAATTAAATCATCATCATCATCAGCCTATTAATGTTCCCACTGCTGGGACACAGGCCTCCTCTCTGTGTGAGGAAGTGGTCCGTAATCTACCACGCGGGCCCAGTGCGGGTTGGTAGATGTCACATGTCTTCGAATTTTTTGGTTCTAAGACATGCCAGTTTCCTCACGATGTTTTCCTTCACCGTTTTGAGAAATAATATTATCATCGAATTCATAATTCGATGAAAAAAACAAAGGGCATAAAACAATGCACCAAAAAGATGAAGTTGACAAATCGATTTCTCTGCATCCTCGCATGCAGAACCACCTACACAAACTGAAACAGCTAAGTGTCGGTAAGCTAAACTAATATCACATAGTTCACCACACCTGAGAGGGCTCTCGTTAGGCAGCTGGATCAAGGGTTTGATCAAGTTTGTACTTCTGGACACAGCGCGTATCGTTAGGAGATTCCTCTCTCAGGAGCCCTGACCACCGTGCACCGGTAGCTTGGACCCAGTTCCCGATACCATTGAGCTACTATTTTTCATATTTTTCAATGTATTTTTATAAAAATATTTGAAAATGTAAACAATATATATTTAAAAATAAAACAAACTAAATAGAAGTTGTAAAGAATTGCAGTTGTAATGGCAGAGGTGGTGGGCCATCCACCAGTTCCCAACACAAATGAATGTAATTCCTGATAGTGTTAAGGGGAAACCGTGGCCCCCGTCTAGGCAAGGGAAGGAACACGGGTGGGTTTTAGTCAGTAAGATTCTGACACGCCCTTCCGCTCCGCCCAGAGCGGGAGAAGTCATTTGATGATATCCCACCAAAAAAAAAAAAAAAAACTGAGGTTAAAGCAGAGAGACTGTCAATAGTCAATAACATACTAATTTAAAGAACGCAATCACTGTGGCGACATCTACAACGCCACATGTGAACTACGCGTCACACTGACGTCACGCAATACCCTGCCTCGGGCCAGCAGAGTTTACCGCCCGACGAGTATATACAACGTCCCGACATCAATCGTCAGGCAGTAGCCCACCAGACACAACAGTCGTCTGGTTGGAGGATCCTCCCTTTTCTATAGGGGATGAGTGAATTTTACACCCTGTTCCTCATGCCTCTAGATCTATACTATCAAAAAAGCAATTTTTGGCTCTACACCACCGAAGTAACTAAGTTAACCAAACATGAAAGTACTTATAAATATACACATAAGACACATCACAACGCACTTAACTACAAAAGGGCCAACCATTCGATCATTTAGCCACTGTTTATGATCATTAAAGTACCCCAGTACCCCACCTATGGGAATTCCCCTCCCTAGCGACTACTCTCATTGGGGGAATTGGGGGAACAAATGTACCAGAAGGTGGGTCTTCCGTAAAATTGGACGTGTTCCTAACAGTTGTTTAGACAATTTTTTTATTAATGCTTTTGGTCTCATGTGGTTTTGGTAAAATGTTTTGGTGATAATAGTAGATCAAAGTGGTTTTGTGGTTTTATAAGCTGTCCTTTTTGGGTGGCTGTTATTGTTCGCTAGAAGATGGAGTTTAAAAAAAGACTGACAATTTAAACATTGTTGTTATACCAATTACTTCTTCTGTTTAGGTTGGTGAACAGGCCACAACAGCGCACCTACTCTCACCTTAGTCCGCCTGGCTAGCTACCACCATCTTATCGAAGTCTGTCGCAATAATAACAATGTTCACAGCATTGTTGTGTTTCGGCAGTTAGAGATAAGATAGCGAGTTCCTCTGTGGTTGAGGATTCCGGGTGAAGCTCGCTTCCACCTTCGGCCTGATCATCACTTACCATCAGGTGAGATGTAGGCCAAGAGCTTCCTCATTGAGGGAGAAAAAAAAAAAAAGCTGCAGACCCAGGATACCAGGATATTGGATTGCCGTTGCGAACTCAACCCTGAAGATAAACTGAAGAATTGTCATACATAATGCCTATAATGTTGCCACTGCTGGGACACAGGTCTCCTCTCTGTGAGAGGGATTGGGCCATAATCCACCACGAGAGTCCAGTGCGGATTGGTAGATGTCACATGTTTTCGAATTTTTGGTTCTAGGATATGCCGGTTTCTTCACGATGTTTTCCTTCACCGTTTTGAGAGCAGTGGTGATTAAATTATTTACACAGAGTAAAGCGGCTGTCTGGGTTCGAACCTACGACCTGGGCCACCACTGCTCTGAAGAAGTGTCATGCTCTTGTATATTAAAAAATAAAATATTGGCATTAATTCTCTGTTCAATCCATTATCACTAAAAACTCTACTGCTACCTTCAAACTACGTATTTTTTTGCTTGTCCTACTACTAACTCTTCCTTTTCGTGTGGTTAGTGATTAACCTGGTTTCAGAGTTCTTATACCACCCATAGGTCTTAGACTTAGCGTCACATGCCATCGAGAAATATCTCTCAAGCAAACCGGTTTCTCACGATGAATAACACTAATTCTACTTAACCAAATAGTCCCTATCTTTCCGAATCTAATTCGCAAAATCAACCAACAAAATCACAGCTTAAATCAAACATTAAGATAACTCAATAATCACCAAATAAACCAACAAACAAATTGCTACCCCACAATATGATATTACCATAACACCCCTAAATGGGGCAATAGGGGTAAAACGGGGTAGGGGTACAAAGGGGCACGGGGTAAAGTTACATGATTTAGCTATTACTCCCCCTAACCGGTGGCGATTTTTAATTCTACGTTAATGGGCACATGTGATTATGACTTTTGGCAAAAGGTCTGCTACGGACCGGCGGGGTCAAATAAAAAAAGTGAAAATTTTTATTTATTCACTTACTCTTTAGAAACCTTACAGTCTAATATCTAGGTAAATAATTTACAACTAGCCCTTACAGTTTCCATTTACAAGCTTCAACAAATTAAAAACTATGTATTTAAGTTCATCGTATTCGAAGAGATATTCGAATCAAATGGTACATTTTACGTTATAGCACTACTATGGTTTTTCAGACACTGAAACGTTTTTCAACTTGTATTTTTAGGGTTCCGTACCCAAAGAGTGCCAAGCGGAAACGTCTGTCTATCAGCGGGCCTGTATCTCATGAACCGTAATAGGTAGACAGTTGAAATTTTCACAGATAGTGTATTTAATTATCAATTACAAGTCATCAATCTGCCTAGCCTTTTCCCAACTATCTTGGGGTCGGCTTCCAGTCTAACCGGATGCAAGTGAATACCAGTATTTTACATGGAGCGACTGCCTGTCTGACCTCCATAACCCAGTAACTGGATAATACATACACCCCTTGGTAAGATTGGTTGTCACTGTTGTCAGACTTTCGGGCTTCTGATGACCCGTAACGACTGTCAAAGATCCACGAATTACAGCCGGGACCAACGGCTTAACGTGCTTTCTAAGGCACGGATGAATCTCGGTATGTAAAGATGGTCACCCATCCACAGACTAACCCCGGCAAGCGAAGCTTAACCTAATGTATCGACCCGTGCGGCTGTTATTACTTACCCACGAGCACCATACAAACAATATAAATTAAATAAAGCATCAATTACAAATAATATAAATTAAATTAATTAATAAGTTAATTTGTTCGATCTTATTAAAGTACGGAACCTTTCGTGTGCAAGCCCAACTCATTCTTGCCCGGTTTTTTTTATACAAGCAACCCATAAACTAAACACGAAAAGTAAAAGTCAAGGTACATATTTATTCAAAAACACGGTACTTAGGAAGTGCCTATATTTAAAGAAGGAATGGGAGAAGACTAGGGAGGGTGGTTACACGATGTAACTAGGATGATTAGAGATCAGCCCTATAACATCCATAACGGTAAACATTTGAGATACAAACGCTTATAATAATCCATTGCCAAAGACAAGAAGTTCAAGTGTTTGTAAATAATGAACGTTCAATATAAGCATATAATACAATATATTCTAATGTATGAAGAATGTAAAGGTAATGTTACACTAGTTTTCACTCGAGTTACCTCGTTTTAAGTGAAATCGAAGCTGATTTTGCATTTCTTTTTCGTGTGATTGGTGTCAGAGTTTTTATGCCGTCCATAGGCAGACCTGGCTTAATATGCCGTCGAGAAATATCACTCAGGCCGGTTTCCTCACGATATTTTCCTTCACCATTTTGTCAGAGGTGCGTGCTTTGGGACCTATGACTTGGCAGTCCTATGGTCACACCACTAGGGTATCACTGTGCTATCTATGCTTTTTACTGATGAATACCGATACCTTCCCTACGATATAGTTAAATAAGAATTTGTTAAGTCGAATCCTCATTACTATAAGCGTGTAGCCGACATATTCCATCCATCCATCGTTTGTTTCCATTTTTTTTTTTTTTTTTTTTGTTTTTTTTTTTTTTTTTTGTTTTTGTTTTTTTTTTTTTTTTTTATTGTGTGGGTTTTTATGGTGTACATAATAAAGAGTATTCTATTCTATTCTATTCTATTCCCACGCAATAGACGTGACAATGGTCAACTTTGTCTACAATCCGCTAAGACGACCCTAATGCACAAAAGTGTATACTGTATGGCTCCAGTCATCTATAACAAAGTACAGAGTTGGAGAGAACTACCTCAATCTATGTTTAAAAATAAACTTCGGACTTTTTTGACCGCCAGAGCATATTATAGCGTTACTGAGTTCCATAATTCAAAAAAAAAAAAAAAAAATCATAAGTCATTTATTCAAACTAGGCTGAGAATCAGCACTTTTCGAACGTCAAAATTACATAAGACAGTCCCCCAAAAACGCCCGCCCTTCACCACTTCCTAGTGCTTTTGCTGGAGAGAAGAAGTGGCGCAACAAACTCCCCAGCAGCACAGCTGTCTGTTCAGTTAGAAAAAAAACTTGATAATGAAAAGGAATTTGTCTTGACATAACTAATTATTATAGATTCACTTGGAGCTACTGATATAATAATGTTCATTTACTCTATATTGTAATAACCCATTAATAATTAAGTATGACATTTTGATAATTAATTTTTTTTTTTCTTGTTTAATTGTATATCTAAACTATTATTTTGCAAGTCACGTAGTGGCAAACATGTTTGCACCTAATTTACTATAACATCTTGTATGCACTTTCTATGTATGTACACACACATGTTTAAGCAAATAAAAATCTTATCTTATCTTATCTTATCTGTAAGAGGTAAAAATAAATAAATAAAATAAATAAAGATGGCTCACGCCTCTTCTCCTTTTTATAGGCGACCATGAGCCTGAGCCTTGCTTTGCTAGAGGCAAGAGGCGGTGGTGTTATATTTGTCTTATTTTAAATACTTTTAACTTCATGAAAATCATTGTTTAGTCTATCTTCAGTAAATCTGTCTTTTGGCTGAAACACTTTCAGCTGAAGTTCCTCTGTGGGTGAGGACTCCGGGTGAAGCTCGTTTACACCTACGGCCTGATCATCACTTAACATCTGGTAACATGTAGGCCAAGAAATTCATCCATGAAGTAAAAAAAAAACCGTTTCGTGAGGCACACACATTTCGGGCTTGCGGACGGAGAGCAATGGGTAGCTCGCCATCCGACAAGAACCAGGCCCGGGTCGACGGCGCGTCGTGCTCCACGCGCGCCTCAAAGATATGTCAGCACAACTGACGGGGTCCGCTAGGGCCCATGTGTGCCGGGGTTGCGGGAAAGTCCTAAGGGAAGACCGCGGCCCCTGGCAACGTACAGGCAACTGAAGGAACACGGGTGGGTTTTAGACAGTAAGAGTCTGACACGTCCTTCCGCTCCGCCAAGAGCGCGAGAAGTCATTTGATGATTTCCCAATGAAAAAAAAAAAAAAAAGACAAGTGGCACTCGGGGACTGCCGCGGCAAAGCTATTGCATAACATTTTTTATCAACTTATGCAATTGTAAAATATTAACCCGAATACAAGAAATAGCAATGGTGACATTGACAGGAACTGTTATTCACATTTATAGTTTTTAAAACTTGACACAACGTATGTGAACATCAAACTAATAAAAAGGTTTTAATTTAACTATTAATAGTCAAGGATCATTCGTCTAAGTAAATTTGAACTTTATTGTCAAACAGTTAAACATAATTTTCAATACAACACTCTCGTATCATTCGTCTAAGTAAATTTGAACTTTGTTGTTAAGCAGTTAAACATAATTTTCAATACAAAACACTCTCCTTAGGTTTAGGTATTTTCGTTACGGAATTTCTGGATTAGGTCTCCACGCTCAAGGCCCGCGATAGAAGCTATGCAATAGCTTAAAAGGCACACACATTTCCTTTTTTAAATGATCAATAATCCGAGGCACACATACAGTGCAAAACCACCTTTACCCACCCACATACTCGTAGTTTGAAAATCAAGCGTAATACGTAACTCTATCCTTAGGCTACCATAATTAACGACTTCAAAGCGGACTCACATCGTTATATTATCAACGTTATTTTCATCGTTATTCATAACTAGGTTGTGTGCGCGTATGATTTTTAACAATGTAATTGATAGCTGAGCTTTTTAAATAAATTTGTTTTTTTTTTCGTTCTCGAAATTATTACAAGCTGGTGTTATTATGGTTTCTATATGGTTTATATTTGAGGTTTAAATTAATTTTGAATGGAGAAAAAATGGAGGAGACCTTTACCCATCAGAGGGGGTTCTCATTCGAATTAAATATTATTAAATGTAACAATAAATTTAAAAAAAATATTTTAGATTTTGAAAAGGTATCAACATCTACATGTAGGTATCAAACTGAGTGCCACACCCTAATTTAAGAAATTGTCTCTAATTTATGCTTCTCCATAGCTATGAGCCAATTTAAAATACAAAAGGTTTATGACTTTCACGTAGGAAAATTATTTTACTGAAAATAGGCTGTATGTACTTTATGACTTACACGGTAATTAATGCTAGTGAAATTAATATGCTATCAAATCAATCAATCAATCAGCCTATTAATGTTCCCACTGCTGGGACACAGACCTCCTCTCTGTGAGAGGACGTGGGCTGTAATCTACCACGTGGGCCCCAGTGCGTTTTGGTAATCTCACATGTCTTCGAATTTTTGGTTCTAAGACATGCCGGTTTCCTCACGATGTTTTCCTTCACCGTTTTGAGACCAGTGGTGATGAAATTATTTACCCAAAGTAAAGCGCCTGCTTGGGTTAGAACCTACGACCTGCAACTCGTAAGTCGGGGCCGTTACCACTGGGCCACCACTGCTCACAATATGCTATATACCTACATAAAATATAGCTTATTATGGCTTTGTTTCTACGGCGAATCACCGACTCCTAAGTCACAGGAAATTACACCTAGTCTGATTATTTAAATATTGACTTTTGTATAATGCCTTTTATGTTTTTCGTCATAAGGATATTGTTAAAAGCTTTTGGTGAAATATTAAAAGAAAAAAAACACAACCTTACAGTAGTCGCATATATTATGATGTGTAAAATTTTACATCTCACCTTTGTAAGAAGCAACATTATTTATATAACATTTGCTTGCTGCATTTACAGTAAACACCAAACCGCGCAGCAAGCCAACAACAACAATTAACTAAAAAACTTCATGCAAACATTTAACATAGATTTTCTGCTATACATAAATATGTCAACATCGGGCTCCTGAGCAATCAGGGCGTTCAGCAGATTGATCGCCTGGCTTGTGGGAGCATATCGAGCAGTAAAGGGGCGGGGCCTCGTCAAGGTCGTTTCTGAGAGCCAACTCTAGCACCGCGCTCGCTCATTGGTCAATAACGCGCGCTTCCCCGGCTTCCTGTTACACACTTCCGCCCCTTTTCACGAAATCACTGTCACAGATTTGATTATTTAGATTTTAATTGCAGGAAAGCGAGAGGAAAGAAAATTCACATCAAAAATCTCACGAGATCATATCTTTGTCGGTTACTGATAGGAATTCTGACCACTACAACTTTTGCTACCATTTGTATTCCTAACAGCTGTCACCAATAGCCTTATAAACTCCTCTCGGGAGCAAACGAGACAATTAAACACACAGCAAGGTATTGTAAATCTAATAATTGTCATCCACACACAGTTATCTTGTCCAAACAATTATCACACTACAATAAATAACAATGAAATCGTCAACCAATCGTTATTATTGCAAATTACCGCCATCTGCTTACGTTTGACATTTCCCAAAGGGTTTTGGCGCGCTTCTACCAACTGTCAAGCGGCCATCTTGCGGACATAGACAAACATTTGCAATTTTACGCGCCATTGATTCCAGTTCTGTTAAATTAGCCGCATTTAATCCGTTTTTAGTTTACAATGAACCTTTTTGGGCGATAACTGTTTTCTTTATTTTAAAATATGATACGGTTGTTTTATTTTGTAGGCTTTGTGTTCGATTTTCGGTACTTTTTGAGTGGTCATGCGGATAAGTTGATTTTTTAAATCGTTTAAGTTTAATAAGCAAGACGGTTCTGGTTTAATAAATGTTTGTTTAGGTAGCTGATATTGTAATATATGAAGTGTGTTATTTTTTGTCATAGTTATGGTTTTAAAATTATTTTGAATGGTTAACATAAGACCATTCTTGTTAACTGGAATTTATGTCCAGTCCAGCCAAGTACGTTTCACAGTAGATCTACCAGAACAGCTATCTTATTACGTAACATTTTTTTTGTAAACGATTTCGACTAATCTGTTTCATTTTGACAGTTCAACAACATTCATTGCGTTATTTACGTTGTTGAGAAGATTATTTTTCGAACTTATGAAGCAATGGATTAGCAATCTGTTTCAAAACGATTCAGATTCTGATTGATCGTTTATTACGCAATTAGGGTACATAGCTGAAATAAAATGGCAGGTATATACCTATACGTAAGTATATAAAACCCAATTTATATTAGTGACAGGATATTTGTAACAGTTGTAATGGCAATCATGTCATTTCGTATAAATAGATTTTCTATTTATATTATTTTATTTTTAAGTTGTGAATGTGAGAACGTTGTAGGCTTAATAGACTGTAGATTTGTAGACCATTTTAATTTTTTTGTTAAGTCCTTGTACTTGTTGATAGGCCTACACTGTCCTCCCATACCTACCCATTAACACTATTATTTGAAAATATTGTACGAGTATTCAATTATTTTTAAAAGAGTAACCTTTTAGTGTCTTGCCGGTTCTTCTCCTGGCGTTTCATAAGTGCCCATGTAGGTTTATATAAAAAAAAATATAATGATTGTAATGATTTTTGTTTTGATACATGACACAGATTCACTAAACCCACATATCAAGAGTAAAAAAACACCACACAAAAAAGTTTTCAAGAAAAATCAACAGCCAGAACTCGAATCAGCTCTCATTAGCAATCAATACCGTTTATTTATCCCCTGGACATATAGCACAAAGCATCGCCACACGGACTGCCGGCAGCGATGCGTGAAATATAAGAGCACTCCACAAAAGGGCTAATAACTCGTGTGAAGCACCCTTAACGCTCCCTCGGTTAGCGGAGGAAGTGATGAGCGGTGGCGGGTTGCAGAGCAGAAAGCGGAAAATTTACACGATTAATATTTCGAAACAAATATCTATTTTTTTTTTATCGGGGCCCTAATATTGTTTTAATGAGCATATTATTTTGTTGTATTATAACCCAGCATTTTCGTGTCGTGGACACGTTGTTTTTTTAATTATTTTTTATTGTTATCATTACTGTCAGTCCTTTCTATACCATAATAATTATACATTTTGCATCTCTGGTCATAATCAATGAGGACTTCAGTGTCGAAAATGTTTAATTATTAGGTATTTTATATCGCCTATTTTCAGCATCCCTTGAATTAGAGTCTAATTTTCTTTAAGCCTTTTTAAACCGTTTCAAATTACATCCTCTATAAGTCGAAGTTGACTTCCAATCAGCACGCTTAGCATGACCACAATAAAAACGCGTTTTGACTTTTGTCTACGGAAGAATAGACAAAAATGACAGATAATTATCTGTCATTTTGTCTATTCTTCTGTCGACGAAACCCGTAGAAAACCCGCTTCTGGTTGTCATGCAACGCGTGCTTTTTATTTATTCATGACAAAATAATATAAAAACGCTTTCTCTCGGAACGTAACCCACACAAAACTTGCTGGTACGAAAAATATGATGTTATCTTTATTCTGATCGGCTCCTTTGTCGGTCGAAGTCGGGAGCTATTGTAGTGTGCACAGACCATTTTTTTACATGGCGTCTGTAGCTTGTAGCTACTTATGATGGGTACCATTGTTTTGTAGTGGTATTAGTATTATTTTGTTTGTCTACTGTTTGAGTGTGGGGTCTGTAGTATTTTTTTTTGTATGTACAAATCAGATTTGTATTCAATAAGGAAGAAGATGAATATTTGACTGCTCTCAAAACGGTGAAGGAAAACATCGTCGTGAAGAAACCGGCATGTCCTAGAACCAAAAATTCGAATACTTGTGACAGATGTCACTCGCCTTCGAATTTTAGAGTGCGGTTTGATAGATAACAACCCGCACTGGGCCCGCGTGGTGGATTACAGCACCTTTTACCGAGAGGAAGCCTGTGTCCCAGCAGTGGGAACAATATAGGCTGATTATGCTATTCACTTTCCTTTTATTAACAAGACCTTAAGGAAGTTTCATTAATTGCCAAAAAAAGAATCAAAATATTGTTTATCACATATGTAGTTCTGTAACCGCGTACCGGAAACTGTAGAGTTAGAAGGTCTCCCACAAGGCCGCAGGAATCCACTGGCTGCGGGCATGGCCAATGGTAATGGTGATTTTGTCAAATCTTGAGTTAGTATTTACGAAAAGACACGTGAATTAAAAGTTCTCTTTTTGTAAGCCGACACTGTTCCACTGCTGAGCAAAGGTTTCTCCCAAATTCTTCCAAGTATCCTTTCCCAGATCCACCTCGAACCAGCCCTTGTGGTACATGTTTTTGGTGGAATCTATATCGCCACATACGAAAAATTCATCACACTAATGTCACACGAAATCGTACATCGCACAAGCAGAGTTTACCGCGCGATCAGCATATATATACAATAAGTTCCCGGCATCTATCTTTAGGCGGTTGCTCACCAGAGACGACACCCATCTGGATCGTGAACTTTACACCCTGTTCCTCATACCTCTAATGGCTCCCACGCCGCCGGCTCTTGCCGTGCGGAACGTGCCTCCGGCTTTTGCGATTCACTTTCTTTGCGTTTCTTTCTGCGGCTTTGTGCGGCATAGCCGGCGGACATGCCGCCGGCACTGTGTGTAGTGTGTGGTCGTAAGGTCAAAAGATATTGCGATTTACGCATGCAATTTTTTTATTTTGAGCCTTTTTTGAACCAAAGTCTTTTTGTCTGAACCTAGGTCTCGCATCTACACTCATAATTCCTAATATGCCCAATAAATCACAATCAACCCAAAAACATACCTTTATGATCTCAGCGACACTGGCAGAAAATCGACTAATCAAAAAACATTTCTCTCGCTAAAACCAACGTGTATGGACGTCGACGTGTATGGGCGTCAGCGAGCGCGCCCATAAATACAGGAGCAAGGCTAATGACTGCATAACTGATATTTACGTCTGACGTGTCTAGTTGCGTTGCGGTTGGCGCGTTTGATGCTGTTTGCACAGTCAGATGCTGGCACCTTTTTTTTTATTGTCGTGTTGGTAATCCTCATTGATGTCCTCCACACTGGAGTGGGTAGAGGGGTCTGTCAGACTCTTTTCCGACTAAAACCACTCCGGTGTTCCCTCGCACACTTGCGTCGGGTGCAATTCTGACTTCCACTGCCCCGGATCAGTGACGACGCGCGCTCTGCGGGCCCCGTCCCATAGGGGAAATCAGGTGTTGAAACTCCCACGGTTACGTCTTAGGCTGACGCGCTTCAAACACTACGCGCCGCAGCCATCTCGGGTCCTGTATGATGGGGGGCGACGGATGTCCCCGAGTCCGTCACTCCTGGACCCATTTAGGGGGACTGGGAAAGAGCGTTATCAGCCGTCCGCAGACGCCCAGTGCGCCTGCTGAGGGACGGGAGAGCACTTGTGATCTCCCTTTCCCTTAGCGTTAGCGTGAGTTTACGAATGTATGTGTAAAGAAAGAAAGAAAAATATTATACAACAATAAGAAAAGAACATTAAAGTTAACAAAATAGTAAAAACAAAAAAGAAGACCTGTGCGAGGCCAAAAATGCTTCTAATCAGTAATATTCTATCAAGTTAGAGCAGTCGTGGCCTAGTGTACCGGCCCCGACTTACGAGTTGTAGGTCGTGGACTCGTGGGTTCGAACCTAAGCAGGCGCTTTACTTTGTGTAAATAATTTCATCACCACTGCTCTTAAAACGGTGAAGAAAAACATCGTGAGGAAACTGGCATGTCTTAGAACCAAAAATTCTAATTATAAAGACATGTGACATCTACCAACCCGCACTGGGCCCGCGTGGGAGATTACAGCCCACTCCCTCTCACAGAAAGGAGGCTTGTGTCCCAGCAGTGGGAACATATAATAGGCTGATTATGGTAATCCAGTCAATACCAAACACACCGACCATAACAGGACTACCCCACACCGAAGCCATAGACTCAGCCCAAAGTAATATATGTTGAACAAAAAAAAAGGCAGCCCGTCCGCAGTTATCATTGTAAAATGAATTAAAAGAGTTCGCCTAAAAGTACGGTTTCGGCAAAGGATTGAATAAAAATGATAAAAATGATATACGATGGCTCGTGCTGGCTTGATGCGAAAATACCTCGGCTTATAGGGATGGGACGCATCGGTGGATTTTTGTCGATGGTTTTAATATTTGAGAAAGAAAAATTCTCAAGTTAAACTGAAATATCAAAGCTTTAACACCAATGGAAAGAAGTTCTTTCTTTTTCGTGTAGTTCCTGGTGTCAGAGTTTTTATGTCATTCATGAGCCTCTAACTTGGCTTCATATGCCATCGAGAAATATCTCTCAGGCATGCCGGTTTTCTCACGATGATTTCCTTCACCGTTTTTGAAGCAAGTGATTATTATACAATACGCACATGGATCCGAAAAGTCAGAGGTGCGTGCCTTGGGTTTCAACTCGAGACCTGTGACTCGACAGTCCGACGGTTACACCACGAATTGACCTAGACTTGCAACAACTGTATATTTTTAGAATTAACCTCAAACGTCCTTATTGGGTTGTCCCTAAAATACTAAAAGTGTTACTAGAGAGAGACAACAACCGATAGGTAACTTTCAGATCAACACGAAATAAAGTTTGAGATTTTCATCGATAGACTTTTCACATCACTGGCTCATATTTAGTAAATGAAGATGCTTTCTCACTAGTCAGGTTCGGATTTTGGCTGCCTATAAATTTATAGTTTATGCTAAGGGAATGTATTTGTATTTTCTGTCATTTGTAGATCTTTGACAGTTGTTACGGGTCGTCAGAAACCCGAAAGTCTGACAACCAGTCTTACCAAGGGGTATCGTGTTACCCAGTTACTGGGTTGTGGAGGTCAAATAGGCAGTCGCTCCATGTAAAGTACTGGTTATCAGCTGTATCTGGTTAGACTGGAAGCCGACCCCAACATAGTCGAGAAAAGGCTAGGTAGATGATACTCAATACTAAATTATTTATTGCATTCCATATGTATTACATAGATAGTATAACAAAGTAAAAGACCAATATGGACCCTGTCGGGCACAGCAAGATTAGGAGAGAGGAAGAGGGTTAAGTAACAATTCAAGCAATTCAATGTCAATATAAATTAGAGGTGTTTAATTGGTGTATAACTAGGTATATATAATAATATTGGGTTTGTGTATAAAAGTATAGTAAGTATATTAGTTATTTTTATTTTATGTATTGTCACAGATTATTGTATTGTTAAGAATATTGCAGGTAATTATTACGATGATATGGGAATAATGCCATAAAATATGAAATAACGGGATAGTTGTGTAACACACTTGCAATGGTAATGGCTTGCATTTTGACAATTCACAATCATTCATTCCGTCATTTACGTTGTCGAGGTGACGAATTTTTCAAACATATGATGAAGCAATGGATTACCAATTTCAATCGTTCAGATTTCGAAGGAAATTGAGACAACAACAATTCAAAATGTTATCATTTCAAACAAAAAAATACGTTTTTGATGTGCAACATCTTTCCTCTCGCTTCTTCATCTGTGGGAGTGATTTCGGGTCGGGCAATTATTGGGGACTACCGATAGAATTGAAAACTAAGTAACTTTTTGATTCTCGCGTCGATGTCTTTCGTTCGAGCGTTAGGTGACGATGACGTGAGCTCCATGATCTTTGTTCACCCAAAAAGTGCTGAACCTAAAGAAGTTTTCACTTCAAAAAATCTCATGAAATCATCCCCGACTTCTCACTGCTATGAACATACCAGCTACCATCTCACAGGCCAGTGTGAACCCCTCTCATCACATACACGCCTCCCGAACCAGCGTCAAAAGAATTAAAAAGTACCCCAGCGAACGGTAACAAAAAACTGAGTATAGCGTAGTCAAAGTAACGTTATTACCGGGGGCTTTGAGCATGGATTAATGTTCGTAGCTAGCTTCAAATTGGGGCTTCCTCCGATCAGCTTGAAGGTATATTTTCAAATTTTTCATGTGGTATTCTTTATGGTTTTTCTGGGAGAGGTACTTTCTGTGCTCTGCAGAGTACGGAGAAACGCCTCGGCGGCCGGTATAGAAGCGCCATTGTTAACACTTTTTAGACAAATCAAATGTGCCTCCATTTACTCGCACTACAACACAAATGAAGTATAGAATCTGACTTTAAGGCTAAGCGGATGCAGCAAAGTACAGTACAGATTTTGCATTTTTTTTAAGGGCAAGGCAGTCGTAAGCCGCGAGCGTATGCTAAAAAACAAGTGACGACATGCATGCGTCGCGCAGAAATATGTGCCTGCTCTACAAAGAGACGCAGAGCAGTACAGACATAGTGTGCGTCGCACGTGCCTGCGCCGCAGCATACGCAGCTGTCAGTACATTCATGCTCATTATTTATTTATTTATTTATTTAATGCATGGAGGACTTACAGCTAATAAAAACAGTTATAAAATTATAAAATCTGCTCTGCCCTACGCTGCGTGGACCCGCGTCACCTGCGTCTCACCATAGTAGCATACGCTTAGCCTTAATGGCGGTGCGTGACAGAAGTCGTACTTACGTGAATGACAAAATTCATTATTTTTAATAGATTTTATCATCCATTAATCTGCTAATCGATGCACTAATAGCATTACTCAATTGAACATTAACAATCGCATCTAAAAAACGGCTTACCAAAAACTAACTTATATTAAAATATCATCACGCGTACACATTGAGGGGTAAGCAAAGATGCGTATCTCCGCCGTTTGAAATATCATTCCCTAATGTGGGCCACGCGCCCCCGCTGTCCGGTGTCGCCATTTAAATAAAATTACAATTAGATACGGAGTGTTTTGACCACTGGCAACTGCTTTATTCATTTAGTTTTAACTGATAAATTATGTCATTCTGCTTCGTAGAGTTTGGTGTTGGGCAAAGTTTTATTTTTTTTCTTGTCCTTGTGAAAGGACGGATAATTTAAGGACGGTGACTATCAAGTATCTTACATATGGGATCTTTCTAGCCTTTACTTATCCTGAGATCCTGCACAGGACAAAAGTAGGACTCAGCATACCCAATCTTTATAGCATTTATCATAGAATCGATAAAAGAAGTAATAATTAGGAGAAAATAAACTAAGTATGTTCTTCTTGTGCCTGCCTGTTTTTAATATGGGATTCTCGTGATTTGTGTACGTATTTTTTTTTCTAAAATAACAAAGTTACTGAAACTAAATCCTAAATACGCCAAATAAAAAGGTATAAACAAGTCATCAGCTCAGCTCACATCACAAACAGACAAATGAAAAATAACATCGGTTATCGTTTAGCCAGACTCACAGTACGAATTATGGATTCAATTACACGACGTATTTAGAATCACCCTAACAATAATAACGAATCGATTGACACCTCGTTCATCAAAATCGGATGGGTAGTTTATACGCTGCGGTGGAACCGTATGTTCCACCGCAGCGTATAAACTACCCATCCGATTTTGGGTGGTGGAACATACAAACATACTTAGCCAGAAGGCCCTTCTTTTGACTTTGTCGTGGTCGGGTAAGAAAATGAAAAATTCTTATGTAAGCCTTGTAAAATGATTCAGTTTTGTTTCACTTATACTTATGATATCCCTTCATTCAACTGCTAGAATGTTGTCTCAAGTCCTTACGACTCGTAGTCGCTCACACCTCACATACTTAGACGTCCAGTGCGGAGGGGCGACAGAATTAATGTCCGATGTCCACGGTTCTCGAGCATTAATTGTTAAAAATCGACCATCCATTCATTTGAAGATAAAACGTGTATTAATGTTAGTGGAATGTTACTTAAATTAACATTTTTCAATCATTGGCAACCTCATTTTTTAGGCTCATGTTTGATTACTATCTTCTTAATCTATCTTAAATTCTATCTTCTCAATGGTTGATGCTTTCTTAGAGTCTGGCTAACGAAAGTTGGCCCTGGAATTATTTGCGAACTTTTTATATAGCAACTCTGTATGAACATGAACGTCAATTTGACAAGGTTGTCGTTCGGTATCTCTGGTGTATTTAGTGTTGTCATGCATGTATTTTTTAAATTTGCCGCCAATATTCTGGGGCCAACTTTCGTTAGCCAGACTCTAGAAATTATCTATTTCAGCATTTCCCAAACTATGCGAATATTAAGTGGACCTTGACAAATTGATTTTCAGCTATGATTAACATTAAAACTAAAGACCTAAATAAATGGCGATTAAAAGTAATTCAAATTGAAGTTGATGCTAGCTTATAATGACAAAAATAGGAAACAAATTCATCCTTCTCATTGAAATAGAATACTTTGTATTTAATTAAATATTAAAATTTTCGATTGTAACCGAATGATTTTTTTTATTTGAACAGTTAGTCATTCATATAGTTATGCCCCATTTTTTCTCCATGACAACCAAAAGGCGAGTCCCGAATTCAGTAGTTTTTGTTAGGTGGGTCGCGGTCCAGTCATCTTTGGGAACCACTGATCTATTCAAGTTTTCAGCTATAGCAGTAGATTTTCGCATTACGGTGTTCGATTGCCTAGAATTTACCTAGCTATTTTGTTTTCAAGCTATATCAGGATCCGCATTTTGGTGTTATTGCCTAGAATTTATCTATTTTGTTTTCATGCTATATCAGTATAAGCTTGTAATCTACTCGTATTAGTTAGTCATATATTTATGGCCGATTTTTAATCTTCATGTCCTTTTTTCTGAGGAATTAAAATTACAGTTTGACAGCTTAAGTTTAGATAAAAATATCTCGCATCGGGCGTTTACCTTGCACATCATGTTTGTCAAAAAGGAGAAGAATATTTGATACAATGTTAGGTGTCATGGGATTTAGAACCTTAAATCTACGGTGTAACTATTATTGTCAAGTTGACTTGCCCAGCGCTTAAACTCCATACATTTACGCGGTCGCAAATGAATATGGTGCGAACCGTGGTACCAATGACTGTTGTAATGGTTATCCTAATTATGCCAAACTAGAGTTTAGACACAGGAAAAATAGTTCACTGTTTAGTGTAGAAAGATTCTAGCAAGAAAACTTGTGCTCGATGGGTTCTCTTAACAAATCAAGACAAATATTCATGCTAGTTCCATCGACAATCATTCAAGGCCTGATATTTTAATTTCTTGCATTAACATTTCTTAAACCAACAAAATTAATGGTAAACCAACTAAAACAATAAAACTTATTCCTATCTACAACTTCAATAAAATAAATAAAAAACCCAGCAGATGTCACTGACGTAACAATTAAAATAAAGGTGACATTGTCACCCCTGACAGTTGACATGTCACCTCTAATGTCCCTAATGCTAGGCAACTAATTATACCTCTCTATTAATCGACTATTGGACGTAACGGATATACTGAACATCACTACTAATAGTCAAATTGCATTACTTCTTTAATTTAGGTAACCGTTATTTGAATAATTCGTATTTCCTTTTCCGTGTTCTTCTGAAGATATTTTTTATTTAGATCCATTTATGGTTTCTGAATAAATATAACTCCTTGCTTTTAAGACACATACACACATAAAATCACCTGCATATATTCCCCGAAGGGTTAGCCAGAGATTTACCTATAGTACACCCACATTTCGCCAATTATCTTTAAGTCCCATGAAATAGGGGGCGAGCCTATTGCCAACAACCGGGCACAAATCCAGACTCCAGGCTGCTACTGAGAAATTCCAGATGGAAAAACCCAATAACACTTTGCCCGACCTAGGAATTGACCCAGGACCACATGCTCAGCAGTAGCGCTTGCGACCGCTAAACCAACAAGCAGTCTTGGTACCTTTTCTTTATAAGTGTCATAAGCGCCAAAACGCGTGTTGCCACAAAACTGTTGACCGCGTTGATCAAATATCTAAAGTAGAAAATAGCCTTATGTTAAAGACTACGCCATTCATCTAGAATAAAATAGCGTATTTTATCATCTACTAAACCGTCAAACAGAATGCTAAAATAGATAAAGATAAAATAAAACATCAAAATAAAATCAAGTAGTGTGATTGGCTACCATTTGTATGTGATTCGAACCCAAGAAATTGTCACACAATTCTTCTCATGATCCGCAAAAAAATATAAAACATCGAACAAAAAAACAAACCTTAATACGTTTTAAAATATAAAGTGATTCGTTTCTAATTTCAATCAATGACTCCATAAAAGAGCTTTTGAGTTACAATTTATTTCGAAATATCTCAGACGACCTCCAAAATCAACCTTATTGTAACAGCCATTAGAATAGTATTACTAAGTCTTTATTCGACTAAATATCTATGATTTAGAAGCTTTGTAACACGACCCAACACTATTTACCTATTCATTTTTCAAAAAAGGAACTTAACGCCCAAATCGACGCGTTAATACTCAACAAAAGGAAAATAAACGGCTTTGTGTAATTCGACAAACTTAGTGCTCCGTCCTCGAAAAAACAAATAACGCTTTATGCAGAGTACACAAAGTCTATTTTGGATTAAATTCTGTTTGTATGAATGCATGATTACTGCGGCATTTAAATATAAGCAAAAAAGAAAAATACTGCTCCCTACGTTTTTTAAACATGTAATTCGTAGTTTCAAATTGCGAACGGCATTCTTATTTCAAAACAGCGAGGTGTCATTGGACACTCCCTCTTGGTTATGGCACCAAGAAATTACTGTTCGTATTTTATTTCTAAAAATCAAAATCAAGCAAAATTGATTAAAAAAAAGTGGATATATCAGCTACAGATAATTATCCTTGTAACTTACGTACTATAAACATCAACATTTAAAAGCCGCGCATATACACTACATTAATGATAATTTAATTTAGCTTTATACAAATTGGCAGCTCCATTTTTATTTTTAAACGATCACCTTTATTGGACATTAAATCGAAAATGTTTCACAATAAATGATGCAAACAATTATCGTATTACTGTAATTAAACAATCAATCAAGTATCCGTCTATCACACGACTAATTAAATGAAAATGTTTAAATTTTATATAAAGTGCCAATTATGGTTCACTTCATTATACAGTACTTACACTACTTTGTTTACAAAAGCTTTTCCGCAATTAATCATTTATTTATTGTGGTGGCAACATTTAATTTAATATGGCTAATTTGAATTGTTGTGATTGAAATGTTTGGTGGGACATCAATTTGTTTTTGGATTGCGCTAATTAGGAATATTAAATTTAGATTTTATTGGCGTTGATGTAATTTGGAGACAGTTGACTGTTGAGTGATTTGATTTGTTTTTGGTTTTTACCATGCCTGCTCTTTTATTTGGGTGTTTAAATTTCAAACTTTATTTTATGGATTAACGAAGTTGGTTTAAAAGGAATTACTTAACTTTTAAACGTTGATCATGATAGCCTCTACAACGATCACACGCCACAGTACTTTCTTCGAGCCATACATCACACGCTGCATTTTGAAATTGGAATCGTATGTTTTTAAGATGGCCGCTTATTGTTGCCAGTTTGACACCACGCAGTTTGAAACACATCGATCTGCATGCGATAAGTTTTTATATTTCCGTATTAGCATGCTTTAGAAACAGAGATAAGAAGCAGCTTTTGTAGTGAGGTTACTACAAAAGCTGCTTTCTTGTAAAATGGTATGGTAAAATGTGTGAGAATTATAATTATGTGGATTGCATATTTTAACCTGAAGTATATGATACTATGTGTCTCGTTCCTAAAAAAAGAGTAGGGTATTCTTCGGGTATCCTTTCCGGACACCCGAAGATGTTGCACGTTATACCGTTGGTCCCGGCTGTCATTCGAAAATCTTTGACAGTAGGTCTCAAAAGCCCAAAAGTCTGATAATCAGCCTTATCAAAGGGTATCGTGTTACCCAGTAACTGGGTTGTGGAGGGCACATAGGCAGTCGCTCTATGTAAAATACTGGTGTTCAGCTGACCCCAACATAGTGGGAAAAGGCTAGGCCGATAAACATCTTTGCAACTTTGCAACTGTCAAAAGTACCTACAAAATCATCTGCAAATGCTAATCATCCAATTACTCATTCAAATGAAAGCTGCTTGCTAACCAGCGTGGATGAACAACACACTGTTCTTATCATCCATCGCGACGAGTGCGTAATTGGATTTGTGCCGCGCCGTGTCGCGTTTTTACATAAATTACGCATTAGTGGAAACGCACCCTTAATTGTTTTGGTATTTTTTTCCGTATTATCGTAATTATTTCTGTGGTTTAGTTTTAATTTGTGAGTAATGAAAGTGAAGTAAACAACTTTGGCATTGAATTTAATACTTAGGAGGCGTACAACAGCTAAAGCGCGCTCACTGTCGGACTGCATAGAAAAGAAAGAGAAGCGCGATGACACAATGCACCTAGGAAATTTATTGCAAAATGTGGAATTTTACAATTTTAATTTACAAAAAAATCTATTCATTGGACTAAAAAAATAAAACACTATTACGGTAATAAGTTGCTTGTAAAATAATTTGACAAAATTCTGAAAGATTGCATGTGTATTCCCAAGTAACATTTTAGGTTCTGAAATGGTTTACCAAAGGTTCTAGAACCTTTCTAGAATTACTCAAGGTTCTGGGTGATTAGTTTACACAACGCTAAAATAACCTTATTATTGCGTTCTGTATCCCAAAAGGGCCCGACCTACAGAACCTCCGCATAACGTTTTAGCTTTAAGTTAAGAAGATGAAATAGTAAATCCCAGAACCTAAACTTAACCTTCTCAAAACCTGATAGGCCTTGCTAAGTCTAAATTAGAACTTACATGCAAGCCCTGAATTAGACTGGATTTGGCATAGAAAAAGTCCTGTTAATCAGATTCAAGTTTTGAATATAGGCCATTCTGAGTTCATAAAGGATTACGAAAATCTAAATTAGGATATTTTGGGGTTCTTAAAGTTATATTTAGGTTTTCTAAGATGTCTCTGATTGAATAAGCTTTCAATGACAATGGAATAAATAAATAATGGCGATTTATGTTTCGTAATGATATTTATTTCAGGTAGTTATTGAGATGCTGTTATTACTAAAAGTATTTGTCAGTTCTATTGCGACTGTTACTTTGTTGATGAAATAGGTCCTGATAATTCTGTAAAACTCACGGGCCCTTTAAAATACATGATTTTATATGATTTAAGTATTACATTTATAAAAAATTATAATAAAAAAAAACTTTTTTTTGAGATTTGATGTTGAGAGATTGTAATGCTTGGAATATTACATAGTATCTACGTATAACACTGAAATGTAATTCAAACCTTGTCATATTGTAGAAATATTTGTAAATTTACTTAAAAAATTAGATTCGTATATCATAAAATGGCCGACTTGATACTAGAACTTAAAAGTTTGGGATTTAACTAATTTATGATAAAGAAGCCATGGCTTAAATCCTTTTGCACTTGAAAATTACCAAAAGGACTTTCATTATGCTAAACTAGGAGCTATTGGTATACTTGAGGGCTATATTGGCCCAATGAAGAACTTTCTGTAGACAATCTAACCAGTACCTAAAGCTTGCTGAAACCAGTGAGAAATAAAATATTGTGAGTGATTTATTTCTGCATACAGGCTGTTTACTTTTGGCAATCCATGGTTTTTGTGTCACAGTAAAAACATCTTCGATACATTTCATGCCAATATTGCCCCCTGATAGGTATGTCGTTAATGAAATGAAATAAAAAATAATGAAAAATCAAATGAAATGTCGTGTGTGTTATTTTCGCTGGAGTAGACAAAAAGGTTCTTGGGTATTTGGGAACATTTCTGTAAGGATCTTCATTTTAAATAAGTATCTAAATGATAATATTATTCATGTTAGAAAAATTATGCATATTACACAACATAATGTTATTAGACTAAAAATATATTGGAATGTGCATATTTATTCTTTTATGATTTTCTCAAAAAAAAAAAAAAACTTTCCGTTTCAGATTGCCACTGTTGGCCATTATGTGCCAGGACATCCTGTATAATTTTGATGGATATTGTTGGAGTTTTAATTAGGCACACGCGAAGCCGATAAGGTTGCGAAAAGGTTAACAAAAAATCAAAAAGCATTAAAAAAAGTCTTACAATGCTCTTCCGTATACCTTAGGACTAGAAACTATCTTTATAAATATCAAAAAGAATATGAAAATTTAAATTAGTCTCATTTTATACCAAAAGGACTGAGATTGGTTAGCGCGAAAACCTAAAAGCCCTGCAAAGGTTTTGAATTATCCTCATAAGTTTTAGCGAAATGTGTTTCTGTATAGGCCCTGCTTGGGTTGCATGTACGACCAACTGGCCAAGCTTTAGCCTATGGAGTGCCAAAATAAAACCTATACAGAAACTTTTTAGAACCTGAAGCTCTCAGAACAATTTAGTAATTATAATAGGTAAACGTAACGTTATTTTAACCTCCTCTGCAAGCCCATTTGGTTTTTCATATTACTATTCAGACCTAAGAGCTGTTAGCGATAAAAAAAACTAAAATAAGACTTGAAGTAAAATCAGAAACCAGAAAATTACTATTTTAGGACTTAGAAGCATATTTCAAAACTTTGGCTTCGTAAAAATGTTACTTGGGTTACCTAATATTATGATTTATAAGGCTTTTGCAGACCAGCGCGACTTGTCGCGCGAGGCGCCACGAATTAATACAATTTATAAGAAAACTTCACGGTATAACAATAACCGGTGTCGCGCTGGTCTGCAAAAGCCTTTAATCGTAAAAAATATTTTTTGGGATATCTTCTTAATTTTTATCTAAGTACTTACCATATTAGTTGTATTAAGTTTTCAACACACTAATCTTACTAGCATATATTCTGAAGAATATCATATACTTCTAGCCATTATAAAACTTGCGTTTAGGCACGTTTAGGTCAGATAGGCAGTCGCTCCATGTAAAATACTGGTATTCAGGCTGCATCCGGTAGACTGGCCGACCCCAAGATAGTTGGGAAAAGGCTAGGAAGATTGATTGAGGCACGTTTAGATCCTGTAGTCCCCTTATGTCCAAATTCACCTCGACCGCAAATAGCCGTCGGAAGAATTGTGGTCGACTGTCAACATTTTCGAATTTCGAATTAGTAAACAGCAAAAGTGTTTAGAGGAGGTATTCCACTCGGAGCACTGATTTCAACAGCTGCTGAGCACTTCCACTGAGGACTTCTTCAATAACATTGATTTATGGTCGATTCGACACGGGAGCGATTAGTGTCAGTGTAGCGTATCGTTTTTGGATAGCTTTGCTGTACTTCATTGGGGTCGGAAGAGGTGTACCTCTAGTAAACTCGCATTTCGACAGTTATGTATGTTTAGTTATGTACTCGGCTCCAGCCTGCCATTGAAAAATCCTGTATTCAGTAGTATACGTGTCCATTTTGATATCCCATAGCCCTTATAGGTTATTAATTAGACCTGCAGCTGTCATTAACGAGACACAATAGAATTTTAATTGTTATGCCCACCTGATGTCCACTGTAACGGTCAAGCGGGAGACCAGGTCAAAGAATCTACTGGCATATGAATTATTTTCTAATTAATTTGTTTTTATCCTTTTTTTTATATATTCAAAATAATTTGACGAAGTCACGATTGTTTATGTAAAACACCTTGAACTACGAAAAAAATAAAAAAATTGAAGTTTTATTCTGGCTATTTTTAACATATTTCTGGCTATTTCTTAACTTTCATTATGAAGTATTGTCGATTGGTTTGAATGTGAAATAATTTACTCGTACTTATCAATTAAACTTAGATACACACATCGAGAGTCTAGTCACGGTATCTAGTGCTATGTTATCTTCGAAACTATGTATTTTCGGAACACGTGTTCTGGAACTTTTTGTATTATTTTTACTTTACCGCACCTTTACCTTAGAGTTATGGGACATCGAAAAGGACACGTTGGATAATGTCCAGCACATCCGCATTTCCTTTACACGTATATCTGTCTGTCCGTCCGCCTGTCCGAAACGTAACCACATGCTAATATATGCGGACGGAGCCAAAACATCGGGAAACATCGGCTAACATCGTGTAACGAATATTAATTGTTTTATTACCAAAGAGGGTAGGCTTCACTTCAGATGGAAGATTAGTCTGACTGGTTGAAGGGGATAAAATATTAGTTTGGAATTAAAGGACATCTATACAATCGACACAAATAAATAAAATTGAAGTGCCTGTTTGTAATGACAAAATAACAGCTTTTTACTAAATGCATATGAAAGTATATAGGGTAGATACTTATAATAATAAAAGATTATAATGAAAAAATATATACAGGGTGTTTGGTGCATCGTGTGCCAAACTGAAATGGTCGACTGAAGGGGTCATCTGCTATCCTTTCAGACCCCTTAATATCTCTCATGCCCTGCGGATTTTTTAACGACTTTTTTTCTCGACAAAAAAATGATTTGTATCCACCCGGTTTACGCTATGCAAGATAGAGATAGAAGATAGATTTTACTTCGCAAGAGTGAAAAAGCAAATTTTACCTGTTTCTCTAGTAACAGTTACGCAAAAAGATTTTGTAAATCATAATTTTGAATATTAGCCTTATGTGACTCGATTCACAGTTCTAGCGAATTCACAAAGTTACGAGATTTTTATGGCATGTAGCACATCATTAGCAAGAGGATAAAATAGAAAAATTTTGAGGGAGTTGGAAGATCCCGGTCGCTTTTGGTTTTTTTTTGTAGCCATGTAAACAGCTGTAATATGTACAGCTTTAATTTAAGTTTTACCTTTACGAGTAAATTAAAATTAATAAAAAAAAAAACTAGATGACTAATGTCACTAATTTTGTATTTAAAAGTACTCTAAAACAATACACATTTAAATAAAATTAAAACTCGGAGTCTGCGCCATATACTATAAAAAAAAAAATATTTGAATGTGAGATTTGGGTCTTTTTTTAATAAAACAATAAAAAGTCGATAAAAAAAAATCCACAAGGCATGAGAGATGTTAAGGGGTGTGAAAGGATAGCACATGACCCCTTTCCATTTCAATTTGGCACACGTTGCACCAAACACCCTGTATAATGGAATGTACTTATGTTTTAATTTAATGTAATGTTACTATTGTGTAAATTGATTTTAATTTAATTTTATGTAATGTTAGTGTATTATATGCACCAAGCACCAATTGATTTTTAACCGACTCCAAAACAAGTAGGAGGTTCTTAGTTCGTCGGAATATTTCTTTTTATTGTATTGTATGGATTATAATTATCTGAAATAAATAAATAAATAATAACAAAATATATTTTTGTGTTTGTTATGGACTGTCTGTTTGTTCCGGCTAAAAAAAAAACTAAAAAAAAATATCACTGGCAGATATCTGATAAGTAGTAACTTAGGCTATAATATTTTAGAAAAATAAATATAGTATCTAAAATCCTTTCGGATTGTGATTGAAAATATCATGTCAAGTTTACCTAAAATATTCATAATCGCCTTGTTAAATCAATTTTCCGTAATATTACCATTAATCTTATGTGGATTTACAGCATAAAAATATTTTTATAGCTCCGGAAAACAATACGTGCGCAAAATATATAATAAGCCTATAATGTTCCCACTGCTGGGACACAGCCCTCCTCTCTGTAAAGAATGAGTGGGTCGTATCCATCACGCATTTGTTCGATTTTTGTGGTTCTAAGACATGCCGGTTTCCTCACAATGTGTTCCTTTACCGTTTTGAGAGCAGTGGTGATGAAATTAAATACACAAAGTAGAGTGCCTGCCTGGGTTCGAACTCACGATCTACAACTCGTAAATCGGGGCCGTTACCACTGGGCCACCACTGCTATCGCAAAATTTACCCCATAAATATTACAGAAAATTGCGTATAAAGGAATATAGTAATAAATTAGCACACACAGTAGGCATCACTTACAAAATTCCGTAACTCATTAATCAATTATTTTATTGCATCAAATTAACGTCAGAAGCCAACATGTTAAACTCAATATCACTATAAATATAAACATTAAAATGCAAACTTAAATTAATTATAAATTATAAACAAAAATAATGCGTTTTTTGGGAAACATGTCGTGATGATCTGCCATAAATTATTTAAAATTATGTTTTTTAATTTGACTTTGTACTTTTTATCGGGATGTTTAATTAAATTCGTCCAAAATATCGTTGTATAGGGTTACTAACCATATGTTTTTCGGGGAATCCGGGTTTATTTTGAATGCGTAAGAACTCCCCCTGAGGCAAATACGATGGTTTGCGGTACTAGCGATAAAATCGCGAAATGATGTATACTTTTTGTAATTTCTTGATTTCGTTACGGTATTATGTGCAGTTGAAAAGCGATGACAATCATAGTGGGGTACTAGTGATTTGAAATGATCATTTCAGCGGTATTATCGTTACTAATTAGCCTACCTACCTACTAAGAGCGGATTTCAATAATAAAATTGAACGCGTTCAAGAACTGTCAGTGAACAATATTCCATAACAATTTTGACACTGACAGCTTATGAACGTATTTTAGAAATGCTGATCGCGTTCAGTTTCATTGGTGAAATCAGCCCTAACTTCCTTAAGATTCGTGACAGGTTAAAAGTCTATTTAAAAGTGGTTTTATTGTAATAAATGCTCTGACTTAGACATGTTCCTGCTCAAACCAAATAAAAAACTAAGACGCTGCGAACAATACAGTGAAGCATGCTAAAACTACACCTCAGCTCTGTGCATACACGCTCACACGCACACATTTACAATCAAATCAAACTACACCTCAATAAGTGCACACATGTTTAGGAAACCGGCCTCACGTTACTGTTGACAATGCTTTGGTTTTTTATTACATCTGATTCCTTTCTTAAACGGTGAAGGAAAACATGAGTGAGGAAACCGGCATGTCCTAGAACCAAAAATTCGATGACGTGTGACATCTACCAACCGGCACTGGGCTCGCGTGGTAGTTTACGGCCCACTCCCTCTCACAGAGAGGAAGCCTGTGTCCCAGCAGTGGGAACACTAATAGGCTGATTGATTGATTGACTGAGTCTTCCAGTATCAAAAAAAAAAAACTTAACCGTCAATTATGCAAGGACCCCGGAAAAACTATCATACAATTCAAATAAGTATCACATAGTCGACCTGGGACTGAGGACATGCAGCAGAAGAAAGAAATTCAAGATAATATTGAGAAATTTCTTTTTGAATGTCAAGGTATGTCAAGAAACTATCACATATATATTCCATTCAACCGATGCCCCAGAATAATTAAAACGTAAATAACCGAAATAATTACACCAACACCGTTTTTCTAAGCTTGTCAACCCTATAAAACGCTGGCCTGCGCCCGCGCACGCTTCGCCCCCAAAAATTCATTATCGCGCATCGTTGAATTAGATCTAACCGCGAGATAGTGCCGTAATAACGGTCTTCTGTATGTTTGTTTGCAGGCAGTGGGTTAAATTGCGCAGGAGTTGATAATTTGTGATAAGTGGCGATACGGAATAGTTGGATGGTGGGTAGGTACAGCTGGTTAATGGGTTGGTTATGTCAATAGTCAATTATTCCACTAGGTTGAAGATAAAAAACTAGGCAAAAGGCAAATTCAATCGTTTCTTTTCTGAAGTAACTTCAGTGCTTTTACTTTCTGCCTGATCAGGATATTGTTTATCGGACTCCTACTGACCTGGGGCACAAGTCTAATAATTTACAAACGTTACAATGGTCTGACTGGTCCAGTCACAGTGGACCTCTTAGGTCTCCACTCAAGGATTTTCAATCTACCACACCGAATAATAACGGCCTAATCTTCTACCAACTAATGTGTATGATGGCTTCAAAGTATCAGTATTTCCAAATGCGACATCAAAAGCTTGCACACGGGCACAGTACTAATAAGTAACAGTATTATATTTTCATAGAAAACGACCGAAACGACAGGCTTTGAAATCTCAGTACGCAAGTCTCGAGTGCGCGGCAGTTGCACACGGACGCGGAAGGTTTATCTACCGCGTGGCCGGGCGGCCGCCGTAGGTAATTATTTCAATGTCACTGCCTAAACAAAATACTGTAACTTTATTACACTGTGACACGGGGTAATTGTCATTCTTTAATTGACAACTGAACCTCTAAATGACAGCGTCATTGAATGATAAAATCTGAAATGAACTAACTATTCTCTTAACGCCTCTCATCTCTTTCTCATTCTTTACGTAATCATGCAAGGAATATTATATTATCAACACAACCCCGAAAGTATTTAGCAGTCAATAAGGGCCGGGCATAGACTAAAAGGGCGCGTTAAATATCGATAGAGTCAATAAACAATTGTTATGTCGACCGCTATTAGATGCGCGTTAGTGCCCCTACACACCTGCCCGATGCAAGACAAATTAATGTTCTAGCAATCAATGGCTGATCAATTCTCAATTCTCAATTCTTTATTGCGTACCATAATGTATTATAGTTGGTATGGAAATAATTATATTAGTCACAATTATGGACCCTGATCAATCAATCTTCCTAGCCTTTTTCCCAACTATCTTGGGATCGGCTTCCAGTCTAACCGGATGCAGCTGAATACTAGTATTTTACATAGAGCGACTGCCTATCTGACCTCCACATCCAGTAACTGGGTAATACGATACCCTTTGGTAAGACTGGTGTCAGACTTTCGGGCTTCTGACGACTCGTAACGACTGTCAAAGATCCACAAATGACAGCCGGGACCAACGGCTTAACGTGCTTTCCGAGGCACGGAGGAGTCTAGAGTCTTCGTCTAGTCGGTATGTAAAGATGGTCACCCATCCACTGACCAACCCCGGCAAGCGTAGCTTAACCTGATGGATCGACCCGTGCGGCTTGTTATTACTTAGCCACGAGCTCCTCCAATAATGGGCTGATGAGGACAGAATAAAAATTGTAACACGGCTGTTATGAGATCGTTAGGATGATGTTTTATTAGACTGGAATCCATGACAGCAGATCGTCATTGTTGGAAAGTTCCCAAACGGGTAATATTCTTTTCCTGTGTAACTAACCTGGTGTCACTGGTTTTAAAGCTACCCATGGGCATCGGACTTGACTTCACGAAATATCTCTCAGGCATGCCGGTTTCTATGCGATAATTTCCTTCACCGTTTTTTAAGCAAGAGATAATTAAACAATACTCTCGCACGGGCGATGAATTTGATGAGAATGGGTCTCCTTCCTTGTTTGTATGGGTCATGTCATTACGAACGAATTTCGACGGCAGTTGGTCTAGGTAAATAGGCGATCGCATCTTGTAATGTAACTGGGACACTGGTTAGTAATGGCTACACATCGTAGTCATCCAGTCTTGTTAATGCAAGATAGTTAATCTTGTCTCGTCTTGTCTGCAGGTGTCTTATAAGCATAATTTTTAATGGCAACAGATTGTGGACCAACCTTACTTACACATAAAGTCAAAATTTTGCATTGTCTTGTCTTGCTTACTCGTGTCTTGTCACACTTAACAGCCTGTAATAGCTCGATCGTCGGAGAACCGCATGGAACCTCCTTACAAACAACACAGTCTTGCATACTCTTGTCTTGCTTGCTGGTGTACAGTCACACTAAACAGCTATAATGGCTCGATCGCCGGAGAGCCGCATAGAACCACTCTGTGTTATTAGAAGTGGGTGAAAATTACTATGTTCACCTTAAGGTGAAACCTCTTCCGTTTATAATTTTTGGAAAAGTTTTGATACTTATTATTATGTTTAAAGTTTATTTATTTATTTATTTGACATTCTTTTTTTTGTTTTTAAAACAGAAAGACAATAAAGCAATTATTATTTTCATTATTTAATTTTTAATAGTTATTGTTTACGTTTTTAAATATTGTTATACAGGATGGCATCCCGGGACATCGACGCGAAGCCTATTACCATGGATTCAGTACATGATTCTGAACACCCTGCGTTCAAATTTTTCGTCGGTTATTTAAAAAAAAACAGCAGTGCCATAAATTTTGACCGCGTAGGTATTCTATGAAACAGCAGATTTTTTTTTAATAACCGACAAAAAATTTCAACGCCCCATGCGTTGAAATTTTACGTCGGTTATTAAAAAAAAAGTTGAGAATCATGTACTGAATCCATGGTAACAGGCTTCGCGTCGATGTCCCTGCCACCCTGTATTATTATTTAATGTATGGCTCTGGCTAAATAAGCGTCGTCCATGCAGTTGAAGCCAGGGGCAAAGCTAGATATTATAAATAAAAACTGTATACTGTATTATTTCACTCTCTTATATTAAAATCGACTCCCCCTTAACGATGGCGAAAAGTGTAGCGATTGTAAACACAGTGGTTGCACGACATCCTCGCATTACACAAGCGAACGCTTATTTACTATACATAATAAAGTTATATACAAAATATTATGTACAATTTGTAGGTGAAATACGCCCAGCGATTAGAAATGAATTAAGTTATTATGGAGGAAGGTTTCTATTGAACTTTTAAACATTAGATATAGCTTTAGAGGTATGAGGAACAGGGTGGAAAGTCCACTCATCCTCTAATGAAAAGGGAGGATCCTGCGTCCAGACGGGTGTCGTGTCTGGCGGGCAACTGCTTAACGGTTGAAGTCGGGATCTTGTATATATCTTGATCGAGCGGTAACGGTAAACTCTAATTGCGCGATGCGGGATTTTGTGACGTCAGGTCTTTGATGCAAAGTTCACATGAGGCGATGTAGATGTTGCCACAGAGCTATTTAGATACAATACTAGCCTATTATTGCCGAGGGGAATAGTATTACCCAGTTACTGAGTTGTGAAGGTCAGATAGGCATTCGCTCCATGTAAAATACTGGGTTGTACGTTGTTTTATAGAAAATAGTTTTATAGAATTTCGTTTCACATAAAAATTTTCATATATTATCATTTCACAGAATAATCAATACGCAGAATACTTACTTTGATTAAACTTTAATCATTGATTTTTGTTACAAATAAAATTAAAAGTTTCGATATTCATATCATAGAATAACAAATCAAATATTCTTTATTCTCATACTGTTTAGTTAGTATAAAGCTTATTACCAAGAAAATCCCCAGTGCCCTATATTTTTGATACTGCAACCAATTTCGATGTGGCGCTCGCCGGCCGCTGCCGCGGCACCGCTCGCTTCGCTCGCTCGGCTCGCGCGTAGTTGGTCACAGTTCTAACCTAACCTAACCTATATGGTCGGAGTGCCCTAATAGTTATATTACCAGACAATACACTACACACACACACACACACTATATACCGTAGTATAGTTATATGAAAGCGGTTAATCTGTTGGAGTGCCCTAATCTTGATACTGCGACCAAATCCGATGTAGCGCTCGCCGGCCGCTGCCGCGGCACCGCTCGCTTCGCTCGCTCGGCTCGCGCGTAGTTGGTCACAGTTCTAACCTAACCTAACCTATATGGTCGGAGTGCCCTAATAGTTATATTACCAGACAATACACTACACACACACACACACACTATATACCGTAGTATAGTTATATGAAAGCGGTTAATCTGTTGGAGTGCCCTAATCTTGATACTGCGACCAAATCCGATGTAGCGCTCGCCGGCCGCTGCCGCGGCACCGCTCGCTTCGCTCGCTCGGCTCGCGCGTAGTTGGTCACAGTTCTAACCTAACCTAACCTATATGGTCGGAGTGCCCTAATAGTTATTACTAGACACTACACTACACACACACACACACTATTGTTGTTTATAGCATAACGTCTATTCTTACATTTTCGTTGAAATAACTGAACAAACAATATTCGTTAAAAAATAATTCTACTGTTTGATAAGTTTGTTAAATAAAAAAATGTGATTAAAAATTCATTGAATTGTGTTTCTGTGAAATAATATTTCATCCAAGTAAGTAGTTGTTGAAACAATAATATTCGAAATAAAAATATAAGAACTAAATAAATATGAAACATTTTGGTGCGAAACGAAATTCTATGTAATTTCTGTCTGCGAATCAAGGTGACACCAAAATACTGGTATTCAACTGCATCCGGTTAGACTAGAAGGATACGCACATACATACACAGTTCACACACTCACTCACACACAACCACACACACATTTCACATAACACACACACATTTCACATAACACACACACATTTCACATAACACACACACACACACACATTAATTATGTTCAGTGTGTTGTTCACAGTTCTACAAGGCTACGGCTAAGGGATATAGTTATATATTGATGACGACAATCCAATAGTTGTCCCAACCCTATGCGTATCAGTGCGGGCAGCACTTAGGGCCCTCGCCCACGGCGACTTTTTGTAGCGATTCTGTCGCGCGTTTTGTAAACGCGCTTCTGCATCGCTAATATCGCGCACTCAGCGCAGGATTCTCCATACATAATTACAGTTTCGCGACTGTATCGATGTAGACGCGCGACAGCATCGCTACAAAAAGTCGCCGTGGGCGAGAGCCTTTATAGTGATTGGCTCGAAGAGATCGATAAACGAAACTAATATGCGGAAGTGCGCGGGAGAGTAACGTGTTGTTCTTTTGTATACAATATAATTATTATATAATAGTATTTCAAGATCTAACATTATGTGTATTTTTTTATGATTTTGGAAAATCAATGTTGTGTAACTAGTCATAGGGTTGCCAGGTGACCGGTTTTAGAATATTCTATCTATCTTTAGCCAGACATATCCTGCTTTTTACAATCGTGGTTGGTCAAATATTATAATTATATACTTACAAGTCCGGGTTGTCCGGCTTTTGTTAGGCCAACCCCGTCCCACCAAAACATGCCGAACGAAAACGCGCGAGCGGCTCATTGATTTTTTTAGTTACTTTCAATGTAAAGAAATTACAAATGACTTTAGTAAGAACAAAATGTGATTCATATTAACATAATTAAGAATAGAATAAGACTCATATGAAGAACAATAATAAATACACAAATGAAAGTATCGATGAATTTTTTCCTTTTAAATACCAGTGTGTCAGGCTTTCAGGGCAAAATGTCCGGCCAAATATAAATCTGTGTACGGGTTTTCTATTTTTAGGCCTGGCAACCCTAATTAGGCACCTTTTTTATGTATCAGCTATAGTTTAATTATCTAAATAATATTAAGGTCTGGCGGTCTATCGAATGATCAATGAAATCATTTGACACACTCCAAATATTAATGGGCTATTAACTTTTTCATTAATTTGTTTAAAGTATCATTGTTTTTCACGCGTCATTAACCCGAATAATTGTTTGAAGCACAAACTGTGTTTTTTAACTAAACACATCATTAACTGCTCGGTTGTGGTTCAAAGTTAACCCTCGGATATGTATAAAAGCCCGAAACATTATCAAAACAATGTTACATTTTACAGTTAAAAATCCAAAAGTATTCAATATTATTTAGGCGAGTAATTTGACAGTTCAGAATTCTGTAAAATTCGAAAATGAGGCTTTATTGTTTAAAAGGTTAGGTCCAAAATTCGTTGAAGATTAATTTCTAAAATGCTTAATCAACTTAGCTGCGTATACAAAATCGATTATCGTTTTCAAACGCATCTGCCGTTCCAAATTTGAATAATTACAAGTTTTAAATACAAACACGTATAACTCGACCAAGTTACAATGCGATTAACAATGGCGCTAGTGTCTTCTCAAATGTCAATTAAAGTGAAATACTTCGTACATTATTCTTAGTTCCGTATTTTTCCGTCATCATTAAAACATGGGCGGTGTGACATCGAGTCGGCCATTAAGGTCTTCGTGTCGTGTTATCTGTTACAATAACTGACAGTTCACCTAAATTACCTCTTAACATGTTATTAATTGATACTGTGGAGTTTTTTGGACGCTTTTAAGCAATTAAAAGGTTAATGTAAACAATATGATACTCTGGGGGGTAATAAAGGATATTTTTTTAACTATCCAATATTCTATGTCTATCTATGATGGTCTATGTAAGTCTATGAAAAAGTCAGTCTATGCATAAAAATCCCACACATTCCAACATAATTATTCAATAATTAAAGTTTTACAGAATGTTCATTTTAACCTAGATAAGTACCAGGAGCCATGAAACTCTTGGATAGTAAAAATGCAACCGTCAAATCAAAAATATGATCCATTAATTTAACATCCATATCTCGACAAAAGAATTCTCATTAGCAAATGAAAATCAAAGAAACAGCTGCACTTAATAAAAACTCAAACATGGCGGGCGCACGTTCCAAATTCAATTTCGATAATTAAGTGACAGTTGATAAAAACAACATGGAGAATCCCCGACGCGCGCCGTACGACAATCGGAGCGTGCCAACACTTGCAAGCACGCGCGATCGCGCGATAAAACCCCACCATTTTTAATTAAATTGAGATTCCTCGACGCACTAACTTGATCTAATAAAGCCATAGATGGCGCTGAACTTACCCTCAAAAATTGAAAAGAAACTATCAAATCATTTAAGCAGAGCTCACTTTCCTTCGACCCAAAAACACATCATGTGACACAATTAAAATGTTACAGCCAATTTTTGGAAATGATATCATAGCGCGACAATTATAAGGTCCATTTTAACACAAAATGACAGTATGGCGTGCCGTTTCCGGGGATGCATAACGGTAATTAGAGGATTGTCGTGATAAACCAATGTAATCTCTATTACTTAACGATAAAATCCAAATTGCTTTATGATAATGGCGGGCGTTCGTGACATGACGTCGTTTACGCGGTAAAACAGACTGTTTTGTAACTTTTTTACGACTGGTAATAATCGAATTAATATCGCGAATCGCTTAATTAAATTGATATGTCCGTGAATGGTCAGTTAATGGCGATTACAGATATTAATTAATATCGATGATTGATTAAATGTTACGACATTATTGATATGAAAATTATCGGAAGTGGGAATTACTTAATTCGTATTTGTTTTATTAATTCGTTCGTGAATGAGTAGATAACTTTATTTTGTAATTATTGAGCCAAATGGCTCATTATTTTTTTTATCAAGATCTGATAATGAAGTAACTGCATTGGTATAGTTTATTTATTTATTATAACCTGTTTTTTAGCTTTGCATTGCTGAAATATTTGATTTTGACATGGGAATCGAATCCAAAGCCTATCCACGAGGACCTGCTAAGTGATTTTATCATTTCAACCATGTTTACGTTCCGGACTCTTAAATTGAGCCACACTGCATTTTAAGCTGAAAAGCTCTTTCTTTTTAAATGTTCGTGAATTTAAATTTGGAACTATGATGACACCAAAATGTCGGCTTCAAAAAAGCATCAACAGTTTTCTTCGACACATCACTATTTTGATGTTCTAGGCCTTTATACTTATCAAGAAAATGCAAGGCGATTTAGGAGTCCGGGGGGCGTAAAGCCAATCCCTGTATATGAGCCAACACTGGATGGTGTTGAATAGTACACAGACATTGTTGTGCACAATTTTGAAAACAATCATACAAATCTGTTTCGAGCCAACACCTTAGTTGATTGGTTTTTAACGCACAGAGTTGGCCCTCATAACTTTGCAACAGGAGTAGGACAATCATGTTCGCTCTCAACACTTTTCTAAAGCTACGCGCGATACCGCAACCAGCCCCCCAATTACGCAATGCACGATCAATTTTAAATTGAAACCAATTGAAAAAGATTGCCAGTCCATTGCTTCATAAGTTCGACAAAAAACATTACTCAATTTTTTTTGTCGAGCTTATGAAGCAATGGACTGGCAATCTTTTTCAATTGGTTTCAATTTAAAATTGAAAATGCATTACGTAATTAGGGCCGCAACATGATTGTCCCATATAGACAGTAAGGCGTCTAGGAATAAATCTGTGCCGAATATGGAGTGAGTTAGAGCGAGACAAGTGTATTGCATCATAATTTACTTTCGTTTGTTATTATTTCGGTCAGTTGAACTATGACATTGACCTCGGCGCTTGTTGAATTAATTTCTTTCTGATAAACTATCACAATATTAGTGCTTGTTTCTGTAATTTCGTGAAAAAAGATGAATATGACGGAGGAAAATGACTTGAAAATTTTTTAAGTGTGGTGTGTAAAGTATATCGTATTATAAACTACGAATCAAGGAATATCGATAGTTTTGGCGCGAAAATTCTCTGCAAATGGACCGAAAACAAAGGATCGCCGCTGCGTGATTGCAAGTACTTCATTGAATATTTGTCTTCTGTTACTTGTACTAATAGGATTGTAAAGAGTAGACCGCTGACTAAAAGATTTGAATTTAGAAAAACGCACTATGTCAGCTGTCCTCTCAAGGAAAAACAAACACCTCGAAATTTGGGGTGCAAGGCTTACGTTGATTTCACGTATAAAAAAAAATAAAGATAATTCGAAACGACGAGAATTTACAACATGGACTAAACTGTGATCGTAAAAATAATTTTATACATTGCCACAAAACTGAAGTAGACAAAGCCTACAATTTACTGAGATGCAAAGAAGACACAAAATTGTTTTTTTTTTAATTTGTTTTTTTGAAAATACTTACATACTTACATTCATTTATATACAAACAAACATACATACTTCTGAAAAAGATACTACATACTTTCTTATATCCGAAAGGAAATGCAACTCACAGTCGCCGACACTCTATAAATAATATCATCAGTAACCATGAGTTAATTCGTAACAGCTTTGTCCATTAGAAAATTCATAATATACATAAAAACGGGGACGCAAAATGTTGTGGCTCAACGCCTAGAGCGTTGGTTCATACACATATATTGGCTTCACGAAAATTCATAACATACTTAAGAACGGGGACGCATAATGTTGCGGCTCAACGCCTAGAGCGTTGATTCATACACAGATATTGGATTCACGCGTCCGGGGGCATATTTCAAAATTAGAACAATGTTTCTGACATAATGAGTAGGTACATATTGCCGGTAATTGAACGATTGAAGTTACCTCGATGCTTGCCAGAAGACTGGATCTGAAGTCACAGCACTGTTCTTCCATTCATTGTATGTTTAATAAAGAATTTAAATTATCTGCCCTTCATAAACACAAGACACTAGCATGATCACCATGCTTGTTTGCATTTTGGTGGTTTCGAGCTGTGCTATTCCCGAAAATATAAATATATCTAGATAGACAGTCATAGCTGTGAAATCGTCGAAAAAAGTAACTTCTGTCTGAAACTAGCTACTTTTGGCCGCTAAATGCACGCACACTAAAAAAGCACAATGACTGACGTAGCTGTCACCACCACAGCTTAACTAAGTTGGCCAGTTTGTTTAAGTTCTTTTGCAGCGCGACTTTTTTATATAATAATAATAATTAGCCCGTATTGTCTCACTTCAGGGCAAAGGCCTCCCTTTCCTTTTTCCACTCGACTCGATCCTGAGCCAATATGGACTGAATTTATATAATAAAAGGTTATTCCATTCCGAAGTTACTACAGTAATTCTCGTATTTTAAGAACGTTCGCAATCTATTCTCAGTTTCAATTAGTCGAAAATATCTCTGATTTCCCTACATTTATTGTCGCTGAGATGACTAGATTATTTAACGTTTTTAATTACAGAATTTGCCTCTCTCATTCCTCCTGAAACCCTCGTCCTACATAATAGCAACACCACAAAAATTACCATCTTTCACACTTTCCCCACCCGGATGTTGCCAGCATTAAAAAAATATTACCCATGTAAACCAGGCTGTACATCCGGACAGGACGCGTGCCTCCCACACCGGACGTGGCCGGATACGGTAGACCCGACGTGTTCGTGGCGGTGCCGCGTGCCAACGTTTAACTACCCCACTTTCTGGCATTCTGATTGCCAGATAACATGGCACGCGCAATGATCCTCAGTGTAATTTAATTATTTTTACATTTCTTTGAATTGGGGGATGGTTTGATGTTTTGTCTTTTTTAGGAACTTTGTTTCTAAGTTTCTTATTAGTAACTATCTCTGTCAGGCAGCTTTGGCAGAGCAATTCAAATTCAATTATTCTGAAGGTTGGCAACGTCGCACATATCATCATGTCAAATATTTCGCTGTTTTTATTAATTTGGCAATGTATGGAAATATGAAACGTGGCTAACTAGCGAACTAAAATATTGATTATGAAATGCAATATTTTATATCGTAACACTGCGTAATTATTTCGTTTTAGATATAAAAGAAGTATTTGGAAACTTTTCAAATGCTCTCTTTACATCTAAAACGGTTACAACATCAATTAGGTACACGTTATTCACTCAAGAGCGATATTTCATATTTCCATACAGTAGTATTAAGAAATGAATAAAAACAGGTAAATATTTGACAGCTATTTACGACGTTGCCAACTTTCACAATACACGCTCTTAATGTTATTTAAAAATTATTTTCCGAATTCTAATGAGTGAGAGAGCGAGATTGTTCCAACAATCAAGAAAAATAAAGAGATTCTGAATACCTATTCATTAATTCATTATTTTATCATAATCATTTTATATTATTATTATCAATTTACTGAATAAACATAATTTATTATTTATCAGGAAAAATAAACGACACTGATATTGCATACTCGTTTTATTTTCTCGCCTTACCTCAGCATAATATTACAATTACGAAGATCATTCAACTACTATCAGTAAATAACATTAATATTTTAGAATTAAGCATTGTTTTAATTAGTATTTATTTAGGCTAGCAATATTACAGAATTACATTGAAGCAACATGGCAACACAGTTTATAATTAAAAAACATAATAATCGATTATAAATCAATCGATTTCTCTCTGGATAAATATTTAAAAATACTGAGGTTCAAAAATACTTAAAAACAGTAACACAGTGTATGTTTTATCTTAAAAATATTTACAATATTCTGAGCATTTTGTTCGTTTAATTTTTAATTTTGTTTTTTCCTTTCTAGAATGTTAATGATCGCATTTTTTGCGTTCTTTATGATATGCCAATTTACAAGAAGTAATTAAGAAACGTCAAAGAATTAGCTAGCGAAGTTGAAGCACTATACAAAGTTACAGCTCTAATGAAAAATAGTAGTTCAAACAAGTTAGCTTTTAAAAACTAAGTTATGTTACAAAGTATTTCAGAAAATTCTCGATAAAAAAATGTATCAAATTTTAAAAATAATGAACAAAGTTTTATTTTTAAACGGCGACTAGACAAGGACTATAAAGTTACAGAAATTAAAAAAAGAACTACAAATCGACCGCTTACATTTAAAAAACGAATACTCAGTTCTTTCAATAGCTATTATGTACAAAACCTATCGCCAAATAAATAAATACATGGAGGATTTAAAACATTCTTATTTACATTAATATACAACACGAAATTACATTGATCTTTGTACGTAACATTTAGTCGAATCATTTTACTATTTATATTTTATCAACGACGCACGTAGGCTTACCACGAACCCTTCTTTTGCCAGCCATTTTGCACTTCCAACGAACTATTTTGCACGCATCATGATCTTACAAAAGTTCAGTAAAAGCATAGAAAATGCACAGGACCCTTATTCAAAGTTTATGGTAAAGCCTTCGTGCTACGTACTACACACACAATTTAATTCTTGCCCAAGCAACTTAGCCGCCAAAAACCGACCATAGATAAAATTGTCCATCTTACATGTCAGTAAAACCTCTTCTGTTTATAAAGCGTATAGAACGTAGTACTACGTCGTCGTTGCAATTTATCTAGCACGTAAATAAAATGGTCGGGGCGTGTTCAGATAAGATTAGAACTCATGGCAATGGAGGTCTGGTAATAAAACCTTTTAGCGTGGCCACTAGCTTTAATTCAACAAGTTACCTGACTGCTTGCCTGACAGGCTTTAAATGGAGTATCGATGTCTAGAAACAAGAGACAGAATAGTAGTTTCTTGTGCCACATAAATCAAGCTTCATCATAAACTGTCACTTAACTGTCAAAGATGCTGGTGTTCCTATTTCAAAAATACTTTAAAGGGTCACTGCTTTGTCACAAGCCACACTCGTATCAAATATCTACCCCACCAAAGACTGTTCTTTAGCAAAACCTATCCAAACACTGCCCAAACACTTAAACCAACTTATACATAAGTTACATTTGAACGATTTGGCAATTACACTCACAACAATGACTAGTCCCCGCACTGACATCATTCAGAAACGTCCCTTCCGAGCGCATTCAGAAATGTCCATCCTCCGAGCGTGCGGGCTCGAGCGAACACTACACGAGGCTGGACAGCGGTGCCCTGGAGGTCACAGGCGACGCCGGTAGCTGCTGCAACTGTTGAGGAGCCTGCGTAGGGAAGTACACCCCGCCAACACCATCGTTGAACTGAGGATGGAGCGGCATTGGCGTGTGAGGCATCGAGGTCGGCCGTGATTCGTGATACAGGATCGGCACGCGGACCAATCGCTGGGCAGCATGGGCCATGTTAGCAGCTTCTAACTCCGCAGCCAGCTGCCTCTTCCACTTATTCCTTCTGTTCTGGAACCAGATCTTAACCTGCGTTTCTGTTAGGTGTAAAGACGCAGCTAATCCTGCGCGCTCCGAACTGCTCAGATACCGTTTCATATCAAAGGTCTGTTCTAGCTGGAAGACCTGAGATCTGGAGAAGACTGTCCTCGTCTTCTTCTTTCTCTTGCCGAGGTTCGCGTTTGGGTCTCTTTTCTCATCTTTGTCGAAGTCGTCGCTTTCGTCGACGTCTGGATCTGAGTCCTGGACGTCTGGTTGTTGAGGGTACAGGGCTGGATGCAGGCGAGGGGAGCGGGGAGAAGATCGAGAGGGTGATGGAGGGGTGGGGGCTCGCGTCGGGCTCCTGATGCGAGGGGAACCTCCTGCTGAACCTTCCTCGTTGGTGGTTGAGTCTTCTGTAACAAGGGCGTGGCTGTTAGTAAGCACAAAATAATCTTTTTTTATATGCTACCTATACAGATAAACAGTCGTGAAACCGAAATTAACCAGATGGCAATTGCTTGATTGCAGAATATCGCGAAAGAATGCATGGAACCGTTACGTATGGCAGATAAGCAAGGAGGCTGTACCTAGCTGTAGGTACAGTAGGTAATTCTGATATCAATGATGAAACAGAATCTTATTCAAGAATTCAAGAAAAACCTCCGCCTCATTTAAAATCATCTATCCTGGCCGGAATGAAACTAGAAAAAAAACAAAACACTATTTCTTTTTTCAAATACGAACACGTGTTCCTGTTCCAACAAACCTGTCAAATTGCCCAATCAAAGGCGTTGTTCGATTTGTATTAGGATTAAATCGACTAACAGTAATTGGATATGTCCCTACTCTATTTCTACGCAGTCGAGTACTCGATTCTAGCCACAAAGAATCCTTACTCGTTAATCCGCACTGATTTGTTTTAAGCTCTATTGACTTTACAGGGTGTTGGCTAAGCAATAAATGTATTCGTTTTATGTTAGAACCTATTTATTTAATTAGGTTAAAAGGAGAATATGCCTTTGCTTAGATGGTTTAGTTGTCGAGAGGATGGATGAAAGGCGACTAAGAAAAGGTATTTACAAGGAATATATGAGTGGAAAAGCCGGGAGTGGACGCCCTAGAAGGACAATACTTGTTCTTCAGAAAGGTCAGATGCGTAGTACTCGCCACCGGCGTGCGTGTATGACCAGATCTATGAACGTAAACGAGGCAAAATGAGTACCTATGTAAGGATCGTAGAAACTGGCGTTCTGTAGACTGTTCGGCCCCCATGGGTAGAAGGTGTGAGTTTATGTATATGTATTTTATAAACTTTCGTGTATTTTAAGCATTTCGAAAAGATTTTTTCCAAACTCAGCTTTAAAAAGGAGTCAGGGCTGATTTCACCAACAAAACTGAACATGATCAGCACATCTAAACCGAGTTCAAGAGCTGTCAGTGTCAATATTCCAAAGAAAATAATGACACTGACAGCTCTTAAACGTGTTTTTGTTGCTGATCGCGTTCAGTTTCGTTGGTGAAATTCGCCCTTAATGTGTGGTTGTTTGTATGCGAGTGAAGACAGCAAGTTAAAATATAGACCATAAACAATATCTTATTATAACAAAATATCACGCTTGTTTCCCCAAAGTGTTAGGCAGAGGTGTACCCACATTTCGCCAGTTTTATTTAAGTCCCATGTAATGAGAGCGAGCTTCTTGCCATCAACCGGGCACAGATCTAAACTCCGGGCTGCTACTGAGTAATTCCAGATATAAAAACCGAATAACTCTTTGCCCGACCTAGGAATCGAACTAAGGAACTCATGCACGCTTGCGACCAACAAGACAGTTGAAAACCATATCATTTACATTAAAAGAGGTTTGCAATCACATCAAAACCAGAGACTAGCCGTCAAAACCAGAGCCTAAGGATTCAAATGATTTCCTAATCCTATTAGCTCCGCGCCAATGAAGCGACTACTTAGTAGGTAATAAACAGTTTGTCTAGTTTACTAGTTCGTAGGTGGAACACTAGGCAACTAGCTAATTGGCTTTAATGAACCTTTACTTTAGGCTATTCAGTAGACGGGAATATTTAGGGCTAATTTCACCAATGAAACTGAACTCGATCAGCACATCTAAACTGCGCTCAAGAGCTGTCAGTGTCATCATTGTTGTGACATATTGATACTGACAGCTCTTGAGCGCAGTTCAGATGTGTTGATCGCGTTCAGTTTCATTGGTGAATTTGGCACTTAGAAGGAAAACACATTTGACTTGAATATTATAACACACTACTAGCTATTGCCCGCGACTTGGTCTACATGTATTTTGTATTTCACCACTTTTAGATAACAATCCAGAAATCCAGAATGAAGATATTTTGGAGAAGGTTCCAGGATACCTATCTGTCAAATTTTATAAAAAAGCTCAAAAAGGTGACAGACGGACAGACAGAGTTACTTTTGCATTTATAATTTTAGTATGGACTCAATAGGTCGTTAACGTTGAAAAGTTTCCTGAAGTTTTCAAAACTTCACAGAAATAGAAATAATTTATTTGCTTGTAATGTAGATACACAGTTATGATAGGTTTTTAATATTGCCATAATCACCAGTCCTGGCGTGGTGATTGGTGATTAGAATACGACCAACCTTTTTTTTACAAACCTTTTTGCTTGCAATAATTAAGGTGGCTGAACGCGACAATTCAGAACCAAAACCACAAAATTAGAAAAAAGTTATTCAAAATCCGAAAATGGAATGTCTCCATTGTCATCTACACTTTGTATTCATTCGAATTAGAAATTTAATACGTCCACTATAATTTCCACCTTTTCTCTTCAATAAAGAGTTCAACTTTAAACCCTAGTCGACGTTCTAAGTTTAATCAATGATAAAACCAGCATAATGAAATTTTCTAGCCTGTATACATGAGCCTTGATTCGCAAGCTCTTGTTTATTGGTCGCATAACTACACTCGACCAATGTACGATGACCTCTTTTTTCATAGTTTACAATAGAATAAAGAGGTATTTTCAACTGGCTGGTTGTGATGTGTGATTTGCATTGATTTTAGAAGCCATGCGAGTAATCCTGTGTTAGTGCCCGCTTGCTGTTTACACAACCGCTTACGAGTTAAGCAGTTTACGAGTTTGCAGACCGAGTTATTATTCAATACTTAGCAGCGGAACTGTTACGGTGAACTGAAGTATTTGCGATAAAGTCATTCATTTGTATTAACTAAAAAAGGCGTCACAATATACATGAGTAAGCAGAATATCAAATTATGTACCAACAGTATTTTCGAAAATAAGTGGGGCTTTTTTGATAAAGTTCTTGACATGTCTTAATTAACTCGACCAAATACCTTGTCGGTATTTAAAAATAATGAAGATGTACAAATTAAACATTCACATTTTTGCAGCTTTCCATGCGATGTTCATTTTTAACAATATCTTTTGAAGTTTGGCACCCCACACCTGTGCCTTCGTCAATAATCACAAAAATTAAAAAAAAACACGACGCAAAAACCGAGCAATCAAACAAAACAGCGTTCCGTATAAACCGCATTCGAAAATTAAAACGAGCGCGCGCGACATCACTCTAACATAGCGACGACACCGCATTTGGCGCGAACTGATTCGTATATGGAATGTCGGGAGTGCGAAAGAGATGGGTATACGTTTGTTGTTTCGTCGGTAATTGCGCTGTGATGGCAGAAAAGCATTGTTCGGTCGGTTTGGACCGCGTGAAATGGTGCCGCTTTTGTTTCGTCACTGAGATGGGTTTGGGAAAATTAAAGCTGCGTCGAGTGGGGGCAGACGCAGAGCATGTTACGGTGATTGCTTGTTTAGAGGTAACGTGCGCAGCGGGTTTATGTTGGTTTTTGAAGTTAGTTGTGTTGACAGTTGTTGTGACGTCACGTTTCGGTAGAATAATTGTATACAGGGTGGAAGAAAACATGATTGGGAGCCGGAGCGCTTCAGTTATTAAAGATATGGTTTAATCAGACTGCGGTGGCCGCCAAATAGCGTCCGCAATGTACCGTCGAATGACGTCACTGAAACGTTATTTATGTAATAAGTTAGTTTTTCCCTAGAGACCATTTTTAAACCGTAATGTTAGACCCCAGTGCCATAACTTCCGTCACTGCAGCCGTTATGTGGCGGCCACCTCTATCGTAGGAAACCAAAGCTGTTTTTATTCATAAAAAAAACTCATAAACCAGAAAAACTTTCTGTACAAATACAAATATTTTAATTATAAATTAATTTTTAATTTTAAGTATAAATCTCTGTAGCTGGTGAATCGAGGTTGTATCACAATACTGCCTCTTTCAGTAACATAGCCTGTAGGTATTTTATTTACCTACTTCGTTTCATGACCTTGGATTTCAATTTTTACAGTCACAAATAAATCACCAAATAATTTGTCACTCCTAACCTTGCTAACAACTGTAATTCTATTTTCAAATCAAACGCAACACTAGAAACATTCCATTCCAAATTCGAACTCAACACTCGACCATTTTCAAATAACCCGAAATCAAACACTCGACTCGACTAACAGTTTGTTGAAACGCATCACTAATCCTTTCAACCTGACACCGAAATCACGTCGGTAACTCGATACATCGCATAGAATCGATTAGGTCCGGACGCCCCACTAGTGCGCTAATCTCTGACGGTAGCTTGCTGACATCATTTATTATCTGTGGTCGAGTAATAGACAGTAATGGCTGTGTTGTTTAGAAATTACGCGGGAAAATGGAAATGGATTTCTGGGGTTGGGTTACAATTTATATTGTTATGTGTTTGGTTTATTATGTTAGGAGGGATCTTTCTATGAGAGAATAGTGTAATGTAATGATTAGCGATAAGTTTAGCGAAGCGTGATAGCTAAGTAATACCAATGATTATTGTGACGCTTCGCAAACGGATAAGAATAAATGATGTTCGTCTTCATTCTGTTTTGCACAACGAGCAAAGCAATGACAATATTGAAATATATATAACTGTCAATATTTATTGCACGAGGTAGGAGGAACTGTAGTATAAAAATACAAAAACTAAAGGACACTTAGTGCGAATTTCACCAATTAAATTGAACTCGTTCAGCACATCTAAACGCGTTCAAGAGCTGTCAGTCTACAATATTCCCTAACAATTATGACACTGACAGCTCATGAACACGTTTTATAAATGCTGCTCGCGTTCAGTTTCATTGGTGAAATCAGCCCTTAGGAGTTCGCATCAATATCATCCGGAAACCTGCCCAGAAGACTGGCAGCATTGCCACGTTGAATGGCAAAACTGTAATTACCCATACGGTATTTGCGCCGCTTGAGGATCTTTGCACTGTCAAAGATATTAATATGTCTAGACAGGCCGTCAAGGCTGGGAACTCGTCGAACAAAATTGCGTTCATCTATTGGCCGCTAAATGTACGCACACTAGAAAACACAATGACGTGGGGCGAGTATGACGCAGCTGTCACGCACATCAGCATAAAAAACTTGACTTGTTTGTTCTGGTTCTTTTACAGCGTTACACTGTATCTAGATATATAAATAATCAAAACGTTTCATCATCATCATCATCATATCAGCCGAAAGACGTCCACTGCTGGACATAGGCCTCCCCCAAGCACTGCCACTTCGACCGATTCTGTGCTTCCCGCATCCAGCGGATTCCTGTGGCCTTTACAAGCCAAAACGTTTCACATGGTAATATTTACTTAGTTTTAAATCTTTATTCATATCTATGAGAGATACTTATAAATTGTGCTTGTTATAAAAAAATTAACCAAAAAATTATATATGACAGTTGTATTTTCGATTAAAAAATCGGCTCTAAATTTAGGTATAAATTACAGTACGCAACGCCTGATCCATCCTAGTGCCTGCAAATGGTCTGATTGTAACACACACTCCTCTATTTGACCATAGACAGTCTTGATTGACACAGATCCGTCTGTTTTCATGACCCGTCTCCCAAGACGTGCATACCCTCATCGCCCTTTGAGAGGAACGTGTTACATGTAATGGTCATCAAGGTAACTTGTTAACTAAGTGGGGTATAACTGGGCTGAATACTCTGGTTTCTATCTGAACTATTTAGTTAACTGGTCTCGGAAACCTTATTGGTTGAATTCTGGTTGTGGTTTGTATGGTAAATTCTCTGGTTAAAAGGTACCTATAGATTTGTTTTTGTCTTCAACGTAATGTGTTGTTTTTTTAGGTATTTTACGAAATAATTATGTTGTTGGTCTTTTATACCTTGCAAAAGTATTTCCTATCTTCTTTGTATTAGAAAAATCTCCAGTTAAGCATTACACGTCGTAATTTGCAATTTATTCTAGCTATATCTATAATTTGCTTTCTATCACCAGAGAACGAAGTTTGAGAATCAAGAAACTGGCCAATTGCCTTTTCGAACTAGTATTTTTGCTACTAATAAATAAATAAATAAAATCACTTTAATTTGGACAACCAAGTGATCCACAAATTTTTAATAACAGGTTTGCACCATCGATTTACATTCGTTTGCACTTAAAACAGTATTGTAAGGGCTTATTTCACGATGTCCGAATAGCCACTACTTACCGAATAAATTCAAAAATGGAACAGAATTTGTATGAAATTATCTGCCAAGTAAGTTAATAGGAACTTAATCGTAGGTGGTGAAACAGGCCCTTAGTAAATTAAACTAAAGAGGAATTACTGAGAAGACCACATAAAGAATTTAGAAATTGCCTTATTATGGCGAGGGTATCTACCACCATAGCCTTCAGGATGGTATTGTGACTACCTCTTATTCTCTCAGGAGTGAGGCCGTTTTTTTGCGGATGATGGCATGAAATGCATCAGTATGGTTTACCACGAACTAATACTTTCCTGTCCAATTTAAGCAACATTTGGATTAGTTTCAATGCACAAGCTTAACAAGAGCTGAAGGTACATTGAGGATTTTCTAAAACTCTACGAGATGAACTACCAAGCAGTGGACGACGAAGTGTTAAAAAAACCGGCCAAGTGCGCGTCGGACCACGCACAATGAATGGTTCCGTAGTTGGGATGAATTTAACTCAAAACAAACTAAACATTGTTGTCGAAAAATATGTTCTTACATACATCGATAAATCGATATACGCCACGGTCAATTCTTCAACTACAAAAAATTTAAACTACAAATAGAAAAAAAAAATGGGTGTTAGTACTACAAATTAACGACTTTCGGACTTTTTCCGTTACACATGCTGTGAGACCTTGCTTCCTGCCAAATTTCATGATTCCAAGTCAACGGGAAGTACCCTGTACGTTTTGATTTTTAGAGCTCCAAGGGACCATATCCTTACGTATTTGGTATTAATTTCAACTTGATGCCTCCAGAGCCACGCGTTCCTGTGAAAAAGGGTCTCGACAGACTGACAGACGGACAACGAGGTGACAAGGGTTCCCTTTTTTTCCTTTTCAGGTACGGAACCCTATAAAGAATGAACCAGTGCTAAGTTCTGCAAACTACAAAAACTCTTCATTCGTATACGAACCTCTAGGCGGCGTGGTTCTATCGTGCGGTCGTTGCCAGTACCACGGCGCGGGCACCAAACCGCCGTACCTCCCTGCGAGGGCGCTCCACTGAGATATCAGACCCAATCTGTAACAATTAACATACAATAAGACAATATATTTGGCCTGTGGCTAAGTAATAACAGCCGGAAGGGTCGATCGATCAGGTTAAGCTACGCTTGCCGCGGTTGACCACCTTTACATAACAAGACCCCTCCGTGCCTCGGAAAGCACGTTAAGCCGTTAGTCCCGGCTGTCATTTGTAGATCTTTGACAGTTGTTACGGGTCGTCAGAAGCCCGAAAGTCTGACAACCAGTCTACCAAGGGGTATCGTGTTTCCCAGTAACTGGGTAGTGGAGGTCAGATAGGCTGTCCCTCCATTTAAAATACTGGAAGCCGACCCCAACATAGTTGGGAAATGCTGGCTAGGCAGATGATGCAGATATATTGATAGCACGGTAGATTCCACGATGGCTGAGCGACTGGTTCGATTCCCGCACGGATATGAAATCTTGTATGCTGATATTGAGATGCAAAAAAAGTTATAGGTTAAAAATATCATCAAATCAAACTAAGGACCTTAGTTTTCGATTTGGTGTTGTATATCATCAACATAAAATTATATACGATCACAAAAAAATAACTACTCAAATCGTGCTCATAGTTAAACTATTCATGCGTATGACTAAGCACTACTAGTCCAAATTTTTCAACAAAATATTGTTTAACGAAACTTGATACCCTTTATCCTATAGGGCTCATAATCTGTCACACCGCGGCTGTCAAAATCCCATTAAACTGTCATAATCTTTACTGAAAACGCCTTAAAAATTCTTGACAGGTATTTTGTTTTTAGTGGGTACGCAATGACACGTAGTTAATCAGTTTACTGGCGTATGTAATTTTAACGTTTTAACTAGGTTACGTGGCGAGACTACGAAATTAGTTTTAAGATGGATCCGCAGTAGTGGCCAGCGAAATTCATATTTTCTTACGTTTTTTGCAATTTGCAGGTCAGTGTCAGGTTGTTTCTTGATCAAAATATGATTCGCGACTATATCAGATATACCTTCAGCTGTCATTAACGAGACACAATAGAATTTTAATTGTTATGCCCACCTGATGTCCACTGTAACGGTCAAGTGGAGAAATTATTGACGTCACGCTTGTAATCCCTGAAAGGTTGGGCAATCGGAAGTAGTACCTGATATACAAGGTGGCAGGGACATCGACGCGAAGCCGGTTACCATGGATTCAGTACATGGTTCTAAACCCGCCTGCGTTGAAATTTTTCGTCGGTTATTAAAAAAAAATCTGCTGTTTCATAGAAAAGTGCAATACCTACGCGTTCAAAATGTATGGAACAGCAGATTTTTTTTTTAATAACCGACGAAAAATTTCAACGCAGGGGGGTTCAGAATCATGTACTGAATCCATGGTAACCGGCTTCGCGTCGATGTCCCGGACACCCCGTATACCATCAACCACTAAAAACCAAAAACGGTAAAGGAACACATCGTGAGGCAATGCTTGAGAGAAATTTCTCGACGGTAAGTGAAGCCAAGTCAGAAGGCCATGGGTGGCTTTAAAACTCTCATCTCATTAACCATACAAAATGAACGAGAATAGCAATAGGCTTGCTCCCATTACTTGAGATCGAATATGGGAATGCTCTAATGAAGTTCACAGCCTTTCATAGAATAGAATATTCTTTATTATGTACACCATAAAAATTACAGATATAAATGTAGAAATTTTACATAGCACCCTATGTAAAATTTCTACATTTATATCTGTAATTTTTTGACCGCCCATTACACAATGGGCGGTCAAAAAATCTTATCGCTAAAAGCGACCTTTGGATGGATTAAAGTAAGAAGGAAATACTGCAGGTAGTCAGTGGTGGACCATTTACATGTACAACAATTCATACATTGCCATTGCAATGCCTTTCTATTACAAAACTAGCTAGTAATGAACTAAGAATGACACTAGAAATCTACTTTATAGGCTCTCAGAGCAATCAGCTCCGCTATCCCTTGCTGACAAGTAAAAAATTCACCCCAACATGAGCTATTTTCATACAATTCCTGGCTGCACGAGAAAAGAAACAAAAAAAACACACAAAACAAACGAAAGAAACCTAACCAATATAAAGTAAGAGAGGCTATAAATCAGCAGGAGAGAGATCGGCGGCAAAATGTTAGGTTTTAGAGTAGTCCCTATTGTAAGGAACAAGCTTTCTCGCTTACCGGCCGATTGGGAGCCGCGTATAAATATCGATTGTTGCTAAAGAGGATTGCAGCACTACGCTCTGGGGACGCGATAGTTGTGTAGTGAGAGGATGGTGTCGATATATTTTTGGTTAATTATTAATTACTTAAGAAAAAGATTATTTTAATTAAGACAAGTTATTTCTTTAGCAGATTCGTAATGTGTTTAGATTGATAAACTATTGTCTGTGAATTTGATTTGAATCCTCAATATTACTAAAACTATTTAAACAAGTAAGTAATATTTCACAAAATATTAAGTGTCATTACTTCCGTACCCCTAAACGACAAAAGAGCTTTCAGAGAACAATAAAAGTTAACAGACACAAAAATAAAAAGCATAAGTAAAATAATTATCTAAAAGTTCAACATTAGTGGGGCAATTCCCGTGATTTTTAAGAACTTTCGCATTCGCATCTCATTTGCAATCTGTCAAAAATACAATCAATTTAACAACATTTTCTACAATTTTGACAGATTGCGACTTGAATGTGAACGTTTTTTAAGTACGAGGCAATTCCTCTCAGATATCCATCATATTGACAACAAAGATTTCGAAAAAAAAAACTATAAACAAATCAGTACAAGTATAGACATTCCATCATTTCATCCATCCAATGAAAATGTAATACATTCCAACATAAATACTCATTTAATTCATAAATAAACTATTCAACACAAACGCGCATTACTAATGAGCGTAGCAAATCAGAATGCTACGCTTCTACAAAATATGCTACGCGCTACGCGGGCGTAGGCGCGCGTAGCTCGCTCGTAGCAAACACCTACGAAATCTATGATTAATGAGCCCGAGTGCTATCGAAATTTAGACGAAGCTTTTTTTTTTTAATTGTGTATTGATTTAGTTGTTTAGAGTAATTTTTTTTATTGACTTAATTTTAAAATCACTTTTGAATTTTCAAGGAGTGAGTCGGCCGAAATATGAATCTAGTTGCTCATTCCAAAGCGTAGTAGGTACCTATGGAGAAGAACGAACAAGAAACTCCATGGACACTCTTTTAAATTATATTGTGACATCATTAATGTTTTATTTAGCTTAATGAGCTTCTGTACGAACTATGTTATATTTTATATCTTCCAGTATGCGCCAAATAAACGTGTTTTGCTTTCTTATTTCCAAGTACCAATCGTTTATTCATACACAAGAATTGTTTCGATAAATCAAGTACTTTCAATCCCTATCTCCCACCTCTAAAATCGATCCCATATTTTCCTATTTCGCTGCAAGTTTATTTTCTATCGATATTCCGAATAACAATAACGATAGCGAGTCTTTTATCGACTATATTTTATTGTTGGAAGCGCCGAGAGTAGTATAATGGGGAAATGAAAAAATGCTCGTATAGCGCGTATTTTAAAAGTGTCCATTGTTGAAAGATTTCAGTGTTGTCACTTGTGGCTTGAATGGTGGAGTCTGGACTAATGGGTGCACACAATGGGAGATAATGGACGCACTTGGGCATCACACCTACTTTTGATTTTTCTGAGAAGATAAACTAATAGCGGAAGAGATTTCTGTTTAGGTCGAAAACAATCTATTTTTGTATGATAACATAACATAACATCACGCCTTGTTTCCCCAAAGGGTTGGCAGAGGTGGTCCTGTAGTACACCCATATTTCGCCAGATATATTTAAGTCCCATGTAACAGGGGGCGAGCCTATTGCCATCAACCGGGCACAAATCCAGACTCCGGGTTGCTACTGAGAAATTCTAGATGGAAAAACCCAATAACACTTTGCCCAACCTGGGAATCGAACCCAGGCCCTCATGCTCATCAGTAGCACTTGGGACCACTAGACCTACGAGGGGACTGAAGAGGTGTTTTTTTGTATTACAAATGTTATATTAACATGTTGACATAGAAAAAGGAGTATGTAAGGAGCGTAGCAGGTGGCGTTCTATAGTTTCTGCCTACCCCCATGGGAAGATGACGTGAGTTTATGTATGTATTAACATGTTTTATGTGGTTTTGCAATAGGCAACTGACATTAATCACAGAACTACGAATGGAGTGCAAACCGAATCAACTTATAACCAAACGAAAGTGGGGCCCATTTCAACAAAACGTGCCAAAAATCTGGCAAGGATTAGTGTTGCCTGTGCTGTGTTGCAAATCCAAACTCAACACCAACTAACAAAACCAATAACCTAACAAAAAATCAATAACAAGAAGAATAATATAAGAGAGAAGAAAATCTTTAAAAAAAATCCCGTCGCCCCGCATTACCATTCGGCTCCACAGTAATCCAAGCGGCGTACTCCGAGCAAATTCCATTACACGATAAAACGACGCGCTGAAACGGAGCACCACGCCGCCGTCTGATTGGTTGGCACACCGCGCTCTGATTGGCCCACTCACTAACCCCGCCTCCCTCTGGGGGTATAAAAATCGATGCGCCGCGTACACTTATTCTTTTTGGTGTCGCACGCCAACCGACACTTTTCACTTGTCACTAATAATAGCGTTTGTGCTATCTTTTTATAGTTTAAAGTGTTTAGTTGTATCTGTTGTCCGTTCAGGAGACGGGATGCTTTTGTTGCTAGAGTATGCTTTTAAAAGCATTGTGTTCTTTTCAATTTCAGGTTTAAGATGATAGTGTTCGGTGTAAGCGAAGCCACTCTGGTGCTGCTCCGGGACAATAGGCTTTGTGTTGGACAAGTAATGTTGTGGACGCAGATGGGTCTTATAAGTAGATTGTAACATACATTAGGCTGGGAGATTGCATCAATAAAGCACATTTTTCCTTCTCACAGAGAGGAGGCCTGTGTCTCAGCAGGTTATCGTACGTTACAGCTTCATACTACGGCTTGCTTGTGTGTTTGTATTCCAACTGAAAACTATCTACAGAAAGATTTTCGTGTAATTCAATTTTAATCTCATATAAAATTTCAAAATGAAACCCAATTTTCAAAACATTTATTCAAGTAGGGTCATCATAGGCTTATGTTCTTGTGGTGAGCAAAAGTGTGTTCAATGCTGCGCTGTGGAGTGCTGCTTGAGAGTTTGTTGCGCCACTTCTTCTTCCCAGCTAAAGCACTAGGAAGTGGTGAAGGGTGGGCATTGTTGAAGGACTGTCTTATGTAATTTTGACATTGTAAAAGTGCTGGTTCTCAGAATCTCAGCCTAGTTTGAATAAATGACTTTTGTTTTTTTTTTTTATTTGAGTGCTCGTTACTTCTTTTTATGAAAAGAGACCTTTACTCTACAACTAAACTCATAATTAAGTGACTACCAACCTAATTAAGCACGTTTCCCAATGTATTCGCTATTTCAGCTACTAGTTAGTTATCTAAAATGGCATAATTATTATAATTCCCGGTTAGTGCACCAGTACCACTTAAATCATGCTTCGCTAGAATAATGATGTAATTCTGAACACATTTGAACATCAATATTCAATTAAATCTTGTACTGGGAAGCGTCAGAGTAATTTCGAGTTTGTGAGTTTGTTCTGCCATCTCTTCTAAGGTGTACGACTCCATCTTGCTTATTATTATTATTTATTAATACTACCTGAGACCCGCGATTTTTCCCGCATAAATCGGGATAAAAGTACCCTATATCCTAACCCAAGTCAATGTCTAATCCGTTCAGCCATTTTAGTGTGAAAGCAAACAAACTCACTTTCGCATTTATTATACTAGTTAGGATGACGTGTAAAAGTGATCCGATATCCTATTACAGAATAACCAATTTCATTTCATTTCGATTGTAATTGTATGAATTTAAAAAAAGTATTTGACTGGGTTTGTTTCCAGTGGTGGCCCAGTGGTAACGGCCCCGACTTACGAGTCGTAGATCATAGGTTCGAACCCAAGCAGGCGCTTTACTTTGTGTAAATAATTTCATCAAAACGGGAAGGAAAACATCGTGAGGAAACCGGCATGTCTTAGAACCAAAAATTCGAAGATATGTGACATCTACCAACCCTCACTGGGCCCGCGTGGTAGATTACGGCCCACTCCCTCTCACAGAGAGGAGGCCTGTGTCCCAGCAGTGGGAACAGTTATTTCGTTTATTATTAAAGTAATAATCGATCTAGAGAAAAAATATCTTATGTTTGGATAGTAAACTATATTTTCTTACTGTAAATAATTATTTTAGGCATAAAAGTCGAGTAATCTTGTTGTGGTTCTTAATAATCTTTAAAAAACACATGATTTTCGAATAAAAAATGAATCGAGCCTCAATATTCCAATTACGTATCTGTCTTATTTTCGGAAAGATAAAGATCCAATAAATTATATACTAAAATTCCATTTTGATTGTATACGCGACTGTTTCAGAATGTTAATGCAAATAACATACAATTTAGGGAGCCTCCTCTTAATAGGCTGATTATGTATGTATGTATGATGTTTCCATGATTCTTCTCAGAATAATCTGCTAGGAAACGCCGACCTCATCTAGTTTACGTGTCAACGTGTTTTTTTTTTTACCGATTTACAAAATAAAACTTTAATCATTATTGAAATTCATTAATATTTGAAAACACCCATGGGCCTCTGACTTGTCTTCACATGGTTTTGAGAAATATCTCTCAGGCATGCATTTCCTCACGATGTTTTCCTTCACCGTTTTTGAAGCAAGTTATAACTATTTATATAAATACGCATATAAATCCGAAAAGTCCACACACCACTAGGCAATCACTGCTATAAATTACTGTGATCGACGTGATCGTAAACTGATTTTATTTATTAACATACTAGCTGTTCGTGCCCGGCGTCGCTCGGCAGTATGGAAAAACACCCGGGCGACGCAGAAAAAAATAATAAAAGAAAAGGAAAATTCACCGGAAAAGTCGGAAAACTCCCGGAGGATTTTCAAAAATTTGCTTTCATGCAAACCTTGTCTAGTCAATTAAGGATACAACAATAAAAAAAAACTGCCCACGTAGCTTCGTAGAAAGCGTCATGCAAGCTACGCGTGCGCGTGCGTTACCACTGAATCGATCGCTATGGAATTTGACAGATGGGTAGCCTGAGTCCTGGAGATGGACAAAGGCTAATTTTATCTTGGATATTTAATAATATACGTACGCAGGCGAAGTCGCGGACCACAGCTATAGTGCGCGCGGAACAAGTTGACCGCGCCTTAGGTAATAGATTATTATAGAAATAGATTGAGCGCCTTATCTTACTTAATCTATTCCGGCGCCGTACTTCGCGACGGCAACACGCGTTGAAAGTTCCGGCTAGTTTAGACAAAACGCACATGAGATTGCAATAGCGAGATGAGTCGCCACCTAAGGCGCGGCCGCGCGCACTATAGTCTATACACTTATAATAATATTATAAAGAAAACGGATCTGTATTTTTGCTTGTAATTAATAAACTCAAAAACCGATTTAAAAAATTATATTATTAAAGGCTATAATTTATTCAAATATCACACGGGCGAAGCCGCTGGCGGAACTCTGCTATAAATTTATTATTACATTTGATTGGAACTATGAAAATCAGAATCAAATGAAACAAAACTATAAATACTTCCTCTTTCAAATTCACATCAAACAAGAATAACAACTCTTTATAATTCGGAAAGAAATCGTTGAAGTATAAAACCGAACTCCCCTCACCCCCTGTACATAAGCCGCATTCCTTTGTAAAAATCCAAACACCCCTTATATGAAATCGTCTAAACCAATAAGTAGGTAAGTAAGCACAGCTCCCCTTGAGTTAAGATTGTATATAAACTGAGAAGATTGTGTAGTGCAAGTTATGGGATGAAGCGAGATGTAAAACTTTAATTGAAGATGTAGAAGAAGGGAAGTATGGCTGTTTGTGTCTGTAATGAAACGGCCTGTTAGAGTCCAACTAGAGAGCAGGCAACGAAAAAAGGCCCGCGGATTTTTTTAAAATTTAATATGCTGCAATGTCATGGACACTAACGCCGCGTCAAAAGAACTTCAGTGATGGCGCGAACTCTACTTTGAAACATTAACATATTGTTTATAAGAAACTCATGTTGTCTGTTCACAAAAAAAGGATCATGAAAGCCAAGCGCACATTACAGCGTCAACGACCGTAGTGCAACGCATTTCCATACGAAAATTTGCGGCACAGCCCTCGTATAGTGTGCGTTGGTTCACGAAAGTCATCAAGGAAGATGTTTTCAATTCGTTGCGATGCGGCATGGCCCGCCCCAATATGCGTTAGCCTTAAGTGCCTGCACATTTTGGGTAATTTACATATCTAAGTACTCTAATCATTAAAAATTACAGTACGATTGTATCTAGACATGCTAGAAAATGCCAAAGCTAGAAAAATCCCGTACTTTTTCACAGACTCGTAAGTCTAAACAGCACAACTTTACATAAACGACGAAAAATCTAAACACGAGACACTTTCCACTGAAAATTCGACCTTGTATACTATCTGTGCTGTACCAAAACATTTGTTAAATCAACCCTTATCAAACAAAAATCGCTACGTCCACAAAACCCGCTACCTTACCCCGCTACCGCTTCCGCTTCACCCTTGTACCATACACCATCGCATTAAATTATTTACATTTAACGCTCGCGTCGAAGTGGCCGGATAGACGCGGGGACGCGTTCAAGATGTCTGCTCTTTACGCTATTAACTCTGGTAAGAGGGGTACTGCTTTAACCGTGGTTTAAAATAAGATTGGATTTTTTACGGGAATTATTGGGAGGCTAGAAGAAATGAGTGTGACTCGAAACTTGTATTGAGTTTTAGTGTCTCCTGTTTTAGGTTCTGTTTTGACTAGATTGGGCTTTACGAGATTTACAAAAACCCGTCAATTTCAGAAGCTTGTCTACAGAAAAGACCAGTTCCAATTTGTTTTTGAAGTCTCTTTAGAAATAAAGCCACATTTTTGCAGTTTATAGAATAAACTTTCCAGGCTTGATAAAGTGACTCAAGTAGGTATCTTAAAAATAGCCCTTTAGGGGCTGGCTAGACAGCGAATAAAATCAATTCCCGATCTACAAAATAGCCCGTATTTACGAAATTTCATCAACCTAAACACTCTTATATAACCTGAAAGCGAGTAGTGTGAATATCTATATAAAAATCAATAGATATAGGTTAAACCTGGCTGTCCCGCGGGATCCCGGGAACCTCGTAAATAACTCGAACGACACATAATACGGGATCAACGTTGTCCCGGTTTACGAGGGGACGAATTTCATCCCAAAGTCTGAATTTTGTTTGGATTTCGGAAAACTTGACGATCTGTGGTCCCGTATGAGGGGAAAACTTACCACCAGAAGTATTTATGTAAGTAGTCAGTAGGCATCTACAAACTAAAACTACATATACTAGACAAGGTAATTCTATCGGAAGGGGAACTAGAATCAATTTTATTTTATTGTAATATTTGACATTTAAAAGTAGGTAAGTATAACAAGTAGGCCACTTGAAATATTTATGTACGTTTTGACTTTGACTTTGAATTTCGACTTTACCAAATTAAAATGATTTAGTAAGATCTTAATAGGCACTTGAAGCCTGAAATGCCCTTGGCAAATGAGGATAAAGACCCTCCCATTTTAATATGCAGTTCACGCACATTTCCGTCATTATTTATTGTTTCCATTGTCATAAAATGAATGAATAAATATCATTTAAATAAAAAGTTAACATGAAACCAGGAAAGACAGAAAAATCTGTATCACTTAATAAATAAAACTAGGACATATGAATATTCAACGACGTCCTTCACGTTAAAAACACCAATTAACATCAAAACCATTTACTTAATTAGCAGCAAAATGCTTTTAAAACAAAAATTATTCACCCTAATTCGTCGTAATCTGTAAAATAATTCAGAACGTATTTTTTACTTAATTAGAACGCTGTCAAAACAAGGATGAACACAGATTAGGCATGAAAAAAAAGTTTTCCAAGATGGCGGCTACAATGACAGATCGTTTACACAGATACAAAATGTCCCGCCACTGTAAATTAAGATGGGGAAAGGAAAAGGCGCGAATAAATGTTTAGTCTTACAGATGTTGGGTTTTTATGGTGTTTTCTTGTAAATGGCGAGATTACTTTTTTATTTTGGGGTGCAGACACCGTGAAGATTTTTGCCTTTGTTTGTGATACTGTGTTTATGTCATCAATCTTTTTATTCTGAGCGTATTATGACAGGAGTTTATGAATACACTCTACATTTATTTTGTTAATCACAGGCTAATTACTGTCTTATTATTAAAACCCTTATTACCACTGATGTGATTATGCATCAATCAAAGTATAAAACAATTTGTTAAAAGCGTTTATAATGAAAGTGGGTGACGTTGCAAATAGATGTCAAATATTTCGTTGTTTTGATTAATTTGGCAATATTACTGTTTATGATATGTGGCTAACTAGTGAACTAGAATATTAATAATGAATTGCAGTTATAACACTTAATTTGATGTTGTAACTGTTTTAGGTGTAAAAAGGACATTCACACTTTTTTACAACTAAAACTAAAATATTCAGTGTTACAATATTAATTATTAATTTTCAATATTTTAGTTCACTATTAAGCCACATTTCATATTTCCAGACAGTATTATTGCCAAATTAATCAAAATAGGTAAATATTTGACAGCTTTTTGCGACGTTGCCAACTTTTAGGATAAGCCCTCCTGACTACAGATCAGTTTTCATTCTAACCAAGTACAGTTGTAGCAACCACACAAAGAAATAACACTGCCTAATCCTTCCTTCCAATTTTCTAAACACTTTTAATCTACAAACTCAAGAAATCAACGTAATTAATTACTCCAACCAAAACTAATTAACCTAAATCAAATAATCAAAAACGCGCGGCAAAACTTCGACGCCATCTTGTTAACTCCTGTCAGTGAAAGTCCATCCAATTCGTAATTTGTTTCTCTCTTACATTCTCACCCCTATTCGAAGGGTTTAAGGGGTGTAAGATAAAAAGGGATGTTCTGTAAGACAGCTGATTACATGGGGATGACGGAGCGTATTACGGTGGATGTAAGGATTCAGTTTTACGCCAGTTTGGATGTTTGTATGTTTAGAAGCCTGGTAATGACTTGCGTGAGGAGGTAATGTTTTTCGGGTAGTTTTAGGATTGTGTTTTTTTTTATGTTTAGATGTAGTTTGTGTAGTTTTAGTGAGAGAAAAATGAGGATGATAATCTATAATTATTTTTTCTGTCTTTTCGATGTAGAGAACAAGAAATATGCATATTTTTTGGGACTTTTATAACTGCATTGCGTATGACAGTCCCATCATATCCTAAACAAATAATAACAAAATACACACTTCTATGGATTACATTTGGGCCATAAACCTGAACAGACTCTTCACATCATCACCATTTGGCTGAGACAACATTCTATGACATGTGCCTAAATAAAGTTGGTTCAACCTCAAGACCCTAAATACATCATATTTTATATCAGACTCATATCGAAAACACAGTCCATTAATAAGTGATGTAAGTCTTCCACACTACACAATTTGGCGAGTTAGTTAGTTAGTACTTGTTACATGGAATGTGTCCAGATGAGGAGCTCATGGCTAAGTAACAACTGCCTCACGGGTCGATCCATCAGTTTAAGCTATGCTTGCTGGGGTTGGTCTGTGAATGGGTGACCATCTTTACATACCGAGACTCCTCCATGCCTCGGAAAGCACGTTAAGCCGTTGGTCCCGGCTGTCATTCGTGTAACTTTGACAGTCGTTACGGGTCGTCAGAAGCCTGAAAGCCTGACAACCAGTCTTACCAAGGGGTATCGTATTACCCAGTTACTGGGTTGTGGAGGTCAGATAGGCAGTTGCTCCATATAATCCTCCATGGTTAGACTGGAAGCCGACCCCAAATTAGTTGGGAAACGGCTAGGCAGATTGACATGGAATGTCTCCTGATCTGAGTCTATGAGCTGTAACAACCAATTTTCTACTAAAATTACTATTAATAAACCAGGACACACGAAAAGGCTGACCCTGCATCGACTGGTTATCCCTTTTTCCAATGAACGTTTATCAAAATACTCCTTCCAATGACTGTAACACTTATTTTTAAAAGGTAGAACATGTTATAAATCTTCAGATACCGGTAGATAGACCCGGGCCTATTTTATATCAATAGAAACTTCACACACATATATAAAATTACATCACGCTTGTAATTTTCGAAGGGTCAGACAGAGGTGTACCCACCATAGTATATCCAGATTTCGCTTTACAGATAGAAAGTACTAATCTTACAAACTGCAATTTGTACTGTATTTCGAGAGAGAATCTACTAATGTTTTTACTAAAAATAAATTATCTTTCATACTTTTAGAGGATTTTCATACAAGCAGTAAACCTGTATCTTGTCCAATATTATTATAACATTTAAAAACGTTTATACAGAAAGCAACTTCGCAAATAGATGTCAAATATTTCGCTATTTTGTAAATTTGGCAATATTACTGTATGGAAATAAGAAATATGACTAACTATACGGGGTGTCCGGGACATCGACGCGAAGCCTGATACCATGGATTCAGTACATGATTCTGAACCCCCCTGCGTTGAAATTTTTCGTCGGTTATTAAAAAAAAAATCTGCTGCTCCATACATTTTGACCGCGTAGGTATAGCAGTTTTCTATGAAACAGCTGATTTTTTTTTTAATAACCGACGAAAAATTTCAACGCAGGGGGGTTCAGGACCATGTACTGAATCCATGGTAACCGGCTTCGCGTCGATGTCCCTGCCACCCTGTATGTAATTAACCATATTAGTTATGTTATGTTATGACATAACATAAATCTGGTATCTGTTATGACATAACATCACGCCTGTATTCCCAGAAGGGTTAGGTAGAGGTGTACCTATAGTACGCCCACATTTCGCCAGTTATGTTAAAGTCCCATGTAATAGGGGGCGAGCCTATTGCCATCAACCGGACACAAATCCAGACTCCGGGCAGCTGCTGAGAAATTCCTCTTGGAAAAACCCAATAACACTTTGCCTGACCTGGGAATAGAACCCAGAGCCTAGGCTTTGATGAGCGTCTTTTTATACCCGTTATTTCAAAAACAAAATTGCAATTACTTAAACTGTTCCGCCGGCTCCACACGTTGGCCCCAATATAGGCCCCAACGCTACTCGTCCAACGTGTGGATCTAGAAAATTGCATTGGCCCCAACGTTCGGGCGAGCATTGGTAGTTGGCCGGCTCGTGTCGGTTTCATCAAAGGAATCTGCGCGCCAACGTTCGCGAGCTGTCCACACGTTGGCGCTTTGCTCAGTTCTGTTGCAACACGCAGCGAGTGCGTACGTCGAGCGACAAAGGCTTCCTCATCCGCAAAATCGTCACCGGCATGGACAAATGAAAAAGTTATTGAGTTTATTGAACTTTATCAAGCACATCCAATAATATGGGACGCACCTATTTATTTACAATTTTATTTACCTAGATTACTTATCAACTATTATTATGTATTTCTGTAGTACTGATTTAACTATTTATGCCTCTATTGCTTGGCACCTGTACTTGTATTATTCCCGAGGGGAATGGTGCTGATAGCCGAAATACAGGCTATGCCTAGTTCGGCTACAGACGCTAATTTCTGTACCTTTATGGAATATTGTTGCCACATTACCATTGTAAAGTAGTACTAAGTTTTTTAGAAAATAAACTATTAAACTATCTCGAAAGGATCATAAAAATAAAAATTTAATAGCTGATGCATGGCGCACCATACAACAAAATATGCCTTTTTTTTTTCAGTAACAAATATAAATGTGCACTCAGTACTGTAAAAGCGCTCAAAGCAGTTTCAATTTCTGTATCGGACATCTTCACATTGGCCCTGACGGGACAGAACTAGTTTATTCGCCAACGTGTGTACGCCTCACCGAATTTGCGCTCCAACGTTGGTGCGAGCATTGGGGCCAACGTGTGGAGCCGGCCTAAAGCTTTATTTGAGTGCATTTTAAAATGGCTACCGATCCATTCAATCAGAACTTTAGCGATGGCTTTTTGTTTTGATTCGTAAATCAAAAAAACAAAAAGTAGTTAGTAACTAAATGGACACAAAAGAGAGCTACATGTAATCCCTCAGTTTAGGACGGATTACCGTTTTGTGAAATAAAATTCATTTGTGTAACGCAGTGGTTACAAAAAAAAATGCGGGGCAGTCTTTGGTTACTGCCAATAGAAGTGAAAACTAAGTAACGCCATCTAACGAAAATGTCAGGAATTTATGTGGCTTGCTGTCAGTACAAGCCGTCTTACGAATTTTCGATCAGGTCACGTGTCCTGACGCGAGTTTAAAATTTTTTACCCATCCTAAAAAGAGTGCACAACGCCGCTAAAGAAGCTTTCACTTCAAAAACTTTACGTATTTTACGTAGTTATAATTATTTTTGGGATAAAAAAACCTAGATTAAAATTGACAGAAATTGATTCAGTAAACGATTCTGAACAAACTACTTTCATAAAGTGCATTAATTCAGTTGCATATTGCATTGTATATCTTACTCGATCCAACCAACAAAAATTCAGATAATTTAAAATATCTCCCAGAGCTTTAGTTGAAACTTTACAAGCGTTTTGAAACTCGTTAGCCCGGGAGCTAATAGTCCAGGATATTACGGCAAACTTGAAGTACTTATCGCAACTAGGTTTAAACTGATCTTATGCGGACTGTGCTGCGTTTAGGTGGTGTAGTTACTGGCGTGTATTTTTAGCGAGTGGAGTGGAATGGGTGAGCTGTGTAACGGGTGGTAGGTTTTATGATTGTAAATTTAACAGATCAGTACCTTTAATAAATATCAATATTGTCATGCGCCATAAAGAACACGTTACTGTTTCACAAGTTTACGTTTAAAGTGCCTTTTATGTACTTATTTGAGATAAATGATTTGACTTTGACACTGAACTTTTAAAATGTTTGCATTGGATAGACCACAGCATTGATTTAGTAGTTTTGGTGCTTTTTTTTCAGTATCTTTATCAGTATCTTTGTTGTGTCGTATACCTATTTTTATGACACAGTAAATTTATAAATACTTTATTTAATTGCAATTGAATAATTAGGATAGGCTTAGTAGATTAACCCGATAGCAAGTATATAACGTTAGATAATAAAAATATAGCGTTTATGACTCAATAAAGTGAACATAATAAAAAAACGCATTATAATGAAGTAATATTGCCTACAAAACTGACTAGCCTTAATAAACAACATTGTAGCTAACGAGATTAGTATTACAACACTTCTACAAAACAAGTAATAAACTACAGGCACTAGGCAGTAAACTAATAAATAAATTGTTAATTAAAAAATTATAATTTAATTTTCATTTTATGCAGTTTTTAAAAGAGCCTATTATGTAACGTATAACTTTGCATACTATCAGTTACATTTTTTTCAAAGTTTATAACATTTTTGCTATTTAATTACCTACATGTCTTCTGTAAGCAATGGAACCTGATATTCGAAAAAGTTTTTTTTTTTATAAATCTACACATAAACAATGCAAGAATCTATGAAAAATCTTTCCAGTCAATAGTACCATCATTTCTACCACAAAAAAAAACCCTTGCCTTTAAAAATAATTAATCCATTTCCTCAATTCCACTCCCCCAAGCCAGCAGACATTCCAGTCAAGCAACTCTCCCGTGCAAACCCGCATTCTATCTGAGATTAAGTCTGCCACAACCGCGTCGGTCGACCGCCGATCGATCCCAGCATTATACCAGCCAGACAAGTGGCCAGACAAGTGGCCAGTTACTCGCCTTGAATAGATTACCGAGTTTAAACACTCCGTGTATTGTTAGTGGTTGTGTTAGGGCAGAGCTGCACGATTGTGTGTATGGAGGGAAAGATGATGCGCTCTCAGTCATGTGTTCTAAGGCTTACGGCAATTGTTTGAGGTTATAGAGGAACTGTAAATTGATGATGTTTTGCCCTTTGCAGTTTACGAGAAAGATGTTTCGTGTTTTGTGAATTACCAGTTTTAAAAACGTAGACGACAAAAAGAGTTTGTATCGAGCATTCTGCACTTTTTAGGTAGATCCACAGTCCATCCGCGAAATTCATATTTTCTTACGTTTTTTAGCAATTTACAGGTCAGTGTCAGATTGCATCTTGATCAAAATATTATCCTTAATGCTAAAAACCTTTCCATAAGTTGTCCCATAACTGTTTTTATGGAACAAATCTAACTTATAGATGTATTAATGATTCCAATGATTCATCATCATCATCATCAGCCTATTAATGTTCCCACTGCTGGGACACAGGCCACCTCTCTGTGAGAGGGAGTGGGCTGTAATCTACCACGCGGGCCCAGTGCGGGTTGGTAGATGTCACATGTCTTCGAATTTTTGGTTCTAAGACATGCCGGTTTCCTCACGATGTTTTCCTTCACCGTTTTGAGAGCAGTGTCCCAATGATTATAATTCTGGAAATACATATTTGTTACGGTCGCGAATCATATTTTTATTTATAAAGAAACAACCTGACACTGACCTGCAAATTGCAAAAAACGTAAGAATTTTGCGGGCTACAACTGCGGATTCAACATAATTCCCAAGGGGGAAAACGTGAAAGTGTGCAATATTTTTAGGTTTTCGATGCTGTCTATTGTTTTCCGCATAACCTACCTACGACCTAGTCAGAGATAGATCAAATACGCATCAAAGATCTGACGTCACACAAATCCTGCATCGCGCAATTAGAGTTTACCGCGCAAACGACATATAAGACTATCCGACATCAATCGTTGGGCAGTTGCCCGCCAGACACGACAACCGTCTGGTCGGAGGATCCTCCCTTTTCTATAGAGGATGAGTGAACTTTATACCCCGTTCTTCATACCTCTAAAACATTGTAAGATGATACTGTGTCTGTTTAAATGTAGGAAATGAACTCCAGAACTACTAAACTCAGCTTCAATCTATTTTGTAAATTGATGATGTTTAGAGATAGATCAAATTGAACCATCGGCTGCAACAATAATGTCACCCAAAAAACCATATTATGTGATACACAGGCTTACCAAGGTACCAGGGAGACATATCGTTAAAGAGCTTATAAGAAAATTCAATGCACTCACCTAGACAACATAGCATCATTCGCGCTCCCAAAATGATTCGCAGCCAACGCTGCTTCAAGCACATTGGACTCTCTTCTCGGCTCCGCACGGTTCAAAATCGAACTGATAGAAAAACTCGTGTACGGCGCACTGCCCGTTGCTTTTTCTTCTTTGTCCTTCTTGAGCTCATAGAAGGGACTCTTCTGGTCCTTTCGGGAAGGAGAAGAGGTGATGTCAGGGCTGCTTGCCCCGGAAACCACGTTCACTTCGATGTCCCGGTCGTCTTGTGAGGAAACGGGCGAGTCCATTTTGCTGGTTAATGCTTCATTTTATGGTGACCTGGTAATTTAAATTGAGTTTTTTAGCTTATTACAAAGGAGAATTGTTATTCACATAATGGTTTTCATAAAGTTTTTATGTGTTAAATGCTTTTACATAACGTAATCTTCATGTTCAAAGATAAATATTCTCATGCAAAGCATGTCTGTATGTTCGGGTTAATTTCGGAGTCCAAAGTGTTAGTTATATTTCCTATGCTAGACCACATGCAATCAAGCCGAGGAGACGTAAAACATCGATTAGAAACTTGGAAATTTCATCGATTTTGTCAAATAATAATAATAATACATATATAATACATTTTGTCGACTTAGCACACGAGGTTGTCGACATGTGGAATGTGAGCTCGGCTATCATTGTGCCGATTGTCGTAACGGCCAACGGCCTGATGGCCGAAAGCCTCGACCAACATCTTTCGAGCCTCTCGTTAGGCGGTTGGATCAAGGGCCTGATTCAGAAGGCAGTACTCCTCGACACGGCTCGCATTGTGAGGAGGTTCCTATCTCTGCAGCCCTAACCACCGGTAGCTTGGACCCTGCTCCCGACACCGGCGGAACACTATTTTTTATAAATGTTTTTTATATCTTTTTTTTTAAAGAAATATATAAAAATGTAAATAAATATGTATATAAATGAATAAACGACATAATACATATTTGAAAAAACAAAAATCCCAATGACACTCGCTCAGTGCTAATACGAATAAGCAAAGTTATGTAAACGTACTTCAAAAACCTAATCATTTCCTAACTAATATTATGAATGCGAAAGTGAGTTTGTTACGCTTTCACGCTAAAACGGCTGAACGGATTTGGATGAAATTTGGCACATGGGTAGACCATGCCCTGGGTTAGGATATAGGATACATTTTATCCTGGTATTCCTACGGGATCGAGAATTATGCGGGCCAAGCCGCAAGCAAAAGCAAGTTTGCAAATTTAAAGAATCTTTTAAGCTCATGAATTGCCTTTGCTTCTCAATTCCTCCAGAACCGAACTAAACTCCACTAAAACATAACCCAATGAAACTTCAGAGCCTCTAAACTAAAACTTAGTCTCCTAAGACGTTTAACATGATCAATAATTCAGAACATTTAAGTGCATTATTGTTCTAAGCTTTATTTCGTCTCGTCCCGCGGGTACAGGGTAATATAACGAGGGTAGATTCACCCCATTGTTTGAATAAGTAATGAATTATAAGGATTTCGGATGAAAAAGAAATTTGACGTAAGCTAATCGCGTTATGGGATCAGGGTTTAAGACGTTTTTAGGGATGATATTACTTTAAATGGATCCTTTTATAGTCTCTTCTGCGCATGATTACGTAGTTACAAAGATGTATAAATATGTCTACATAGTCAAAGCTCTAAACACGTCGGAAAATGCACAAGACACGAGCATGAACACCATGTTTGCTTGCGTTTTGTTGGTTCCGAACTGTGCTATTGCCGAAGATAAATGTGTCTCGATAGACAGTCAAAGCTGCAATGCCTCAAAAAAAAAATAGCGCCCAACTGTTGGCCGCTAAATGCACGCACACTAGAAGAGCACAATGACGTGGCGTGATTGTGACGTAGCTGTCACGCACACCAGCATAACAAAGTACGCTTGTTTGTTTTCGTTCTTTTGCAGCGCGACACTCTATCTAGACATATAAATAATCATAGGTATTTCAATATTCTATTCATATTGTAGCGATATCCATCGCCACATGCAAACTACGCATCAAAGATCTGACGTCACACAAAATCCTGACGTCACAGAAATCCTGCATCGCGTAATTAGAGTTTACCGCCCAAACGACATATAAGACTGTCCGACATCAATCGTCGGGCAGTTGCCCGCCAGACACGACAACCGTCTGAGCGGAGGATCCTCCCTTTTCTATAGAGGATGAGTGAACTTTATACCCCGTTCTTCATACCTCTAAAACATTGTAAGATGATACTGTGTCTGTTTACATGTAGGAAATGAACTCCAGAACTACTAAACTCAGCTTCAATCTATTTTGTGGCTTCAATGACCAACTGAACTGTACTGTACCGGTACCATACAAATGTTTCCGTAAGTTAGAGTGAAATATCAGATACGAGTATAGTAAGTAAAATGGATAGCTAATAGGCATTAGAAAAGGTTCTTCAAGGCACGAAAACGAGATTTGTGGTACGCGACGGGTAATAGGTACCTGAACTTGATACCGGTACTTATTAGTTGGAGTACCGGTACCCGTCTGGAACCGGTACCAGTCTGGATCCGGTACCCGTCTTGACACCGAAATGGCAAGAACTACTAAGTACCGGTAAAGATTTTGGTACCGGTTCCAAGCCCTGGTCGTCATCATGACCCTCCTGCCCTTACCCCAATTTATTTCAGGTCGGAGTAGGATATATTATCTTCTTATTCAGTACATCATTGTATTCACTCCCTTTCTATCCACATTATCCTTCACACAAACCAGACCATTCTCTCAGTAAATGTTTAATTTTTACTCATCAACACAAGAATTACACCCGAATATATTTACAAAATGTTTCAGATTTTAAACACCAATTTCAACAGTCCTTTTAAACCAATTGCAAAAACGATCTGGCATCGAAAAATCAAATGATATTTATTACAAAACGACAGTATCAGATGCAGGCTTGCCGCATGTACACAATACAGCAATTTAATGATAAATGCTCTCAAACTACCGCTGAAATGCCATGTTTTCAGCAGCAATCATTCCTGAATTCGCCGATGAGTTTTTACTCAACTGCAATGAGACGCATTTCAGTATATATTTTTTTATCTGAATGCGGTATTAGATTTTGTAATGCGAAGTTTATTGAAATGAGTGTTAGATGGAAATTAGTTTAGGTATCTATGTTTGTACGATTTTTTTTTTTTTTTTTTGGGTGGGAAATCATCAAATGACTTCTTCCGCTCTGGGCAGAGCGGAAGGGCGTGTCAGACTTTTACTGACTAAAACCCACCCGTGTTCCTTCCCTTGCCTAGACCGGGGCCACGGTTTCCCCAATCATGTTATTCGGTTTAAACTGGATTGAAATTTTCATTATTTTATTTCACTTTTACATTTTGTGAATGTGAGAATGTTGTAGGCTTAATAGACTGTAGATTTGTAGACCTGTAAGCTTTTTTTTAAAGTACCTGGTATTTGTTGATAGGCCTACACTGTCCTTCCATAGTGTAATTTGAAAACATTGTAAATCCATTGATTTTTAAAAGAGTAACCGTGGAGTTTATTTCCGGCTCTTCTATATAGGAAACGACCAATTGGAACCGTGCACCTAGCTTCTGACGTTTCATAAGTGCCCTTGTAGGTTTATTTGAAATAAAACATTTTGATTTGGATCAGTTTCTGGTTTTCCACAAGATGTTTGATTGACTAGTTTTCATCATCATCATCATCATATCAGCCGAAAGACGTCCACTGCTGGACATAGGCCTCCCCCAAGCACCGCCACTTCGACCGATTCTGTGCTTCCCGCATCCAGCGGATTCCTGCGGCCTTTACAAGGTCATCGGTCCATCTTGTGGGAAGCCTTCCAACGCTACGTCTTCCGGTACGCGGTCGCCACTCCAGAACCTTTCGGCCCCATCGGCCATCTGTTCTGCGGGCAATGTGTCCTGCCCATTGCCACTTAAGTTTGGCAATTCTTCGGGCTATGTCGGTTACCTTGGTTCTCCTGCGGATCTCTTCATTTCTGATTCGATCACGTAGGGAAACCAGTGCGTGTTGCCAGTGATGACTTATGGCACTGAAACGTGGTCGCTCACAATGGGCCTTATTAGAAGGCTAAAAGTCACCCAAAGAGCAATGGAGAGGGCTATGCTTGGAGTTTCCCTAGTTTTCATACAAAGAGGCAAATGTCTCTTTCCTGAAGGAATCTCGACTTGTCGTGCAGAAAAACTGTCAATCAGCACTGCAAGTGGTAGCGGAGTTGACTTTACAACCATAAAGTGTGTCTTCAGTGTCAGTGGTATCCCATTGTTTTCTTCCGTTAAATCATTTTTGCCAAGATTTCGTTGAAAATGTCTTGTACTTAAAGCTAAACGCACACTACAGCCGCATCGGCCCGCAGCGCATCGCATTTCGATTCAAAATAGTGCGATGCGGCTCGCTTGTAGTGTGTGATGGGTTATCCAAAACTTACGAAATTCATTTAAGAGGCTTACAACAGCTAACGCATGGTCACAGTCGGACTGCATAGAAAAAAAAGAGATACGCGATGACACAACACAGGGTATTTATTGCAAATTAGTGAGCAATTAACTATTTACAAAAAATCTATTGATTGAACTAAAAAATTGAAACACTATTACGCTAATATTTTGCTTGTAGAATAATCTGACAAAAATCTGAATGATTGCATGTATGTTAATGTTTTTTAATTGTTTTTTTTCTATCGTATCATATTAGTCTATCTATCTCTATTATAAAAATCAATTGCTATGCATTAGTACCGCAAAAACTCGAAAATAGCTCGATCGATTAGAATATAATTTTTTTGTTTTGTTCGCCTCAATACAGGGTTTTTTTAGGAAAAAATAAATAAAAAAAACAGTTACAGAAATGGGGCAAAAATTTTTTTTCGGTCGTAGAGCACACTCTAATGCTTCGCATTAAGGCTGCCTATCCACCGGAGCGGAGAGGAGAGGAGAGGAGCGGAGATGTGTCAATATTAACCAATAGAATCAAAACTCCGCTCCAGAGGTGCGATTCTATTGGTTAATTTTGGCACATCTCCGCTCCTCTCCTCTCCTCTCCGCTCCAGTGGACAGGCAGCCTAAGAGTCGTGCAATAAAGCCGAATAATTTAAATTGAAATTTTGACAGGACGTCTGACGGGTCAGCTAGTAAGCCATAAATAAAAGAAGTGCAACTGAAATAAAGTAGCGTCATTTGTCAACTAATTAAATATGTACTGAGGGTAATTATAATTGGAGGCACGCGTCCGAGATCTCTGATAAGCATATCGAGGGCTTGTTGTGGGCGGTATCCCCTCATTATTCGGGTTGCGGAGGTCAGATGCCAGTTGCGAAGTCATAAATACTGATATTCAGACTTTAGTTTTTAATTTAAATTGGAATTAATTTATTTGCTTACACGAGCTAATTTTGGTTAGTCGGCATGCATTACAATTTCATGACACAGTATTTACAATGAACCCTGTAAGGTCGCTGCAAATTTTGCGTCGAGCGAGCCATTTTTCAATGTAACTACTGCATGTATTTTATAGACAGTTTATGTAAAAGTAACAATTTCGTTACTAGTCTTGAAACATTAATGGCCGAACCCAATAACTGTCAATAACCTATCTGTCACCAGTTTTGGCATACTGGAGATAGAAAAACCAATCTATCTACGGTTTATCTGTCAGACTAGGAATCCTATGGAATATGACACAATGACAGATAAAATTATACCGTCTATCATCAATAGGGATCTGTCTTTTACTGACAATAGGTTATTGATTCCAAAATTCAAATTCAAAAGTCATTTATTCAAACTAGGCTGAGAATCAGCACTTTTCGAACGTCAAAATTACATAAGACAGTCCCCCAAAAAACCCGCCCTTCACCACTTCCTAGTGCTTTAGCTGGGAAGAAGTGGCGCAACAAACTCCCCAGCAGCACAGCTGTCTGTTCAGTTAGAAAAAAACTTGATTCTATACAATAGTAGATTCTACAAAATAGTAATTGGGTTCGGCCGTTAGTCTACAGGACCAGGTTATCTAGAGTACAGTATAAATAAATACAGTATTCTTCTCATAGAGAGGAGGCCTATGTCCCAGCAGTGGGAACAGTAATAGACTGATTATGTATGTATTCTATCTTCATAGAAAACGGCCGAAATGACGTGCTTCGAAATCTCAGTGTATATCAGTATGCAACAGTACCGATTGCGCTTCAGTTACGTACCGACGCGGAAGGTTTATCTACCGAGCGGCCATAGGTAATTGTTTCAAGGTCACAACCGAGTGTAATACTGTCTTTTTTTTTAACCTTAACGGGGAAGTTCTTGGCCTGCATCTAACCTGATAGCAAGTGATGATCAGGCCGAAGGTGGAAGCGAGCTTCACCCGGAATCCTGAACCACAGAGGAACTGGCTATCTTACCTCTAACTGTCGAAACACAACAATGCTGTTAACATGGTTGTTATGGCGACAGACAGATAAGATAGTGGTAGCTAGTCAGGCGGACTTAGAACAAGCCTTACCACCAACCAAACCGAGCAGAAAATTTTGCATTGAACCCGGGACCTCTTAGAGCTAGAGACAGGTGGTCTAACGTGCTTTCCGAGGCACGGAGGAGGTTCAAAATGTAAGGATGGTCACCCATCCACACTATTTATAATTCATGCAAGCCTAGTACCTAGGTCATCTTCTTCTTATTTTCGTGTGGTTAGTGTTTATGCCGCCCATGCGCCTCTTGACTTGGCTTCATATGCCGTCGAGAAATATCTCTCAGGCATGCCGGTTTCCTCACGATGTTTTCCTTCACCGTTTTTGAAGCAAGTGATAATTATACAATACGCACATGAATCCGAAAAGTCAGAGGTCCGGTGGAGGCCTTGGGTGAACTCGAAACCTGTGACTTGTCTGACTGTCACACCACTAGCCTATCACTGCTTGTTTTTGTTAGGCTACTGCGCTGAACTTGTGCACAACGTCGTCTGTCGTGAACAGAATACCGTTTTCACACGTAAATTACACCTGTACGAAGCTGAAGCGGTTCGCTAGCATATTAAATTTCAGGAAGCAAAATATACCTATCAAAATCCTATAGATATAATAAAACAGTAGAATCCTGTGTCTGCCTGTTTGTTTATTTGTTCGAACACATCTCCAGAACTACTGAACTGATTTTCATGTAGTTTTCACATGTAGAAAGAGATTAATTTAGAGCAGAATATAGGCTTTGCTTCATTAAAATAGAGTTGAATGTTGCAAAAAAGAGTTATGAGTTATCGTTACACAAGACGGTATTCTGTTCACGACACGTTGTGCACAATTTCTGAGAGTAACCTGACAAAAGCAAAAGTACTAGGCTTGCATGAATTCAAGAGAGTATTACAATCACCACTAATAGGATTTGGATGAAACAAAAATCGTTTATAATTTTATTGACAAAAGTGTAGGGTTGCATGAATTCACGTTTAGTTTATTTTGAGTACCTACATAAAAAAAAGCTATCTGAAATCTAGTACCGCATGTATCACAAAAGGATAGCTCAACCGATTTGGCAATTTTTTTTTGTTGTATCTGATTACGCAACATACCTATGTTCGTAAATGCTTCCGACTAATCTGTTTCATTTTGACAGTTCAATAATATTCATTGCATTATTTACGTGCGTTGTTGAGCAGATTTTTTTTCGAACTTATGAAACTATGATTAGCAATCTGTTTCAAAACGATTCAAATTCTAATTGATCGAGTATTAAGTAATTAGGGTGCTTTACCCTGAAAGGAAATTTTGGAAAATCCACTGTAAAAGTCGGAAATACACCCGGGCGACGCCGGGCACGAACAGCTAGTATCACTAATTTTTTTGTCCGTAAAACCATACTAAATAGACAAACAATTGACTCATTTTTACACTTCAAACATTAGTGGTTGGTACTAAGTAGTGATAATACAATTATAATAATATAAGTAGTACCTGGTTATCGTGTAAAAAGGTAATTTTCAAACGCTGCGACACTGGGTCACGGGTTGCGGTCATAAATACACCTCTTTATGACTTGCCCGACGATATTAGCAAAGAATTGCTTATTTATTCATAACGGACTGTTTATATGTATACAACGTGAAATTTGAATCACAGTTTTGCTAGAACAAACGTTGTTCAGACAATGGTCTACTACCATTCTATAACAATCAATTTAAAAAAAAACGTCAATGGTATTTAAAAAAAACCACAAAAAAGACTGATTTATTTATTAAAATTTCGGCCCGCATTGGCCGGACATCCTTGTAGTCCACGTGGACTCCTCATAACTCTTTTGAATGCCATATTGCTACCGCGATGAGTCCTTAGATGTTACGGTTAATGTTTGAACACGTTTGAGCAACATAAGACTTATTTGAGAACGCCTAGTTTAGTTTGTTTTAATAACATATTGGATGCTATAGAATGATAGTAGACCATGGTCTGAACAACGTTTGTTCTAGCAAAACTGTGATTCAAATTTCACGTTGTATACCTGAAGTAATTATTATGTTTTGTTTCTATGGGATGGGGTTAAATAAGATAATTATAATTCTTACGAACCTCAGATCAAAAAAAAAACAAGACGCGCTGTAAATAGCGCTGCAAACAATACAGTGAAGCATGCCAAAACTACATCTTCGCTCTGTGCATACACGCTCACACACTTAAACTTTTTACAATTACAACCATTGTTTACTTTGTTAATTTTAGAGTTCCGCACCGCAAAAGTAAAAAACGGAACCCTTATAGATTCACTTCGTTGTCCGTCTGTCATCTGTCAATCGCGTGGAGGTATCAAGTTCTAATTAATATCAAATACGTAGATATATGATTCCTTGGAGTTACAAAAAAATCAAGCTTCTAAGTCAACGCAATAAAAAAATACGGCCATTTATGTGACATATTTTGATACTCGCAAATAAATCAAAACCTACAGGGTACTTCTCGTTGACCTAGAATCATGAAATTTGGCAGAAAGCAAGGTCTCACAGCACCAGTAAAAGAAAAAGTGCGAAAATTGATAAGTTTTAGTTTTATCACTTTTTTTTTTGGGATTACTACCTGACATTAATTGCAGCTGGAGCTGGACCGTGACGTATATCGATGTATGGGAGAACATATTTCTCAACTACTAAGTTAAGTTGGTTCTTGGGTTAAATTCATCCCAACTACGGAACCCTTATTTGTGCGTCCGACACGCACTTGGCCAGTTTTTTTCTTTTTCATAGATTGGTTAAAAAAGTTTATTAAACTCTTTCTCTCTCTTTTGTTTAGTTTAATAAACATATTTTCTTTCTTTCTTTTTGAAGTGAGAACTTCTTATGGGAGGATAAACCGATTCGTTACGTAACGCGTTACGTTATCTGTCAGTTTAACTTAGATTAGTTTAAGTTATCACTTCCGTCGGGCGTCCCAAGACGCACACGTTTTTTTTTTCTTCTTTTCTTTGTTTTTCTCATTTACATCGGAAAAGGAGTGCTCCAATAAAATTATACATTAAAGTAAGCAAAGCCACACTCCAGTACTAATACCCACCTACGTAATCGCGAAACAAACAAGATGGCGATATAATGAGGTAATTAGCCAAAGTGACGCGCATGCCAGGCGGCTATCAATCAGATCACATGTTCCCAACTAATATGTTATGTTAATTGACGTTTAAAGGTTTTTTGGGGCGTTTCGCTGAAGATTGTAGGTATATTTATATACTTACGTAATTAAAATTAGAGGAGTGAGTTTTTAAAGTTTAGAAATTGGTCTTAAAGGGATTTCGATTTTGCATAGGTAGGTGCCACAAAAGCCTACTACGATCGGTTTATCTAAGAAGCATATAATTCTACCTATATTTTGGCTATTAATGTTCCCACTGCTGGGACACAGGCATCCACTCTGAGAGAGGGAGTGGGCTGTAATCTACCACGCAGGCCGCGTGCGGGTTGGTAGATGTCACATGTCTTCGAGTTTTTGGTTCACATGCCGGTTTCCTCACGATGTTTCCCTTCACCGTTTTGAGAGCAGTGGTGATGAAATTATTTACACAAAGTAAAGCGCCTGCTCGGGTTCGAACCCACGACCTACATTTTAACTCAATTATTAAAAGTATCATTTTTATCTGTTATATTTTGAATATTGATTTATGCAATGAATGCTAATCTATTTCGTAATGTCATCTTGAGCATCTGATATGGGGGAAAAGTCAAATGTGCAATAGTTTCACGGAGAAGTTAAAAATAGGGAAAAATAGGCTAATGTGAGTTTCAACTGATTTGATTTAATTAATCTGCCTAGCCTGTTCCCAACTATGTTGGGGTCGGCTTCCGGTCTAACCGGATGCAGCTGAATACCAGTATTTTACATGGAGTGACTGCCTACCTGACCTCGACAACCTAGTAACTGGGTAATACGATACCCCTTGGTAAGACTGATTGTCAGTCTTTCAGGCTTCTGACGACCCGTAACGACTGTCAAAGATACACGAATGACAGCCGGGACCAATGGCTTAACGTGCTTTCCGAGGCACGGAGGAGTCTCAGTATGTAAAGATGGTCACCCATCCACGGACCAACCCCGGCAAGCGTACTTATTATTACTGCTTTAATATTGTAATTTTTTTTTGTTAAAAACTCACAGCTAATTAGACCAGGCATAACATTTAGGGCAAACATACAAACACTTTCTGTAGTAATGCCCGCTAAGTAAGGTAATGTCCCCAGTAACTCGAATGTGGTCTGTACAATAAAAAATCATGTTCTCCGACTTTAAAGTGACCCATTTTACATCTAACTGAACATCTTCATCGTCATAAGCTCGGGTCGGCTCGGGTCAGCTAAGCTTTGGTAAATAAATGATTAACATAAAATACATAATATCACGCCAGTATTCCCCAAAGGGTCAGGCAGAGGTGTACCAATAGTACACCCACATTTTACCAGTTTGTACCTAATAGGGGGCAATCCTATTGCCATCAACCGGGCACGTATCTAGACTCCGGGCTGCTGCTGAGAAATTCTAAATGGAAAAACACAATAACACTTTGCCCGACCCGAGAATAGAACCCGGGACATCATCCTCAGCAGTAGAGCTTGCAACCACTTATCTCTTGTTTTATCCACTTTTCAAACCTTACACATTTATATTAACATAATCAGCCTATAATGTTCCCACTGCTGGGACACAGGCTTCCTCTATATGAGAGGGAGTGGGCCGTAATCTACCACGCGGGCCCAGTGCGAGTTGGTAGATGTCACATGTCTTCGAATTTTTGGTTCTAGGACATGCCCGGTTTCCTCAAGATGTTTTCCTTTACCGTTTTGAGAGCAGTGGTGATGAAGTAAATTACACAAAGTAAAGCGCCTGCCTGGGTTCGCACCCACGACCTACAACTTGTAAGTCGGGGCCGTTACCACTGGGCCACCACTGCAGTTCCCTGCTTCTGCTACATTTATATCAATCGCTCAAAAATATTAGCCCACAAATGATTGTTTTACAACCATCAACCACATTGTGTTGCCAGTAACAAAATACTAAAGATAAAATCACAAACAGCGCCGGGTGTTCTCGATTCAGTGACGCGTAATCGATATGAAAACGATACTTTATATCGATTAGCTTTTTACAACGCCTGTGCCTCTTACCTTTTAAGTTTTTAATTAAAAGTTTACGTAAAACATGTTTAGTTTGTTGTCATAATATGTTTTGTGGCTTGGGAATACTTTTTAAACGTAAAAGTAGTGCATTTTTTTGTATTGTAATTACTTATGTTGAACGGTGTTTGATTCATAAAACGCACCTTTTTGAATGAAAGTATAATACAGGTCAACATTTATAATTAAGTTTTATGAGCTACGCTGACGATTTAAATGATAAATGCAATTTTCAGTATCGTATCGTATCGTATCGGATTGGATTACATTTCAAATTACTCCAGAAATAACATGCTGTACATTGCAAAAGTTAAAATTGCCGAAAATCGATTAATATACCTACAACTACAATAGGAAGTCCTAGTTTAAATTCAAACTGATATACTGAAGGCTCTGCGGGGCTAGCACAGGGCGTACCCAAGACGTTTGTGACAAGCATCATGATACATTTTATCATGTCTTACAATTCGTCTTAAATGCTAGCACGGGTCAACCATGTGATAAAATCTGAGTCGCGACATGCCTTTCTTTTTGCTAACTTCATAGTGTGACACAGTAAATTTAAAAAATTAAAATGTTTATGATCATCTGAATATGCGACCAAATAAAAAATAATACGTTTTTATAGTGCAGGTTCATGCAGTTTTACAACTTTTTAATTTTGTTGTGAACTAATTCATTTTTGACGTACGGACGACAGTCATAATGTGGCATTTGTGACAAAATTGATGCGCCCATAGTAGCAAATAAGACATATTGAGTCCCAAATAAACGTCAAGAAGTTATGTCACAAGTCAAGAGATTATCTCATGCCGCCGTGCTAGCATTTGTGACAAAAGTGTTTTATCGCCCAAATTGGGATAAAATGTGTGACTCAAGTTATCTCACAGCAGGCCATGCTCGCTGCGCAGGAATGATGGGTCAGTGACAGCACCGCCCGAGCAAGGAAGGCTCAGTATTTTCAATTCTGTAAGAATAAAATCCTGTCTTTATCATCCAAACCAAGGAAGTGATGAGTTGAATAAAAAACCATGTCATCTAAAGCTCCTCTGAGCAAATAACTTCTATGCTAGGGATAGCGAATAAGAAACGCGCTCGATTTTAAGTTAGCTACCAATTTCATAAAAAAAAATACTATTAAATATCTCACCTGCTACCTACGTTACATTTAACGTATTTCCAACAACATTTACCAAAACTTAGGTAACAAGATTGCAAGCAGATGTTCATTTGAAGATACCATCTTTTGTACAGTTCAGTTTAGTGTGTAGTAAAGCTAACCCTTTGCATGCTAATCGCGGGACAGTGTTAATTCGGGCGGCTTGCACACCGTAGCGATCAGACGGTTAGATTAGAATTTGGTTTTCAAATTTTCTAATGTCATTGAAATTGGACGGTTTAATTTATAGTGTCACAAGACTCACAAGCGACGCGGTCCTGCACGATCGGTTTTTGAGACTTGACAAAACATCGTTTTTTTTTTTATTGTAATGTAATTTTGTTTTCCTGCCGGTTTCCTCACGATGTTTTCCTTCACCCATTTTGAAGCAAGTGATAATTATACAATACGCTCATGAAAAGCGACTTTAATAAATAGTATTTACATAATGGCGTAGGATGATTTGATATTGCAAAAACACAGATAAATAGAAAATGATGAAAACATTTCTGCGAGTAACTTGGTTGAATTAGGATAGGTTAGGTTAGAACTGAGACAGACCTCGCGCGAGCTGAGCGAGCGTAGCGATCAGTGCTGCGGCAGCGGCCGACGAGCGCTACTTAAAAGTTGCTCGCAGAAATGTTATCACCATTTTCTAATTATCGTGTTTTCGCAATATCCCTAGGGTTTTCGCAAAAATTCGAATTACCAAATCATCCTACGATATTTAAATATACCCGATGGGGTTTTCTTAAAAATTGTTTTTAAGTAGGAGTTCAATTTTTATTTAGGGTGACACAAAAAATACCGTCTACTAAATTGATTCGGCAAGGTCAACTTCAGAAATCAACCTTACAATACGCATTGGCACGCAAAAAACACCGCGCTTTCCAACTTGACCTTGAAATATTCCTAGACTAGCTGAGCCCGACGGTTTCACCCGCATAAGTTTCGATCCCGTAGGAATATTGGAATAAAAAGTATCCTATAATATCCATACCCAGGTCATAGTCTACACATGCGCCAAATTTTATCTAAGTCCGTTCAGCCGTTTTAGCGTGAAAGCGTAACAAACAGACATACAAACTTACAAAAAATCTAATCTTTTCTCTTTATAATATTAGTTTAGATAAACGCTCTCTTTTACTTTGTAAGCGTAGAAGTGAATGTAAAACTTTTACAAGTAGTTGCCATTCATTGCCCGGCTTTAACTCTATTGAAGATAAGACCATTGCACATGAGAACAAGGATTTAAGGATAATTATGTGATATAACTATATTATTACTAAACATCTTGTGATGTCCCACTGCACTCTTTCCACTTCTCTCAATTTCTAATAGCCAGTATGTTAATTCACTAAAAACGTTCCCGTTAACCCACCATCGCCACAGCATAGCGGCAATTGATTAAAATAAATTATTGAAAAAAAAAAACAATTGGTCTCCTTTCGTTAATTGATATACTGTACAACTATAACAATGTCAAAATTATGAAGTTTACTTATTCAAAAAGTCAGCCAAAATACGTCGTAAAGTTTACCTATTTTACCCACCTATTTACAATCAAGAGAGAAAGATTCAAAGCACAATTAAATGAACTACTTTCAACAGCTCTAAAAACAACGTTACGCTCCGGTGTAATAGACACCCAGGTGACGTTCACAACGCATCTTAGTTAAAGGGTTATTAAAATTATACTTTGTAATGTATTTTATGGCTTCAGCGGTCGGCTGTTAAAGGCTCATTTATAAATTAAAAATACTGTGTTAGTAGAGGTAGCTTTAATAGGTGGACACTTACAATTAGCAATGCGTACAGCTTAATTATAATTTGTTGTGTCTTCCGCCTACCAATAACCCTGGGGCTACACTGTCGCGTTATCGCGAACTTTACTTCGCGCGCTCTCCCTCGCACACCGTTCGACATCTTGCTGAGCAACAGAGTGCGCACGAAGTAAAGTTCGCGATAATGCGAAAATGTAGCCCCAGGACAGGTTCGATTACAAATCGTACGGTAAATGATGACAAATTCGGTTCAACATTAATTACCCATATGAAGACAGGAGAGCAGTGGTGGCCCAGTGGTAACGGCCCCGACTTACGAGTTGTAAGTCGTGGGTTCGAACCCAAGCAGGTGCTTTACTTTGTGTAAATAATTTCATCACCACTGCTCTCAAAACGGTGAAGGAAAACATCGTGAGGAAACCGGCAAAAAATTCAAAGACATGTGGCATCTACCAACCCGCACTGGGCCCGCGTGGTAGATTACAGCCCACTCCCTCTCACAGAGAGGAGGCCTATGTCCCAGCAGTGGGAACATTAATAGGCTGATGATGATGATGATGATGATGAAGACATAGTTGTCAATCGTTATGCTTCGGCTATATTGTGTACCGCTTGACGACTCGCTGTAGGTACAACAGGCGACTAGAATCAATAGGAATATTGACTATAAGTTTTTTTTTTGTCCGTCAGATAGATTATTAAAATATATTGTACACGTATTTTTCCTTTTTTTACGTAATCAAAAGATTACGGCAATACGTTGAGTTATAAAATGTAGCATGACGTCACTCTCTGGTGGATTTTATACCGACTTGTGACATAGCAACCCCCACTCCCCAACTTTAATGCGTTTTATTTATTTATTTAACACTTTAAGCATAGAAATGTACAGAGGCGGACTTAATGCCATAGTCATTTTCTACCAGTCAACCTTTGGGTGATGCAGAGACAAACAATGGTAGGTGCAATATCGAAAATCTTTTTTATCTAGATATTTTTTTATTAATATGATAAAGCAAAATATACGTGCCTAATATTGTTTTATTATCTGACTGACGGACTAAATAGTTTTTTTTTTCAGTCAACATACCTATTCTATATTTTTGTGTACATTTTGACGTCCAAAAGTGCCGTTTATGTGCCTACCTGAAATAAATTATTTGACTTTGACTTTGAACAGAGAGCGCGTGAAGTATAGTTCGCGTTATCGTGACAATGTGGCCTTAGCATAACAACTGTTGTGATTGAATATATGGGCTAACATAACCTATGCGTTACTCTAATAGAGCCATAGGTACAGAACTTTTCTATTGATATTTTCTAACACTTTGTTATTTTAAGCCATCTCGCGGACTAGACGGCCAGCAAGACGACTGCGGCCAGGTAAACTATAGACACCGATACGAATCGCGCGCTTGGTCGCAACGGCCAACTAGCCGCAGACCATACAGTACCCCTAAACGGCCACAACTAGCCGGAGTCGTGGTCGCCTAGAGCGCGGGATCCCGCGGGAAGGCGCGGGAAGTGATGATACGGTCAGCGAAAATGAACGCATGCCTAATTTTAACCTATGAATCACTCCTGACTTAATTAACGATAACATAACTCAAGTTATTTTCCACTTTCCGTCTACTCTATAAAAAACACGTAACGTCCTTGCTTCCTAACAATAAAAAACCATAAATAAGTAGAATTCACATAGATAATTTATTTGAAACTAAACGCAAGTCTCTATGGACACAATATTACTGTCATTTGCTACCGTCCGTGACACTTGTCACTCGCTTAATATACCACTTTCTAATTAACACTTTCCTAATTAATATTTTATGTACTTCGCTTTTTTATTGCCTGACAAATCGGTATTTTAATTAGACTTTTTAAAACGGAAAATTAGGGTGTAGCTAATTGTTAGAGATAGTAAGTCATACCAACAAAAATTCATTATGTGCTACATTTATACGGGGCGTAATTTTTTTAGTCTATATTTAACATGAGAATATTTTTTTACTTGTATTTAATACTTAGTACCGACCTTGCTAGGTTCGGTCTTGGAAACATTAACAAAAAGGAAGCGAAAAATACTAAGAAAAAGAGCTAGCTAGCTTTTCCGATCCCGACGGAACGTGCAAAAGATACAATATTTACTTAAACGGATTAAAAATACCAACTAAGAAAAAAACAAAATAAATATTAAATCCATCATCACCATATTTTTAGTCAAATAGGTATAAAAAATTAAGTACAAAAAAAATAAGAAAGACATTAACTTAATAAATTATTTACTTAAAATATGGCAGTATTATCATAACCTAATCAAAGTTGTTATAAAAGTTGAAGATACATAACAAAAAATCTCTAGATAGGTAACAACATCTTAGCCGAGCTGTCAAGTGCTACGAATCTGCTACGCGACGCTACGAAAGAGCTACGAATACTATCACACTTTCTTATATTATCTCGATTCATTCAGTACTGTGAAATTAGACTCATTCTCAAAATGTTTTCCGTCGCCATTTGGTAAATATCTACCTAAAGATACCTGCCTACTCAAATACCTATAGTCTATAAGCTATAGTTGTATCTTGAAACACGCCCAAATTGTGATAAGATTCGTTATACGCAAAATTATTTGATTCTAACAAAAGCTTTTGTCTTTCAACGTACTAAAATATGAAAAACATCTCCATTTTATTCTCACTAATATTATTTTGACTGATTCTTAATTAGTTTAAGTTACGTAAAATCATGAACAACTTCAGCATCTCGTAAACTTGACAAAAGCCCGTCGAAAAGATTTAAACGCGTAGTATTTTTCTTAGAAAACCTTCCTCGACTGATTGCGTAGTTAACAACCGTACTAATTAATAAATATATTGTATAAATACATTTCCAAAATCTACCTTATAGTCTCTGAAATTAGCCCGAACTTAACAACATACAGATGGGTACCTTTATAGTCTTATTTCAAGGACTTTGAATCCTTGAAAAATACCAATTAAAAAATAAATTTTTAATCCATAACTATTCTATGGTCAACTAAGTAGGTAGTAGCTTAATTCAAGGACCCAAAACCCTAACGAATAAACAGAAAAATAACATAATTCTAACCTGTCAAAATATCAGCAATTTCCTCTGTTCAATAACACAGGCACACTACTCTTTATAACATAACTTTTATCTAAAACCACTGCACAAAAAAGTCCTTTAAAACCACAGTCTTCTTAAAAATCGAGTTAACAAAAATTGTTTTATGAAAACATGTCAGTGAGATGCGGGCTCGCGCGCCACCGCGGTTGACTGTACCACGGCTACTGGCAAAACTACCCTTAGAATTTGGGGCGTCGCTCTTCACAAGTTCCACCCCTTACATCAACCAACCGTGTACCTTATATCCATCCTTTTCCTACTAAACTACCAAGATATATACCTGCACAATTTGTTACATTTTCGACCTTATGTTAGGTAGTTAAGGTCGCTGCAACGTGGGCAATAACTTTGTTTTATTTAAGGTGAAATCATCGATCGTAAAAGTGGCCGTGCCGAGCCGAGTCTAACACAATTAAGGGTCCACACTTAGCTTTTAAATCGCTGAAACTGTTCCCGTGTTTTTGTTAAATTTGGTGGACTCTGGTTTATAATGGTAAATGGTTAATGTGGCGGTACGCTACTTGTTTCAGACTGTTTTCGGTAATATAAATAAAACTATTTAAGTTTAAATGGTATGCGAATGGAATTCTGTTGTCGGTTAAGATTTTGTAGCGTATGTTATGGAGCATCAGTGTGGTGATTGTCGTTTGAATTTGGAAGGGTAATTAAGGGGTAGTTTTCATAACTATGATTAAAACGTGATAATGTGATCTTGGATATTTATTACAACTGGCCAGATATATAGTAAATGAGAAAAATAAATATTAAAATTATGAATCGGGGGTAGGCAGGTTGTTGAACGCGACTCTTGTAGTATCGCAGCACATGCTGAGATAGTGGCCTTTTTGGCCTCGCACAGGTCGTTAATAGTTTTAATTTTTCTTTATTTTTGGTTATACGAACTATTTTTATTGTTAGTTTTATATGCTCCTTTTAGTTTTTTATTACGGTTTGTATTTCCTGTGCGTGTCCCAAATAAAATATTTTTCTTTCTTTCTTTCTTTCTTTACTGTGTTTTTTTTTGCTAGCAATCCTGTTTGTGCAATGGTTGGCACTTAGATACCTCTTGACTATGAACTTTTTTCGTGAGTTTTATAAGTAGTTTATTCTAAGAATAGAGCCTCTACCCTTGGGGGTCGTAAATGATGACTAGGTATGCCAAGATTAAGAAAGGCATCTTTTGACGGTAAAATTGAGGTCTTTTTAATTAGAGACAATTATTGTATGTACTATAAGGTCTGTTAGGTGTGTGCTAATATCATTACTCTAATCTATTTGAAGAGTACGAGTAACTTTTTTTTTTTTTTTTGTGATAGAGATATTCAGATAGAGTTTCAGCAGTCGTGAAATCATAGCTCGGTAGAGTTCGAAATTTCGAACTCAAGGGCAGAGGACACCTCAGACTTTTCGGATTCATGTGCGTATTGTATAATTATCACTTGCTTGAAAAACGGTGAAGGAAAACATCGTGAAGAAACTGGCATGCCTGAGAGATATTTCTCGACGGCATGTGAAGGCAAATCATGCAGAGGCTCATGGGCGGCTTTAAAACTCTGACACCAGGTTAGTCACTGACCACACGAAAAGAAGAAATAGTCGTGGACAATTTATGATGTTAACTGGCTACTAGAGTCCGACCGAAAACGGATATTTTATTCGCCCAAGAGCGAAATTAAGCCAGATTTACGTTTTTGACAGAAAACCGAAATCGAAACTTTTTAGCAAGCATTACTGTGCGTTTGCACTGGCGAAACATTCACAACAAAACATATTGGAATTTCTATTTTCTGACAATTTTCCATACAATGTTTGACAGGAACTAGAGATTTCAACATGTTTTGTCGTGATGTTTCGCCAGTGCAAACGCACAGTTACACTACCTTTTTTTTTTTTTTTTTTTTTACAATTGAATAGTCATCAATTATCCTTATAGGTATTATGTTTGCAAGTTTATTTTTCTATAAAATGTTTTGTTTGCGTGCCTAACTTTGAATCCAGGCGCCACTCATTCTGCCCGATTTGTCCGCCATGTATATTCACCGTGATATCTTTGTTAGTCTACAACCTAACGAAGTCATTGAGGAATTTGTGAAAAGAAATCCAAGGCAGACATTTTATTATGCGTTAACTAAAATAAAATGTTGTGTGCTTTTTTTGTGTTTCCTTTGCTAAAACCTATCCTCAGCGGGTTCAGGCCCCTCCCTAACGACAATCCTAGATCCGCTACTGTTGGTAGGTGTAGGTATATCTATACAATGTGGAGACTACCATACAACAATCAATCTTCCTAGCCTTTTTCCCAACTATCTTGGGGTCGGCTTCCAGTCTAACCAGATGTAGCTGAATACCAGTATTTTACATGGAGCGACTGCCTATCTGACCTCCACAACCCAGTAACCGGGTAATACGATACCCCTTGGTAAGACTGGTGTCAGACTTTCGGGCTTCTGACGACTCGTAACGACTGTCAAAGATCCACAAATGACAGCCGGGACCAACGGCTTAACGTGCTTTCCGAGGCACGGAGGAGTCTCGTTATGTGAAGATGGTCACCTATCCACTGATCAACCCCGGCAAGCGTAGCTTGACCTGATGGATCGACCCGTGCGGCTTGTTATTACTTAGCCACGAGCTCCTCCATACCACCATACTACAAAAAACACGAACTACCATACAACAAAAAATTAAAATACTGGCACTACTAATGCTTAAGAGTATTTTGGAACTGTCAAATAAATCCTAGCTTCGAAATCAAAAAAGTTTTTCTAATAAATTAAATGTAATGTATGCCGATCCATCCTAAGCCTATAAATTCCGTTTATCCAACTAGGCCTTGGGTGAATTCTCGGGCATACATTTCAGAATATCCACCTTAGGTTGGATTTTTGGAGTGGATAAACGAAACAGCCCGAGCCGACTATGGATTTTGCCGAGCTATAATGACTAAACTATTGAATATATTCAATTGAATTTTCGTATACAGAATAGGAACGTCATTATGGATACGCCGTTAAATTTTTTGTTGTATTGTCGTCTCCACCTTGTATACCTATCAAATCGCAGGTACTGTCATAACTGCTGAAAGAATGCTAAAAAAATACAGGCTGGTGATTTAATCACCTGCATCCGTCAAGGAGGTGATTTCACCCGTCATACTAAACAACCTTCGCTATGGTTGGTCCCTTAGGGGCATATAGGCGTGATGTTTTGTTAAGTATGTCTATGGTCACCATCTCACAGGCATTTGCCGCATTTGACAGATATTTTACGGTTATGACAGGTATGCAGCCGGCGCTAAGCTGAGACAGACATTTCTTAATAAATTTTCATAATATACGCACAATTGAGTGATGAAAGGAAACGCCTGACAACAGAGTCGGTAAAAGCGCTATTAGTCCTAACCCAAGAAAACTTTAAAAACGTTTCGTGTGAAAATATTTTTATTTTAGAAAAAAAAGAAACATTTGAAAATAAATCTGTCTTCGTAAAAATATCACTCAGTGTAGTAAGTTCGTTTTTAATAATTTAATTTAGTGCTTGTAAATTGTTCATAATTTTCATTTTGAATAAATGTCAGTCTTTAAAACTATCTGTTGCTTATTTTTTATTTTAAGACTTTTGCAATAGACAGGCATTTTCCTGAAAAATCAGGCACTTTGTATAATTAATCCTAGACAGACCTCCTTACATAGATGGTAACACCACGTGTATATAGTTTAATATTATAGATTAACCTCTCAAGGTATCTACTCAACTCTCGACAAAATTCCAAACTTAATTCAAAATTAACTACCAACTGAAGAACAAAAGACTATCATAACAGCCCACAGCAATAATATTCCAACGCGGATTTTTTTACCGCCAATTTCACCCCAAGTACCCTTCACCCAAAGTGAACTCCTTCGTTATAAATAGCCCGGGCCTAAGGCAGCAGCTACACTAAATAGCCCCGGCCTTAAGGCAACAGCAACACTGTCTAAATTAGTGTGGTGCCCGCGAGCTATTCCGGCGCGTCCCCGTCAGTGTGATGCCGCCCTAATGACTAATTTGCGCATATAATTGCCCTTGTAGGTACATATGGGGTGGCGTAAGCTAGGTGGTAGACGGTTTTAGTTTGTTTAAGAATAAATGGCGATTAAAGGGGGAAAATATTGGGGATTAACTTTTTTTTTTATAGATATATTTTGAAGGCCGCAGGAATCCGCTGGTTGCGGGAAGCACAGAATCAGTCGAAGTGGCGGTGCTTGGGGGAGGCCTATGTCCAGCAGTGGACGTCTTTTGGCTGAAATGATGATGATGATGATGATATAGGTACTTTATGTTTTATTTTTCAGTAATATAATAGACACCTGTTTTCAGAAGATTTTCGACTGTTATCTTTTATTTTTCAGTTATCCGACGAATAAATGCCTAAAGGTGTATAAAGAGATAAATATTCAGTGGGGGTTTTCATGAAAATTCACGCCCCCACTTTGACAAGAGGAACCATTTCGAAAATTAACATATCTAATAGTAAATTATGATATAAGTGTGTAATGATCAGTGCACACGCGTTTCATACGACGTTTTTGACTACTTATTTACCTACTGTTGTGAGACAAAAAATAAATTAAGCATGGGCGTACCCAGCTTTTGGCCCAGGGGGGGGCAAATCAGAAATTTGGCTCAGGGGGGGGCAAATCAGAAATTTGCCCCTTCCCACATGTTTTACATAGTTTGATATTGCTGCTGCGTTCGTGTATTTTTAACCAACTTCAAAAAAGAAGGACGTATGAACTTATTAAGCTTTTTTTTTATATGTATGTTTATCGATATTTTTGTCAATTGTGGACCGAATATAATTTTCTTTTATTAAATGATACACGAATTTTCAAAATTGCTTCACAATTATTGACGAACATATCGTTAACCTTAGTAAAAAAAAAACAGTCAGAGATAGAGCATCCTCCTTTTTTATTTAAAGTCGGTTATGAAAAGCCGCGCAGCGCGGTTTTTTTCCAAAATTAATTCAAAATAATATATTGTAATTGTAAAGGAAGTCTTACCGTGACTGTAACTTAACTTTTATCAACAACAGTACCTACTCATACAAAATCCAGGGGGGGCAGCTGACTGGGTACGCCCATGAAATTAAGTTTTATAAATAAAAAAATGTAAGTATGTATACAGGGTGTCAGGGACATCGACGCGAAGCCTGTTACCATGCATTCAGTACATGATTCTGAACCCCCCTGCGTTGAAATTTTTCGTCGGTAATTTAAAAAAAACCTGCTGTTTCATAAAAAAATGCAATACCTACGCGGTCAAAATGTATGGAACAGCTATTTTTTTTTTAAATAACCGACGAAAAATTTCAACTGTGGTGTGTTCAGAATCACGTACCTACTGAATCCATGGTAACAGGCTTCGCGTCGATGTCCCTGCCACCCTGTATAAGTAAAAATCGGTTGAACGGATTGTAAAAAAGGTTTATTTACCTAAATGTTAAATCTTATTGCAAATGGAGTAGTACCAAATGGTCAGTGGAGTATGGTCATAGCTACGGAAAAGAAGTCGAACACGTACCTAATTGCTTTACAACATCTACTGTGATAATTTCTATGTCATTCTCGTTCGAGCAAAGTAAAGACTACTTTGCTCAAACGAGAATGACATAGAAATTATCACCGTCTAGTATATCGCATTGAATATTTAAAAAGCAAAAATAGAACTTATCGTTTTATGACGTGCAAGTGAGTAATGAGTAATGACGAGGTTGACTTCACAGGGCCCTATTTTCACGGTACGGTTTCTTTACGGTACGGACTATAAACCGCGCCGTAGAAAAAACGTGTCGGACAACAAGCTTCCATAGTGATCCATACACTGGAGACCGTGCCTACTACTCCTTTACACGTTTTTCACGGCAAGAAAAACGTGTAAAGGTGATCTTTGATCAATTAAATAGAAAATAAGGACCATCGATCTTTTCAAGTTGCTCGCTTCTAACTTTTCAATGTTAAGACAGCCTCATTAATGCACTCAAAAGGAGTGATAAAGTAAGTCAATTTCTTCTTTTGATTTCAATTTCTTTCTTTGCATGGTATTATATTTTTTTATTATCTGTGGCATGGTGCACACTCATAACGAGCTCACAGACGACGACAAGTAGCGCCATCTTTATTTTTAAAGAAACTTTGGTACAGCGACATCTATGTCACAAGTGAGTTAAGTTAGTACCGCGTTTGTATAATCTACATCAAAACTTGGAGCAGCGCCATCTAGCGGGTGGCAGCACGAACCTGATACGTAGTTTGCGATTAAAAAACCACGCCATCTAACGGTGGCAGTGAAGATCTGGCCAGCATTTTCTCTAGTAGCACAATAAAATTAATATAGAAACGGTTCGAACTATTGTATTATCATCTTATGGTAATAAGTTTGAAAGCAGATAACATCACTAGTCGTTAACGAGCAATGAATTAAAGGAACAAAAATTAAAAATACGTTAAATTATGTCCAAAATACTTTTATTTATCAACAGCTTTATGTATAAAACATTCTCACTATGTACTATCAACACTATGTTGGACTTTCAATATGTACTACAACCCCGTAGTGTATGAATCTGTACGAATATCAACTCTATTCACAAGCGTATAAGATTCAAGCCAAGCGAACAATGTATACCCGCATTTAATAATATAATTATTTAAGCTACCGTCAAATTTGAATTAAGAACCATGAGTAACGGTTTTATATTTTCAAATACGGGTATAGTTTCATTCTTTTTATTCAATTTCCATAATTTTGGATAACAAGTCATTTTAAAGAAAATTAGGAACCATTAGTTCCAAAACACGTCATGATTTTCTATGGCGCTAGTGTGCGTTTTTCTCCATTTTCATTACATTCTATAACATTAAAAATTAGTTTATTTTTTGACAAACAGCGCCATAGATTATATGATTGTATTTAAGGTCAATTTATCATTTTTCACATACTTTTAAATCTTAAGAGCTAACAATTAAGATTTATAAAACCGAAATGTATAAAATTCTTATACAAAACTTGTGTTCATTATCTGAATATTAGTGACATCACAAACGAAATCCAGATGGACGCTACCACATCAAGTAATACAAAACAAAAATTTCATATTTTCTATTAACGTAATCTTAACAATTCCTAAATGCTACAAAGCCATGATCTTATTTTTAAAGAGTATTAATTCAATGTTCGTAATGACTCGTTAAACTGATTAATTTTTTTTTAAACCTACAAAATTATGTACTATGTAGTCTTTTCATTCACGTTACTTATCATGCCTTAGAGTTTACGTTTAGAAAAAAAACAAGAAAATATTTGTTATCTGTGCAGGCTGTTATGACAGCTGTCAAAATTTGGCGGGAATGACCTATGTCAAATGGGCCATACACTCGTCAATTTACCGTCAGATGTTTGTGCAAACCGGATGATGGATGATACAAGTTGTTACATACAGTTTACAATATCGTAACATGTCTATATTTACATATGTCAATGTACATTGATGGGAAAATAATGTACAGAATATCGAAAAAAGTCTGTGAATAAATTGCCTAGTGTATGGTTAACTTTTATACACAAAGCGATAGAATGTTAACCTTATGACATACAACAATAAAGTTGATTTTACACTGTCGGTGGAACAAAATTCGGAAATAAATTACAAAACTAGTGGAACTTAAAACGCATTTAGTTACAAACAAAACTTTGTATTAATTGAAGACCAATTTTTAATAATAAACAAGAAAACTGATTAATTCGCAATATTTTTTTAAGTTTTAGCCGCCGTTTTTATTATCTTTACCTCTCTAGCCGATAGAAACTATGAAATAAAATCTTTAAACTTAAAACCATTAAAATACGCTTAACTTTACGTTTAAATAAATTATCACCACAAAGATAAAACAAAAAATATCATCTAGTAACATTGACTAGATTTGAAAATCAATCTAATTGCTGTTTTTCTACACTGGCAACTCTAAGCAAGCATATCAAATGTTGCAATCTACAAAATCTGGTTTAATTAGTGTTTTGTGGAATAACAAAATAAAACAGAATTATATTATTTTTATGTCAAGTATTTATTACAATTCCTTTGGCAGTTTCTATTTCATAAACTTGAGTTAAGTTTCAGCATTATTCTATTTTAAATTGGAACTAAATGTAACTTAAAAGTACAACCTACAGTGGCGCCATCTTCGTTGCTTAGAGTTTGTATACTTACAATAGAATTGGTCTAGACAAATATATGCGAAACGAGACTAAAATTAGAACCTAAATTGGTGTATGTATTTTAAATGAAGTACACATTAACATAAATTATAAGAGTTACAGTAAAAGTCTTATACAATTCGGGTTGACTTGATCACGCAAACGAAGACTTTCGATAAAGGACGTATTCTATAAATTTTCTTACTTTCTGCGTATTTTCGTTTTCTAAATCGTAAATAGAGTAGAAATCAAACTTTGAAAGACTTTAAATTATTATATTTAAGATTTTAGGTAAAATTATCCAGTTTTTCCAGTCGCTCCATGTAAAAATACTGGTATTCAGCTGCATCCGAATAGACTGGAAGCCGACCCCAACATAGTTGGGAAATGGCTAGGCAGAAAATCATAATATCCAGTTTAGTTTAACCATTATTCAATATCAATATTTTCCACCGCGAATTTTATAAGACTGAGCTTTCTGACGGAATCTAGTCTTTATACGAACATAATTTTTCAAGCAAGAAAAGTGTATAACTATTGGCTAGTCAATTCGGTGATTTGTATAATAGGAACAGTGGATTTTTTCTACTTTTGGCACTTACAATCTCAATGGAAGCTTCATTTATTACATTATAATGGTCATCATAAAAGTATCCTAGTGCAGTTTTTTTATTTTTATAAAGTAAAAGACATTAGCTTCGATATAGGCCAAACTAAAGTCTATTAATACACATGCTATTAAAAAGCATGCTTGTTTGCTATGCTTATTTATAGCATGCTTTCCGTGTGTGTTAAATATACATACTCTTTTCCAATACTCATGATGTGCTACTAGATAATATCGAAATAAGCATGCTTTTGAGCTGCTACATAGCATGTGTATTCCGCCTTAACTTCTATTATTTTTCTTAACTTTTCTTTATTATATCTCTTACCTCCCCCCGTCAAATTGCCGCGACGTCTTTAGGCATCATCATTGAAATTTCAATTTTATCTTCATACACATAAGTTATATTTCTATTCGTCGCCTAAATATCCAATACCGTGCCGTGCCGCCAGCGAGCGCCGGCCCTAAAGGTACGCTAAAGCATTTGCAATATCTCTCATCTCCTTCTTACTTAGCTTGTTAGTAAATGGTAGCCAAAAGTTTAGCCCAATCGATGCCAATTCGAATTCCTATCTAGTCTTTTTTAGCTGTCTTAATATTTTAAATATAGGTATAAGTAAATGTATAAGTATAGGTAAATTAAAATACATGTGTACACATATTATTATATAACATATAAAGTAGTGGTAACAGTAGTTAAGTGAATGTACATACATAAAATTTAATAAGACAAAATGAAAAGAATGATATATTTACATAATATTTTACTTTAGCATGACATCAAACTTTGCAGATTTAGCGTCAAACTACACAATTTTAGCGCCGAACTACGCAACTTTAGCGTCGAACTGAGAAAATTTTGCGCCGAACTGCGCAAGTTTTTCGAGTTACTACAGTGAATCAAAAACTATGATGAACATATGTCTAATAAGGCAATTATTTGCTGACTGGTCGATTGAAGAATTATTTTGTAAATAGGTTATTTACAGAATAAATGATTTGACCATAATAATAAGTCATGAAACGTGGAAACTGTCGCAGAAAACCATGAAAGGCAGACTTCCTATGTGGATGAAAACACCCTGTTTTTATATGGTCGAAACCACAAAGTAGTAAGAAAAGAATGATTGAACGGAATCTGCGCAAACACAGCGCTTATCGACTTTACAATCAATTCGAAATAATGCTTATGACGCAACGCCGGGATAGTACAATCAGAACGAAAGGCTTCTTGCCATCCAATTTCAAAAGATTTGTCTTATATTAAACATGCTGCACTATTATATTCAAATTTTCTTCTCGTACAGCTTACTTTTCTTTGTGCTTTTGACAGACCATGGTTTAAAAAGAAAACGTCACCTCCATCTTGCTAGTCTATGGTCAAACTTGTCGGAAGATCACAAGACCCTAATTTAATTTTAAAAAAGAGGTAGCGCCGAAAACTTAAGATATTATTTACAGAGCAAAAAAAAAAACAAATAATATTTACATCCATGAGGTAATTCAACTAAATTATAAAAACTAATTAACTACAACAAAACGATGATGAAGAAGATGTGACTTCCAGTGATTTTAAATGATTATTATTATATGTGTGTGAACCATGACTATGGAATCAACATTATAACAATGGATTACCACTAGATGCCACAACTAATGAGCAAATTTTGTTCGCAACACAACACTGTCTTTTAGATTGCACATCTAGGTAACTGTCACTTTGACAGCTGTCATCCTTGACAGGCGCTGTCATTGCACACACCCGCAGAAACCAAAGATGTCGAACATAGACTAACCATTCATAACATGATTGGCCCAAATGTAATAAGAATTTCATGAATAATTCGGTTGTAAATCCTAATTCATATAATCTCACTCTTTTTTTAAAATAATATTTTGACCTGACACAATTTAAATAAATTGACAAGGTATACATAGCCGGGATAATATAAATGTCAATCAGTACGTAATATCATCTTGTATACATTTTTAAATCATTTTAGTCATACTAAATTACTTACCTACTATGACTGAAAGTTCTACCGAGGTACGTGTTAAGATACTAAAGTATAATGCTTACCGAAAAACCGTATTTACTCAGAAGCCAGCGTCTAGTAAATAACACAAAAGTCCACAGTCTTATGAAACTACATCACTGTCACTTGAATCACTGAGGCTGAATCTGATTCATGCCTTTGCCACTAGATTAAGCCAACTGTCACTTTGACAGCGAATGTCAGTGCCATGATGATTGCCCGGCCAAGTGTGAGTAACTGTCAAGGCTTGGGATCATCAGGGCGTTTCATCTCGTTCTTGCGTTGGCTGAGCTTCTTCTTCATCTCTAGGAGCATTTGTTCGAAGGACATGTCATCGTCTCTTCTGATTGGCGGTGGCGCTGTTTGGCCGTGGAAAGCGCTTTCCGTATATTTGGCTTCGAGACCATCTGAAAGTGAAGAAATCAAGACATTAATGATGATGTACTCAAATATTGTAAGATTAGCATATGTACCAGTGATGTACCCAAGCCTCTGGCGGAAATGCCACGTTGTATGGCAATGCTAAGCCTCTGCGCAAGGGCGAATCCAGGATTTATTTTTGGGAGGTCCCATGGGCCAGACAGATAAGAAGTGTATCTAGTATTTTTTTTTTTCAATGAAAATATTTTAGTAGCCTACTGCTTCAGCTTTCATCATTGAAGCAATGTCTTGATACATGCATTCAGGCCAGTCCATTCAGACAATTCGATTATATTTTCCTTCAACCGTTTTTGGGCACGTACCCCTGTGCCCCCCTGGATCCGACCTTGCCTCTGCCCAAGGTAAAAGCTAGCCTTTGGCTCAAGGGAACGGTGTCAACCAGCCGTTTGAAGCGGGAGGATAGCCATTGTATAGATAAAACAAAACATCGGGCAGTCTTTGGAGACTGCCGATAGAAGTGAAAACTAAGTATTTTTTTGATTCTCGCATTGATGTCTTTCGTTAAGTAACTTTTTGATGGGCGCGTTGATGTCTTTCGTTCGAGCGTTAGGGGACGATGACGTGAGTTCCATGATTTTAGTTCAACCAAAAAGTGCTCAACGCATCAAAAAACTAATATATAATCATGAACTCACCGAGATCAGCATAACTCTGCCTGCAGAAGGCGCGCCTCCCTCCGAAGCCGACGTCATACTGCGGGAACGTACTCGAAGCTTCCACTGCCGACCAGGCGTCGCGGGCGCGCTGGTACGTTACGAAGCCGTAACGAGTACTGTAGGATTCAAATATTGTAGTTTCAAAAAAAGAATCATTAAAATTGGAGAAAATATCGCATAAAATACATACATAAAAAAAAAACAGTCAATTATAAAAACAGAACAGAAAGCAAAACTAAGCATATGATATGCTATTAGCGTGATTTTTATCACGTTCAATACGGCAACGTCGCAAATAGCTGTCAAATATTTACCTGTTTTGATTAATTTGGCAATATGGCGTATTGGCGTATGGAAATATGAAATATCGCTAACTAGTGAACTAGAATAAAATGAATCGCAATAAAATTATAACACTGAATTTCATGTTGTAACTAGGGGTCACAAAACCGCAGGTATATTAGAAAACCGATTTGACGATTATTATTTAATCACAAAACCGGTTTTCCGGTTTATTCGATTATTTCGTTTTTTTTTTAAATAAAACCTTTTTTATGATTCTAAACTCTTTATTAATCAGTCTTTATAATTCGTTTTCGAGCTAAATCAGTGAACACTAGATTAAAATGAAAAACTCTTTTTGAGTGACATCTGAGAATCAACAAAACATCTGGCAAGCAACGATAAACTCGTGGGAGGAACTTTTAGCCTTTAAATTATTGTACACCTGCAAAAGGTTTTTACCTTTTATGCCTCCATTTTCATAAAGGGCCATCTCTACTTTGATGATCGCAGTTAAATCATTCTCAAATTCCGCTGTCTGTATTAAATCATTCAAAATATAGCGGTGAACGTCCTGGTAGGTTGAGAGTAGACTCAGACATGGACTTTTCAATTGCTGCTTGAAATACTTCTTTCATTCCAGCTACTGTAGTGGAAGCTCTAGAAGATAATACGAAGTCATTGTCGTCACTTGACCTGCTTTGACTGCTGGGCGGTATTGTCAGACTCTGGGATTGCCCGATCTTTTGTAGCTCACTAATGACAACAGCCAGTGTTGCTACATCGCCTCTGTGGTCTAGTGGTTAAACCACCTGTCTCAGACCCAGAGGTCCTGGGTTCGATTCCCAGTGGGAACAAAATTTTCTGCTCGGTTTGGTTGGTGGTAGGACTTGTTCTAAGTCCGCCTGGCTAGCTACCACCATCTTATCTAAGTCTGTCGCCCTATCAACAATGTTAACAGCATTGTTGTGTTTCGGCAGTTGGAGATAAGATAACCAGTTCCTCTGTGGTTGAGGATTCCGGGTGATGTTCGCTTAAACCTTCGGCCTGATCATCACTTACCATCAAGAGCTTCCCCGTTGCGGATAAACAAACAAACAACCACTTCGGCAAAGACAGCACCAATGGTGTTGTCAATATAATAACTGTATTTGTAAATGAGAAAATTATGTGTACATTGTAAAAATGTCATATCGTTTAATAAGTAGTACTTAATAGAAAAAAAAACCGATGAAATCGAAAACTCGATTATCGCTAAACTAAAACCGGGTTTAAAAAAATTACGTGAAAACCGGTTTATCCGGTTTTTTCGATTTCGGTGAAACCGATTTTGTGACCCCTAGTTGTAACCGTTTTAGATGTAAAAAAGGCAATTGAAAAGTTTCCAAATACTTTTTTTACATCTAAAACGAAATATTCGGTTACGATATTAATTATTGGAATTCGTAACAAATATATTAGTTCACTAGTTAGCCATATTTAAAATTTCCATTCAGTAATATTGCCAAATTGATGAAAACAGCGAAATATTTGACATCTATTTTACATTGGCCACTTTCAGAATAAATGCTCGAAAGTATCATAGGCCGGGCGGGAACCTATAATAACACATAGGTCCTAACGAGTGGGAGGCGTAGAGTGATCCATAGTGTCGTTCGACGGGACCAAAAAATAAACTGAATATTTATTAAATCATTGCTTCTTGTTGTACGAGTATAATAAATAATTATAATCTATACGAGTGACAGTTTTGAAAAGATGAAACTGTTCCATTTTTTTCCTCACCCAAATAAAATTATGTTTGCGTATGTAAAATCTTTTGAAACACACACAAAACGCCTTAAAAGATAATGAAGAAAACATCAATACAAAAAACTACTGACCCATCCTCCTTGCTATGAAGTCGCACCTCCAACACGTGCCCAAACTTGGAGAACTGGTTCTTCAACGTGAGCTTGGTGACGTCCTTCTCCAGGCGACCCACGAACACTATCCGACGCTCTTCAACTGGCGTGTTGCTTTCCCTGTAACAAGGCATAGATTAATACAAATAAGTCATTCCGCATTTTAGGTATGATGCTACAGGTAGGTACAGTCAGCTGCAGAGAAATCCCCGCCCCCTAGCAATCCATAAATACATTGCTTGGGGGTGTGATTTCTCTGCAGCTGACTGTACGCGGCGGGCTCGACTTGTCGAATTCTGTGGGCCTAACTTAGCCCAGATACGCACGGACGTATGTTTATCGCGGCGATTTTTTTTCGTACACTGAAATTTCAACTCTCGGTATTGAGCCGAGCATTGAGAATCCAACGGAGCACATCCAGCGCTTATCCCAGCGCGTCAAGAAAACACACTGTTGGATATTAAACTGTCGGCGCTAAGCAGAGCGTCGAAAATCCAATACGCGAAAAAATATCGCCGCGATAAAAATACGAACCTGGGCTTAGTCAGAAGATATAAGTGTTATGCTATAGAAAGAGAGACAACTTCTAGGTGAATATAACTGTAGGTAATTAGGGCTGTGCGACCTAAATTGCACTTTATTGTGTCGTAGCAAGAGTCGCTTTTTCTTTAAATTATCTTGCGGACTGAGTGACTCATCTGTACTAATCTGTGGCACATGGTTAATGCTGGTCCTAAATCAACGGTATTCTCACAGTTATTTCTTGCTTTCTTCCAGTTACGAGTTTTAATGTCATCATGATTCCAGTGCAAAAGAGAGATGGAGCTATACACATGACCCGATAGCACCATCAGTTTTTTGGAGTGGAATCAGTATGGCATTTATACTGAATATGACTTCTGGAGTAAAAGGAGTTTTGATGAAAAACGCATTCAACGAATGCATGTTGAATTTTTGAACAGAGGAAAGAATTGGGATTTAAACTAAAAACTTAAACAATACTGCCATAATTACCAAGTAGAGTTTTTCAAACAAATTAAAATATAGGATTTTAACAAAAAATCCTGCATCAAAAATCAATCTGCCTAGCCTTTTCCCAACTATGTTGGGGTCGGCTTCCAGTCTAACCAGATACAACTGAATACCAGTATTTTATATGGAGCGACTGCCTATCTGACCTGCACAACCCATTACATGAGTAATTATACGTAAGCAAAAAAAAAATTCATGCTTTTCTACAATGATCATAAAGTTTCAAGCACATGACGAGCAAAATTTTTGATCACAACCACTCCTGCAGAGAACAAATTCATACTTGTAACAATTCTAACATCAATTTTAGTTGCAAGCTTAAACTTAAGACAAGAACTCACCTATCTTCCGAACTATAACTCCTATACCCCTTCTGATTATAGATCTCATCTCGTTGGTATGGGCTGCAGGATCCTCTCGACTTCCTGGAGCTGCTGGATGATGAACTGGATCCAGACGACGATGAGGAGGACGAGGATGATGAGCTGGAACAGTCAGGTGGAGATTAGACGGTGATCAAGAAAAACACGATTTATGAAAAAAAAAACTGTGTCACTAAAAATTACAATCTTAATATATATAAATCTCGTGTCACAATGTTTGTCCTCAATGGACTCCTAAACCACTTAACCGATTATAATAAAATTCGCACACCATGTGCAGTTCGATCCAACTTGAGAGATAGGATAGTTTAAATCTCAAAAAACATCGGAAAAAAATCACGAAAAAAAAATAAGGACAAAAATCATGTTTTTATAAATTTTGCACTTATGATATCCCGGTATAAATGCCATAAATCCTAACAAAAAGTACTAGGCTTGCATGAATTCACGACCGTTTTTTTTGTTGAAATTCCACTGAAAAAGTAGATTTATCACGACCGTTCTGAGCAGTAACCTAACAAAAAGTACTAGGTCTGCATGAATTCACGATATGTAGGGTAGGCAGGTAGGGTAAGCAGGTAGGGTAGGTAGGGTAGGGTAGGGTAGGGTAGGGTAAGGTAGGGTAGGTAGGGTAGGTAGGGTAGGTAGGGTAGGTAGGGTAGGTAGGGTAGGTAGGGTAGGTAGGGTAGGTAGGGTAGGTAGGGTAGGTAGGGTAGGTAGGGTAGGTAGGGTAGGTAGGGTAGGTAGGGTAGGTAGGGTAGGTAGGGTAGGTAGGGTAGGTAGGGTAGGTAGGGTAGGTAGGGTAGGTAGGGTAGGTAGGGTAGGTAGGGTAGGTAGGGTAGGTAGGGTAGGTAGGGTAGGTAGGGTAGGTAGGGTAGGTAGGGTAGGTAGGGTAGGTAGGGTAGGTAGGGTAGGTAGGGTAGGTAGGGTAGGTAGGGTAGGTAGGGTAGGTAGGGTAGGTAGGGTAGGTAGGGTAGGTAGGGTAGGTAGGGTAGGTAGGGTAGGTAGGGTAGGTAGGGTAGGTAGGGTAGGTAGGGTAGGTAGGGTAGGTAGGGTAGGTAGGGTAGGTAGGGTAGGTAGGGTAGGTAGGGTAGGTAGGGTAGGTAGGGTAGGTAGGGTAGGTAGGGTAGGTAGGGTAGGTAGGGTAGGTAGGGTAGGTAGGGTAGGTAGGGTAGGTAGGGTAGGTAGGGTAGGTAGGGTAGGTAGGGTAGGTAGGGTAGGTAGGGTAGGTAGGGTAGGTAGGGTAGGTAGGGTAGGTAGGGTAGGTAGGGTAGGTAGGGTAGGTAGGGTAGGTAGGGTAGGTAGGGTAGGTAGGGTAGGTAGGGTAGGTAGGGTAGGTAGGGTAGGTAGGGTAGGTAGGGTAGGTAGGGTAGGTAGGGTAGGTAGGGTAGGTAGGGTAGGTAGGGTAGGTAGGGTAGGTAGGGTAGGTAGGGTAGGTAGGGTAGGTAGGGTAGGTAGGGTAGGTAGGGTAGGTAGGGTAGGTAGGGTAGGTAGGGTAGGTAGGGTAGGTAGGGTAGGTAGGGTAGGTAGGGTAGGTAGGGTAGGTAGGGTAGGTAGGGTAGGTAGGGTAGGTAGGGTAGGTAGGGTAGGTAGGGTAGGTAGGGTAGGTAGGGTAGGGTAGGGTAGGCAGGTAGGGTAGGCAGGTAGGGTTGGAAGGTAAGGTAGGCAGGTAGGGTAGGCAGGTAGGGTAGGCAGGTAGGGTAGGCAGGTAAGGTAGGCGGGTAGGCAGGTAGGGTAGGCAGGTAGGTAGGGCAGAGTAGGGTAGGTAGGTGCGCCGTAGATAAGTACTTAGTGCTACCCGTGCGAAGCCGGGACGGGCAGCTAATAAAATAATTATTTCATTGATTTACTCTATTGTCCAGTTCCATAATTGTTTGCAGTTAATTTGATCAGCTAAACACAATACTGAAATTAGGTTTATTGACTAGAAATCAATGTAAGTATAAAATATAGTGTTGGGCTTATTCCACAGGGTCTCTAGATAGTCAATAAATAAATATCTTTATGACAGTTCATAAATTGTTAGTGAGTTAGTAACAAATTGTGTTTATATGCCACTTTAGAGCTATTAGTACTTAATTTATTTAGGCTCTCCCCCTATTACCTGTGGCTCAAACACAATTAACGAAATGTGGCTGAACCAGAGGTACACCTCTGCCCAATATTCTGGAAAATACAGGCATAATGTTATGTTATGGTAAGCTACTTGCTTACGGGCCTATATCTTTCTAAAATCAATCAATATTTCTATAAAATACTTTTATGCTCGTTTTCACCTTTACTAAGTGACATTTAAACAAATCCTCCACTTAAATAAAAGTTTACTGTTGGATTTTCAACTCTCAGTGCTGAGCCTAGTGTTGAAAAATTTAAGTGTCACTTAGTAGAGGTGAAAACGGGCATAAATCTGCCAATTAGTTTAACACAAATTTATCCAGAGGTTATGAAACAGGAGAGGACATGAGTCTTACAAAAAAAATATACCTCTAAAACTATTTTCCTGAAAGTTTAAAGAAGTCGTTTAGTCTTTATATTTCGCCATAAATCCTTGCTCAAAGAAGCCATGTCAAATGAACGCTACCTGCTATTGTATCTTGCAAAGCACGTGTACGTACATTCGCGGGTCGTCCGCGCCAGTCGACCCGCACCCTAATTGCGTAATTATGTCGCAGTACGAAGCTTTATGCGTACTTTTTTAACGTTCAATAATTTTTGTTTGGTAAGCTTTTTTGTACAGGACATAAGTAATAATAATAAGGCATCCTAAATAAAATATTATAAATGCGAAAGTGATGTTTGTTATGCTTTCACGCTAAAACGGCTGGACAGATTTGGATGAAATCTGGCACGTGGGTAGAACATAACCTGGATTTGGACATAGGATACTTTTTATCCCGATATTCCCGCGGGCTCGATACTTATGCGGGTGAAATCGCGGGGCGCAGCTAGTAAGCTTTATTTCAATCAATCTGCCTAGCCTTTTCCTAAATAATGTTGAATACTGGTATTTTAGTTGGAGCGACTGCTTATAGATCACCATTACCCTACGGGGTAATTGCGTAACAAACTTACATTCACTGCGTTATTTACGTTGTTGAGCAAACAAATGTTTCGATGCAGATGTCTTTCTGTGTAAAGTGACGCCCATTTTTTTATTTGTATTTTATTTAGTTAAAGAATAAGACTTAGCTGCCCTCATTTTCCTAACAGGAAGTCTGTTAGGTACTTAACATCGAACGTATCCACTTGAAATACCTTGTACATGTACCTATTTATATTTAGCTACAAAACAATTATAAGGAAAACTGCTACGGTAACCTGTAAGAGTATATGAATTGTAATACTAATACCTAGACAAAGAACTGTAATTCCTAAACATTTGAATAGATCTTCCTAAGATCCTGTATAGCTGTTCTGACAGAAGCACTCGATAATTCTTGAGACGCGTATAAGAAGGTTCCTCTTAGATTCCTGACTTCCTGAATTAGGACTTTTATTTTCGCAATTCTTTATTTTTTACCGAAATATTTTATGACACTTTATGTTGCCATAAATCATGGCCAACAAGATATTTTGTCATTTGGTCATCCCTTAGATAGAGGCACATATGAAAGCAACCTGCGCGGTTGCTTTCATATGCGACTTTTGCATGCAGACCCTACAGTAATGTAGAGAGAAACAATATGATCTGTCTATCCTTTTCCCAACTTTATTGGGGTCGGCTTCCAGTCTAACCACCTCTGTCCTGAATACCAGTATTTTACATGGAGCGACAGCCTATCTCATGTCAAATGCCCATGTAACACCCACTCTCATGAAGATCGGAGATGCTACGCTCGAAGTTGTGGACGAGTATGTTGATGCGGGAAGCACAGAATCGGTCGAAGTGGCGGTGCTTGGGGGAGGCCTATGTTCAGCAGTGGACGTCTTTTGGCTGAAATGATGATGATGAATGACTGCCTATCTCTACAACCCAGTTACGAACACGAGACCCGTTGATAAGACTGGTTGTCAGACTTTCGGGATTCGGACTACCCGCAAAGATCTATGAATGATAGCCGGGACCAAGAGCTTTACGTGCTTTCCGAGGCACGGAGGAGTCTTTATGTTAGGATGGTCACCCAACACTATTACCTAACGTATAAAAAATCCAGAACATATTATCTTACCATTATAGAGCAAATAAATATTACTCAAATTGCCTAAAGCACGACTGATAATGATTACCACATGTGGTTGTAATAATCACAAAAATAAACGGTGACAAATCTCGCCAGGAGTTCTAGGAATTAGGACGAATCAACGCGTGTTTTATTTTCTTTTTATACTTTAACCTATTATGTATGTGATTCTTTTACATACTTATTATAAACAAAATTTTTACATAAAATGTACAGGGAGACAATTCGAGACAGAGTAGTTAGTATCTTTGAAAGGAGATCGCGCACGACTGTAAAACATTGCGAAATCATGAAATGCAGTTCTTAATATCGTTAAACTTTATTGACACGCTTCTTAAAGGTTTTGCTATGATTCCTCGTTAAGATAACCCTACCCGTTATTACCCTATCTCAAAACTCCTCCCTGTACGAAAATCGCTAAAGCAAAATGCTTACCTAGAGGAAGAATCCGAGCTTTCAGAAACTGTGGGTTTCCTCAACGGCGGGGTCATAGACTTCGCAATTTTCCTATCATTCTTATCATTGCCATTAATATGAGGAGTTGGTTTCGTCTTCTTGGCAACAGGACTCTTCGACCGAGTCTCTGTAGGCCTTGATCGAGATCTAGAGCGGTTAGGACGATCGCGTCTAACTGATGGTGAACGTCTTTTGTGGTATGGGGATCTGGACCTACGTTTCCTTTTGTAGGGAGAGTTTGATCGTCTGTACCTCCTGAAGCGACCACGCGACCTTGAGGGACTGCGACTGCGACTGCGACTACGCGACCGTCTTCTGCGACCGCGCGACATCGACCTCGATCGTCTTCTGTACTTAGAATCGTATCGGTCCCTCGATCTGGACCTCTTCTCTTTCGCTTCCGACCGTTCTGTTCTCACTTCTTTAGCTTTAGATACTCTGTCATCTTGTTTCGTCTGTTTTACTTGACGTTCGACGTTTATACGCGATGGGCTTTCATCGCTTGATAGGGACATATCACTGTCGTTTCTCTTTCTGCTCACTGGACTTGCTCTTTCTTTAGGCATAGAGGCTAAGATTGGCAGTTCAGCAAATTCGGCCAATGGATCAGTTTGTACGACCATGCTGGAGAATCCTGGTTTACTTCTGTGCTTTCCTAAATGTAGGATGACTTTGTCTTCGCCGTGTTCAGCCTTAGGATCGTAATCTCTAACTATCGTCGTTTTTACGAATCTGAAATCGCGTTTCTCTTGTGGGGATCTAGGTTTCGAGTGTCTGTCATCACGTTTTTCAGCCTCTTCGGGCGCTTTCTTCATGACTACATCTTGGATACTAGAGAATAGAGAATTGCTCAATATTTTAGTCTCAACTTGTTTCCCCACGCTTTTCAATGTTGCTGTTATATCTTTGTATCGTTCTTTGTCTATTTTTATGTCTGAATGCTTTTTATCATCAATCGGACTCCTTTTGTCTCTTTTGACATTGTCAAATACGTTATGTTTCAGTACATGATCAGACTTTTTGATTTTGAAATTAATCATAGATTTTGATTCAGTTGTCGGAGATGTAGCTTTTATTACTTTCTCAACGGGCTCTTCAACAACGTGAGTGAACATATTTTCTTCAGTATTTGTTCCTATACTGACGAGAATAATTTCTTCATAATCAGCTGATAATTGAGGCTTTTCCATAGGTACTGGCAGAACTTCTGGTTGACTCATTCCTACAATTTTCATCATTTCGGCATCACTTATCAAAGGTTGCAATTGCAAGTTCTCTACTTTAGGTATCTTACTCATTACGATATCTTCATCTCTCTTCCTCATAGCCTCAGCCTTTTGTTTCTTAGTATTCATCAAAATTTTCCTAGAAGCCTCTTTGATAGGGTCGAAGAATGTTTGTTCGTTGTTCACTTTGCCAGTTGTGTTTAGTAAGCCGTTGGGAGGGGTCTGTATTATTGGACATTTGACCACTTTGTCGAGTAAAGGACTAGGCATGTCTGGGAATATCGCCTCTGGACTCACTGTCGCAGAGCTGTTATTCGAACAAGCGCCTCTTCTCAATTTATATTCTTGTAGATTAAGTTTCTTTCTCTTCAGGGGTTGTTCAGCCTCCTTTTTAATAGCAACTTCAAGCATATTCAGTTCATCGTCAAACGGCCTCTTTTCCGTTTTGGGTTGCAGCGCCTGAGGTATCTGAACGTCGTGCTTATTACTAAACAATGCTGTATAAAAGTTTTCATTTTTCGGACGGGGTTCTTCCTTTACAGTAATAGTCTCTACGTTATTTACAACTTTATTTTTGCTCCTATCTAATTCTTTAATATTTTTCTCCTGTTTTTCTACATTGTTCGTTTTATCACTAACACTATTTTTACACTTTTCTATATTTTTATCTTTCTGAGAGTCTACGTGATCACAGTTTAGTATAACTTCAGATTTATTTTTAATAGTTAACTTAATGCTACCATTAGAATTTTGACTACAATTATCACTCGCTTTAGAAGCACTTTTGATCATCACAGAACTGTTAGATTTATCTTTAAAACTATCGGGCGCACTGTGAGGTGGGGACAGTTTTTTACGACAGTTCGACTGTACTGGCGGTTTTACACTCGGCTTTACACTAGTCTTCTTTTTAGCGTCTATATCGTCTGGTTTAGTCACTTTTTTGTTTTTAGCATTATTGTCAGTCTCCTCATCACTACTGAGATGGTACACTACTTTTTTGCTTTTACACGACCTATGTCTTGAGTTCAGTATTCTGCTATTACTAGACAACACTTCCGGTTTGAGAAGGCTCTGTCCGCCCTTGAGGCTGGGCAGACTGTGCCGCTTTTTCGACGAACAGTAGTCGTGGTCCGAGTGGACGGGACTTTGTGACCGCCTGACGGTAGTGTTAATTGGCGTCGGCATCTGTAATAACGTATTGCGATTGAAAGTGTCCTTTAACTTGACCTGAGAAGCAAACAGGACATTAAGATACTTACCAGTATTTGCCGCATTTTATTCTTGTTTAGCTGCACGCCCGCGTCTTGAAGCCTCATACCGTTTGTCAAAGCATTCTTATTAAAACTCTTGATCTTTGGATCTTCAGTTTTAACTACCGGTATCACCTTTTTCTTATTAGTGTTAAGTTTTTCAGTAGCTTCAAACTGTTCCAGTAAAGAGTTCAAGTTGTTTGCTTCGAGAACTGGTATGACGGTGTCGTTGCAAGACTCAACGTCCACAAAGTCTTCCAGTTCACCTTTTGAATCTGCTGTATTTTCCTTCTTTATAGCAGTTTTCTCTATGCAGAAATCTAAGACAGTTGGTATTGGGGTAGATGTTCTTTTTAATGGAGGTAAATCTACTACTGGTGGTACAGTTTCGATGGTAGCTTCAAGAGGCCTTTCAATTTCCATGTCTTGATGACTCAAATCATCTTCTTCAGGTTCAGCCTTAGGTTTTGTTTTGTTGTTGGTTATTAGAAAGCTGTTTACGTCTTCGTCTGTCAGTGTACGTGGCATGTCATCACTTTTATTAGCATTCTCTGATTTGTCCTTATCGTTGTCGAAAGCAAGGTCAGAGAGGTCTAAGTTCAAGTCTTCAAAGCTCATACATGTTTTTACGTCATCAATATCCATGCAAATATTCTGCATGGGCGACTGTGGAACCGAACAGGACTTTTGTATGTGTCTGAATTTGGTGTATGTCATGTCTTCTAATAGGTACCGTTTAAGTTCTTCGATGTTAGGCAGAACTTCTAAATCAGACTCGTTTATTGACACATCTGCATTCTCCCCGTTATCTTCGTTATCCTCGTTATCGTTATCTCCGTCATTATCGGGTTCATTTTCAGTTTCAGTGTTTTCTTCTACATCTTTTTTAACATCAGTAACAAGAAATTCTTCTACATTAGGTATAGGAACTGGTATATGAACCTGTGTGCTCTCTTCTTCAGGTAACTTGTGTTTTATGAAAAAATCGTCGATATTTGGCACTGGTATCGTTTCCTTACCTTTGTCCTTTATAAAATATTCGTCTACGTCTTTCACAACTGGACCGTCTGTATCCAATATGTGTTCGTTGTTATTATTTTTAATGAAATATTCATCGACATTTGAAACTACTGGAGTGTCTAAATTAATATCTAGACCATCCTGACTTGTATTCCGTTCTTGATAATTGACTTCTCTGTAGCTACTATCGTCACCATTTATGCACTCTGCCTCCATGTCTTTTTCACTTATTGCATAATCTACGGTATCTATATCGTCATCCGAAGAAGCTTCGATTAAGTCTAAATCAGGGTTGACAGTGTAAACAGTAATGACATCATAATCATGGCCTTCTACTAACGAATTGTCTTCTATACTGTTAGATCCGGTCATTTGTATGTTATGGTGTGAATTTGAATGCATAACATCGTTGTCATCATCGACTTCGATAGTTTCGTCGTCATCTTCGTCGACGTTAACTTCGTGTACTACTATAGCTTCTTCGAGTTCCTCACCGCTGTCGTCTGCATTCTCTTGCACGCCACTTTCTTCCAAGTCTTCCATACTTTCTTCTAGACCGGAACTTTCGTCATCCGTACTAGTGTCTTGACTTGATTGTGTTATATTCATCTGAAAAGAATGAAACAAGGTTTATGCTTGAACGTTACTTGGACATTGTTCTGCAAATGTACTGCAAGCATAAACTATTATATACAGAAAAGAAGTCTTTACTCACAGTCTGATTCTGGCACCAATCGCCATTACTGCTGTCCACAGAATGCCTCGGCTGGGGCACACTGATCTGAGGGTATTCGGGGCTATTCTGGTTGCAGCTGCTTTCGGAAGACAGGGAGTCACTCTTCATACGGAGGACCTTGTGGCCGATGGGACGGAAACGCGCCTGGTGATACGTATTTAGGATGTGCGACTCCATGTCTGTGGAAGATGGAAAGATTTTAATATTATTTGTCAGAATTTGGTTATATTTACGCAGCAGAACTGAATACAAAATGCGATAAGTATTTTGTATGCGCAATTTATTGCAGAATCGTAGGCTAAAGATACACTGAATTTAGTGTCACATATAAATTACGCCACAGCCGCATTTAGGGTGACTTTGCCTCAATTAATGAAGGTGAGTAGTATTTTATTATGTTTAGTAGGCAACACATCAAAAATCATTGACATTCTCAGTCTTCGAGCACAGGTGCTTAATGAACAAACCGTTTTATAACATGATATTCCAGAATGACAGCGAGCGCGGTTATTGCCTAAACCACAAAGATAGAATTAAAATAGATAAGGCAAGCTGTCGACCACTTCCTGACTACAGCTTGGGAAAAAACGGCAAGAATTAATTCCGTTTACTGGTCATTAAAACGTTATCGGAAGTTCAAAATAAGTGACGCACTTGGGCGTCAAGTTGTCATGTTAATGCTTGAAATGTGTAAAATAAGTCATAGTTTATTAGTAACAGCATCACTATGTTATATTAGATTGTCTAGGACAGTATTTCGCAAACCTTTTTAAATGGCGTACCCTTGAGATATTCCTCAAGGAGCCCATAGCACAGATGTGGCGTTAGCGTCGCGTTTACGCAGTGTTACCACCTACCCTAGCCTACATACGTGCATACGTTCGACGGTTCGACGAACGCCTTCGCTGGACTAACGCCAGATACGAAGGAACTTTACGTTGTAACTCGACGTAGTGAAGAATATAAGACATAATGGCAAACAGAAGGACGATAAAGAATTAGAGCTGAAAAAGAATCATTTATTTGCAGAAAATATAGGTGTTACCAGTTGTAAAAGTTGGTGATTTGTACAAATGTACAGTCCATTATTTGCAAATAAATTTTACCTAATAGGTACTTATTTTTTGGAAAAATTAATTATTATCAAACGGGCGTGATGTTATGTTAAGTTTTCATAAAATATACAGAATTTATAAATGAGGGGAGAACGATCAACAAGAAAATGAGGGCATCGTCCGATGCCCTCATTTTCTTAATGCTTAATGATATCCCAGAATAATTTTAAACTTATAAATCTGCCATTCACCATGCCCGTAGCACATTTTAGTACAGTTCGATTCAAACTTAATGGCGGCTCGGAAGTTAGCTTCTCGCTGCGCAGTACCCCACCCCTCACCCCCGCTGACCCATGAATTCGTTACTGCGCAGCGACTCGCCTCATATTCCGAGCCACCATTAAGTTTGAATCGGGGTGTAGGACTATTTGAATTCCGGCCTTCCGGGTAAAACCCTGTCCTAGTTTGATATAATCTCTGCTACTTAAGACGCAATATCCGTAACAATTGTTTGGGTGAATGTAATCTCCTAATTACAAGTTAGAAGTAGGTATCTGAATCATTGTTTTCCCCTGAAGATAAGCGGTTGATATAATAATTATTTATCAACAAATACTAGCACGTATTCTGTTGTCCGATAAAAATATTGTGTTAATTCAGGTCATAGAAGCCATTTTCACAGATATTGGGCAGCCAAATCGTCGTGATCAAGTAATTTTCGAACATAAAACAAATTGTTTATTGCATGATATGTGTCAAAAATATGTTACCTAACCGTCTTTCGTCGAAATATGACCAAATACAGATGACGTCATTCTTAAGGGCATTGTTACAAGCTGCCTTACCTACTTAATTGGTACTGGGCAGATGTCTGCCCCCTAACTAACAAACAGGGCTGAAATAGCACAAAACTGGTGACACAGTAAAAGGTGATACGACACGAAGAAGACAGAGGGACGTGATGGTAAGATTTCTTAAAAACTGGAAAAACCGCGGTATCGCGAAAACTAGATGAAATGGAGGCCTAAGACTCGAAGTGGACTACTAAAAAAACACCACATCATAAACACCCTCAGCAATAATGGGATCCCTGATGAGTCATATTTTTGCTCCGATAGAATACTTTAAAAGAAGTAAAGCTTAGCATTCTGGTTTCAGATTACGGCATTTAGAGAAGCCAAATACCCATCACGAGGCATCTAAACACGCGCCCGGCTCGAGATCACGAAAAAGTTTTCTCTCTGCCTATAGGAACGTACCTCGGGAGTTGTACGGCGCGCGTGACAGTTGCGTAAGAAAACAGTATAATAATATGTACAGCATTCAAATGACGATAGTAATATACTGCAAATATCAGGAGTCAAAGTTACTCGGTCGGTATTACGAAAATATAGATTACACCACGTATAAAATAATTTCCGCCCGTAAATACAGCTCATCGAGTTTGAGAAAAAGTTTGACGCTGTTAGATGAATACAGATGGGACACGCCGTAGTTTAGGTATGAAGCGTACGACGGGCCCGTCTTGCTGGGCCTATGGAGATGTTGACTGGGAAAAAAAACGAATTAGACTGTCAGTCAGATAATAAAAAAATATTAGACACGTATTTTTTGCTTTGTCATTGAATAAAAAATGTTTTAGATAAAATGTATTTTTGGGGAGTGGGGGCTCACAAGTCAGTATAAAAACTACAAGGGAGTGACTTCATGCCAAATATTAACTCAATGTATTGCCGTAATCTTTTGATTAAATAAAAAAAGAAAAAATACGTGTCCAATTTTTTTTATAATCTAGGTACGTGACGGACATTAAAAAAAATTTGTTAACATCACATCCCTATTCAATGACGTATAATGTAGTCAGAAGATCTAAGAGTCATGCGATAGAAAGAGAGGCAACTTCTAGGTGAATATAACCATAGGTGATTAGCGCTGTGCGACGTGAATTGTACAGACGCCAGCACATCAAGTTCATCATCATCATCATCATCAGCCTATTAATGTTCCCACTGCTGGGACACAGGCCTCCTCTCTGTGAGAGGGAGTGGGCCGTAATCTACCACGCGGGCCCAGTGCGGGTTGGTAGATGTCACATGTCTTCGAATTTTTGGTTCTAAGACATGCCGGTTTCCTCACGATGTTTTCCTTCACCGTTTTGAGAGCAGTGGTGATGAAAATATTTACACAAAGTAAAGCGCCTGCTTGGGTTCGAACCCATGACCTACAACTCGTAAGTCGGGGCCGTTACCACTGGGCCACCACTGCTCTCAAGTTACTACAATCTATTAAATTTCTTTAAAAGATTTTCAACTTTATCGCTAAAGAATAAGGTTCAATGTAGATTGGGAAAATTTGAGAGATTGAAGTAGGTTGATGTGCTGGCGTCTGTACTTTATTGTCGTAGCAAGAGTCGCTTTTTACCCGACTGCCCCAGAAGGAGGGTAATGTTTTTATTTGAATGATTTTGCGGAGTGTCCCATCTGTATTAATCTGTGACGTTGTAGAGCGTCATCTCTGTCACTCATCAACTGTGCGACTGTCTCTTTCTGAAGCTTACATAAACTCACGCCTTCTTAACGTGGAGGTAAGCAGAAACTACAGAACGCCACGTGCTACGAACCTTACATACTCCTTTTGCCTCGTTTACGTTCATACAACTGGTCATACACGCACGCCGCACATACGTAGATTTCTAGGAATTAGGCGGCCATAAGTCGAAATTCCAATAATCGACTAATGACAAACAATTTTTTTCCTGGAATAGTAGACTACCTGACGAACAATAGCCAACCCTACCCACATCCCTAGACTGCGCGAGCGCGCTGCATTACTAGTCGAAACTTGATTGTCGCACTTACTGCACGTGAAAGTTCTTGACGCCCTTTTCGTATATCATTTTCTTCGGTAAATATTTTATGTGTCGTGTCATATTTGCTTGTTTAAGTGATGGATACCAATAATACAGGTAAGCCTTTATTAAATTAATATGAAATTGTATTAAATATATTGTCAATAAATGACTTAATGAGCCGTCAATAATACCCTTTTTTAGAAATGTTTTTTCTTTATTTTTCAATTTCAATCGAAAAAAAACTTTACTTCCGCACCTTTCCGAGTTACATTTTTGATTTCATTATATAGTATAAAGTCTTATAAAGAAAACTGCTTAAAATCAGCTGCTAGTTTTTGCTAGTTTTAAAAATAAACGAGTTTGAATTTTTTTTGACAAAAATAGGAAAAAAATCGGATTTTATGTTTTTGTGTTAATATTATTTTTTTATTGTTATAGGTTCACCTGGCTGCTCGGGGGTGAAAATGTTGAGACCAAAAAAACTGCTTCAAAATTATTTTTGCCTGAGACAATGCAGCTATTAATTCCTGCTGAGCCAAACCGACCAATGGAAATTGATGAAAGCGGCGAAAATTTAAATGTAGATGAATAAGTCTCCAATGTATGATTGATTATTTTTAGTGATTATCTATTTAGCTTATGTAACTTTAATATTGTATAACGAATGTAAAGATCCTTTTAATCATCATTCTCCTGCCCTTATCCCAATTTTATTTGGGGTCGGCGCAACATGTCCCTTTTTTCCATACTTCTCTATTAGTCGTCATTTCAGTAGTTACCCCCTTTCTAGCCATATCATCTTTCACACAGTCCATCCATCGTTTCTTTGGTCTTCCCCTACTCTTATAGCCATCGACATTCACACTCAAAACTTTCTTCACGACATTTTCCTCATTCCTCCGCATCACATGCCCATACCATGACAACCGATTACCGCACAACTTTTCGGTCACCGGTGCCACTTTCAGACTTCCTCTTATGTACTCATTTCTTACTCTATCCATTCGTGTAACACCACACATCCCTCTTAGCATTCTCATCTCAGCTGCATGCAATTGCCTTTCATTCATCCCTTTGGTGGCCCAACATTCTGATCCATACAAGACAGCAGGTCTAACCATTGTTTTATATATCTTCCCCTTAAGTTTAAGGGGAATGCGGGAGTCGCAGATTGTTCCCGTGACCTGCTGCCATTTCATCCATCCAGTGTTAATTCTGTGCTTGACCGCCCGATCTATTTCGCCATCGCTTTGCACGAGTGAACCGAGATACCGAAAGTCGGAGCAGACTGGCAGAAGCGTGCCATCAAGCGCTATGGCTCCAGAACTAGAGAGACCGCCGAAATCGCAGAACATATGTTCAGTTTTGGTTCTGCTGATTTTCAAGCCAACACTCTCCAGCTTCTGCTGCCATTTCTCCAATCTGCTCTGGATCTCAGGTTCATCCTCACCGACAAGAACAATGTCATCGGCAAACAGCATGCACCAGGGTGCCTCTTCCTGTAAGTCCGACGTCAGGGCGTCCATAATCAACAAGAAGAGGTAAGGACTTAAAGCCGACCCTTGGTGCAAGCCTACAGCCACACTGAACTCATCAGTATTGCCAGCAGCCGACCGAACGTACGTACGAGATTGGCTGTACATGGCACGAATCAACTCTACATACTTCCCGGGCAAACCTTTCTCTTTCAAGGCCCACCACAACACATCCCGAGGTACCCTATCATACGCTTTCTCCAGATCAATGAACACCATGTGCAAGTTCTTGTGTGCACGTCTGTACTTCTCGCACAATTGGCGGAGTGCAAAGGTGGCGTCCATTGTTCCTCGACCTGGCATAAACCCAAACTGGTTTGGGGTAATCTCACTCTCCTCTCTCAGTCTTTTCTCTATTACTTTCTCCCATACCTTCATACTATGTGACATGAGCTTTATCCCTCGATAGTTGTTGCAGTCCTGTACATCACCTTTATTCTTGAAGATGGGCACTAGCGAACTATTGCACCATTCTTGTGGGATCCCCCCTTCATGCAACAACTTATTAAAGAATAAAGTCAGCCACATACATCCATCTTCTTTTAAACACTTCCATACTTCTACTGGTATATCATCTGGGCCTACAGCCTTACCATTTTTCATACTTTGAACTGCCTTTCTCACTTCATCCATGCTTATTTCCCTGACCAAACCCATATTTACATGTACCTCTTTAAGCACACCATTCCATTTATTCTCTTCGTTCATTAACTTTTCAAAATAAATCTTCCATCGTTCTTTTATTTCGTCATCTTTGCACAAAACCTTACCGGCGTCATCTTTTATACATTTCATGTGAATTATATCTCTCGTTCTCCTTTCTCTTGCTTTTGTGATCCGGTAGAGCTCCTTCTGGCCTCTAGGGCTCTCCAGTGAGTCATACAACTTCTCCTGCGCCTTAGACCTCGAAACTGCTACCGCCTTTTTTGCCTTTCTCTTCCATTCTTTATAAATCTTCTTCTTATCATCTTTTAATCTATCATTCCAGTAAAGATCCTTTTAATAATATAATATATTTACTTACTTATTAGAACAAAATAAACTTTGTTTTTTTAATAATACATACCTGAAAGTATTACTAAAACGTAGACAGCTGTCCCTCCTTGGGGAAAGCCGTGAGTATGTCATATGTATTTTCAATATAATATTAAAAAACACTTTGAAATCAACTACGATCTCGAATAAAATATTTTTTGATAAAAAATCACAAGTAGGTGCGCCTAACCACCGTGCACCAACAAATAATTTCGATAAGTTATTCCAAACACAGAATTCTTTTTATGTAACTATTTTGTAATATAAATATCACATAAAATAATTTTGGCCGCCTAAATCCTGAAAAACGATCTATGTGCGCCGGTTGCGAGTACTACGCATCTGACCTTTATGAAGAACATCACCAATAAGGTCTCTAAATTTTGATCTGTCAATATGACGCTCCGATACAGAACGATCACTCTCGAGACGCAAGTCAATTTACAGTGCATGACGACACCAATGTCCTTATAAATTAAAAGTTATATTTATTACACAAATATGTTTCGTGTGTATTACGCAGACACACGACGTACGCTGTCACGGGTTGATAAACTTTTCAAGATCAATGTCGGAGGCGTAGTGATAAAATGCATTGCTCGGAATATTAGTAGTACCTACCTAGTTAGTCTGGAGAAAAATGAGAGTTCACTTAGGTAAAGTGCTATGATTCTCATTTCACGATACTGACGCATTGCGGGAGACTTCCGAGGGAGAACTTGTGTCCATTTGTGCTGAAAGAAGCGGATTAGTGCCAAGGAGAACACTATAACTAGGTGCTACATAGATACTTCGCTCTCCCCGCTTATTCCGCTCAAATGGACAGCAAATTATAAGGGAGCTTTTAATTATCAGTTCATTTCACCAAATGCAGCGTTTTTGCCGTTCATAATCAATATGAATGGCAGCAATGGTGGCGTTGTATGATATTATAATGTACCTACTTATAAGTTTACTCAATCTGATGGGCCAGACATCATATTATTTGGAATGCAACGTTTTTGCTGCTCATGTGAATGAAAATGGCAGCTTGGATGTCTTTGTATGAAATTTTATTTACGTTGTACTAAATCCGATACATCAGACCACCATCAGTGATCGATCATATTTGCAAGTTATTTCTTTTCGTTTTTTCGAAAAATTTTGTTAGAGGTAGATGCTATATTTTTTAGTTTTTATTACTGTTTGTATTTCCTGTGCGTGTCTCAAATAAAATATTTTTCTTTCTTTCTTTTCTTTCACTATTTTGATGAGCCATAGTCTCGATTAGGGAATCTAAATAGCTTTAAAATGAGACAAAAACTCGAAATGTGCCCGCGTTTTTAACACTTTGCAATTGAGCAAATTCTCCAAAGCTACTGCGCGCGCATCTACGACCTACTACTTTCACCCACTCACACAGATGCAAGGCACGTGTCGCGTTTTGATAACTAAATTATATCCACGATTTTTTTTTATATTGAAAACATACATGGTACGATGCTTCTTATTGAGAATCATAGACATAGGAACAATAGTATATTGATTCAAGTGTATTTATTTATACCGTATGATGTCTATTGAAGTCTCCACTTCGTATTTGCTTGCATTGAGTAAAATTCCTGCCTTTAATAATAAGACTTGAAAGAAACACGTGCTAAGTAACTTTATGACAGTTTTGAATGGGTGACAGAATTAAATAATAAGTAATGGTGCCGATTATCTTGTCACAAATGCCTCTAAACTAGACTAAAAATGACTAAAATTTTGTTTAGTCCTGTCAAACGAGGATTTCCCATTCTGAAATAGACTAAAGTGATAGGCTTAATTATATTTTAGTTTGACAGCACTAAGATTGCACTGAGGTATTAGTTTTAGTGAAAATGGCAATTTTGCTATTCTGAATTTGACGATTTTCACCTAAAAATTTGGTGTATCTAACTAAATCTGACTATTTTTATCCGCGATTAAAAAAGAGTGGAATAAAATTAGTTGGCATGAACTAACATTCACACGAACACTTCGACTTCAGTGCAAAAACAGTACTGTATTTTTTTTTTTTGCTTGTGTCTCGGAAATGGTTTGTCCTATAGCAAAAATAATGAAAATTTTCGACCCCCTTTATGAAGTCCTTAAACCTCTATATCTCAACATGTTGGTAATAATTTTTCATATTTTCCATACAAAAAGTGAAAAATTCCCTATAAAACACGTCGAGGCGGCCACCAGGCGCGCCTCCGGCTCTAAAAAAATTCACGGGGTGGATTAAACAAGTACCACGTGGAGTCGTGACGCGATTGTCAAATTCGATTTTAGATGTGTCAAAATTATTTTTTAATTTAGAGATCATTTTTGTCAGAATAGCTTTAAGATTCTCATAGTCAAAAGTAAGGAATTTTAGTAATAGTTTAGTTAGTTTAGTTCGATGTTCAAGAGAATCGGCACCATTGCCCGATTTCACTAAAACTCTGAAAGCCTGAATCAAAACACGTTGTTGGATTTTCAACGCTCGGGTCAGCGTCGAAAGTTGAAAACCCAACAGCGCGCTTTCGTGTAGTGGAAACGGCCATTCATGACTGTGCCTAATCGATTTACATTTTCATGTTAGTTTTAAATAATGATAAAAGTTGAAAGAAGAACGCTTTCCAAAGTTTTCGCGAGAGAAGCATTCGCTGTCCTTTGCCCAATTTACATTGCCGCGGAAGTGCGGAACGGAATAGAATCGATTTTTTGTAACAAAATTGTATAAAGCATAATGAACTTTATATAAACAAATAATAAAAGAAAAAAGATTTGATTTTTTTGTATGTTTGTTAGTTTGTTACGCTTTCACGCTATAACTGCTGAACGGATTTGGATGAAATTTGGCACATGGGTATCCCAATATTCCCACGGGAACGAGACTTATGCGGGTGAAACCGCGGGGCGCAGCTACTGTAGTATATAGTGCGCACAAATAAGTTGAATAACAGGTTAAGAGACGTATTTTAAAAACATTAAAATACAACAACAAAATGAATCATAGTCTACGATCATAATATTAAGTCAGGTTGTGCAACAGACCTCCATAATGTCGAAATAAGTGTGCAATTGCTGGCTGCAAACAATAGACATTTGACACACCCCAGCTGATTTAACTGTCAAAAGTCAAACTATCACTAAACATAAACAAAATAGTCAAACAACTACAAAAAAAAAAACAAAACTTACTAAAATTATATGATAAAACATTTAAATCTACTATTTTACTATAGATATTATGCTGTTAATATGATACAAGGTATGGTATTCATTTTAAATCTGAATTTATTTATTATATATTGAATGAATCATCATCATCATCATCATATCAGCCGAAAGACGTTCACTGCTGGACATAGGCCTCCCCCAAGCACAGCCACTTCGACCGATTCTGTGCTTGAATGCTTGCATGAACTACTAAGTAAACTAGGTACCTATAATAAAATTATAAAAAAATAGTGATAGTAAGACTGATTCTGAAAATGAAACTGCACACACATATTACAAATCTAACACTTTTTTTACAAAGGTTGTAAGCAGGAACTACACAACACCAGCTTTCATAACTTTTGTCTGTTAAATCAACACCCAATTTCTGAGATCATTATCAATGACCAGAAAATCTACTTAAAAGCTGCGATTGTTTAACCAAAATAACAACAATCAGTCATATTTTTCAGCACAATGTAGCATTTAATCAGCCTATAATGTTCGCACTGCTGGGACACAAGCCTCTTTAGGAAGTGGGCCATAATCCACTAAGCAGGCGCTGTGCTGCTTGGCAATATAGACATCTGATTAATTTTAATAAGATTTTAGAAGCAAATCTAATAATTTGCCGGTGACTTTGTCTGCCTGAAATGTTTTAATATAAAATACACTCGAGAGCAATGAATACGGGTCACTTAAAGAATGTTAAAAATCTCGGAAACTAAAAATGATAGGTTAATGCAATAAATTGTATTTAATAGACAATGTAATACTCCTTAAATGAACGTAAAAAAAATATGAGTCACCATACATTTTATTAACACAAAATTACATAAAGAAAAAAACTGCTGATCTCTCCTTAAAACAAAAATAGGAAACATGAAATTTTTGAACTTTATTACGATTTTCTTGAATTTTAATACTTCGTATTGCCTCCTCGTGCTTCCATTACTGCGTTTACGCGGTTTGGCATGCTGTACACCAAGTTCCTTATACGATTTTGGGGAATATTCTCCCATTCCTCTGTGAGAGCAATTTTGAGCTCACGAAGCGTGATTGGGGGAGGGTTTCGTTGTTTTACGCATCTGCCTAGCTCGTCCCAAGCATGCTCGATCGGGTTGATATCCGGGCTGCGCGCTGGCCACTCCATACGAGTAATGTTCATCTCTTGAAGGTAGTCATTCACAATCCTACCTGTATGAGGTCGGGTATTGTCATGCATAAATATAGCATCCTCACCTAAATTGACCATAAATGGACCAACGTGATCATTGAGGATTTCTTCCACATATCTTACGCTAGTTAAAGAGCCGTTTTCTATGATCACCAGCTCTGTGCGACTTTCAGAAGAAATTCCGGCCCACACAAGTACAGACCCACCACCGTAGGCTACTTTTTCTTCGATGCATGCTTGCTTGAATCTTTCCCCTGGTCTTCGATACACTCTGTGTCTTCCATCGTGCTTGTAGAGCATAAATTTTGATTCGTCGGAGAACATAACTTTTGACCAATCTTCAATACTCCAATTTACGTGGCTCTGGGCATATCTTAGTCTTGAAATACGATGCCCACGCTCCAGTTTAGGGCCGTTTGCAGGTCTAAGGGGTTTCAAGTTAGATTCAGCAAGCCGACGTCTTACTGTCCATGCACTTGGGTTACTTCCTCCGAGGCGTCGAAACTGATTTGTGAGTTCAGTTCCTGTGAGAAAGCGATTTCGAAGCATGGTGTTCACCAAGTATCGGTCTTCTCGTGCTGTGGTACACCTGGTTCTGCCCGTTCCTGGTCTGCGTAGGTTAGAACCAGTTTCTTCGTAACGTCGGAGAACTCTTTGTACTGTTGACAGCGACACACCGACAGTCCTGGCTGTATCGCGCTGACTCCGGCCGGTTTCCAGCATTGTAAGTATTCTGGTGCATTCTTCAGGCGTAAGCGACATAATTTCAGCTTGAATAATGAATATAGAGCACTATCAACATGGTTTATGTACCCACATAAATGACAGATTACAAACAAAAGCAAAACCAAATGCTGTAATTTCGTAGTTCCATCTTCGAAAGTGGCCCTTTTTCAAATTTGATTTTTTTATGATATAACTTTACAATAACTAAGAAGTTTTAATACCTTCATTTAAGGAGTATTACATTGTCTATTAAATACAATTTATTGCATTAACCTAGCAATTTTAGTTTCCGAGATTTTTAGGATTCTTTAAGTGACCCGGATTCATTGCTCTCGAGTGTATATCCTATGATACTTGGCAATACTGTAGCTTCCCTTTGAAAGTGAAATATATTTCGGTCAGATGTTCCGATTACAAATTTAACCTCTTTACAATATGTATTAGTATAGTGACCCATTGAAGGTCTTTATCAGGATTTTTATCAATCAGACTGGCTGGAATTTTTTCTAAACGATAAAGAAACCAAATCAAGTACTTTAAACTGTTAAGTTTACTGTATAAAAACAAATTGAGATCAATAACAAATTCCACATCTCCATTTAGTTGTAGGCCTTCAAACTTTTTTGCCATGTTTTGAAACTATTTTACAAACTTGTCAATGTCTTTTCTTTTTATTAGTAACTTTTTTGTTACAATAAAAAGAAGAACTGAAATAGATGTGACCTGTTTTAAATTGTTTATTAAATCCTCCTTTTCATCATCATTCTCCTGCCCTTATCCCAATTTATTTGGGGTGGGAATAAAATGTCTTTTTCTTTCATACTTCTCTATTAGTTGTCATCTCAGTCTCCCCCTTTTTAGCCATAACATCTTTCACACAGTCCCTCCATTGTTTCTTTGGTCTTCCCCTACTCTCATAGCCATCCACATTCATACTCAGAACTTACTTCACAACATTTTCCTCATTGTTTTGTTTATTAAGGCCTCACTAGATGCTTTTAATAAAAATTGGAAGAATTTAATTAGCCGTAAAAGAATATTAGCATCCTATAAAATAATTTAAGCATACAATTCCAAATAACTCGTTAAACAGAGCTATAGAAAAAGCTATTTGTAAGTCTGCTGTGGCTTTATAACTAGCTACTTAATATGGACATAGTAGTATATGAAAGTTACATGAAAGAAAAAACAAGGGTAACTGGAACGCAAAAGAAATCAAATGCACACAAATTACCTTAGTAGGCACAGCCACTAAAATAATTTGCCAATAGTTTATAAAACAATAAAGCTAAGCTAAAGTAAAGGAAAATGTGTAAATTACATGTAAATATTGCTTTATTTGCATTCCACATTTAAATGTCTCAAGTCTCCGTCCTTCTGATGAATCATTAGAATAAATTAACTGTTGTCCGTTCCTTTGTTTTTGTGCAAACTTTAGATCATATCGGAAACTGCTACACATTAAAAACATTTCTCATGCGGTAAGGTTGATGAACTTTATAAAAGTTAACAGTGAATCGTTTGTTTATGATACTAAGGTGTTATTATAGGACTTAAAAGTTGATTTTTTTATTATATTTGTTCAGCCCTTTTAGCATGAAAGTGAAACAAACTCACTTTCACATTTATAATATTAGTTAGGATTGTAAATGTGTCTTAAAACAAGGACATGGAAACAATACTGTTGATAATTAAAAAAAAAAATTGCTGGTTAAGTGTACAATTTGTAGGCATTGGTTTCCAGGATTTTAAAATGTGGATTATTTAATTTATGAAGTACATTTTTCTGTTAACATGTGCTACCTAACCTAACTAACATAAATTAGTTTAACTTGATAAGGATGTTTTTGAGGAAGAATAATAATATTCATGGTTTTTTTTAAGTTTTTACCTTTTACATAAATTATCTGAAGTAACCAAAACAAATGTAATTACTTCCTAGTTTTATTTAAAAGGTTTTTTTGGCTCTTTTCTTCAAATAAAAGCTAAATGATTGTTTAGTAATATGTTAGGTTTTTAAGGTTATGTGTATATTATGATTATGATAATAAACTTCTCATTTCTATAAACTTGATAAATGCATGATTATACTAACCTGTTTACTAATATTTACAACTACAACAATATAACTGAAATGTACAGTAAAATGTTTAGAAAAAAAACACCACATGATCACTATGCCCTGAGGTCAAATGTGACTATTTTAAACAACATGGCATTTAAATGTTATCTATTTTAAATCTAAATCATTTACCTTAAAGTTCTGGCACTAAACAAACATAACATGATTTTGCAAATCCACACAAATGTTTACATCTTCAAATACACATATCAGTGAAATGATACTCTACAGTTACAGCTTTGTAAGATTTATCTTAAATCTGACGCCAAATATTCTCCATACCGACTGCCGCCACCGATAAGGACCAAAATAATCTCGAGTTCTCGACTAACTGTCAAACCATGTGTGAAACCGAAATAATTTCACGTGACCGCATCAATTTCTGCTCTGAATGTACTCAACAGCTTCACTTACTTCCAATACCCGTAATAACACGCGCACTGACCGACCAGATAACGGTTAATCCATCGTATCGCTGTACTTGCAAAAAAAACTGCACTAAATACAATCGCGTTTTTAGGTTAGGTTCACGGAACCAGATTTTTGCATTTGTATTCACATTTTATCGTACAATACACCATAATTATGCATTTTTATTGCTCTATTGATGAAATGTAACAAGTTTAACACCAAAATGGAAGGAATAAACAATGATTATGCGAGATGAAACGCCCGCGCGAACCTAACCTTGATCACGGCACTGATAGATTTCTAGTTCAAGGTCTTATGAAAGAACTGAAAAGTCACATGAAGGCGTTACACAAACAAAACTGAAATATCATTGCGACCCGCACAGAAATCTATTTTAAGACAAACAACAGATGAAAAAAGCACTAACCTTTACAACCTCAGGTGACGGCTTTATCCATGTAATTTTTGTTGCGATATTCAAACACTTTTAACACAATAAACACAGCACGTAAAGCACAAACTTATGTTTTTAACACTTTCTAGATGCACTACGGTTAATTAAAAAACGTTTTTCGTAAAAAAATTAACACTTTTCACGAAACATCACATGTTACGAACTTCACGACAGCAGAACTGTGTGTTGCCATAATTTATTTTACTACTTGTCATTGTTGCTTATACCATGGTATAGACAAGTTGGATTAAAATATCGATTATTAACAAAATAATAATCGATTAGAATTTCTACTTTATTGTGACCCACAACATTTTACATAATCCAAATGCATAATTTTAAGACTTACAACTTTTTTAAATAAGCATTGCGATAGTCTAAAAAAGCGTTAGAGGGGTGATAGACGTGCGAGCAAGTACTCGGTCTTATGGCTCGGTGACCTTACTCGCCCGTGTGTCTTAATAAGTACGCGCACTTTAAAACCACCGCTCGTCGGCGATCCAACGGGTTTGAAATTTTTCTCGTAGCCCACCTCGGTTCGTAGTTTCGTACGTCTCTCATCGCCACGAGTCGCGAACCGGCTTTTTGTTTCTTCACTTGTGTAATGTATGGTTAGTTTGATTCAGAAAATTCGAAAACATATCGATACAGAGTGAGAAAGGTTCACGTGTACGGTGTACCACCTACGGCGAGCCGAGTAAGTTGGCGTACTTAAAAACCGCAGTCTTTCAAGTTCGCATGTCTATCACCCACTATAGATCTCATAGCAAGCTAAGCGAATACTATGTAGTACAATCAACTGAATCAACACTAGCAATATTCCTTGGTCAATAGGTACAAATAGATATGCACGTGTTTTTGTGACAATAAAACAGTTTTTCTTTATTTTTCCTTCTCTATGTTTGATTGAATACGTAGGCACAATTACTGTTATAACAAGACTGGTATTCTAACAAATATGCAGGTTACATAAAATATGCAAAACTCGTTGCTGTTATTAGGTGAAAAATGTTACAGATGTCTGGGAGCATTCAGAAAAATGTTTGTGGTTATGATGAGAGCGGGGAACCTTTAGCGATCATCAGAGAAGAACAAGACAACACAATCTGTTCTTGTCCTCCATCATCTTCTTGTTTTAACAAAGCTGCCTCCAATGAAAAACTTCAAGAAGATTCAATGACATGCAATTGTGAACAGCCCGACGAGGTAAATATTAGTTGTATTGTACCTAACTTGAGTACCTACCTACATTTATAGTTCTACTACTCTCAGACTTTCAGAGGATAGTTTAGTAACACTTCCAATAGTTAATCAAATTATTTACTGTAAACATAACCAAAACCATCCACTTGTACATACACCAAATTATTGTTTTTTGCAATTTATAGAACAAGCAACGGTCCATGTTGTACAATGTACAATCATCTGAATCAACACTAGTAATAATTATTCATAGATCAATAGGTACAAATAGCTATGCACGTGTTTTTGTGACAATAAAACAGTTTTTCTTTATTTTTCATTCTATAGGTTTGCTTGAACATTCGAATGTACGTTAATTCATTACTGTTACAACAAGACTGGCATTCCAACAAATATTCCCTAACCGTACGATAATCCCCTTTAGCTTAACCGCCTCTGTGGTCTAGTGGTTAAACCACCTGTATCAGACCTAGAGATCCCGGGTTCGATTCCCAGTGGGAGCAAAATTTTCGGTTCGGTTTTGTTGGTGGCAGGGTTTGTTCTAAGTCCACCTGGCTAGCTACCACCATCTTATCAAAGTCTGTCGCCATAACAACAATGTTAAGAGCATTGTTGTATTTCGGATGTTAGAGGTAAGATAGCCAGTTCCTCTGTGGTTGAGGATTCTGGGTGAAGCTCGCTTCCACCTTCGGCTTGATCAGGTGAAGTGCAGGCCAAGAGCTTGTGATTGTGAAAAAAAAATGCAGGTTACAATAATATACTTAATATGCAAAACTCGTTGCTTTTATTAGGCGAAAAATGTTACAGATGTCTAGCAGCGTGCAGAAAAATGTTAGTAGTAATGTTGAGAGCAGGGAAGCCTTAGCGATCATCAATGAAGAACAAGACATGTTAATATGTACTTGTTCTCCAAAAACATCTACTGTTAACATAGCTGGCTCCAATCTAGCCTCAGAAGAACATCAAGAAGAATTAAAGGACTGCATTTGTAAACAGTATGACGGCGAGGTAAACATTAGTTGTACGGTTGAACCTAACTTAAGTACTACCCACATTTATAGTTTTACTACTCTCAGTCTTTCAGAGGATAGTTTAATAACACTTCTAATAATTAATTAAATTATCTACTGTAAACATAACCGAAGCCATCCACTTGTACACCAAATTATTGTTTGTTGCAATATATGTATAGCACCCATAATTATATCTATTGACGTACAGTAGGCCACACGCGTGTGGTAAGAAAACCAGTTTATGAATTATGCTGACCTATTCTATTGAAACTCTGTAGTAGGTCAAAGTCAAAGTGTTACCACTGACGTGCAGCCTACTGTACAAGTTTGTACAATGCTGCCTATCGATATCATTTTTTTTTTTTTAGTAGCGTTTGTGACCTTGCTTTACATTTTTTGCCTTATATTTGTTATTGGCTTGATTTTGATTCTGTTTATTATGTCTAAAAGCTTAACTAGAGTTAAGCTTTTGTTAAGTTAACATTGAATAGCATGAAAAATATTAAAGATAGACCTCCTCTTTTAAAGTTAATTTTGGATAATTTTTCATGAATATTCAGAAAAATACACATGCCCCCTGTGCGGCATTGTATAGAGTATATACAATGCCGCACAGGGGGCATGTGTATTTTTAAACAAAACCTTTGTCTATACTATAGACAAAGGTTTTGTTTTAACTTTGGCATAGGCTTCGAAAATCAAAATAGGTCCTTTACACGTTGAGGAGATTCTAAAGGATACGGAAACAGAACTGCGTGAAGAATATGATGCGATATTAGAAAGAGAAAAGGAAAACATTAAGGAAAGATTTAACTTCATTTTATCGTGAGCATAATTCATTATTTTGAACCATAACCAAGATTCAAAGTCTTGCGTTTTTTAGTAGTTTTAAAGTTGGAGTCTAGTTTAATATTTATTTTCTTTAATATACAGAAATGAACAAACTCGTGCATCTTATATGCTCCGTGAAGCGCACAGAGAAAGGCAAGAAAAGATACATGCGTTAAAAACACAATTGCAATGTAAAAACTTAGCAGCTTTAATGTATGTCATGTGTGCAGAAAGAAGAAGAAGTAGAATGGAGAAACTAAAGATTATCGAAGGTACCTACTAACATTTTAAAATCTCTGTGTTCTCAACCGCAAATTTTATTCGTGGTTAAAATCTTTATACATTCCTAGACTCAATTGAAAAAAAACAAAATAATTAGTGAATCAAAATAATATATGTACTTTTTATATGCACGGAAATCTCGATACTAAAATCGATTTAATGCAACTAACCAGAAACATCCCTAACAGACGCCTCGTGGGAAAATTTATTTATCTGGCAACTCAGCCAATAATCACCACGCAGGTTTATTTTGTGCGTGAAACGAAGCAAAATCTCGCGCACTATTTTCACTACGAGTTACGACGCGATGGAATGGAATTTGTGGCAGTTATGACATTGTGTTGTCTCTACTTTAGCATTATACAGAAAGAAATAAAGAAAGAAAAATATTTTATTTGGGACACGCACAGGAAATACAACAATAAAATAAAATAAATAAAAATAAAAAAGAACAATAGCTAACAAAATCGTGAACACAAATACAACAAAAAGAAGACCTGTGCGAGGCCAAAAAGGCTACTATCATAATCAAATCGCATAATGCTATGATATTTGAGATTAAAAAAAAAACACAAATAGGTACCTAATTAAAAAGGTGTAATATTCAATATTCACGAATTAATTTTTGACAGATTTAAATATCTACGCATATCCTTCTTACTAGGGTTGCCTCTTGTTAGTCAAAATGGGGGGAAAAAAGCGTTTTTTTTATTATTTTGAACTTACATTTTCCATTTGAACGTACAGACTTCAAAATAACTGCTCTTCAAATAATATAAACAATTTTGCAAAACTCTTGGCAGTCCAATTTTAAAATTGAAAAATGTGTGGATTTCTTTCTGCCTTGACATGTTCGCGGTTTCTTTCTTTTGTCCATATATCGAATACTATACTAATTATACTAAAAACGTTCGCAGGCGGCATATGATACAGGTATTTTCGAATGTCGCGACTGTCGCGAGTAATCGCGAGCTCGTCATTGCATTGGCCAGTAGCGCGCTTGATATACGCCACTGTCAATTATTCCGCCAGCGCGCGTGAATTTTAAAATCGGGAGAATATTGTTTATTTGAAATTCCTTCTGCTGGCCCTAGCCGGGAGACTTAAATTTTTTGAATTCCGGGAGACCCCGGAATTCCGGGAGAGGTGGAAACCCTACTTCTTAAGTACCTGTTCTGGCAATCAGGGCCGCCACTTGATAACGGGGGGCCCGGGACAATCTTTCGAACTGGGCCCCCCCCTCCACATATAAAATTGAAAAAAAGCTCAATCGGCTAGTGGAAAAAAGAATTTTGGGGCAATATGGGGGCCCCCCTCAAGGTCAATAGGGGGCCTGGGGCGATTTGGGCAAGCTGCACCTCCCCCCCCCCCTTGTGGTGGGTTTGCTGGTAATGCAGTGATCGTCTAAACGTGGGTAGAAGTTACATAAAATCGTTCGCAGGCGGCATATGATACAGGTATTTTCGAATGTCGCGACTGTCGCGAGTAATCGCGAGCTCGTCATTGCATTGGCCAGTAGCGCGCTTGATATACGCCACTGTCAATTATTCCGCCAGCGCGCGTGAATTTTAAAATCGGGAGAATATTGTTTATTTGAAATTCCTTCTGCTGGCCCTAGCCGGGAGACTTAAATTTTTTGAATTCCGGGAGACCCCGGAATTCCGGGAGAGGTGGAAACCCTACTTCTTAAGTACCTGTTCTGGCAATCAGGGCCGCCACTTGATAACGGGGGGCCCGGGACAATCTTTCGAACTGGGCCCCCCCCTCCACATATAAAATTGAAAAAAAGCTCAATCGGCTAGTGGAAAAAAGAATTTTGGGGCAATATGGGGGCCCCCCTCAAGGTCAATAGGGGGCCTGGGGCGATTTGGGCAAGCTGCACCTCCCCCCCCCCCTTGTGGTGGGTTTGCTGGTAATGCAGTGATCGTCTAAACGTGGGTAGAAGTTACATAAAATCGTTTCCCTAACAGATTATACAAATTATATCAACGTATTGCATGATATATTGACTCGAGGGCAAGAACTGATCCTTCATTTATCCAGAGGGTACAAGACAGCGGCGAGGGTGGATCACGAATGGCGCGAAAAGATGAAAAAAGTCGTTAGTCAGGTACTTACCTACATAACGCGCCACGGAAGATGAGACTTGACCGCGCCTCCCACCGCTCTTTCCGCCGCCGCGCCGCCCCGATGACGCCCTAGGCGGCGCAGATCTCATAAGTATTTTAAATGTTTTTGGGTGGGTCTTCTGCTACCATGTCAAACCACGTGGTTTGTCAATTCTCATCTTCAGTGGTACGAACTGTACTAACCTACTTTGCCTGTTTTTATTTCCTTCTACCATTATGGTCTACTTACTAACTAGCTAGGGCAATGGTCGGCAAACTCACTAGTCAATAGAGCCAAATATTTCGACTAAGATTTCATAATTATGAGAAATGAGAGCCAATAGGGATGATGCCTGGGTCAAAAAAAAAGTAATTCTATTTAGTCCGCGGTCCGCCAATCAGATAAACAAAAAATATAGAAGTCGGATTCTTTGCTTTATCATATATTAGGTAATAAAAAAATGTAGATAACGCTTAGATAAAACGCATTAAAGTTGTAGAGTGGGGGTCGCTACGTCACACTCACAAGTAAATAAAAAATCTACATACTTGTGACGTCATGGCACATTTTATCTCAATGTATCGCCGTAATCTTTTGATATCGGTAAAAAATACGTGTAGGTACATTATTTTTTCATAATCTAACGGACAATAAATTTTTTTTCCTCCTTAGTACAGTAATTCGCGTCTAATAACTTTGCCGCTCTGAAGTTAGGTTGCGCATGCATACGATGCGCGCTACTGTTTTATAAGGTAGATTGACTACTGCGCAGTCATTTGTAGTCTACTTCAGAGCGGCAAAGTTATTTGACACGAACTTTACTGTATCCCTATTATTTCTGTGTATCCAAACTGTCTAAATATCTCCCATCCTCTTTACTCCACAACGCTTCCTAAAATTAACTTGCTAAGAAGTAGGCTCAGCCTCAGACCAATAAAGAAGTATAGACGGAGCCGTCGTAAACATTCGCGACGAAAAAAGTGAGGACTAGTTTCGGCTATGTGCGCGTAACTCGGTGTTACTGTGCGTTTGCACTGGCGAAACATTCCCAACAAAACATGTTGGGATCTCTACTTTCTGTCATTTTTCCATACAATGTTTGACAGTAACTAGAGATTTCAACATGTTTTGTCGTGATGTTTCGCCAGTGCAAACGCACAGTAAGATATCGTAGATTTGCGCATGTGTGCTAGAGAAAATTGTTGCAAGCGTAATTGTGCTGAGACTCCCCAGTATGAGAGATACTTTGGTGAAAAGTTTTGTTATTAGGTAGTATTGTGTTTTATTTGTCTTGATGAAACGTAAGTAATTTATTGTCATAGAAAGAATAATAAAATTACTAATTTAACAAAACTTACATTAAAACTAGCAATTTGCCCGCGACTTCGGCCGCGTGAATTTCGACTAACCTCTAAAAAAATTTACACACATTTTCGAAAATTCCTTTCAAAGGGGCCCCTTTGAAAGGTAGTTTTCGAAAATTTATATTTACGGTCTTTATCACTTATTTCTATAAATAAGTATTCGTGCCACAAGTATTAAAGTGAAAGCGTCAGGATACCCCGCGTAATACAAATTTTCTTATGTTTTTTGCAACCACCTTTAGTGTTATATACAATTTCTTCAAAACTTAATGAACAAACAACGCTAAATTTTGAAGGGAGCCAGTCAACATCATTTCTATTGTCCCGTACAGCTTTAATCTACTTTTCTTTCCACGTTATATCAGCTGGGAACCTAAAAAATAATATATCAAACATAACTATTATTTGAATATATTTTATAATTACTTACGTATCATACAACATGCCTAATGTACTCGAAAACTAAATATGCAATAATAACATTAATAAAAACGCACTTGGTTGTACTTGCAACATGTGCGTACAACAATCACGACTTCCCTTACTTTTGGGAAAATGATAATGTTCTTAACTTGCAACACTGACACAATGCCGTCATGATTTCGTGTTCAAATATTTTGCGACTATGCTTAAAATATGCATAAAATCGGTTACTTAACTAAGAAAAGTAATCCCAGAAGACTTTTTTTGAAAGCATGAGTTGTTTTCGCAGCAGTTTATAGACACAGGAAGGCATAATTCGCAATTATTATTTAACCAAAAGTACGTCACGCGTTCTCACTCACTCGCGGCAGACTACCGAGCGGCCGTCTTCATATGGCCGAATCGTCTTCATATTGCGTGCCTCACTTTTTTGAGCGCAATGTTCCGTCTATACTTTTTTATTGGTCTGAGGAAGTAGGATGCCGTCATCATCATCATCATATCGGCTGATAATAATAATAATATGATGAAGACATCATAAGGTGAAAGCTTCAGGGTAGCCCGCGAAATTCAAATTTTCTTACGTTTTTTGCAATTTGCAGGTCAGTATCAGGTTGTATGTTGATCTAAATATGATTTGCGACCGTATCAAATGTTTATTTATAAAATTATAATCATAGAAATCATCAATACAACTCTAAAAGTTCATGTAATCCCGTTGAATGACTATTTCATGAAATCATGACATTTGGGGATTATGCTAACCTAAGGAATTATATTGCTGATTCTAATGATTATAATTCTGTAAAACCATATTGGTTACGCTCCCAAATCATATTTAGATCAACATACAACCTGCCCCTCAATTACGCAATGCACGATCAATTTTAAATTGAAACCAATCGAAAAAGATTGCCAGTCCATTGCTTCATAAGTTCGACAAAAATAATCTGCTCAATTTTTTTTGTCGAACTTATGAAGCAATGGACTGGCAATCTTTTTCAATTGGTTTCAATTTAAAATTGATCGTGCATTACCTAATTAGGGTGCTGATACTGACCTGCAAATTGCAAAAAACCTAAGAAAATTTGAATTTCGCGGGATACCTTGGCGCATCCCTCTTCAAAGGTACAAGCTAATATCACATGGCACAAGCATGACCAATGACATCACAGAACAGAAAAAATGACATAGTCAACCTCTGTATACTTGTGTGCTGAAGTATTACTGAATAAGTAATAATGATTAATTTTCGATGTCTTAGTTTACCTTTAGGGTGAAAATACTTCGGAAATAAATCTTTGAAATATAGTTTGAATTTGGAATAAAACTTGATTAATCTTGCTTTATGGCCAAAACCCCGACCCCCGCGCGTATCTACACTCGCACTCATCGTTTGTACAGAGCCCGAGCCACACTCTATAGGCCAAAGAGCCACATGTGGCTCGCGAGCCGCGCGCGGTACCAACCACTGAGCTACGACAGGGACTGTCAAGGACATCACACATTGTTTGAGATGATGCTGAATGAATTCCGCAATATGATGGATCATAAGTAACTCGGAACACCACGTCACGCTGTTCTGCCTTGATGCCTACCGGGGTCGCGGGAAAGTCCGAAATACCGTGGCCCTGGCAACATACAGGCAACTGAAGGAAAACGGATGGGTTTTAGTCAGTAAGAGTCTGAGCCTAGAGCCTATTCTGCCTTCCTCGTGGTTCTGACGTAAACGGTAATCCATCCGCCGACTGATCGCGGGTAGCGTTGCGTAACCTCAAGCAGGAAAGTATTATTATTTATTAGATACTGGACGCGGGAATCTCGGATTTTGAGATAAGATAAGAATTTAAAAGTAATAAAGCTTAAGTATCTAAAAAAAATATTGTAGCAGTAAAACGCCTGCTACACAGTTGCCAACCGCGTCCCCGACAGAGGTGACCTTGGTTGGTGACCGGCAAAATTGTTTCAACGTTTGGTCGTAAACATCATCTACACGGTTGTAAACCACCAAGGTCACCTCTGTTTGGACGCGGTTGGCGATCGTGTAGCAGGCGTTTCAGGAGTGATAGACATGCGAGCAAGTACGCGTACTTATGGCTCGGCGACCTTACTCGCCCGTGTGTCATACTAAGTATGCGTTCTTTAAAATTATACTTACATCTAAAACTAAATATTCGGATTTACGATATAATTATTGCATTTCAACAATATTTTAGTTCACTAGATAACCATATTTCTTATTTCCATACAGTAATATTGCCAAATTAATTAAAACAGCGAAATATTTGACAGCTACATATTTGCGACGCTACCCCCTTTCTTTATAACCTCCATCCCCCAGTTCATGGCTTTTATTTACCACTTCGCGGGAGGCGATCCTGAGACGAACCAGTACTTGATAGACCTGCCAAAGTTACTGACGACGAAAGCGCCGACAGAAATCAACCCCGAAGAATACCCCTGTGATTGTGATGATGAAGAGGATGTACTTCTCGATGATGAACGTAGCTATTACTTATTAAATTTTTCTTTCTATGATTGTACATTTGTGTACTCAGTGTAGCGACTAGTGACTCACAACAACAAATCGATGGGCGATCTTGAAAGGCCACCATGCTAATTGCGTAATACACGATCAATCACAATCTGAATCATTTTGAAACAGATTAGGTACTAATCCATTGCAACATAATGTAAGTTCGAAAAAAAATCTCAACGACGTAAATAACGCAATGAATTATGTTGAACTGTCAAAATGAAACAGATTAGTTAATTATTACCATTTAATCGTTTACGCAATAGGACAGCTGGAGTAGGGATCACTGTCAAATCGTGTTGTCATTCATTCTTAGTTTGGGCCCCGAACTAATCTTATGTCCGCAAGTGATACGGAGTAGGAAAGACCGTTACTTCGGTCGAAACTACATCGTGCTTAGGGAGTAGACCTCCAGCATCAAAATTGCGTAACACACTCTCAATCACAATCAGAAGGATTTTGAAGGACATTTTTAAACCATTACTTCAAATATTTGAAAAATTATTCTGCTCGCCAACGAAAAAAAACGAAATTGCATTGGCATTGCAAGCGTGTCTACGCACCACCAGGTAACCGAAAATGTGCATTTTCGACACGGTAGCAAAAGGTGAAATGCTATGCTACACACCATCCGCTTTCCTACCCTAAAGAACTTTCTACATCCCAGCAGCTGCTGCACCGAAAGAATGGTGGGAAGATATGGCCCCTGAAAATCGTCCATTCGTGATGTATGGTGACATGGCCGACTTTGACCCTGTACGACGACGAGAGGCCCTCAAACATATCAAGGAGGCCCAGAGAATTAGATCTAAGAAGACTGCGCCCAAAGTGTGGAAGGAATTATGTATGTTTGTGACTGCGTTATAACAGTATTACAGCCTTTGAAAATACAGATTGTCAATAGAAATGTCGGTTAAAATGTACGTCTGTCACGATCGGGCGGATTCAGCTCGATGACATTTAAGGGTATTTTTGACATCAGGCTGGTTCAGCTCGATCGACAGACAAGAGCAGTACCAGTTCATTCCGAACCTCACTCCGCAAATCACTGTGCAGCTGTGTGGTCTCTCCAAGAATGTTTTCCTGTAAATACAACGGCTCCCTAAGGTTAGCTCTTACTATCTTAAAAAATAGCACCCTATTTCATTTTAAAGCTTATAATAAATTAGTCAAATTGGCCGAGGTATCATTTATAAATACCACAATTAACTGTTTTTTTCAGGCTTCAAGGATATGTACTTGAAATCAAAGTGTGGCCAGTTGGATAAAATCAAGAATGTTTATTTAGATTATCTGCCTACAGCTACAAAGTGGGCATGTACACATTCGCCACCAGTCGGTGAATTGAGAACAAATTCTAAAACGGTATGTTACAGCTGTTTTACAGTAGAGGCCTGGTAGAGGCCTGGTGGTTACAGTAGAGAATTTAGCCGGACATGTCCGGGTTTTTACAATCGTCCGGCCAGTCCAGCTTTTGGTCAACCCCGTGCGAGTGACTCACGCGGACACGCATGACTTGCGATAGCAAGACAAAAAATGTGATTCATGTTATACTTCATTATGAGTAGAGTAAGTCTAAAGTGATTAGATGAATGGTGATTAGTCATGTGATTGGTTCTATGAGTCGCTATTTTGAACTCTATTTATATTGAAACTAAGACTGCTAAATTCAATGCTACCAATTGCGTCATGGGTCAAGTTATAATGAATGCACTGTAGTAACTGCAAGCTTGGTTTTAAAAATCGGTAATTTTGACAAATGTCTAACAAAGCAGTGTGTATAATTAGAGGAACAAAATACTATACCTAGCTTGATTTCATACTTATATTATAGACGAGTGCTGCAATTACCATAGAAAGTAAGTAGAACGAAGCTTATTAGTGATCGGCGAAACAAAAGTCATCGACGTCAAGTTTTCTTAACTCAGCTAAGAACTTTATTTTCCTCAAGAACTCGACAAAATAGTCCCTTGAAAATCCGACCACTATAATCTTCGTATGCCATATCCACTTTTGGAGTGTTTTTTTAAACGTGCTCTGTTTTGCTTCTTTTTAGTCAATGTCGCCGTATAATCGAACAGCAAGTGTAGACTATCGCGGCACTATGGGCTCTATTCTCAAGATCATGTGAGTCCTTCTGAAGTTCTTACTGCCTTTTCTCGTGTATCCTCCTCCATCTTTATCCCAATTTATTTAAGACCTGAGATGAACTGAGATCTTCGCAGCGTGGATTCTTCTTCTACACATTTAGTCCTTCTGAAGTTCTTACTGCCTTTCCTCGTGTATCCTCCTCCGTCTTTATCCCAATTTATTTAAGACCTGAGATGAACTGAGATCTACGCAGCGTGGATTCTTCTTCTACACATTTATATTAGCCATAATTTCTGTAGTCACCCCCTTTCTAACCAAATCATCTTTAAAAGGGGTGATAGACGCACGAGCAAGTACTCGTACTTATGGCTCGGCGACCTTTGTCTCCCGTGTGTCAGAAAGTACCCGTACTTTAAAACCGCTGAGTAAATTCCTCGTCGATCCAACAAATTTGAAACTTTGCTTGTAGCCCGCCTCGGTTCGTAGTTTCGTACGTCTGTCATTGCCGCGAATCGCGAGCCGCCATTTTGTTCCGACATTTGTGTAAGTAATGTTTATTTAGTTTGGTTCAGAAAATTCGACAATATCGCGATACAGTGTGAGCAAGCTTCACGCGTGTCACCGACCGCGACACGACGGCGACCCGAGTAAGTTCGCCAACTAAAAAACTGCGTACTGTAAGTTCGCACGTCTATCACCCACTTTATACAATCCATTCATTCTTTGGTCTGTACTCTACAAAATCGGCGACGATATGTGGATGTGATTACACATCTGTCTACCCTCCAGCGAATACAATCGTGATGCTATGTAATTGCAGTACTTCAGGGCCGAATACAGCGCCTTTGCCGACGAAGACTGAACTCCTCGGCGCCAGGGATTCCATGGAAATCACTTCCACCACCAGATTGGTAAGATAATGTCGTAGATGTGACAGACGAGTCAAATGGGGACTTTGGAAAATAGAGCATGAAAAACGTTGTTCTTGGTAAAACGTAGGACTCAAAAAACCTACAACGCTACAACGTGCTTAGGGCGTGTCGCCAAAATCGGAATAACGGCGTCATCTTGTTTTTCACTGCAATTTGTGACAATTTCGAAAACGCCTGCTACACAGACGACAGAGGTGATCTTGGTGGCTTATAACCGTGTAGATGATAGTTTACAACTAAACTTTGAAACAACTTCGCCGGTCGCCAACCAAGGCTACCTCTGTCGGGGACGCGGTTGGCAACCGTGTAGCAGGCTTTTTACCAACATCACCCCCCCCTGTCAATGTCATTCGTAAGACGTTCAAGTTTTTGTTAACAGCGCACTCTGTTTTATTTTTTTAATGGAGCTACTGCTTTCGTTTTTATACTGACAGCAAGCCACATAAATTCCTGACACTTTCGTTAGATGGCGTTACTTAGTTTTCACTTCAATCGGCAGTCCCAGACTGCCTCGTTGTTTATTGTCTTTAAATATACCAAACGACTTGTACGACTGTAGACAATGCTTTCAGCGTAACTCGATAAAACCAGAGAGCCATTCACCAGAAAAGGTGGTACTTAACATCGGAAGAAAACGAGTAAGTTCCGATTTAAAATAATCACACCTATTGCTCCCACTTAAACATACTTATTTAATTAATAATTTTTTGCACGTGCAGCACCGTAGGGACTTCAACTTCTTAAAAAACTAAAGAATAAGGGGCCGCCTCCACGAGCGAGAGAATCGCGGTGATGCGACGGGTGACTGAGTGCGAGCGAAACGTCATCGTATCGTCGCGCGCTCGTCGCTACTGGCGATGGCGGCGCGTCCGCCTCGCTCTCGCTGCGGAACGCGGTGCTCTCGCAGTGAGAGCGCGGCGAGCACGCAGGCTTTCCCCCGTCAAACGCGACGATTCCGTTACGAGTCGCGACGATAGAGAGTCCTCGTTCGTAGAGATTACCCGACGTAGAAGCGCGGATCCGTTGCGATTCTCTCGCTCGTATAGCCCCCCCCCTTTAGAGTATAGGCCATCTTTCGCAGCGCGCACTATAACAGTGTATACCAGTAGGTACTATCGAAGAACATCATAATTATCTAAGCAGTTTGAAAACAAAATCCTGTGAACACAATGACCACATCTGTTACCGCCCCGGTTCTATAGCGGCCGAGCGTTGCAAGCAGAAATAGACCTTACGGTGTATGAACTTCTCCGATAGTACCTACAGTCAGCCTCAAAAAGATGAACACCTACAAGAATTCATTCGATTGTCCACAATTTGTGTTCCGTATTACTGTATCAAAGCCTAGCTACAACTAAGTACCCAATGTGTGTACTCGTATGTAGTTTACCCCGCGTCTTTTAACCTCTCCTCAAAAACAAATTCAAGTTAAACCGGCCAATGTTCAGGGGGATGCGCCAAGGTAGCCCGCGAAATTCAAATTTTCTAACGTTTTTTGCAATTTGCAGGTCAGTGTCAGGTTGTATCTTGATTAAAATATGATTTGCGAGCGTAACAAATAAGGCTTTACAGAATTATAATTATTAGAATCAGCAATACAACTCCATATGATAGAATAACCCCCAAATGTCATGATTTCATGAAATCATGACATTTGGGGATTACATGAACTTATAGAGTTGTGTTGATGATTTCTATGATTATAATTCTATAAATAAACATTTGATACGGTCGCATTATCATATTTAACTCAACGTACAACCTGATACTGACCTGCAAATTGCGAAAAACTTAAGAAAATTTGAATTTCGCGGGCTACCTTGACGCTTTCGCCTTAAGTAGGTAATTGTAAAGTATCCTAAGTCATATGGCCTAACCCAGGTGACCCATGGTCTGGTCTCCGTCTACCCATGTGTCATCCAAATCCGTTCATCCGTTTTAGCGTGAAATGGTAACAAACTTAAACATAATGTTACTTACGGCTAAAGACTGGTGTGGATTTAAACTATATGTATAGTATGTAGGTATAATTGTATACTCACCTGTCTTTAGCCGTAACCTATGTTTAAGGGGGATGCGCCAAGGTAGTCCGCGAAATTCAAATTTTCTTAGGTTTTTTGCAATTTGCAGGTCAGTGTCAGGTTGTATGTTGATTAAAATATGATTTACGACTTTGCGAGCGTAACCAACATGGGTTTACAGAATTATAATCATTAGAATCAGCAATACAACTCCTTAGGTTAGCATAATCCCCAAATGTCATGATTTCATGAAATAGTCATTCAAAGGGATTACATGAACTTATAGAGTTGTATTGATGATTTCTATGATTATAATTTTATAAATAAACATTTGATACGGTCGCAAATAACATTTATATCAACATACAACCTGATACTGACGAGCAAATTGCAAAAAACGTAAGAAAATTTGAATTTCGCGGGTTACCCTGACGCTTTCACCTTAAGTTAAAATAACTGAAAGGACTTGGATGAAATTTGGCACATGGGTTGACCATGACCTGGGTTAGGACATGGGATACATTTTATCCCGATATCCCCACGGGATCGACACTTATGCGGGAGAAACCGCGGGGCGCAGTAGGTATATGAAATTTCACACGGACGAAGTCGCAGGTCGCTCATAAATAATATCGCGTTTCATCCTACTTGGTTCCGGTCCGTGGGACTCTCTTAAATGAGAAGAAACATAAAGAACTGAAATTAATAATAATAATTGCTGTTGTTGTTGTTCTTATCATCTTTTTCGGGCTGAGTATACCTACCTAGTTTATTGACTCAGGCCGTCAGCCATGACTTTGCCGAAATCAATTATAAAATACAATACACGACGTATATTTAGTAACCTAAACCGCTTAACTGTTATAAAGGACCCTGTAAGAAATCGACACGTGTCCTCTCAACGAGGCATCCTCGGGATGACGATTGAGTTATTGCAAACCCGGACACGACGTGTTGCCACGTCAAGCGCCGAACGCGCGCGCGATTCTTTATGACTTTTTTAAGAACATTTAAGCGGATTAGGTTACTAAATAAACGTCGTCTATTGTATTTTGTACCTACCTACTTAAACAGAAATTGTATTTTACAGTATTTACCACGGAATGAATGCATTCCGTGATTTAGCCTAATCCTCACTTTTAATGATTATTCTGTGCAGGCATCGGTATTTGTTGAAGACGAAACAGATGACGAATGTGAGCGGGAGGAGACGTAATTATTTAATATTTTTAAAATAGTACAGGGAGATAAATTTCTCTACTCCTTCATCATCATCATCATCATCATCCCACCCGCTGCTAAAAAAAGAGAGGCCTATGCTGCATAAGCCTCTCTTTTCTTGTGCCAATCCCCAGCGGTCCTGTGCCAGCCTCATCCAGGTTCTACCCACAATGGTAACAATCTCGTCCGCCCATCTCGCCGCCGGATGATCGACACTTCCCTCCTCCGTAAGGGCGTTCTTAGGCAGACAGCCGACATATTTTCAATAGGTATAAGAGTAAAAACATTGCATACAAGACAGGTTCCTTCTCGATTCGATTCGAAGGCCTGTGGCCGGTTGATGGCAATAGACTGGCACTGGGATTTAAATATCGCATATCTTACCACTTTAAAAACAAAATCCCGTGCACAGCCGATGACCACAACTGTTTACCGCCCCTTTTTTTGTAGGTAAGCGTTACTATAGCGGCCGGCCGGGCGGCCGAGCGCTGCAAGCAAGAAAAGTCCTTGCGGTGTTCAGATATGCGTGTCCACGATAGTACATAACTACATACACCTCTGCGCGATAGACGCGAGAGCGCGACTGCTGAGCGAGGGGTCCTGGGTTCGATTCCTGGGTCAGGCAAACTGTTATTGGATTTTTCCATTAAGAATTTCGTAGTATCAGCCCGGAAGAAGTTTGGAAGTTGGCGGTGTGATACCCCCGTGCCAAGGAAAGCACGTTAAGCCGTTTGGTCTCTCTCCGGTCGTGCCGGATTGCCGTCCCATTGGACTGTGAGAGTGAAGGGAAGAGAGAGCGCACCTGTGTCTGCGCACACACTTGTGTACTATAATATCTCCCGTGCCGAAGGCTAGTCTCCGTTGAGATTGATCGCCGTGGCCGAAATACGGTCTGGAGGACTATGTATACTATACATGGGAGTGATATGAAGATTCGAATGACGTTAGTGCGACGCACGCTATTTCGAAAAAAAATTAAGAGTAGTACGCCAGTTCGAAAACACATTAAGTCGAAAACCGCTATATCGAATGACGTTGTTTCGAAACACGCTGATTCGAAAAACTGTTTAAATGGTACGCTAGTACGAAAGTCTTGGCATTGAAATCCACTGTTGCGAATAGCATATTCCAATCTGAATTTGTCTGGGGATCGAATTCTCGACCCAGTCATTACCAAGAACTACCTACGCTACGATGATAAAACTGACACTGAGCTAGTTATCTATACTACCTACTAAGTATAAATGATTAATATTAGTATTTATTTATTGATTTAGCTATGTATCCCTTGCATAGCACCGGCGATGGAATTGTTTAATGGGCAATCGAAAACTTGGGTTGTACGGCAGTATTTAAAAGCTCATTGACCAACAGAATACAACTACCCACAAAATTGTGAGAATTTTGGCTAATATCCCACAGACACAGTCAGCAAAAAAAAATAGAAAGAAAATGCTATTGCAGCGATTTTACAAGCGAAAAACACAATGTGCACTATTGAATTTATAAGAGCTGTTGTAGCTTTTAATACTAGTCTATATTGAATTGATTGAATCTACCATTTTGTCTTTTGGTAATTAGTTTATCACCTATAACTTTGATTTTTTGACTTCTTTGTTGATTACTATACTTACTTACTGGAAATTAAAAAGTTAACTTAAAATAATACTTCTCATTGCTCTTATTTCCCAAACCCAATACAAAGATAAGACTTTATCGGTGTCGCGAGTTCGATCCCCAAACAAATTCAGATTGGAATATGCTATTCGCAACAGTGGATTTCAATGCCAAGACTTTCGTACTAGCGTACCATTTTAAAAACAGTTTTTCGAGTCAGCGTGTTTCGAAACAACGTCATTCGATATAGCGGTTTTCGACTTAATGTGTTTTCGAACTGGCGTACCACTCTTAATTTTTTTCGCAATAGCGTGCGTCGCAATAACGTCATTCGAATTTTCATGTCACTCATACACCTCAGCCAAACCCCAAACCATTCGGGGAAACAGACTTGATGATGTTATTTTATATTCAGATGTTGCTAGCGACGTGTTATCGTAACACAAAAACTTGTTGCTGAAATGCTGTAACAATGTTACTTTATCAATAAATACGGGGGTCTAATCATGAAAGTTGTAGGTCGTGGGTTCGAACATAAGCAAGCACTTTACTTTGTGTAAATTATTTCATTACCACTGCTTTCAAAACGGTGAAGGAAAACATCGTGAGGAAACCGGCATGTCCAGTGTCCTAGAACCAAAAACTCAAAGACATGTGAAATCCACCACGCGACTGGATTCGGGTGGCCCACTCCCTCTCACAAAGAGGAGGCCTGTAGCCTGAGATAGCCTATATTGTTCCCAGCAGTGGGAACATTATAGGCTGTTTATTATGCTTCTTAAAAAATCTTCTAATTACAGGCCACCCCTATCAAAACCAGCATCCTCACATGATGATAAAGAACATGACGAGTCCACATCAAATCTTGGGTATGTACTTGTATTTTTCTGTAGTATAAATAGTCCATGCTAGCCATTACTAATAATCAGCCTTACCAAGGCGTACCATGTTACCCAGTTACTGGGTTGTGGACGTCAGCTCCATGTAAAATACTGGTATTCAACTGCATCCCATTAGATATTATCGTTGGAATAAGGCTGGGCAGATGATGAGTCCACGGTCATATTAAGCCAGTATTTTACATGGAGCAACTACCTAAGTATCTGACCTCCACAGTAAGTGATATTTATTATGTATGATGCGTATTCCATGTCTTACTACTAGGTACCATCGCGGTCACGCATATCTAACCACTTTGAAGACAAAATCCCGTGGACCCTTTTTTTTTTACGGCCAAGCGCTGCAAGCAGGAATAGGTCCTTACGGTGCTCAGATATGCGTGTCCGCGATAGTACAGACGCCAGCACATTAAGCTACTACAATCTGTCAAATTTATTTAATAGATTTTCAACTTTATAACTAAGGCATAAGGTTTAAAGTGGATTGGGAAAATTTTACAGTTTCGGGTAGCTTGATGTGCTGGCGTCTGTACATAAAGCTTAAATATAAAATAATCATTACGCTTCTTGTCACCAGGAGCATTCATAACGACAGTCTCGAAATGGGACATACCCGCAACCGAGAACCTGACCACTTGATTAACTACGAGAGGGTACGAATTTAAACCTGTAATAAAAAATCAGCTGCTCCCTACATTTTATGTTCGCACTCGTCAAAATGGGAACACCTAATTTTTTTTCGCGTTTTCTGGTTTATTCCCATTCCCATAATAAAAGTTGTTCATAGTGTTGAGTAAAGTCACGTGTTTAAGTATCGGTCACTAATTACCAGTTACCTTATAGAAGTTTGTAATGGTTAGGTTCAGTGTAAAATACTGTAAATCTTCTTCTTCTTATATATAAAAATCATTTGCTGTTCGTTAGTCTGGCTAAAACTCGAGAACGGCTAGACCGATTTTGCTGATTTTGGTTTTGAAATGTTTGTCGTAGTCCAGGGAAGGTTTAAACGTTGAGTAGATAAGTACTTAGTGCCACCCGTGCGAAGCCGGGGCGGGCAGCTAGTTAATAATAAATATTGCTTCTTGGAAGATTTCGGCGCCTGACAAAATATACTGAGCATCCAGTTGACTTAATAATTGTAACACACTGACAATTTGCCGACTCTTTTCCTGCAGGCGACAAAAATCAACTATAATTTCTTAGTAAATCTTCGTCATCTATTTAACTACTGTGTCTTGTCGAGTTGTTCGTCCTATGTGTCTACATTATAAGGTTACCTATCTATGTATCTACCAATATTGTAATTTAGGTGCAAAAACAGTACTGTATCTTTTTTTTCGTTCCTCTTTTCTCCTGTCCGCTCCAGTGGACAGGCAGCCTTATAATGCTGTTCTTACATCTATCCAGGTCTGTCCTATGGACAAGTGCCAACGTATGCAAGTGGACTCCTTCATACGGACCTTGCCACCTTACATGCGAGCCAATCCTTTCACGAACTTCGAACAGACCTTCGACCAGTATGAGACTTGCACCCCAGGTATAAGTAATCTTATCACTATCAAGACCTTTAATAGCTTTTTCCAAACTATTTGCTGCATTCTAGACTTAACGTACCTACCATACCTTCCATATATAAATAGATATTATAAGTAATTTAATCATTTTTAGGGTTCCGCACCCGTAGGGTGCCAAATGGAACCCTATTACTAAGCCTCCGCTGTCCATCTGTCTGTCAGCGGACAGTTCAAATTTTAATTTAATAAATAAAAATAGGTAAAGTTATCATCTTATCATACAAGGAACATTTGATTTAGAAAAAAAAATTTTGCCCTGGCATGTAGGGTGTTATTGTCTAGTAGTACTCATCAAGTAGTACAAATATAATTTTTGTTTGATTTTATCTTCAAAAATGAAGAAATAGGGGGCCATAAAAGTTGTCAGTTTTAAACCATTTTTGTACGAGCTCTATTGAAACTTCTGTATATCATGTAGCATATAGGTACTGTATATAACCAACAAATACAAAAAACGCCGATTCATAAGGTATTTTATTTAAATAATAATATGGGCGATTTTCTCCAACTGCAAAAAATAACTTTGTAATTCATAGTATCATTATGAAATACAAATATAACATAAATATTTGCGATTTTTAAAATTCAGCATGAAAAATAACAATATTCTTCGTTTAGTATTTTCATTTATTTGCTAAATATTGTACAGTGGTACGGAACCCCTCGTGTGAGTCCGACTCGCACTTGACCAGTTTTTTTATAATAAAACAATAATTACTCTTAAAATTTGTTTAGTGTATAGTCCAGTCATTATAGTAAGTTCACCTCGGAATTCGAGATACCCAGCTGTAAGTCTGTAAATACTTGTATATTGACACCCTAAAAGTTGTCTCAAAACCTACATATGGTAGGGTGTACGCAACTATTAAATTTCAAGGTCAAAGGTCACAGAAATCGTTTTTTTGCGATATTTTTGTAAATATCTCATTTCCTATGGGTTTTTTGCTATTTGTATTTATTATCAATATTGTAGAATACAAAATTCCCTACAAATTTTGTTTGAAATTTTTTTTTATATCGTGAACCGTTTTCGAGATAGAGGGCTGAGAGCGCGCGGTCACAGCATCACTTCTGGTCAACCGGTGCCTCCGGTCGAAAACGCGCCATATATAGTTGATGAACTATCGATAAATCAATGATTATAAATATTTGTCAATTTTTATTAACTATTATATTATATTTTATCATTTTTTTCCTAACCTATCCACTTTTTATGCAGTATTAATTTATTTAACAACACTAACCTGCCCATGTAATTGCAGAATTGTTAATAAAAATATAGGAATTATATTTGAATTTTAACCTAATTAATATTAATAACTTCTTACATGATCAAAAAAAAATAATATAATAATAATTATGAATTAATCTTTTTATTAAAAAATATCATTCAATACATTTATTTTTATTAAAAACATAAAAATGGAATAAAGGGTACAAAAACTACAATTTATCATTTTAATCATCTTCTTCCTCTTCATCGTCGTCTTCCGGCTGTTGGTAAATTTCAAACTGGTCTTCATTATCGTCTTCAACGGCATTTGTCTCAAGTTCTTCCATGATTTCGGGGTCAAAGGTTCCATCTTCGTTAATGTCGCTCTGATATGGTAGAGCATTGAGACAAGCTTGCCCATTACATTGGCCACAATCGAAAGAGCATTGCAAGCCCGCTTTCCTGCATCCGCATCGCGAACCACAACCATTCTTGCAGTTGCAGAAAATTGCATTTAGCTAATCTTCTGGAGCAGGTGGTAAAATTGTCATGATAGGCTCCAGAAAATCGTTTCGCATTGCCCAACCCCATACCTGGGGTTCCAAATCATGCCCTAACCAAGTTTGAACTTGATAATATACACGTTTGAAATGTTGATGAGCAGCTGCACTTGTTGGTGGAATATTTGAAAGCTGCACAGGTTTATTAAGTTTTGTAGACTTGACGTAATGCATATAACGAAGATGATCGAGACTTTTCACAGATTTCGGAGCATTATAGACTGCCAATAAGGTTTGAGTTCCACTCTCTAATAATCTCTGGGCCGAACAATTTTCTTCCTCAAATGCTGCAGCTAGTTCATCTAAAGAACAATGGGTAGTTTTGTTCGTAACCCGTACCCACCTTGTAGCATATTGAGACTAGTACCATTCGAAAGGTCTTTAAAAATACATAAAAATGTTGTATGGCGACAACTCTGTAGCTTACGGGAGAAAAGAGTTATTCGTCGTTGAAATAATATGCTGAAAACCCTTTGTGAATTCCCCCCACGCGCCATTCAACGATCGCGTTAAGACTATCCGAAATCAACTTACGCGAGCGTCGTCGATGTCCCGATGCCCGCAAGACATAACACCCGTCTGGTTGGAAGATCCTGCCTTTTCTATGGTGGATGAGTGAACTTTACACCCTGTTCCTCATACCCCTAAATTGGTGACCCCGAGAATGAACGTCAACGCAGCCTTCGTGCAACTACTTCAGCGTGACGTCATCATCATCACTCCCGCAAGCTTTCGTGAGGCGAGTCACACAGCCAGCCAGCACCCACGGCTTCAACGGGTATCCTGACCACCAGCATGCAGCGAACGCGCATTCCTGGTCATCACCCTCAGCTACATCACCCCGACTCACTGGGGAATCACCGCAATCACTTCAATCACCGCAATCACCTCAATCACCACAATCGCCGCAATCACCGCAAATAGTTCCGATCCACCGTGAACTGTGCGGCACCCGGTTCCGACTCACTAGAACCACAATCACCATCGCCGCAATCACTGCAGACAGTTCCGACCCACCGTGAACTGTGCGGCACCCGGTTCCAACTCACTTGAACCACAGCTGGCACTGTGAAGCATCGCAAAATCCAAGACTCAGCCCACTATCGAGGAGTAATGTAGTGGTTACACCGCCACATACGAACTACGCAGCGAACACATGACGTCACACAATTATCATCTGCATCGCGCAGTTAGAGTTTACCGAGCGAAAAACATAGATAAGACTATCCGAAATCAACTTGCGGGCAGTTGCCCGCCAGACATAACACCCGTCTGGTTGGAGGATCCTCCTTTTTCTATGGTGGATGAGTGAACTTTACACCCTGTTCCTCATACCCCTAAAACACAATCAGCGAGCGAAAAGGACAGAGATTCCAAGTACAGGTATCTTTTTTATTTTTTAATGACAAGGGCATCTCGCAGCTGACCACTAAGGTTCTGGCTGCTTAACCGGGCTTTCCTGTGGCTGTCTTAAGCTCCTAAAAACTCAAAGCCTTCAGCCAGGGGCAAAAACTATTCTAATTAAAACTAGGCGAACGCTCGCTAAGGGCACCCTCTGTGGGGTACGAACCTCGGCTTAGTGCGTTCGCTGGAAGGATGCAGCAAGAGGGACAGGCTGGATCAAAGATAGATCATTATTGTTAATCGGGGAAATTAAAGCTACAGGCTCAGTAGCAACGCGGGCTGGCGCATCGTTATCGAGCAAGGGTCGGGGGGAGTATTATTTACTCGGATGGGTCGCGATCGCGGACCTCTACGGCGAGGTCTAAAATTATGTCGGTGTGTTTTTCTGTGCACTGTACTTGTAGCCCTACTGCTCTCCTGGAGGAGAGTTATGGGGTCATCTGGGTCTGAGAGGAGAGGTATCTTTTAGTCCCAGCCCTAATATATCACAGTACGGGCTACAAATTGAAAAGGGCTCCTTATTAAGAAGCCGTACTTTATCCAGGCACTAAATATACTACCCTATCTTTTAATCCAAGTGAATATCCAAGGCAGAGAAGCAATCAAAGCCTATTACTGCTCCTGCATGACAGGTATGAGAACTCTAGGTGCCTTTGCTCATACTGTTAGCATTATATGGTACACACAGCTCCATTATGTGGTTACCCCCCCAAAAGACATGTGTGTTCAAATCCGTCATAGGCCCAAGTTGGTTTTTGTATTTTTCAAAAACGTTTTACAATAATTAATGTACTTATTGCTTTACTGAATAGGGTTAACATTTACGACAAGTTATTCAACGTTTAAAGACCAGAGATCTCTGTCTTTTTCGCTCGCTGATTGTGTCTTTACTTATTATTGCTTGCTATATTGTTTCAAGCGCATAAGTAGTTCGAAAAACAAATTGAAAAATTGCGTTAACGCGATCGTTGAATGGCGCGTGGGGGGAGGGAATTCACAAAGGGTTTTCAGCATATTTCAACGACGGATAACTTTTTTTTCCCGTGAGCTACAGAGTTGTCGCCATACAAAATTTCTATGTATTTTTAAAGACCTTTCGAATGGTACTAGTCTCAATTTGCTACAAGGTGGGTACGTTTTGTTCCATGTTCTTTGTCAGTTTCTCAGATACTTTTAAAAATGTTTTTTTTCCCTTTTTAAAAAGCGCAGAAGTTGTGTCACAGCCACTTAATGCGTGCAGAAATAAAATATGTGTTTTGGAATGAGGATAATTATCAAAACTTTTAGTCAAGTATATCTCCGTTTTTACACTTCCTTTAAAAAAAAAAAAGATATTTATAATATTATAATAGGAAATGAAATATTTACAAAAAAAACGCAAAAAACCGATTTAACCGATTTTTGTGACCTTTGACCTTGAAATTTAATAGTTGCGTACACCCTACCATATGTAGGTTTTGAGACAACTTTTAGGGTGTCAATATACGCGTCCTCACCTTCCGCCTGACGCAGGTCCTCACCAGACACGGTTGTTTCGGGAGGTACCTGTTTCGCATAAGGCGGGAGGAAACGCCCGGGTGTCACCATTGTGTGGATCGTCCGGAGGACACGGTGGAGCATACGGTGGAGGTTTGCCCGGCTTGGGTGGACCACCGCCGTGTCCTCGTGGAGGCGATCGGCGGCAGTGACCTCTCGCGTCCGGCCCTGGTCCAGCACCCTAATTACGAAACGCAAACTCAATTTTAAATTGAAACCAATTGAAAAAGATTGCTAGTCCATTGCTTCATAAGTTCGACAAAAAAAATTAAGCAGATTCTTTTTGTCGAACTTATGAAGCAATGGACTGACAATCTTTTTCAATTGGTTTCAATTTAAAATTGAGTTTGCGTTTCGTAATTAGGGTGCAGGCCATGGTGCGGAGCGAGAGGGCATGGCAAGCCGTCACCTCCTTCTGCGAAGCAGTAATGCTCGCGAAGGAGGAGGCGGAGCGCGCGAGGGAGTGGCAGAGGCCGCGCCCTACCAGCCCTAGCCGCCGCCGCCGTAGGAGACTTCCCGGGCGTCGAGAATTGATAGCCGATTTCCGGCCACCGTAGGCGCGGGCCTGCGGACGGAGAGCAGAGGGCAGCTCGCCGTCCGATAAGGACCAGGCCCGGGTCGACGGCGCGTCGTGTTCCACGCGCGCCTCAAAGAGATGTCAGCAAAACTGACGGGGTCCGTTAGGGCCGATGCCTGCCGGGGTTGCGGGTAGTCCCAAGGGGAAACCGTGGCCCCTGGCATGGCAAGGGAAGGAACACGGGTGGGTTTTAGTCAGTAAAAGTCTGACACGCCCTTCCGCTCCGCCCAGAGCGGGAGAAGTCATTGGATGATTTCCCACCCAAAAAAAAAAAAAAAAAGGGTGTCAATATACAAGTATTAACTGGGTATCTCGAATTCCGAGATTCTTACCAAATTTAAGCTTAAATGACTGGACTATAGTTTTTTAAACACCACACGCAGTAGCTTTCGGGCCTTGCTTCGCAATGGTTATTCGCTGGCAATGGCTACAAAATTATTAATAACTAGCTTCTGCCCGCGGCTTCGCCCGCGTGGATGTCGGACTTACAATAGCAATGGGTTTCATTTTGACAGTTAAACAATTAATTGCGTTATTTACGTTATTTCTCGAACATAATTATTCCATTCGGCGCTCTGGCCACAATATAAAATTGTGCTCTGGCGCGTCATCCCCTGGCTGGCCCGCCCCTCCACCCTCGTTCTGAGCGCCGTCGACTCAATATCGCAGGTCATTCTTATCGTTCTAACTTTTAAACTACCTATTTGTCCAAATTACTAATTGTAAAAGACAAACTTTATCTAAATTAAATACCAAAAGCGATGAAGGTATTTATTTTGATAAGAATTAACTAAATACTCTAAAATATAAAAAAGTATTCAATGTAACTGTATTTATTGCTCACTATTTTGGTTATAAAGGCTTCCACATAAAAGATGTCGCGGATATGCTGTCGCAGACTTTTATTTAGAACTCTTTAAGACAAACAATCCCACAATTCATTTTCTTCATGTAACTCTAACGGTTTAGGCAGCGCACGCAGCAAACGGTGGAGGTCTGCCCGGCTTAGGTGGACCACCGCCGTGTCCTCGTGGAGGCGATCGGCGGCGGTGACCTCTCGCGTACGGCCCTGGTTCAGGCCATGGTGCGGAGCGAGAGGGCATGGCAAGCCATCACCTCCTTCTGCAAAGCAGTAATGCTCGCGAAGGAGAAGGTGGAGCGCGCGAGGGAGTGGCAAAGGCCACTCCCTACCAGCCCTAGCCGCCGCCGCCGTAGAAGACGTCCGGGCGTCGGGAATTGATAGCCGATTTCCGGCCACCGTAGGCGCGGGCCTGCGGACGGAGAGCAACGGGCAGCTCACCGTCCGATAAGGACCAGGCCCGGGTCGACGGCGCATCGTGTTCCACGCGCACCTCAAAGAGATATCAGCAAAACTGACGGGGTCCGCTAGGGCCGATGCCTGCCGGGGTTGCGGGTAGTCCCAAGGGGAAAGCGGGGCCTCTGGCAAGGCAAGGGAAGGAACACGGGTGGGTTTTAGTCAGTAAGAGACTGAAACGCCCAGAAATCATTGGATGACATCAAAACCAAAAAAAAAAAAAATGGCAGCGCACGCAAAGATAGATCTCAGAGGGCAGGAATTTTTCCGACTTACTTGATACTTATCGTTATGTTATGGTCAAATCACATAAAATCTTTATAAATTGTAGCCTATGTGTTATTCTAATGTATAAGCTACATTATTGTAAAGTTTCATCAAAATCCGTTCAGTAGTTTTTGTGTGAAAGAGTAGGTAACAAACATCCATCCATCCATCCTCACAAACTTTCGCATTTATAATATTAGTAGGATTAATGTAGGGCAGTGTTTTTCAACCTTTTTCATGACTCGAACCCCTTAGTATAAAAAAAATTTCGCGACCTCGACCATTCGAGAACGATTTGAACTCAGTCGAGATTCCCGCTGAGTCGAAGTTTCTGCAGCACGAAACCTAGCCTGATGTTCCCGAGTTGCAGAGAGCCTTCCCTCACGACCTTCCTCAGATTCCTGTGATCGAACTAATCTCATCCTTTTAGCATTTCTGCTACATTGGGAGAGGTTGGATCTTCTTCGAAGCATTCTTACAATAAAATAGTACTTACTACTTAACACACAGTTATTTAGTAAACACGTACTATCGTAAACAATTAAATTATAAATACTTACAGATTATTATACAGTCTAAAATTATCACAGTTTAAGTAATAAGTGTTAAGTCGTGTAAACCAAACGTTTAGTACGTTTGGTTTACATGTCTTATCTAACTTTATGAAACAAAAGAATTGCTAGAAAAATTAATTACTAACCTGAGCTAATAAACTTATACTTAATAAAGAAAATCAAGAAAAGAAATGCCTAATCTATACCAAATACTTATAATACTTATATACAAACCCTAAATAAAAATTAAGATAAGTATACCGAAAATCAAGGAAAGAAATGCCTAACCTATAACAAATGTTCGCCGTGATTCTTTAAATTGACATAACTTTTTTATTTATGAACCGATTGCCATGAAATAAACACTAAATGTTAAGTGAAGCTTACTACAATATATTAGTGAAAACCGCATCTAAATCGAATAAGCCGTTTCTGATATTAGCGTGCACAAACACACAGACAAACAGACAAACCGACAAACAGACAAACAGACAAACAGACAAAAAAAATTTTAATTACAATCTCGGGTTCACCATCGATATAATAACAACCCCTGCTACTTTTTTTTCATATATTTCCATTGTACAGACACCACTTTTCTACAATTTTATTATATGTATAGATAGACTAGCTGCTGCCAGCGGCTTCGCCCGCGTGGACTCTTTTCTGTACTATAATAATATTATAGTACAGAAAAGAGGTTTATATATATGTATACATACATATTATGTATGTATACATATATATAAACCTTCCTCTTAATCACTCCAACGATTTAAAAAAACCGCATCATAATTCGTTGCGGAGTTTTAAAGATCTAAGCATACATAGGGACAGACACCGGGAAGCGACTTTGTTTTATACTAACTCGGGAGAAATTTCGTTTGGAAGCTTTGCGTGTTGCATACCCCCCTAGTTCTAGGTACCACAATGCTTTATTAATACGCGTCCGAATTTAAGGTAGCAGGAGGTGTCTCCTGGGGTGACCCTTGAGGGGTCTCATTGGGATTCCGACAAAACCTTCCGTTCCCCTGACGGAGGAAATCCATGATAATGATAAATAGAAAAAAAGGCGTGATAATATAACTCCAACCCACAGAACAACTCAAGGAGCTACAAGAACGCATTGCAAAAAAGATGCACAGGAAGTCTTTAGAAGCAGAAGATGAAAGCGACCTACAGAGTCCGTTGTCAGAGTGGTTCAGCACCGGCGTGGGGGTGCAGACATCGAATCTCAGTATTATGCCACCGTGTGCCTGCAAGCCAGACGCCCTGGCGTCATCTGCCTCGAGCAACTTTATATTTAATAGTAAGTACTACATCGGTGAAGGAAAACATCGTGAGGAAGCCTGCCAGTCTGTTCTACCTCAAATCTTATGGCTCCTACACACAGTGCCGGCGGCTTTTGCGGCGCGGCACGTGCCTCCGGCTTTTGCTCCTTCATTTTCTTTACGTTTCTTTCTGCGGCTTTGTGCGGCATGGCTGACGGCAAGGCCGGCGGGCGTGTGTAGCAGCCATTACGGTGAAAATGTTGTATGCTTGGAGTTACCCTACTACGTGATCGAATCAGAAGTGAAGAGATCCGTAGAAGAACCAAGATAACCGACATAGCCCGAAGAATTGTAGTGGGCAGGGCACATTGCTCGCAGACCAAATGACTGATGAGGCCAAAAGGTTCTGGCGTGGCGACCGCCTACCGGAAGACGTAACGTTTGAAGGTCCCCACAAGGTGGGCTGATGATTTGGTGAAGGCCGCAGCAATCAGCTGGATGCGAGAAGCACATAACCGGTCGTGACTATGATTGCGGGAGGCCTATGTCTACCAGTGGACGTCTTTCGGCTGAAATGATGATGTTGAAAATGTAGGTGAGTAAAGTAATGCTGTCAATAGTGGCAATCCAAGCAAGCTTCAGATAGAATGACAACTCACCGCAAGCTCACTTCACCTTACACCAGTCTTAAAATTAATATAAGTCAGAAGTCTGAAATAGCCAACCTACCTTGAGCAAGTGTCGTGATCATTTGATCAATGCTCGTGCCTTCTCTGCATCAGAAGAGGCCTTTACCCTGCAGTGGGGCAATAATATGCTGGTATAGTGGAGACCAGTGGTGGCCCTGTAGCGGTTAGACCGCCACATACAAAAACTACGAAACAAAAAGACATGACGTCACACAATTCCTACATCTCGCAGTTAGAGTTTACTGAGCGAATAACATAGATAAGACTATCCGAAATCAACATATGGGCAGTTGCCCGCCAGACATAACAACCCGTCTGGTTGGGGGATCCTCCCTTTTCTATGGTGGATGAGTGAACTTTACACCCTGTTCCTCATACCCCTAAATTGGTGACCCCGAGAATGAACGTCAACGCAGCCTTCGTGCAACTACTTCAGCGTGACATCATAATCATCACTCCCGCAAGCTTTCGTGAGGCGAGTCACATAGCCAGCCAGCACCCACGGCTTCAACGGGTATCCTGACCACCAGCATGCAGCGAACGCGCATTCCTGGTCATCACCCTCAGCCTCATCAGCAACCTTGGCACAGCACCTGCACTTCCGGCCGGTCTCACAAGCAGAGCCTATTCTACCCTCTCCTGGTCGACGCAAGCAGTCAGCCAAAAACCCGGCGCTGTACCACATCCGACTCACTGGATGACGACGCAGCGCCTCCCCGACTCACTGGGGAATCACCGCAGACAGTTCCGACTCACCGTGAACTATGCGGCACCCGGTTCCGACTCACTGGAACCACAGCTGGCACTGTGAAGCATCGCAAGATCCAAGACTCAGCCCACTATCGACCTCCGGTCTCCGGAGGGGAGTGATGTAGCGGTTAGACCGCCACATACAAAAACTACGAAACAAAAAGACATGACGTCACACAATTCCTACATCTCGCAGTTAGAGTTTACTGAGCGAATAACATAGATAAGACTATCCGAAATCAACATATGGGCAGTTGCCCGCCAGACATAACAACCCGTCTGGTTGGGGGATCCTCCCTTTTCTATGGTGGATGAGTGAACTTTACACCCTGTTCCTCATACCCCTAAAGCCCAGTGGTAACGGCCCCGATTTACGAGTTTGGCGCTTTTCATCACCACTGCTCTCAAAACGGTGAAGGAAAACATCGTGAGGAAACCGGCATGTCTTAGAACCAAAAGTTCGAAGACATGTGACATCTACCAACCCGCACTGGGCCCGCGTGGTAGATTACAGCCGCCTCCCTCTCACAGAGAGGAGGCCTATGTCCCAGCAGTGGGAACATTAATAGGCTGATGATGATGATACTGGTATGATTATAGACCCCACGCATGTGTATTAAGAAAGGATATTATACACCTATATGGATTACAAAACTGGCTATCAGTGGCGTAACCAGGGCTCTCCCAACTCCGTGCTTTCGGCAATTGGGCTATAAAACCTTAAAACCATGGACTCCCAAGGAGACCTATCCCTATTTGAGATTTGTTTATCCGCCTCGGAATCAAAAGAAAAGATAGGATGTGGGTGTGTTGCTATTCAAGATTCTATCTTTATTAGAGGTTCAGTTCCAGAAGAGGACAAAGAAAAGACGGATGGACTGTGGGTCGATATGAAAGAGAAGGGAGTGAATGATAGCGTGGCAGTTAGTTGACTCAGGCATGACTTTGCGGAAACCCATTATAAGTAAAATACAATAGACGACGTATATTTAGTAACTTAATCGGCTTCACTGTTCTTAAAGAGTCATAAAGGACTCGTAAGAAATCGACACGTGTTCCACCTCTCAACGAGACATCCTCAGGATGACGATTGACTTGTTGCGAACCCGGGCACGACGTGTTGCCACGACAAGCGCCGAATGCAAAGTGAGCTAGCCGAGGTGGACCGAGCAATCCCGAGTAATCCTTTAGATATAAGTGGGGTTGTCGGGCGGTGTAGCTCACTTTGATGATGATGATAGTTTCAGAAGTAACTCCTTCGTTTTCATGTATAGTCGCAGACCTGGAACCTGTGAAACTAGCTATGGACGCTGTTCACCGAGAATGTTTATTCAACGACAGAGTAGAATTCGACAGGTTCAAACTAATCGGCCAGGAAACGGACAGCCAGAAGCTTAAGTAAGTAAACATCATCTTTATCATCACAAATTTTGCAAAAGTGATACCATGGGCGCCGGGAAGCGGATGCAAGAGGATGCACTTGCACATAGGTGTAAAAATATTCAGAACTATAGAAACGCCTAACACAATAATAGAGAACTTAACCTATTCGAGGCGAGATCCAAAAATTCTGCAATCTCTAAATTCTAAAGCTTCTATGCATTAGTCAAGAAAGTACCGAACTCCTATTTCCGAAAATGTAATGGGCCCTAGGCGGGGTGCTAATATTATCGAGCTGCTTCGCTCGCTCTTGCATCCTACTCTATCTTAATTCTATAAGTCGACACAGTTAATCCTCTTTCTGTATGACTGGATAAAATAAAACCTATCCCATTCGAGGTGAGATGGAAGAAAATGATCGAGCTCGCTTCGCTCGCTCTTGAATACTACATTCTCTTATTTGTTAAGCTTTTCTGCATAAGTCGACAAAGTTACTCCTTGTATGAATGGAGAAACGATAATCTAACATACATGAACTCCAAAAATGATTGAGCTTGCTTCGTGGAGCTGAACATGCACCCCGCTGAAAATAAACCTGCCGGCGCCCATAAGTGATACCGTTGTTATTTTCCTAATAGTATTGTTATAAAAAGAGTATAAAACTGGTATGTTCTAAAAGTGAGTTCCACGCAATATGAAACTGAGATGGGAGTATCTGTTTCAGCTGCCTTCCTTCAGTCTAATTTCTTACAGGAGGTACATTTTAGTTTCAACACTTCAGTAGGTCCAACAGAAATAAAATACTCTCGTGACGTGGGCCTAGGTACTGATAGGACAATAAACATGTCCACGAGAAAACGCCCATAATTGGCTTTGCCTTCTTTCGGCTTTGACTGCTATAATTTATAATAACGAAGATCAAATATTATCAAAAGCTGCTTTGCAAAGCAGCATTTCATTGTGACGAGCATAAGTTGCTTGGCCACCATATTAAAGTCATCGAATCGCACGCAACCTGTTAAACACTTATTAACCAAATGGTGCTTTCCCAGAGCAACTGAACGAGTTATTATAATAAATACCCAAATCGCAATAGGTGTGCATGTAATTTTTGAAGAGTTCCCTCAATTTCTCCAGGTGTCCATCATGAATCCTGATGACAATGGGACCACCTCAGAAGTATACCCTTTCAAACAAAAAAATAATTTTGCAAACCCGTCTATAGGTATATGACGGACATAAGCAACAACACACATAAAAAAAGCATCCGGCCGGGCTACTAGCACATATTACACTTGCGCGCAAAATTTTATGGCGATAACATATACGATTTTTATCCAACCCATTCATAAGATTTGATGGGTAGTATAATAAATATTTACATAATCAATTTAGGGTATCGTATGTCGTCATTTTGGTGTTAAATGGAAGTAATAGGAGTTAGGACCCACTACCGAGCACGGCGCGGTGGAGGATCCTGTGTTCGGATCCAATCAGGGGCGCTTCTGGACTCATCATCCTAACCTTTTCCCAACTATATGGATGTCGGTTTCCAGTCTAACCGGATGCAGCTGAATACCAGTATTTTACATGGAGCGATTGCCTATATGACCTCCACAACCTAGTTGATAACCCCTTGGTAAGACTGGTTGTTACACACTTTTGGGCTTCTTCTAACTACCCGTAACGACTGTTAAAGATCTACAAATAAATGACAGCCGGGACCAACGGCTACGTGCTTTCTGACTTTCCGAGGCACGGAGGGGTCTTAGTATGTAAAGATGGTTGGTCACCCATCCACGGACCAACCGCGTCAAGCGTATCTTAGCCTGGCTGATCGACCCGTGCGGCTGTTATTACTTAGCCACAAGCCCTCGGCGCTTCCGAAATATACAGTTAAATTGAAACTTTCATTTTTCAGGCAAAAGCAGAAAGAAGCGAACTTCAAGCAATCCAGATACCAAGAAATTTCGGAAGTATTAGAGAAACATCCTAGCTTGCTGGACATATTCCAAGCTACCGCACGGTAATGAAACAAGTGTCTAGTGTAAACTTTTTATTTCTAAATCAATTGTAACAAACAAGCTAAAAACTAATAAAAACTTTGATATATAACAGACGTATTTATTTTTTAGCTCTTATTAAGGTGAAAGCGTCAGGGTAGCCCGCGAAATTCAAATTTTCTTAAGTTTTTTTTCAATTTGCGGGTCAGCGTGAGGTTGTATCTTCAATCTTCAAGATCAACATGATACTGACCTGCAAATTGCAAAAAACGTACAAATATTTTAAATTGCGCGTCTCTCCCGTACCTATGTATTGTGACTAGCACAATTTAGAACATGCAAAAATTATTTAACGTTTTAACCGGTTGAAGTGGCAGTACTTGGCCCCGGAGGTCTATGCCCAGCAGTGGACGTCTTTCGGCTGAAATGATGATGATGATGATGATGATTTTAAATACGACAAACACGATCACAAAATATTTAAAAAAAATAACATGTTTTTACACACAATTACAAAATAACATTGCATTTCTTTTGAGGGTTTCTTTTTTGTAAAGGACGCATTGTTATGTTTATTCTTATAATGGATTTTCTTTTATTCTTTTTGGTAGCCAACACGAAACTGCACATTCCCAGTAGTTGGGGCACACGAATTTAAACCTAATTAACCATACTAGTCTGGCCATCTTGATATCCTAATGGTCTACAAGAAGTATCGTTTATTTCTTTCTGCATCATCTCTTGAATGGTCGTTAAGTCTTGTCTCATTACACTGTCTTTAAAATCTTCGAAAATCTCTGTATAACACTCCGTTTTTTCTTCTAAATCGCAGCCCATCTCTATTTCTTTGAAGACATCGGATTTAATTCTATCCACAGTGTCGTTCAAATCTGTGACGCCAACATCAGTTAGACTAGGAATTGAGATGGTTTTAAACGAGTCTTTGGCGACAGGAATTTTTGATTCATCCAACTTACTTCTTGATCCAACAATTTTCAGGGAGGTCGTTTTGACAGGGAGGAGTATGCACTCTTGTTTCACGTTCAAGTTGGAAGAGGTACTGTCAGAATTCATTGTTATGTTGCTTGTCAGCACTTCTACCTCCTTCCGCCACGTCTGTTTTCTTTCAAGCTGCTTTTGCAGCTCATTTATTCTTTCGTCCTTTAGATGCAATAGACTGTCCAGATGATCAACCTGTATGAAGAAAAATTTAAATTTTGTAAGTATATTTACATACATATCGATCAAAGCTTTGGTATTTAAACATATAGGTATATCTCACTCACTTTCTGTCGTAGCACATCACCAGCTTCTTTGGCGTCTTTCAGTTCTTCTTTGAGAGCAGAATACGTATCGTAGCTGATCACCTTCTGCTGCATCGTCTCTAACGTCCCGTTGACCCTTACTTTAACTGGCACCATCAGTACGTTTTCTGTAACATTATTTGTTATTGTTTATTTCTCTACAACCATAGGTAGGCTGGTTGTCAGACTTTCGGGGGTTTGACTACCTGTAATGACTGTCAAAGATCTACAAATGACAGCCGGAACCAACGTGCTTTCTGAGGCACGGAGTTTCAATATGTCATGGATATTCACCCTTCCACGGATCGACCTCGACCATAATCTGCCTAGTCTTTTCTCAACTATGTTGGGGTCGGCTTCCAGTCTAACCGGATGCAGCTGAATACCAGTATTTTACATGGAGCGACTGCCTATCTGACTTCCACAACCTAGTTACTAGGTAACATGATACCCTTTGGTAAGACTGTCAGACTTTTGTTGTGCTTCTAACTACCCGTAACAACTGTCAAAGATCTACAAATGACAGCCGGGACCAACGGCTTAACGTGCTTTCCGAAGCACGGAGGGATCTTGGGATGTAAAGATAGTCACCCATCCACGGACCAACCGCGGCAAGCGTAGTTTAACCTGATCGACCGACCCGTGCAGCTGTTATTATTTAACCACGATCGACATTAAGTACAATCATAAAAATAAACTAATAAGTACCATCACCACTGGAAGCCTCATAGTAACTACCGCCACTGGACATATTCTGCTCAGCGTCTTTCGTAGTTTTGTTCAGTTCCTCATCGCGACGGATTCTGTCTCGAACTGGAAAGTCGTAACAAAACTTTTGTAGATACAGCCTGTTTGAAAAGTATTTAATGTAAGTGTAAACAAACTCTGAAACCTAATTGCGTAACCCACGATCAATTACTATCTGAATCATTTTGAAGGATATTGGTAATCTATATGAGAGGTTTGGTATCAAAATCGGCCAAATCCAAAAAACTTGTTTTTTAAACTGAATATGCAGCTAAATTAAGAACGTTCCATTTTGTAGTTCTGTGTCATTCAAAATTGGCCAAATCCATGTTTGTTATATGAAATTTCATTGCAAATCGTGACTCTGGGATCAAAAGTAGACAAATCGAGTACTATTTCAAAACAAAATGAGCCAAATCCATAACAGCCAATCAGATTCAAGGATTTAGTACGGCGTGTCAGCCATTTTGTTTTTACGTCGAAGTGCTTGATTTGCGTCGTGATCGAATTCCTAGCGTTTTTACATAAAAATAAATAGAAAAAATGGATGAATCAACTGAAGAAATAAAAGAAACTGCTCCAGAAATATCTAGGAAACGGCTGACACAAAAAACTAAGTGGAAGCGTAATGAACAAAAAGTTTCTAGTTATGTAAAGTTTGTTGCATCAACTCGAGTCCTACTGACGAACATTTGACAGGCAGGGGTGCTAAACAATATTTTGCATTAAGTTCGCATTTGATCAAATCTAATTTTTTGTTATTATTATCATGGATGGCTAAATTGCTCCTACGTATTAAAATAAAATTACTAACAACCTAAGCTACTTACTACTGTTGTCAAGGCCAGTTGAATCATTACATTCTTATGAAGAAGAAGATTGTGAAGCTTTGGAAGAGTTGCCAAATTTAATTGTTTAATTTTAATTGTGTAGTTGCACAAAGTTTTAATTTTAGTTCTAAATAAACAAATAAAGTGCTCTTATATTATGTATTCTTTACTTTTTTATTGAATATCTGAATATTTGAAACCAAAATTTACCACCCCTGACCTCCCGTACACGACAAATACAAAAATGGCCAAATCCATAAATAACCAATCAAAAACAGTCAAATCCAAAGCCATGACAATCAAATTCGGCCAAATCCGCCCCTCACTATCAAATTTGGTCAAATCCGGCAGATTTTATTTGAAATCCGACTTTTTTTGTTTGAGACTAAGGTAGGTATTTGTTTAGTTTAGTTTTAAAAGACTCGTTTGAATCACCCGCCTTGAGCTGAGTTGTCAAAAATATTGCCAATAACAAAAATTAGTTTATGCACTATAATGACAAATTGGGTGAATTGGACTTGACTGATTTTGATACCAAACCTCTCATATTGCTTTGTATGTTCAAAAAATTTGTCAGCTCAACAACGTTAATAACGCAATGAATGTTGATAAACTGTCAAAATGAAACAGATTGTGGAGTAGTATTCTCCCAATGGATGAATGAAGGAAGCATCAACGCAGTCCAAACCTCACATTCACTTAACTTTAAAGTGGGTGATAGACATGCGAACTTAAAGTCCGCGGTTTTTAAGTTCGCGAACTTACTCAGCTCGCCATCGGTGACACACGTGAAGCTTGCTCACACCGTATCGCGATGTTATCGCATTTTCTGAACCAAACTAAACAAAAATTACACAAATTTCGAAAAAAAATCGCGACTCGCGGCGGTGACAGACGTATGAAACTACGAACTAAGGCGGGCTACGAACAAAATTTCAAACCTGTTGGATCGCCGACGAACTTACTCAGCGATTTTAAACTGCGCGTACTTACTATGACACATGGGCGAGTAAGGTCGCCGACTCATAAGTACGCGTACTTGCTCGCACTTCTATCACCAATTTTAGGTGCTGTTCCGAAGGCGACCGCAACCGCAAATTTCAACGGCATCGCTGCTCAATCGCAACGACAGAGTGCAGCGACACGACTGGTTTCTATGAAACTGCTTCCGAAGATGGTGAAATTGCTGCCTGCCAATGTCTCCATAGAGTTTAATAGGTCCAGTAGCAGCAGGAAACCAGTAGGTCACTGCAGTTTGTCATTGGGATTGGGCAGCGTTGCCGCTCTGTCATGGCGATGCTGCAGTTTGCGGTTGCGGTCGCCTTTCAGAAGTGTATCCATTGAAAACCAACTCACCCATAATCAGTACTCTCTCAATGACTCCTGGTGTACAATTGGCAAGCTGTTCCATCGTGGCGCAGCACAGGCTCAGCTTGATTTTCTTCAGCACCTTTCTGTTGAGCGTCAGCCAGTTGTTCAGCTTCAACGAGTGGCTGTTCCGGGCTGGGTAGTTGTGCATCTCCACCAGCTTTGGGTAATGGATGGCCAGTATTTCTGCTAGGAGAACTGGCAAAGGAAATGGTAGTACAGACTTCTATACTAATATAAGAAAGAGGTTAAATTTGTGACTTTGTATGTCCGGATCTGTTCTCTAAAACGTTCGGAAGGCGAGTGCCCTCGCCCTGGCGCCATTAGCTGGGCTCCGTCGTAGCACGAAGTTAGCCGAGTGTTAGTGTTGCCACTACTCGGGTCACCGTGTCCGACAAAAATATGTATAACAAGACATTCACATAGACGGCAGAAGCTAGTATATTATAAAGCCTGCATTATCAGCCTGTAATGTTCCCACTGCTGGGACATAAACCTCCTCTCTGTGAGAGAGAGTGGGCTGTAATCCGCATCACGCGAGACCAGTGCGGATGAATCTATGAATGTCTTCGAAGTTCTGGTTCGAGGACATGCCAGTTTCATCACGATGTGTTCGTTTATGATGGTGATGAAAATAAATGATGAAATTAATTTGTGCTTGAGGAGGCGTATGTGCAGCAGTGGGAATTTATCTGATGATGTCGATGATACAAGCAGATAAATTGTTGGAATATGTAGAGACTTGTTATATTCCAATAGGTACTTAGATTATGATGTACCTCGTATCCTATATGCTTACCTACCTATTGTAATTGAAGAAAAAATTCACCTTTAAATAAGGCATTCTAAAAAGACTGGCGATATATTCATCATCATCATCATATCAGCCGAAAGACGTCCACTGCTGGACATAGGCCTCCCCCAAGCACCGCCACTTCGACCGATTCTGTGCTTCCCGCATCCAGCGGATTCCTGCGGCCTTTACAAGGTCATCGGTCCATCTTGTGGGAGGCCTTCCAACGCTACGTCTTCCAGTACGCGGTCGCCACTCCAGAACCTTTCGGCCCCATCGGCCATCTGTTCTACGGGCAATGTGTCCTGCCCATTGCCACTTAAGTTTGGCAATTCTTCGGGCTATGTCGGTTACCTTGGTTCTCCTGCGGATCTCTTCATTTCTGATTCGATCACGTAGGGAAACTCCAAGCATAGCCCTCTCCATTGCTCTTTGGGTGACTTTTAGCCTTCTAATAAGGCCCATTGTGAGCGACCACGTTTCAGTGCCATAAGTCATCACTGGCAACGCACTGGTCAAAGACTTTCGTCTTGAGACACTGTGGTATGTGGGACGAAAAGATATTGCGTAGCTTCCGAACGCTGCCCAGCCGAGTCGGATTCGACGATTGACCTCTTTCTCAAAATTGGACCTACCTAGCTGGACAGTTTGTCCCAGGTAAACATACTCGTCTACAACTTCGAGCGTAGCGTCTCCGATCTTTATGAGAGTGGGTGTTACATGGGCGTTTGACATAACCTTTGTCTTGTCCAAGTTCATTTTAAGACCCACTCTTTCGGAGGCTCTACTGAGGTTATCGAGCATTATACTGAGGTCCTCCATGGTCTCAGCCATGATGACTATGGCGATATATTGCACGACTCAAAATGCGAAGCATTAGAGAGTGCTCTGCGATCGAAAAAATAGTTTTGCCTTCTTTCTGCAACTGTTTTATTGTTACACTCCTGCTAGTACACAGAACCTACTTAATTTAAATACCATTCTGTAGATAATTGAATGGAGATTAATTTTGTACTTAAAAAAAATTAATTGGATGCAGCAGAAACGAAAAATACATCAAAATAGTTTCCCGTCATGCTAGTATGAAACCTGAAAACATTGTAACTTGCGAGAAAATCAATTAAGTCATCGTCACCGAAGGCGTGTTGAGCACTTTTTTGTTGACAGCGCACTCTGTTTTATTTTTTTGTAATTTTTTTGATGGAGCTGCAGCTTTTGTTCTTGTACTGGCAGTCTGACAGCAAAACATAAATTCCTGACATTTTCGTTAGATGGTGTTACTTAGTTTTCACTTCTATCGGCAGTCCCAGACTGCCTCGCATTTACTTTTTTTAATAAATTTGTTTCAGACCCTATTGAAAATGGCTCTTTTATTAAAAGTAGTTTTTTTTAACTGCTTTACAAGGAAATGTAGGTCTATAAATGTTTGAAGAAAGTGACGGCGCGGGCGCGGCGCCACAAGTCGTTTCCAGTACCATTCGCCATGCAGATCAATCTCCGTCTCTACATCTAGCATCTCTTTCCATCAAATCCCTGCATAGCACAGGAATACGAGCAGATAATAGATGCAATCCAAGATCAATATGAGAACCTTACCAGCATCAGAAAAGTCCCGATAAATTTTCTTCGTTGGTCTCGATAATTTAAAAGTATCGACCCAAGCTAGCACTGATTCAATATCCGATACTGGTATCGGAGACTCGATATTAGCCATCTTGTACCATTTAAATATTATAAATAATCAATAAATTATTATATTTATACTATATTTTATTCAGTATTGATTGTTTGACAGTATGAATTTCGTGTTTGTTAAATGTTGAAGGTTGTCAGAATACGTTTTTAAGGTTTTTTGGCGATCTCGTTTTGGACCAGTTTTTCTTAGGTAACAGTAAATGAAAAGGTTTATATTGTTACTACATAGAATCTCTTTTGTAGGGTAGATTCGAGTCCGCGCCACCAGTTGAGTCCGATATATCCGCGGCGCTAGATCAAATTACATTTTTTCGAAGTGAAATCATGGACGCGAGTTCCATTTTTTTTTTATTCTCGCGTTGATGTCTTTCACATAGACGCGAAAATCAAAAAAAAAAAAAAACGAAAGACATCAACGCGACAATCACCGAAGGCCATTATGTATCGAACGAAAGACATCAACGAGAGAATCAAAAAGTTACTTAGTTTTCACTTCTATCGGCAGTCTCCAAAGACTGCCCGATGAATTTTAAACCGGCCAAGTGCGAAGTGCGCAATGAAGGGTTCCGTAGTTGGGATAAAATCCCAAGAACAAACTTAACTTTGTTCTTAATTGAAAAACATCATGTTCCAGTACTCGTTAACTTGCATAGCCTACTAAGCTGTGATAGTTTTCATTTTTTAAACTACCGCCATGAATTTATTTACATATCCAAAACCAACCATTTAGCTGGCAGAGGGAGAGCTGGCAGAAGTGAAAACTAAGTAACTTTTTTTGCACGACTCATAATGCGAAAGCATTAGAGTGTGCTCTACGATCGAAAAATTTTTTTTGCCCCATTTCTGAAACTGTTTTTATTGTTACACTCCGGCTAGTACACAGAACCTACTTAATTTATATACCATTGTATAGATGGTTAAATGGAGATTAATACTGTACTTTTTAACAATTGATTCAATGCAGCAGAAATGGAAAAAGCATCGAAATAGTTGAAAAAAAATTCCTGTCCGTCAATTTATGAACCCTGAAAACACTGTAGCTTGCGATAAAATCAATTAATTGAGTCAATTTTTTTTTAATACATTCGTTTTAGCCGTAGAAGGAACCCTATTGAAAATGGCTCTTTTATTCAAAGTAGTTTAATTATAATTAATAAAATACTAATTAAAATATACTATCAGAGAAGACACCGCGAACAAAAAATGTGTCCCTTGGATGCTTTGACGTTTGACTACTGCGGTGCATGCGCGGTGCGAGGAGATTCTCATAGAGTAATGCAACCGCAGATGCGACACAGTCTGCTTCTTCTGCCTACTTGATACCTAACACAGTTTTAACTGCAGAACATTATTCTAATTTCCATTGTATTAATGATGAACATTATGTGAGATTGTTCACTTGGCAACCACGTTTGCTCGTTACGATTTTTTTGCACAAAATGTTATTACCATACAAATTACAAATTGTATTAATACAATTACACATATATGTAATATGTGTAATTGTATTAATACAATTTGTGGCATTTTTCCCTTATTTCCTGGAGCTCGGACGTGAAAATCTTAAAGGGAAAAAATGCCACAAATTGTTATAATTATTTGATGACAAATAACCTTAATATAATAAGACAAACATTAATATTAGCGTTCAACATATTAGATACTTAATATGAAAAAAAATCCGCCATAAAAACAAACGGCAGCTATTGGTACCTACACTTCACTTCTGAATGTTTTAGTCTATGGCGAATGGCGCCGTAAAATATTTTGTTCGTATTTCAGTTTAAAACTTTAGAGGTATGAGGAACAGGGTGTAAAGTTCACATATCCTCATTTGAAAAGGGAGGATCCTCCAGCCAGACGGGTATTTGTGTCTGGCGGGCAACTGCCCGTAAGTTGATTTCGGATAGTCTTATCTATGTCGGTCGCGCGGTAAATTCTAACTGCGTGATGCAGGATCTGTGTGACGTGACATGTCTTTGCTGCGTAGCTCGTATGTGGCGGTGTAACCGCTACATTACTACCCTCCGGAGACCGGAGGTCGATAGTGAGCTGAGTCTTGGATCTTGCGATGCTTCACAGTGCCAGCTGTGGTTCCAATGAGTCGGAACCGGGTGCAGCATAGTTCGCGGTGAGTCGGAACTGTCTGCGGCAATTCCCCGTCAGTCGGGGTGGCACTGCGACGTTATCTAGTCAGTCGGTTGTGGTACAGCGCCGGGTTGTGGCTGAGGGTGATGACCAGGAATGCGCGTTCGCTGCATGCTGGTGGTCAGGATACCCGTTGAAGCCGTGGGTGCTGGGTAGGGGTCACAAAATCGGTTTCACCGAAATCGAAAAAACCGAATAAACCGGTTTTCACGTAATTTTTAGAAACCCGGTTTCAATTTAGCGATTACCGAGTTTTCGATTTTATCGGTTTTTTTTTCTATTAAGTACTACTTATTAAACGATATGACATTTTTACAATGTACACATAATTTTCTCCTTTACAAATACAGTTACCTATCTATATTGACAACACCATAGGTGCTGTCTCCGCCGAAGTGTTTGTTTGTTGTTTTTTTCTCTTGTTTGTTGTTTGTTTCTCTTGGCCTGCATCTCACTTGATGGTAAGTGATGATCAGGCCGAAGGTGTAAGCGAGCTCCTCAACCACAGAAGAACTGGCTATCTTATCTCTAACTGCCGAAACACAACAAAGCTGTTAACATTGTTGTTATGGCGACAGACTAAGGTAAGATGGTGATAGCTAGCCAGGCGTACTTAGAACAAGCCCTACCACCAACAAAACCGAGCAGAAAATTTTGCTCCCACTGGGAATCGAACCCGGGACCTCTGGATCTGAGACAAGTGGTTTAACCACTAGACCACAGAGGCAGTGTAGCAACACTGGCTGCTGTCATTAGTGAGCTACAAAAGATCGGGCAATCCCAGAGTCTGACAATACCGCCCAGCAGTCAAAGCAACTCAAGTAACGACAATGACTTCGAGTTCGTATTAACTTCTAGAGCTTCCACTACTGTAGCTGGAATGAAAGAAGTATTTCAAGCAGCAATTGAACAGTCCATGTCTGAGTCTCAACCTAACTGGACGGTCACCGCTGTAGATACAGAATTTGGGAATGATTTAACTGCGATCATCAAAGTAGAGATGGCCCTTTATAAAAATGGAGTCATAAAAGGTAAAAACCTTTTGCAGGTGTACAGTAATTTGTTAAAAGTTCCTTCCACGAGTGTCGAGTCTTAAAGAATCTTCTCATCAGCCGGTTACCTATCTAACCACTTAAGAACCTCCGACTCGCTGAATGATGACACTTTAGACATTCTTTCAATTTTACGGTCACATTACCAATGCATCAAAAATAAGAACGGAGTATAATTTATCGTTGCTTGCTAGATGTTTTGTTGTTTGTCTCAGATGTTATAATTGTTGTTGTTTTTTTTCCGTTTATTCACTCAAAAGGAGTTTTCATTTTATTCTAGTGTTCACTGATTTAGCTCGAAAACGAATTATAAAGACTGATTTAATAAAGAGTTTAGAATCTTATCTTTTTGTTTTATTTAAACAAAAATCGAAATAATCGAATAAACCGGAAAACCGGTTTTGTGATTAAATAAGAATCGTTAAACCGGTTTTCTAATATACCTGCGGTTTTGTGACCCCTAGTGCTGGGTGACTGTGTGATTCACCTCACGGAAGCTTGCGGGAGTGATGATGATGATGACGTCACGCTGAAGTAGTTGGACGAAGGCTGCGTAGACGATCACGTCGGGGTCACCAATTTAGAGGTAAGAGGAACAGGGTGTAAAATTCACTCATCCTCATTTGAAAAGGAAGGATCCTCCGGCCAGACGGGTGTTTTGTGTGTGGCGGGCAACTGCCCGTAAAATGATTTCGGATAGTCTTATCTATGTCGGTCGCGTGGTAAACTCTAACTGCGCGATGCAGGATCTGTGTGACGTCATGTCTTTGCTGCGTAGCTCGTATGTGGCGATGTAACCGCTACATTATTCCCCTCCGGAGACCGGAGGTCGATAGTGGGCTGAGTCTTTTGATCTTGAACGGAACACAGTAGTGATGTGTGGCGACTTCTCTAGTACGTTAGTACAATAATAGAATAGAATAGAATACTTTTATTTCTTCTTTTTTTTTTTAAGTATTCTATTCAATTAATAACAATTTACCTGACCTAATAATACCTCAATATCTATATCTAAATATTTCCAACTTCGACCCTTGCTCGTCCGTTGCCTAACAATCGACAAAGTAAATAAATAGTACTTAAAAGGTCTTTGACATTACGTAAGGAATGCGAGGTTAGAAATTTTACCCATATTGGTGGGTAAAAAAGCAGTCAAAACATACTTCATGAAAAGTGATAAATTGTTCATTTTTGTTAGAAACTATGTTTTGAATTTCTTTTTCGTTTATGAATGAGAGTTATATGAGGCGTGCACTTTTGGATTTTCCAAACTATTTGATTCTCGCGTTGATGTCTTCCGTTCGAGCGTTAGGTGACGATGACTCGAGTTCCATTATTTTTGTTCACCCAAAAAGTTCTTAACGCACCTGATCAAACTTTTACATCAAATTTTTTTTTCGTGACTTTAACACATTGTCGGCGTGATTAATATTATGTACCTATAATATACCCATGCCAGATTTCAGCTTTCTAGTATTAAGAGTCTCTGATCTCCTATCCGGGCACAAGTTACCGTGGCCTACTTGGAAAACCTTAAATAGACTTCGTGTCCAAATAGGGCAAGGACAACCTCCACAAGTGGGGGTTCATGGACGGCTCAGACCTTCGGTGTGTATGCGGCGTCTCTCCACAGACAATGGCTCACCTCCCATCTTGCTCCGCATGCCCTGTCACCTGCACACGTGAGGATCTAAAGGCAGCGTCAGCGAACGGTATCCGCGTTGCTGAGTTTTGGGCCAAACAAAAAAAAACTTAGAACATATTATACAGTATGTTAACTAACAGAGGGCGTTCCCGTTAACCCGCAATAGTATAGCGTCCATACATGCTAGAAAAAATATTGAAAGAGAAAAAAAAAGTTTTGTTTTTAAATTAAAAAGTTTTTAAAATTTTTGTAAAATATTTTTTTTTTTTTTAATTTATGACTCACTTGTCTTTCAACTTGGAAAGACAAGTGCGACAAGTACAGAGTGCTTGTTTTACGTATGAAATTAATATTTTTCGTGAATATTTTATGATACAGAAATAAAATAAACTTTTTTTTTTCTCTTTCAATATTTTTTCTAGCATGTATGGACGCTATACTATTGCGGGTTAACGGCAACGCCCTCTGTTAGTTAACATACTGTATTATGTATTTATTTCGTGTTATTTTTGCCATCGACACGCTAAGAAGAAGAAGAGTCTCTGAGCTAAGCCGTGGACAGACAGACGAACATAAGCAAAACTACGTTTACTACAGAACCTTAAAAATGTAGTTGCACAATTTTCCGCCGGACTTCAGTGGTGGCGCGGACTCTAGCCAACTATGAGAGTTTGGATTTCTTTTCTTGATCATCTTTGATCACACTTTTACATCCTGTGATTACTTCCTCACACACTGACTATTTTTACAATGTTTTTGAATATGTGAACACCATGTAGCTACCACATAATTAATTTATCTGTCGTTTGCTCCACTTTAAAATCTTTTTACTACAGTAATTTTATTCTAGGTGCATCGTCTTCACATATAATTATATAAATAATGTACCTATACGAAATATTGTAAAACATTTTAAAAGAGTAGGTAACGGTGCAGTTTCTTGCCCATTCTTCTCCTTACGAAAACTACCTTTTGGAAGGGGCGGTAGAATCAATACTATATTTTGTAAATTTTGACGTTCAAAAGTGCCTTCAAGGGCCTTTTTGAAACAAATGATTTGACTTTGACTTTGAATTTGATCACTATGCAAGTACTGTCAAATCTTCAACCAACAAGTACCTAAACAACATAACATAACATCACGCATTGTTTCTCCGAAGGGTTGGGCAGAGGTGTATCTTTAGTACCTACACCCACATGTTGCCAGTTATTTTCGCAAAATACGTAGGTGGTATAGGTTTTTGGCACCAAGATTTCAAATGGTCGTCAAACTAGATTACCCCAAATCTAGGTAGGAAGTCAGAACCATTTCAGTGAACATTACTCACAGAAATCATTAGGCATCTAAGGTAAACACTGGTGAAGTCGACAGTGACCCAGTCCTCGTCAAATTATCTAAAACATCAATATCTTTTTCTACTAAACATTAAACTAGCCGATTTTTATGGCAACATATTTTCAGTAACATTATATTGCATAATTAAAATAACTGCACAGAGTTTTAACTGTAATGGAGTCTGAAATATTTCAGAAGTCAGAGTCATTTCAGTGAACACTCACAGAAATCATTCTCCAACAAACAGTTTCCTATTATTTCACCGCACCTCGTTAAATCAATCATTTCAGATTTTCTCCTGCTCCATTAGAAAGCGCCATTTTGCGACTCACGTCCATCACATAAAGTGCATCGCATTTACTATATTATGTACAATGCACGACCATTATAACCTGACCTCTCTCCTCTCAGCATTGCTTATAGTTTGTGAAGAAAGATGCAGTTACGGGAGTCAATCTAGAGTGGTTCTAACGGTGTTGTAGCAGTACATTTTCTATAGAAATTAAGCTTTCTATCGTTTGCGAGCGAAGTGACAATAATATCGTTTGTGGCAAGCGTTTGGAGCATTCAATGGATAAGTAATTGAAAGATGAACAAAGGAAGGTAACTACCTAATATTTTTACCAAGCTGCAAGCAATAAGAACCGAACCCAAGGCTTTTGAAGACAATCGAATCAACCACTGCGTCTATGGAACCTTCATTTGTTTTATGTAGGTTAATAAGTTGGTATACCCATCACGTCTGCGGAGTTTGGCTAGCTAATTCAATTTGACCCTGTATACATAGTACATGGCAGCCATCTTGAATCCAAAACATCACTTTCTACAACTATTTGCGTTTTCACAATGCGCTGGCGACGCGACTCCGACGATGAGATGACAAGTTTCGTTTTCGTACAGTCGAGCAGAAGAGTTTTTATGTTCACGATTTTCTTTGTTGTGGTCCGAAGAGTTCGTGGGGAAAAACCTAAGTGCCAAGTACTGACATACAGACCCTGATGCTTTTGCCATCAAGCAGCATTAGTGTGTTCTGTTTTTGCCATCAAGCAGCATTAGTGTGTTCTGTTTTTGAGCATTTGGGCCTCCTAAGCTGTCATCGATTTTATGTTGCTCTTGTCCGTCGACATCATTTACCATCACTGTGTATTCATTAGGCCTACTTGCGACAGTGTTTCCACTTTTAGGGATTTCTCCTTTTTTTAGGGAAAAATGGTCAATAATATGCATGGTTTAGGGAAATTTTATTTTGACAGGGATTTAGCGAATTTTGGGGAAAAAATTAACTTGAGTTGGTAGCCCTATTGTTTAAGGTAGGCAGCACCGCAGCACCCAATGTACTACTTTGCTTTATGGCACGACCGATTGACTAAAGGGGATTCCCTCGTAATGAATGTAATTCGTCTAATTTTAGTTTCCCATGTTATTGTTATTTTTTTTAATTACCGTAGCAGGCTAAGGACGACATCGGAAATAATTCGCATTTTACCTACAGTTGGTTTGTTTCGTCTCTCTCGATTAATAATGTATGAATGTTTTGTAGGTATTTAATGCAATAAAAATGAAAACTTCCCTAAACCAAGGAATTTTATATATTTTTTAATATTTTAGGGATATTTCATTAAGAAACTGGGGAAAAACCAAAAACGTAAGTGGAAACACTGGCTTGCCAGCTACTCACACAAAATGCTCTATGCAATTAGTATATATGTATAAATAGCAGGGACCGCGGAAGTGGGGGAAGAGGGGGCCGGTCCCACAAAAATCAAACCAGGGGCCGCGGCCCCTCGAATTTTACTACCTAGTAAAGAAGGTTTCTTCACAGAGCATTTTTTTTTCTGAATTGCCTCGGCCTGCTCTAATCTCTTCTTCTTAAACATTCAAAGGAATGATCAGGAAGCGACATCCAGGCCTAATTAGGCGTTCACGCAACCGATTTATATATTGACTCACTAGCACTGCAAATGAAGATAGCTAGGAAAGCAATACCTCAAGTGAAGACTGTCCAAGGGTACGCAAGAGAACTGGGTACCCAAAGTTTCAAGAGCAATGATTGATCAAATACAAAGGTTAGTATTCTTGTTCATAACTGTGCCAGCTACCTCTACGTGTGAAAGGTCCTCCAAAACAATCCTCCGACTATCAATGAAGCAAAGAAGTCTTATCTAGCAACACTGCACGAGCATAGGATGTAAACATTTGGTTTAGATTTAAATGACATTCATAGGGCATCAGTCATTAGGCTGAGAGGCGCACTGTCTTTGGTATCGTTCAGTGAATCTTCGCAATATACGTAGGGGGCGGAGATTGAAGGAAGGGGTGACCAAAGAAGTTTGCCCCTCCGCTCCGCCATGGAGTACTTCCGCGGTCCTTAGGTAGAGGTATTTTCTTTTATTAATTCAACAACTTTCTTCTATGATTGTACCTACAAGACGTCGTGTTAAAGCTGACTCAACGTTGAGTCTACAATTTGAGCAACACAGTCTATTGATATTTACATAGACATCGAGGTGCATTTAAGTCAATATTTACTCTTCAGCATACCCCTTTGTACACTGTAGCGAAGTGTACTGCTAACACCCTGTTCAATCTTGAGACTTGCATATCTACAGCAAAGTACCTAAGTACAGTCAAAAGAAATGGGTAAGCGAGAAAACTTTGAGAGTAATTGCCAGGTCCCGTCATTTTATTTAACCCTCTAAAAACTCTATAAGTGAAAAAAGACAACGGGTTGCACTCCGGGAGTGCCGGCAGAAGTGAAAACTTGAACATTAACGTTGTGCATTTTTGAATATTTTGGAATGGTTAGGGAATAATTTCGCACGAATAAATTATGTACTTTTATATTTATCAGTATAAAAGTACATAATTTATGTGGTTAAATACAATATTCATTAGTAGTATATTTATTTATTTTCAAAATATAGTCTAACAAAAATAAACAATAATAAATATTTAAACACTTTTCATGAAGTATGTTTTGACTGCTTTTTTTTACCCATCACTAAGGGTAAAATTTCTTACCTCGCAATCTAAACGTAATGTCAAAGACTATTTATTTTGACATTTACTTTGTAGGTTGCTAGGCAACGGATATTACGGTACCGTTCTGACGCAAGTTTAACATTTTTTACCCATCCCAAAAAAAGTGCACAACGCCGCTAAAGAATTTTTCACTTCAAAAACAGAAACATCTATAAGATAATTTCGTTTTTTATTTTACACTCGTGGACCTCTATAACTGAGACGGCCAATTGCCTGTACCTTTATAAGCGATAGTCGAGCGTAATTTAATTCTTAAATTTCGTATAACTAACATTGTTTTTGTTACTCTTACTCCTTTCCCAACAAGCTTCAACCTCTATAAGTGAGAAAGGCCACTCCTGTACCTCTATAAGTTAGAAACTCGAGTTAGTGAGAAAGTTCTATAAGCGAAAAAGAGATCGCGATCCCTTGAACTCTCAGTCTGTTAAGCCTACAACGTTCTCATATTTACAAAATCTAAAAGAAAATAAATAAAATAAAGACCTATTTAAGCCAAATGACACATTATTTTATTATCATGTTGTGACTTGGGAATCGAACTCACATACCAACCATATCGCCGACCGCGCCTACCGAGCTGTTGGGCTTTTATTTCTCTCTTCGGAAAGCGATTCAAACTTTAGTACCTATCTATATAAAAGTAGGTAAGTAGGACAACGCAATCATCAGTATCATCATGCATTCATGCCGGCTGTCACAGCAGCTAACGACTAAATAATAACAAGAAGCTCTTGATGGCGGCTCTATGTTCGAAGACAATTTGAGAAGATTCGTCTCTAAAGGACCTTCCTTATTTTAACGCACAGTTGCCTTAAGACGTTAACTTGCGCGTTCTGTACTGAGCTCACGCATCGCGTCGTACGTCCAGTCAGTAATAGGACTCGCCCATCAAGAAGCGGTGTCCCAAATTAGACGCTTTATTAATTCATTATAAAACGAAAGGTATTTTAATAAAACAGGTATACTAAAAGATCAATAATTAAGTTAATTATCTTTGAATAGTGAAAGTTTCAGAAAAATATGCTTGATAGATTTTGCGTGATTCTCAGTTTTTTTTCCGCGTTCGACATAACTTTACCAATTAATCTCACTATGTAATATAAACATAATCTTAAATATTCCTATATTAAAGTTATTAAGAAAATACTCTAATTTAACATATATTTTTTCCAAATCATTAAAAGTAGGTCATCGTCGCCAAAGACCATCGTTGTTCTTGGGTTGTTTTACGGCTACTGTTACTAGTGATCTCTGAACTTTGCTGTGTAGTGCTCTCTGACTTGAGGGCCAATAAATTATTATTGCAATTAAATGAAAGATAACAATCATATTACAAATAGTTTGGAAAATCCAAAACTGCACGCCTCATAACACTCATTCATAAACGAAAAAGAAATTCAAAACATAGTTTCTAACAAAAATGAACAATTTATCACTTTTCATGAAGTCGTAATGTCAAAGACTATTTACAATAGTACATTATGATACGAGTGTGCTGTATTGGTCATTACCCATGAGGCGGTATTATTCGCGCGAGCCAAAGGCGAGCGCGATAATTTAGCCGAGTGGGTAATGAACAATGCGCACGCGTTTCATACGACGTTTTTCAACACATTTGCGAGGAAAGAAACCGTCTTGTTGTAAGAACGTATTGCTACAATAACGTAACTTTAGAGAAATGATACATTTAGATTTATGTATAAAGTTCAACTGACCTTTGTTACCAGGTACTGACTATTCCACTTCCTGTAACAACGTTTCTACGTCGGTTCGTATTTTTCTTAATATGTAACCTGCAGTAACCACACAACATATACGATAACAAATATTATGAAAAATGACGCGCTGGATTTTTTTTCGGGTAGCGATGCGCGCGCAAGGCACTGACAAAACCGCTGAACAGCCTACCATCACGTTCGGTCGGAGGTGGAGACAAAATTTGAAAGTTGAAAAAATTAGATTTCGCTGCTAATTATTACTAATTATTCTCTATCGAGAGAGAGTGAGAGAGAAAGTGCGAATTTGGTCAAATGGAAAATACAGTATGGCGATTGTGAAAATTTTCTCATTTTTCGTCATGGGTGGCGTTTTCGTAATTTTCGATCATGCTAAAACCGATAGTGACCCCACTATCGGCTTTAGAACCATCGAAAACTACGAAAACGACACCCATGACGAAAATGAGAAATTTTTTGGAGCCGCCATCTTGGATTACCATTTTGACCTCACTATCAGCTTTAGAACCATCGAAAACTACGAAAACGATACCCATGACGAAAAATGAGAAAATTTTCGCAGCCGCCATCTTAGATTTCCATTATGACGAAATTCACACTTTCTCTTTCTCTCTCTATCGAATTAGAAAAAGACAGACGCAAGAATGAAGCCGCGTTAAAGAACTTCGTTCCAAAAACCTGTTTACTTTGTCACACTATATTAAGTCGCAATAAGAAAGACTTGTCGTGCCTTGATAGTACTTACTAATTCCATACTGCCAGACTGCCATGTCATTACTCCGACTAGTAAATAGTTATCTATGGCGCACATTACCGCACTAGTGCGATTATGTAAAGAAAAAAGCACGTGTCTATAATACACTGCATTATGAACCTAAAAGCGGTTAAATAAGAGCCACTTTACGAGCAACTGTGTTGAAAAGATATTTACTTGGCGGTTGCTAGGCAAGACGTCAAGTCAAAGGTTGGAAAAATTTAGTTATAGATATTATATTTTAGTTAGTATTTTATTAATTATAATTAAACTACTTTGAATAAAAGAGCCATTTTCAATAGGGTTCCTTCTATGGCTGAAACGAATGTATAAAAAAAAAATTGACTCCATTAATTGATTTTATCGCAAGCTACAATCTTTTCAGGGTTCATAAATTGACGGACAGGATTTTTTTTTCAACTATTTTGATGTTTCTTTCATTTCTCTTGCATTAAATCAATTGGTAAAAAGTACAGTATTAATCTCCATTTAATCATCTATACAATGGTATATAAATTTAGTAGGTTCTGTGTACTAGCAGGAGTCTAACAATAAAAACAGTTGCAGAAATGGGGCAAAAAAAATTTTTCGATCGTAGAGCACACTCCAATGCTTCGCATTATTAATGAGTCGTGCTCTATGAGGATTATAACCGTATAAGAATGCTTGGAAACATTCTGGTCCTGCTTCATAGGACAATCTAGACGAAATCAAACTGTTTGCTTTTAATTTATTAATTATGGCAAATCTTAAATATTATATACAATCTATCACTAAAATATATATATTATGGACAAGGAAGTAAAGGGATAAAGGAAAAAAATACAAAGTAAATGGAAGAGCTCACTGGGCAACAAAAAATTCAGCTGAATTGCTGTCAGTGGAAAAAGGGCCCAAAAGCTGGCAGCGTTGCCACGTTGGATGGCAAATGCTGATTCTTTGACCTAAAATTTGACCAGCCCTCAGGTCACTTGAAGAGTCGACTAACGGCTTGACGATGTCCCGACATACTCGATGAGCACTCGGACCCCACGGCCCTAGTTTTTCAACCCCAATAGCATCCCGGAGCGGGGGTGACAAGAGCCCGACGGATGATGTCATTAATGGTTGTTAAGTTAATTGTATACTTTTACAATGCTTGTAAGTATCTATAATCACATAATTAATTTATCTGTCATTGCTTCATTTTTAATTCTTTTACTTATTTTGGTACTTATAGTAATTTTATTCTATAGGTGCATCTTTGTCACATATAATTATATAATTAATGTAAGTAAGTACTTATACAAAATATTTTAAATCATTTTAAAAGAGTAACGGTGGAGTTTCTTGCCCATTTTTCTCCGTACGAATCTACCTTTTGGAAGGGGCGACTAGAATTAATTATATTTTTTTGTGCCTATTTGAAACCAAATAATTTGACTTTGACTTTATTATTTTTATGAAAACTCACTAGAAGCTTTGATGACGATGCGCTTAAAATATACCTAACCTACTCTATCTCAATTGAAGAGCACTCACCGCCATCAGGAGGCTTTACAACAGCTTATTTCTGCCTAATTCCACTATTATAGTAGCATAAAGATAAATTATACACATCATAAATACGCACACAAGTTTTGGTTTTCCAATAAATATAAAGTTTTATAAAGATTAGACACACTGAAAGCGATATGTATGGTCTAAGTTTTGTATCGCGGTTCGCGGCCGATAGAAATGTATTGTGCGCTGTTCAAATAAGTCAGTTTTTAGGGTCCCGTCCGTCTGAATGAAAAAACGGAACCCTCATAGGATCCCGGACTCCTGTGTCTGTCTGTGCGTATGTCACAGTCAATTTGCTCCAATTTTTTTTGTCGAACTTATGAAGCAATGGACTGGCAATCTGTTTCAATTCATTTCAATTTCTTATTGATCGTGCATTACGTAATTAAGGTGCGGATGTGCGTTGTGCGGTAGGTATTATAACTTCGACTTTATAATAACTTACAATTTCGCCGTAAAAACTTAGGTGAAATGCGCTTGACTGTTATTCCATTGATAGCTCACGTCAAATTTACTTCGCCTTAAGGCGAAAGCGCCACGGTAGCCCGCGAAATGTCTCTAAGCTTTTTGCAATTTGCCAATACATATTTATTACGGTAGCAAATCATATTTTGAAAAACATTATTTAAACCTAATATAGACCTGTAACTTCGCGGGGTACCTCAGCGCATCGCCCATAAGTGCCTGCTACACGATTGCTAACCGCATCTCAGACAGACGTGACCTTGGTTGGTGACCAGCAAAGTTGTTTCAACGTTTGGTCGTAAACATCATCTACAGGGTTGCAAACCACCAAGGTCACCTCTGTTATTAATCTGTGCCTCTGTCAGGACGCGGTTGGCGACCATGTAGCAAGCGTTTCAGCAGTCGCGTCGATTAGCACGCACTACTGTGACATCTACCCAAGCAAGCATTCTTTATCGAGAGTCGAAAGCCAAAAGCTGTCAGTGCACTCAGTGCTAACTCGACATCCGTCCGGTTCACACGCGAGTATCGATAAGTGTAGTGGTTTCGGGAATACTGCCCTGAAATATTTATTAAAGAAAAAGGTGAGTTTAAGTGATAATTTATAAAATATGGTCTTTTAGAATTTTGCGCCACGTGCGTGACTCTAACCGCATGAGCTATAATACGGTTATTAGTCAAAAGAAAATTATGGTATTTTCTATCAGAATTAGCTTTCAGATTTCTAAAATTATTAGATACTTAGTTTACATTTTATTTCATACAAAACACAAAACATGTATGTCGCCATCGCCAGACCTAGGAATTGATCCCGAGACCTCTCGGCACGCACCTCTGACTTTTCGGATTCATGTGCGTATTGTATAATTATCACTTGCCTCAAAAACGGTGAAGGAAAACATCGTGAGGAAACCGGCATGCCTGAGAGATATTCCTCGACGGTATGTGGATGTGAAGCCAAGTCAGAGGCCCATGGGTGGCTTTAAAACTCTGACACTAGGTTAGTCACTAACCATACGAAACACAAAGAAAGAAGCTAAACAGCCGCAATTGCGGCCACTGGCTTTATAAATAAATAATAAGGGGGCAAACGTAAATTGATAATTATTGTATTGCTCATAACTTTTAACAGATCAAAGTAATATCAACCCTATACATTGTGTGTTTGGTCACCGGGGCAAAGCAATAATGATCAATTTCATCGACAAATCCACCATATTAAGGCATTTTGCACCTACTGTTCGAAATAACAAAAACAACCAAATTTTACACATCTTTTAATTTTCAAGTATTTTTTTAAATTTTTAATGGGAGTTTTTGATAAACTTTTATTAGTTTCAACTTATTGCTGTTGAACGAAACCACTATTAAGTATATCTTTAGGACCTCTACATCGTTAGATAGCTCTTACTAATTATTTCAATTTAAACTAAGTAGGTACAAGCACTTTCGAATTGTCAAGGGGTCGGTCAGTCAGAAAGATGAAGCTAGTTGCCCATTCCAAAGCGTAGTAGGATCCTATGGAGAAGAACGGGCAAGAAACTCCATGGAAACTCAAGCTTTATGTCACCAGTTGCGTTTTTATGACCCCTAACATGTCCAGTGCCATGTTGCATATAATTATATGGGATGCCGGGAAACCTCGCGAAGGGCTCATTTTAAATATAGGTTTTTCTTAACGAATACAGCATTATACTTAAACACCGTGATTTTAACAAGATTTATTAGTATAAGCGTTGGTTTTAAAATCCAAGAAATTGGATTTTTGTCACGGTTTTTATTAGCTTCACCTGTATGTATGTTTGTTTTTTTTTCACTGTTACAAGTATTCACATAAAATTTAAAAGTTTGCAAACTATAGGTATTAGGTAGTGGTAGTAAGGTATAGCGACAAGACCTCCTGAAAACACATATTTTTTTCGTTTTTCAGTGTTTTATAACAAGATTTTAAATCTAATGCCGTTGACCAACCGCGATGGTTAACTTTAGCGCAAACGTAATGCCGGCAACCCTCCCGGAGGGTTCGCTTCCAATATGTATGGCGGTATGGCGTATGAGTTCTATGAAAAGTGGAGTCGAAAGTGTTTTGAAACATGATCCACTAACACTGTTGTCCTCGGCAGTTGAACCTGGCGCCCTGCGCTTTACAGACACGCCTGCAACCATTAAACCAACGAGGTAGTAAATAATAATTAATACATAGTTTCTTCTGAGTTATCTATGAGACTCATAGATAGGTAGGCCATATTTTTCTTTCTGTTATACAGGGTGGCAGCGACGTTAGTATTATTATTTATTCTATGGCAGGGACATTGACGCGCTAGCTGTTACCATGGATTCAGTACATGATTACACTACCCACAGTAAGGCTGCCTGTCCACTGGAGCGGAGAAGAGAAAAGAGGAGCGGAGATGTGCCAATATTAACCAATAGAATCTTGACTTCGCCCCTGAGTTTAGATCAGTGATCCTAAGTCAAGATTCTATTGGTTAATATTGGCACGTCTCCGCTCCTCTTTTCTCCTCTCCGCTCCGCTCCAGTGGACAGGCAGCCTTAGACCTCCAGACCCGGACTAACGAAACCTAGGTACTTCGACATTTGAGGGCACATTCCGAAGCCATGTTTCTTTTATTCTTTGAATTGCGTTTTGCCAGTTGTTGTACCCGGGCCTTCATCAGCTAGCGACCCTGATTTTCAAAACATCTTACAAGGGGCGCAAAAAATGGCACCGTCGCTCTTCTAAAATACGAGCCAAGCTCCAGCTCGTAGTTTACCGTTACTCAATGTTCGGCTAAAAACTGACAGAGATAGATGCCGTCGGAGTAGCTGGGTGGGTGGCGCCCCTAGGGCTAGGCCCCTAGGGCTGGGCCCCTAGGGCTGGGCCCCTAGGCCAGTGCCTTGTGTTCCTATTATAGGCTGTACACCTCCCGAGCTATTGTTTATTGGGCAAAACTTTCTTCAATTCCGCTGATGTTTTTGCCACTTTTCTCTCCGCAGGGCCAGTTGCCGTTCATATCTTTCTTTTCTTTACTTTTTGTTTCAAATTTTTTGCGCATTTCTCTAAAATGTGAAAGGTTGTTTCTTTCTTATATCTATGGTTGTTTCTATGCGCCACTGGTTTTGAAGAACATCGCACTTTCCCTTGTAATTATGGATGTAATTAATTAAATTGCAATTAGTTATCATTTTAATACGGTGATGATCATTACGTAACGTAAGTACTTACTTTTTAGGGTTCGGTAGTCAACAAAGAACCCTTATAGTTTCGCCATGTCCGTCTGTCTGTCCGCGGCTTACCTCAGAGACTGTTAGCACTAGAAAGCTGTAATTTGGCATGGGTATACATAATTATTAATCACGCCGATAAAGTGGTAATGTGAAATCATGAAAAAAAATTGTATGAGGAACCATACAATTTTTTTTCATGTAAAGTGGAGATGTTTTTTTTCTTCATGGTATAGCCATAGTTGAAAACGTTGTTCAAAAATATTATGTGTGTGAAAACCATTTTTGGATCCAAATCCGTTTGCGAAATTAATCTTTAGTGCTAATTTTGTTAGAGTCAAGTGTGTAAATGGTTGTTTTAGGATAAGTATGTGATATAATTACACGGCAGTAGTAAACAATAAGATCTACAAGTTAACGAGTAATAATCGACCAACTTACATTTGCAGTTGTAATGTATGAGAGAGCGTGTGTTTCAACTACAATGATAAGTTTGTTCTTGGGATAAATTTCATCGCAACTACGGAACCCTTCATTCTGTCTGGTCCGACACGCAGTTGGCCGGTTCTAATAGTTATTATATTGCTAAAGTAGGCATCAGTGCAAGGAAATCATTACTTTTGCCTCTTTTACAAGCTTTTATTCCGCTATTCCCTTGTTAAATCTTGAAACTTCCTCTTTTCTTGAATCCTAGCCTACGTATCAAGTTGAGACTTTATTATAGGAACTAAAGGTTCATTTTTGCAGACAACAGTACTTACTCGTTCGTTCCAATTCTAATGACATAGAAATTACCTGATTTCTGCAGCCAGACTCAAGGGTCTCTGTGATTTCTTCCCTTTTCCCAATATTATTGTAGTGGAAGGTGAATTTGATGTCATTTCCATAATTGCTGGATTTCACCACAACATGAATACCCATGAATGCGACTGTGACAACAATGTAGAAATCACGACAGCATTCAAGAACATCTCGTTGGTAACGTTTTGTATAAACATTTGTAGTGAAAGAGAAAGTTAACTAAGCAACAGTATTGTTTGAATAGGTTGGTAGGCCTACGCATTGTATAAGCCACGCAACCAATGGATACTCCTATAGATATAAGAATATATTTCTACGGATAGTCCAAACCGCTAAACTGACAGTGTCCAAACACCAAACTATCCAACTCATTTATCATCATCATCAGCCTATTAATGTTCCCACTGCTGGGACACAGGCCTCCTCTCTGTGAGAGGGAGTGGGCTGTAATCTACCACGTGGGCCCAGTGCTGGTTGGTAGATGTCACATGTCTTCGAATTTTTTGGTTCTAAGACATGCCGGTTTCCTCACGATGTTTTCCTTCACCGTTTTGAGAGCAGTGGTGATGAAATTATTTACACAAAGTAAAGCGCCTGCTTGGGTTCAAACCTACGACCTACAACTCGTAGGTCGTGGCCGTTACCACAGGGCCACCACTGCTCTCATTCAACTCATTAAGGTTACGCAATTAAGTAGGTTGTTGATTCTGTTGTTCAGCACCAAATTCGAGGTTTCATATAGATTAGGTACTTACCGGAAATACCCAGATGAAGAAGTCTAGGACTTTCAACTCCACCCAGTTTTCATATAGGACCCTTCGGGAGGGTTCCCGGTATTAGGTTTGCGCCAAGATTCCGAGACAGGTGTGTCCAACCCTTTGTGATTTTTTTATGAAAAGTATTAATTTATCATTTTTGATATAATTATACCGTGCTATTTTTTAAGTATAGGCGATTAAGTATTATTTCTTGATTGCAGTGTTCAGCATCAAGTTCGAGGTTTCATATAGATTAGGTACTTACCGGAAATACCCAGAAGAAGCAGGCTAGTCACGTAACTTAACAGTTTCGACTCCACCCACTTTTCATACAGCTCATACGCCATGCCGCCATAAGTACGTACATATTGGAAGTGAACCAAACGGGAGGGTCACTGGCATTACGTTTGCTTAGAACACTGTAAAACCGTGTTATAAAACGAAATAAAATAGTGTTTTCAGACGGTATTGTCGCTATACGTAGCTTCCAAACTTTAAAAGTAATCGTAAAAAAAATGCTTTGCTTTAAAAGCAATTCGCATAGGCTAATTGAAATCTTGATAAAATAAACATCAGATTTTATTATCACGGTTTATAATGCTGTATTCGCTAAGAAGCCGTCCGCGAGGGCTCTCGGCAAGGTGAATCCTCCAGGTGGGCTCCCGGCACTGAACGTGTTAGTTAAACAGTGTCAAATTAAATTAGATTATTGCATTTTTGAAGTCAAATCTTCCTTAGGCGCGTTGATCACTTTTTGGGTGAACAAAAATCATGGAACTCGCGTCATTGTCACCTAACGCTCGAACAAAAGACATCAACGCGGGGCACTTTTTGGGTGAACAAAAATCATGGAACCCGCGTCATTGTCACCTAACGCTCGAACAAAAGACATCAACGCGGGGCACTTTTTGGGTGAACAAAAATCATGGAACTCGCGTCATTGTCACCTAACGCTCGAACAAAAGTCATCAACGCGAGAATTAAAAAGTTACTTAACGAAATACATCAACGCGAGAATCAAAAACTTACTTAGCTTTCACTTCTTTTCTTTTTGGTTTTATTTTAATTTGTTAAAACAAAATTGGGGTCATCAACCGCAGGTAGAGTAGTCTACTTAAAATTATCAGTTTAAAAAATCTGTTTTTTTTTTGTGTAAGTAAACTTCTCAGATGTGAAATCGAAAACAGATTTTCTTAACTCATACATATCTTCAAGTAACAACACTACCAGCGCTCGTTGACCTCAAAAATATAATGATATCCTTTTATTTTTTATTTTGTCGTGTTTAGATATCGATTTGATTACCAACAAGTGTGCAGAGTTTTGCTAGCTAATTTTATTTAACCCTAAATTATTCTTATTCTACCAAATGTTTGCAACCTCTGGAAAAGTGCAGGAGTCGTATTAAGTAATAAGTATTGTTCATATTTTGGACCTAGATAGAATTATGTACCTAAAGGTCATCAATTAGAAACACAGAAGACCAAAAAAGTCGCGGCATTGCACGCCCAGTTGCGTCAGTTCGTCATTCATGACTTGAATATCAAATAACAATATACCTACGCTCTGCTATCAAAATGTAAAACAATAAAAATTGCGACATCTCTCAGAAAACTATGCACGTAATTTGTATTCATTGGTCATTGACCTTGTATAGGTGGGTCGATGACCTCAATTCAATAACTACTTTATATTACTTATAATAAAACAGCTAGTAGGTACCATTTCATTCATCTATGAAGAAGTTATGGTCTTCTTAAGAGCGTATACAAGATCCCATTAGAAATAGATGAACAAATTTTAACACAGCGTTCAGTACGTCTAACCAAAGATATCCAAGCAAAAAAGACACTGATTAAGTGATTTTATTTTGACCTAAAATAAATAAATGGCATTGAGTAACCAACATTATTCGTTAGCTGATTTATTTTTCTTGTTAGTACCTAAACTTACCTAAATGCAGTGTTTTTTTTACCATTGTTCTTATTTAGTTGGTCTGGATGATTCCTAAAAGTTTTTCCATATATTTACTGAAAGTGGGCAACGTCGCAATAATAAATAATTTGGCAATATTACTATAAGGAAATAAGAAATATGGTTATAAAGAATATTAAAATGAATTGCAATTATTACACTGCATTTGATGTTGTAACCGTTATTACAACATCAAATGCAACTAAATATTCGATGTTACGATATTAATTATTGCATTTTATAATCAATACTTAGTAAAGATTAATCCACACAGAGATTTTTTTTTTAAATCAGCTGTCTGTGCTTACTAGGGTAAGACCTACACAGTTTTATCAGCTATACCTACGCAGACATCAATCATACTTCAATCAACTCTGCAGTCAATTCAATTTAATCCTCGAATGAGCTCTCAATTAGTAGTAACCCAATATTTCTATGAGTGTACCTAAAGAACATAATTATTTATTAACCGAATTTTGTTAACTTACAATAATATTGTTTTTTGTTTTAGCCATGATTATATTGTATTATACTTTGAAGTTTGAACCTTGAATTCGCTTCTAATTTGTACATGCACTTATCTAAAGCCTAGTTCATGTTGGTGGGGTATAACTAATCCAGTATTTACTTACTTACCTAGCTACTTACAGAAATAAGGTAAAGGCTACACGTTACGAATATTCAAAAATTGCGTTCCAAGTACATACACCAGCAAATCAAGTTACTACAATTTGTTAGATTTTCAACTTTATCACTAAAGAATAAAGTTTAATGATGATTGGGAAAATTTGACAGATTGGAGTAGGTTGGTGTGCTGGCGTCTGTACCTACTTAGTACTTAGGTATTCAATTGTTTTACAAGGGTTCTCTGAAGACTTATCAATCACTGGCTAATATTCAAAGATAAAAAAAAAAGTTTTCTACCAATAATACTAATTATAATAACCCACCTATGAATATTTGTCATTGTTGTCCAATTGGTTATCGACTAAAAGTCAACACGGACATCTATTTAGTTGTCAGGCAGTATTTAGGCAGCTGACTCACTGAGCAACTTGTGAGTATTTAACTAAGTAGGTATTTATGTTCAAGTTCACAAGCGAGTCAAACCTCTTAACTCTATCTACTTAACTAATAACAACGACAAGTTATTTCACCAATGTGAAACTGGTTTAATGATTTTTTTTAGCAGGAAATTATTACGTTATTGAGGTAAAGTTAAATTTAAAGATTCATCAGTATATTATAGATACAGTGTGATGGACAACGTCTTTTAAATATTACATTTATAATATTAATAATCGCTTGTTGGTGAACGGTGGTCTTGAAAAACAATATTAAATAATTTTTACAAAACTTCGTACTTAATTGTTTTTGAAATATTTGTAAGCGGTTCGATTGAATAGATTGGGATTGCGTTGTGAGTATTTTTATTCAATAACTTAGGATTTTAGAAAAAAATTGGACATCTTTAATAACGCTGATTCCGTGCAAGAATTCAGCTGCCTCGTTGGTCTAGTGGTCGCAAGCGCTACTGCTGAGCATGAGGGCCTGGGTTCGATTCCCGGGTCGGGCAAAGTGTTACTGGGTTTTTCTATCTGGAATTTCTCAGTAGCAGCCCGGAGTCTGGATTTGTGCCCGGTTGATGGCAATGGGCTCGCCCTCTTTTGCATGCCATGGCTTTAAAACATAACTTGCGAAATGTCTCTGCCCAACCCTTCGGGGTAATAAGGCGTGATGTTTGTGTGTTTATGTTACTTACCTAATATTTAATTTACAAATCGTTTTTACATCTGCCTACCCCCTTTGGGGAATATATGTGTGATTATATTTCAATACAATGAATGTTTCATCTTGAACCTGTGCATGAACCTTGGAGAGCAGTGGTGGCCCAGTGGTAACGGCCGCGACTTATGAGTTGTAGGTCGCAGGTTCGTACTCATACAGGCGCTTTGTGTAATTAAATTATTTCATCACCACTGCTCCCAAAACGGTGAAAGAAAACATCGTGAGGAAACCGGCATGTCCTTGAACCAAAAATTCAAAGACATGTGACATCTACCAACCCGCACTGGGCCCGCGTGGTAGATTACGGCCTACTCCCTCTCACCGAGACGAGGTCTGTGTCCCAGCAGTGGGAACTTTAAAAGGCTGAATAAGTATTGAACCTTGCTCCTCCTAAATCTGTCTTTTTACCCGACTGCGCAACAACAAAGATAGGGTTAAGTTTTTCGAGTGACATCCTTGACCATGGTGAGCACACAATAACCCACTAATCGATTGCAGTAGCGTAATTATTTGCAAGACAATACATTATCGAATTGCTGACCTTCGTAACTTAATTCTAACAATACTGAATGATGTTACGAAATTGTTTTAATTACACATCACGTGTTATAGGTAGGTTCCTGCTGAATTCAGGTCATCCGAATTAATTACTATTATATATAGTGTATTCGATGGACTTGACCTCAGTAGTAGCCGAAATAGGTCCAGCTTCTTTATTTTTTGTGTGGTTAGTTTGACTAGCCGGTGTCAGAGTTGAGAGAGAGAGACAGAGAGGTCAGCTAATCGACAAACATTATTTTTTACCCCCGACGGAAAAAGAGGGTGTTATAAGTTTAACGTGTGTATCTGTGTGTCTGTCTGCGACATCGTAGCTCCGAAACGGCTGAACCAATTTTGCTTTTGAAGTGAAAACTTTAGGCGCGCTGAGCACTTTTTGGGTGAACAAAAATCATGGAATTCGCGTCATCGTAACCGAAGACTATATATATATCGAACGAAAGACATCAACGCGGGAATCACAGAAAGCTATAATAATATGTATCGAACGAAATACATCAACACGAGAATCAAAAAGTTACATACTTAGTTTTCACTTCTATCGGCAGTCCCCAAAGACTGCACGATGTTTTTTTACTGCCTCTTTGGTCCAGTTATGTAGGCACGAATGCTACTACGGCTGCTATTGAGAAATTACAGATAGAAAAACCCAATAACACTTTGCCCGACGTGGGAGTCAAACCCAGGACCTCATGCTCATCAGTAGCGCTTGCGACGACTAGACCAACGAGGCGGACAACTGTTTTAAATGTCAGCCCGTACACCACACATTACAGCCGCGTTTGGCATCGGTTTTCGGGATACGGGCAGATTCGGGCCGCATCGCCTGTAGTAAGCGACAAAATGTAAGAAAGTGATGTTAGCAAAGAGGATTTTTGCAGTGCGGTGCGGCCCGTACCTACTATTAATTTTTTTTACCTACGCATTAGCGTTAGTCTTTATGGTATTTAGGACCTACCTATTTACCTAATCAAAGCATTTTAACCTGCCCCCTAATTACGTAATGCACGATCAATTTTAAATTGAAATGAATTGAAAAAGGTTGCTAGTCCAATGCTTCATAATTATAAGTTTGACAAAAAAAATTGAGCTGATTTTTTTTTCGATCTTATGTAGTGCCAATGGATTAGCAATTTGATTCAATTTAAAATTGATCGTGCATTACGTAATTAGGGTACTGGTAGTTAATGTAGGACTTAAAAATATGACTTTAGAACGCGAAAAAACTAATTGGAAAAGTGGAGTATAAAACAAAGCCTAATCTGCTCATGCCTACCTCGCAATGTAGCCTTTAACATTTTACTGACTATTTTTTCTTCTCTTTCCAGACATGATCGTCGCCGAAGCTTGGAAAGCAAGCTACCTCTACTGGGTCTTCCCGGTACTCATCATCGCAACAATCTTCGCAATCCTTGGTCTTTTCGGAGTCATCTTCGCGATCCGACTCTTCGCCAAGTACACTTGTGGTCAGTACCGTAACCCCACGAGAATGGACGGAAAGACCGTGATTGTGACCGGATGTACCGGAGGGATTGGGAAGGAGACTGCGAGGGAGTTGGCTAAGAGGGGAGCCAGGGTCATCATGGCTTGCAGGAATTTGGAGGTTGCTGAGAAAGTTAAAGGTGATTGTTTGTTCTTTTTAAAAGGATCTTAACTAATTTGTAGATTCAGTCGGGTCTTTTGGGGTTAAATTACGAAAGGCGGAGATATTATAGTCTTTCATCACAAGTTGTAGTCGCCTCCAACAGACGGTCTCGGCCCGTTTCGGCAGAAATAGTGGTTCTGCTGAGGAACTAGAGAGTGGGCTGTTTCAACGTGCTATAGCCTGCGCAGACGACGGATTTTTGTCCGCGGACTTTTTATTGAGAAGGGCGTAACGAGTCCGCGGGTCGCGCTCAGTCGATCTCGCGTAAGCATCAGAGGAGCCTGGATCAGGCAGTAAGTTCCATTCAGACCGCGAGATCGACTTAGCGCGACCCGCGGACTCGTTAAGCCCTACTCAATAAAAAGTCCGCGGACAAAACACCGTCGTCTACACAGGCTATAAGGCTGCCTGTCCACTGGAACGGAGAGGAGAAAAGAGGAGCGGAGATGTGCCAATATTAACCAATAGAATCTTGACTCCGCCCCTGAGTTTAGATCAGTGATCCTGAGTTAAGATTCTATTGGTTAATATTGGCACATCTCCGCTCCTCTTTTCTCCTCTCCGCTCCAGTGGACAGGCAGCCTTATAGTTATTTTTTTCGCCGTTATTTTTAAACGCCCTGGATTATTCATTAAAATAGAATCTATCCATTATGAGAAGAGGCCTTTGCCCTGTAGTGGGTCAATAATAGTATTACCAATATTATTTACCCAAGTAGAAATTAACACTAACAATTTAATATTTCAGCCGAAATCATCGACACAACAAAGAACACTAAAGTCGTGATCAAGAAACTGGACCTCAGTTCCTTCGCATCCATCAGAGAATTTGCCGAAGACATCAATAAAACCGAGACAAAACTAGACGTTTTGGTCCACAACGCTGGATACGCAGACACTTTCAAGAAGAGGAAGACTGTTGACGACCTTGAGATGACCATGGAGACCAATCATTATGGACCATTCTTGCTTACACATCTTTTGATTGATCTGCTAAAGAAAAGTGCCCCATCGAGAATAGTGGTAGTCGCTTCGTCTTTATACCGTCTTGGAGCATTCAACATAGAAAACCCGAACCCTGTTGACACTATACCAGGATATCTCTACTACGCTTCTAAGGAAGCAAACATACTTTTCACCAGAGAACTAGCCCGAAGACTAGAAGGTACGGGAGTAACAGTGAACTGTCTACATCCCGGCTTGATTGAAACCGGAATTTGGAGTTCCGTGCCTCCTCCATTGAATTGGATGCTGTTCCCGATAACCAAATGCTTCTTCAAGAACCCTGAACAAGGTTGCCAGACTTCAGTCATGTTGGCGGTTGACGAAAAACTAGAAAAGGTTTCCGGAAAATACTTTTCTGATTGCAGAGAAAGTTCATTGTCGAGTTCTGTCAGTAACATGAGCAGAGCTAAGAAGGTCTGGGAGATTTCTGAGAAAATGGTCAAGTTGGGCCAAGATGATCCTAGAATTTAAATGTTTTTTAATGAAGTAAGAATGACGTATTTATTACAGGCGTAAAAAATGAAAGTACGAGTTAATTAACTCATGCTTATCGTTGTAAGAGCTATATTGATTGTAGCAGTTTTTTTTTAATGTTGCACTGTATGCACTTTTTAGGGTTCCGTACCCGAAGGGTGACAAACGGAACCCTATTCATAAGCCTCCGCTGTCCGTCTGTCTGTCAGCGAGCTCTATCTCATGAACCGTAATAGGTAGGCAGTTGAAAATTTCACAGATTGAGCATTTCTATTGCCGCAAGAGCAACAAATAATAAAATTAAAAATTAAAGGGGGGTCGCCATACAATAAAATTAAATTTTGAAAAAAAAAATAATCTGACCCTGGCATGTGGGGTATCATTTTTTAGAGCTCATCTAGTAGAGAATAAATATAATTTTTATTTGTTTTTATCTTCAAAAATGATGAATTAGGGGGCCGTAGAAGTTGTCTGTTTTAGACCATTTTTGTACGAACTCTATCTCAACAACTAAACAAATTAGGAATTTGAAACTTGTGTGTATCATGTAACATATACTGTTTATAATCAACAAATACTAAAAACGCCGATTCATAACGTATTTTATATAATATGGGCGATTTTCTGCAACTTAAAAAATTATTTTGTATTTCATGCTAATATTATGCGATATAAATTCCACAGATAACTATTTCATAGTCGGAGTAATGACATGGAATTAGTAAATACCTACTACCATGGCAGCATATACTATTTCGATCATTTAAATTTCGATGATCCAAAAAGTTCTACAAAATAAACTTTCTTCACAAGATTTTAAAACCGGCCAGTATTTTTTGAGTTTAAGAACTTTATCGACTTTTTTCAAAGTATCCCTAGACGGTGTTCATGTGTGCACCACATGTTAAAACTACACTCCAATAAACAATATATTCACTAACATTGAAATGAATGCTGGCACATACAGTGTACTATTCAGTTACTTTAAACCGTTGTGGATACAATTTCATATTGAGAAAAATTATTGGTGTAAAAATATTCGGCCACGGCGTGCACAAGTGTGTGCGCAGACACGAGTGCACTCTCTCTTCCCTCACTCTCATTAGTCCGATGGGATGTGTAAAAATAATAAGTAAGAAATAATAGATTTCTGTATGACTATCAAAAATAACGTAAATAAATACCTGTATTGACCCGTGCGTTTGCACTGGCGAAACATCACGACAAAACATGTTGAAATCTCTAGTTCCTGTCAAACATTGTATGAAAAATTGACAGAAAATAGAGATTCCAACATGTTTTGTTGTGAATATTTCACCAGTGCAAACGCACAGTTATAATTAAAATTTGGCGTACTACTTACATTCTATTTTGTACAATATAGTCTGATGTAGCTAGAGAAATCCTTTTATTTATAAGTAACTAGACTAGCTTTACCCGGCCCGGCTTCGCACGGTTAGCACTAAGTACTTATCTACGGCGCACCTACCTTTCCTAATTACCTATTTCTACCTAATTACCTACCCTACCTACCTACCCTACCCTACCTACCCTACATATCTACCTGCTTACCTACCATATATACCTATTTATACCTACTAATACTATGTTAGTAGCAAATAAATAACTTTGACTTTAGTTAATGCATGTTACTGGATAAAGTTAACTTGATATTTTTCTCTTAAAATAAATGAAATATACTCCTACACCTATATTTTAACACAACAACATTTTTTCATTAAAATTAGACAATTTCTTTACAAATCTTTGTTTTTTTATAGCGCCTCTGTTGTTACCTTTACGAAAGTATTACAAATTCATAGTGTTAAATCTTGTACGACATGGTATGGAACCCTTCGTGTGCGAGTCCGACTCGCACTTGACAGATTTTATTTCTTTATGTAAGCTTATCCGCGAATTCTTCATCTTTTCGTTGAGAGTAGGTACTCACTACGCAATGTAAAATTATATTGGTTTGCTTTCCTATTTTAGTAATAGCTATATAAACGCAAAAGTGCAACATATTATACGATGTATTTATAAATTATAAGTATATTTACTTATTAAAGTGTTTTTAAATGTGAGTTTTTTGCTTTTTTAAACCTTCACATTTGCAAGAATAAAAAGATCTAAGTATCAATTAATATTCATTTTATTAGTAAAACTAGTTAGTTACATAATGGATAACAGTTAACAGCTAATGAACTAAATTATCTAATAGATCATAGTTTATGAAATTACGATCGTAAAACTTTTAAAAGTAATCAGTTACACGTTTTGGCTATTACACAATGCCGAATGCTGGCCGATTTTGAGAAAGGTCAACGATTGAAGTATTACCTACTTGAATAAAAGCTATTTTGTTGATCCTCGAAAAAGGTAGCCAGAGAAGACTTTGACACAGACTTTTTCGTAGGTACGATTGAAATACATACAGCCGATCCCTGAATTAGGTATCTTATGGGCGTTTGTGCACTACACGGAATTTTACCGTCCAGCAGTCCGATTTTTCACGGTCCTATACAAATTTCGACCTAACTAGTATAAACATTTGTATAGAACCGTAAAAAATCGGACTGCCGGACGGTAAAATTCCGTGTAGTGCACAAACGCCTTATAGGGGCATAGGACCTAACAACATATTTTACAGGGCAAAATGTAAACCTCGGGACGGAAAATATGAACTTACGAAAGTTCGCAGGTGTTCGCAGAGGCACGTATAGACTTTACGCAATCATGCGAAAGCGTGTCGCCTCCCTAATGCGGCGGGTGCGTGGCAGTGCCAACAGCCTCTTGGTCACTGTGGCTGATAGAATGGAAGGTATAATACTCAGGCACTGGACCAGGACACAGGTATTACCTTCAAAGCGAGCCTTGAAATAATGTTTAGTTTGTTGCATAATTATTTGATTTTTGTCTGGTGATTTTGACATTATTAATGGTAATTTTGACATTACTGAAGGTAATTCTGACATTATAGTTATGATTTGGACATTATTATTGATAGTTTTGACATTACTAGTAATCATGACCAAGATTTGCCAAATATTTTTTATGTACAGACGCCAGCACATCAAGTTACTACAATCTGTCCAATTTCTTTAATAGATGAACTTTATCACTAAAGAATAAGGCTCAATGTTGATTGGGAAAATTTGACAGATTGGAGTAGGTTGATGTGCTGGCGACTGTACAAACACTAGTGGTTAAGATGATTATGTACCTACTAACAAATTGGATTGTATGATGTGGAAATAAATTTGATTGATTGAAAGTGGTGTAATTTGGATTACAATGAAATAGATAGACAATAAAAATCTGCCTTACATGGGCTACTGTGTGTTAGCCATTAGATTATACAATATAAAAATAAATATATTCATCTAGACTCCATCTAGGGCTAGTAGACATTTTAACATTCATCTCATACATACATGCCACTTTAGTCTTTATTAAAACAGAACTTTTTCATAGAAGTTACTATCGTAAGATCGTAACATGACATCACGCCTGTAATGCCTCAAGGGCTAGGCAGAGATGTACCTTAGTACACCCACATTTCGGAATTACTAATTAGATTTATGGCAAATTACTAATAGAGTCAACGATAAAAACAGTGCCCTTCACTAAATTAATCTAGCAAATAAGATCCATAAGTTGTAGAGAGCTTACAATGTGCGCTATTTCCCATCAATATTTAATTTAATCTCGTTTGTAAACGATATAAAATTAAATTATTTAATAATTACACTCATTCAAATGGAAGATCGTATGACAAACATATTGTTTTCTGCAAAGTTAAAAAATACTGGACTTTAAATATTTGTTTAATACTCCTTCATTTTAACTTATTTTTATTAGTCTATTAAATCAAACTGGTCTAGGAACGTATGGTCTACACCCAATGCGGTCCCGAGGCTTTCCCGCGGCTTTCTACAAGGAGGGTCGTCGTCAAAACAGATCGGATCCGAATAGTCCGAAGACTTCTTTGGTATCACACTGCAACTTGGACTTAAGAGATCAGGCAATAAGACCCTATTTGCTGTGAACACATCTACATTAACAGTGTTAAGATTTTCTTTTTCTTCTACAATAGTTTTGAATTCGTTCCCATCCTCGCAGCTGTTGTCGCAGGGCAAGACGCTGGCTCTGACTTTCTTAAACCTATTGATAATTTTCTCTAAAGAACTTGTTTTTCTTATCAATTGAGAGTTACTTTTGGGTGTTTCAGTCTTATTATCTTCTTTTTCTAGGATATCTTCTTCTAGTTTTGGTACGTTCAGATCAGCGAAATGCACCTTATTCGAGTCTTCCTGAATATTTGTTGGAAGTTTATCCGGTTCAGGAGTTATAGATATAGTGGGTAGACTAGTAGCATCAAATATCTTTCTGTTAGTTTCTAGTCGCATGACACCCTCGGGAGTTCCATAACTATTATCATTTTCTAACGCCAAGATGCCAGATACTTCAAGAAGTGGACAGTCTTCCTGCATTACTGATAATTTCCTCGGAATAGGAATCTTAGACTTCTTTTCTCTGTTTTCAAAGAGATTTGGTGAGGAATGACTTCGGAACAAACCGTTGCTGTCAGTTGATGTCACTGATTCATTGAACAGCCCACCTTTCTTAACGTTAACATTATTTGGTCTCTCTGTTTTATATTTAAACTTTTTGGAGCTACTGGACTTTTTCGTCGATAGCAACCTCATTATTTGTTGTTTTGTGAAGCCTGAAGAGCATTCTGCTATAGTTTCGTTGTTTCTAAAGGTTGTTTGGGATAGTATTGACATGTTAAAGTTCTGTGTAGCATTTGGACGGTCATAAGAACTGATACGGCATGATATGAGGCTCTTTAAGAAGTCATCTCTTGGGCCTTGGTAGAACGGAGCACTGAGTAATGACCGTGTCTGTGGTCTAGCAAATGCGGTGGCTCTTCTACGTAAGTTGAATTGATGTTTGGATATGTTGAGCGGTGTGAATGTGTCAAATATAAGTTGAGACTGTAAGTCTTTGCCCATCTTCAAGTCTGCTAGATCAGGTAACGGTGGTATTTCTGAGAATTCCTTCAATGATAACGACTGGTTGTATGACGTGTGTGTTCGCTGAAAAATAACAGTTAATAGTAAGAAAAACACATAACACAATAATAAAAAAACTAACAGCATAAATCCTCATAGTTATTAAGAGTTCTTTAAAATTTTCGTTCATTATAATTTAAATTAATTTCCGTTCATTATTATTTTAATTAATTTTGCAAACATAATATTATTGAAAAAATCACTGATCATTTTTTTATTTTTTTTTAAAGGTGGCCTAATTGGTGATGTTCTTCTGATAGCTCAGGTGCATAGTACCCGCAACCGGCGTGCGTGTATGACCAGAGTATGAACGGAAATGAGGCAAAAGGTGTATGAAGGGATCGTAGCAGGTGCCATTCTGTAGTTTCTGCCGCAAATGCTAACGCAGATTACATATATTCAAGCATACATAAACTCGCCTACTTCCCATGGTTCAGTTTGCGCTGCAACTTCATATCTTTTATGACGTTTTCAACAGTACTAGTCAGTCTAAAATCAACTTTATTTACACAAGAATAAAGTTGATGTTTGTTTAAGTGGAAATAACATCAATTGGAAGCAAGGATTTGAATAGACCTTAGTGTAATTGTGTAAAACTGAGCTTCTCCCTTAAAAAGAGTTGACTTCATTTACATCTCTTTGTGTTTTATTTTATTAACAATCTTTTTATTTCAAAGTAAATACACACAGAAGAGCTTAAAAATAATAACAACAACAAGAACTCACCTGCAGTTTAGCTTCAGCGTTCATCACCCTATCTAAAAGTATCCTCATAGCGGACACAATTTCCGTAAAGTTCCGTCTCCCGCCATCCAAGTATTCATTGAACTTGTATATTTCATTACCAATTTCAGCATTTTTCAGTATAAAACCGATTGATATAAGAAACGCTCTTATAAGGTTAGGGAAACTCAATTTATCATCTTTTGTGATATTCTTCAGTATGTACTTCTGTTCACTGTTGACTTGGCTTTGTAATTCTTTTGTGCATATTTCGTCAGTTTTTGAGTTATACTCTAATGTGTACGAACTCTTTTCCGCTTCACCAGTTTGTCTGGCAATTAACATCTCGGTGGAGTTACGAGTTTCTCTACAACTTTGGAGGAACGGTTTTATTTTTGTGTCCCATTCCTTTTCCAATTGTGTGATTCTGTTGTCTACTTCAACTAACCAATCATCAAAAAATGAAGACGATTTGTGAACATCTTTTATTTTTAAAATTTCTGCTTTCGCTGTGTCATCTACTTCATGTGTTTTTAAGAAGCCATCAACTATTTCGTTTAAGAATCGTTGTGGGTTTAGTTCAGTCATTTTATTTTCCATTTCAGTTATCTTCTTACGGAACAACTCAGCTATTTTCTCCATAGCTGCTCTTTTACACAAATAATTAGAAAATTTACTAGATATTGTCACAGTTTCCTTTTCAATAATGTCAATAAAACCTTCTTTTTTTGTCTTGTAATCCTCAGTCATGTTGTTATACAGCGTCTTCTGGGTATCTTTAACCATTTTCGATATTAATACTCTTTGGATAGCTAGTTGTGACATTTGGAATATCAACATGGTGACTTTATAGCAGCTTGGGTTGACCAAGTATGAGGACATGACTGGTGTCAACAAACCTTTGTTGCTGTAGTCGCTGATGAAGTTAGACAACTCATTTCTGTACGCTCGTTCAGTTTTCGAATCGTATAGTGGCCATGGCAATGAACTGGAAACCTGAGTATCGATTATCGACACCAAATAATAAGAAAGGTGATTAAAGAAGTTCTGTGTCGGTTTTTCTAATGCATTCTCCTTGAATATCTGCCTGCTGAGCTCTGAAGGCATTTGCTGCAGCTTACTCAGTATTCCCAAGTTCAAAATCGTCTCCTTTTTGAATGAGACAACAAGGTCTCTTTGCATCGCTATTGTAGCCATTTTAGCACTTTATTTTCACATAGACGCACTTTTTAACACAAAGTCGATTATTTTCCACAACGTTGTACACTATTGTTGGGTTTTAAACCATAATTCAGAGAGATTTTTTATTATTTTCAAAATAACTACAAACCCCTTGCATTTTCTGGGTTGAATTCAAATTGAAATGTCAAATATTACCGTTGATGCCACGTAGTGCTGTCCGATTGGGATAAAAAAAATAATCGACTATTTGGTACTAAACAAGACAACTATAGTAATAATTACCCGAAAACCAACATCTTTCGAGGCTCAAAGTAGATACTCGAATTATTTGCAAACTTTCTAGGTGGTTGGATCTACTGGAAGTTAATTTCTCTGGAGCCCCCACCACAGGTAGCAACCCTGCTCCCGACACCAGCGGACAATTTTTTTATATTTCTGGTTATTATATCGTTTTTTTTTTAAAGTTATTTTTTTAAAAAGAATTAATCATAATATATACTTCATGAAAAATCATAAAAAAAATAAACGCTGGGGAAGGAGATTTGTAAAAGATCATGGAATGTTTGTGTAGAATAGTGAATGGGCTTTGGCATCTTTTTTGGTAGATTTTATTGATTGAAAGCAATTATAGATTCCTCCACAATGCAGTAATTCATCGGTTGAAGGACACTGAACGAAACACAATGGAAGTTTTATTGTTATTAGTATTAAGCTTATGGGCATTAAGTATCATTTTTTTAAGCAACATAACATAGATTAACTTTGTCACTTCGGCTCCACTTCGAATCGAATTATAACCCGCGCGTGTGAAGCTTCACAATTTTATAGTATATAGATATTGTCATGTAAAACACTTTTGCAAAATATTGCACTGCGCAAACACATACTTTTTGAGAAAAAAAATCTTAAAGTTTCACAAAATTCAACATAATTACATAAAATTTACATTTTACCATATATAATGTACGAATTTCACTCCTAGGTTGTTCCGTTTTGCGTTCAGACAAAGTGACAGCGGATTTTAATGGTTTTTAGTAGTATTAGTGTAAGTTTTGAATTTTTGCAAACCGAATGGGGCCACCCCGACTTTACGTAGTCTTTTGGAGCCTACCAATAGAGTGTATTAAGTGTATATATAAAAAAAGGAGGCGCGGAGGGAGAGCAACCCCCACCCGCTGTAGCGGAGGTGAGCATGGGTGCCTATCCTTTGTTACGTAAGGGCGAAGGGGTTGCATTTCCCGCAGCGCCGAAGACGATGCAGAAGCAACTTAGGCGCCGAGAAAAAAATCGCCAATGAAGCTTTTGGCGATTTTTTTCTCGGCGCCTATGGTTTTGCGCACTTTGCAGTTTTAAAAAATATACTAAAAAGGGTCATTTCTACCCAAAAAAAAAACTTTATATAAAAGCGAGTGGTTATAATCCGAAGTAGTTCCGTAACTTCTTTTAGTGTCTTTTTAAAATTATTTGTAGTTATATTGTCATAAAATAAATAATCGACTAAAAAACTAGTCATTCAATAAATCATCAAAGTTAGGGTTCCGTTCGGAAACCACAGAAAATACTTGTCAGAACGTCAGAACTATCGTCAAATCAAACGTGCCGCTTTCCATTTGTAATCCTTGACGGTAGAATCGTACGCTCTTCTCATTGCGCGAGAGCACCTTGACTGTCGCGTCATAATTTGATCAAGATACAACCTGACACTATAAAGTACTCTGTGCCCAGGGTTGGGCAGTATTTGAATTACTTGGGGATGTTTACTGCCATTTTATCACGATAGGTGGCGCATCATCGACATGGCCATTGAAAACTGTCAATTCCATACATTTTATAACCTATCATTCAGTAAATTCAAATTTTCTCCAAATATGCATAAGTGTGCTGTACCACGGTATACTAAAATACTTACTCCGGTGTTCATTTATTTCCCAAAGATACTACGCAAATAGAAAGTGGGAAACTAAAAGAGTAAAACTAAAAGTAACTTTGAGTATGTTGATTGGTAATTTTCGGCAATATGGTAGAGCTTTGGTGGAGCTATTAACGTCTTAGTAAAATTCTACAGCAGGAACGTCAAGCTTTCGGAAGCTTGAGGGCTTTGATTGCTGAATTAAAAATTTCGGTCATAGATAACCTAAAAAATAAAAATATCATTTATTATTAAAGTAAATGATCTCTAATTTTTCGTAAATTTTCCATGAGTCAAATCAAAGAAATTTTTAATGAGTCAAGTAAGAAGTAACACGTTACAACTAAAAACATACCCAAATCTAGAGCCTAGCACTAATGAAAAATAAACCTAACCTAAACAATAAAGAATACCATTTATTATTAAAGTACGGTTCTCTCAATTTTCGTAAATTTTCCTACCATGAACCAAGTAATAATTAACATGTTACAACAAAAAAAATATCCAAATCTAGACCCTAGCACTGATTAAAAATATTTTATTAGATAGAAGTCTACCTCGCAATAATGTCTCATTTCTTTCCAGTAATCCTTGCTCCTGGTTTGTTTAGGTCGTCTTTCAATTCTATAAGCTTCCAGGAACAATACATGTTAGCAATAACCATGGTGGATCGGTTTCAACACAAAAAATAGCAAAAACCACTAATATAAACAATGCGAAAATTATTTGACAGCGGCCATCCCGCCGCTGGCGACATCTACGCTGAGCTTTGCGCGTGGATCCCCATTAAAATACGTAATTGAAATACAAATACGTAATTGGTATTTGTAATTCAATTACTTCTTATAAATGTAATTCGTAATTGGTATTTCAAATACCTGACGCTGAGGTATTTTGTAGTTAGTATTTCAAATACTTATGGCTCCAAAATACATTTGAACATAAATACATTTGGCGGTCTTATGAATACATATATAGGGTGCGATCTGCAGAAAATAGCGCTCGATAGCTTTCGTAAGCAAAATAGCGACCGCTAAATATGTCAATCTTTAAAGTTGGCAACACTGCACTTAAACTGTACTGTAGTCTGTACTGCATGTACCTAAGTCAAATTGTCAATTACATAACTTGTCAATTGTAATTTTCATTCGGCGATGGAGTGAATCATGTGAATGCTGTGACATATTTAGGGGTCGCCATTTAGTAAAATAATATGATGGTAAGAATATTCCCTTTGCCTTAGGCTGGGCTGGATTAGTTCTATTCTATTTATATACCTAACCTAACACCAGACTGTATTTTGTAATTTGTATTTTGTATTTTAAATAAAAATAGTCAAAATACTGTATTTTGTATTTTATATTTCAAATACACGACTTCAAAATATTTTGTAATTCGTATTTTAAATAAGTGCGAGTTAGTATTTTGTAATTTGTATTTTAATTAAAGCAAAGCATGTATTTTGCCCAGCTCTGTCTGTGCCTGACACTGACCTGCAAAGCAAATAATTGCAAAAAACGTAAGAAAATTTGAATTTCGCGGTCTGGAACTGCGTTTTATGCAATGAGAATTTTGTTGTGAGGTAATTAGGCTGAATAAATATTTATCTTAAGCAGGTACTTATCTCAGAGGTACTTATTCAGTGAAATGAGTGAAATTCTTTTGGATGGAAAAAATATTAGCTAAGAAAGGTGTAAAGAGAGTGGGCACAAAATAGATCAGATAAAAAAAGACTTTTCTGAACGAAGTAATCCATTGCTACGTTCCGTTACACTTTTAGTGTATCGGGAAAATAAATTATTTATTTATTTTCTGCGCTGTATTGTATAAATAATTATATTAGAAATATTTATTCTGCTTAATTACCTTACAACAAAAATCTAATTTTAATCAAATTTATTGAATGATTTAGCTTTAACAAAAATAGATTTAGGCATAACAATCAATTTGTTTTCATACCTGTAACCTGCCTGACACGAAACACTCTAACCTCAAAACGTTTCGTTTCGTTTAGCGGGGGAGCAAACAAAACTCACGTGTTTGTTTCTCCCCGAAAAATGAAAATAAATTGAAATAAAACAAGCAAAAATGGTGCGTAACGTCCAAAGTTAGTTAGATTATAATACATGGCGGGAGATGGTGATAAAGTTTTGTGTTATTTCAGAGTAAGTTGTATGTTTTATACGAACACAGCGCGGGCTTCGCGCTGTTCAAAGTCACCGAGTTTGAAGAGCTTGCAGCCTTCTTGCCTCAAGTTGAAGAGTCTGTGACTGACTTGCAGCGATTCAACTCCGTTGTGACGCTAAGTGGGTTCCAGCCTTTCAAATCGGCGGTCGTCGCTTTGGAAAATATCAATGCGGTATCCGAAGGTTAGTGCCCGCGTGTTTGAAGATTATGTTCACAGAAACCATGCTTGGTATGAAACTGATAGAAGGAATTTGCGATGCAATTTTTTTTTGTTCTATGGAACAAGGAACACTCATTCTTTATTCAGCAAAATTGTAAATCCATAATTATTTCTCAGGATTGACCTTATTTTCTTATCATGCCTGTTCTTTCTCATCGTGTCGACGGCCCGACAGTGTTTTAAATATACCTGTTGCTCTTCTATGTAATTCTATAGTAAGAATGTTTTTTTTTCATAGAACAAACATTTCATATTTACAAACAATTACAATACTATTGTTTTACAACCACTTAGGGTCAGTGGGTCGTCTTTTAGTACTAAAAATAGACAAGGTCATGTATATCAAAATTATCTTTTAAATATTTACATTTAAAAAATAAAAGGCAAGGCAGATGTGACTGGGAACACTGGGAGGGGACGCCCTAGGAGGACATATACTGACCTTATTGGTGATGTTCTTCAGAAAGGACAGGTGCGTAGTACTCGCAACCGGCGTGCCTGTATGACCAGATGTATGAATGTAAACGAGGCAAAAGGAGCATGTAAGGATCGTAGCAGGTGTTGTTCTGTAGTTTTTGCCTACCCCTATGGGAAGAAATCGTGAGTTTATGCATGTAAGTATGTATTTACATTTATTCATGATTGTCAAACAGGCATACTCCCAGAAGATTTGAACCTGTTCCTGGAGGGGGCGCTTCCAAAGCGCAAGAAGCGTAGCAAATGCACCCTGGGTGTGTTGGACCCCAAGTTGGGAGCAGCGATCAGCGAGGCGCTGGAGATTCCCTGCTCACACACTGGGGCTGTTCCAGAGATTCTACGAGGTAAGTCCTCCGTCATTACCTGATTCTACAAATTGTACTTCCTATTTAGAATTAGATGTTGTGTGGCAACTAACTCACTAGTCTTCAGAAAGATACAAAAGACAGGAGGTGTTCTAGGACACCCGGTTGGAACGAAGTTCCTTTCGCTGTATATTATGTAAGTATCAATACAGAGCCATCTAGTATGGTTTCAAGTTTGCTTAAAACCAATACTAGATGGCTCTGAATTAATAAACAAAAACTCTTGACACTTGAAACTGTCTTTTTCGGGGTTAAGGCTGCCTGTCCACTGGAGCGGAGAGGAGAGGAGCGGAGATGTGCCAAAATTAACCAATCGAATCGCACCTCTGGAGCGGAGTTTTGATTCTATTGGTTAATATTGACACATCTCCGCTCCTCTCCTCTCCTCTCCGCTCCGGTGGACAGGCAGCCTAATGCTTTTTCGTTAGGTGACTATTTCTACCTGTTTACACCTACAGCAAGCTGCCTTAAAGATCATCGTTCCAAAATATTTCTAAAATCTTTGTTTACTGATTTTTATTTTACAAAGAAAGCTAGTGATATTTTAATATCTACTCTGTAGGTCACCACACAGTGGAGAACACTTATATTTGCACACTTTGATCTATTGCAAGTGTCCTATCTCCACTTGTGGTAATAACAGCAGTGCTAAACTAAAGTCAGTTATATCCACAACATGTACCTATTTAATGAGTGTATTTTGTTGAAATTAACTGCTACATTTGTTAAGTATTCATTAGGTTAGCTATGCCTGTGGCTTCGCCCGCGTGAAGGCTGGAAATTATCCCAAGGGAACTGTACTGCCGCTAACGAACGTACTGTGTGCCAGATTTCATCCAAATACGTTCAGCCGTTTTTGCATGATTAAGTAACAAAAATACAAACTGTTGTGTGTTTAAGTTTGTCACATGCTTTAGTCTCAGAAAAAATCTTGGAACAAAAAATAGATATGCATTTTATGCATGCATTCATTTAAAAAAGCACAAGCGTGACGAAACAAACTGTTGCAATGGGGAAGATAAAGGACATCATTCATTTTGGGCTAAATGTGAAAGTGCCGGCCAAACAAAAAAAAAGTTATATTCCGTTAGAACATGTAATTCTCTTCACTTTTCACTATGGGACCAAATCTGTAGGGCCATTCCCTGTGCTGTTATACGTCTTTGTAAAATACTGTATTCAGTATGTTTTAGTTAAGAGAATAACAGTAATCTAATTATAATAATAGCTTTTTAAGGCAGTAATAATTACAGTCATCATCTTTTATTGTGAAACTACGGTTCTAGGGTTATTCTCCACATAACTACAGTATGCGATTTTTTTTTTTTTATAGAATTTTTCTAAGCTGATTGAAATAGGTACTTATCACTAGTATTAACTGGTTTTATGTCCATAAAACGCCACAGGCATGGAACAGAGGTGTGGTTGTACTCTTCTTTAAAAAGGGCGACAATGCCCTGCTTAAGAACTATAGGCCTATCACACTTCTGACCCATATCTACAAGCTGTTTTCAAGAGTCATGACGAACCGTCTCGCGCGCATGTTTGACGACTTCCAGCCTCGCGAACAAGCCGGATTCCGTAAAGGCTTTAGCACCGTGGACCACATACATACGCTGCGGCAGGTTATACAGAAGACCGCAGAGTATAACTTGCCTCTCTGCTTAGCGTTTGTGGATTACGAGAAAGCCTTCGATTCGATCGAGACATGGGCTGTACTGCAGTTTCTTCATCGGTGCCAGATCGACTATCAGTACATCGAGGTGTTAAAGTGCCTATACAAAAATGCCACTATGTCAGTCCGACTCCACGACCAGACTTCGAAACCTATCCTTCTGCAGCGAGGTGTGAGACAAGGAGACGTTATCTCTCCGAAACTGTTCACCGCTGCACTGGAGGATGTCTTCAAGGTTCTGGACTGGAAAGAGCTAGGCATCAACACCAATGGCGAGTATATCACTAACCTTCGGTTTTCCGACGATATAGTTTTCATGACTGAGACCATGGAGGACCTCAGTATACTGCTCGATGACCTCAGTAGAGCCTCCAAAAGAGTGGGTCTTAAAATGAACATGGACGAGACAAAGGTCATGTCAAATGCCCATGTAACACCCACTCTCATAAAGATCGGAGACGCTACGCTCGAAGTTGTAGACGTATGTTTACCTAGGCCAAACTGTCTAGCTAGGTAGGTCCAACTTCGAGAAAGAGGTGTAACGTCGAATCCGACTCGGCTGGGCAGCGTTCGGAAAGCTACGCAATATCTTTTCGTCCCAGATACCACAATGTCTCAAGACGAAAGTCTTCGAGCAGTGCGTGTTACCAGTGATGACTTATGGCACTGAACAATGGACCTTATCAGAAGGCTAAAAGTCACCCAAAGAGCAATGGAGAGGGCTATGCTTGGAGTTTCCCTACGTGATCGAATCAGAAATGAAGAGATCCGCAGGAGAACCAAGGTAACCGACATAGCCCGAAGAATTGCTAAACTTAAGTGGCAATGGGTAGGAGATGGGCAATGTGTTTCTGCCTGGCGGGAAAATAAGGAAAAAACCCGGCATTTTGGGCATAAATTTATAACTTTCCAATAAATGCCCAATCGCAGGGCATAAAAATTTGGGTTCGTTAAACGTGATTTAATATAGTTCTTCATGTAAAATAGTACTTATTGAAGACGAAAAAGAAGAAATGTCAATGATTGAACACATTTCTATTTTAAAATAATAACATTGATTTACTTTTTCATGTGAAAATTAACAATAAAAATTTTATATCAAAAATAGTAAAATATGTGCAGTGTGTTATGTGCGTGTGTGTGTCTGTGTGTGTTTATAACCGGAAGGCTCGAATAGAATAGAATAAATGCGTGTGGTATCTGAAACTGACACAGGCAGATGACTATCATCGAAATGGCGGCGCGGCGTGGTACTTGTGCGCATCCCTCACCCTGCAATCCTTTTTTATTTTGGCTGCGAAATCATCAAATAACTTCTCCCGCTCTGGGCGAAGTGCGAGGACGTGTCTGAGTTTTACTGACTAAAACCCACCTGTGTTCCTTCAGTTGCCTGTACATTGCCCTTGCCAGGGTCCCTGGTATCCCTTTAGGACTTTCTCGCAACCCCAGCAGGCATCGGCCTTAGCGGACCCCGTCAGTTGTGCTGACATCTCTTAGAGGCGCGCGTGGAACATAACGCGCCGTCGACCCGGGTGGGTCCTACGCCGCCGCGATTCGTAACATTTATGTTCGTAAACATGGTTTTGTAAACAATGATATTTAAACTATAGATACGTTACCCGCGCTCTGTAGTGGCAAGATGAATGCAAGGCATTTACCGGACTTCGATTTAGTCGCGTACCAACCAGTGCCGCGGCTGCACGTAATATTAAAATAACTTGTGTGGATAACTTCCTACAAATAACAAAAAAAATGCCGTCCTGTGTGTATAGGAAATGTAAAAATTATACTGCAACTGTGAAAGATAAAAAAGTATCATTTCATGCGTAAGTATCAAGAAAAATGTCTTTTATTTTATATTTTTCGATACCTTCTAATGGCGGCTGGCGCCTGAAGTAAGTCACGTGCCGTTAGAGGAAGATGGGGTACTTTGCATCAGTGTGATAGTGTATGTTTGAAAGAATTTGAAAACAGTGAGCTTTTTTCAGTTACATTTCGTGATACGGTGGTACTTGAGCGGTCTTATGATGGTACTGTGTAAAATGTCTAAATAAATTAAAGTTTAATTGTAATTTAATATAAGCGATTGTTGTACTTTCTATTTAAAATTTTTAATTATCCACATTTTTTTAATAAAGATTTTTATGTTTATAATAGTACATTTTGTTTTAATAATTAAGTAACAGTAATTACTCTTACGAAATCTGCATTCATATTTAGATCGAAAATAATATTATTTTACCCGTAAATCTACTACCTATATCAACAAGAGAAAATAGTGTCCATTTATTCCCCACATGCCTCCTTTTGTACACGTTCGGCCAATCAGCATGCACCTTAGAGTGACAACGTAATGAAAGAAATATATTTATCTCTCTCTAACAACAGGAATTCCGTAGATGACATTTAATTTTCTTTCCCTTTTTTTGTTCGTCTAAGTACCTACCGATAGTATTTACGCTGTTTTCGGGTGCCGTGATGTTCATGAATGACGCGTCTATTTATAATACGTCATTGTTTGTAAAACATAAATTTAAATAGCATGGGCAATTTCATAAAAATACAGCTTTAAAAAATGAACTATAACTAAACTCAACAAATTAAACCAGCTTCCAAAGCTAATGGTGCCGATTCTCTTGTCGCAAATGCCTCTAAATTAGACAAAAAATCACCAAAATTTTGTTTAGTCCTGTCAAACGAGGATTTCCCATTCTGAAATTGACTAAAGTGACACAACTTATCTATGTTTTAGTTTGACAGCACTAAGATTGCACTGAGTTATTAGTTTAGTGAAAATGGCAATTTTGCTATTCTGAATTTGACGTTTTTCACCTAAAAGATTGATGTATCCAACTAAATCTGACTATTTTTAAACGCGATTAAAAAGGAGTGGATTAAAATTAGTTGTCATGAACTAAAATTCACACCAACACTTGGACTTTAGGCGCAAAAACAGGACTGTATTTTTTTTTTCTCTTGCTTTTATCTCGAAAATGGTGCGTCCTATCGCAAAAATAATGAAAATTTTGACCCCTTTATAATAGCCTTAAACCCCTATCACCCAACATGTTGGTAATAATTTTTCATATTTTCCATACAAAAAGTGAAAAATTCCATATAAGTCATCACTTCGAGGCTGCCCCCCATGCGCGCCTCCGGCTCTAAAAAAATCACAGTAAACAAGTACCACGTGGAGTCGCGACGAGATTGTCAAATTCGATTTTAGATGTGTCAACTCAAAATTATTTTTAGTTTTTTTTTGGCAGAATAGAAGTCTCTCAGATTCTCATAGCCAAAATTAAGGAATTTTAGTGATAGTTTAGTTAGTTCAGTTCGGTGTACAAGAGAATCGGCACCAATATCAATTTCGTAAATGAATTCTGAAACAAAAAATATATGCCCCGATAAATGCCCAGGGGCAGAAATTTATGGGCACTTATTAGGAATTTTCCCAATTTGCCCAAAATGCCCGGGCATTTGCCCATCTCTAGTAGGACACATTGCTCGCAGAGTGGCGACCGCGTACCGGAAGCCGTAGCGTTGGAAGACCTCCCATAAGATGGACCGATGACCTAGTAAAGGCCGCAGGAATCCGCTGTATGCGGGAAGCACAGAATCGATCAAAGTGGCGGGGCTTGGGGGAGGCCTATGTCCAGCAGTGGACGTGTTTTGGCTGATATGATGAAATAGACCTAAAACCAGTTAATACTATAAGTGATAAATATTTCAATCAGCTAATAATAGTACTGTCGGAAAATAAAACTTTATTTCTCATACTACATATAGGTATGTGGAGAATAACCCTAGAACCTTAGTTTCACAATAAAAGATGATGACTGTAATTATTAATGCCATAAAAAGCTATTATTATAATTAGATTACTGTTATTCTCTTAACTAAAACATACTGGAAACAGTATTTTAAAAAGACGTATAACAGCGCAGGGAATGCCCCTACAGATTTGGTGCAATAGTGAAAAGTGAAGAGAATAACATGTTCTAACGGAATATAACTTTTTTTTTGTTTGGCCGGCATTTTCACATTTAGCCCAAAAATGTATGGACCGTGAATGTTCTCCTTTAAAATAAGTTCAGTGTTTGATATTTTCATTCAGCTGCCAATGGAGATCCTTGTTCCTTCCAGCAAGATGGCGCTAAGTGTTTTGTCTTGTCGCCGATTGATCGCTTTTCATCCCGTTTCATGCTTTTTATTCATCATTTTGACAAGTTACAAATACTCAGCGCTCTCTCACACCAAAACTTGCAGCAAACAACCCAAAAGGCAAATTTTGTTCTGCCTTAGTAAAATTACTCAAAATTTCTTCTCATAGGTATTCGCCACCACTTCCACGCTCTCATCAAGGGTCTAACCCTAAAGGCATGCAGCGTGGCACAGCTTGGTCTGGGCCACTCTTACTCCCGAGCCCGCGTGAAGTTCAACGTACACCGGGTTGACAACATGATCATTCAGTCTATAGCACTGCTGGATCAACTGGACAAGGATATCAATACGTTTTCTATGCGGATAAGGTAAATATCTGAATTTAAGACTTTGTTCTCTTTGGCAAGTATTGCTTATCACCAGCAAAAGACTGACCAGCTAAAAGTAGTGAACCCATACCTACAGGTTATTTTTTCTGATAATTCAATTTTTTATGTTCGGTCTGCTGAGAATTGTAAAGACATCTGAGACTCCACTAAAATTTTTTATAAACCCTTGTTTAATCATATTCTAACCTTTAAAATTCATCCCACAGAGAGTGGTACTCTTACCACTTCCCAGAGCTGATCAGCATCGTCCCAGAGAACCAGCTTTACACCAAGTGTGCGGAGTATATCAAGGACCGGAAGACGTTAAGCGCAGAGTCGGTGGAGCCTCTAACTGAGATCATCGGGGACTCAGAGAAGGCCCAGGCTATTATTGACGCGTCTAAGATGTCTATGGGAATGGATATTTCACCAGTGGATTTAATTAATATACAGATGTTTGCGGGAAGGGTTGTTGCGCTCAGTAATTATAGGTAAGTTTAAAATATATATATATATATTTGTAGTACCTGAAAACCAATTCCTGTAATTAAAAACGTTCAAAATCTAGTCATAAAATTGTCAAACATTTTGGTAAATTACAAATATTTTTGACAGATAGAGACTGATCAGGATGCGTTTGTGAAAATAATACAAAGAGTATAGAAAGAATAATACTTCAAACTTGAAAATTCATGTCTCAAAATCACCAAAATCAACTGTTTCATCAGCATTCCACTGAAGCAGTTTATGCTCACATAAGATGCTCCTTTTGCACATATCCAGTTACTTTAAAAATACAATAGATGACGTCACACGTCACGTCGTGTCCGTGTTCGCAACAAGTCAATTGTCATCCTGAGGATGCCTCGTTGAGAGGTTCACCTCTCAACGAGGCATCCTCAGGATGAAGAACCCTGTAAGTAATCGACACGTGTTTCAACACGTATCGATTACTTACAGGGTTCTTTATGACTCTCTAAGAACAGTTAAGCGGATTAGATTACTAAAAATATACGTCGTCTATTGTATTTTATGATAATGGATTTCCGCAAAGTCACGTCTGAGTCAATTTACTATCAAGTTACTTATCAATTAACTATCAACTTTCTACATACAGGAAGCAGATAGCAGGGTACCTTCACACAAAGATGGAGTCGGTGGCTCCGAACCTGACCACATTGATTGGCGACCAGGTCGGCGCGCGACTTATATCTAAGGCCGGTTCGCTCACCAATCTGGCCAAGTACCCTGCATCAACGCTGCAGATCTTGGGTATGTATATCCTAAAAGTTGGCAACGTCTCAATTAGATCTTTTTCGTTTTCATTAATTTACTATTTTAGGTAATTCTCACCTCTCAAATTGTACCCACTGCAAAGTAAAAAACTAGAACCAAAAACCATACTCAAAAAATTAAATTCTTTTCATCCAGGTGCTGAAAAAGCGCTGTTCCGTGCGCTGAAGACCCGCTCCAACACGCCTAAGTACGGCCTCCTGTACCACTCGACGTACATCGGGCGCGCGGGACTCAAGAACAAGGGACGCATCAGTCGGTACCTCGCCAACAAGTGCTCCATCGCATCCAGAATCGACTGCTTCTCTGGTAAGGAATACTTTTTCAGAACTATTTTACAAAATCTTTTGGAAGGGTTATCTAGAATGAATAATATTTTCAATAATACTTTAAATAAATGGTTTGACTTCGACTTTATAAGGAATGCGTTTTCAGATGTATTTTTCAAATTATTTAATTTTATAAAATTATCTGATTATGGCTAAGAAAACAGATTGCAGATGAAGAAGAGAAAAATAAAATCTGTCAAGTGCGAGTCGAACTCGCACACGAAGGGTTCCATACCATGTCGTACAAGATTTAACACTATGAATTTTTGTAATACTTTCGTAAAGGTAACAACAGAGGCGCTATAAAAAAACAAAGATTTGTAAAGAAATTGTCTAATTTTAATGAAAAAATGTTGTTGTGTTAAAATATAGGTGTAGAAGTATATTTCATTTATTTTAAGAGAAAAATATTAAGTTAACTTTATCCAGTAACATGCATTAACTAAAGTCAAAGTTATTTATTTGCTACTAACATAGTATTAGTAGGTATAAATAGGTATATATGGTAGGTAAGCAGGTAGATATGTAGGGTAGGTAGGGTAGGTTAGGTACCTACCTACCCTGGTAAGAAGGGTAGGGTAGGTAGGTAGGGTAGGTAATTAGGTAGAAATAGGTAATTAGGAAAGGTAGATGCGCCGTAGATAAGTACTTAGTGCTAACCGTGCGAAGCCAGGCCGGGTAAAGCTAGTTACTTATAAATAAAAGGATTTCTCTTGCTACATCAGACTATATTGTACAAAATAGAATGTAAGTAGTACGCCAAATTTTAATTATAACTGTGCGAAACATCACGACAAAACATGTTGAAATCTCTAGTTCCTGTCAAACATTGTATGAAAAATTTACAGAAAATAGAGATTCCAACATGTTTTGTTGTGAATGTTTCGCCAGTGCAAACGCACGGGTCAATACTGGTATTTATTTACGTTATTTTTGATAGTCATACAGAAATCTATTATTTCTTACTTATTATTTTTACACATCCCATCGGACTATGAGAGTGAGGGAAGAGAGAGTGCACTCGTGTCTGCGCACACACTTGTGCACTGTAATATCTCCCGCGCCGAAGGCCAGTCTCCGTTGAGATTGGCCGCCGTGACCGAATATTTTTACACCAATAATTTTTCTCAATATGAAATTGTATCCACAACGGTTTAAGGTAACTGAATAGTACACTGTATGTGCCAGCATTCATTTCAATGTTACTGAATATATTGTCTATTGGAGTGTAGTTTTAACATGAAGTACACACATCAACACCGTCTAGGGATACTTTGAAAAAAGTTGATAAAGTTCTTAAACTCAAAAAATACTGGCCGGTTTTAAAATCTTGTGAAGAAAGTTTATTTTGTAGACCTTTTTGGATGATCGAAATTTAAATGATCGAAATAGTATTTATGCTGCCATGATAGTAGGTACTTACTAATTCCATGTCATTACTCCGACTATTAAATAGTTATCTGTGGAATTTATATCGCATAATATTAGCATGAAATACAAAATTATTACTTTAAGTTGCAGAAAATCGCCCATATTATATAAAATACGTTATGAATCGGCGTTTTTAGTATTTGTTGATTATAAACAGTATATGTTACATGATACACACAAGTTTCAAATTCCTAATTTGTTTAGTTGTTGAGATAGAGCTCGTACAAAAATGGTCTAAAACAGACAACTTCTACGGCCCCCTAATTCATCATTTTTGAAGATAAAAACAAATAAAAATTATATTTATTCACTACTCGATGAGCTCTAGAAAATGATACCCCACATGCCAGGGTCAGATTATTTTTTTTTCAAAATTTAATTTTATTGTATGGCGACCCCCCTTTATTTTTTAATTTTATTATTTGTTGCTCTTGCGGCAATAGAAATGCTCAATCTGTGAAATTTTCAACTGCCTACCTATTACGGTTCATGAGATAGAGCAGACAGACGGACAGCGGAGGCTTATGAATAGGGTTCCGTTTGTCACCCTTCGGGTACGGAACCCTAAAAAGAGAGAGAAAAAAAGATTTATTTAGACTATTCATTTTGAGCACGCTCTGCCGCAAGCACGAACTTCTGAAAGTAGTATGACCGTTTTCAAAAAAGGGGTTCTGTGCTTTGCAAAGATATTGTGCTTGTACGTATGTGCGCGATTTACTCGAAAAATACTTACCCAATTTTGTTGATTTGTATTATGTTGATTTTAATCAGGGACCGCGCAACCCCGTATACGAGTTAAGCTTTTTGTTAGGGTAACCCGTTTATGAGGTAACTCCTTGAATGGGTTCTATGCTTGAAACCCAGTAAAAGGGTTATCTCTTCAATATGAATAACCCATTGAAGGGGTTCTATACTTGAAACCCATTGAATGGGTTACATGATAACCCATTGAAAGGGTTACATAATAACCCATTGAAAGGGTTACATGATAACCCATTGAATGGGTTCTATACTTGAAACCCAGTGAACGGGTTACCCCTTCATTATAATAACCGATTGTTCCTTGTGTTAACCCGAACAAAACCCTTATAATAATAAGGGTTTTGTTCGGGTTAACACAAGTTTATTCAATAAATGTGTGCTAAGTAGGTGATGGGTGGGGTGGCGCGAGCACCACGAACCATCCACCGTCGCTGGCTTTGCTATGTACCTACAATAGTTCAAGCCACGAGCTCAAAAAAGTACCGTCGCGCATTTTATGATGAAAAAGTTGCTTCGGAATTTTGGCTTTAAGGCGCCTCCCTGACCAAAACGCCGCGCTAGCCGTTTTTTGAACGTTTTTAGGAGCTAACTACTTGTTATTTAAAAAGAAATATCAACTTATAATCTTGAGTCCAAAATGGTCGTTTTTTTTTTTATAGATGTCTATTTTTAATTAATCTCCTTCCAACGAAACCATAAAAATGAGAAATAATGATTGATAATACATATATGCATCTACTCGTAAAGTAAACATTATTTAATAAAGGGGTTCTAAAGCCGATAATGAGGTTAAAATGTAAATCCAAGATGGCGGCTGCATTTTTCGTTATTGGTGTCGTTTTATTAGTTTTCAGGGATTCTAAAGCCGATAATGAGGTCAAAATGTAAATCCAAAATGACGGTTCCGAAAAATTTCTCTTTTTTCGTCATGGGTGTCGTTTTATTAGTTTTCAGAGGTTCTAAAGCCGATAATGAGGTCAAAATGTAAATCCAAAATGGCGGCTCCGAAAAATTTCTCATTTTACGTCATGGGTGTCGTTTTATTAGTTTTCAGGGGTTCTAAAGCCGATAATGAGGTCAAAATGTAAATCAAAAATGGCGGCTCCGAAAATTTTCTAATTTTTCGTCATGGGGGTCGTTTTATTAGTTTTCAGGGATTCTAAAGCCGACAATGAGGTCAAAATGTAAATCCAAGATGGCGGCTCCGAAAATTTTCTCATTTTTCGTCATGGGTGTTGTTTTATCAGTTTTCAGGGGTTCTAAAGCCGATAGTGAGGTCAAAATAGAAATCCAAGATGGTGGCTCCGAAAATTTTAAAATTTTTCGTCATGGGGGTCGTTTTATTAGTTTTCAGGGATTCTAAAGCCGATAATGAGGTCAAAATGTAAATCCAAGATGGCGGCTCCGAAAATTTTCTCATTTTTCGTCATGGGTGTCGTTTTATCAGTTTTCAGGGGTTCTAAAGCCGATAGTGAGGTCAAAATAGAAATCCAAGATGGCGGCTCCGAAAATTTTCTAATTTTTCGTCACGGGTGTCATTTTCGTAGTTTTCGATGGTTCTAAAGCCGATAGTGAGGTCAAAATGTAATTCCAAGATGGCGGCTGTAAAAATTTTCTCTTGTTTCGTCATGGGTGTCGTTTTCGTAGGTTTCGATGGTTCTAAAGTCGATAGTGATGTCAAAATGTAAATCCAAGATGGCGTCTGTAAAATTTTCTCATCATTCGTTATGGGTGTCGTTTTCGTAGTTTTGATGGTGCTAAAGCCAACAGTGAGTGTCGGCGACGAAACTCTATCGACGCGCCAGAGCGCAAATAACAGGTGATCCTACCACGAATAGTAGCGTGGTAACGTGTAAATTTTATAATAATGTTTGTCATTTGACATAATATGTTAGTTAGAATATGTTTTAAAATTTTTCCTTAATGATAGGACCCTATCTGGGGCACTAGGGCGCAAGTAGCGGGTAGGTACCCATGTAGAGTAACGAAATATTTTATGTTAAAATGGCAAAATCTAAGGAATTCTTTTATATCTAACTAGATTCTAGTAAGAATATGTAAGGCTAGCGCCACATCTGCCGAACGTTCCGCGGCGGAAGGTTCGGCGACGGAACTATCGGTCGTAGATTCGGTTGGCATGACACACCAAACGCGCCGAACGGTCGGCGGCGTTTAGTTCGGCGCGTTACGCGACGGAAAGTTACGTTCCGTCGTCGTCACAGTGTTTCCACTTTGTGGGATTTCTCCCTTTTTTAGGGAAAAATGCCAATAATAAGCATGGTTTAGGGATATTTTATTTTTTTAAATTGAACTTGAGATGGTAGCCCTTTGTTTATAGTAGGTAGCACCCAATGTACTACTCAAGTCTATGGCACCACCGATTGATTAAAAGGAGTAATTTGGAGATTTTTTTTGTCAGAATAGCTCTAAGATTCTCATAGCCAAAAGTAAGGAATTTTAGTGATAGTTTAGTTCGGTATACAAGAGAATCGGCACCATTAGGTTTTATTTAAAAGACCGATAGTTTAAAATTTGTGGTCACGATGATTCGTCGGCCATCACTAATTAGGTAGGCATGCCCATAAAGAATGACACTATCAGGTACTGTCTGTGATCTTTTTCTAAATATGGGTCAAAATTCCTTTATAGTGGAAACACTGGCCAAGATCCACCGAACCATGCACCGAACGTTCCACTACGCCCGCGGAACTTTCCGTCGCCGAACTTTCGGTCGCGTTCCGTCGCGTCATGTGACGCTTGCTCATGAACCGACGTAACGTTCGGCTGATGTGTCATAGGTAACTTGAAAAACATTAGGAGCGTATCAACCGAACGTTCCGCCGCGGAACGTTCGGCAGGTGTGGCCCGACCCTAACCTATAAAAAATCCAGAATACCGGTTAAAAAAACAATTCCAATTAGATTCATGCTAGAATTGTGAAATTCTTATTTAGGTTCATTAAAAGCATGTAAGGGATTTTCGTCCAAATTTTCATACATAATAATTACGTAACTTGAAAACTCACTTTTTGTTTAAGTATATATATCGCTATTTTTGGTCTCAAATGAAAGGTCTAGGCTTAAAACCATTTTCTATGTATAGTTTATAAGAATCGGTTCACTCAATAAAGAGATATAGTCATCTTTATGTAAGGAAATTTTACATAGTAATAAGGTGTAATGTTTTGGTCTAGAAAGGTGTTATATACTTAATATAATAAATATATTTGATGTTTTTTAGTTTCAATTACCTAAGCAAATAGCTAGTATAAGAGTTTTATGTAAAAATATAGGTTATATATAAGGGTGTAATGTAATATAAGTTTTGATTTTGTAGTACGGTTTGCCAATAATGTACATACTCAATTCCAAGAATTCGGCTTGCATCTGCAAAATTCTTAACGATTTCAGTATAAAAGGAGGGCCATTTCGCAAGGTTTTTTAGCCTAGCCACCCATACACACAACACTGCTTACCCCCAAATCGTAAACGGCTAGCTCTTTGAGCGAGGAGGGGGAAGCTTCATTCCGTCCTGTAGGTGCGTCGAGTCGGCACCCTTGTCGCAGGTCGGCCTCGTTGGGCCTCCCTCAGGTAACTGGGGGTCCCACCCGATGTGGTCTGACCGCCTAGGTGGTCCGTGAACCAAGCGGCGCTATTGGTAAATAGCGTCGCGGCGCCCCTACAGATTTATTCAATGCAACCATTCACACAGGCACAGCTTGCTGTGTCAATTGCATCAGGCGCTATAGCCAATCAATGGTAGTAGTAATGGGCCACTGTAAAGCCTCCGCGGGCGAGGGGTGAGGCCCCGACCCCACCTGCCACGCCCCCTTGCGGGGGCGTAGCGACATCTCACACTCAAGGTTTTTTAGTCGCAGCCCAGCCACCAAAAGAAACACTAATCAAGAATGCAAGCCGAAGTCTCCAAATAAGTTCAGATAGATATCAGAGTTTTATTTGCTCCAAGGTATTCTATGGTAAGTAAAGGTTTGTGTTACTCAATCCTCAAGGTACGTATACAGGGGTACGTGATGGTGTGTGCAACCAATACAGCTATCCAGGCTCAGGTAATAGGGAACACGCATCAACCTATTGTTGGAGATCGTCCCAGGGCGACTGAGGTACACTGGGTGCCTAGGCCGTCCGCAACAGTGAGGTCAAAATGTAAATCCAAAATGGCGGTTACGACTGTCGGCGGTGTCAACTGTGACCTCACTATCAGCTTTAGAACTATCGAAAACTACGAAAACGACACCAATGACAAAAAATTAGAAAATTTTCACAGCCGCCATCTTGGATTTACATTTTGATCTCACTATCGGCTTTAGAACCCTCAAATATTATGAAAACGACACCTATGACGAAAAATTAGAAAATTTTCGCTGCCGCCATCTTGGATTTACATTTTGACCTCACTATCGGCTTTAGAACTCTCAAATACTACGAAAACGATACCCATGACAAAAAAATTGAAAATTTTCGCTGGCGGCATCTTGGATTTACATTTTGACCTCACTATCGGCTTTATAACCATCGAAAACTACGAAAACGACACCCGTGACGAAAAATTAGAAAATTTTCGGAGCCGCCATCTTGGATTTACATTTTGACGAAATTCCCAATGTGAATTCGAAAGAAGAAAGTCGCATGGAGGAGGCATAAAAGTATCAACGCTTTTTCGCGTGACGATTTTTACTAGCTACCGCAAGCAGCGCATTAAAACTTCGTTCCAAAAAATATTTTTCGAATGTGTGCAGAGTACTTTTTTTGAATGCGTGTAATGTCTGTGAATTCTAAGGTCATGGTAGGGGAGCCCAGAGGGTTTTTGAGCAAGCATATTCAGGGCGAAAACTTGATAGCTGAGTAGGTGCGGCATGAGGAGAGGACACCGAAAATATATTTGAAAAGTTCTAGATAGGAAGCTCGTGGTCAGGATTCCACTTTCAGATTTCGAAAATCGGCCAAAATTAAAGTGATCTTCAGCGCCGTTGATTTTCATATGATCGTGTGCGGCCTAACCCACAATGACTTAAATCGGCAAATCTGACGAAGAAATTGTCGGTTTTCCCTAAATCTGATGACTTTGAAAACTCAGATTTTGGCAATTTTTAAAAGGATATTCAGGGCGAATGAAAGTTATTCTGTGCAATAGTGTTGCATGTCCTGATAATGAATATATAAATATCTGACGGATTGATGGAGGCTTTTGGCAGATATGACGAAATTTCATCAATTCAGAAAATTACTCAAAAGTTGTCATAATTTTGTATTTATTCCTAAATCAAGGAACCCAATAGCTTCGTTTACGGTTTGAATTTGAAGCTGACACTTTTGAGAATATTTCTCAGTATTCAAAAGTTTGAAAATATCAAACACTTGAACCTAATGATCAAAAGTTAAGTAAGAAAATTAGAACATCGTCAGGGTACACCCTAAACATGGTCGATTATTTAGAAAATTTACTATGACACTAAGTAAAAAAATTATGTGAAAAACATCCATATTTTATGGGCTATCCAACGGGCTATTAATGTTTAAAAAAATATTCAATGATGCCCGTCATTTTTTTGATCAAGCTGGGTAAGATCTAAAACAGTACTTACAAACATTTAATTAACGATTTGTTTACGTCATAACACTTTTCTGTTCGAGGTTTTATTGTAACTATGAACCTCTGGGCTTGATATCGTTAATCATACCGCCCCTAATTCTTAGTGATAGTTCGTTTTTGTGAGTTTTATATTAAAAATTTAAAAAACCTCCGACACAAAAAAAATCCTTTAAAAAGCTATAAAATAAAATATACTGGCCCTTTAAAAATTTAATATAATTTGTAGTTAATAATATTTTGTTGTCGCGTCGGGGGACGGCGAATGTAAAATTGAAAATATATTTTCTACAATAGCATGCCGTCCCCCGACGCGACGACAAAATATTATTAACTACAAATTATATTAAACTTTGAAAGGGCCAGTATATTTTATTTTATAGCTTTTTAAAGGATTTTTTTTGTGTCGGGGGTTTTTTAAATTTTTAATTTAACTTTTATTTCCAGCTTTTTAAACTTTATATACGTACTAGCTTTTACCCGCGGCTTCGCCCGCGTAAAGGTCGGAAAATATCCCACAGGACCGTACTACCGAGCTATCAACTTTTCGCCCTGAATATGCTTGCTCAAAAACCCTCTGGGCTCCCCTACCATCAGTGATTCTTTACTTGTATTCGTAAGTTGTTCGCCTGATGGCGCTAGTTATGTTTTGCGAAGTATTGTAGAGGTGGGGTGCGGCAAAGAGGGAACGAATGCTCAAGGTTTTTTGGTCGGGGTACCGCCCTAAATAAACTAGTTGCCCGCCCCGGCTTCGCACGGGTAGCACTAAGTACTTATCTACGGCGCACCTACATACCTACCCTACCTACCCTAACTAACTACCTACCTACCCATCCATATAACTACCTACTTACCTACCTACCTATCCTACCTACATACCTACCTATCCTACCGACATACCTACCTACCTACTTACATACCTACCTAATTACCTACCTACCTACCCTACTTTTTCACCTACCCATCCTAAGAACCTTCTCCTTACAATAACAAACACAACAAAAAATTAATAAGCGAAGTTCGTCCGTTCACGCGTGTTGCCGTGACCAAGGAAATAGGGATTCATTTTTTATAGATAGTTAAGCAAAAATTTCAAAAAGCGACGCCGCTATGAACTCAACTAAAACTCTTCACCACTCAATAAGTCATAGTTGTCGAAGTCTTTCAGTTACTCAGAATAAGAACGCCAAAGTTGCCTATTTAACGCAAAAATCACCGTCGAAATGTAATAGGGCTTTTATGCGTGCTATTCCATTTTGCAAACTATGCCCATCATCGAGAGATCATATTACATTGTCCGATCGGAATGTTATACTTTAGAGAGTTGAAAGTATAACCCTTTTGAATGGCTTAAATTAAGCCGTTCAAAAGGGTTACCCACATCGTATGGGTTTTTGATTAAGCCGTTCAAATGGGTTACCCTCATCGTACGGGTTTTTGATTAACTGCTCAGAAAAACCCTATCGAAAACCCTTTCAATGGGTAACCAAAATGGTCCCTGATTTTAATATCAATTCAAAAAAAGAAATCTTTGCTTACTTTTGATGTAGAACATCATAATTATGTATTTTATTGTTGTTACATGCACACTTTGATCTATTGCAAGTGTAACCTACACTTGTGGTAATAACAGTAGTGCTACAGTAAATGCAGTTATATCCACACATGAACGCCAAAATGCGTATCATGTACTAATTTTATTGCTACATCATATTTTTACCACATTTTTAACGAAAATTCAGTATAATACTAAGGTTTTACAGATTCCTTTGGCAGTCTACGACTAGCTTTATTATTTTTACATTATGTTATGGTGCACTCCACAAAATCGTTTAAATAAAAAGCGATTCTTGCTACCACACAATAAAGTGCAATTCTAGTCACACAGCGCTAATTAGCGACAGTTATATTCACCTAGAAGTTCTCTCTTTCTATCGCGTAACTCTTATTATCTTCTGACTACTTTACGCTCATTGAATTCGCCACGTACGAGAACGCCACGTACTTGTAGCTTCATACCTACTATGCGGAGTGCGCCTTCTGTACAATTCTGTGTTTCTACTTCTTTTGTAATGAAAACTCAGTTGAAAACTAAGAGTTTACAGATTCCTATGGCAGTCTATGAGTAGATTACGGTTATGCTTAGTTCTGTCACAAGTAGGTTATTTCTTAAAAGCGATTTTATCTCGTGATTGCAAAGTCAAATCCTTTATTCAATTTGGTACATAAAAGGCACTTTTGAATGTCAACATTTACAAGGAAATAGAATCGATTCTAGTTGTTCCCTTCCAAACGGTAATTTCGTATGGAGAAGAATGGGCAGAAACTACATAGTTTTATAGTAGTGAAAAACCTGGGATTTTTGCTATAGTCGTTGCAAATCACCAGAGCTCGTCATAAGACTTTTATATCATTGGAATAAAGAATAAAATGCAATCACAAGAATGAACTTTAAAAATCAAATATTTTTCTTTTTCCAGAAATTCAATCTACAGTTTTCGGCGAGAAGTTACGTCAGCAAGTTGAAGACCGTTTGAAGTTCTACGAAACCGGTGACATTCCGAAGAAAAATATTGAAGTCATGAAAGAAGCCTTGGATGAACTACAACAGGCTGTAGACGCTGAAGCCAGTGCCAAGAAGAAGAAAAAGAAGAAGAAGAAGAAGGAAAAAGACGATGAAGCTATGGATGAAGATTAGCTGTCAAGTTGACAGATCATCAGCCAATGTGACAGTTTATATGTCAAAGTGACAGTTCTTTAGTATAAGGCATAGTAGCTAGAGTGCGACACGGATCATAATCAACATAGCGAATTAAAAACTATCATAAATTGTACTGGATTTGAAAGCTTATTAACATCTTCTTTTACAAGCAACACGATTGGCGTTTATTATGATCCGCGTGGCGTTATACTATTTTCAGATAAATCTATTATGTGACCTCTTTTGCAGTTATTACATTAATTTTAAGATATGAATTTGTTTTATTTGTTGCTCCTGAGCATTGAAATATAAATAGCAGGAGAAGTGGCATGGGGGCGTGTCTGTGTTTTCGCGTCGTGATCACGATGCTCATGTCATTGGCAAATGGCCGTCTCTGCTTACTAGTGCGCTTTCGATCGCGATGATGAAATGGTAAATGCACGCTGTGTTTGATGAGATAAGGTTTATAATTGATTGTGTAGTAAGTTTTGATTATATAATTTGCAAGTGTGAACGCGACCTCGTATCTATTGGGTTTACTGATCTGTATGTGTAGTTGTGGCGAGGTGGTGGGGACGAAGTGGAGACATTGGGTTTTGATGCATTTCAACTAGCCATCTAAAATATCTTCTTCTTTCTTATATCTATGCTCCTGAAATTCAATAGCACGCAAAATATGAATCTCACACTATCACACGGCAAAACATTTCGGCTAGAATGAAAAGCAAAGAGGGTTGATAGATAATTATGTAAAAAAAAAAAACAATAGACGACGTATATTTAGTAACTTAATCCGCTTAACTGTTCTTAAAGAGTCATAAAGAACCCTGTAAGAAATCCTGCAAATATCCCATCAAATATATACGATAAGCCATTTCAACAGTTTTGTGCCATTGAATTGCGTCCTTGATGATTGCCAGAATGCTGGCCCATCCGGTTTTTCGACTGTTAACCTTCTCCAAATGCTAATGTTGCCATCACAGAATCAGAAACATATTCTAGAGCTGGGATTTCTAACCGGTGGGGCGCGTAGGGCTCTAATAATTAACTATAGATTTATTAAATTTTATATTCTTGATTTAGAAAAGGTTTTCAAAACCCGAACATTTCATAATTGTACCACAGCTTTTCGACAAAATCAGTTTTCCTACTTCTGTAAGAATGGACTAAAGAAAACTGGACCTATCCAAGGCGGCGTGCTTCAATTTTCTAGCAAACTTTGCTCGCTCTTACATTATGCATTCTCAAAATTCTGCATAACTCGACAAAGTATCTTCTATTTCTTTATGAATGATCAAAAGAAAATCTAACCTAGGATCCAAGGTGGTGCAAACTTTATCGACCTCACTTTCACTCGCTTTATATTCTTATGCTATTCTACTTAGTCGACAAAGTAATTCAGGGGCGTAATGATTTTAAAAGAACGTTAGGGAGGCGCTTATGTTTAAAAGTTGGAAACCTCTGTTCCTAGAGTAGTGTATGAAAAACACAAAAGTACAAAGGCGGGCTTAATTGCTTAGGAATTCTCTACCAAGGTTGGTGGAGAGATAGCATGGCATTAGCATAGCGTATCAATATTCTTCCATTCTAAAATTAAAACAACGATAAACGATTTCCTTCTTTATTGCAACAACACTTTCTCTTATATCTAAGGCCACATCATCCAGTAATAGCGAGATGCTCGCTACAGTTGATCTTGACGTTGATGTTGACGCAAGCGAGCTGCGTCACGAAGAACTTGAAGATGTAGGGGATGGCTATGGAGACCAGGCTGCCGTCGCCACAGAGGCGGCACGTTTCTTTACTTGTTTCGCTCTTGCCGATTATAGGGCCCAGGAGGGTGCCGCATTTTGAACAGAGGATCGCCTGGAAGGGAAAATTGATTTTAATTAGGGATATTTCACTTGAATTCCACAGAAAGGCAAGCAGTAGTACATACATAAATATATTGAAGGACTGTAAACGAGACACAATAGAAGTTTTATTGTTATGACGCCTATGAGCGTTTACTGTCCTTCAAAGAGTGCAATTAGAGAGTTAAGTAAGAATGCAATTTCTGTGCTGATATACGATTATGCTCCAACGCAGTAAGTTACACAACAAAAGCTACTGTCGTAGGCAAAATTTGTGTTTTGGATTTCACCAAGATCTGTTCCAGTGTGGGGGATTCTAAATCATAGATACATAATCAGCTTATAATGTTTCCACTGCTGGGGGTAGGCTGTAACCTACCAGGCCCAGTGTGTGAGTTTGTTTTTGGGATTAATTCACCTACGGAACCCTTCATTGTGCGTGATCAGACACGCACTTGGCCGGTTCTTTTAATACTTATTAGATTGAATAAAAACACTGTAAGAGTTTCTAAAAGAAAGCGGAACCTAGATAATGATTGGCACAAAACAGGGCAGAATGGCGTATTCGGCTAGAGATTTAGCTCAGCATTAGGACAAAACAGCCTGTGGATGAAGAATTTTTTTAAGTGAAAATTTCTTTACCGGCGTTGTGCAGTTTTTTTGGGATGGGTAAAAAATGTTAATCTCGCGTCAGGACACGTGACCTGATCGAAAATTCGTAAGACGGAGGGAGAGTAGAAATGCACAACATCAATGTTTCTGTTGACAGCGCACTCTGTTTTATTTTTTTGGAATTCTTTTTGTGGAGCTAAGTACAGGTTTCGTTCTTGTACTGACAGCAAGCCACATAAATTCCTGATATTTTCATTAGATGGCGTTACTTAGTTTTCAGTTCAATCGGCAGTCCCAGACTGCCCCGTTTTATTTTTCTCAATTTTATCAACAAACCTCAGTCTTATCGCTGCAGTGGAACAGTCGGTCGTGCAGTAAGAAGGCGGCGCCGTGCGAGGCGAGCGCGTCGCGTTCCATCTCGCCCAGCCGCACGCCGCCGCCGCGCCGACGACCCTTCACCGGCTGGCGGGTGAGCGCGTCTACTGCGCCCGTTGTACGGACCTGGAGTTCGAAATATATTGTAAAAATGAGGTCATGTGGATAGTGTCCAGGACTGATGCCAGGCAGTTTCCAAATCCAAGAAGAAATGCTTCATTTACATAAACTTTGGCGGTGGGTCTATTTTCAAATCCAAGATAAAATCAATCTGGCTAGCCTTTTCCCAACTATGTTGTGGTCGGCTATCAGGCTAACCGGATGCAGCTGAATAGCTACTTAATTTTCATGGAGAAACTGCCTATCTGACCACACAACCACCTGACCAATATCGCACAACCCAGTTACTGGGTAACACGAGACCCCGTGGTGGGACTGGTTGTCAGACTTTCGGACTTTTGACGACTCGTAACGACTGTCAAAGATCCACGAATGACAGCCGGGACCAACGGCTTAACGTGCTTTCCGACGCACGGAGGAGTCTCGGTATGTAAAGATGGTCATCCACTAACCAACCCCGGCAAGCGTAGCTTAACCTGATGGATCGACCCGTGCGGCTGTTATTACTTAGCCGAGCTCGAGCTTTCAAATCCAAGATAGTAACCTATAAAATCCGATTCTTTTATTGACCGTGATGCTAAAAAATTAAGAGTATTTCCAAATGCGTGCACATAAAAGTGATTAATTCGTTATAGGTAACCGTTTCTATGAATTTTTGAGGGTGCTGAAAATTTGGTTCATTTTTAAAACACGTCACTCACCTGCCACTTATCAGAAACCATATGCCTGAGCCTCTGATAGTGAATAACTCCGTAGAATATGTCGGCGTCCATCTCCCTGCCGTCAACCCCGCTGTACATGCGCTCCGTGCCGTAGTAGTTGTACCCGGACGCTTCCAGCAGGCGCCCGAAGTAGTTTATAGCTGTGTCTTTTTCGTTGAAGCGGAATGGCGTCGCGTCGTGGACCTTTGGAAAAAGAAGATTTTTATTTAGTTAGATTTTGATAGGCACTAGACCAGGGATGGCGAACCTTTCTACATCTACGTGCCATTTTTTCCAAATAAATACTGAATGTTGCCATGACATGCCAACAAACAAACTTGACTCCTGGAAAAAAAATATATGAGTACTTTCATATGTACAGACAACAGTACAGTAATGTTAATATCAACAGTTTAATATTTATTTTAATTAAATCACAAATTAGTCTGATTTCTACTGTTGCAAACTAAATGACTTAGGTTTCTGAAGGGATGTGTGCCCAAATTATTTTGTTACGTGTCACGAATGGCACGCGTGCCATTGCTTCGCCACCCCTGCACTAGACATTCACACCACCTCTGTACATTTTGTGAGCTTGAAGTATTAATTACTAGCTACGCCCCGCGGTTTGACCCGCATAAGGCTGCCTGTCCACCGGAGCGGAGAGGAGAGGAGAGGAGCGGAGATGTGCCAAAATTAACCAATAGAATCGCACCTCTGGAGCGGAGTTTTGATTCTATTGGTTAATATTGACACATCTCCGCTCCTCTCCTCTCCTCTCCGCTCCGGTGGACAGGCAGCCTAAGTCTCGATCCTGTGGGAATATCGGGATAACAAGTATCCTATGACCTAACCAAGGTCATGGTCTACCCATGTGCCATATTTCATCCAAATCGGTTCAGCGGTTTTAGCGTGAAAGCGAAGCAAACAAAACTCACTTTCGCATTGATAATATTTTTAGTTAAAATTAAACAGTGTTCGATCTAAACCCTCTAAACATAGGTACATAATAATAATATTTTATCTACGAAAAATGATTTTCAATAACAAGTATTGGAACTACTCATTACAATATGTCAAGAAAGCGTTCGTATTATAAATCATTACTACAACCTTTTATCAATTTACCCGTTCAGTTCTAAAAACGCTCGCATGAAAATAAGATGTTACTGTTTTGTTTGATAATCAATCGTGTTTATTTTCCCAAATTGTGACATTCATTCATAAGGCAACCTTTACGAAGGGCAGTTCTCATACACTTCTGGGCAAATTGGATCTACTAAGTGAAAAGTACTGAATCAGTAAAAAAATACTCACATGTCCATGTATGCTAGCAGCCTTCCCCGCCATGCATTCGATCATCATAGCTATGGTCATTCTCGAAGGGAAGCCGTGAGGGTTGAACAGAATATCCGGCACCAACCCTGACTCCGTGAAGGGGAGGTCTTCAGCTGCCCACTTTTGTGAGCAGATTCCTTTTTGACCTGCTCGGGAGGCGAATTTGTCTCCTACTGTTGGGTTACGCTGTACGAAATTTAAAATATTGTTATTAATCTGCGTGCACAAATTATTTGCATGTAAACATAAACAAGTTTTAGGAAAAACAACTGTAAAGCCTAAACATGAGGTTTACTTTACGCTACAACTTCTTATTTTTTATGACTTTTTATTCTAGTGCCTTTAGTTTTTAGTTTTAAGTAGGTATTATTATGTGTGTTCACTTATTTCTGCGATTGCTGGTTATCCTGTAATTGGCGACTGTATAAGTCCGAGGCTATTGTTACAGTACTTAAGATATGTTGTATACAGAAGCTGTTGGTGTACCTTTATAAATAAATAAATAAATGACTTTTTCAACAGTACTAATAAGTCTAAATCAACTTTATTTACGCTTCCATAAAGTTGATTTTTGTTTAAGTAAAAATAACATCATTGGGAACAAGGATTTAATTAAATAGACCTTTAGTTATTGGCTTTTCCCTTCAGGAATTTCTGAGTAGCAGCCCGGAGTCTGGATTTGTGCCCGGTTGATGGCAATAGGCTCATAGGATACAAATTCTGTTGTATTTTTATAATTATTTTTATAATTATCTTCTTTTTAACCGACTTCCAAAAAGGAGGAGGTTCTATGTTCGACTTTAAGTATGTTTTTTTTTTTTTAATTTTTTTTTTTTTATGTATGTTCACCGATATCTCCGCCAATTGTGGACCGATTTTGAAAATTATTTTTTTGTTTGAAAGGGTAAGCTCCCGAGGTGGTCCCATATAAATTTTATTGACTTTGATTAGATAGTTTTTGAGTTAGCTTCAATAATACATATTTTTCCCACTTAGTTTATATGGACGATATGATGATAACTTCCTGTCACTGTTATTTATTGCAGTTAGTGGTATTGGATATTGTGTGGGGTAGGTACCACAACTAAAAAGTGAAAAATAAAAACTTTTTACAAAAAAAATTAAAACCGACTTCCAAAAAAAACCACTACAAAGTGAAAAATAACTTTAATTTCGGAAGTCGGTGGCGAAAATTAAAAAAGATTTTTTTTTGTAAAAAGTTTTTAGTTAATAATTACTTTAAAAAAAACTTTTTACAACTTATTTTTCACTTTTTACCCGACTGCCCCAGAAGGAGGGTAATGTTTTTCGAGAGTATGTATGTATGTATGTATGTCTATTTCTTTGGCACGCTCTGTAGCCTAAACGGCTTGATGGATTTTAACATAGGAGGTGTCGTTAGATTCGTCTTAATCGTAGAAGTGACATAAGCTATATAATATTTATGTATTGCATCTGCAAGTACAAAAAAAAGGGAGGGGAAGGTTTTTTTTAAAATAAATTTCAACAATATTGGTATCAAATAAAAGCTGGTAATGAGTAAATTCCAAATTAAGATATATTCATAAAACTAAAAAACTTGAAATAAAGAAAATTATTCAAAAAACAAAAAACCCGACTGCAAAAACACATAACTGAAAAGAGAAAAACGAGCATTATAATCTATAGAATTTTGGTATCCCAGGCGGGGACAATAATAACCGGAAATATGGTGTACCTAACTTTTGTTTGTCCCCGCCTGCGATACCAAAATTCTATAGATTATAATGCTTGTTTTTCTCTTTTCAGTTATGTGTTTTTGCAGTCGGGTTTTTTGTTTTTTGAATAATTTTCTTTATTAGTTGTGGTACCATTCTTTGTAAAATACAAAGTCCTCACACTAACTGGTATTTACATTTTAGAAGTTGACAAATTTGTAAGAAAACACCAGACACTATTCCCACTCACTAAAGACCTTCGCCCGCAACATCGCAGTGTTAGACGCCAAAACAAAAATGAATTAGCCGTACCAAGCTTAAAATTAACTATGTTCCATTCAGGACCTCTAGCCATGTGCGTGAAAATATATAATAGGCTTCCAAATGCAATTAAGGATATAGAATACGAAAATAAATTTAAGAACAGTCTCCAAAAATACCTTATATTAAAATCGTATTACACTCTAAAGGAATTCTTCGACGATAAGTAAATCTTGACAAATGAAAGTAAATCTTGACATTAAATAATGAAAGTAAATCTTGACATTAAAATATTGAAAGTTAATCTTGACATTGAAATTCATACCTGTATCACAGATTAATACAGATGGGACTCTCCGCAAAATCATTTAAATAAAAAGCGATTCTTGCTACGACACAATAAAGTGCGATTCAGGTCGTACAACGCTAATTACCTATAGTTATATTCACCTACAAGTTGCCTCTCTTTCTATCGCGTAACTCTTATACCTTCTGACCACGTCAGGGTTGTCATCTTATAAAAAATAATTCGATAATTAAGTAGGTATCAGCTCTTGGTCTATTATATGTATTTTTAAATGTACCACCAATCCTTAAGTTACCGACCGCAGGCGACTTCATAAAAATGCGATTCGATTTCTTAAAAATACAATAGAAACCAGAGTGTCGCGGCGGGCGGCGTCACGTCTCCTGCTGCTGCCGCCTGCGGTAAATGACTAAACAAATTAAAGTACGTCGGTACTTTAATTTGTTTACCGTATAAAGTACCTAACTATACTAAGTATAATAATAATAATGAATATTTAAGAACTACGTAAATACGTGTGACTTATATTTAAGAATAACAATTAATGTAAACGTTTGGTACCTATACTACCTACCAAACGTTTACATTAATTGCTATTCATTCATAGGTCATTATTAATTACTTAAAGGTAGACGTGCATTTCTTTACCTTTTCGTGTCCTTTGGAAGTGAGAAAAACGTGAGGTTCGGATCCTTATTATAATATAAGCAGCCAAATGGGATGCAATAAACTGCTGCCTTCATTTTAGTTTTAATAATTTTAATATCTTGCGACAAACGGCGCGCGGCAGCCCTACTGAATAGGCACAGTGAGACGAGCCCGCCGGGTACTTGTAGCTTCATACCTAAACTACGGAGTGTCCCATCTGTATTAATCTGTGCCTGTACACAATACACACATCACCTACAATTTGATTTATTAACTACCTATGTTATGGAATGTTGTTTCATGATTATTATTGTTATCGCTATTTGTTTTAATTCAATTTTTTATCTTATTTATTTTATGAATGGAACTATATATATTGCTGTGCCCTAGCAGGGTTCATGTATGAAACCTATATACTTGTAACAACTTGTAAACTACATGAATGCAATAAATGATGATTATGATTACCTACCCCACACAAATTCGAATACCAATAACAGTGAAAGGAAGTTATCATCATATAAACAAAGTGGGAAAAATATGTATTATTGAAGCAAATTCAAAGTTATCCAAGTAGTAGTAGGGTGGGGTCAGAGGTACACTCATTAATGTGTTCGGAACATAGTAGAAAAAAAAGATTTTCAGTTCACACATGACAGAAATAGCACGGAGTATTCTATGTATAGATTGGACGAATAGTCGAGAATTAATGAGGTATTTATGTGGGCCGATCCCGGCGGCACTGCAATGCCGGGCCGACCCGCGACGGGAGTGGAGCGAGCCCCGAACATCCCGTCAGCTTACAAAAATCAGTTTAATATACTGGTCCCTCAGTGAGGGAACTTTCAGATATTAAGCTGAAAAGAACAGATACTACACTTTGATCTTAGCCAAAAGGCCGAGAAGCGATACCGAAAAACCTGGAACCGAGGACCCCAACTCAGTCGCGGAGAATCTTAACACCGCGATTCAGAAAAGTGCGTCAAATGAACAACGCCATCTATCGAGCACAGTGGTAAACTTTATTTCTCGCAATGTCAGGTTGTATGTTGATCAAAATTATGATTCGCGACAACAATAAATACCACTCTCTAAGTTCTGATTTACCCTATTTTTCAATTCTAACTAAGAGAAGAGAGAGATTATGCTGAGCGATGGCCGTTTTGCGTGGATGTGACGCAAATTTTCCCCCAAATTGTTATTTTCGTGTTTTATTATTTCTTTGCGTCATGTTTACCGCAAATAAATGTATTTTCTAGTGTCCGACCGAAGGTTCGGTTTCGGTTTCGGCTTCGGCAAGTTTCGGCATCAGTTTCGGTTTCGGCAGGAAATCTGCCGAACCTTCGGCCGCACCGAAACTCTAGGTACCTACGTGAATTATTGCGCGTCGTTAGGCTGACTCAATTTATGAGGTCCTTCCTTTATAATGTAGATAAGTGTTGATTATTGTAGAAGTAGAAGTAGAAATTCCTGTTTCGGTCAGACACTAGTATTTTCTTTCATTATTCTTTCTAGAATTCTCTTGATGATTCTAATAGTTATAATTCTGTGTATTATTTACCTGTAACCTCAGCATCACGCAGGCCTTCTTGAGCGGTCGTGAGCTGAAGTCTCCACACAGTCGCACGCTGTCCACGAACACTTCCTCTTTACCGTGGTACTTGCTTACTATGAACGTACTCTTTTCGCCGTCGTAGTAACTGTGGATAAGATTTAAAAATATAAGAAACGTTAAGAGGATTGGTATTTGGTAGTGTTAGTGTAGCCGTGTAGGTAAAACCATGGTATAAGAAAACAAGGTATGGCATTCCGAGACACAGTGGTCACGTGGGTGACACTTATCTATTTTTACCTGTTGCGAATCCGATAAAACAATTAGGTTTTAATTAACAATTACGTTGGTATATGTTTAAATTGATTTGCTTCGTTTGATTAAACAAACGAAACGACAGTTTAAATGATTTTTATTTTTTAACATAATGGCGACTTAAAATCTTTCCTTAATTCGTGTTTTGTTGCAATAAAGTGGCAACTGGATAGTGACGTAGGTAAGTGTCACTCCCGGAGTGCCATACCTTGTTTTCTGATACATGGGTAAAACATATACAGGATGTTTGGTAGAGGGACAGACACAATTTTTTTTAGGGATAGGGAGCGTCATTTCCTAGTTTTCAACCTAGTTTTATCGTATCCTAGTTTTTTATTTTTTTTATTACCCGAAATGTCGACACAACTTTCTTGTTTGTGGTTGTTGTAGGTAATAGAACGCAATAATTTTTAATATAACGGTTGATTTTTGAAAATTACTTGTACGAAGCACAAGTAATTTTCAAAAATCAACCGTTATATATATGTCTTAAAATTGTGCGTGTTAAAATATTGATTCTGAAATGCAATAATTATTTTTTTTTACATTTAGAACTAAATATTCGATGTTTATAATATTTATAAACATCGAATATTTAGTTCTAAATGTAAAAAAAATAATTAAATTCAGTGTTAGAATTGCAATTCATTATTAATATTCTAGTTCACTAGCTAGCCATATTTCTTATTTCCATACAGTAGAATTGCCAAATTAATCAAAACAGGTAAATATTTGACAGCTATTTGCGACGTCGAAAAATTTCATCTTTCGTCGGTGCTTCTACCAGCACCCTGTATTTGATTTGAAATTGGAGATTGAGTAGCAAGTTAATTCAGTCTTCTGGCGTCTTACTTCTGGGTTTTCACTTTTAATCTTTGTTATTATATTTTAGACTTCTTAGAATGTGTTTTGTGATGTTTATTATAACTATAAGTTAGATTTTATATGCTCATATTTATTTGTAATGTAAATTGTGAATATACGTATGCCGATTTAACCGGAGAATGTGTCCTGAACATACCTACCAACCTTGTACTAACATATCTTACGAAAAAATATCTTTGTCGTTGACTAAAAATAATCAGTCTTTCTTTTGATCGTTCGTCAGTGAGATCTCTCGACACACTTAAAAAAAAACAGTTTCAGCTTTTCAGACCTTGTGGCACAAGGGTGTTGTCATGCATAGGGTGTCGCGTGTCGGAGATCATTTTGACTCTTCCCTGGCGTGGTGTTATTTGTTAACCTTACCAATAGAAAGGATCCTCAGGTTTAACCCTGGCCCCGACAGCGGGCAGTCCATCATCATCTATATGTTCCGCCAAGTCCGGTTTAGAGGGGTCCCTACAAAAGTAAGACGCGGGATGGGCCAACTCTATGAAGTCCGCTTTGTACACGGAGCCGGCGGCGAAACCTCGTTCGTACGCAGATTTGTTGATGATCATTGCGTCTTCCATGTCGTAGCCCTGCAAAAGGATTTATTCTTTAAATTGTAACAACATGACATAAGAATCTTTATTCGAACAGCTTCATTACGTGTGTCTATAGATGGCAGCCTAGCCGAATGATTGGACATTTTTACTCGATTATGAAAAATAAAAGAGGGTTACGATTTTAACAGGCTAAACGTTCATAGCATACATAACATTACGCGTGTAATTCCCGGAGGGTTAGGCAGAGGTGTTCCTATAATACACTCACATTTCGCCAGTCATTCAGTTTAAGTTCCATATTATAGGGGGCGAGGCTAAAAACCGGGCACAAATCCAGACTGAGAAGTTCCAGATAGAAAAACACAATAACACTTTGCCCCTTTGAATCGAACCCAGTCATGCTCAGCAGTTGCGCTTGGCATCACTAGACTAACAATGAGGTAGTCACATACATATGCATCATGAACATTCATTTAGTCATGTACGTTCATGTGTTCACTCATAACTCCTAAACTACTAGTCGTATTTTGACAAACGAAGTATCGTTGTTCACGTTTAACTCACAGTATAAGAAATAACAGCGACAATAGCGTTAGTTCCACACGGGTAGTCGTCCAGACCAATATTATCGTAATGTGTAGCTCTAAACAGTGGCGTGGCGGGTGTTTGCAGCCGGTATAACTTGGTCTCTGCGTTGGTTAGCCATGTATGGATTGGGGTTCCCATGGTTTGTTTCCCCATCTGACATTGGTACATGTTACTGAAACAAAATTGTTTAGTTTATGGTTAAAAAAACGGTCGCTATGGGTTTTTTTTTTTTTTTTTTTCATAATAACATCTTGCGATCGGCTTAAGAAGCCCTTAGCAGATTTGTTGTGCGAGTTTATTGACTGGAAAGAACTGTTCCTCCAGTGAGGAAGCTGTCTCTTATTAAGTTAGGGTTTGTTAGTGAACAAGGTCCCATATGTGTTGTCTTTTGAGCCTTCTGTCTTTTATTGGTTCACATAGCGCTGTTGCTAGGGTGTTAGTATGGGCTTTTATACGGTCTTTGTATGCTTTTACTCTGTGTTCGACTTCCTCCTTAACTGTTTTCATTTCAGTGTACTCGTGCAGTTCATTGGTTCTGATAAATAGAGGTGCATTAGTTATCATTTTGAGTGCCTTATTCTGGAACCGTTGTAGAATCTCCACATTCGAGTTTTTTGCTGATCCCCATAACTCTATGCCAATGTCCAAACCGGCTTGATTATGGTTTTATAGATGAGAATCTTATTTTCCGTGGTGACGTGCGATCTTCTGCCTATTAGCCAGTTTAGGTGTCTGAGCCGTATATTTAACTTCGAACGAAAATTACATTATAAAAATCAATCTGCCTAGCCTATTCCCATTTATGTTGGGGTTTCTTGTCTAACCGGATGCAGCTGAATACCAGTATTTTACATGGAGCGACTGCCTATCTGACCTCCACAACCCAGTCACTGGGTAACGATACCCTTTTTAGACTTTCGGGCTTCTGATGACCCGTAACGCTTTCCGATGCACAGAGGAGTCTCGATATGTAAAGATGGTCACCCATCCACGGACCAACCCCGGCAAGCGTAGGTTAACCTGATGGATCGACCCGTGCGGCTGTTAATACTTAGCCACGAGAAAAACAAATTATAAGTGACAGAAAATTACAATCGAGAGATTGATGACCATGAAACTGAAAATGACAGCCAAGGAATTAATTTAAAAGTATCAGTAGAGGCATTGAACATGACTGCCGAAAGATTGAAACTTACAGATGAGAGATTGCAATTGACAGCTAAGAGATTAAAGTGACTGTCCAGAGTTTAATGACTGCTCAGCGATAAAAATTACTTGTTTGTTTATTACGCTTTCAAGCTAGTAGACTATTACTTGGATTTCGATATAGGATACTTTTTATCCCGGTATTCCCACGAGGTCGAGACTTATGCGGGTAAAACCGCGGGGCGCAGCTAGTAATAATAATAATCTTGATATCTTGGTATCTTGACTTGGCTCACGAGGTTGTCGACATGTGGGATGTGAACTCAGCGATCATTGTGCCGATAGTCGTATCAGCCAATGGCTTAATTGCCAAGAGCCTCGACCAACACCTAAGGAGGCTCTCGTTGGGCAGCTGGGTCAAGGGCTTGATTCAGAAAGCGGTACTCCTGGACACGGCTCGCATTGTCAGGAGGTTCCTCTCTCTGGAGCCCTGACCGCCGATAGCTTGGACCCTGGTCCCGATACCGGTGGGCTACTATTTTTTTATATTTTTAAATGTTTTTATAATTTTTATTTTAAGGCGAAAGCGTCAGGGTAGCCCGCGAAATTCAAATTTTCTTAAGTTTTTCGCAATTTGCAGGGCAGTATCAGGTTGTACGTTGAGTTAAATATGATTTGCGACCGTATCAAATGTTTATTTATAGAATTATAATCATAGAAATCATCAACACGACTCTATAAGTTCATGTAATCCCCAAATGTCATGATTTCATGAAATCATGACATTTGGGGGTTATTCTATCATACGGAGTTGTATAGCTGATTCTAATGATTATAATTCTGTAAAGCCATATTTGTTACGCTCGCAAATCATATTTTAATCAAGATACAACCTGACACTGACCTGCAAATTGCAAAAAACGTTAGAAAATTTGAATTTCGCGGGCTACCTTGGCGCATCCCCCTTAATATTTAAAAATGTAATTTATATGTTTAAAATTGAAAATTTTCGCTCGAATTATCGCTGACCTGACATTCCGGCTAGATCTTGAATGTTTTAATTACGGGAATTAGCCTTCTACTGTAATAGTAAACTTACCGTGGAGACTGGTTACAATCCGGCATCGGTACTAGTTGCGCCAAGTTGCTCATGAACGCAGTCTGCGATAGCTCCACGTGAGTCGTTTTACCTGAAATCAGAAAAATTCATTATTGACACTGGTTAGTCACTAACCACACGAAAAGAAGACATCCTATTCGTGATAGTGACTAACCTGGTGTCAGAGTTTTAAAGCCGACCATTGGCCTCTGACTTGGATTCACATGCCGTCGAGAAATATCTCTCAGGCATACCGGTTTCCTCACGATGTTTTCCTTCACCGTTTTAGAAGCAAGTGCAGTGGTGGCCCAGTGACATCGGCCCCGACTTACGAGTTGTAGGTCGTGGGTTCGAACCCAAGCAGGCGCTTTACTTTGTGTAAATCATCACTGCTCTCAAGACGGTGAAGGAAAACGTCGAGAGGAAACTGGCATGTCTTAGAACCAATAATTCATAGACATGTGACATCTACCAACCCGCGCTGGGCCCGCGTGGTGGAATACGGCCCACTCCCTCTCACAGAGAGAGGCCTGGGTTCCGGCAGTGGGAACATTAATAGGCTGATGATGATGATGATGAGACTTTTAAGTGGAGAAAATAGTGGGGGGGTATGTAAGTTTGTACGAAAAACCATGATTTTTTTTATGAAATTCATGAAGTTTGGTATTTGACTTTCGTTAAAAACGAATACTTCGTGGATTTATTGCCTTTTTTCTTCCATTAGGGATTAGATGTAACTTTGTATGAAAATCTGGTATTTTTAAACTAGCCCTTGCTAATGAACACTAAAATTACTGATGTCAACGTCGGCAAATCGGCAATCGTGAAGTAGGTCGCCCTCAGGCAAGGGAGAGCGAGGATACGAGCGGGCAAGCTGGTAGCAACTGGATGACCAGAGAGGTTGATGACCGGACGCTTCACAATAGTACGCTATGTTCTATCGGCTATACTTTTAAGTATCTCATTGTGTGTGACGGCTAGGTACCGATTAGCTCTAGTTGTCTGGGAAGAGGTTACTGACCGGATGCTTCACAATAGTACGCTATGTTCTACCAACTATACCTTTAAGTATCTCATTGTGTGTGACGGCTATGTCGAGGTACAGTTGCTCCATGGTACCGATGAGCTCGAGTTGTCCGGTGGAGAGGTTAATGACCGGACGCATCATGCGTGCTTCGCTCGTCATTAGGAATACGCCCGCGTATTGGGAGCATATCTGTGAAATATTATATTTTTTTAACTTCAAGTATGAATACCTAGTAGTAGAGCAGTGGTAGCCCAGTAGTAAAGGCCACGACTTACGAGTTGTAGGTCGTAGGTTCGAACTCTGACAGGCGCTTTACAATGTGTAAATTATTTCATCACCACTGCTCTCAAAACGGTGAAGGAAAACATCGTGAAGAACCCGGCATGTCTTAGAACCAAAAATTCGAAGACATGTGACATCTACGAACCCGCATTGGGCCCGCGTGGTGGATTACGGCCCACTCCCTCATTGAGAGGAGTTCTGTGTCCCAGCAGTGGGAACATTAAAAGACTGAATAAGTATTGAACCGTGCTCCTCCCAGATCTGTCTTTATACCCGACTGCGCAACAGCAAACATAGGGTCAAGTTTTTCGAGTGACATCCTTGACCAAGAAAAACATATTATCTTTTTACACTACCAGCGGTCGTTGACCCCAAAAAAGAACATAAAATCTTTTTTTTTTTGTTTTATTTGTTTAATTATCGATCCATGACGTCTGCAGAGTATCGCTAGCTAATTTATTTTGACCTTGTATAATTACACAAGCTACGACAAAATTAAATAACCTACCTGTTTCTTAGGCACAACCACAATCTCCGTGGTGATAGGCACCTCCTCGCCTTTGATCTTCAAGGTCCTCAGGTAGGCAGCGGACTTGTCCACCGTGTCCTCTGCGAAGTACCCCACCAGCCTGCCGTCCACGAACACTGGGTATTTGTACACGTCGCGAGACACCGGCGTCTGGGCTACTGAGCTTATGGCTTCCATTCCTGGGTGGAGACAGAATTTCCTATTTTTATAGTAGCTTTTACCCACGGCTGCCTTATCAGGCAGAAGATTTTCCGGGATAAAAAGTAGCCTATATAACTATCCGGCTTATGTACATCAATGCTGCGTGTAGCAATGACAAAAAAACAAACACATTTTCACTTTTAAAAATTGTCACAATGCCTACTTCCTAATCCTAACTCATTGAGGGGTTTGAAGATTTTGGCCCTAAAATCAGCCACCATTTTGATTTTTTTTCAAAATCGAGGTGCACAATAAATGTCATATATTTGGATAGGGGACACTTATACAAACATAAAACTTCATACATAACATCATAAAGCGTCACATTTCTGAGATATTCAAAGATAAAAATAATAATTATTATAACGAATTTATTTATTTATGTTGTAGTTACTTCATGTTGATTAAGTTATTTATACATTAATTAATTGACTACACCTAGTGCATAAAAAATAAGATTTTTTAATCATATTCGGTATAAATAATATCATCCAAGAAGGCAGCGGGAGGCTGAATAGTATTTTCTTGGGTGTCGCGCCCATGGCATGCACCATAATAATACATATACCATATAACACACGTCCTCATTCGGCGGAGGGTATACATATATTTTTGTCTCTTTCGCTCTTAACTAAAATATTACCTATACTGTATAGGTAATATTTTAGTTATGTATAGGCTATACATGATGCAATTATGTTTTCATAGTTCCATATACTTACCTGAAGAGAAAAATAACAAAAAAATCCTTGTTTCAGAGTTAAGTTTTCGACTTATATTTCGGTGAATAACTCCGAAACCTGACGCTTTAGGATATTATGTCATATGACATTTTTTGTTTGTATAAGTGTCCTCTATCTAAATATATAACTTTCGATTTTCACCGCGATTCTAAAAAAAAATCAAAATGGCGGCATCGTGTGAGGGCCACCCTCCATACAAAAATCTTCTAACCCCTTTCAAAACTCAGTAAAGGGGGGGGGGGGGGGGCGGGGAGTCGAGGGGGTTCCTCTATCCGCCAGCGCTCACTGACAAGAGAAATCCTCTGCGATACCGCGAGCATCCGCCAGCTTACCGGAGCATCCATCGGTATGCCGCGGCATTTATTTATTTATTATTAGGCTCTTCAACAATGAGTGCATTATTACTTTACAATTTGTACGTTGCAAACTTAAGTCTAAGCGCCTCATTACTTATAGAAAAGCACAGCATGCACTACATAACAGAACAATAACGCAATTAAATAATTAAAACAAGTAATACATAGTTTAGATAAAAAAAATCTTAAAATGCACTGGTATGTTCCGAGGTCGATCACAGAGTACATAACTTACTAGCTGCACCCCGTGGTTTCAACCGCATAAGTGTCGATCCCGTAGAAATATCGGGATAAAAGGTATTCTATGTCCTCCACCAGATCATGGTCTACCTATGTGTCACATTTCATCCAAATCTGTTCAGCCGTTTAAACTCATTCGTATTTATAATATTATAGTTAGAATGATTCATGATTAGGATTTCGTTTGGGTGAGTAGACCTGGAAGATACCAGCGCATACCGGCGCATACCGGCGCCTCCCGCCGCAGTACCGTCGAGCGTGCTCTTCAATGCTCCAGAGAAAACTACGCTGCGATACCCCAAGGTCGATCAGCGAGCATTGAAATATATACCTTATTTCGATTTGATAAGTATTAAATTCGATTGATAAATTTAGTATCCTCTACCGTCCCGTTCGCCAATCTGCGCAGCCCGTAACTTAGCATGTTAGGTATATGCTATGCCAAAAAAATAAATTGGGTTTACTTACCGCATCTTTCTAAGACTTGTGGTAATGTTGCAATTTGCTTCGGGTCGGCAGGTTGTGTTACCTACAGATAATAAAAGAGGAAATAGATTATCTGTAGTAACTGAGCGTTCTGCAGGTGGGCAATGTCGCAAATAGATGTCAAATATTTCGCTTTTTTCATTAATTTGACAATATTACTGTATGCACAGATAATATAATACTACGTACAGATACCCAATCCCATACAAAGAAATGCGACCTCCCTAAGTCGGGCTATTGTCTGGCTACAGCATAAATGTGGTACAGTGATGTAAAACGCCATCTATTGCAAAGAGCCCTGAACAAAAAGGTTTTAGCTTTTTTTTTATACGAGATTTATGAGTTACAATAGATAAATCAGCATTAAACAAGGAAGTTTCGATTTTTACTAATCTTACTTCAGTCAAAATCTTCCGTTTATCGTTTTTTAGTGACTGTTAATTTCATAATTGTTACCTATGCTGCCATCTATGATCTTTTTTCAAGACTAATTATAATTTGTTCGAATTGGTACCCCATGCTGTATGGAAGAAATGTGGCTAACTAACGAACTACATATAATATTAATAATGAATTGCAATTATAACATTGAATTTGATGTTGTAACTGTTTTAGGTGTAAAAAAGGCATTTGGAAAGTTTTCTAATACTTTTTTTTACATCTAAAACTAAATATTCGGTGTTACGATATTAATTATTGCATTTCATATTTCCATACATTAATATTGCCAAATTAATAAAAACAGGTAAATATTTGACAGGTAATTGCGACGTTGCTAACTTTTAGCATATACGCTCTAAAAATATGTTTGTAAAGTAAATAAAACGTGTCAAACCACGCACAATGAAGGGTTTCGTAGATGGGATGAATTTATTCCACGAACAAACTTAACATTGTAGAAGTAAGTAGGTTGATTATTACTCGTTAACTTGTAAAGCCCCTATTAATTTCGTTATTATATATACTACTACTGTGAATTTTTCTATATATCCAAAACCAACCATTTAGATGGCAGGACGGAGATGACATTTGACTCTAACAAAAATTATCACTTTAAAGCTAATATTTCGCAAACAGATCTCTGAATCCAAAAATGGTATTAACAAACTCAATATTTTATACCATGGGATACACGAGAAAAAATTAACATTCCCACTTTACAAGTACACCCATAAAAATATATTTTCATGATTTTATTTTACCATGTTGCGTGATTAATATGTATACCCATACAAAATTACAGCATTCTGGTACTAACAGTCTCTGAGCTAAGTCGCAGACAGACATACAGACATGGTGAAACTATAAGGGTTCCTTGTTGACTACGGAACCCTAAAAACGGGTTGCGCCGACCCCAAGTAACATGGGACAAACGCAGGAAGAAGAAGTAACCTGTGCAGTCATCGTGAGGTGGTTGAGCAGGCCGCACGGCGCGCCGTCGGGCGTGTGCACGGGACACACGAAGCCCCACGCGTCGGGGAGGAGCTGGCGAGCCTCGGTCGTGCGCATCTCCATGAAGAAGGAGCCGCGGTGGATGGACCTGCACGAGCATATAACATTACTGTTGCAGTATTTCAAAGACGAGTAAAAAATAAAACTTATTGGTGTCAACAATTCTTCATTTGGAAAGATACAGATTCGTAAAAACATAAGCCGTTTTTATCGGAGTCTACTATGCGAGCCAACTAAGAATGCGCATGTCAAGACGCCATTTTGTTGCCATTTTGACAGTTTGCAGTACTATATCTGTCAGGAAAGTACTGCTATCGTGTGAAGTTGGCAACAAGCGCGATCCCATTCTTAGTTGGCTCGCATAGTACTCGCATAGTACATTTTTTAAGATTCCGTACCTCAAAAATTTGTGACGTAGCGAGCTCCCACTCCCCAACTTTAATGCATTTTATCAAAATCATTTTTTATTAATATGATAAAGCAAAAAGTACGTGTCTAATATGTTTTTAATATCTGACTGACGGACTAAATAGTTTTTTTTTCCCTGTCAACATCCCTATAACGATAGTATTTATAAACTTACTTGAAATGCGACATGTATCGCATCCTGTTGATGTTCTCGGCCACTATAGTCAGTCCCTTGTACTGCGCTAGGTTCACGTTGTTCGACGGCGCGTTTCCTGTCGCGAGGAACGTCTCCATCTTCTGCTCCAAGTTGCCTGAACTGCGGAGAATTTGTTGGAGCTCGTGCTGTAGGAAATAAGGGTTTTTTAAGTTAACTATCCTTAAAAGAATCGAAAATCGAAAAACTTTGAAATGGGTAGTCAAAAGGGCATTTAATTTAAAGAAATCAAGTGAAAAATTATGCATAATGCTGTGCCCTGTGGTTTCACCAGCATAAGTCTCCATCCCGAAGGAATGTTGAGATAAAAAGAAGAGAGAAATATCCTATATCCTAATCCAGATCATGGTCTACTTATGTGCCAAATTTCATCCAAATCTGTTCAGCCGTTTTAGCGTGAAAGCGTAACAAAAAATCAAACTTACTTTCAAATTTATAATATTACTAGCTTACGCCAGCGGCTTCGCCCACATGATAAATTTATAAATTATAGCTTACTATATTATGCATGTATTAACCTTCAACCTTCCTCTTGAATCACTCTATCTATTATAAAAAAACCGCATCAAAATCCGTTGCGTTGTTTTAAAGATCTAGGCATACATAGGGACAGACAGCAGGACGCTGCTTTATTTTATACTATGTAGTGATACATAGTTAGGATTCTATTCAGTTTCTCAAAACACAAAGCAAATGCTATCTAAACTACAAATTTATGAAGAACCTCAAAATCGTAGGTTAGATCAATTTGTGATCGCATGAAAATACCAAAACACGTAGAAATCTTAATTCATCATCATCATCATCAGCCTATTAATGTTCCCACTGCTGGGACACAGGCCTCCTCTCCGTGAGAGGGAGTGGGCCGTAATCTACCACGCGGGCCCAGTGCGGGTTTGATGTAGATGTCACATGTCTTCGAATTTTTTGGTTCTAAGACCTGCCAGTTTCCTCACGATGTTTTCCTTCACCGTTTTGAGAGCAGTGGTGATGAAATTGTTTACACAAAGTAAAGTAAGTTCGAAATCTTAATTACGAAATGTAAAATAAATAAACGGTCACCCATCCACAGACCGTCCTCACCAATCACAGCTTACCGACACATATCACAAAATATTAAAAAATCCTTTCATAATGGATTAGAGCTGACCTGTCCAATAACCAGTTTCTTGCTAGTCTTGGCCTTCCTCATGACTTGTATCCTGACGACGGAGATCAGCTGCTGCAGTCTTTCCTTCAGGACCTGAAGGTACAGGTGGCCGCCCACCAGGAGTTCTTGAACCATTACAGCATCTGCACCTTCCACCTGGTAATCAGAAAGTAGTATTAGTAATGGGATCTGATGAACCAGGAATAAATGATCAGTTAAAAATGAAATGGAATAAAACCAAAATAAAAATGTTACTTATAAGCGTGTATCCTAAAAGTTGGCAACGTCGTAAATAGCTGTCAAATATTTACCAGTTTCGTTCAATTTGGAAATAAAATAATACTGTATGGAAATAAGAAATGTGGCTAACTAGCGAACTAAAATATTGATTATGAAATGCAATAATTAATATCGTAACACCGAATATTTAGTTTTAGATGTAAAAATGTATTTGGAAACTTTCCAAATGCCTTTTTTACACCTAAAACGGGTACAACATCAAATTCAATGTTACAATTGCAATTCATTATTAAAACCCGAAAGTCTGACACCAGTCTTACAAAGGGGTATCGTATTATCCAGTAATTGGGTTGTGTAGGTCAGATAGGCAATCGCTCCATGTAAAATACTGGTATTCAGCTGCATCCGGTTAGACTGAAAGCCGACCCCAAGATAGTTGGGAAAAGGCTAGCCAGATTGATTTGGGGCGTATGATAAGACCAGTTTAGATGACGAAGCATTATTTATTTTTCAATGAAGGGCCTTAATGGTGCTATAGACTACTTACCTTACACTTATTCTGCACCAAATCATAAAGTTTCTGCGCCATGAACACCAGCGCATTAAACTTATCCTTGTGCTCCTTCAGATGTATCATGACGCAGCGGTTCAGGAGGAAGTCGGCCGCGTCCAGGTCGGTGGCCCAGGGGGGCAGCTCGTACAGCTTGGGGCGGAACATGCGGCCCAAGTAGGCGCGGCAGTCGTGCGAGGAGTGTAGGCCCTCCTCGTGTAGCTCGCGGAGCATATTTTGGATGCAACTGTTGAGAGGTACGTTTCGTAAGAGACCTGTAGAATCGCAATCACTATCTTTTTTTTTCTTATCCCGTATCGGCATGAAGTATAAAAGAATAAGTTCTAATATTAAAACAAAAAAATTGCTGCTCCATACATTTTGTCGAGTTACGCGAACATAAGTGTATGAGTAGCAGATTTTTTGTTTACGAAAAGGACGAGTTCGAGATTTCGAAAAACACATTCCAATAAATTGAACTGGTAACTCTTTATTACCAGCAGGTTCAATTTAACAGTCTTTTGAATATTAATTTGTTGAAAAGGTTTATCAAAATCGGATTGGCAGTGATAGACACACATGTGCATGCTATATCAAGGCTATATGGTATAACACCATATCTTACAAAGTTGCTATACTGAAATAAATTAATATCAGCATTTTATCAAAATTCTTTCTTAGATCCTGACTTGTGCTGGTGATGCAGCATGAGGATTCGATTCCCAGGTCCGCTAAAGTGTTATTGTGTTTTTCCATCTAGAATTTCTCAGTAGCAGCCCGGAGTCTGGATTTGTGCCAATGAATAGGCTCGCCCGCTATTACATGGGACTTAAACATAACTAGCGAAATGTGGGTCCACTAAGTTAGGTACACATCTGCCTAACCCTTTGGGGAAAAACAGGCGTGATTTTATATTATATTTTTCATACTTACTTAACGTAATACAGATCGTTCTTCTTCCCGTGTAGCAACAGCCTGTATATGTAGTGGTCGGGCCAATCTACGAGACACTTCATGATGAGCAGTAGAGGCGCGTAGTACATCATCTTACGGTACGAGAACATTAGCTTGCATGTGCCGTTGTTCAGGAAGTGGAGGACGTTATTCTGTAATAATGTTATATATGTTTTTGGAAAGCATACAAGTGGAAGTAAGCAGTGGTGGCCTAGTCAATCCAATTCCAATTTTTCCTTTCCCTTGTTAGTCTATAGTTTGAAAGAGGACCGCTGTTCCGCGCTTTAAGAATACGCGGCGAGGCGTGGGGCAGCATTGACAATGAGCGGCGAGCGGGACGCCGAGCGCCGTGAGTTTTGACGAATTACTGGCCTTCACTGTCACCCCGTCTCACCACGCATATACCAAATAACTTTTCCCGCTCGGGCGTGTCAGACTCTTACTGACTAAAACCCACCCATGTTCCTTCAGTTGCCTGTACGTTGCCAGGGGCCGGTAACCCTTTAAGCCTTTACCGCAACCCCGGCAGACATCGGCCCTAGCGGATCCCGTCAGTTAGTGTAGCGGCACACCTGCGGAACGATCCTTATCGGACGTCGAACTACCCATGGGCGTGAGGCCGCGAAATTTGCCTCTCCCTCACGCGCTCCGCCTCCTCCTTCGCGAGCATTACTGCTTCGCAGGTGTTGGGTTCCCATGCCCTCTCGCTCCGCACCATGGCCTGGTCACCGCCCCCGATCGCCTCCACGCCGCGCACATACCTCAGGCGAGGAACAGCAGTTTCAATCAAACTATAGTCCAAATATTCTCAGCCGCCTTATCTATGTCATCTCACAAAGTGCTCTACTATTACTAAAAGACAAATTCATTTTACTGATTAGTTTATAAGGGAGGCCTTTATCCAGCAGTGGGTGACAGTAGGCTCATAATAATAATAATGTTTAGCTTACATACCGTGCTTGTCTGGTCCAAAGTTACACAGCGAACCATGACTCCGTAGTCGGAGAACAGGTTGCCCCTCATCCTCCATCCTGACCGCTTGATGGCAACAGGGTAGTTACGTCTGGTCACCAGTAGCATACGGGCTAAACGCTCATGTCCCTGTAATAGAAAACAGGAAAACATTACACAAATACATGACATCTTAGTTTTTATGAAAACAAATATTTATTATTATTACCAAAACTATTTACAATTGTTTTGCTATGCGGGAGCTTAGGGATTGCAATCTCGATCGCAAGAAGGCTCGAGATCTCGAGTCTTTAGTCGAGACCCAATCTTGTGGGAAGACAGTCTGTCTTCTTAGCACACAACGATTCTTGAGAAGCCAATTTCAATCAAATAAATAATGGATTTATAGAGTCCGTGATTGATGATGAGTGTGAGCTGATTTGTTACACTATGTGCAAATGGTAAACATTGTTTTGGAAAGTTCCTTAACGTGGCTTGTGGTAGGAGTTAACTGGTAGAAATCTACATGTAAAGAAAAAGCGTTATGCTTTATATTACATTTGCCCCTGACCACATTCCCCTTAGGTGCGGGGCAGACACGAGTGGCGAGGGGCAACGGTGCGGCGCAGGCCTTGCGCCGCTCGTTTCATATTTCATACAAAATGTATAGCGACATACACAGGCGGCCGAGCGCGGGCGTGGGGCGAAGCGAAATACGAAGGAGCGGCAACGTCTGCGCCCCTGGCCGCTTGTGTAGATATCCCGCGCCTTACACAAATGACATAATAACTTGAGAATGGCACTGTGCCATGTCATTCACTAGAATTACTTATTACCCTGTGCGATGACTAAAACAATCAGGTAACAATATTGCTATACAAGCTGACTGACAGAATTTGTTAAATGTTTTTAAGTTCTTTTAACACTGTCGGTTTTCGATGAGTTGCCAGGGCTTGCTCAACCTATAATGCATTAAATGATATAAATTTTCATAATATATACCTTCACAATAAAATATCCACCCCACTCGTCCGAATGTTCATTATGCTGTACTAACTCTTCAGGAGATAAATCTGCTAAGTGACACATTTTTGACTGAAAAAAAAGAAACCTTTTTCAAAAAACAAATAATAAGCAATGATTTTTTTTACTTATATTGTAAATTTTCTTGGATCATTAACATGTGCTTCATTTCAAGCTTTTATAAAAAGTCAATAATTGAGTTGCAAAAAACAAAAACAAACAAAAATTTAAATGTTTAACATAAATGACGAGTATTTACACTTTGACTCTGACTATATTTTTTTGTGATAGAAAAAACCTTACCTTCACCATAATAGGAAGAGATCCCAGAGACCTGTCAACAGTAACAGATTTCTCATCAATAGTCACTGTCATGCGGATCTTAAAGTCACCTTTATAAGTTGCAGCCCGTTGTCTACACTCCGTTGGTAGAACCGTCTGATTTTTTACACCAACGGCTTCCATAGGGACACTGGGTTTAGCGAATCCTGCCTCATCTATAGTTATTTTAACCCTTTCTCCATTCGGCAACTCAAATTCAGCGGGTACAAGGTCGGAAATGGCTGCTTGCAAACCATCTTGCAACATATAGTTAAAGGAATCAATGTGAGGCGCTCCGAGACATTGTAGGTGCTAAAAACATAGAGCAAGTTATTTTCAAGCGTCAGAATAAACTGTCTGAAAAATAAAATTGCGTAAAATCAAGAAAAAAACAATTTCATAGGTTACAAACCGGATTTGCGATTTTAGGTGGTTTCCGATAGTCCGGGTGGCTCGTGTAAGCTAAAGAAGGATTTTTGGCGATTTTCTTTGAATTCATTTTGCTGTTTGTCAATTACATTTAGGATTTTATTGTAAAATAACAATTCAATATCCCAACAAAATACACAACATGTGCGTTTAGAAATGTCAACTAAACTTCAAAATCAATTGACATAATTTTGGCAGCAAAGAATGTTGCATGTACACTTCATTGAAAATTTTTGTCTATAGGTAGGAAGACCCCGCTGGCAATGCCATACCATTCAAACTTTGGCCCATGATACAACGAATTGGCACAAATATTGGCTACATCAAATCATCTAAGTATTTTTTATTGTTATGGCATGCTGCTGACGATGGTTATGGATAAATCCCGTAAAACGTGTAGATAATCAATCTGCCGAAAGCATAATAAATTATTTTGCGGTATCTAATGATCTTTACTGCCATTTTATCACGATAGGTGCCGCATCGTCGACATGGCCATTGAAAACTGTCAATTCCATACATTTTATATTCAGTAAATTCATATTTTATTCAAATTAAAATACTGGTATTCAGCTGCATCCGGTTAGACTGGAAGCCGACCCCAAGATAGTTGGGAAAATGGCTAGGAAGATTGATTTTCAGTAAATTCAAATTTTCTCGAAATATGCATAAGTGTGCTGTACCACGATGTACTAAAATACTTACGCTGGTGTTCATTTATTACCCAAAGATACTACGCAAATAGAAAGTGGGAAACTAAAAGAGTAAAACTAAAAGTAACTTTGAGTATGTTTATTGGTAATTTTCGGCAATATGGTGGAGCTCTGGTGGAGCTATTAACGTCTTGGTAAAGTTCTACATCAGGAACGTCAATTGCTTGGCTTTCAGAAGCTTGAGGGCTTTGATTGCTGAAATAAAAAATTCGGTCATAGATAACCTAAAAAATAAGGAATACCATTTATTATTGAAGTAAATGATCTCTCAATTTTCGTAAATTTTCCTACCATGACTCAAGTAAGAATTAAAACGTTACAACTAAAAAAATACCCAAATCTAGAGCCTAGCACTAATGAAAAATAAACCTAACCTAAACAGTAAAGAATACCATTTATTATTAAAGTACGGTTCTCTCAATTTTCGTAAATTTTCCTACCATGAACCAAGTAATAATTAACATGTTACAACAAAAAAATGATCCAAATCTAGACCCTAGCACTGATTAAAAATATTTTATTAGATAGAAGTCTACCTCATAATAATATCTCATTTCTTTCCAGTAATCCTTGCTCCTGGTTTGTTTAGGTCGTCTTTCAATTCTATAAGCTTCCAGGAACAATACATGTTAGCAATAACCATGGTGGATAGGTTTCAACACAAAAAATAGCAAAAACCACTAATGTAAACAATGCGAAAATTATTTGACAGCGGCCATCCCGCCGCTGGCGACATCTACGCTGAGTTTTGCGCGTGGATCCCCATTCTAAGAGCGTTTTGAAATTGTTTGATCGATACGATATCAGTGCCGGGCGCTGGTGCCGGTAGGCGAGATCCGATATTATGCGGAAATTCGAAAACATCGTGATAAAGTGAGAGAAAGCTTCACGTGTGTCACGTAACGGCGAGCCGAGTAAGTTGGCGAACAACCGCTGTCTTTATGTTCGCATGTCTATCACCCACTTTATAATTTGAATGCATCCAAAAATATCAAAAATTGAAATCTTATTTTATTTCTACACCATTTTGTTTGTGAATTGTCTATGGTTCTACTCAAATTTCGTTTTCAACCATCGATCACTAATAAAGAACTAGATACACAATCCCAAACAAAAGTTCTCTTAAAACTGGCACCAAATTGTGTTTAAGTAATAATAGTTGAAATAAATATAAATTAATGTAAATTCAACCTTATATGAAATGCTTAAAGTTTATTTCACAAAGATATGTTTAAAAAGCAATAAATTTTTACGACCGCTACTATGTCGCGTGTTTACCGTCGGAGAGTTCGAATGCTACTAAACCAAAAGCGCACCCAAATGTTCAAGTGGGTGCTCATTCGGTGAGGACATTTTTTGCCGCTGATTGTGTATCTAGTTCTTTATTAGTGATCGATGTTTTCAACGAATGCTCTACTATACGTAGTATCTCTAAGTAGTCTGTGGCTCTACTCTACGGGCGGGAATTCACCACGTCACGTCGTACGTAAAGTTAATGATCGAGATCGAAAGTTCTTGCTTGTTTACCGCGATACCCTATATATAATTGTAGTCTGTGCCGCGAGTCTTTGTTAGCAGCTGCAGCAGTAGGGCTGGTCTAGCCTGCATTTGTTATAGTGTTATAAACGTGGAGGTATCTGATACGGAGTGGAAAAAAGTAAGTAAGTAATTTTCGTACATTAACTCAATGTTGTAACTCGATATTTTTCGTTTTATCCAAAACCTTCCAACTGTGAATGAATTCTTCATTGACGTGCATCCATTTTTTATTCATTGACATAATCACTTGTTTTCTAACAGATTGGCGATTGTAGTTGGTAATTTTATTTCAGATGAGGTTTTGCTAATTATTACATTATTATACATTGTGTAGGCACGTACGTTGTTGCATTTTGTATGTTCTCCGGAAATCGCATTCCATTTTTATTAAATACCAACTTACATAAATAATACAACACCATTTCGCACATCGTACATATCAAGTATCAGTTACAATGTAGGTATAGTTGCTCTCGTTTCAAACCGTTTTGTGAAATGCTGATCAGACTATAAAGGCATGTATTTTGTAGTAACCTACCTATTAGAATTTCTCCATACAATGATAGCTGTATAAAAACACCTACCTACATGTATGAATCAGAATGAATAATGTAATTCCAGAAATAAATAACTTAGGTACCTACCTAGATAAAAAAATGGCATGTTATCATGATTCGTTATTTACCACGAATTTAATGCAGTTCTGTCCCTCAAATTATTAATATCATAACAAACCAAGTGTAGTGTCAGTTGGGTCAGTGGGTCGTCTGAGGGGCGTTCTAGTTGGGTATATACAATAAAATAACAAACACAAATAAAAACACCTTGTGTAAAAAATTATAACAAATAAAACTTTTTTTTTTTATTAAGCCTTTTATTGCCCGTTGTATAGTATTGCAGTTCAAGCTCAAGTAACCACTTTTAAATACTTATTTTTTGTTTTATTTTTTAGTTCAAGAGACAATACGCTTAAAAAATATTAAAATGGGTTTAATGAAAAAAAAAAAATGTTAATACACAAATAAATAAATACCCAAATTTCCTTCCAAATATGCAGGTTCTTTTTCGTGTATTTTTTTTTTTCTTTTTTAATCTCATTATATTATTATGTGATATTAATTAATGAGTTTCTATTGAAAAAAAAACTAACATACTTATATGATGAATAAATAACATTAAATTGTCATTTATAATTACATTGCTATAATGTAGTTAATAGACATCACTATCTCTTGAGTGATGGGCTCTGAACACAAAACCTGTTTGTGTCAGTTCAGTTACTGTCCCCAATTAGTCCTTATGCATTGTATGTACAGGTTGTCTTTAAAGCCCACCACAGATGTAGCTATTATAATATATTAATTAGACTTCGTCTGCGTGGAATAGTTACTTTGGGCTAACGCTAACTTTAACCTGCGACTTTGTTTAAAAAAACCCCTGATTGTGAAACATTCTTCATTGGGGCTCCGCTCCTATTAGTCTTAGCGTGATGATATATTATAGCCTATAGCCTTCCTCAATAAATGGGCTATTTAACACTACAATAATTTTTCAAATCGGACCAGTAGGTCCTGAGATTAGCGCGTTCAAGCAAACAAACAAACTCTTCAGCTTTTCCGTAGGTTTGCGAGGTGTTCATCTGAGGTTAAAACAACTCTTTTTAGAGCTTACTGCACCACAATGTACACCTGCAGCCTGTGGTCTGACTACACGCAAAAATCGTACAGTGCCCTTCGTGTCCAGTTTAACAACGCGTTCAGGATGATGTTGGGGCTCCCTCGCTATTGCAGCGCACAGGCGCGGTCGCAGCCTAAGATTTTGGGGGGGGGTCACCATGAATTATTAGGGAAATATTTAATTGATACTCTAAAAACTTTTTAACCTTCATAATGATGCACACTTTATAAATAACTGAACCTCTTTTTAACTTTCTAATCTTATCGCACAGTTGGTCGCAGTAACCATGCTAGGGTACCCCGACCAAACGGGTTAGGTCAGGTTAAAACATTAATAAACAGCACGCGAGCCGAGCGAGCGAAACGAGCGGTACCGCGGTAGTGGCCGCCGCTATAGCTTGCATTCTTACATCCAATTTGGTCGCAAATAGTTGGTTATTTAGTATTTTAAGGACCCCAAAATATGAATTATTTGGGGTTCGATTAAATTGTCAATACATGTCATATTGCACGACTCGTAATGCTTCGCATTAGAGTGTGCTCTACGATCGAAAAATATTTTTTGCCCCATTTCTGCAACTGTTTTTATTGTTTCACTCCTGCTAGTACACAGAACCTACTTAATTTATATACCATTGTATAGATGATTAAATGGAGATTAATATTGTATTTCTTAACAATTGATTTAATGCAGCAGAAATGGAAAAAGCATCAAAATAGTTGAAAAAAATTTCCTGTCCGTCAATTTATGATCCCTGAAAACATTGTAGCTTGCGATCAAATCAATTAATTGAGTCAATTTTTTTTTTATACATTCGTTTCAGCCGTAGAAGGAACCCTATTGAAAATGGCTCTTTTATTCATAGTAGTTTAATTATAATTAATAAAATACTAACTAAAATATAATATCAATATCTAAATATTTTCAACCTTGATCCGGTGCCGTTGCCTAGCAACTGCCAACGTAAATATCTTTGTCAGTCGTTGACATTACGACTTCATGAAAAGTGATGAATTGTTCATTTTTAGGGTTCCGTACCCGAAGGGTGACAAACGGAACCCTATTCATAAGCCTCCGCTGTCCGTCTGTCTGTCAGCGAGCTCTATCTCATGAACCGTAATAGGTAGGCAGTTGAAAATTTCACAGATTGAGCATTTCTATTGCCGCAAGAGCAACAAATAATAAAATTAAAAAATAAAGGGGGGTCGCCATACAATAAAATTAAATTTTGAAAAAAAAATTATCTGACCCTGGCATGTGGGGTATCATTTTCTAGAGCTCATCGAGTAGAGAATAAATATAATTTTTATTTGTTTTTATCTTCAAAAATGATGAATTAGGGGGCCGTAGAAGTTGTCTGTTTTAGACCATTTTTGTACGAGCTCTATCTCAACAACTAAACAAATTAGGAATATGAAACTTGTGTGTATCATGTAACATATACTGTTTATAATCAACAAATACTAAAAACGCCGATTCATAACGTATTTTATATAATATGGGCGATTTTCTACAACTTAAAGTAATAATTTTGTATTTCATGCTAATATTATGCGATATAAATTCCACAGATAACTATTTAATAGTCGGAGTAATGACATGGAATTAGTAAGTACCTACTATCATGGCAGCATATACTATTTCGATCATTTAAATTTCGATCATCCAAAAAGGTCTACAAAATAAACTTTCTTCACAAGATTTTAAAACCGGCCAGTATTTTTTGAGTTTAAGAACTTTATCGACTTTTTTCAAAGTATCCCTAGACGGTGTTGATGTGTGTACCTCGTGTTAAAACTACACTCCAATAGACAATATATTCAGTAACATTGAAATGAATGCTGGCACATACAGTGTACTATTCAGTTACCTAGCTTAAACCGTTGTGGATACAATTTCATATTGAGAAAAATTATTGGTGTAAAAATATTCGGTCATGGCGGCCAATCTCAACGGAGACTGGCCTTCGGCGCGGGAGATATTATAGTGCACAAGTGTGTGCGCAGACATGAGTGCACTCTCTCTTCCCTCACTCTCATAGTCCGATGGGATGTGTAAAAATAATAAGTAAGAAATAATAGATTTCTGTATGACTATCAAAAATAACGTAAATAAATACCTGTATTGACCCGTGCGTTTGCACTGGCGAAACATCACGACAAAACATGTTGAAATCTCTAGTTCCTGTCAAACATTGTATGAAAAATTGACAGAAAATAGAGATTCCAACATGTTTTGTTGTGAATGTTTCGCCAGTGCAAACGCACAGTTAAAATTAAAATTTGGCGTACTACTTACATTCTATTTTGTACAATATAGTCTGATGTAGCAAGAGAAATCCTTTTATTTATAAGTAACTAGCTTTATCCGGCCTGGCTTCGCACGGTTAGCACTAAGTACTTATCTACGGCGCATCTACCTTTCCTAATTACCTATTTCTACCTAATTACCTACCCTACCTACCTACCCTACCCTTCTTACCAGGGTAGGTAGGTACCTAACCTACCCTACCTACCCTACATATCAACCTGCTTACCTACCATATATACCTATTTATACCTACTAATACTATGTTAGTAGCAAATAAATAACTTTGACTTTAGTTAATGCATGTTACTGGATAAAGTTAACTTAATATTTTTCTCTTAAAATAAATGAAATATACTCCTACACCTATATTTTAACCCAACAACATTTTCTCATTAAAATTAGACAATTTCTTTACAAATCTTTGTTTTTTTATAGCGCCTCTGTTGTTACCTTTACGAAAGTATTACAAAAATTCATAGTGTTAAATCTTGTACGACATGGTATGGAACCCTTCGTGTGCGAGTCCGACTCGCACTTGACAGATTTTATTAAACTATGTTTTGAATTTCTTTTTCGTTTATGAATGAGTGATAAGTATGAGGCGTGCACTTTTGGATTTTCCAAACTATTTTTAGAATTCAGATTGACATTACTTATGCTGTTCAGACACGCAGCAATATTTTTTAACAGGGGATTAAAAAATGTATTTATGAAGCTGCCAAATTGGTCGCCAGCTTTTTAACAAATAAATTAATAATAAGTAGGTAGGTATTAGGAATTTAGGACAGTAGATTATGTAGAGTGAGAAGAGTGAGCGAAGCTAACTCGATAATTTTAATACCCCGTCTCGGAGAGGATTATGCAGGAAAGGCCAAACAACTATGAAAATGTAGAATAGGAGAACGAGCGAAACAAGCTCAAAATCTTTGCACTCTCTCGGATAAGTTATGTTCTTTTGATCATTTCAATAGCACCAAGAAGGACTTGCTTTGTCGACTTTGAAGAAAAGGTCAAGAATCAAGACAAGCGAGCGAAGCGAGCCTCGAAATTTTAGCACTGCGCCTTGAAAAGGTTGTTTTGTTAGGATTTCATTTACACTTTGAAAAAGAAATAGGAGTTACACTGTCGACTTATGCAGGAAAGGCCAGGTAATTATGAAAATGTAGAATACAAGAGCGAGCGAAGCGAGCTCAAAAAATTTGCACACTTTACGTTCGTATTTCTTTTGATCATACAAAAAGAACTAAGAATTCCTTGCTTTGTCGACTTATTAAGAAAAGCTCATGAATCAAGACAAGCCAGCCTACCTTGAATACGTTTTGTTTTCTTTTGACCATTATACAGGAAGATCTCGATAACTTTGTCGAGAAGAAAAGCTTAAACTCTTTTCACAGCAGTTTAGGTTTTCAAATGTGGCCTTACCCTGAGCGTAGTGGTGCCCAAATTCCCGAGTTTGCTTAACAGGCTTTTAGTAAGATACGTAATATTCAAGCTGTCGACAGCTTGAATGGTTTTGGGGGGGGTCACGACCCCCAGGACCCCCCCCCTCGGACCGCGCCTGGCAGCGCATCGACGATGTTTGCGGAAGCCCGCGTTGATTGTTTTTACGCAACAATGCGCAAGCGAAGCACTTCGCTGGTGCGGCGCGTGCGGAGGAGCCCCAACTGCATGCTGGCTGCGCTCGCGGGAAGGCTTGATTGTGCTATCATAACTCACTGCTGTAAGCGGCACGTGGCGCGCTTGGAGGTATAAAATTTATATTTCCAAGCGTATTACGTGTCGCTTACTTACTTACTTCCTTTCTTTCTTTATTTGACGAACAGGTGCCGATTGTAATAAAATTGTAATAAAATTATGTTTTTAAATTTTAATGTGAATTCTGATTATAATCTTGATTTAATTTAATTTAATACTAATCTAATTTAATTGAATTTTAATCTAATTTAATTGAATTTTAATCTTAATTTAATCTGTAAATGTTATAATATTATGTTATGCCTATACCAATTGTTATTATGAGTCTGTATGTTACTTGAATTAAATGATTTGAATTTGAATTTTATACAGGGTGTCAGGGATATCGACGCGAAGCCTGTTACCATGGATTCAGTACATGATTCTAAAACATGATTCTTTGCTTTGAAATTATTTAAAAAAAATCAGCTGTACCATACATTTTGACCGCTTAGGTATTGCACTTTTCTATGAAACAGCAGTTTTTTTTTTAAATAACCAATGAAAAATTTCAACCCAGGGGTGTTCAGAATTATGTACTGAATCCATGGTAACAGGCTTCGCATCGATGTCCCTGACACCCTGTATATTAGTATTTATACATAATACTAGCTTCTGCCCGCGGCTTCGCCCGCGTGGATGTCGGAAATTATCCCACAGGAACGTGTAACATGTCCTAAATCAGCGGGGTAATTGCGTAGCACTTACAATAGCAATGGGTTTCATTTTGACAGTTCAACAATTAATTGCGTTATTTACGTTATTTCTCGAGCATAATTATTAAGCAATAGCTTCCACTTGGCGCTCTGGCGCGTCATCCCCTGGCTGGCCCGCCCCTCCACCCTCGTTCTGTGCGCCGTCGACTCAATATCGCAGGTCATTCTTATCGTTCTAACTTTTAAACTATTTGTCCAAATTACTTAGTGTAAAAGACAAACTTTATCTACATTAAATACCAAAAGCGATGAAGGTATTTATTTTGATAAGAATTAACTAAATACTCTAAAATATGCAATGTAAAAAAAGTATTCAATTTAACTGTATTTATTGCTCACTATTTTGGTTATAAAGGCTTCCACATAAAAAGTAGATAGATGCTGTCGCGGACTTTTATTTAGAACTCTTTAAGACAAACAATCCCACAATACATTTTCTTCATGTAACTCTAACGGTTAAGGCAGCGCACGCAGCATACGGTGGAGGTCTGCCCGGCTTGGGTGGACCACCGCCGTGTCCTCGTAGAGGCGATCGGCGGCGGTGGCCTCTCGCGTACGGCCCTGGTTCAGGCCATGGTGCGGAGCGAGAGGGCATGGCAAGCCGTCACCTCCTTCTGCAAAGCAGTAATGCTTGCGAAGGAGAAGGGAGCGCGCGAGGGAGTGGCAAAGGCCGCGCCCTACCAACCCTAGCCGCCGCCGCCGTAGGAGACGTCCCGGGCGTCGGGAATTGTCAGCCGATTTCCGGCCACCGTAGGCGCGGGCCTGCGGACGGAGAGCAACGGGCAGCTCGCCGTCCGATAAGGACCAGGCCCGGGTCGACGGCGCATCGTGATCCACGCGCGCCTCAAAGAGATATCAAGGATCGAAGGAACACGTGTGGGTTTTAGTCAGTAAGAGTCTGACACGCCCTTCCGCTCCGCCCAGAGCGGGAGAAGTCATTGGATGATTAACAACCCAAAAAAAAAAAAAAGGCAGCGCACGCAAAGATAGATCTCAGAGGGCAGGAATTTTTCCGACTTACTTGATACTTATCGTTATATTATGGCCAAATCATATAAAATCTTTATAAATTGTAGATTATGTGTTATTTTAATGTATAAGCTACATTATTGTAAAGTTTCATCAAAATCCGTTCAGTAGTTTTTGTGTGAAAGAGTAACAAACATCCATCCATCCATCCTCACAAACTTTCGCATTTATAATATTAGTAGGATTAATGTAGGGCAGTGTTTTTCAAACTTTTTCATGACTTGACCCCATTAATATGAAAAAAAAATTTCGCGACCTCGACCATTCGAGAACGATTTGAACTCAGTCGAGATTCCCGCTGAGTCGAAGTTTCTGCAGCACGAAACCTAGCCTGATGTTCCCGAGTTGCAGAGAGCCTTGCCGCACGACCTTCCTCAGATTCCTGTGATCGAACTAATCTCATCCTTTTAGCATTTCTGCTACATTGGGAGAGGTTGGATCTTCTTCGAGGCATTCTTACAATAAAATAGTACTTACTACTTAACACACAGTTATTTAGTAAACACGTATTATCGTAAACAATTAAATTATAAATAGTTACAGATTATTAATTATACAGTCTAAAATTATCACAGTTTAAGTAATAAGTGTTAAGACGTGTAAACCAAGCGTACTAACTTTATAAAACAAAAGAATTGCTAGAAAAATTAATTACTAACCTGAGCTAATAAACTTATACTTAATAAAGAAAATCAAGAAAAGAAATGCCTAACCTATACCAAATACTTATAATATTTTTATACAAACCCTAAATAAAAATTAAGATAAGTATACCGAAAATCAAGGAAAGAAATGCCTAACCTATAACAAATGTTCGATGTGATTCTTTAAATTGACATAACTTTTTTATTTATGAACCGATTGACATGAAATAAACACTAAATGTTAAGTGAAGCTTACTACAATATATTAGTGAAAACCGCATCTAAATCGAATAAGCCGTTTCTGATATTAGCGTGCACAAACACACAGACAAACAGACAAACAGACAAACAGACAAACAGACAAACCGACAAACAGACAAAAAAATAATTAATTACAATCTCGGGTTCAGCATCGATATAATAACAACCCCTGCTATTTTTTTTTCATATATTTCCATTGTACAGACACAACTTTTCTACAATTTTATTATATGTATAGATATAGATAGATATAGATTAGTATATCTATCTACAATATATTTTTTTTCAATTCCAAATTTTGACTGACTGCACACGTAGCTATAATATGTATAAAGGTATGTATTTCTATGATGTCACCAACCTATACTGTAATTTATATTATTGCATATTACTCTAGGCCGACCGTTCATGAAATGAAGGCAAAATTATATCATGGTTACCGTGTACCGTGATAGCATGTTATAATATTTTTATGGCTACGACTGTGATGGGCTTTCAAGATCGCTTTTAGCGAAAAGACCTCCCAATGTGACGCCCTATGTAAAAGTGATACATTTTACATATGTCATTTTTATGGTGTACATAGATTATTCTATTTTATGATACATTTGAAGATAGTCCACTGATTAGGTCAGTGAAAAGTCTGGCCATGATGGCTGATATTCTAAGGCTGCATACTAATAATTCCTAGAAATAAATGTCTTAATTTTTGCATACCTCAATTTTATTCTAAATGACGCTAGTATGCAAAAAATAATACATTTCATTGGTTTAATATTTTTATTTTTCTGTGTTAACACGTATTTTTAACCGACTTCCAAAAAGGAGGAGGTTATTCTGTGTAAGTCCAAGCAGATTATGGTCCAAGGCTAATTGTTACATACAGGGTGGCAGAGACATCGACGCGAAGCCGGTTACCATGGATTCAGTACATGGTTCTGAACCCCCCTGCGTTGAAATTTTTCGTCGGTTATTAAAAAAAAAATCTGCTGTTTCATAGAAAAGTGCAATACCTACGCGGTCAAAATGTATGGAGCAGCTGATTTTTTTTTTTAATAACCGACGAAAAATTTCAACGCAGTGGGGTTCAGAATCATGTACTGAATCCATGGTATCAGGCTTCGCGTCGATGTCCCAGACACCCCGTATACAAATATATTGTATACCGAAGCAAATAATACATTAACATATTATTTACTTTCTAATGAGAGGCTCCATTAGAATGTAATCTGTAAGTTTGAACTGGAAACTGTCACATAGACACTAACACAGAAGTACTAAAAAAGATATTTTTAAACACTACCCACCTACCTAATATACTGTAAAGGAGGATGCTTAAAAAAAACCCAGCTCCGGGGGAAAAGCGATATATCTCAAATCATCAATAATAATAAGTAAGTACTAAAATAATAACCGGTTATGATCGTGATCCTTACTGGCAAACATATAAAAATAGCCAGTTTTATTATGCAGATTATGAATACAAGATCCTGACATCTATCTTTGGGCAGTTGCCCGTCATACACGACACCCATCTGGTCGGAGGATCCTCCCTTTTCTATAGAGGATGAGTGAACTTTACACCCTGTTCCTCATACCTCTAAAACAGCAAATAATTTTTTTTATAAATACACTCTGGTTTGATTTCACCTCTACTCCCAAAAGTTCAAGTGTCCTCACGTGATTATATAATTATTGATAGTATAGATGGCGCTGATGGCGATAATATAGGACTCCAAACTATCGAATCAATATCATAGGTAGTATCGCTGTTAACAATGGTATTTTCACGTGACGATTCTGTTTAATCCTGACTATTTTGATGTCGAACTCTCGAAGTTTCTGTTACAATAAATATATCCATAGTACTTTCAACGACTTTAAGCATTGTAAAAAAATATAATATGAGACAAGCTCGCATTTTAACATAATATTTTTGAATAAAGTAATTAAAACTAATTATCAATTTCTTATATAGACGACTTCATAATCTGCATAATAAAACTGGCAATTTTTATATGTTTGCCAGTAAGGATCACGATCATGACCGGTTATTATTTCAGTACTTACTTATTATTATTGATGATTTGAGATATATCGCTTTTCCCCCGAAGCTGGGTTTTTTTTCTATGGAGCTTGAGCATTCTCCAATAGGATGTCACATCCTGTACAGCGCATACCATGTATTAGTTATGGCGGCTTCCCACGGTGCGCGATATTGTTGATGCACTTAGACTCAGGGGGCCAAGTCTACTAATTTACAAACGTCACAATGGTCTCTCGATGGTGAGTTTTTGACAGATTTGCCATACAAAATCTGTCAAAAACTCACCATCGAGAGACCATTGTGACGTTTGTAAATTAGTAGACTTGGCCCCCAGGTATCGGCAGTCGTCTCACCGAGCGAAACACTTCGGTGTTTCGCTCGGTGAGAACATCCGAACACACCAGTCACACACCAGTCACTAACCGAACGGTCTTCGGCTCGCTTCGGAATACTTCGAATCGCATCGTTCGCTTGTCCATTAATAGCTTTGTGGCACAATACGTCATTGTAATCTTATCATACGACATACGTCACCGTAAATCTATCTATAATGTCAGTGAGTACAAGTAGAAAATGCTTAGGTACATTATCAAAAGGAACTGCATTGTTTAATTTTGCCTGTTGTTACATAATATATAGTCATATTAAAAACAATCCGCATTACCTACTTAGTATTTTTTTTAAGTTTTTTTTATAAGTTTGTTTTTGGGATAAATTCATCCAAACTACGGAACCCTTTATTGTGCGTGGTCCGAAACGCACTTGGTCGACACACACACTTTTTTACCAAGTAACTCATAAAACAGATTCCTTTAGTTCCTGTCTGTGTTTTTATGTACTTACCTAACTTCCTTAATTTTTTTTTTCAGAATGGCGTCCATATTTTCTAAAAACGGTATTCTATCAGGTCGTATAGACCATTACTGCCTGATATGCGCGGAGCAGTTTAGCAACGAAGAGGAGACTCTAGCGCATATCGTTGATACACAGCATAAGGAGAACTTGAAGAGTTGTGGTTATTTTGAGAAATATAAGGAAGATTTTATTAGAAAGGTATTTATTATGTGCAAGGGAAACATTACGAACTTCCATCCTTAAAGTTCCTATTTAATTCCCATAATATGATGCATTTTCCTTTTTTTTGAACTATTTTCTCTATTTTTAACCGACTTCAAAAAGGAGGAGGTACTCAGGTAATAATGAATTAATTTTTATGGTTCTTTCTTTGTTTGGTAGGTCATACTTCAGAGGTGGTCCCATATAAATTTTATTAACTTGGGTAGTTTTTGAGTGAGCTTCAATAATGCGTATTTTCCCCACTTAGCTTATCGTCGCTCGGCGTCACATTCGCGGTATTGGATGCCGAGCGACGTTATGTAGATGATAAGTTTCTATCACTGTTACTAACATAGCGTAGTGGTATTCGAATTTGTGTGGGGTAGGTACCACAACTAAAAAGTGAAAAAAAAAGAAACTTTTTACATAAAGAACAACCGACTTCCAAAAAAGACAGTTACTAAGTCAAAAATAACTTTAATTTCGGTGTCTCAAAATGAAAATCAAAACCAAAGACACCGACTTCCAAAATTGAAGTTATTTTTGACTTTGTAGTGTCTTTTTTAACCGACTTCCCCAAAAGGAGGAGGTTCTCAATTCGGTTGTATTTTTTTTTATTTTTTTTTTTATTTTTTTTTTTTTAATGTGTGTTACCTCATTACTCCGTCATTTATGAACCGATTTGGAAAATTCTTTTTTTATTTGAAAGGATATACTTTCCGATTGGTCCCATTTTTATCAAAATTCAGTTCTGATGATGGAATCCATGACAAATTGAGGGAACTCCTCAAATATTATAGGCATACACATAGCGATTTCGGTATTTTCAGCAACCAGTTAAGCATTTGCATTCAGAAAGTATCATTTGGTGAAGTGGAACTGATGAAGAAGTCCACAGATGGCCACCGGAACTTCTCAATGATAAGTATTTCACGGGTGGCGTCATTTATGAACCGATTTAGAAAATTATTTTCTTATCTGAAAGGTATACTTCCAGATTGGTCCTATTTTGATCAAAATTCAGTTCTGATGAAGAAATCCATGACGACTTGAGGGAACTCCTCAAAAAAAATAGGACCACGAAAAATAAAAAAGGAAAAATAGGTAGGGAATACGTATAATACTTTTTTGTTGGAAAGGAGATATCCCAAGGGTGGTACCATGATAAGGAAACCAGGATCTGCTGATGGCATCCCAGACAAATCGAGGGGAATCTTCCAAAATCGTAGTGGCGACTAGTGCGTTTGTTATTTTTTTTCATTAAGCATTTTAAAGCACTACTATTTAATAAAGGTCTGGAGTCGACCTGACGATGGAGCCGAAAGACAGTCGAAGGAACTCCTCAACGATTTACAGCAATTACCTGGTGTTTGGGCTTGATTAATTTGTACTGATGAGAACTTTGCACCTAGATGGGTTGTGACTGTCATTAGGGGTTTGATGATGAAGACGAAGGACAATCAAGGAAACTCCTCAACGTTTTACAGTAGCTACCTTGTGTTTGGACTTAATTCATTTTAAGGATGATACGATGATAACTTCCTGTCACTGTTAATTGCGTCGCTGGTAGTGTTATTCGAATTTGTGTGAAGTAGGTAGGTACCAAAACTAAAAAGTGAAAAATAAAAACTTTTAACAAAAAAAAAACAACCGACTTCCAAAAAAAACACTACAAAGTGAAAAATAACTTTAATTTCGGAAGTCGGTGGCAAGAAAACGAAAATTCAAAACAAAAGACACCGACTTCCGAAATTAAAGTTATTTTTCACTTTGTAGTGTTTTTTTTGGAAGTCGGTTGTTTTTTTTTTGTTAAAAGTTTTTATTGGAAGTCGGTTGTTTTTGTAAAAAGTTTTTATTAAAAAAAAAAACAAACACTAGTTTCGGAGATCGGTGGGGAATGGTAAAAGACATGTTCAGTTTCTGCCCTTTGGTCGTTGTCTGAATCGAAAATGTTCAAGATTTAAGGTTTTACAATAAGATTTAAAAATTTAGATTTAAATTATTATGGATTTATAAATTCAGTATTACTTGCGTAGCATAATTCTCAAATAAATAATACTCAATATTATAGCTTCCGCCTTGTCATTTTTAACAGGAAGTACTAAAAAGATTTTTGACGTTCCATTTTATCCCATAATTACCTTTAAAGAATGTGAACAATAACTACAACCCGCTTATTTTAGATCAAACGAATGTATGTAATTATTGTAATGTAATTGCTTATAAAATACGACATTATTACTAACATATTTTTGTGTACACATCTAACGTGTTTGAAAAAAAATACTTAAGCCTCTGCCCCACAAGCTCGTTTTTATCGCGCGATAATAACGCAAGCGTTATTGCAATAATGCGTCCCGATTCCTGCGTTTCTATCATTCGATATATTTTCTAACGTCTGCGTGTCGTGTAAAAACGCAGGTGTGTGTGAAATCGCATGCGTTCTAATACAAAATGTTCAAAGTAAACATATCGGAATATCTCAAGACGGAGGAACGCAAGCGTCCTATTTCTATTGCGTCGTTATAATCGCAGGAGTGAGTAAATTCGTGGCCGTCCTAACACAAAATGTACTGAAAGCAGATATAGCAAAAACGCTTGCGTTATTATCGTGTGATAAAAACACGCACGTGGGGAGAGGCTTTACCCATTTCTTAATAAAATGAAGGTAAGTATTTATTATTTCTTTGACATGACATTGACATATTATTTTGAATTGACCAGTTATTTTCTGCTTGCTTTATTTGCATTGCAGTTCCAAGTTGTGTTCTTTGCTTACTGTGCGATTATTTTCGACCATTGCTATAGACTGATATCATCTAGATTACTATTGCTGTTCATAAAGGATCCCAGTGAGGTTATACAATAACTTCATTGTAGGATTCTGTGTTACTTTTCGATTTGGATATTATGATAAGGCATCGCTGTGCAGCGGATTCGTAGACATATCGTGTGAAGCCTGGTGTTACCCCTGCAAGTGAGACTCGCTCGATGGTTAACAAATCAGGTACGAAATATGGCATTCGCGTAAACTATGCAGTAGTGGCAATATATTGAACAGTTGTGTTATAATTTGAAAATACAATGATATTTTTGTTATTGTTCCAGCTCCCATTAGATGGATACGCTTGTCTCGACTGTTATAATTAATTAAATACTGAAGCTGCTGACAATGAGAGAGATTGTTGGGTCATACAATGGTCTGCCGTGGATGTGGTATCTCAGTCGGGCTCAGAAAACCAAGACGTCGACGTTTTTATACTGTTGCAAGGGACAGCCATTGTTTTTATTCACCCTTATTTCCAATGATAATAATTATCAGGTAAATTATTTATTACCCGGCTAGAAAATCTATCTAATAAATAAAACAGGCGTCTTTGAAAGAAAATGGCATAACGAATGGGATAGATCCCTCAAAACTGGATAGACGAGCGATGGAAACGACGATCAGGAAAGATAGAAGGAGTGTTCGTCATGTAAAAACTCAACATAAATATAACATCACGCCCCAGTGATTCTCGAAGGATTTGGGCGAGGTGAAATACAATAACTTCATTGTAGGATTCTGTGTTACTTTTACAACACATTTCGCCAGTTAGGTCATGCCATTTTTAATATAGGTAATGTATTTTAATAATATTTTCAGGATATGGCAAAAATATATGCATGTCAAGCCTGTTGGGTTGGAGTGAGTCGACACCTGATTCATGACTCATCAAAGGTATTACAAGTTGTTACATCCGTGGAACATGGGTCATCAACACCGCTGCCGCCGCCACCACTGTCTCTACAACCAACACCGGTTGTTGCTGTCATGTCGCTAGTATGGTATCTTGGCTGGGCAAGGCATCAAGATAAACTGCTAGCACCAGCTTCATTTTTGGACAATGTTTTGGTGACTCTAGAAGACAGTGAATTTTTATCATTTTATTTAAGTATGTACCGACGATAAAAGAATTTGGCAATAATTACATAGTTTCTTTTTTTATCCCCATTCAATACGAACAAGTAGGTAAAGATAAATAATATTATGGGTATTGAAGATAGAAAATGTACGGAACTAAAGATGATAAAAATATCATTTTATCATCTTTAGTATTTATCAAAGTATTTTTTAGTGAACACATAAATACACATTATTTATGTGTTCACTAAAAAATACTTTGTGATATACAATTATAATAGGTGCACTCAAAGACAAATATTTAAAAAATACTGCAAGATCTGATCTCAGACCAACAAAATATTAAATCTTTCTCTAACCTCACAAAGGCATGCTACCAATTAGTACCTGTGGTGGCTCACAGATGGCGTTATGATAAAAAAACTAAGAAAAATCCTGAGTGTATAAACCTTAATTTGACCGGTTTGCGTAAGTTCCTGACACCTATAACTTATTAATTGATAAACTATTAAATACAACAATTACAATAATATAACAATTATTACTGAACATTGGTTTTGACTACCTAGGCAATCGTTCATTGTGCCACCAGACATATCCTTTTCATCTATTTTCTTAAATAACTACTATTTATTAATTACAAAATTACAAAAAAACTATGTCTTAGACCCTCACAGTAAGCTCTTTCATTTGATATGTCACACGGTACAGTTCGTATTTCCCCCAAAAGTGAAAGTGATATTCAAAATTCTTTTATTTACGTTACAAGTCCGTGTTTCTCACAGAAATTCATATGTGTACCAAATTTCAATTTAATCGGTCCATTAGATTCGGAGCAAATTGGCTGTCGAACGGACCGACAGACAGACAGACAAACGAGTGATCCTTTAAGGGCTCCGTTCTTTTCTTTCAGACTTACGGAACCCTAAAGTACGATTTGAAATGTTGTTTCTCTGATATTGTTCATGTTCCCGTGACAAGATACAACCGTTTATTAATTTATTCATTCATAATCATTTATTTCTTTTACAGGCTCAAGGCTTATACTTCTGCGAGCCATGCAGCCTGACATTCCCAACCGCCACGAAGGTTGAATTACACATAGACGAACCCACACATATTAAAGAAAAAAAGAAAATTTCTCCGTGGCTTACACGTGTGGAGAATGATATCATAGCTTTTAATCAGTTCATCATATCTGATGATGCCTGGAATGGCTGTGTTGAAGACACTTGTGTCCTATGTAATACCGAGTTTGATGACAGCTCTTCTCATAAAGCCATCAGAAGCCATGTCCTCAATTTAATGAAAAGTGAAGTAATTTTCGACATCGTTCAGAGTACGATTTATAGAACGGTAAGATAGTAAATCTTCTTATTAATATATATTTGTCTTGCTACTGTCAATGTCATCATTATCTGCCTAGCCTTTTTCAACTATGTTGGGATCGGCTTCCAGTCTAACCGGATGCAGCTGAATACCAGTATTTTACATGTTTACTGCCTATTTGACCTCCACAACCCATTTACTGGGTAATACGATACCCCTTGGTAAAACTGGTTGTCAGACTTTCGGAGTTCTGACTACTCGTAACGACTGTCCGAGATGACAGCCGGGACCAACGGCTTCACGTGCTTTCTGAGGCACGGAGAGGTCTTGGTATGTAAAGATGGTCACCAATCTACGGACCAACCGTGGCAAGCGTAGCTTAACCTGAACGATCGATTCGTGCGGCTGTTATTACTTAGCCACAAGCCCCTGCTACTGACAATGGTTAATGATTGCCTAGTAGCGTGAAAGTTGTTTCATAGTATAAGAATAGTAATAAAAGTTAAATGAATGTTATGTCTGTATAATGTTTTGTATGTTTTTTGTTTACAGATTGATGCTAGATCCAACCAGTGTCTAACTTGCAATGTGATCATCGGAAACGATCCAACAAGTCATTTCAAAACAGTTGACCATAAAGAAGCATATAAATTACATGATCCTACCGGTCAAAAGAATGAAACGAAAAATATTATACCCACTACCAAAAATGCGAAAGAAACCCAAAATGTGAAGGTTAAAATTGATAAAACAGATAAAAATGATGGCATTGAAGTGATTAATGGAAATGTCAATGAAAACATAAAAAAAGAAGCAGATGCTAATAAAGAAGTAAAAAAAGATACCAAGAAAGAAGCCAGTAAAGATGTGAAAACAGATCCCAAGAAAGAAGCCAGTAAAGATGTGAAAACAGATCCCAAGAAAGACGCCAGTAATGATTCCAAAAAAGATCTAAAAAAAGAAGCTACTAAACCTGTTGAAAAAGAAAAAGTTAGTGTAAAGCCGAAACAATCAGCTAAGAAAAGAAATGCACATGAACTTGACAAGATTTTCTGTAAAAATTTGGGCGCGAAAAACTACATAACAGACACAACAGGGGCTGGCGACAGATGGTGCATTCTATGTGAATGGCTATTATTAGAGTCTCCTGAAGACCACATCCGTAGCAAGCACCACCAAAACATGCTAAAACTCCACCGGGAAAGATTAGCAGAAAAAGATAACAACAATACCCCAAGCAAAGACGAAGAATCAATTATATATGAATCCGTAGACAGGTACCAAAAGAACAATGTGAATATTGATCTGATTAACGAAACTGCCTTTTGTAAGAAGTGTTCAAAAACCATTGATTTTAATACCCATGCCATCGAAAAACATATCGAAGAACATAAGAAAACTTCTAATAAAAAGTCGCCAGAGACGTTATCTTCGGGCATCACGTCGAACGGGACAGATAGAACTACTTTGTATACAAAGCCAGTGTTGCTTGGTAAGGGCAAAAACTCTCAAAAGACCGTGTCAGTAGGAGAGTATGCAAACCAGCATGGATTCACTCACAATCGTGCCGACTATAGCTATTACTGCCACCCATGCAGCAGAAGACTCTCCGCTACACTGGATGATTTGCAAAAGCACGTGGCAAGTAGAATTCACACAGAAAACACGAAACCAACAACTAAAACTGATGCCACAGAAGCACCAGTGAAAGTGCCACTTTTTGAAAATGTTCAGTCATTTGAACTAGTTGAAACTATGAAAGACGGAATAGTCATGGTGATAAACGATAAATATTGGCTCAATGCTTTTGGCTTCCTCTTGATTGCTAAAAAGAACGAAACAATCTTCTGTCATGGGTGTCACATTGATTTGAACTCTGAAAATGTTGTAGAGCATATCTTAAAAACTGATAATCACAGAGGAATCGTTGAGAAATGCCTTTTGATAACTTCATTGGAAAATGAATTCATTAGAGAGGTAGGTTACAGAATTAGTATTTCATAATGTCTGTGTTTTTCACCCTCTAAACGACGAATTTGATGGTTGTAGCTAATAATAATATGCGCGCTCAAGTTTCCATTTGTATGTGATTTCGGGAAAAATAACTTTAACATACGTGTATCAGAAATGTGTGATTTTTTTATCAGTCATCTCATACATTTGGGTCGAGTAGGTATTAAAGTTTTGTATTGAACGACTGGTAATTTTTTCGCAATTACGATGTTAGCCTCATGGGGTCTCGACCGTCAACGGGCGCGCACGCGCATGCATTCGGACCACTGTTGTCGTGTTTATTTGGAGCGGCGAGGGACTAATTGCCAGCCAAATGACCCTGTCCGAGCGACATAGTTATCCCCTGTGAAAAAGCTAATCTGGTGAGATCTTTCCATATCTTTCAGGGATCTGCTGAAGAGGTCCGGTGGATCTCATTTTAGCTATGCATTATTTCTGTATTTACAATGACAATATGTGTGTGTCAATTATAATTATTACGTGCAGTGCAATGCTCTAAAGCAAATGTTTCAAAATTGTTTGTTTTTATGAGTACGCATCAGGTAGCTGACCTACATCCAACTAACACTCCTTAAGATTTTTTGCTCTGGGTCGAGGGGTGCCAAGTGTGACGTCATTGCATTAAAAGGCGACGCCCTGACGGACGGGTTTTTTTTTTTTTTTGGGTGGGAAATCATCAAATGACTTCTCCCGCTCTGGGCGGAGCGGAATGGCGTGTCAGACTTTTACTGACTAAAACCCACCCGTGTTCCTTCCCTTGCCTAGACGGGGGCCACGGTTTCCCCTTAGGACTATCCGCAACCCCGGTGGTAGGCATTGGCCCTAACGGACCCCTTCAGCTTCGCTGACAACTCTTTGAGGCGCGCGTGGAACACGACGCGCCGTCGACCCGGGCTTGGTCCTGATTATAGTTGCAAAACTTCTGAAAAATTCTGAATAATTCCGGAATACTTCTGGGAAAGTTTCTTTAAATCAGAATTATTCAAAATGAATTTAATTAAGATTTTTTTTTTGTTGAAAAATCGTATTTTGCATCGATCGTCGATCGTCGCCGCCGCTGCCCCTCTATGCGCCGGCGCGGCGCCGGCCGCTGCGCTCCTCGAGTCGTGCGTGCAGGCAATGGCGGTGCGGGGTGCGGTAAGACGGGAGATGCTCCCCGGAGAAGTTTTCCCTCGCCCCGCGAGAAAGATTCGTACCCCGCAATCGAATGTTTCCGCGGAATATATCGCCTGAATAATTCAATGGGAATAAACGTGTTTGTTTGTGGTGTGGTGGGTGAGTTAATTATTGTTCAGTGGCACATACGTCAGTAATGTTTATTTTCTTATAAATGGAATTGATTAAGTATATGTTGATATTTTTATAGGTAGATAATTTTATTATGTTAGCCTGCGATTAACAGGATTTTAATTCTTTTGTTTTTAGGTCGGTACCTACTTATTTCGAAATCGAATGCTATTTTGGAACGAAGGTCCTTATCGCGCGTTGTGAAAGGGGGCTAGACGGAAAAAATTCTTACGAAAAGTTGTCACGACACTTTTTACCCGACACTTTTTGCGCGACGCAAAGGAGGGTAATGTGTTTATTACCATGGAATGGAATGGAATGGAATGGACGACTGGAATGGAATGGAGTGGTGTGGAGTGGAGTGGAGTGGAGTGGAGTGGGGTGGAGGGTCGAAAATCGCTTGAACCTTTTTTTTAACCTGCTACCGTTAAGCAAGTTAAAAAAACAGGTGCAAGCGATTTTCGACCTTATTGACATTTAAAATTTAGTTTGTTTTTTCTCACATTCTCGTTAGCTAACATTGCTCCATTAAAATCCGGTGTTTGCATAAATGTCAATAAGGTCGAAAATCGCTTGAAGGTCGGAAAACATTTGCTTAACGATAGCAAGTTAACTTCGTTCCATCCGGGTGTCCCTTGACACCTCTCAAGTTTTTTTTATGTCAGTTGTGGAATAAAAAACCAGGCCTAGCATATTTGATTGGTTTTTTTTAAAAAGGGTTAGGTAAGTAAGTACGAGTCGCATAGGTAGGTATTAATCATTACTTAGTGCGTTGCAAGTTGCAACTAAGAATGTGCCTGAGTCCGCGCCATCTTGTTTTTTGACAGTTGTAATATTCCCAAAGCTTCGGAATATTTCCGAATACTTCCGAAGTATTCAACGGGAATGATTCGGAATTTTTCCCGCCAGCATCTATAGTCCTGATCAGACGGCGAGCTACCCATCACTCTCCGTCCGCAAGCCCGCGCCTACGGTGGCCGGAAATCGGCGATCGATTCCCGACGCCCGGGGCGTCCACTACGGCGGCGGCTAGCGGCTCGAGGGAGCGACCTTTGTCTCTGCCTCACACGCCCGCCTCCTCCTTCACGAGCATTACTGCTTCGCAGAAGGAGGTGACAGCCTGCCATGCCCTGACGGATGGGTGGCGCCTTCCGGTCTACTCTTTGATATGCAATGGCCTCTGTAGCCCCATGAGCATACAGCTCCAGGGGCTAGTACAAATCTTGGGGTTCATTCGATTACGATTCTGGCGTCATGGAGAAAGTTGTGTAGTTTGATGATCTGTAAGACACTCTTAATTTTGACCAGACCTTTCTGATACACCCTGTATAAAGTTTAATTTCCGCTACCATTTCAATATATTTACGACATTCTTAATAAAAAATACCAGTGATTCTAAAATCAAATTAATTTACATTAAAGTTGACATTTTTATACGTAGAAAATACAAGGATTTATAAAGACTACGCTGTTTGTTTTCAGATAAAACTGGATCTTTACCATTGTGGGTATTGCAACATTACGCAGAACGATTGGGATGACATTTTAGATCATATAGCGACGGATGAACATAAAAGAGAGAAGTCAAAAGCAGAACAAAGTCTGCGCGAGCACGAACCGAACGTATTTAACCGGTTTACCCTGAGGAGAATAGATGACATGATCCAGCAATTTGTACGACGCCACAGATTTTTTTAGCGTCAAGATTAATGTTTGTTCACAATATTACAGATCCTTTAGGCGTCGAACATTGTACCAACCTAAACAGAATATAGTCCATTTGAAATAAGATAAGACATTTAAACAAACCTTTTTTACAGTCCGTTCAACCGATTCTGACTTCTATACCGTAGGCATAAGGTTGGCATTAAAAGCAAAAAAGTGGTTACAATACCAACTGTTTACTGCAGCTGACATTTTGTCATGCAACCAACGCAATAGAAGACAAAATCTGTTTTGAACGGACTGTACAAAGGTTTAGTTAAATAAATGTCTTACATATTTCAAATGGAGTAAAGAAAATATTAATTTTCTTACGAGAAGACATCCTGAACATTTGAATTCAGATTAATAGGCTAAGAATTTTTTTCGTTTTCTCAAACTGGCATAGCATCCTGAGGGTTAATCAAAATCCATTTATTCAAACTATGCTGCGAATCAGCTCTTTTTGAACGACAAAAGTAAGGTGTTCCTAGTAATATAATAGTCAATTTGTTCAGGAGTTCAAGTCACTTCAAGACGTTATTTTCCGTAAGAATCCTTTGGCCTTTCCGGCCCCTGGAGCTTTAAAATTTTGTACGATGTCTTTTATAATAGGAGGTAAAATGTGCTAAAGTAGTCCGCGAAATTCAAATTTCCTTCCTTTTTTTGAAATTTGCAAGTCAGTACCTATCAAGTTGTATGCTGATAAAAATATGATTCGCGACCGTAATAAATAATATATATTTACTGAATTCAAAATCATCAATAAAACTCTAAATTAGAATTGACCTCTAATGTCTTGATTTACTTGAAATTGTCATTCATTAGGGTATTTTGGTCATGGAGTTGTATATATGATGAGTTGTAATAATTATTCAGTAGTAACAGTCGCGAATCATATTTTGATTATAATACTGGCTCGCAAATTGCAAAAAACATAAGAAACGCGGGTTACCCTGGCGTTTTCACCTTAACATTATAAACTGGGAAGGATCAAGAGACCTAACGCATAATCGAAGCTTCAAATTCTCAGACAAGCAAGCGCACGCGTGATCCTTTTGCTGGACGACAGACGCACAAAGGAAAATGCAACTTCCCCTCAAGAACTTGGTCCTAAATTCAAAACAACTTTAAGAGGGTGCATCCTAAAAGTTGGCAACGTCGTAAATAGCTGTCAAATAGTTACCTGTTTTGATTAATTTCGAAATAATACTGTATGAAAATAAGAAATGTGGCTAACTAACTAACTAGAATATTAATAATGAATTGCAATTATAACATTGAATTTGATGTTGTACCCGTTTTAGGTGTAAAAAAGTCATTTGGAAAGTTTCCAAACACTTTTTTTACATCTAAAAGTAACTATTTGGTGTAACGATATTAATTGTTGCATTTCATAATCAATATTCTAGTTCGCTAGTTAGCCACATTTTTTATTTCCATACAGAAATATTATCAAATTAATCAAAACTGCGAAATATTTGACATATATTTGCGACGTTGCCAACTTTCAGAATAAACCCTCTTAACAGCATTTATTATTAGGTACAATAAAAAAATCCTTCCCGTTAAAAAGATTTGGTTATATAACAATGATTGAATGATTATATTGATTCACGAGTTTTTTTGACTTTCGGTCTATTATACTACTTTATCGTTATGTTTACTGGAGTTCCAACGGTTTATAATACTCTGACCCAACTCTGGCTGTGTTTACTGGACTTCGAAAGATTTATAATACTCTGACCCGACTCTGGCTGTGTTTACTGGACTTAGAACGGTTTATAATATTCTGATCCGACCCTGGCTGTGTTTATTGGACTTCGAAAAGTTTATTATATTCTGACCAGACTCTGGCTGTGTTTACCGGACTTCGAACGGTTTAAAATACTCTCAGCCGACTCTAGCTGTATTTACTGAACTTCGAAGGATTTATAATAGTCCGACACGACTCTGGCTGTGTTTACTGGACCTCGAATAATGTTATATTTACTACTTTGTTTCTCGTTATGTTTACTAAATTTCGAACGATTTGTTATACTCTGTCCCGACATTGGCTGTGTTTACTGGACTCCGAAGGATTTATAATACTCTAACCCGCTCCCGAACGTGTTGACTGGACTTCGATCGACTTCTTATTCGCTGACCCTTTGTGTTTACCGGACTCCGACCGAATTCTAATAAATTGACCCTAACTAGCTGTGTTTACTGGACTTAGACCGACTTTTAATACGTTAACCCTAGCTGTGTTTTCTAGACTGACGGACTTCTACTTCTAATACGCTGGCCCTCGCTGTGTTAACTGGACTTCGGCCGATTGATTTATTCAATATATTTTATTTAAATTAAACAAAAACAAGTTCCTCCGTCGTAATGACCGTATCTTTTTAACGGGAATATAATTATTGTATATTTTTGGCCCAATTAGTTGCTTTGTCCTCTCAAAAGACAAAACAATAACTTCGAGTTAAATAAATCAAACGACGCGTGGCTTCGATTTTGCGATAGTGTATCTTGAGCTTATAAATAGTAATATGTTTTCAAAAGCGTGCCATATTCTCGCTTTGTGAACGTGAACCAATGGCATTTTTTTAACACTTGACGTTCTCTCAACTTTTGATTATTACTGTTTTTATTATAGGTTATACTTATTTTATTTCAAAGTTTCAAATTTTCAACCAGCAGTAAGAAACGCGTGTGTTACGAAGTTCCGATGCGTTTTCATTGGCAGCAGTCATGTGAATTATTATAAGTGTGCCACAGGCTTTATTGTATTCAAGTGATTCTATAGATCAGCTAAGACAGCAGCAAAATGCTAATTTTGAAATAGTTACCTACACACGCCATAGTGAATCATCTCTTGTACGTTATTTTGAACTCTATTTTAGTAGTGATTAAGTTAATTCTCGGTTTAACAATGAAAACTTGAAAAAAGTTGCATTTTGTTGCTCTGGCTGTTTGTGCTGACCCTAAAGCCGCCGCTATTTAAATGTGTATTTCAAATATAGCGAGTCAACCCGGGTAAGGTCACAAAGGAAACTTTGTAAGGGTTTCATAGTTTCCTAAACCCAAAGATATTATGTCCCGGGCATTGCTGTATTTTTCGACGAGGCTACCATTTTTGCTGATTATTTTTTTTAGTTATAATTTCGTTATACATAATTATGGTAGTCAACTATTAAGTAAAAGAAGTTCTAAAACACGCTTCGCTTGTACTTTTCTTAGATACATACCTACTGGAAAATACTTGATTATTGGGACATTCTAATAGCGATTTCAAATTAGTTAACAACCGTAAAAGCTTAACACGTTTATTAAATTTTTCTATTGTTTTAATTTAGAAGTTAAGTTTTGTTTAATTCGATCTTTGTTTGAAATAACTGTACTGATATTATATAAACGTAGTCTATAAGTAAGAATTCTTTTCTCAATAAATATAAACTCTTTTTAAAATTGTATCTTTTTAATGTTGCTTCTAATTTTCGTCATTGAACGGTAAGAAGCAGTTTGTTATACTGTAGTGAAGCCGATGCTCTTCAAACAACTCAGCTTATAGCACTCCACTGTTGGACATAGGATCCTCCCAGGCTGCGCCAAAACACCCTGTCCTTCGCCTTCCGCATCCAGTCTATCCCAGCCACCTTCACCTTTTTATGGTCGTCGGTCCATCTGACCGAGGTGGATCAGAGGTGGATCGGAGGTGTAGTGCGGGACGCCCCCTAGCTATCTAGCTAACAAATATTAATTTAGATTACAAAGAAACTTAGGAACTTACTTAGTTAGTTAGGTATCGAATTTCAAAAAGCATGCCGTTCACGTTTTTTATATGAGGAAGAATATAAAAAGAATATAAAAGGAAATATTTAATATAAACCATAACTACCTTTGCAAATGGTCAATATAAGAATAAATTCGCACGCGGTGCTCCGAGCGCCCTCAAGCTACTACAAGAGCATGCGCGCGACTGCTCCAGTCGCCGCCGTGCGGCTCTGCGCCCCGCCGCACTACCCCGCGCCCGGCTGGCTGAACGATGCACGGCGAGTTGTCTGTACAAAGTATCGATCAGCACATGGCCGGCTCGCTCGAGGGCTCTCAAGGGCTCTTGGCGCCACTCGCGGCCTGCGGAATCCGCCCGCGCGTTTCAAGGAAATACGCTTCGCCGCGCCTCTAGCGGTGTGCGCTGGGCCTTGCAAAGGACTAGAGTTTACGAGTCGTAATTTTAAAGACTCGAATCAATTATGCAAGACTCAAAACATTACATCACGCCTTCTTTCCCCGAAGGGTTGGGCAGAGGTGTACCCAAGGACGGATCCAGCCTTCGAGTCAGGGGGGGGGTCACATAGTCGGGGCCCAGTCAGAACAGACCCAATCAGTGGAGGACCAAGTCTGTCAGGGGCCCGGAGTGGCAAAAACAAATGAGGCCCCCCTGTCTTCTCAGTTTATGTAGGTATTATTAGTAAAAATTTCCAAAAAAAAACGAGTATTTCGTGCGTAATTTATAATCCACCTACACCATGGACATCGCAACCCGCAGGATTTTTTTTGAGTTGCATTTTCATCTCCTCAACGAAAAGAACGTTTATTCCCAGTCGCCCCCGCGGGGATTGCCACCGGTGGCAAATGGGAATTAAAATTCCCAGTTGCCACCGGCGGCGACTGGGAAGTCATTGCCCCCACTTCAGTTTCCCTGTACATTGCTTTCTCCATCGTAGAGAATAAAAGGATGAGGCAACTTATCCTAAACCTGCCTCTAATCTCAGAAAAAAAGACAAATTAGTTATTTTACCTTTTAAATCATGTGTATCTAAATGTTAAGCGGAGATATAAAAATAGTGTATATATTATGAATAAACTCATTTTTATTAAAACATATAACTAGAGTGTGTTTAGAATAATTTATTAAGAAAACACCGTTAAATCACAGATTTATGTTAAGACTTTTATTTAGTTACGTTACTCATATTATGTAGTATTTTGTCTCAGATAGTCCTTTTGTCCTTGAGATACTTTACCGAGATAAAAATAAATATAGTTTGGAAAATCCAAAAGTGCACTCCTCGTAACACTCATTATAAATAGTCTTTGACATTACGTATGGATAGATATAAATTTTACCCATATTGATGAGTAATCTCTTGTATGAATTCATCTCTAAATATCTGTGTAGCCTTTCTTTGTTTAATTGTTCCATGCCGTCTTTTTATATACACTAGGTCACTTTGACCGGAACTAGAAGATGCGCCTTGTTCTGACATGATTTAAGATAACACTAATGCAAATACGACTTATTTTGCTTTTAACATTGCATTTAACATAAATCTGTGATTTTAACGGTGTTTTCTTAATAAATTATTCTAAACACACTCTAGTTATATGTTTTAATAAAAATGAGTTTATTCATAATATATACACTATTTTTATATTTCCGTTTAACATTTAGATACGCATGATTTAAAAGGTAAAATAACTAATTTGTCTTTTTTTTTGAGATTAGAGGCAGGTTTAGGATAAGTTGCCTCATCCTTTTATTCTTTCGATGGAGAAAGCAATGTACAGCGAAACTGAAGTGGGGGCAATGACTTCCCAGTCGCCGCCGGTGGCAACTGGGAATTTTAATTCCCATTTGCCACCGGTGGCAATCCCCGCGGGGGCGACTGGGAATAAACGGAAAAGAAGAATGTAGGGGAGCGAGCAACGCGAGGTCGACATTTTATGCACCTCTTCTCTGAATTTTCGGTTAGGTTTGTATTGAACAACAAACAGGAAATAGGGAGTTACTTTGTCGACATAAGCAGAAAAGTTTGAGAGTTAGAAGAATATAGAGTTCAAAAGCGAGCGAAGCGAGCTCGAAAATTTTAACACACCACCGTGTAGGGAAGGTTTTTTTTTGAAAAGTCATACTGAAATAGGACACCTCTCTTCTCTTCGTCTTTGTTGTCTTTTGTCGACATATGTAGAAAGTCCGAGGATGTAGCGAGCTCGAAAATTTTCATCCTCAGCCTCCAACTTTAAACTGCTTCTTAGCCGACGTTCGCAGGGACGTGTTTTTATCGCGGTGATTTTTTTTCGTACACTGGATTTACAACCCTCGGTATTGAGCCGAGCATTGAGAATCCAACAGCGTGCATTCACCGCGTATCCCAGCGCGGCAAGAAAACACACTGTTGGATATTCAACTCTCGGCGCTAAGCGGAGCGTCGAAAATCCAATAAGTACGTCGGCTTACTGAATATATTTTGACCATGTTTGGGATATCATTAAAAAGTACTTCTTAAGATATAAGGGGCCGCCAGGACCGTGGGCCTGGGGCGGTTTGTCTTGATACTATTCTGGGGTATTTAATTTCTACGTCTAGTTGCTAGTTTCAGAAAAACCTACATGGGCACTTATGAAACGTCAGAAGCTTAGGAGCACGGTTTCATTTGGTCATTTCCTATAGAGAAGAGCCGGCAGAAAACTCCACGGTTCATCAGCATAATTATAATAACAGGACAATAAGTCTTATTATGCGTGTCGTTCACTCATAACCATAAGTCATAATGTGGCAAACACATCCTACGCGGCAACATCATACAGTATTTATTTGATAAAATTTATCAATGAGATTAGAAAAAATATCCGTGGTCGACCTAGACACAGCCCAGGGGGGGGTCATGACCCCCATGACCCCCCCCCCCCTGGATCCGCCACTGGGGACCTGTAGGAGGTACACCCACATTTTGCCAGTTAAGTATGTTTAAGTCCCATATAATAGGGGGCGAACCTATTACCATCAACCGGGTACGAATCCAGATTCCGGGCTGCTACTAAGAAATTCCAGATAGAAAAACCCTATAACACTTTGCCCGACTCGGGAATCGAACCCAGGACCTCATGCTCAGCAGTAGCGGTTGCGACCACTTGACCGATGAGGCAGTGACATGCAAGACTCATGCCTTGATCAAACGTACCGAGCAAACGGGCGAGACAGTGCTCTCGGCCGAGTACTCGGTGCGTATAAACATAGCGCCGAGTGCTCGGCCGAGCGCTGGATGGATGGGTTTTTAGGAATGAATAATGATACACGAGGAGATGGGTCTCATGGAAACCTTATTAATATCAAATTAACGCTGAAGAACAACATGTTGCTAAAGATTATTTGCAGGCGTTTCGGTGTTGGCGAATCCGCAAAAGAATATCAATGCCCAGTGGCGGATCCAGGAAAGTCTTTTGGGAGGGGCTTGACCCCGCAGAGGGTAGGTATAGGTTTTAGCAAAGTAAACACAAAAAAAACCACACAACGTTATGTTTTGCTTAACGCATAGGTATCTAACAAGCCTCCTCGGATAAGATAATTAGAATAATATTTAAGATTTGTCACGGAAGAACCCAGATGGTTTTGGGGGGGTTTGAGCCCCCTAGCCTCCCCCCCTGGATTCGCTACTGTCAATGCCAAACTATTTGTGTGTTCGTACCTATGTACATTTGTTCACCGAAAAAGTGCTCAACGCGCATAAAGAAGTTTTCACTTCAAAAAAAGAATTGACAGGCGGCGGCATTCAGTAAACGCACACAAAGTTAAACTTAGCTCAAAAAATATTGCTGCCCGTGATATTGATCAATACCCGCATGATTTGATCTAGTTTACATTTAAATGGATGCTTTATCTCTTGTGGCCTTAATATGATCAAGTACCGCTACCGACCAATCTGCTGGCTGAATACCGGCATAATATTACCCACGCCGATAAAAGGCCGTTTATAATATAAAAATCTATGTACAAAAAAAAAACCTGCATTCCAAAAACAAGAAAAAGAAGTTGCTCGCCGCACCGAAAACGCCTGGAAGAGCTACTGGTCGATGAAAACCCTTATGAAAGGAGATCTTCCAATTTGCCATAAACGCAAATTAATGGACATAATTATGCATTCTCCCTATCCTTACATACGGCGCTCAAACCTGGTCTTTGACAATTCAACAGAGGACCGGGCTCGAGGTTTGCCAACGAGCGATGGAGCGCAGTATCCTTAGAGTTCGACTTACCGACCGGATACGGAACACGATACTACGCTCTAACTGCTCTAAGACACAAATCGCTGAGTCACCCAAAAAGCAGCCAAGCTCAAGTGGGACTGGGCCGGACACGTTTGCCGCATGTCGGAAACAATGTGGGCTAAGACCACTACTACATGGGTTCCTGAAAACGACCAGCGGCATCGTGGAAGACCCAAGCGTAGATGGCGGGACGAACTTGACGCTATAGGAGGATTGGTCCATATTGGCTCAGGATCGAGTCGAGTGGAAAAAGGAAAGGGAGGCCTTTGCCCTGCAGTGGGACAATATGGGCTAATTATTAATTATTATAAACAAATCACTAAAATGAAAAATTATTAATTTCGGAAATCGGTGTCTTTGGTTTTGAATTTTCTTTTTTTATTATCATCCACATAAGCTAAGCGGGAAAAATACGTATTATCGAAGCTAACTAAAAACTACCAAAGCAAAGTCAATACAATTTACACGGGACCACCCGCAAGCTTCCTCTACCAAATCAATAATTATCAAAATCGGTCTACAATTGACGAAAATATCGATGAACATAGATAGAGAGACATAGATAGACATTAAAAAAACGTACAGACGAACATAGAACTTTCTCCTTTTTGGAAGTCGGTTAAAAACTTATCTAAAAAGAAAATCGTCATTATTATAGTCATCGTTGGAAATGAACCTTTTTAACTTATTATAATGTAATCAATCCTAGGTCATAATTCATAAAATATTTCGAATTGACGAATAAATATAACTACAACTTATTTCCATTCAATGTTTTTCATAAAAATAGCAATTCCATTCCAGATAAAAATAGTGCGTCAGGGTAGGTCAGGTATGTAAATACGCAGAGTGACGCTGACGCAGAAAACCACAAACGAGAGTATCCCTGTCGACTTTACAAAATCTTTCCTGTATGTATGACCCACGCCACGCCTCCACCTACGTCGTAAGTAGTCACACGAAAAGCGGGAAAAACTGCGTATAAATGCTGAAGTTAACATCACTACAGGGTATTCATAAGTTAAGTTTTGTTAAAGAAGGTCGAAGTTTAAAAAGTCGGGAATAGAGAGAGAATACGAACTTTTTTTTTAATAAATGAAGGTTGCATAACATTAGTATGTACCCCACGCACCACGCACAAACAACGTCGGTACTTTTTTAATTCGGCCAGTGCTCCAAAATCGTGCGGACGCTGCGCGCGTTTCGCTGTTCGATAGTGTCCGCGCCAACTCTCGTTACATAACTAAAAAAAAAACGCGCTGTCTGGATAAACTCGTGTTCAGTGATTTGTGTTTTGTTGTTAATTTTTATTAGTTAATAAATAGTTTGACATTTTATTTATAAATTGGTGAGTACCTATATTTTTACTATTTTTAAAATAGATAAAATAAAATTTGTATTTTTATTTATGTATATTTTTTTGATTCTATAGCATTAAAAATGTTAATATAATTCATGCGGTAATGAGAATAAAGAAAAGTATTTTTTTCCTTGAAGGTAGGGTCAGGCTGTACCGTAATAATTTTTATTTAGTTAGATAATAATACCTACCTATTTTTCTGTAATTAGATTAGACAACAATTTACAAGACGACCCACATTGTCTTCGAATTTTGGCAAATGTGGCACAAGAAAAATTTTGGAGGGAAAATCGATTGAGACTTATTTTTGTCTTACCTTCAACGTGAAAAAAAAAAATGTACTTATCCTCGTGGTTTTTCATCATAATTGTAAATAATTCTTACCTTATTATAATGGTGATATAATAGGTACATATATAGGTACCTAATATGATTCCTACTAATCTCAGTAGATAATCTCTAATATCGACGCAATGCGGTTAAAAATATTTTTCCAGCCAACACGTGATTTAGCACAACGTTACTCACATTCGTTTTTTCTTGTTTTTATTATGTAAGTAGTACCTATCATTGCCAATAGCTGTGAAAAATTGGCAAAAACACAAAAAAAAGTGTTCTGAAAAAAATGTTTAGTTATCTGCCTAAAATTAGTTGTCGTTTATCTTGCAGTTTTAATGGGAATTTAATTTTCAATTCGGACAACTGTGACAACGGGATTCATATGCCCAGTGGCAATCGGTAACTCGGTTTCAAAGGGTTTCGTATTTCTACAGCGACTTTCAACAGGATTGACATAAGCTTTTCCGTAGATTTTTATTTTCTTTCGTTTTTGCAACTGAGCCGATGTCGCTATTCTGCCAGTGTCATTTTTGTTGTCAGTTCCATGCATTTTTTTACTTTTCCATCATCTTCTCCCACAAAATTTATATTTTTCTGATTTTTAAAGCATATTGCATTTTTAACCGACTTCAAAAAAAGGAGGAGGTTCTCAATTCGTCGGAATGTTTTTTTTTTTTTTTTTTTTTTTTTTTTTTATGTATGTTCCCCGATTACTCGAAGACAGCTGGACCGATTTCAAAAATTCTTTTTTTGTTCGAAAGGGTATACTTTCTAGTTGGTCCCATTGTCATCAAGTCAGGATTGGATGATGGAATCCTGGAGAAGTTGAGGGAACTCTTGAAATATTATAGGCACACCTATAGCGATTTAGGTTTTTTTTATAGTAGCTCATGAATTTGCTCTCGGAAAGCACCATTTAGTGAAGTGGAACTGATGATGAAGACCACAGATGGCCACCGGAACTACTCAATAATACGTATTTCACGGGTTGCGAACTTGCGATTCGATTACATTAATATGGTTGCCAAGCAATTTATGCCCGTCACAATGCATAGGGGTAGGAGGAGCTGATGGCGAAGTACCAGAAGAACTCCTCAACAATGAACGTCCCTGCATCGGGAAATTAGGCTATTGTAACTTAGATTAATTACAAACCGACCCACTAAAAAGCGAGAAAAAAAAACTTTTTCACAAAAAAAACAACCGACTTCCACTATAAAGTGAAAAATAACTAAAATTTCGGAAGTCGGTGGCGTATAACAAATATCCGTGTCTTTGGTTTTGTATTTTGTTTTTGCCACCGACTTCCGAAATTTTAGTTATTTTTCACTTTATAGTGGAAGTCGGTTGTTTTTTTTGTGAAAAAGTTTTTTTCTACTAGTAAGTAGGTAGATTTAACCGAAACCGCACTGTGTGAAAGATGCAATGATATGACTCGAACTATATGATGTGGTGACTACCGAGATGACGAGTATAAGACATGTTACGCCGACCCCAAATAAATGGGATAAGGGCAGGAGAATGATGCTATCAATTAGACAGATTTAACATATTGGGGTTTATTTATAAACGTTGCGTAAAAGTTAACTTGTAATGATTAGCGACTGTTTAACCATATGTTTTTGACGTTTGAACGTCACTTAACTTAGAGCAACTTTTAAATAAAACCCTCTACATGGAACCACTTCGGATTATAACCCGTCGCTTTTAATTAGTACGTATTTTTTTTTGGGTAGAATAGACCCTTTTTAGTGAATTTTTGAAAACCGCAAAGTGCGCAAAACCATAGGCGCCGAGAAAAAAATCGCCAAAATCGCCAAAAGCTTCTTTGGTGATTTTTTTCTCGGCGCCTAAGTTGCTTCTGCATCGTCTCCGGCGATGCGGGAAGTGCAACCCCTTCACCCTTATGTAACAAAGGATAGGCAGAGGTACCCATGCTCACCTCAGCCGCTACGGCTCGCACGGGTTCCTATGCTTTGTCATGGCTATTTTGCCGCGCGGCACGTGCCTCCGGCTTTTGCGCCTTCATTTCCTTTTCGTTTGTTTTTGCGGCTTTGTGCGGCAGTGCCGGGTGCGCCCGGCGGCGGCCAGGCAGTGCCGGCGGCACTGTGTGTAGTAGCCATTACAGCGGGCGGCGCGGGGGTTGCTTTCCCTCCTCGCCTCCGGTTTTTATATACACAGGAGCCAAAAGACTACGTAAAGTCGGGGTGCCCCGATTCGGTTTGCAAAAATTCAAATACTTACACTAATACTACTAAAAACCATTAAAATCCGACTCACTTTGTCTGAACGCAAAACGGAAACACCTTGGAGTGAAATTCGTACATTATGTCAATTTTATTTAGTAATACTTATGTTGAATTTTGTGAAACATTAAGAATTTTTTTCTCAAAAACTATGTGTTTGCGCAGTGTAATATTTTCCTAAAGTGTTTTACATGACGATATCTATACACTCTAAAATTGTGAAGCTTATAATCGAAGTGGAGCCTATAGGTACCTACTTACTTGTTTGAAATATCACCGACAAGAATATTGACAACTAGTTCGGTTCTCGATTATTCGAAATCATAACTCCCTAGTAGTCGATTCCATTGGATATAGGTATCTACGTAGTGCCCAAGTGGGTACACCTGTCAGCTACACACAGACCCTTGGAGAAAATAAAACTAATTTAAAACAAACTAGCCACATTAATTCCTTTGTACGATATTCGTTAAAGTGGGTAGCGTTTGCTGTAGGTTGTAGCCTCCTTCCATGGGGTAGGAACCTTATTTCGATGTTTACTTACCTATATCTGCCTAAGCTTTTCCCAACTATATTGGGGTCAGCTTCCAGTCTAACCGGATGCAGCTGAATACCGTATTTTACATGCGACTGCCTATGCCTCCACAACCCAGTAACTGAGTAATACGATACCCCTTGCTAAGACTGGTTGTCAGACTTTCGGGCTGTTATGTTTACCTGTACAATAGGTATTTTATTATTGACAGCAATTTCGATAATCCGATAATAGATAGCATCGAAAACGAAATCGATAGATGTTTTGATTAAATTAACGTAATTTCGATGTCGAAAATTACGATGTTATCAACAATAGATACTACCTATCAACTTCGTAACTTAGATTTGTTACCAATTACCTAGGTATGTACCAAAGCATGGCTTGTTTCGATATAATTTCGATTGATAACTACTTACATTGACATAATAGTCTGCAACTGCAACATTTTCGAAAAAAAATACAATATAGATTTTTTGCGATCTGACACCATTCTCAGACATTCGTTTTTCACCGACAGAACGATTCACCTTTCAGTGTTTCGTCGATAGAACTTTTCAACGACGAACGATTCGCCGACAGAACGATTCATTTTTGAGAATTTCATCGATAGAACCTTTCACCGACGAACAATTTGCCGACACAACTGTTCGTCTATCCCCGCGCAGATAGACGAACAGTTGTGTCGGCAAATTAAGAGAATTAAGGATAATTTTGAAGACCGAATTTTAGTTTGGCTTGAGTAGGTACTAGTAGGTAGGCCTATATCTAGGAATACTCAAATTCATCAAGTATTGAAAATATTGCACTGGGTTCATACTTATTCATTGGTTAGGTACCAATGAATAAGTATGAACCCAGTGCAATATTTTCAATACCTAATTAATTTTCAACACTAAAATAAGTTTGTTATTATCACGAACCCTCATGATTAGGTAGGTATATTATGAATCAAAATGACACGTTTTTTTAAGAATTCTAGGGTTGATCCACCACAGCAATATCAATTTAAAAAATTATATAATTATTTAAATAAAACCTACCTACCTACGATACTAATTAATATTTAAATAAATTGAAAATCATGCAGGAATTAATGCGTATGAATATTTAATTTATTCAAATTACAACGATGATAAACCTACATGGCGGGCTAAAAGTACCTATGTAAGTAGATAGGTAGGTATTTGCCAAAGATCAATTCGCGATGGGAATTCTTAGTATAACAAGTAGGTAGGTAAAATATTTGCATTTATACTTACCTGAAACATACAATCAAATTAATTCACGACTGTTAGTTGTCAAGATTCTTGTTAAAAGTACCTACTTTTATCATGTTCTAATTAGGTACCTAAGTTACAAAAAAAAATGTTATTGGTATTTTTACCCGACTGCCCCAGGAGGGTAATATTTTTCGAGGGTATATATGTGTGTATGTCTACCATTTCTTTGACACGCCTAAACGGCTTGATGGATTTTAACATATACCTAAGTAATGAGGTGTCGTTAGATTTTTCTTAATTGTGGGAGTGACATACTATAGGCTGTTTATTTATATGCTGCATCTGCAAATATAAAATAAAAATTAAATAGTTTTACAATAAAAATAATAATTAAACGTAAGTACAAGTAACAAATATTTGGCGTACACAATAAGTAAGTACAACCCTAAAATTATAAAATCAGTAAGAGCATTTATATAAAATTAGTCATGCACTATTTGAACTGTCAAGAAGTCAAGCTACAAGATGAATAAAATTGCTGCAACAAAGTTAAATTGACATAATTATCGTATAAGTTTATCTTTATTGAAACTACTTATTTATTAATTTAGCTGTCACTGTCACAAGCGTTAAATAATAATCTTGTTCATGCATAATATGCATTACATAATTATATATTTTTAACCGACTTCAAAAAGTAGGTTCTCAATTCGGACGGTTGGTATGTTTTTTTTTTTCCGCCAATTATGAATTTGATTTTGATGATATTTTTTTTTGTTTGGTAGGTCTACTTTTTTAGTTTTTGAGTTAGTTTTAATAATACTTACGTATTTTTCCCACTTAATCTAAGATATGGATGATGTTCTAAGTTCCAGTCACAGTTTACAGTTCACAGTTTATTTACACAGCAGGTAGTGGTAAGTATTCGAGTTTGTGTGGGGTAGGTACCACAACTAAAAAGTACACAAATAAATACGTTTTACAAAAAAATACAACTTAATTCCAAAAAAATATAACTTAATTTCGGAAGTCGATGGCAAAAAACAAAGTTTCCCTAAAATTAGCAAGAAAAAGGAATCTTTGCTGACTCCTAACTTTTGAATTGCTTAAAATTATTTTACTATTCTGTTTCCGCACAGACAAAATTAATAATGAGACAAAACGATATAATGTTTAGCTTTGTATGTACAGTATCAAATAGTGGAGTAAAATCCCCCCGTTTGTGTGGAAAAAATATCACCTAGTAGTTCCATCTTAAATATTTATTTCATCGGCAACTCACTACATGTATGAAAACAATCATGATTAATGAACTATTGGAAATGTTAGATACTTATCTATAATAATAATAAATACAAATCTTTATTGCAGACCACATGATTCATAAAAAAAAAAAAAAAAAAATAACACATAAGTTTAAAAAAAAAACATAAAAACTAGAATGAATAAATCACAATTAAAAAATTTAAATCCAAATTCCAAATTAATATCAGAAATAACAAATCTTAATAAAACAAAAAATTATTTCAAAATATTTAAATCATAACAGTTTGTACGTATACAGGAGGATGATACCAAGGAAATGACTGCAAGCTAAACGGCCATGATCGATTCTCAAGGGATCTGAATATATTGATTGTCTTGACCTACTTAATAGCGGGAGTTTTAACCTGACTTAACCCTCAGATTAGCCGGCATTTACATGTAGTTGATGTGGTTACTGCAATTACAAACATTTCTTATAATGTAGTGTAGCTACTACTAAATCTGACTGATAATGTAAACAGTCCATAATTTATAGGCCGGGTAAGTTCGGCGCTGGGATAATACCGTACGGATCCAATTCCCAGTTAAATCGGCAATATTTGTTATGCTGACAACATTGTATTCTGCGCCATTTTAAAGTAAAAATAGCAAGTATATTTGAACATTAAAAGTACCATATGGAGATAGTGTTGGTCCTAGTCTGTATCTTGAACCCATTAAATAAAACATTCAGGTTTCTTTAAACTAAAGTTGAAATTGGCGACGATTAATCTAGTTAACCCCTTCGAGACTACATTGGCTTGGCAAGTTGGCAGCCCTAATTTCTACACAACCTGTCTTTGGCCGTGTGTTAAATAACTGTGATCTTTAACCCTGTGATGTTGGCGCCGTTTATAGTTCTAGTCAACCTAACCGTACGGTAGGATTCCATTGCCAGGCGCTGGCGTTTGGCAGAACCGCTGGACTTTGACAGCTGTCAGTCATGATAATTTAATGTTCTCGATGAGATCCTCTCTTGAATTGTTACGATTAAATCTAGGTAGCTATTGCTATACCCGAGTCGCTTTAGCGTGGCAACAGCGGTCACTGACTCGCCTATATTTTCTAGCTTTCTTTATTTAAAAAACTGAAATTAATCAATATCTATCGTGATCTCAAAAAGTTCCAATAACAAAAACGTATATTATAGACCGAAACTCGAAATCCCGAATCACTTTATCGCGAATGAACACTATCTCAAATCACTCTATCCCTAAATAACAATATCCCGAATAAATAAATCGTTTATTGTTTGAGTTCCTAGTCCTACGGACAGATAGGGAAAGGGCAATGACCACTGTTGCCGTGCTAAAGCGACTCGGGGTTTATTAAATATGAAAAACAATATTATTATCTCAGAACCGGGTTGGTATTGTGGTGGAATTTGGGAGTCCCATGTCCAGTTGACGAGGCTGAGTTGATTTGAGCGTTTATACTGAAACTTGGCAACGTGAAACGTCACAAATAGTTGTCAAATATTTATACCTGTTTTGATTAATTTAGGAATATTAAATGTGGCAGACTGAATGTATACGCATTCAGTCACATTTAATATTCCTTTAGAGTGTTTATTCTGAAAGTGGGCAACGTCGCAAATAGATGTCAAATATTTCTCTATTTCAATTAATTTGGCAATATACTGTATGAAAATATGAAATGTGAGTAACTAGTGAACTAAAACATTGATTATGAAATGCAATAATTAATATCGTAACACAGAATATTTAGTTTTAGATTTACTTAAAAAAAGTATTTGGAAACTCTTCAAATGCCTTTTTTACACCTAAAACGGTTAAAATTCAGTGTTATAATAATTGCAATTCATTATTAATATTCCTGCCCCCCAATTACGCAATGCACGATCAATTTTAAATTGAAACCAATTGAAAAAGATTGCCAGTCCATTGCTTCATAAGTTCGACAAAAAGAATCTGCTCAATTTTTTTTGTCGAACTTATGATTATGAAGCAATGGACTGGAAATCTTTTTCAATTGGTTTCAATTTAAAATTGAGTTTGCGTTACGTAATTAGGGTGCAGTTCACTAGTTAGCCATATTTCTTATTTCCATACAGTCATATTGCCAAATTAATCAAAACACCGAAATATTTGACATCTATTTGCGACGTTGCCTACTTTCAGAGTAAACGCTCATTCAGTCTGATTACGGTATGTCCCAGAACACATACTCTTTCTCTTCTTCTCTTCTTCGTCGTTCCCTCAATGCTGAGGATCGCGACCTCATACGACGCGTCTCCAAGCTATGCGGTCTTCTGCAGTGTGGACCGCTTGGTAAATGCTGCCCCCAACAGCCTTCTTGATCGCGTCTGACCATCTCAACGGTGCTCTGCCTTGAGCGCGTTTTCCTTCCACGGCCAACGGAGTTTTATTCTGCCAATAGATTCATTGGTAAAAGCGGACGGAAGTCGGTTAAAAATAGGAGTGTCAGTGATAAGTATCTTAATTGGCTGCTTGTTTAAGTGATTAATACTATATCTGAAATACAAGTTACTTTTTTTTTAATATCATAAAGTGATTAATCAGATAAAGTAGCAAACTGTGCGGCTGAAAATTTTATTACTAATAAAAAAATAGCAACGAACCACTTATATTCTGTGTAAACGTTTGCGACCTTGAATTGTTAATTTTTATCTGTAGTAACGTAAGTAGTTTTAGATAAAACCAATGATAAAATATGACCCAATATAGGTAATTTTATAATGTTGTTACATAAAAATAATATGGAGTGGATTAGAATCAGTGTTTTTATTACCTAAGTAATTTCTATAAAGTTTATGGTTCAACAAAATAAAAAATAAATTGATGATTATGGAAAAGTGGAACTTTTTATGAATGACTGTATCTTCCTTATAACTGACAATGACGGTGCATATAACGTGGTATTCGAAATATAAAAAATACGTTGCGTTCTAGATAATTGACAAAAACTACTTAAATGAAGTGGTCAATGTGGTCATCCTGTCATGTAGGCAGAAAATGACATGGCACCTATTTTTACCCGATTAGCGTAGTTTTAGAAGAAGTTATAACTTGCCTACTTTTTTTAACTGACTTCCAAAAGGAGGAGGTTCTCAATTCGTCTGTATGTTTTTTTTTTTTTTTTTTTTTTGGTATGTTTGTTACGCGATATCTCCGACAATTGTGGACCGATTTTGAAAATTGTTTTTTTGTTTGAAAGGGTATGCTCCCGAGGTGGTCCCATATAAATTTTATTAACTTTAATTGGATAGTTTTTGAGTTAGCTTCAATAATACGTATTTTTCCCACTTAGTTTATATGGATGATATAATGATACTTTCAATCACTGTTATTTACATAGCAGGTTAGTGGTATTCGAATTTGTATGGGATAGGTACCACAACTAAAAAGTGTAAAATAAAAACTTTTTACAAAAAAAGACCAATTAACCGACTTCCAAAAAAGACACTACAAAGTCTAAAATAACTTTAATTTCGGAAGTCGGTGTATTTGGTTTTGAACTTTCGTTTTTTGCCACCGACTTCCGAAATTAAAGTTATTTTAGACTTTGTAGTGTCTTTTTCGGAAGTCGGTTGTTCTTTTTTTGTAAAAAGTTTTTATTTTGCACTTTTTAGTTGTGGTACCTACCCCATACAAATTCGAATACCACTAACCTGCTATGTAAATAACATTGATTGGAAGTTATCATTATATCATCCATATATACTAAGTGGGAAAAATACGTATTATTGAAGCTAACTCAAAAACTATCCAAGTAAAGTTAATAAAATTTATATGTGAACACTTCGGGAGCATACCCTTTCAAACAAAAAAACAATTTTCAAAATCGGTCCACAATTGACGGAGTAATCGCGTAACAAACATACAAAAAAAAAAAAAAAAAAACATACAGACGAATTGAGAACCTCCTCCTTTTGGAAGTCGGTTAAAAATAACTTTAATTTCGGAAGTCGGTGGCAAAAAACGAAAGTTCATAACCAAATGCACCGACTTCCGAAATTAAAGTTATTTTTGACTTTGTAGTGTCTTTTTTGGAAGTCGGTTGGTCTTTTTTTGTAAAAAGTTTTTATTGAAGTGAATATTTCTTAGGGCGCGTTGAGCACTTTTTGGGTGAACAAAAATCATGGAACTCGCGTCATCGTCTCCGCACGCTACGTTTTTTTCATAGGAAAATTCAGGGAAATTAATTATTGAGTTGGCTACCAACTTTAATTGTTCGTATCTATACATTAATTTGATCTCCATAGTTCTAAGAAAATTTTGTAAGTACCTACCTACTAACAAAATTTGAACTGAAGTAGTAGTCTGAATTAACTAAACGATTTTTTCTTTTAAATTATTTTACTAGATTCTAGAGTCGCGTCACACCTGTCTGTGGGAACCTTTAAGACCCATTAATAGGGGGCGGATCTATTTCCGTCAATGGGGCGGAAATCCAGAGAAATTCAGATATTATAACATTTAACTCTCACAATAAACTATTCTATATAATAATAATTAAAAACTCGATACTGGGTTACAATCGTGGTCCGTGCACTTTGTTCGGGCGATAAGTTAATGAACATTTTTATCACACACACACAGTTGACACAGTAAGTAGATCTACCCACTTCCACAAATAGAGTTTATAAATTATTATTAGATAATATTATGTTAACATAGAGCAGTGGTAGCCCAGTGGTAACGGCCCCGACTTACGAGTTGTAGATCGTGGGTTTGAACCCAAGCAGGCGCTTTACTTTGTGTAAATAATTTCATCACCACTGCTCTCAAAACGGTGAAGGAAAACATCGTGAATTTCATTTCATTTCATTTCATTTCATTTCATTTCATTTCATTTCATTTCATTTCATTTCATTTCATTTCATTTCATTTCATTTCATTTCAACAATATTATGTTAATAGTCGTTATGGTTACCCGTGATTTTGTTCACACAAACTTCAGCCCCCCGTAGGATTGTACGTATACGAATGAATTTTTAGTTTTCCTTTAACCTTCTGAGGGCCATTTTTTCAAAAATTTTTTTTTTTTTTTCTAGCTGACCCGTCAGACGGTGTCCTGCCCAAAGGGGTTCCGACATTTTTGTATGGGACCTGGCATACCTAACCGTCCGCCATTTGGAAAAAAACTGGTTTTGGCGGCCAGTGATGAAACAAGTGTCAATCGATAGAGTAAGTGATTGCAAACAAAAAATATTTAGTGATGAATATCGTAAGTGATATACTTCCTGAGATATTTAAAAAAAATATTACTGTTTTATTTTTTTTCTCATGTTTTAACTCAAATATCTCAGGAAGTATATCACTTACGATATTCATCACTAAATATTTTTTGTTTGCAATCACTTACTCTATCGATTGACACTTGTTTCATTACTGGCCGCCAAAACCAGTTTTTTTCATAATCTGAATTTGACGTTTTTCACCTAAAAATTTTGATTATCCAACTAAATCTGATTATTTTTAAACGCGATTAAAAAGGAGTGGAATAAAATTAGTTGTCATGAACTAAAATTCACACCAACACTTCGACTTCAGGTGCAAAAACAGTAGTACTGTATCTTTTTTTTCTTTAGCTTATATCTCGAAAATAATGAAAATTTTGTACGTCCTATCCAAAAATAATGAAAATTTCGACGCCCTTTTTATGACCTCCTTAACAGTGGGTCATGTCTTGTGTTAGTGTGGCCAGTCATATAAAAATGTAAATAAACATGTACTAGGTTAAGGTTTCTTTCTATGGGTCTATGCCACCCGAAATAAAGTTTTATAATAATAATAATAAATAAGATGCTTAAAGCTCAACATGTTGGTAATAATTTTTCATAATATTCATACAAAAAGTGAAAAATTCCATATAAAACACGTTGAGGCTGCCCCACTTATGCGCCTCCGGCTCTAAAAAACAAGTACCACGTCGAGTCGCGTCGCGATTGTCAAATTCGATTTTAGATTGGTGTCAAAAGTATTTTTTAATTTAGAGATATTTTTTTGCAGAATAGCTTTAAGATTCTCATAGCCAAAAGTAAGGGTTTTTAGTGATAGTTTTGTTCGGTGTAGAGTTATACATATACAAGATAATCAGCACCACTATTAACTCAGTCGCGCAGAAGCTAACTAAATAATTATTATATCGTGATTATCACGTGAACCTTGCGAAATGAAAAAAAAATTGCATTCACCAGCTTATCAGTTATTGGCCACTATAAACGGATTTACGGAATATCAGACATTATCACACTTTTGAAACGGATTACTTTAATACATTTATTGAATACGGTAGCTGAATGCCGGATTATCTTTAAGCCTGTAGAATAATATAAATCATCTCGTGATATGGCGGTTGAAGATAGAGTTAAAAGTACTCGCTATTAAGTAGTTGCTATGTCAGTGATAATAGGGTTCAATTTGATATCGAAAACAAAACAAATACATGCAAACATTACGTGATTTTTTGCTGATATTTTTTTACAACTGCCTTGTTGGTCTTGTCTTGACTGCGATTGTTGCGCGTGAGTTCTTGGGTTTCACTCTCAGGTTGGGACAAGTATTATCTTATTGCGTTTTGACATCCGGAATCTGGATCTTTTTTACTCGTTTAGTGGCAAATACGAGTAGGCTATTAGTTCCCTAAAACATGACTCTCTACTTAACGTGGTGAAATGTGAGTGAACTATAAACTTCTACTTACCCCTTCCAGATAGGTACAAGCGTAATGTTATGATTTGCGTTGGTGAGACATTTTAAAACGTGAAATTGTGAACTTCATCTCTGAAATATCATCATCAGCGTTCTATGGTGAACTGAAAGATCGTGTTTATCAGTATTTTCACACTGGCATGATTATTAGTCATTTATTTTTAATATTATAATATAAGTATAGGTATATTAATGAAAAAAAGGAGAATAAAAATCATTTATTTGCAGAAAACATACGAGTAGGAGTTACCGTGTTACCAGTTACAGTGTTACCGTGTACCAAAATTGGTGGTTTCAATGTATTTACAGTCCATATTATGCCTGTTTAGGGCATGCAAATTAATTTTACCTAAGAACCTAGATGTTTCTATTTTCGTCTACCTTCCCTAAGTATATTATTACGCAAATGTTATGTCACTGAAACCGGTTTAACAATAATAAGCACGTATTAAATATGTACATATTCAATTAACATTTACTTACATGTGTCTGCCTACGAACGAAACAGGGCCCGGCAGTGTTGCCGTCCTACCAGCAATTCAGTAGAAATAGCGAATTGGATGAATATCGTCAGTTCATCATCATTCTCCTGCCCTTATCCCAATTTATTTGTGTCCCTTTCTTCCATACTCTCTTTCTATTAGTCGTCATCTCGGTATTCACCCCCTTTCATAGCCATATTATTATCATCTTTCACACAGTCCATCCATCGTTTCTTTGGCCTACTCTTATAGCCATCGACATTCATACTCAAAACTTTCTTCACGACATTTTCCTCATTCCTCCGCATCACATGCCCATACCATGACAACCGATTTCCGCACAACTATTCGGTCACCGGTGCCACTTGCAGACTTCCTCTTATGAATTCATTCCTTATTGTATCCATTTGTGTAACACCACACATCTCACATCCCTCTTAGCATTCTCATCTCAGCTGCATGCAATTGCCTTTCATAATTTGATGAATATCGTCAGTTGTCGGTTATAAATGTTGTTAGAAGAGTCCACCTCTTGTCCTTGTATCTTGGTACATGACCGGCCCATCGCCACTCTTGCCTCAGGCAAAACTGTAGTGCATCGGTTAGTTCTGTTTTGTTCCGGAGTCGGTGTTTCTTATTAACCGACTTCAAAAAGGAGGAGGTTCTCAATTCGTCAGCACTTTTTTTTTTGTATTTGTTACGCGGCTACTCCGCCTATTATGAATTGATGTTGATAATTCTTTTTATTTTTGGTAGGCCATACCTCAGAGGTGGTTCTATATAAATTTTAATAACTTTGTTTGGGTAGTTTTTGAGTTGGCTTCAATAATACGTATTTTTCTCACTTAGCCTAATGTCGATTATATGATGATAACTTCCTGTCACTGTTATTTACATAACAGGTAGTGGTATTCGAATTTGTGTGGGGTAGGTACACACAACTAAAAAGAGGAAAATAAAAACTTTTTACAAAAAACACCTGACTTCCCAAAAAGGCACTACAAACTCACACAAAAAGTTTTTACTTTGTGTATCCTTCACAGTATTAAGAGCATATTAAGAGGCTCCTCTCCATTGACTATTGGCAGAACAAGACATAGATGAACGGAGTATTAATTATCTTCTTGGTAAAACCAAGCAGTAGCAGTAGCATTGATGTACCTCCTTTTAATATATCAATGAGCAGTAGGGACTTATTGTCAGCTGTGCAGGATGTAGGTTTACGTGAAATAAAATATTTTGAATTGAATTGAATTTATTGCAAAGTTGCTATGTATTGGGTGGTGCACTTGTCTGCTACGCTTGAATTTGTGGCCCCCTGGGGCACGGACCCCGGTTTGCCCCCCCTATTATAATAGGTATTGCTTTTTTGATACCATTGCAAAGCCTAGAAATATTATCCTATTTACATAGGCAGATATTACTAGGTACTTACTTTCAAATCTATTTACTGCAAGCACTGCAAGTGACATTAAATTTTACAATTTGTGATTTGGCAACACCGACGCGGTCGTCTCGTAACATAAACTTTAGCTATTTTAGTCCTGAACAAATAGGTATGCTAGAATATCAAATACATGTGATATTATCTTTATCCTTGGGTCATTCGTATGCTTGTCTGCGGTTTATCGAGGATAAACGAGTATACTTATAATATTATAAATAATTAAATAAATGTCGTGTAGGTACTTTATATTAGTTTCAGTATGTTATGGCAAATGTATCTACAGTAAAAAAAAAGAGATAATGTAAGTAGGTATGTAACGAAATTGTGAAGTAAATAGGATATCAGACTTTTTTTTTCACCATAACCACTTAGAAGAAATGGTGAAATAAACTCAGGGTTCAAAGTCTCTTTTAAAAGTTGAGACAATCTTCGTCAGATCATGTGAGGACCAGATTAGTGTCTGAAATGGTCTTTCGAGGAATGTACAGTACGACACAACTTAGACGTAGCATCGGCAAAATTCGTAAAACCGATCACCATCCGAACTGAGTGCACCTTCAAAATCACCAATCGCTATTACCTACTGCTTTAGGTGAAAATGATCTTTCGAAAATGCAATAACTTGTAAAGTCTTATAGCCAAATACATTCGTAAAATTGAAATGAATGAATGAAAATTATCAAATCTATGATACATCTAATTAGTGTCGTACTGTACCACACAGATTTGCGTGGACCTGTCCAATCAGTGCAAGTATTTGTCAGGTTAACAATAAAACTACTATCTATCTACCTGAGTACTCATTAATCCATGTTGTGCTGCATGAATATTACTGAGTAGTATGCTCAAACGTACTTATGAACGACACACTCATGAAGTCATGAGTGTGTATACCTAATTATACTGTAAGTAGATAATATTGTGCATTTGTAGCGCAAAGCTTTTTTCTTCTTGCCTGGATACAGTTCTGTTTTGCTGACTGTACATTGGAAACTGGAACTTAGCACCGATATTTTAATATTGATTTCTAGTATATTTTCAATGTTTATTCGATTTTAGTAAGAAACTTCTTACACTCAGCCAGTGGCGTAGCTAGTTAACCAAAGCCCCTGGGGCAAAAAATAAACTAGGGCCCCAACTAAAGTATTTGAAATCGTTTGTTTCGTATTCGTCGCGTTCTGAATTCGATTTTTTTCGACGTCCACATACTTAAATAAGTTGACATTATTAAAGTCGCGTTCCTGGAATCTGGTTTATTTACATTCCGAATGTGGGAAAAGCATATGTAATAAATACAGGATTAAATTATAACACCAATAATAATGTACCCGGTTGATGGCAATAGGCTCGCTCCCTATTACATGGGACTTAATAAACTTAACTGGCGAAATGTGGTAGTACCTACTATGGGTACACCTCTGCCTAACCCTTCGGGGAAACAAGGCGTGATGTTATGTGTGTGTTTTTTTGTGTAAATTATAACATACAATACCTAACAATTTTTTTTGTTTATACTTAATTTGTTAAAACACAGTGAGGAAACCAGTACCCTAATTACGTAATGCACGTTCAATAATAAATTGAAATGAATTGAAACAGATTGCTAGTCCATTGCTTCTAAGTTCGAAAAAAATCTGCTCAATTTTTTTTTCGAACTTATGAAGCAATGGACTAGCAATCTGTTTCAATTCATTTCAATTTATTATTGAACGTGCATTACGTAATTAGGCTGTGATCTGCGATCTGGACTTATAGTAAAAAAAGCCAAAAATCGCCAATCCGTCTTGACCAAGCGTGGTGATCAATGCTCGTGCCTTCTCTGTATCAGAAGAGGCCTTTTTGCAGTGCAAAAGCCTCTTCTCATCAGTCAGTGGGACAGTAATAGACTGGTTTTATTATTATTACATCATTATTAGTTCTCCCTGGCTCATAAACATTAATATTTTACACACAGAGTGTGTAAAAATAATCATGCGAGTACCGTTATCACAAAAATCAATGTTGATTACACATTTTGACTATGATAGTGCGACATAAAAATTTACTACGATAATAATAATAAATCGGTGTTATCGTCACGTGTACTGAAGATAAAACTATTTATATTACATAACATTAGCACCTGTCTTTGTGGTTCTTGGACTTTTGTTGAAACAGGAGCTCGTGGTGTCAAAGGGGGCTCTTTCTTCAGTTAGCAGAAAATCTTGTGGACTCTATTGAGATCTTTCCATCAGCCTACATCTATGAAGTTACAGTATTTGTTAGAGTAAATAAAAATCTATTCGGTGAACTAAAATCAAAAACACATATTCTGAAAATCTTTAGTATACCACATAGAACTGCTCTTCTGGGCAAAAGATCTTTTGGAATGGCGTCTAAAATTTACAATACCTGTGGACATTTTAAGCACCAAAAAACTCCCGCTATTCAAATGTAAATTGCGTAATTTTTTAACTGACAAAGCTTACACGATCCAAGATTTTCTTAACAATTAGTATCTACTACAATCTGTCACCATACATACAATAATGTAAGATTTTCTATAAAAGTGATATACCTGAGTTTTTTTTTTTATACAATGTCGCCCATGCGCATGTGACCGCCCGTAATTTTCTGAATATTCATGAAAAATTTGGAAACAAACTTCTTTCAAAAATGTTATAGATATCTATAACATCCCTGTCTATCTATAACATTTTTCATGTTATTCAATTTTTAATTTTTTAAAGATTTGCTTTCTGTTTTTTGACACATCTCCGAAGTTTATGGGTCGATTTGGATTCTGTTTATTATTTCCAAAAGCTTATGAGTTATTTTAACAGGTTAATTAAATTTTTTACAAAAAATTATCGACTACGAAAGAAAAAACGGAATCGAAGTCATTTTTTCGGTAAAAAATTGTGTATTTATTTTAAAAAAACTAGTGAAAAATGTTATAGATAGACCCCCCTTTTGAAGTTTATTTTCGATATTTTTTCATGAATATTCAGAAAATTACGGGCGGTCACATGCGCATGGGCGACATTGTATAGTGCATGTTGACATAATTATTGTATGCCTACTAGGCAGGACATATTGGAACTGTAATAATTTACCTAACATCTGTCTGTATAACCTATGCCCACAATAAAAAGATTTGAATATGAATTTGAATTTGAAAGAGCGGCTCCAGGTTCCGTTCTGTATAGGGGCAAGAAGCCCTTCTTAAGCCGCCCTCCGACGGTGCGCCATATCGCGGACGCACGCGCACGACGCACCGTGGGAAACCTAGCGTGCGTGGTAGCGCAGACGCGCGTTGTACGCGTGCGTGGCGGTGCATCCTCGTGCGGGCTGGTGCGCGTCCGCGATATGGCGCACCGTGGGAGTTGGCTTTAAGAAGCCATGAACTGAAGACCGGCCATGGCATTTGTTATGAATGGGTTTTGTATCTTTTTTAAAGTAGGCGTTATGGCTCCTGTCAACAAAGGTTGCTACTATAGATATTTCTAGGTATGGGTGCTTCCCTCTATCCCCATCAAGCTCGAGTTTAAAATTCCTTATAAGTGGAAGGGTGTGAGCCCGAAAGTCTGACAACAGTCTTACCAAGGGGTATCGTATTACCCAGTTACTGGGTTGTGGAGGTCAGATAAGCAGTCGCTCCATGTAAAATACTGGTATTCAGCTGCATCCGGTTAGACTGGAAGCCGATTCCAAGATAGTTGAGAAAAAGGCTAGGAAGATTGATTGCTTGGAGGGGTGGACCTACAGTGGGTGGAGGGGTTTGTCGGACTCATACTGTCTCAAAAATCCACAGTATCCCTCCAACTAACTCTACCTAGGGGATTGAAATGCTCACGTACTCATTTTCACCTACTCTGACCATAGGACCCCGTCACCCTCTGTGGTTATCACCAGCTGCGGCCGTCCACCTCCTAAGTGTGTCGACTTACGTTCACAAGTCACTCCTGAGAAAATGTGAGACATGATGCGCCGTTCGTCTACACCAGTGTGTCTCTGTGTTCAGGTTTAAGCTTATAATGCCCAAGAAGTGCATGTTGGCGTCTTCCTCTATCTACGAGTGGTCTATTTAATTAGAAGGCCGAGATTTATTATAGTCTATAATTATTATAATAAACAGTGGGTACCTAAACACTAATACCTTCCTAGTGTTTACCGTTTACATTGAGTGTTGTTTGTTAGATATTAATTAGCATATTACTCAAGTGAATCTGTAGGTACTTACAGGTTCTTCATGTACCTTTAAAATTACCTTCATATCTGTAAAATTAGGAAATCGTTTTGTATCATTAAATACTGCCGTATTCACTACTTCGCACTCCGATTGCACCTACCTTGTCTATGGCAAAATTACATGATTCATTGGAATCCTCGAATACCTCCACACCACCTTTTCTAAATGACTGCAGTAAGCTATGACTCAAAAGTTAAAGACAGTCCCATAAGAACTTTTTTTATATTAACCACGGTTTACGTATCTGCACTTACTACCCCGTCTCAAAAATACATGTGTTAGATGTGATTAGTTATTTAATTGAGCTGTGTACATACACGGAGGGACTCGTGGCTAAGTAATAAGAATAACAGCCGCACGGGTCGATCGATAAGGTTAAGCTAGGCTTGCCGCGGTCAATCCGTCGATGGGTATCGAGAAACCTCCGTGCCTCGGAAAGCACGTTAACCCGTTTGTCTCGGTTGTCATTCTTGGATCTTTGACAGTCGTTACGGGTCGTCAGAAGCCCGACAGTCTTACCAAGGGGTCTCTTGTTACCCGCTAACTGGGTTGTGCGGAGGTCAGATAAGCAGTTTCTCCATGAAAATTAAGTTCTGGTATTCAGCTGCATCCAGTTAGACTAGAAGCCGACCTGAACATAGTAGGGAAAAGGCTAGGGAGATTGATGTTTTGAGCTGTGTACAGACGTTATAAGGAAGCACTACGAAAACCAAGTTCATAAACTTGTGTAGTGTGTTATGTTTTTTTTAACCGACTTCCAAAAAGGAGGAGGTTCTATGTTCGAGTTTATGTATGTATTTTTTTATGTATGTTCACCGATTTCTCCGTCAATTGTGGATCGATTTTAAAAATTATTTTTTTGTTTGAAAGGGTAAGCTCCCGAGGTGGTCCCATATAAATGTTATTAAGTTCGCTTGTACAGTTTTTGAGAAAACTACAAAGTGAAAAATAACTTGAATTTCGAAAGTCGGTGGTAAAAATGAAAATTCAAAACCAAAGACACCGACTTCATTTCGACATTTTTCACTTTGTAGTTTTTTTTTTGGAATTCAGTTTTAATTTTTTTTGTAAAAAGTTTTTATAAAAAAAAAAAAAATTGTTTCAGACCTTTCCGTCCATATGATTGAATGATGAATTTATTAATAGTAGATTGTTATACAAGGGTCGAAAGGAATCAATTCCCATACGAGGTATTTAGACGCTATAGCCGCCCTCGCTGCGCTCGGGCGGCTATAGTCCGAGTAGGAATTGATGTCTTTCACCCGTGTTAAACACTCTACTTTTCATTTCGAATATAAGGAAAGTAAAAAATAGTGTTTAAAATATTTATTGATAATGAATAACATGAGTAGTACCTATTTAAAATGAACTAACAAGTTAGAACAATTTGTAAAAATGTTTAAATATGGAACGCACCGCATCACCGCTGCGGGCCGTCCCGCGTATAAGTTTTTTTTTTTTATTCACACTGGCTGTTTATAATATACTCACAAGACCGGAGCCCAGTGCTTCCACTTTTAGGGATTTCTCCCTTTTTTTAGGGAAAACGGCTAATAATAAGCATGGTTTACTGATATTTTATTTTGGCAGGGATTTAGGGAAAAATTGAACTTGAGTTGGTAGCCCTATTGTTTAATTAGTAGGCAGAACCCAATGTACTACTTTACTCTATGGCACCACCGATTGATTAAAGGGGCTTTCCTGAAACTTGTAATGATTGTTATTCGTCTAATTTTAGTTTACCATGTTATTGTTAATAGTACTATTTCCGTGGCTAAAGACGACATGAGAAATAAGTCGCATTAAACCTACAGTTGGTTTGTTTCGTCTGTCTCAATTAATAATGAATGTTTTCTAGGTATTTAATGACATAAAAATGAAAAATTCCCTAAACCAAGGTATTTTTATATTTTTTAGGGAATTTTAGGGATAATTCATTAAGAAACTGGGGAAAACCAAAAACGTAAGTGGAAACACTGCCGCAGCTTTTATTTTTATTCTATTCGATATTTTTCTTAAAAAGTTTCGTACCCACAGATATTAATCTAACTAGATGATGCAATTGTAAGTATGTACTTCGCGTGTCAAAAGACGGAGTAAAATTACGATCAATGATCGTAATCTGAGATTTTCATTTAGCATTATCGGCACCGGAAATCCACCAAAATCTAGAAAAATGTCTTTTTAAGCCATATTGAGCTGTAAAAACTGTATAGAAAAATTGGCCGAGGCATTGGAAATGTTTTCTTTCATTGGTAAGTTTTGTTTTTAAATTGTGTGGGAAAAAGTGGCACGCTTGGTTTTCTAGATGGAGGGACTTGCGATATCTAGTTAGATTTATATCTGTGTTCGTAGCCGACTACCTAACCATAAGTTCTATTTTTTTAATTCATTCCCGCCCTAGGGCGGGAAGCAATTACTATGAGTCTTTCCCGCCCTAGAGCGGGAAGCAGCGTCTCCCACCCGCTACTCGGATCAAACAAACACTACTTTCCGAGCATGAGATATGAAAAGTAATATTTATCTTAGTCAATAAGGTATTTATTTGTCTTTGTTACCTGATTTAAATGATTTATTATTAACACATAGTTGTATTATAGTTTGAATGATGTTAATAGGGTGATCTATCAAGATATGAACGCTTCAAAGGAAGCTGCCCACTCTTATCATTTACCATTAGCCGCCATTGACTCACAGGATGTCAAGATAAAAAGAATTGCTGCTGACTACTGACCGATTCATATCGCAGATACCTACTCGTTTATTGTACAACTTTAAAAAGAATATAGGTTAGATACCTGTTACAACTATACCTGATTCCCGTTAATCGTTTATAAGTTGCTGGTATAACCATTAACTTTAAACAGGGACGTACCCGTAATAAACTAATAACCCGTAATCTCACACGGTACTTATACCCATTAGACCTACACAGGGTTTACAGGTACTATGCGAGCCAACTAAGAATGGGATAGCGCTTGTTGCCAACTTCACACGATAGCAGTACTTTCCTGACAGATATAGTACTGCAAACCTGTCAAAATGGCAACAAAATGGCGTCTTGACAGGCGCATTCTTAGTTGGCTCGCATAGTATATCCGTTTACACGGTTTACAGGTATACCCGTTAATCCTACACTTATAAGTTTACAGGAATTACCGTTAATCCTACACTAGGTTTACAGGTATACCCGTTAATCCTACACACGGTTTACAGGTATACCCGTTAAGCCTACACACGGTTTACAGGTATACCCGTTAATCCTACACAGGGTTTACAGGTATACCCGTTAATCCTATTCACGGTTTACCCGTTAATCCTATACACGGTTTACACTAGGGCATGTAATATCGGAAGGTTTTCAATTCCGATACTGATTTCCGATATTAGATCTCAATATCGGAATTCCGATATTGATATCGGAATTTCGTTATTTCTTTAGAAAATGCACAAATTCGGTATGAGGTTGGATTGAGTGCAATAAAAAACATTTTTAAATCGTATTCTTTGATTTGGTTATAACATTGGTTGTTTTGTTTTTAAGTATGCCCACTGTATTTATTAAATCACATATTTCTCATTATTTTCCTATACTTATTACTAATTAAAGTACCTGATTTATCAACAAAACTTCTTATAATTCAAAATGTGCAAGCAAAACCAACAATTAGGAACAACAATTTATCATTGGAAATATTTGTTTATCATATTACCGTAAACCTTTATTGATCGACCGGGGTTACTTTGATCAATATTGAACTTTGAAAATCCATTGTAGGTGTAAAACAATACAAAAAATGTCTAATAATCGGTTTTTTTATTACTCTCGATTCCTGTTAATCATAAGTGAAAAAATATGGCTTGAAATTGAGAAAAAAAATAAAAACTGGCTGATCAAAGTTATACGTAGAATGGGGTGACTTTGATACCCCCGATTTTATTACGTGATTACAAAGTAGCCCCAAAAACAAACAAATTCAATAAAAAAAATAAAAACTGCCAACTGGAAAAATAAATATTGACTTTTTTGTCGTATGGGGTAACTTTGATCTAGTTAAAGTCATCAAATAATTAACATTTCTTTAATCAAAATGGTGCTAACAACGGTTTAGCTTACAAAGAGTTTTAAAACGAGATAATCAGTCCCAATACTTAAAAAAAAAATTTTGCACTACGAACGAAAATATCACTTTCGGCGTTTTTTGTTTTATTTTATGCTAGCACAATTATAAAATCATTTAACACAGATATATATACAGTTTATACTGAATTGGAAAACAACAATTAGATAATAATTTACTTACATCTTTTAAAGCGACGTTGCATGTATACCCACATAAAACACAAACACTCGCTCGGCGCTACACAAGGATCCAAAATATAGGTTTAGTTTAAAACTCAAAATATAGAAAAGAAATCCGATTTCGATATTGGATCACTCAGTATCGGAATTGTAATATCGGAACTTGCGTTCCGAGATTCCGATATTGCGATATTCCGAGATTCCGAGATTCATGCCCTAGTTTACACCACGGAATCGATACCGGTTAATCCTACATAGGGTTAACAGGTATTCCATTACGTGTAACCCCATCTTTATGTGTCCAAGGTTGAACCACTTCAGGCAGGCTTCCGTCGTTCGATACGATGACACTTCGCAATCCCTGATGAATTGCCTGATAACTGATAAGAGATAAAGTACAGATTTGGCGTCGATTGATTACGCATAAGCAACCTTCTTGGAATAACACCAATATGTTCAGAAGCACGTGTTTGATAATTATACGAGTAAATAGTAATTTATTTAGAAATGTTTATGATAATGGCTATCGGTAATGGTATTTATTCTGATTCATCTTTATTGGCAAAGTTGGGTTGGGTAGAAATATGGGTAAGGTGACCGGGTATTTTTACCACTGGCCCAGGAGTGTGGTTACGAGTTCACCCAAAGGTTGACTGGTAAAATGCCATTCGCGCAGGCTGCTTCTGCACATTGTGTGGCTGAAGTATTCAATAAATAAATAATTCACCATTGCTACGCAGTTTAAATTTGACCCGTCTTGAGCTAGCGTGGTTGTGGTGATCAATGCACGTGTCTTCTCTGTATGTAGGGTTGCCATCACCTAAATTACGGACCCCGGACAAAACCTTCAAATACCCGGACATTTGGGTGAAATGAAGAGCGCATGGGTTTTACCCGGACACTATTTAAAAACCCCGCTCGGACGCTCCCCGGACGCCCTCCAAACTAGGACAAATCCAGGGAAACCCGGACGTATGGCAACCATATCTGTATGAGAAGAGACAGACAGTATCAGGCTGGTATTATTACTATTATTTTTATTTAAAGCCCTTGTTAGGGTACGAACCTACGACTCGTGAGTCACAGGCGGTACCATTTCGGTTTTGAAAAGAAACGTAACTTTACACTTTTTCGTCGAAAATAAATGAGATCGATCTGTCAAATGCGACGTTTTAGCATCAAATCAAACGAGTAGTTACAATAAGATGATTCATGGCCGGTCTGAACATAGGCTCTCCGATCTTTCGCGCATGTTCTCTCACTCACACTCGCCTCATGTCACCATTTGGTTCCTGAAAAATGTTATTGCGCAGCCTTCTGCGCGAAGTTCGGACCGGTCATAATTCATCGGCCGAACTGCACCAACAAGCAACAATGCAACAATTCTTATTTTGATCGCATTCTAAGAACATTACAAGATTGATCATCCTACAACCAAAACTGTGGTTATAAAGAACTACGTTAACACAATAAACGACGGCTTCCTTTTGTAAAATAGCATTTGATTAAATAATCTGTCTTACGTTGTGTTGATCACTCTTTCAATAAATGTGTAGGCGGTCCTCAGGCCTGCTCCTAACAACAAGATGCGATTGCCAACTGCAAAGTGAGACTCCTCACCTCACTGAACAGCGAGTTTCTTTTCAAAGCAGTTGCAGAGTATACAGTTGAGAGGATGTCATGCTTACCCAAATTTATCGCAGGTCAAATGGCGCATGTGTTGGTACATACGGTTCCCCTCATAATGATTGAGCTGGATGGTGCTGATCTACGCGTCATTGTTTTGAGACTGGTCATCCGCTAAGCACTCATAAATATTTAGAATGGTTTTTTATTTGCTTTGTTCTTACTTATCTATGGTATGCAACAAAAATTATTTACCCAGGATTTTGTAATATCTTGATTTAAAAGAGTTGGAGTTTCTTTTCCATTTTTCTTCATAAAGATCTATGGTTTGGAATGGGCAACAATAGCTTCAACTTTCTGAATAACAAACCGACTCTTGGAAAATTCAAAAGTGGCTGTAAATGGTTTAATTGAAATAAATGCTTTTACTTTGAGTTTGAAAAGAAACTCCTTTATTTTTTCGTACAAGAAAGATAAAACTTGTGAGAAGACTGGCCATATTTGCAGAAACACGATGGTGGTCTGAGCACTCGAGTCTTCGAGTGGAGACCGCGAAAGGTCAATGCTATTTTTAGTTCAGAAAACCAGAAAATGATTCCGCTGAGGGGCACCATAAGAAGTATATGGCGGATAGTCAGGTGTTCGCTAATGAACAACAATAAACTGATAGTTGATAGGCGTTATTGGAAAGCCTTATGGGCTTTCCATACAGTATTCAATACATTTTTCCATATAACAGGAAAATTAATACAATAGTGAATAAACAATGCCGGATTACACCTGTATATCCAGGGTCAGTTGAGTTCAGTGCCCTAGCGCTACAAATATTTGCGTTGTCTATTAGTTCAACCCACGGAACGCTAAAGAACACAGTTCGTCTGTGGGTTATGTTCGTCTCGTTTGTTCGTGATTGGTGTGTGGACACAGACAGGAAGTCTACGTGGAAATATTTAACGGATCTACAAAAAATCTTAACCTTCTAATGATGAACGCGTTTTAAAATGTATACCATGTAATGTATATGTGTATGTAAAATGTGTGTATACGTCTTTTTGTAATGTGTAACTTTAGGAGGGATTAGCTGGACTTCTTTAATAAAGATTGGCCATGGCAGCTCTGGGACAGAGAGAGGTGAAAAGGGGAGGTGCCACAGTGTCCCACTGCTGGGCAAAGGCCCATCAGTGTTTTTAGGACCCCAAAACATTATTTTAACCATTATTTGGGGTTCGTAATCATTATATTAGGGTGTTCAGTATGCAAAATGGTAATTAATTCAGGTTTTATTATGCCAAATGTACTCGTATGTGTGGGGGCATCAGGGCTACTAGGGCTAGCCTGGGAATGCCGACTGTTAACTGATAAAAATCCTTGAAATACAAAGAGTCATTCTTATGCATTCATTATTCTGAACTATTCTGAATTAGGGTTGCCTGATGATTTTATTAAGGGAATGTTAGGTTTAGTCTGTAGATTTCCGTATGAACATTTCAGATATGTACCTATTCAATCATCATCAGCATTTGACTAGCCTTTTCCCAGCTATGTTGGGGGTCGGCCTCCAGTCTAACCGGGTGCAGCAGAATAGGTACCAGTATTTTCTATGGGGTACCTGCACATCTGACCTCTGCAACCCAGTATGATTGAATATCATCACTGATACCTACAAGATAGTCTCATGTTGATCACGTTGCCTTTTTCTTTTTTCACTGCTGGGGTAACATATCTCAACTAAAAGAGTGCCTTACTCTCTCCATCACGTGAGATTGGTAACATTGAAGATTTAGAGCTGGCTCGTGCTTTCCGAGGCACGGAGGAGTCTCGGTATGTTAAGATGGTCACCAACCCACAGACCAACCCTGGCAAGCGTAGCTTTGATGGATCGACCCATGCCGCTGTTATTACTTGGCCACGAGCTCCTCTCTTACTCTCTCGACTTACGAGTTGTAGGTCGTGGGTTCGATCCCAAGCAGGCGCTTTACTTTGTGTAAATAATTTCATCACCACTGCTCTCAAAACGGTGAAGGAAAACATCGTGAGGAAACCGGCATGTCTTAGAACCAAAAATTCGAAGACATGTGACATCTACCAACCCGCACTGGGCCCGCGTGGTAGATTACAGCCCACTCCCTCTCACAGAGAGGAGGCCTGTGTCCCAGCAGTGGGAACATTAATAGGCTGATGATGTGATGATGATGATGTGATGTGAGCTCCTCTCTAGATCGAATACTCTTTATTATGTACACCATAAAAATTACTGAGGTTTTGGCCGCTCAGTCGCTTGGTCTCTTTCTAGAGAGTGGTCACTTTTGTGAGGCTAAAGCTGCGAACAAATTATCGGACGCGTCCGAAAGTCGCGACTGACAGTCACCTACGATCACGTCAATTCAGGTCCGCGACTTACGACCGATAGTTTGCACACTGTATGTAGTACTAAATATATCTATACATACTACTATCCAAATACAAATATCAGTCGTGACTTACGAACGCGTCCGATAATTTGTTCCCAGCTGTTCATTCTCTGTGTCTATGGATAATTCCATAGAAATAATAATACCAACCAAGCCCAATGTCAATGTCATTCAGGCGCCAAAAGATCCTTGTTGCACTGTACACAGGCTATTTAGCGCGTTCCTTACCCACAAGAACTATTCAAGTCCCGTATTATTTCTGGCCAGCCCTACCAATTCCAACAGCGCGGAAATGAGTATACAATACATTTTTATGGATCTGTCGATCGGGACGATGACTAGAGATCACCTCGTTCGCTCCATTGAGCCTCGTTAGCGCAGTAATGTACAGCTATGCGCTTGATTTGACCCCTGTTAGGAACTGCATCTGTTTACAGCATCCGGAGCTAGAATGTACCAGAACATCTCGGAATATTTTATGACCCAGGCACCGTTTTTTTTTGGGTCCAGGGGTATTTGTGTGCGTAAATGAACACTACATAAAGTAGGAGCAATTGTAGAGGCAAAATATTTCCCTTCAAGGACTATATAGGTACTGATGAATTTCGCAAAGACAGCATCTTCATAATGTTCAACACTTCAGATTAAAATATACAAGTTGGAGACGACAATACGACAAAAAATTAAACGGCGCGGAGTGTCCCTAATAACGTTTCCATTCTGCATACAAAAATTCAATTGAATATATTCAATAGTTAAGTCAATATAATGTAGTTCGGCAAAAACCACGGCTTGGGTTATTCCGTTTATCCACCCCAAAAATCCACACAATATCGCTACAATAGGTTAAATGAACACCAAACCGAATCTGAAACTAAGTTTACCTTTCATATTTATTAACCGACTTCCAAAAAGGAGGAGGTCCTATGTTCGACTTTATTTAAATCTCTTACGATTTTAGATACGATTTAACAGAACCATAGCGATACTCGTAAAGAGTTATTTGCTGTACAAATTAGCACAATAATGGAGATTATTAGCACGGCCCACAGCGGTCACACCAAGGTCGCCATACTTGTTAATATCCGAGATAATCTTAATTAAATACCAATGGAACTCGTTTCTGATATCCATCTCTAACTTCTATGCTAATTTTAACCTAAATAACTGTAGTCAAATTTTATTTTTGTCGTAAATATTGTATAATCTGTTATATAAATGACTGTTTCGTTTAACTGTGATATTAGTTGGTGAAGTACTAGGTAACCCTTATACTTTCTTCGTGCATGTGCACCGTATCTCCTGGGCCCCCAACCCTCAAGTAGGCTATCCACAAACTTAATAATGGACCTTCTTATTCACTGAATTATTGAACCACTTCAAAAACCGTCATCAGACGTCCACTGCTGGACCTATGTCCAGCACGCGTAGCATGATAACCATAGAAACGAGTTTTGTCGAAGGAGGAATAGAAAAAATGAGAGATTGTGATTGTTTATCGGCATTGTATAGAGTGCCACTAGCGGCACTCTATCCCTATCGGATAAAGTTCCGCTACCGGCACTTTATTAATACCGCCTCGGCCTGGCTAAAGTGCTGTAAGAATTACATTGTCATTGTCACTGTCACTAAGTCACGTCACTTGGTATTTTGTTTGATTGTCGAGGTTAGATCGCTGTAAAACACCACATTCCCAAAACATTACATTCTCTTGTGCCTAAACGGACCCTGGCACTTCGCCGGCCGCTACCGCGGCACCGCTCGCTACGCTCGCTCGGCTCGTGCGTTGTGCGGTCACAGTTCTAACCTAACCAGTCTTTTCAGCCATTTTCATTTGCTAAGCCAAGGGATTATGGCACTTAAGTTTAGCTGGCTATAGATGAAAGAAACTAGCCTCAACAATCAAACAAAATAACAAGTGACAGTGACTGCAATGCTTACGGCACTTTAACCAGGCCGAGGCGACGCTACTAGCTACTATTCTTGCAGCACTCTATATTCTTCCTTGTTTATCTGTCATTTTGTCTATTCTTCCGTAGACAAAACCCGTTTCCATTACATACTCTTTGCCCGTTTCTACTGTGGTCATGCTAAAGGGTTATGGGGAAGCCTATACTTCCTCTAAGCAACGGCGGCTTCGCCACAACGACCGCTCCTTAGCTCTCCGCATCCAGCAGATATCTTTCACCAGATTTTGTATGGCAAATCTGTCAGAAACTCACCATCGTGACACCATTATGACGTTTGTAAATTAGTAGACTTGGCCCCCAGGTCCTCAGTCCACCATGTGAGAGATAACAATAACTAACTCTTTTTCTCTCTTGTTCCAGAATGCGAGTACCAGGACACCATAACTAAACAAAGATGGATAAGCCAACGATGCATATGCTGGATGTCCAGGAGAAGGGTGGACAGACCAGGAAAGCCAACCAGTATATAGCTGCTGTTGCAGGTACATAATACTTCCTTATTAACTAAGCCAACTTCTTTTGAAAGAAAGAAAGGAAACGTATAATATTTAATTATTTATAAAGATTTTCTATCGTTTTATCTCCTTTTTCTATAGTGTCGATGGCACATTATATTTTTTTAATCCAGTATTCTACCACGCTTTCGTTAGCGTTCGTCAATTCCTTCTGGGCAGGTTTACATAAATGAGTCTGGCCGAATTTTGTACCCATACCTACTTACAATTAGAGCAGTTGTGGCCTAGTGGTAACGGCCCCGACTTACGAGTTGTAGGTCGTGGGTTCGAACCCAAGCAGGCGCTTTACTTTGTGTAAATAATTTCATCACCACTGCTCTCAAAACGGTGAAGGAAAACATCGTGAGGAAACCGGCATGTCTTAGAACCAAAAAATTCGAAGTCATATGACATCTACCAACCCGCACTGGGCCCGCGTGGTAGATTACGGCCCACTCCCTCTCACAGAGAGGAGGCCTGTGTCCCAGCAGTGGGAACATTAATAGGCTGATTATGATGACTTACAATTGCTAGCCTATTCTGCCCTACACCTAGACAAAGGCACTACTCCTTCCATCTTTCGGGATCCGGCGCTTCGTTCTTCCAGTTTTTATGGAATCTATTCAGTTCGTCCCGTAACGTCATCTCCTTCGTGGCTTTCTCGGGCCCCGTCTCGCTGCCTCAGGGTACCAGCTCTGACATGGCCTCACTGTAGTCTCGCAAGCGGCAGACATATCCTGCCCAGTCCCAGCTAAGTTGGGCAAACTTTGGAAACGTTTATTATTATCTTAATTATATTCTCGCGGGCTGTCGCTGAAAATCAGCGCTATGGCTCTGTCTTGCAGTGTCACAGCATTATGCTGAGTGATGGCCGCATATTATACCCCAATTGGTCCTTTTTTGTGTGTTGTCTTTGCTTATAATTGTTTTTTCTTTCTATTCTGGTTGGGCGCCGTATGCTAGGCAGACACGAGTCTCACTCACGATCTAAGTATAGAATTACGTAAATACACATACACACATAATTCGATACCTCTGGGCTCAAAGGTCGTAAAGGACATTTGGGCGAAAATGACTTTTTGATACTGTTTTACTCAGTTTTTAATTCTCTATCGATCTGTATATTCCGTTTTACGAAATTCGCAAAAAAAATGCCTTTACGACCCACATAATTTGAGACGTTAAACATAGTTTACCGTGAAAATATGGATGTAAATAACACTCAGTTACCAGAGTGAACTCATTTTGGTAGTAAAGCAAAGTATAAAACAACTTTTTGGTGTAAAATACATAAAAAATATGAATTGTCTTATACCACCTTAGGTGGTTAATATAATTCACCTAAAAATTTGGATGTAAAGGACATCGTCTTGGAAAATTGTCCTGTACACCCTTACAATTGAAAATAAAAAATGACAAGTGTCCTTTACGACCTAGTTTCATTTTATTTGCTTCCACTAAGGGCGTTTATAAACGTAAGTGAGGAAACAACGAATCCTTACATATTATAAAACAAAGTCCCCCGCCGCGTCTGTCTGTCTGTCTGTCTGTCTGTCTGTCTGAACGCGATAAACTCAAAAACTACCGAACGGATTTTCAAACGGTTTTCACCACTGGACGGAGTGATTCATGCGGAAGGTTTTAGTGTATAATTCATTAGGGTTTTGAGAAAATTGGCTGAAATATGACGATTATTGTTGAAGATGTCGGAAAAAATCATGCCGACTGGGAGCTTTACTGGCATGCGCCGCGTAAGCCGTTAGAGATAAATCAAATTTATGTTCTAGAGTATTGTATATCTTAACAAATTCAACAAAAAAGTCCGCGATGCTATATGTCTATCTTCTAAGGATGACCCACAGTAACCATTTTTATCTTTCAAAATTTTATAAAATTTTCGTTGTTATTTCCAGAGCAATTTTGACCAGTATCTTATTAATCCTTATCCAATAAAATATGTTATTTAAATTGGGCATTAAATTTCGATTAAAATATGCCTTTACATCATATCATTTAAATGAATAGTTTAAGAGATATCTCAGTTTCAAAATTACGCGTAACAAAATAATTATGGTTGACGGCAACCCGGCGCAGTAGGCTACCACTGCGTCCGCTGAAAGTTAGTCAATAACCTTTTCCTTGGCTATTAGGTATGTATTCCCGGTAGAACGTTCCCGTGGGATATTTTGCGACATCCACGCGGGCGAAGCCGCGGGTAAAAGCTATTTAATCTAAACTTACTACCTAACTTAATAAAAATTAAATCATTTACACGAAACTATTACTGCTCAAAATTATGCGAAATGTATTATAACGATTATCGAAATTACAAGATGTTCAAGTTTAGGTATCCACTTCATTATCGTAGAATTTGATTTCTGAACACAAATTTTCAACCCCTACCTTATTAAAATGTTTCTAATACTCGTTATACATTACTTACCTATATTCAACAAATAGCCTCTTGTATTGGCTAGGTTGTAAATAACTAGTATTCTATGAAGTACAAAGTGTATCTACGACACTTAAATAAAATGTCCTATACAACCCAGAAAAAATAACTGAACGAAAACAAACTTGTTCTTTACTACCCAAATAATCTATGAAAATGTATTGTAGGTCCTTTACATCCTACATTTGTAAATCAATATGAACTTTACTCCCTACAAAATGATATTAATTTACAATAAAGTTTGACTTAAATCTACAACCCGATACACTTGAGCTGTAATAATAATTCTTTACGACTGTTTCTTATGTTGTCTGCATAGTGATCCACTGTAGTTAGAGCGGGGCCGGGGCCCAGGTATGCAGAAAACTTTAAGAAGTAGAATATAAGAGCGAGCGGAGCGAGCTCGAAAATTTTGCACCCTACGTTTATATTTAGAATATACATAGTAGGCCCCCGCAGACCGGACCTGCCGCCCCCCCTTAGTCCACCAATGGGGCCGCTATGGACGATTTAGGATGCAAGAGCGAGCGAAAAATCGAAATTTTTACTATCCCGCTCGAATGAGTTAGGTTTTCTTTGTCTTTGACCGTTCGTACAGAAATAGAAGTAAATTGATCGATTTAAGCAGAAAAGTTTGAGAATTAAGTGATTTTAGGATGCAAAAGAGCGAGCGAAGCGAGCTCGAAAATTTTTGCACCCTGCCTTAGATAGGTTAGACTCCCTCAGAGAATGCGGAAGTTGCAGGAATTCATTCAATACAAAGTCAGACTAGATAAAAGTACAGACGTACTGTTCTTTTTGTAGATTATAAAGTACTCCTCTGCGAAATAGATTCATTTATCACATGTATTAGAGTACGGAGGTACCCTAGGAGCGTCGATCTCTGGATTGAGATTGTGGTTTCTCACATTTCGGGGGGGGTTTAAACCCCCTGCCTACGGCCCTGACTACACCATACACATAGCACGCATGTGAACATTTTGTGAAAGACAAACTATGTGTTTTCTAACATATATCCTCTGATGTCAACCGTAGTGGCGTAAAAAGTATTAAATAAATAAAATAGAAAAATCTTCTACATTATAAAATAAAAGTTTTTATTCGAAATGTTACAATAATTATGTTTATACTTTTTTATTGCGCGCGCCCCCACTTATTTTGTCGAAATACGGGACATGTAGTACATACGGGACGGGATGGTCAAATACGGTGACAGTCCCGTATATACGGGACGTATGGCAACCCAAAAAAGCCGCTATACCTAATAGCGGCTGAAAGTCCCATCTGTGGAAGCATCCACAACTTTTAGAAAAAGTTGACAAAATTATTAGAAATACATTAACCTCAATCCTAAATGTGGCCCTGGATCACCGAGCGTGGCAACAAGCCACGCTTTCCATCCGCCTGGGTGGTCTTGGTGTCCGCAAAATTTCAAGTATAAGTTTACCGGCCTTCCTCTCCTCGGTCCACGGTACTGATAAATTAACCAGGAACATTTTATCTTCCTCACTGGGCGATTTTGAGGTACCGTGTCTGACCGATGCGTTGAACGCTAGGAAAATGGCTTGTCCCAATACGGATTTGCCTGACAACCCATCCTCCCAGAGATGGTGGGACATGCCGCTCTGCAGTATTATACGGAATACCCATGTAAACACGTCACCTAGTACTGTTGAGCGTGCCCGTCTGCTAGCTGTGGGAGAATGGGAGTCAGGCCTGTGGCTTCAGGCACTGCCGTCATCCACCATAGGTACCATGATGGATGACTCATCGTTTCGGCTCGCTACATGTCTCCGCTTGGGCGCACCTTGTGTTGCTCCACATCGGTGTCACTGCGGCGAAGCTGTAGACAGTCTCGGGCATCATGGCCTGTCCTGTTACAGGAGCGCAGATCGCATTGCACGGCACGCCAGCATCAACGATATTATTCGTCGAGCCCTTGTCACCGCCGGCGTACCAGCTGTACTAGAACCAAACGGCTTGGTACGTGACGATGGGCAGAGACCAGACGGTATGACATTGTTGCCTTGGAAGGTGGGTAGGCCTCTGGTGTGGGACGCAACCTGTGTCGACACCCTTGCGCCATCTCATGTTCCAAGCACGGCGGGCTGTGCTGGCGCGGCTGCTGCAGCTGCTGAGACCCTCAAGCGGCGCAAATACTGTAACCTTATAGGTAACTACAGTTTTGAGCCGTTTGGGGTCGAAACGCTCGGGTCATGGGGCCCGAGTGCGCGTGCCCTTTTTAAGGAAATTTCTCGCCGACTAGTCGACACTTCACGTGACCAGAGGGCTGGCTCGTTCTTTGGACAAAGAATTAGCATTGCCATTCAACGTGGCAATACTGCCAGTCTTCTGGGCACGTTTCCGGATGACAGCGATGCGGACGAATACTTCGACGCCTAAGTATCCGTTTGTTTTATTTTAATTTTTTATTTATTTGTATAGTTAGGTAGCCTTAGTACGTAGTGTAAATACACACATCAAAAGTGTCTAGGGATCAACATATATTTTTGCAATAACTTTTCTCCTGATTGATATTAATTAAAATTTTCTTTAAGGATTCATCAAATAAAGTGTTTTCGTTTGTCACAGTAACGATAAACCAAGTCACCTTTGCATTAATAAAGAAATTTGCCATTTTCCTAATAAAGGGATTTTTGACATTTGAACCACTAACATTAAAGTTCGAAAAAAAGACTGAAATAACAGTTTTCTTTAAAATTTTATTGGGTAACTTAAACAATTAATAATCCGTGTTTCTACCGCGAACACTAACAACACAAGAACATCGGTTTGGCATACTCAAAATGAGTTCATCCAAATCACGCTGTGGAATGGCCGCCCATGTTCGTTGCAACAACAAAAAAAGGTCTTCTTGCGACTGGATACCCTCCATATTCGGCAGAGCTCTTCTCTGTAGCATATCCCATGCATGCTCAATCGGGTTCAAGTCTGATGGCGACTGAGCAGGCCAGGGCAGGACATTGATGTTAGCTGCGGCGAGAGTCTGTCTTACAACTCTTGCGGTGTGCGGTCGTGCATTATCATGCATTAACTGAAATAAGGGACCGATTTGCACTTGTAGAGGAACGATGACGTCTGATACAATCGTCTCAGCATAAATTTGAGCGTTGAGGTTGCCTCTAATCCAAATCAACTCAGTTCTTCCGCCGATCCAAATACCCGCCCATACCATGATGGTTCCACCACTATAAGGATGGACTTCCTGGCAGGATTTTAATCGCTGTTGGCGTCCAGGGGTTCTCCAGTGTCGTATACGTCTTGTATCCGGTCTCATACCAAAACGAGACTCATCAGAAAAGCACACGAAACGCCATTGTTCTTCTGCCCAATTTCTGTGTTCAAGAGCCCATTGATATCGAATCCTACGATTGTGCATTGCTATAGGTGGTACCCGTAGCGGTCTTCGGGAATGAAGGTTCACTTCATGCAAGCGGTTTCTGACTGTTTGGTCGCTAATTAAGTTCCCTGAAGAGTGATGAAGCCTCACGGCTAACATCATGGCGGTTATTGTTGGAGCTCTTCGAGCTAAGATTTGAATGTATCGGTCTTGTCTCCGTGTGGTGCAGCGATACCGTCCTCCATGGCGCTCAGCCACGGTACCAGTGCTTCGGTAACGTGTCCAAAGTCGACTGATAACACTCTGACTTGTATTCAGAGCTAAAACCACAGTACGTTGCCGGGAACCAGCTTCTATCATTCCCACGGCTCTGAGCATTTCTTCCCTGCTTAAATGACGTCGCTGCTCCATAATAACGTTGGTTTTAATCAGTAGTAGGGAAACAGTAGCACTAATAATGTCTTCAATGCGTTGTATGTTTTTATAGGGAAAATATTGACAGCTGATTTTCATCTTTTACTCGAATTTGATTCACAGTTCCTGATTCAAATTATGAAATGCACCAAAAAGGATCCATATAAATTTATAAAATCATAAATTTATTACAAAGCCACATCTCAATCTCAAGAAATCCGCATAAAAATGCTTGATCCCTAGACACTTTTGATGTGTGTAGTTAATTATGTTAAATACGAATAAAAATGTAAAAAGAAGAAAGTTAGTTTAAGAGAATAAAGTTGATTAAAGAAGTGAAACTAATTAAAAGAGTACAGAAGAGAGTAGAGAAAAGGCAAGCAAGAAAAACTATGTTAATTACCAAAATATTATTTTTTATTTTTAAACATTTAGAGCTTTGTGTTCAATTAAGTAAGTACAAATAAACGATCTCAATTTGATTACACAAATGTACGTTTTATTTGTATAATTATGTTATTTCATGAATATTCGTAAAGAAAATACAGTAGTATACACATAAATACATACAAAATTACATAATCCATTTAATACTTAAGTTTAATTATTAATTTATCCTTCTTCTTAGCGTGTGCGAAGAATTGCGAAGAATTTATCCGTTCAGAATACCTTAGCGTGTTATCCTTAAGAACCTAAAAAATATTACACTTGTCGATTATTTCCTTATTTTGTTTAGTTTTGTACAGTAAAGTGGATTTACGCCCTTAGGTAATATCATAGGGTGAAAATTTGAAGGGTGTAAAGGACTTTTATTTTTAAATTTATGGTCGTAAAGGAAATCTATCTCGGTAAATACGTCACTAGGGCAATTTTTGAACACTGCACTAGATAATACTAGAAATTCTAAACACTTTTTTCCTAGGTTTCATTTAAAAAGCTCAAGAAACAAAAAAGTTAGAGTAAAATTTTTTTTTTTTTTTTCGTTTTTTGCTTCTCCTGAAAAGTCGCATTTTGTCCTTTACGACCTTTGAGCCCAGAGGTATCGATTATGCTGTCTATTGTCATGTACGTCTCGCTGCTGTTATTTACATATTGCTGTTATTTGTTTGGTAAACGGCAGCTATTGTTTTAATAATGTAGAAGTAATGATTATGCATTTAGTTTACGTTGTTTACAGTAAGCTGTGCAAGTGACCTCTGCTTATCTTTTCTTGTGAAGGCATTTTGAGTGCATTGACTTATAAATGGCAATGGTGGTCAGTATAGTTTTAAACTAGAGAATGTTTTGATTACTGTCTGAAGTTCTATCCATGATGTTTCTCAGCAAGGATGTGTGTGACTCCGTGTGTGTGACGAAGTATATCCTCACCTATTGGTGATATGGGACTGATGGGACTTGAACTTAAAACTGATGAAATGTGGGTTTCCTACTAGATATGAGCGCCGATGGTCAATCTGTCGGCGGCGGCGCGCCGACTTTTTGAAGTCGGCGGCGGCGGCGTCGTCGGCGGCGCGGCGTGACCTTCATATACCTTTTTTCTTTTTTTTTTCGGGGGAAGACGATGCAAGTCATTAGTTGCTTAAATTTTATTGTATATATATATAATATATGTATATATGAGTACCTAATTAACAAATGTACTTACCACATTATGTAAAAGAATGACAATCACATATCGTCATAAATAAAAATAAATGTTACATTGACAACTCCATTAGCAAACCAATATTGGCTACAACTAACACTCTATTTTTACGATGACCAGTATGTCTTGGCATGTCAGGGTGGCGCCACTTACCATGACAAATGTCAACGAGATGTTTAAAATATAGTACATTTTACAATTTAGTTCAATTTTTATCCGCTGGCCAATGTTTAATGGAGTCCTATCGTTTGTAACCCGAAGCGCGACCTCATTAGCCATTTTCGATGCATTAAGATCATGAATGAATTCTGATATGTTTATTTATTAGATGAATCATAGATGTTGTTCTATAATGAGATGTATAAATTAGTTTGATTGTTTCAAGTTTAATGTTTTGTAATGGGGTGGGTAGTGCCAAAGATCATTTGTAACAACACCTGCCTTATTATAGGTGAAAAATATAACCACTCATCTTCAATCAACCAGTCCATACATACATACATAAACTCTCGCTTTTTCCTATGAGGGTAGGTAGGCAGAAACTTAGTATAGATCGCCACCTGCTCCGATGACAAAAATATTTGATAAATTATAATTAACTAACAGAAAAATATTCTGGAACGTCAAAGAATTAGAGACAACTCAACGCCTGATAAAGATTTATCTTGAAAAAAGAAAGGGGGGAATTGGTATACGTCCCTTTTCAGACACTACACAAACCTTGTTTCATGATTTCAGGAAGTACAGCAGACAAACAAACAAAATCATTTTTGCATTTTATTAAATTAGGATGTTGAGGATCTCGTGGCTAAGTAATAACAAGCCGCACGGGTCGATCCATCAGGTTAAGCTATGCTTGCCGGGGTTGGTCAGTGGAAGGGTGACCATCTTTACATACCGAGACTCCTCCGTGCCTCGGAAAGCACGTTAAGCCGTTGGTCCCGGCTGTCATTTGTGGATCTTTGACAATCGTTACGAGTCGTCAGAAGCCCGAAAGTCTGACACCAGTCTTATCAAGGGGTATCGTATTACTCAGTTACGGGGTTGTGGAGGTCACGTAGGCAGTCGCTCCATGTAAAATACTGGTAGGTATTCAGCTGCATCAGTATAATTAATTGAAAGGCATTGCAATTATTAGTGTCTGACCTACTCTTCTATTGAAAATCCGTACTATGAGACCAGCTCAAGGTCAAAATGTTACCACGAGTTCGACTATACATACCATAAATGTATAGCAGGGAATGTCTTCAAGAATGATTTGATTATGATAAAACAAAATAACATTTTATAAAACCTTTTCATTAAAATTATAATCTTATTTCACAGCGGCAATCGCTGCAGTGGCAGGCGGCACAATTCTTGCGTGGACGTCGCCAGCGCTGCCTCAGCTCGAGCCGTTCAAGAATGTCACAGTCGTCAACGGTACATCTGTCAACGCAACGGCACTCAACACGACAGCAGGCAACTACAGTGGGTACATCAACTCTTTGGGCCAACCTGCTGACTTCTTGCTGGACACTAAGCAAAGTAAGTGGTGATGATCTTTCAACCCCATATGAGCGCATGTCCTAAAAGTTGGCAACGCTGCAAATAGCTGTCAAATATTTACCTGTTTTTATTAATTTGGCAATATTATTTTATGGAAATAAGTAATGTGGCTAACTAGTGAACTAAAATATTGATTAAAATATTGAAAGTGTGTAACGTCGCAAATAGCTGTCACATATTTCACAGTTTTGATTATTTTGGCAATATAACTAACTGTATGGAAATAAGAAATGTGTGCATTTGGAAGGTTTCCAAATACTTTATTGCATTTCATAATCAATATTTTAGTTCGCTAGTTAGCCACATTTCTTAATTCCATACAGCAGTATTTTATTTCCAAATTAATCAAAACAGAGGGCCTAGACAAATGACATTTGCTTCGGAGCGATTCTATTTCGACAATCGCTATCGCTTCAACGACATACCTACACTACGTTTCGCTATCGTCTGATCCATTGGTTTCTTCGATAAAAATTACATATTGTCTCTGGTCTTTCGTTAGCAAGTTATCGTTCAAGGCTGTATGAATGGAATTATGTTAAATATTGTCTAGCTAATTTCTATTCGTTGAGCTATGATCACGTGACGTTTCGATAGCTTTTGTCAATCCCATACATTTTTGACTTTTCTACTAGCGTTGTCGCTAATCGAATGTTACTTTGTCTAGGGCTCTAGGCCCTCAGGTAAAAATTTGACAGCTATTTACGACGTTGCCAACTTTTAGGATGCACGCTCTTAAAAAAGTTAAATTAAAAATTTAAAAAACCCCCGACACAAAAGAATCCTTTAAAAAGTTATAAAATAAAAGCCCTGGCCCTTTAAGTTTAATATAATTTGTAGATAATATTTTGACGTCGCGTCGGGGGACGCGACATGCTATTGTAGAAAATATATTTTCAATTTTTCATTCGCCGTCCCCCGACGCGACGTCAAAATATTATCTACAAATTATATTAAACTTAAAGGGCCAGGGCTTTTATTTTATAACTTTTTAAAGGATTCTTTTGTGTCGGGGGTTTTTTAAATTTTTAATTTAACTTTTATTTCCTGCTTTTTAAACTTTATATACGTATTACTAGTACATACGATACGATCGACACGTGCCTCGCTTAAATCTACGCAGCTGTACGTATTTTTCCCACAGTAAAGTTAGTTACTAATTTATCCCGATTTTTTTTGCTTCTCGATCATCAGACCCTGATAAATATATAATTTTATCTATAACCTATTCATTGAGACCATTCCAATGAGCCCAAACACGATACCATTGCTGTAAATTGTTGAGGAGTTGGGTATCCTGCAAATACCAGGTAATGCTGCAGCATCAGTTCAAGGTTACTATGCTATTCTAATACCATTGAAGTAACAGATTACCAAATTTAAATTCAATCAGACCTGTGGAAGATGCTAAAATCCATTCATCAATAAGAAAAGACCTGATAATCTTCAAACGGCTGAATAGATTTTTTTTAATCATAGCTAAGAACACTCCCGATTAAGTCACCTTTCAAACAAAACAAAAAAAATCTAAATCGGTTCAACCGTTTGGGAGCTACGATGCCACAGACAGATACACAGATACACAGATACACAGATACACAGATACACAGATACACAGACACACAGATACACAGATACACACGTTAAACTTATAACACCCCTTCGGTTTCCGTCGGGGGTTAAAAATAACGGGAGTTACCCCTCATCTGCAATGATGACTTCCAAAAACAATAATTCAGACAGAACTGACGCACGCACAATTTATCATAAATATTATTTACCTGCATACAATATTACAAATTGTTTATTTTCATGCATGAGTATTTCGCGCAACGGGAAAGCCCAGGATCTTCCTGTTGTGTGCAAAATCGTACTTTGTAATTAAAACATCATCGGAACTTCCTTGAGACATTTTGCTCTACGTAACTGTGGTCATTTTGTCATCGCCCTTAACGTCATGTTTGATGGATGATGACCATTGATGACGAAGGGTCTTCTGTGGGTTTCTCGTCATATGACAAACCCTTTTCTCTGGAAGAGTGTGGATGGGTCATTTGATTTCTGAAAAATTGGTTGGATTTATTTAGTTTTGTTAATTTTCGCGGGTGTCTTACAACAAGTCATAACTTATGACCCCTGTTGAAAATTAACCAATTTTTAAATGGAATTGGGATAATTTTGGTACTAAAAACCTGAATTTTAAATAGAAATAACTTTTATATTTTCAATAATAATATTTTTTTTTTTTATGTAAACATAAAAACCAACTTATAGTTAACACAATTAACTATTTACACTACGTACTAAATATAATGACTAACTAACTATATAAATAAATACAAAAAAAAAACAAACTGACACATAGTTTTATTCGTTTTGGTAATGATATTGCTTGCTGACATATGGCTATTAATTTAAATAATGCTTGTGTTGCGTAATGTGAATTATTTTGCATACTATTATATAAAATCTTTTTTTTTTCTAACTGAAGTGACATTGTGCTGCTGGGGAGTTGGTTGTGCCACTTCTTCTTCCCAGCTAAAGCACTAGGAAGTGGTGAAGGGTTGGCGTTTTTGGGGGACTGTCTTATGTAATTTTGACGTTCGACCTTGTGCTGATTCTCAGCCTAGTTTGAATAAATGACTTTTGAATTTTGAATTTTTCGTGGCCTTTTCGGATTGGACAGGGTTTTTGTAACGCATTGTATATGTATGGGAACAATTATAATGAATATGATCTTACAATTATCAACATTTTCTTCCTAATATGCTTCCAATCTATTTGGTTCAGCTCAGCACGTGTTCTTTTCCCATACGTCTTTATCAGTCTTCATCTCAGTCCACATATTCATTCCCTCTGGCCATATAATCATTCATACAAACTATCTATCTTTATTTTGGTCTTATAACCCTTCAGGGATAATTCCCTAAAGGGTGAGGTTAGGTTAGGTTAGGATTTCGTTTATATAACTAAAGTAAAAATTAATGTAGAGAAAAAATATCTTATAACTAGATAATAAACTTTATTTTGTTACTGTCAATAATTATTTTAAACATAAAAGCCGAGTAATCTTGTTTTTTTTTTTCAAATAATCTTTTATAAAGCCATGATTTTCGAATAAAAAATAAATAGAGCGAAAATGTTCCGATTACGTAACCGTCTTATAAATGGAAAGAAAAAGATCTAATAAATTATATATTATGCTAAAGTTCCATAATTGATTCTATGCGTAACTTTTTCAGAATATTAATGCAAATTAACATACAATTTAGGGAGCCTCCTCTGAACCAGCAGCTAATTATAAGACGGTGCCTACTTATCGGTGGGTTTTAGGACTTTTAGGTCAGCACATTTAAATAAGCATTGTCCGTCTACATATTAATGAGTCTACCTAAAATATTCCTAATTAGTTTTACTTTTTGTGGTTAATTTTAATAACAGGAAAATTAAACTACCAAGTGGGAATTTGTTCTATTATTATATTTTGTAATTAGCGCATTTTAATAAGGAAAAAATATTATTAATGTTTTCCTCAAAAGGTGTCAATTAGCTAGCTTTGTTTTTAACCGACTTCAAAAAAGGAGGAGGTTTTTAGTTTTTGATATTGGTGACTAAATGTGCGAAGGCAATTTACCAAGAATTACAATGTGGAAAGACAATTATGAAGAATTTTATAAAACAGCGGGGTAATTCCGTAACACACCAATAGTAGCAATATCTTTCATTTTGACTTGACAGTTCAACAACATTCATTGCGTTATTTACGTTGTTGAGCTAACAAATTTTTCGAACATACGAAGCAATGGATTAGTAACATTCTTCAAAAACATTTAGATTGTGATTGAAAATGTGTTACGCAATTAGGGTGAAGCACACTGAAGCATTGAGAATTTTATAAAGTGAAAAATTTATTGAAATGCAACACACGTAACAACTGAAGAAATCCAGTACCTTGTTCATGGGCAAGACAATAAAAGTTAAGTTACCAGTAAAATGATACTGATGTTCATAGACAAAAAAAAAATAACAGGCACTATGAAATAAATTAAAAACGTTGGAGAGTAGGTAACTAATTTAAAAAAACAACATTGCCATACAACGTGGCAATGCTGCCAGCCTTTTGGGCACTTTTCCTGTTGAGAGCGATGCGGACGAATTTTTTGATGCCCTATGATTGTTCCCCTCTTTTATATACTTGTAATATACGACACAACTTAGATGTAGCATAGATTTGAAAATTTTCGTTCATTCATTTCAATTTTACGAATTTAATTGGCTATAAGACTTTACAAGTTATTGCGCTTTCGAAAGATAATTTTCACCTTAAGCAGTAATAAAGATTGGTGATTTGGAAGGCGCACTCAGTTCGGATGGTGATCGGTTTTAAGAATTTTGCCGATGCTACATCTAAGTTGTGTCGTACTGTACATATTATTTTTTTTTTTTTAAGTCCGTTAGTTTTTAACTCATGTAAATAGTAAATATCCATTGTAAATCATAAACAATCAATGATAAAAAAAAATATAAGGAATATAAAAAAAGTATAATTTTTATTTTTTTATTTTTATTTATTGTTTATTTGTATATTTCTTTTAAATTTTATGTTTGAAAGGTAATAATTTAAAATTAAAATAATCCTAATTAAATATATATATATAATACACACCCATGACGATGATATAATACGATACATATTTAATTTTAAAATAGTTTGGAAAATCCAAAAGTGCACGCCTCATACTTATCACTCATTCATAAACGAAAAAGAAATTCAAAACATAGTTTAAAAATGAACAATTTATCACTTTTCATGAAGTCGTAATGTCAACGACTGACAAAGATATTTATTTGGCGGTTGCTAGGCAACTTACGGACATCAAGTCAAAGGTTGGAAATATTTAGTTAAAGATATTATATTTTAGTTAGTATTTTATTAATTATAATTAAACTACTTTGAATAAAAGAGCCATTTTCAATAGGGTTCCTTCTTCGGCTGAAACGAATGTATAAAAAAAAAATTGACTCAGTTAATTGATTTTATCGCAAGCTACAATGTTTTCAAGGTTCATAAATTGACGGACAGGAATTTTTTTTCAACTATTTTTATGCTTATTCCATTTCTGCTGCATTAAATCAATTGTTAAAAAGTACAGTGTTAATCTCCATTTAATCATGTATACAATGGTATATAAATTAAGTAGGTTCTGTGTACTAGCAGGATTGTAACAATAAAAACAGTTACAGAAATGGGGCAAAAAAATTTTTTCGATCGTAGAGCACACTCTAATGCTTCGCATTACGAGTCGTGCAATAAAGTTTTATTATAAAAATAGTTATTCAGTGGCTACATTCAATTTTAGTAATGATTACACAAACATAATTATATTATATCAATACAGTAATAATGACGGAGAAAATAATACACTTTTTTTTGCAGATTACTTTATAACACGTGCAGGTAGAAAAGCAGTTTTTTCAGAACTTTGAAGCACTTAACCATCATTTAAGCATTCTATGTTCTTCTTCAACAAAAACACAATTTTTCCATTAACAATCTCTCGTCTACCAAGATTATGTAAACGACTCGTTCCCAATCCTCGCAAACTCTTGTTTAATCCAGTAAAATGCGGTGAAAATATTTGCGAAAACATGTTATAATTTACAACATGCGACGAACGAACGGCGGTGGGCGTTTGGCATACCATCTGCAATCTATTTTAGTTGCTAAACAAAAAGCACACACACCTCCCATTAAGAACTGAACGATCTTTATGATTGTAAACATGTGGGTATACCAATACCACAGATAATATAATACTACGTCCAATATTAAACTCTTTTATTCATAAACATATTCCCCATTATTAATAAACGTTGCTTTAAGTAATGATTAATTACTGTTAAACTATACATTTTTTACGTCTCTCTTAACTTTTAGCAACGTTTATTAATCAATCAATCAACCTAACCTATGCCCAAGTATATTGGGGTCGGCTTTCAGTCTAACCGGATGCAGCTTGTAGCAGCTAGGGCTGCGCAGGGTAGGCTGCGCAGGCTGCTAAGAGATAGGTAGGTAGATTAGGTAGAGAGTAATTAAAACACGGGATAGGTTAATACATATATTAGGATAAATAGATAGATAGGAAGAAGTAACACGGCTAGGTCGCGGGTCAGGTCCGGTACACTGATTCTGAGCACTCGCACTTATAGGTAGAGGAAGGGTACCGTCCTTGGCAGCACGTGGTAGACGTGGGGGCCTGTCAGCACAGGCTCCGCAGTAGTAGGGCGGACGGCCCTCGTAGGACGCCAGATAGTGAGCGTCGAATACCAGTATTTTACATTGAGCGACTGACCTCCACAACCCAGTAACTGGATAATATGACACCCGTTGGTAAGACTGCTTGTCAGACTTTCGGGCTTCTGACGACCTGTAACGATTGTCAAAGATCCACGAATGACAGACGCGACCAACGGCATAACGTGCTTTCCGAGGCACGGAGAAGTCTCGGTATGTAAAGATGGTCACCCATCCACGAACCAACCCCGACAAGCGTAGCTTAAGCTGATGGATCGACCCGTGCGGCTGTTATTTCTTAGCCATGAGCTTCTCAGCAGCGTTTATTACTAAATCCCATAAATAAAACATAAGGAGATGTTAAACTACTATGTCATACCGTCTGTTAGTTTAACTGTTATGTAAAAGTAATGATACCTAAAACACGTCTTTGGGCGAATTTCACCAATAAAACTGAACGCAATCAGCACATCTAACCGAGTTCAAGAGCTGTCAGTGTCAATATTAAGAAACAAAAGAAAAGAAAGAAAATTCGTTTATTTGCTTTAAACATAAAAGAAAGAACACATAAAAAAACAAAAAAAGAACGAGTTTGAGGAAAATATGCGTCACATCCACGCAAAACGGCTATCGCTCTGCATAATCCTGCAAACCTAAGCGAAACAGGGCCCCAGCGCTGATTTTCAGCGACAGCCGGCGTTGACGTGATGACGTGGTTGGACCGGTTCACAACAATTATGGCACTGACAGCTCTTGAATGCGGTTTAGATGTGCTAAGCTAACCGCGTTCAGTTTCATTAAACAAACTTTCCCGTAGGGACTAGGTACATTAAGGCCCGCTTGCACCAAATCGCTTAGTAAATAAGTACGTTTAGCGCTAAACGAATTTAACATCATTCTGTTTCTGTCAAATGCATTGACATATATATTACTGCGTAGTCAAATGACAGAAATGATGTCTTACATGTTTAGCATTACACGCATTTAGTGAATTGTGGTTTTATGTTCGGGTTCGCGACAAGTCAATCATCATCCTGAGGATGCCTCGTTAAGAGGTGAAACACGTTTCGATTTTTGACAGGGGTTTTTATGACTCTTGAGGAATAGTTCAGCGGAATAGGTTAGGTAAATATATCTACGCCTATGGTAGCCGAGAATCGGCCCCCGACACGGATTCCCGACGCCCAGGGCGTCTTCTGCGGCGACTAAGGGCGTGAGGGCGCGAAATTTGCCTCTCCCTAACGCGTTCCGCCTCCTTCGCGAGCATCACTGCTTCGCAGAAGGAGGTGACGGCTTCTTATGCCCTTTCGCTCGTTACTCATGGCGTGGACCAGGGCCGGACGCGATAAGTCACAGCCGCCGATCGCCTCCACAAGGACATGGCGGTGCTCCGCCCAAGCCGGGCAGACCTCCACCGTATGCTCCACCGTGTTCTCCGGGCGGTCCAAACAATGGTGACATCCGGTTGTTCCTCCCGCCTTATCCGGAACAGTGGCCACTGGCCACTGTTAGTAAAAATTAAGAAGCAATGGTGACTGGCCACTGGCCAGTCACCATTGCTTCTTAATTTTTTTATTGCGCTGCCTTCTGCGCAAACTTCGGACAGGCCATGATTCATCGGCCATATTTTACGGTGTTCAATGCACAAGCGAGAAGGTTACTTTTAGGCAGCCGTGCGCCATCGTCGACAATATCATCGCTTTATTTCAATAGTATCCGGTGTTTGGTGATAAATATCTTCAATCCTCACCAAACCGTACATGTTTACGATCAAAACATTTTTCTTGGCAGCCGATTCTGTGACGTAGCCATCACGAGACCAAATCACAAGACACGCCCCCCGGAAAATAAACAGTGTTTTTAGAAGTTTAGAACAAACGCATTTGACTAATCTCGTTGTAATCTTATCGTTTTATAAACAAGATTCTGTACGCGTCTTTTCTTACGAGGAATTTGGGAACTGAAATAATTTTGCGATGACCAACCGCAATACGTTAAAGACCAATACCTGTAGCTCCGGTTCATCTCCAATATCTCAACGCGGCTCTTGCAGAGTAGGTACTTGATCCGAGCCACTTTGAATTGCCAGTGCTTATTACAAATGTTTTATGCTTCGTACGATTAACTTTGTCCTGTCTCTGGCCCATAACATAACACATATCTCCTGTATTGCCCGAAGTGTTAGACAGAGGTGACAGTTATGGTTAACTTATGTTTAAGTCCCATGGAATAGGGGGCGAGTCTATTGCCATCAACCGGGCACAAATCCAGACTCCGGGCTGCTACTTAGAAATTCCTGATGGAAGAACCCAATCTCAATCTGCCTGACCTGGGAATCGAATCCAGGACCTCATGCTCAGCAGCGTTTTGCGACCACTAGATCAGAGAGGCAACCAGCTATAATAACTTTATCCCGTCTCGAGCCCAACAGTAGCATAATCGTAAATCAATTCTAAATTATACAAGATAAGTATGTTTGCAGTACACGTCCACATCTCTATTTTTAATACAAATACGGATGACGTATCATCGTAAACACAGCTCGGCCATACAATACTGTTACGTAAACTGGGGGCCTGCCAGATAGCGTCAGTTGAGTGCCCTATATAACAGGATGTGCTGATGAATTCTGCTCTTTATTTAAAAAGGTTACTAACCTCTGACATCTTTTGTTACACGTGTATTTTTGCCTGTGACGTCATAAGAGTTGGCACTTGGGAGTACATGTTTATTTTGAAATAGTTTTGTACCATTTCTCAATGGCATATTGAATGGCATATTGAATGTCGTAACTTTTGCCAAAACTATGTTAAATAATGAATATCAGCCTATTATCGTCGCATTGCTGGGCAAAGGCCTCTTTCCATTCAGAGATGGCACAAGCATTAATCACCACGCTTGCTCCAGATTTACTTATATTCATTAAAGATAAAAGCCTTATTAGAAGGCTAAAAGTCACCCAAAGGTCAATGGAGAGACCTATGCTTGGAGAGACCTATGCTTGGAGTTTCCCTGCGTGATCGAATCCGAAATGAAGAGACCCGCAGAAGAACCAAGGTTATCAACATAGCCCGAAGAATTGCCAAACTTAAGTGCCAATGGGCAGGGCTCATGGGTCGCAGAAAGATGGGTGATGAGGCCGAAAGGATTGGCGACCGCGTACCGCCAGACGTGCGTTGGACGGCCTCCGACAAGGTGGACTGATGACCTTGTGATAGCCGCAGGAATCCGCTGGATGCGGGAAGCACAGAACCGGTTGAAGTGGCGGTGCTTGGGGGAGGCCTATGTCCAGCATTGGACGTCTTTCGGCTGAAATGATGATGAATGAAGAGGTGCAATGATAATAGGTCATACTTGTCTAGAAGTAATTCTTATGTATACTGGAGTCTTGAAGACTCCTACTTGTAGCTACCGGGAAACAGTCTCCCGTGATGGATATCACTCCCCAGTTATGGATATAACCCTTGAGTTCTTACTTCATCATCTGCGTATCCTTTCCCAGCTACCAGTCTTAGCAGATGCTTCTGAATACCAAATTACAAGGAGCAACTGATTATCTGGTCTGGTTGTTGGTCTTCTTTTTATTGTATTTGTGTTCACGATTTTGTTAGCTCTATTGTTCTTTTTATTATTATTTATTTTATTTTATTTTTTGTTGTATTTCCTGTGCGTGTCCCAAATAAAATATTTTTCTTTCTTTTCTTTTCTTTATTATCTGACCTCCACAACCCAGTTAGTTCGTAACACGATACCCCCTTTTTTTTTTTTTTTTGGATGGGAAATCATCAAATGACTTCTCCCGCTCTGGGCGGAGCGGAAGGGCGTGTCAGACACTTACTGACTAAAACCCACCCGTGTTCGTTGCCAGGGGCCACGGTCTCCCCTTAGGACTTCCCGCAACCCCGGCAGGCATCGACTTTAGCGGACCCCGTCAATTGTGCTGACATCTCTTTGAGGCGCGCGTGGAACATAACGCGCCGTCGACCCGGGCCTGGTCCTTATCGGACGGCGAGCTACCCATTGCTCTCCGTCCGCAAGCCCGCGCCTACGGTGGAACACGATACCCCTTGGTAACAATGGTAGTACCCGTGACGATTGTTAAAGTTCTACTTACAACTGACAGCCTTTCGAGGCGCGGAGGGGTTTCTTATTTTGTGGGCAGGATACTTGTTAGCAATGGCAATGGCAATCATGTCATTTGGTTATTTTTATTTATCTTTTGTATAATTAGATTATTTTATAGGTTGTGAATGTGGGTACGTTGTAGGCTTTAATAGACTATAGATTTGTAGACCATTTTCTATTTTGTTAAGTACCTTGTTCTTGTTGAAAGACCTACACTGTCCTCCCATCCAAAACATTATAAAAGCCATTTATTTTTAAAAGAGTAACCGTGGTTTTATAATGGCCCATTAGGTTTATGTAAAATAAAGATTTTAATTTATGATTTAATGTACGGTCACCCAACGAAGGTCAACCCATGCGGCTGATATAACTAAATTAGTCACCAGCTCTTAGAGCTAGAATTACGGAGTCATTTTCAGAGGCAGAGACAGCCTTGGCTTTCATCTCCCATAGGTCCTTCTAAATAAAAGGACCCTAATTCATAAAAACTGTGATCTTATGGGAATATAATCTAATCGGTATGTATTCTTGTATCATTATAATACAGAGTAACATTCTTTAACATGACCTTGACGCCGTGATCTAAATATGTTAAACAAAACAAGAAAACGCACTTCAACATTCTCCATTCTCTGTCACGTTGAATTTATTTGCATTGCATTTTAGCTAGCTGTTCTAGTTTATCCCACGAGAATAGTTTTCTGAGATAGTTACTCAGTATTCAGAATGAGATACGTTATTATTTTCCCAGTACTTACTGCTTCGTTGGTCTACTTAGTGGTCGCAAGCACGAGGTCTTGGGGTCGATTCCCAGGACTTGAGACTTAAATATAACTAGCGATCCCCGAAGAGTGTATACAGGGTTATTTGTAAAACACCAGCAACCTTTTAAGGGGTTATTATACTCATAATTATGAACAACTTTCACTATGGGACCAACACTGAAATAGCGAAAAAAATAATCAGCTGTTCCCTACATTTTGACGAGATATGCGAATATAAATGTAGGGAACAGCTGTTTTTTTTTCACGATTTCATCGTTGGTCCTTTAGTAAAAGTTGTTCATAATGATGACTACAATAACCCCTTAAGAGGTTGTTGGTGTTTTACCAATAACCCTGTATAGTACACCCACATTTCGCCAGTTATGTTACGTCCCATGTAATAGGGGGCGAGCCTATTGCCATCAACCGGGCACAAATCCAAGCTCCGGCCTGCACAACACTTTGCCCGACCCAGGAACCGAACCCAGGACCTCATGTTCAGCAGTAGCGCTTGCGATCACTACACCAACAAGGCAATCTATCGATTGATTGAGAATGACCGCGACCCCTAGATTACATGGAACATTATCATACTTGGCGAAATGTGGGAGTGGTACTGAACACCTCTGCCTGTATACCCCTTCGGTTATAACGGGCGGTATCATGCTGTTAAGTCGCAGATATACCAGTGACCTTCAGTGGTTAACAACTTAGCTTGCGTTTTCTGTACTGAGCTCACGCAACGCGTCGTACTCCCAGCCAGTGATAGAACTCGCCCATCCAGGAGCGCTTTTTCAAATTAGACGCATTATTAATTTATTATACATATAAAAAAAAAGGTATTTTAATAAAACACGTATACCAAAAGTTCAATAATTAAATTGTCTTTAAAATGGTGAAGGTTTCAGAAAAAAACGCTTGATAGATTTTGCGTGATTCTCCGTTTTTTTATCCGCGTTAGACATAATTTTACAAATGAATTTTACTATGAATATATCTAATTGTTAATAAAATGCTCTAATTTATTTTCTTTTTCATTAAAAGTCGGTTAAATCATCGGGAGAACGCTGCACCACATTGATCTTGGCAATGATCCCTTAAAATTCACCATTTCAATGCGTCACCGGAAATGACGTTCCCAGTACTTAATATTCATTCTTATTTTCTTGTTTCCAGGTTCCTTAGTATCTTCAATCCTCGCCATCGGGGCGGCCGTCAGTGCCCTCCCCGTAGGCATGCTCGCTAACAAGCTTGGCAGAAGACCTACCGTGCTCATCCTCTCTGTGCCGTTCCTACTCAACTGGCTGCTCACTATCTTCGCCAATGGCGCTGGCATGCTGATCGCTGCGAGATTCTTCGCTGGAATAGCCACTGGTGAGTCTTGATTTATTATCGAGTCGTAGAAGACGATTTCTAGAAATAGATGTCCTAATAACCATCCAGGTTGCGATATAGCAACTAGATTATCAATAAGGAAAGTTAGGATAATCACCAAGGTTGGCAAAACAATTGGTGATTGCAGTGTTGTTGCTGGTGGATACTGTATCTGCCTTAATCAACATTGTTATGTTCACCTTCGAAGAGTATGGGGATTGGTGAACGGATACCTAAAAGTATAACAACTTTGTATCTTATAGTGGTAACACTTCAGCAAAACCCTTGGTGTTGCAAGCTGCAACTGCCTTATATTTGATAACTTTTTTGTATCAGCTAGGCCTTCGCCTACAATAATCATAATCATAACAATTGTAGAGGATTCTGAGAGAAACACCACATTATGTTATACTAATTTACGATATATTGAGCCGCGCACTAAAAAACTAGAGTTTACATTTTACTATCGCTTAAGTAGTTTTCTATCATAGCGCAATTAGCAGCTAGTCTGGACATTTGTGATTTATAATTTTTGGTTCTTAACCAATCTCAGCGAGTTAGGCTCGTACATTTCGGTCAAGCGTGACCCTTTTTTCTGGACAGGTTGTAACCTGCTCCCCGATCGATACCCTGATTGGTTGAGCAAGTTGAGACTCGTTTGTTGGGCGAGGCCATTATCTCGACAAGTTTAAACTTGTTTCGTGGGCGAGTCTATTTACTCAAACAAGTCGAAACTTGTTCATGGGTGATACCAAACCTTTTGATGTGTGTTTAGGTGAATGTTCGTGTATTTACCTTGTGTTTCTGATAAGCTAGTACCTGCTTATGTGAATACCTTATACCTTTTACCAAGCCTTTACCTTAGGTTTTGTGTTAGGGTGCTAACTACGATCTTTATTTCTATCTACTTATTATTATTTATTATGTTACATGTTACAATTTATGTATGTGGGTATCGATTCGGGGTTTTCTTATAGTTATGGGAAAATGAAACTATCCCTATGTTATTTACATATTAGGTACTTATATCTAAGACTATTAAAAAATGGTTTTTTATTATTTAATCAAATTCTTATTTTTAATCAGTCGTTTGTCGTCGCCAACAGTCTCCCCCTCAGTGCGTTGCACTCCATCTCGTTGGGGCGACGTCGCAGGCGCAGGTACGATCAGGACTAGGCGCGAAGCTGGCCGCCGCAGGATGCCCGCTGCTGTTCGCACGTCGACGATCCTGGTTCTTCCGTCTGGTCCGGGATGAGTGGCGACTATCTCGCCGCGTGGCCACGAGTATCGCGGCAGGGTGTGGTCGACGATGAGGACTATGTCGCCCAGTGCTGGGTCCCGGTAGTGAGGACCTTGGTTGTAGCGGGGCGAGAGAGTTGGGAGGTACTCTCGCAGCCACCTTGACCAGAAATGATCGGCCAGGCGTTGGGATGTCTTCCAGCTGGGAGAACCGATGAGTTCTGTGTCGTCGAAGGAACCAAAGAGGGTGGCTCCGCATGACCGCCCGATGAGAAAATGATTCGGAGTCAGAGCTTCTTCTTCTTCTGGATCGGTGCTGACGGAGAAGAGAGGCCTCGAGTTTACGATGTGCTCGGCCTCTAGAAGCAATGTGTGGAGGATTTCTTCTTTAGGTTGTCGCTCGTGTAGTGTGGCTGAGAGAGCGACCTTTACAGATCGCACCATTCTTTCCCAGGCTCCGCCCATGTGGGGGGCTCCAGGAGGGATGAACTTCCACACGATGCCCATCTTGTTTACCTCTTGTCCGAGACTTGCGATGGCTTCAGCGATTTCTCTGTTGGCACCGATGAAGTTGGTACCGTTGTCGCTCAGGATGATTTTCGGTGTTCCTCTTCTAGCGATCATTCTTCGTAGTGCGAGAATCATGGAGTCGGTGGATAGGGAGCTCGCCAGCTCCAGATGAATCGCTCTTGTGGTGAGGCACGTGAACAAGGCTCCCCATCGTTTCTCTGTGCGTCTTCCGATGGTGATGAACATGGGTCCGAAATAGTCCACCCCTAGGCAGGTGAAAGGTGGGCTGGTCTTCGTAAGACGTTCAGGTGGCAGATCTCCTTGAGGCGTGACCTGTGGCGTCTTCTTCCGAAGTCCACACCATCCGCAGTCTCGTGCTACCTTCTTTACCATGTTTCGAAGTGACGGTATCCAGTACTTCTGCCGGACTTCATTCATCACGGTGTTGTGGTTTCCGTGATTGAAGGCTTCATGTATGTACTTCACCAGCAGTTGAGTTATTCGGTGATGTTTGTTCATCAGAATCGGGTTTTTGTATGAAGCTATAAGGTACTTAGCTGCTCCGATGCGAGTAGACAGCCTGATGAGTCCGTCTTCTAGTTTGATTGTGAGGTTCTTCAGGTTGGATGTTGGATTGACGTCTTCTTTCTTTCGTAAGGCTGCGAGTTCATCTGGGTAGCTGTCTTCTTGCATTCTTCTTATCAGCAGTTGCTCCGCCTTTTCTACGTAGAGTGCAGACTTTGGTAAGAAGGCTACTACTGACCTGCTTGACCTCTTTTCTGGTGGGTGGATTTTCTGCTTCTGTGTCTTCTTCCAGGCTGGATCTTGTGTTTTTCTGGTGATGAGTTTGGTGACGTTCACCATTTTCTTCATTTTTCGCTTGAAGACATCTATGGCTTGCAAGTATCTCGCTGTCGCGTGGAGTAGGCGTGTCCAGCTGGAGAACCTTGTGGGATCTGGTATGATAACAGGGCTTACCTTTCTAACGCTTAGAGTGATGGCGTTAGGTTTTTCTTCACCTGTGTCGTTGATAGAGATTTTCTTTTCTTCTGTCGGCCAATGTCTGGGGTCGTCGCGTAAGAAGGCTGGGCCCTCGAACCATCGATGTGTTATGTCGAATTTAGATGGGGTTTCTCTGGTAGCGTCGTCAGCTACGTTGTGTTTCGTTGGAACCCAGTACCATTCCTTGTGTTTCGTCAGCTCTTCTATCTCGGCGAGACGATGTGCGACAAAAGGCTTGAATCTCCTAGGATCTGATTTGATCCATGTCAGTGCTGTTCTAGAGTCGGTCCAGAAGTATCTTCGAGTTGCGGTCAGGTCCATTTCTTGACTCGCGCTATTGGCCAAGCGACTTCCCAGCAGACACGCTTGCAGTTCGAGTCTAGGTATTGAAGTTGGCTTGAGGGGTGATACTCTAGCTTTCGCCGTCAGCAGCTTCACTTCGACGTGATCGTCTGGATGTTGGGAGCGCCAGTACACTGCACAGGCGTACGCCTTCTCGCTCGCATCGCAGAAAGTGTGTAGCTCCCCCTCGGTCACGTTGTATGTGAGGCAGCGAGGGATTCGAAGATCTTCAAGTTTTCTTAGATCTTCAAGCCATCTTCTCCATTCTTCTTCTCTTGGTGGGGGCAGTCTCTCGTCCCATTCCAGGCCGGACCTCCACAAGTTTTGAAGCATTACCTTCCCCTGTATGGTAATGGGTGACGCCAATCCTAAAGGGTCGAAGACTGACATCACTGCGCTCGTTGCTTCTCTCTTCGTTGGTGCACGTCTTCCCTCTTTGGCTTCGTCGGGAGTGTTGCGCAGACTTAGAGTGAAATGCAGGCTGTCTTCTTGGACGTTCCAATTGAGTCCTAGAGTTTTCTCGACTTGATCCTTATGTTCTCCCAGTACAATGGAGTTTGTCTTGACTTCTGTGTCGGTGAACTCTTCGATCGTCGAGGGGTCGTTGCTTGCCCATCCTCTCAAGAAGAAACCTCCTTTCTTGTGAATTTCATTCACATCTCTTGATACTTTGGTAGCTGTTGTCGCGTCGGGAAAACTTGCAATATAGTCGTCCATGTAATGATTACGGTTTATTGCTCTGACGGCTTCTGGACAGCGATTGGCGAAGTCTTCTGCGTTTCTATTCTTCACATATATGGCGATACATGGCGAACAGGCGGCTCCAAATATTAGAGATGTCATTCTGTATTCCTTGTTGTTCCAGAGAAATCGGAGGCTGTCTCTGTCTTCTTCGTTGATTTTTATTCTCAGGAACATTTCTTTGATGTCCGCGACGACGGCTACTGCTTCTTGGCGGAAACGGAGTAGGACTCCGAACAGTGATTGTAGCAGATCGGGTCCAGCCAGTAACGCGTCGTTCAGCGATTTCCCATTCGATTTAGCTGCGGCATCGAAGACCAGTCTCATCTTCTTCTTCTGTGGGTGAACGACAGCGAAGTGAGGTAGGTACCATGTTCTTGAGGAGGTAGGTTCTTCTGTTACTTCCTCGGCGTATCCGCTGTTGATCAAGTTTTCAACTTGTTCTTTGTATTTTTGTTCAAATTCTTTGTCTTTTAGAAACTTCTTCTCCATTCCCTTCAGTCGTCGAGCTGCAGCTGCTCTGCTTTCAGGTAGGCTTTCGTCGTCAGTCTTCCAGATCAGGCCCGAGCTGAATCTTCCATCAGGCAATCTTGTCGACGTGGAATGCAGCACGTCGAGAGCTCGCTGGTCGATGTCGCTGGACGGTCTTCTCGCGGCGACTCCTAGGGCTTCTATGTCGAAGTGGTCTCTGATCATCTTCTCTAGGTAATCATCTTTTCCTTTGGGTTGCGTCACAAGATGATTCACCATTCAAACCGGAGTGTTGTTGCTTGACTTGGTCCCGTGTAAGACCCATCCTAGCTGGGTTCTAGATGCCACTGGCTTGCTTCGGTCTCCTGTTTTCACTGCTTGAGACACGATGAGGTGCCAGTTGTCCTGCCCGATGAGTACAGTAGGACGAGCGTTGGGATATTTCAGCTGCTCCGCTATGTCTTCTAAGTGTTGGCAGCCTTCCAGGTCCTTGTCGCTGACCTCTTGGGGGGACAGGTTCAAGGTCTTCACGGTGTATCCTGACATGCTTTCTAAGTTTCGCTCGAACTTTCCTCTGATCTTGATGTCGATCTTCCTTGACTTCTGGTCCATTCGATGACCTCCGACGCCCTCGATTCTTAATTCTTCCTCAGGACCTTGAGCTCCAATCATGTTCACGATGTCTTCTTCTATGAGGGTCACCGTCGATCCTTCGTCCATGAGGGCGAAGACTTGAGCTTTGGCATCTGGTCCCCATAGTTCTACTGGTACGATTTTTAAGTAGGCTCTTGATATCGTTCGTGTCGCGTTCACCGTTGATGCTACAGCTTGGGTCTCTTGCGTGGCTGGCTTCGTCCTATTTTCTTGGTGCAACATCACATGATGACCTCTCTTGCATTTTGCACACGGCTTCGCTTTGCAACTGAATCCTCTGTGTCGCCCCAGCAGACATTTGAAACATATGAAGGCTCGCTTGACTTGTTCCCATCTTTCATCTATGGAAGCGTCGATAAATTTCTTGCATTTCAACAGTGCATGTTCCCCAGCACATTCAGGACAGGTTATCTTCTCTGGCTTCTTCGTGTTGTCGTTGCAGGAACAGACTGTTGCCATGTATGGTTCGGCTTGCTCTTCATCTGAATCCTCTTCGTTTGATGAATATTCTTCTTCATCGTGCTGTGAGACTCGAGCGACGTTCACGCCGCGGGAACTTGAAGGTCGCATGCGGCTCCTGAATCCTTCTTTCTTGACCTTGGTTCCCATGAACTCGTGCATCTCGAACTGGTCTACCATCTGGTTGAAGAAGTTCATGAGGCTGATGAGGATCGGTTCATCATCTTCTTCCTTGGATGCTCTGTACTCGTACCACCTGAATCGCACCAGGATACACATCTTCTCGATTATTCTATTTGATATATCGCTTGAGTGTAGATAGCTTTGTTTCTTCATTTGCTTCACGACGCTGACTGTATTGGCCACGGCTCCAGCATACCGCACCAGCTCTCTTGCATCTTCAGACATGGGAGGCAGCTTCTCTATGTTTTCTATCTCGCTTCTTATTAAGTAAGTGGGTCTTCCGTATCGACGCTCCAATGCGGTTATCACTTCCTCTGGATCCACTTGCGTATAGAGGAGAGACTTCACTGCTTCCTTGGCTTTTCCTTTGATTGCTCTTCTCAATCTTCCCATATTCTCGATACCACTGAAGAGAGCCTGTGAATCTTTGTATGTTGCTTTGAAGGCCATCCAGTCTCTTGCATCACCGTCGAATTGATGTAACTCGCTGACATACTTCGGCGCACGTTGCATAATAGCTGTTGCTTTGCTATCTGTTGCGGTCTTGACTGCTTCCAGTATCGCTGCAGCCAGCTGATTAGTGGGGTTCGACGTGGACGGCGTGGTTTCTGCAGTAGGCGGCACTTCCTTGCTGATTTCCACTTCGCCACGCTCTGCTTTCTTCGACTCCGACACCCAGGCTTCAGTTGCCTTTTCAGCGGCGGCCTTGGTTGCAGCATCCTCTTCATCATCACTCAAGTCCGTATCATCTTCGTTGGCACGTATTAATTCCAGCCTGGTGCTGGTCAGCTTGGCTTGCATCTTAATTTCTTCTAATTTCAGCTTCTCTAATTCCAGTCTGATTTCTAATTCTTTCTTCTTATTATTCGCTTTATTAGAAATCGACTTTGCCTTCTTCTTTTTATTTTCTACCAAGGTAGCATCGGCTTCCTCGACCACGGTTGTGTCTTCAGTACGCGCGGTGCTATCTGTCATCGCCTCGGAGGTGGTAGCTGACGTCTCTGTAGTCTCTTCTTCCGTGGTCGAGTGCGTGCTATCTCCTTTTTGGCTTCGCGTCTTCATGTTTATTCACTAACACAGTATTTAAAGTCAATAATGTTCAGTGACTTACCAGGGTTTATGATACAATCCTTCAGCAATAGGCACTCAGTTAAACTTCACTATAATGTTCGCTTAACATTAAGTACAATGTCTTTTATGTACTCACTAAGCACTGTTCAATGTTCTTTATGTACTCACTAAGCAATGTTCAATGTTGCCTATGTACTCACTAAACAACGTTCAATGTTCCTTATGTACTCACTATAAACGTTCACGTAACACTATGTATCACTATAAACATTCACATAACACTATGTATTCACTATACACTTTCATATGACACTTATGTATTCACTATACACGTTCACATAACACTATGTATTCACTATAAATATTCACATAACACTATAACACGCAGGGCTTCGAAGTGATACCGGGCTTCGAGAGGGCGCGGCGTGGCTCGTAGTCGGCCCTCCCAGCTATATTCTTCACTTCAGCAGGTCGTGTTTCTATCAATAGGTTCTCCGCAGAGGGCCTGGCTTCGAGAATAAGCGATCTTCCAGTCACTTATTCCCAGCAATTTTTCTTCTCCGGCACACGTAAGCTTCGAGTGATGCAGGGGCTTCGAGAGGACGCGGCGTGACTCGTAGTCGGCCCTCCCAGCAATATTCTTCACTCAGCGGGTCGTGTGCCCACCAACAGGTTCTCCGCAGAGGGCCTGGCTTCGACAATAAGCGATCTTCCAGTCGCCTATTGCCAGCAATATTCTTCTCTGGCACACGTAGGGCTTCAAGTGATGCAGGGCTTCGAGAGGACGCGGCGTGACTCGTAGTCGGCCCTCCCAGCAATATTCTTCACTCAGCGGGTCGTGTGCCCACCAACAGGTTCTCCGCAGAGGGCCTGGCTTCGACAATAAGCGATCTTCCAGTCGCCTATTGCCAGCAATATTCTTCTCTGGCACACGTAGGGCTTCAAGTGATGCAGGGCTTCGAGAGGACGCGGCGTGACTCGTAGTCGGCCCTCCCAGCAATATTCTTCACTCAGCGGGTCGTGTGCTCTCCAACAGGTCCTCCGCAGAGGGCCTGGCTTCGAGAATAAGCGATCTTCCAGTCGCCTATCCCCAGCAATAATCTTCAGACGCACGTAGGGCTTCAATGGTGAGCAGTTAGTGCGCGGCTCGTCGAAATAATCTTCAGGTTACTTACGTAATTTTCACGAAATACATAAACTTCTCGTAGAACGCTGCTTATCTTCAAAATAGCGATGAATCTTCACGTAGTTTGATGTATTCTTCACGTATCTTCAGACTCAGGCTTCAGTTCTTCAAATCCGGCTCGAAGGACCAATTCTTGTAGGGGATTCTGAGAGAAACACCACATTATGTTATACTAATTTACGATATATTGAGCCGCGCACTAAAAAACTAGAGTTTACATTTTACTATCGCTTAAGTAGTTTTCTATCATAGCGCAATTAGCAGCTAGTCTGGACATTTGTGATTTATAATTTTTGGTTCTTAACCAATCTCAGCGAGTTAGGCTCGTACATTTCGGTCAAGCGTGACCCTTTTTTCTGGACAGGTTGTAACCTGCTCCCCGATCGATACCCTGATTGGTTGAGCAAGTTGAGACTCGTTTGTTGGGCGAGGCCATTATCTCGACAAGTTTAAACTTGTTTCGTGGGCGAGTCTATTTACTCAAACAAGTCGAAACTTGTTCATGGGTGATACCAAACCTTTTGATGTGTGTTTAGGTGAATGTTCGTGTATTTACCTTGTGTTTCTGATAAGCTAGTACCTGCTTATGTGAATACCTTATACCTTTTACCAAGCCTTTACCTTAGGTTTTGTGTTAGGGTGCTAACTACGATCTTTATTTCTATCTACTTATTATTATTTATTATGTTACATGTTACAATTTATGTATGTGGGTATCGATTCGGGGTTTTCTTATAGTTATGGGAAAATGAAACTATCCCTATGTTATTTACATATTAGGTACTTATATCTAAGACTATTAAAAAATGGTTTTTTATTATTTAATCAAATTCTTATTTTTAATCAGTCGTTTGTCGTCGCCAACAACAATCATAACCATTTATTTGTCAGAATATGGTACATTGTACATCTTAAGATCAATCAATGGTATCATCTCATTCTGGCAAGTGCAAATATTAGGTACAGTCACAGACTATAATTGATAAGCCACTTTCAAACTTTAGTTTTATACATTCACGAGATTACACGATTAAACACGAACTCAAACCGCATGCTCGTCAATCAGATGATAAATTACTAATAATAGGAAATAGTCTTATCCAAAGCAGCCAGCTTAAACCAACGCTGGGGCTCTGTCTCGCATAGGGTTGCAGCATTATGCTGAGCGATGGCCGTTTTGCGTGGATGTGACGCGTATTTTCCCTCAACTTGTTTACTTCTTTTTATTTTGTGTTCTTTCTATGCGTCATGTTTGCCGCAAATAAACGTATTTTCTTTGGGTAAGAGGTAAAGAGTACCTATAATACCTGTATAACAGTTATCTTAATTATCATGAAACAAGCATCCACTTTTTCTGCAACTCCATCTAACAAGTTTCCTTCTGTTTCTAGGTGGTGCCTGCGTAGCAGCCCCTATGTACATTGGCGAGATAGCAGAGACTTCCATCCGAGGTTCTTTAGGCGCCTTCTTCCAGCTGTTTCTCACTGTGGGCATCCTGTTCACGTTCGTGGTCGGCGGCTGGACGCATTGGAGGACCCTCTCCATCATATCTGCTGTGTTCCCTGTTCTGCTTGTTGCTGTGTTCTGGTGAGTGGCCTATAATAATATATATGAAATTTTACAGGGCGTATATTGAAATTTTTAATCCATATACCTAATTGTTTGTGTAAGTCATAAGCCCATACGAAACTGTATATTATGATCTATGTTCATTATTGAATTAACAACTAACTATATGGGGGAGGCCTTTTTCCAGCAGCGGACGTCTTTCGGCTGAAATAATGATGATGAACCTATTTAAATTGTATAAAAAACCACAATATATTATCCTAATTAAAAACTATTAACAAACTAAAATATGGCACCGAAAAATTCCTCCGCATCGCTGTCGACTGGTAATGTACCCAAGAGCCTGGTGGTATTGCCACGTTGTATGGCAATGCTTAGCCTCTGGCCAAGGTAAAAGTCAGCCCTTGGGTCACGCGAAGTGTCAACCGAGATTTCAAATTGTTCTGTTGCGAAAAAGGGGTAGTGCTATTTGTCCTCTATAACTCTTTTTTCTCTCGTACTGGGAAAATAATGGCTATAGTGCAGCCCTAAATATTGTTCAATCCTTGTATAGACTGCATTCGTGGTCGCAAACACGCGAGACGACTGCTCAGTGTGTGATCCAGAACTTGATGCCCGGGGGGTCGGATAAAGTGCTCGAGTGTATTCCATACAGAAATCCTTATTTAGATTCATCCATTGGCTCAGATTAAATTGTCATCCTCATCATCATTTCAGCCGAAAGACGTCCACTGCTGGACATAGGCCTTCCCCAAGCACCGCCACTTCGACCGATTCTGTGCTTCCCGCATCCAGCGGATTCCTGCGGCTTTTATAAGGTCATCGGTTCACCCTGTGGGAGGCCTTCCAACGCTACGTCTTCCGTACGCGGTCGCCACTCCAGAACCTTTCGGCCCCATCGGCCATCTGTTCTGCGAGCAATGTGTCCTGCCCAATGCCACTTAAGTTTGGCAATTCTTCGAGCGAAGTTGGTTACCTTGGTTCTCCTGCGGATCTCTTCATTTCTGATTTGATCACGTAAGGAAACTCCCAGCATAGCCCTCTTCGTTGCTCTTTCGGTGACTTTTAGCCTTCAGATAAGGCCCATTGTGAGCGACCATGTTTCAGTGCCATAGGTTATCAACACGCACTGGTCAAAGACTTTTGTTTTGAGACACTGCGGTATGTAGGACGAGAACATATTGCGTAGCTTCCCGAACGCTGCCCAGCCGAGTCGGATTGGACGATTGACCCCTTACTCAAAGTTGGACCTACCTAGCTGGTCAGTTTGTCCTAGGTAAACATACTCGTCTACAACTTCGAGCGTTCATTAAATGTAGGCCTATGAAATTGAATGGTAAAATTAATGTCAGATTCCTAGGTTCTTACATTGAATTAATCCATACGTGTGCTTATAGCACTGATTAGAAACTTAATACTTCCTTAGTTATAAGTGTTTGCAGCTGAAAGTGGCTTGTAAACAACTCTCGAATTGTATGCACTTTGTGTCTGCCACTGCCACAATAATCCAAAGTTCTTCGTAAATTACGTAGTTTTGGATAGACTTCGTTTAGATTTATAATACGCTTTCAAATCCCGGTAGAAATATGTAAAACGATATTCAAATGAACTATTAAATAAGCAATATTTATGATAATTATTATGATAATACAGTTGCAGAGTTCACTTGCATTGTTGTTGAATGTTGATTTGATCTAAAAATAACTGCCTATCAGGTTAAGTTGTTATTTTCCTTTGCATTGTTTTTATTAACAATGTATGGATAAACTTAATTTAAATCGGGTTTATCCAGAAGTAAAAACGATTGATGAGTGGGTAGAAAAAATAATGTTTGTGGCGTGGACAAAATACCTATCTTCTCTTCTCCGTTGTTCGCTCAATGCTGAGGATCGGGACCCCATACAACGCGTCTCCAAGTTATGCGGTCTTCTGCAGTGTGGATCGCTTGGTAAATGCTGCATTTGATAGAGGTTGAATAACTAAGGCGACAAAATTCAGCCTTGACGCAAGCCCCGTTCCGTATGGAAAACCTTAGATTGTTTGGTTTCTAGTTTTCCAGTTTGAAAATACCCATAAAAGTAGGTAATATTCTAAGTCATGCAATAGTCATGGGAACTGTACGTTGGTAATAACGTAAAGAAAGTTATAAATAAAGTCATTTGAATAATAAATGACGTTTGACTCAATGGAAATATTTATTTCAAATTAGCTGTTGCTCGTGACTCCGTTTGCGGTATCATTTTTAATACAAATACGAGTATCCAGGATGAAAAGTATCTGATGTTTTTCTCCAGGTCCCAGGTTATTTACTAGTCAAATTGCGTAACACTTTTTCTTACACAATTCAAAGGATTTTGAAGGAAATTCCTAATCCATGGTATCATAAGTTTGAGAAATTCGACTGATTATGAACGACTTATGCTGAATTGTCATAATGAAGGGCAATTCTCAGTGTGTTACGCAATTACACCGCAGTTCAGTAACAAGTCAGGGGCCCATGGGCGGCTTTAAAACTCTGACACGAGGTTAGTCAATAACTACACGAAAAGATGAGAGTAAGTTTAGTGGTTTAGGTATAAAAAGGTAACAGACAGACGAACAGACAGACTTTCTAATTTATAATATTAACATAACATAACATCACGCCTTGTTTTCCCTGAAGGGTTTGGCAGAGGTGTACCTGTAGCAGGTACACCCACATTTCGTCAGTTATGTTTAAGTCCCATGTAATAGGGGACGAGCCTATTGCCATCAACCGGGCACAAATCCAGACTCCGGGCTGCTACTGAGAAATTCCAGAGAGAAAAACCCAATAACACTTTATAATAAGTTAGTTATATTTAAAATAAATTATCACCCTTCGAAAAGTTATCGACAGAAAAACAAATGGATTAACAGAGTTGGTCGGTATTTCAGGTGGATGCCCGAAACTCCTCAGTATCTTCTCGGCAAGAACCGCAGGCGGGATGCTGAGAAGTCTCTGCGCTGGCTCCGAGGACCCGACGCCGACCTCACGACAGAACTTGAGGAGATGCAGAAAGATGTAAGTTGAATTTACAATTATTTCTATTGGCCTACTAGGAGTGTCTTCGTGTGACAGAAGCTAAAGGCAAGCAACATCCTCAACAACATCATACACATCCGAAAAAACAGCGATTAAGCAAATGCCGCCAAATCTAAAATGAGTTCTTGAGGAAGCGGTCAAAATAATTAATTTCGTCAAAACTTGTCCACTGCAGTCCCGACTGTTTTCAATCTTGTGTGAAGAATAAGGCAGATACAATAATACTAACTTTAACAAGGCTATTTCAACTTAGACCGGAGGTACAAACTGTGCGAAACAGGATTCTCAACTCAACCTATGCGGGTATAAAAACAAAATAACGCAACAGAGTGGATCATCCGTGAGTGGCCGAATCTGACATGCGACTTCCACTCTAAAACAATTGGTGAAAAGTAAATAGTTATTTGTGTTACAAGGGGACAAAGTAATATTTTGTTCTTCCAGGGCGTTATTTTGAATTCAGAGCGTAGCGAAGGATTTTAAAGTAGAATCCTGAGCTTAGCGAGGAATTCAATATACGCCGCCCGAGAGCAAAATATTTTGTCCCCGAGTGATTGACACTATTTTTCATCACTACCTATGAGAAAAAAAAAGCTACTTTTTTTACATTAAACCTTCACGCGAGCACCTTCAACCTAACTACGCAAATCAGTACGCTATCAGAAGCACGGAGCGGACCAATCAAAAGAGAGAAACCTCAAACTCCAAAGGGAGCAAAATTGAATTTTGCTCCCGCTATCCTCTATAGGCATTAGGCAATTGTCGTTTTTTGAATAGGTGTGATGAAAACTTTATTTCATAGATGCAAATGTTAATGTCAAGTATTATGATTATTAATGAAGAATACACATAAAACCACGTTTTGATTACTTTAGGGCTCCGTCAAATATGTCGTTACCCAAAAGAGTTCCATCGCCAAAAAAGTTTAAGAACCGCTGCAGTCTAGCTCATCCTTTTCAGATAAGTTATGCCTATTAATAACGATTGTTTGCATTCCCAGGTGGACGACGCCGCCCGGCAGCGCGCCGGCATGATGAGCATGGTCACCAACAAGGCGTCCCGCATGGCGCTCATCTGCGGGCTCGGCCTCATGTTCTTCCAGCAGTTCAGCGGCATCAACGCCGTCATCTTCTACACCAACAACATCTTCCAATCCGCCGGCTCTGACATCCCTCCCGTCATTGCCACCATCATCGTCGGCGTTGTACAGACCATTGCTACGTACATCTCATCGGTCTTCGTTGATAAAGCTGGTCGTAGGATCCTCCTTCTCCAAAGTACGGCTATAATGGGGCTCTGTCTAATCATCCTTGGCATCTACTTCAAGTTGCAAAAGGATCAGTATAATGTCGCCGCTCTTGGCTGGATTCCGTTGGTCTGCTTAATCCTGTTCATCATTTCGTTTTCCATGGGTTTCGGGCCTATACCTTGGATGATGATGGCTGAGTTGTTCCCGGTGGAGTTCCGTGGTGCGGCCACCGGGGTTACTGTCATAGTTAACTGGATGCTGGTGTTCATTGTGACCCTTTGCTTCCCCATCATGAAGGATGCTATAGGCATCTACAGCTGCTTCTGGTTCTTCGCTGCTTTCATGGTCATCGGCACGATCTTCGTGTTCTTCCTCATCCCGGAGACTAAGGGTAAGACTGTTTCTCAAATCCAAGCTATTCTGGCTGGTAAGAAGGCTTGAATATAGGAAGGAGTGAGGGTTACCATGATTGAAAGTAAGTCAATTAAAAAAGTTCACGTTTAAAACGTTAAAAATATTTGGAGCTTCAATGGAATAATATGGTGAAGCCCTCTAACTGTTGTGATATACTATTGTGAATGATTTAAGGCATATGAAATAATTTACTGTAGGAAATTGTAATGGATACTGCCCAGTTGAAACGAAATAAATGTTGATACAAGTAAGTAATAAATTACATAAAAATTCTAAAATATAACTTTAATAAATCTCCGTATAAAAATCTTGGGCCATTATATCAAATGTTGTAAATATAAATTATTTTTATATCAATATTTTGTAGCTCCACCGATTTTTGTTGCAATATTAATAATTTAGGACACAACAAACCATAATTTGTGATGAATCACCTAATAGTTATTTTGAACAATTTTTATTATTATTCTTTTTGTGTTGTCCATTGTAATTGTTATATGAAATTTAAGAATTTATGTGAATGTCGATAATTTTGAATATAATTTAATTACAAATATTTTTTAGCCAAATAATAATTTTAGACTCTTAGCTGGCCTAATAGTTTATTTTTCTTTAGACTTTTCTGCTTTTTAATACTTTTTGTTTTGTAATTCACTTTATATCTAGAAATTAGGAATAAATGCCGTCTAATTTCAGTGCCAAAAAATATTAAATTATTGAGAATTATTTAACAAAAAGTGTTAAAACATCTGCTTTAGTTAATTAATATTACATTAGTAAATAAGGAATAAGTATTTAATTAGTGAAAAGAGATAGTATGAGTGCATGAGTCCAATTTATTGTGATATAATACTCATATAACGGCGAGAGACTGTTTCATATAAAAAAAAAATATAAAAGCGATTAATATACGTAATTATTATGGCGTTTTTGTCTGTAAGTTGCAGTCGTCCGTCTAGCACGGAATAAAATAAATAGTAAAAAATGCTTTAAATAATTACAGAGTATAAAAGTTTTTTTAGTAGTCAGTTTTCAGCTGTTCTGCTAATTATTAATATTATTTTTAAAGGGAAAGGATTTAAAGTAAAAAAAATTTTTTTTTCATAATTTGTTAATACAATGAAATTAAAAGATTACTTCTAACAAAGATAGTTATAATAATGTGATGAAAACAATGAACAAATTATAGATTCAATTTACTTTAGAGCATTTAGACAGACCTGTCCGCCTCGCCTTTTGCAATAACGGCGAGTTGATGCAAATTGTGCTTTTAGAAAATGTGCCTTTAAAAACAAAAAATTATAACTAAAGTTCTAAAAAAATAATGTTAAGGTGCTGATATACTTGAGCATTTACTTGTAATGAGCATTCTAGCGAATATTACGTTACAGGAAAATAAACGGGAGCATTTTAGCGAAAGTGCTTCGAGCTTTTTCCGAGCCGAGCCATTCTGTCATTGTTCAGTTTACATCTTCGTGCAGAATATATTTTTGACGAGCATTGACTAGAGCGTTCGCTAGAATGATCGTGAAAATGTTCGTAGCGATGTTTGGCTCTTTGCTTGGCTCTGTTCGTTGTTCTAATCGACAAATTTAAAAACGGCGAATGCTCGATGTTCTGTTACAAGTGAACGCTCAAGTCTATCAGCGCCTTTAGGTACTTAAGACGAAATGTGCCAAATGTTTACAATTGTCTGTTTTAGGTATTTTTATACAGTGGTCGTTGTTAATGTTATAACTTAATGTTAATGTTTAATTTAAGCAATTTAGAATAATAAATAATAAGCTGTTACTTCTGGGTTTTATTATTGTTGATGGGGTCCCACAAGGTGGACCGATGACCTTGTAAAGGCCGCAGGAGTCCGCTGGATGCGGGAAGCACAGAATCGGTCGAAGTGGCGGTGCTTGGGGGAGGCCTATGTCCAGCAGTGGACGTCTTTCGGCTGAAATGATGATCCCCTCGATAAACTTCCACCTTGACATCATAGGCTATGTTCTTATTTGTAGCTAGAATGTTCTGTGAAGGGCTATAGTAATAATCACTACCTACGCTTGTCTAAGTTATTAGTGATCTCTCTACGGTGTTTAGAACACAGAAGGTACTGTCCAAGTACCAATACAACCACGGAATACAACACATACCTAAGTGTGGGATTGGTACTTTTATACAATGTTATTTTTTATTTATACTACCTAAACCTCAAAGGGTCAAAACCTCAAATTCTCATTGATGAGGAACCCGTAATGAATGAATACCTAATAAAAAGTATCGAAGGCTTCATGCTAAAGGGATGGTCCAACTCTCAAGCTCTTAGCCCTCATATCATGCACTAGCAATCAACCGCGCGGCTATACCCGCCGCGTTTGATGGCGGTTAAGTGCGTATCTACAACATAAACGGTTGTATATTCAAAAAATATTTTAGCAAAAAATTCAACCGATGACAAAAGAAACTGAAAAGCGCAAAAAAAACCTTTTAGGCACAAATTGATGACCTCAAATAACAAATTTTGAGTCGGTACCAAACACATTCAACGAAGATCCATCAAGCTAACATTTTCGCTATAAGTAAGTAATTTTGTTTGCGTATTATATGAGGGCTTACATTCATTAAGTAAAATAACACAGAAAATCTAACTTACGATGCTCCAATTTTCTAGCTGGCTTCGCTCGCCGTCTTAGATAAATTCCAATGAAATCTTCAACAATCCCGGCAGAATGCTTCTATTTTCGAGCTCACTTTGCGCGCTTCAATGAAAACTTATCTGAATTTTCTTCCTCGTCTTTCTCGCTCTCGGAAATGAAATGAAATGAAATGAAATGAAATGAAATGAAATGAAATTGTTTATTCTGTAAATAGGATATCGGAATCACTTTTACACGTCATATTAAAAAAAAAAATGTTTAAAATAAGCTAGATGAGGTCGGCGTTTCCTAACTGACTACTCTGAGAAGAAAGGCCGAAACAAACTCAGAGGTCACAGTCTCTTTTAAAGTCCAGACATAATCTTGGTCAAGCCATATGAGAACCATGTAGATTAGTGTCTGAAATGGTCTTTTGAGGAAAGAACCACACAGATTTGAGTGGACCTGTCCAGTCAGTGCAAGCATTTGTCAGTAATCGTGGAGCTCAACTCAGAACTTAAGGAGCTCAAATCGACGAACAATACCAAAGAAAGGACATTTGGGTAGGCCGCATCAACTACTCAAACTGCCAGACCATCATTAAAACTACCTGAGAAATAAAATTTAAAGAGGAAAAAAAACCCACATAGTCCTCACATTCACAATAATTAAAAATAATTTAATACTTTACAAAGTAATCATGTCATTTTGTATATAATTTTAAATAATGTCAATGTGAATATAAATCTGGTTTATTTTGATGTTTATAAGTAATAATTTAAATTTCAAGTATTATGGTTTTATCACAAGGCTTAGCAGAGCGAGCAGCTCAATCCCAAGCTTTTTTATCTTCTAAATAATCTGAAATTTTATAGTACCCTTTTTTACAAAGTTTGGTTTTAATACAGCTTTTAAATCGTTTAATAGGTAAGTTTCGAATGTCAATGGGAAGTTTGTTGTAAAAGCGTATACATTGACCCATGAACGAGTTGCCTACTCTGTGGAGACGTGTGCGATGTACAGCAAGGTTGTGTTTGTTCCTGGTATTTAAACTATGAATATCGGACATTTTCTTAAAATTTGATATATTTTTGTGTACATACAATAGGTTTTCAAAAATATATTGTGAGGCTACAGTCAGAATATTTATTTCTCTGAATTTCTCTCGAAGGGACTCTCTTGGACCTAGGTTGTAAATGGCTCGGACAGCCCTTTTCTGTAGAACAAAGATAGAATTAATGTCCGCACAGGTTCCCCAGAGAAGAATCCCATAAGACATCAGACTATGAAAATAACTAAAATAAACAATTCTGGCTGTATCTACGTCAGTTATCTGTCTAATTTTTTTAACAGCATAGGCGGCCGAACTTAGCCTTCCTGATAATTTTTCTATGTGTGGGCCCCATTGTAATCTACCGTCAATAGTTATTCCAAGAAAAACTGTTGACTCAACAGGGTTCAACTCTATTCCGTTAACTTGAACATTGGTAGTTAGTTGCCTGACATTTGGCGTTGAAAATTTAATGAGTTTAGTCTTTTTTTCGTTCAGGAGAAGATTATTTACATTAAACCAATGCACAACTTTAGAGAGTGCATCGTTAACTTGTTCAAAGTTGACTAACTGACGTTTGATTTTAAAAATGAGGGATGTATCATCTGCGAATAATACGATCTTGTGATTATCCCTTATGTGGTAAGGTAAGTCATTAATATAAATTAGAAATAAGAAAGGACCTAGAATTGAACCCTGCGGAACGCCCATGGTGACCGCGGATCCTGCAGATCTCTTGCCATTAACATCGACCCTCTGAATTCTGTTGTTCAAATAAGAAGTCAGAAGGTCAAGAGCCTTGTCCCTCATACCATAGTGGTGCAGTTTCCTGATGAGTGTATCATGATGTACGCAATCGAAGGCCTTGGACAAGTCACAGAAAATGCCAAGAGCATCTTGCGACTCCTCCCAGGCCTCGAATATGCTCTTCAGTAATTCCACGCCCGCGTCTGTAGTTGAACGACCCTTTGTAAAGCCAAACTGTTTAATATGCAGTAAATTATGTGCATTGAAATGTCCTAACATTTGGTTTAAAATTAATTTTTCAAAGATTTTGCTCAAAGTAGGTAATATCGAAATAGGCCGAAAATTTGTGGGATCAGTTGTGCTGCCAGATTTGAACAGTGGAATCACTTTGCTAAGTTTCATCAAATCAGGAAATACACCAGATGCAATACAAGAGTTAAAAACGATTGCTAAAAAGGGTGAAATAACATCAATTATTGAAGACATGGTATGTACTGATAATCCCCAAAGGTCAGCAGTTTTTTTTACATCAAGATTTTTAAAAGATTCTATTATGTCTTTAGCAGTAATAATTGTGAATTCAAAAGTCTTGTCACATTCTGGTACACATTCTTTAAGTATTGAGTAAGCAGAAGTGGAGGACGACGATGACAGAGTTTTGGTTGTTAAAATGGGAATATTAGTGAAGAAATTTTCAAACTCAGTTGCCACCTCCACGTCCGTCTTAATATCTACATCATTGATTTTTAGATGGAAGTCACGATTCCGTACTGTCGTTCTTCCCGTTTCTGAATTAATAATATTCCAAGTTGTTTTAATTTTATTTCCAGAAGATTTTATTTTATTTTTAATATGTATGGCTTTTGCTGAGGAACAGGCTCTTTTAAAAGTTTTAGAATAATTCTTAACAAACTCTTTGAAAGTTTCATCATGGTTATATGTTTTTTCATGATACAATTCAAATAACCTCTGCCTACTTTTATAAATACCTGGTGTTGCCCAATCACTAAATATAACGCGGTCACAAACAGGCAATGTTTTTGAGGTGAAAACCTTCCTAAACTCACAATTGATGACGTTAAATAGGGAAGCATAATCTTGATCCGGGTCGTTATGATAAGGCAAACCCGGTAGTTTTTCCATTAAATTATTTTTAAATTGTCCCAAGCGACTTTTATTTACAGGAACAAAACTCACAAGTTTTCTTTGAGCTCTGATTGTTTTCTGAGGGAAAGTGACTAACTGGCCACAGTGATCAGAGTCCAACTCATTTATAATTAAATGGCATGAAGGTTTTAAGTTAGTAAAGATATTGTCAATACAGGTAGCACTAGTGGCAGTTATTCTAGTCGGCTCAAAGAATGTATTGTACAAATTATAAGACTTTAATAAACTTATGAATTTATTTACTACAGCAGATTTTTCCAATATATTAATGTTGAAATCTCCACAGACAACAACTGTTTTATTACTGTTACAAGTCTTTAACAATACTTCTTCCATATATTTCTCAAATATATCATATGAAGCACATGGGGGCCTGTAAACGCTCAATACAATGAACTGCTCAAGCTCAATGCAAGCAATTTCAATAACTCGCTCAACAGAGAGGCTCACAATATCCTTACGTTCTTTAAACTTCATATTGTTGCGAACAATTATTAGAGAGCCACCACGTATCATATTAACTCTGCTGAACGAGCTGGCAACCTGGTGGTTGTTAAAGCAGAACATGAACTGGTGGACTTTTAACCAATGTTCAGTTACACATAGGATATCAACATAACTACAGTTCATGAACAGCTCCAATTCTAATTCCTTACCTAACACACCCTGTATATTTTGATGAACTATTTTTAGAATATTATTATTACATTTATTTAGATTACTACAATTTGATGGGTGAGATATTAAAGAACTTTTTGAAACCTTCTTATGATTTAAACCAGTATTTAAATTTTCTTCATTTATTGAGCAAGAGGTTTCCTCTATTGTCCTTATTTCTAATTTAAATTATAATTAATGTCAGTATTTGTTGCCAAAAGATTGGCAGAATTATTAAAAATGTCATTGCATTGCTCAAAAGAAGCAAGTTGTTTAGCCAAATTTTTGGCTGTAATAGAAAAAAAATATGATAGCGACACAGCTATCTGTCTTTTGCAGTAGTTTGAAAGATAGTACATAACAATATTATGTCTATCTCTTGTCAAATACAGATTTTTACCAACATAATTGTTAGTATCAACTAGATGGAACAGATTATTATTGAATGTCCAATTATGCAATGTCATATTTAATTCATTTCTAATTTAATTCATTTGGATATAAGGTTACAATGACAGCTTAAGCTCTCGGATGCTATTTATTTAAGAACCCTCCTTTTGCTTATGTGCATCTGGACTGAGGGCCTTTGCTATAGTCAGATAAAAAAAGGGCCTCAAACATATTTTGATACAACACAATATACATTACTAGCTACGCCATTGACTGAACGTTAGGTAAAAGAGCGCAGGTAGTTTCAGCCTTACAGGGGCTGGAAGGCCTTTGTACTACATGGCCATTTTGTGAAATTTCGAGTAGGTACAGCCTGGAGCAGTGGTGGCCCAGTGATAATTGCCCCGGACTTACGAGTTGTAGGTCGTGGCAAGCAGGCGCTTTACTTCGAGTTGTAGGTCGTGGCAAGCAGGCGCTTTACTTCGAGTTGTAGGTCGTGGCAAGCAGGCGCTTTACTTCGAGTTGTAGGTCGTGGCAAGCAGGCGCTTTACTTCGTGTAATTTCATCACCACTGCTCTCAAAACGGTGAAGGAAAATATCGTGAGGAAACCGGCATGTCTTAGAATCAAACATTCGAAGACATGTGACATCTACCAACCCGCACTGGGCCCGCGTGGTAGGTTACAGCCCACTCCCTCTCACAGAGAGGAGGCCTGTGTCCCAGCAGTGGGAACATTAATAGGCGGATTATGTACAGCCTTGGCCAAAAATGGAAACCAAAAATGTCATGACATACATATAATTTAATAAGAAATCAAAACAAAGAAGAAGTCAGCGACGGACACTCTCTGCAAATGGTCCGCTTCTCAATGTCATCGACCCTCGCGGACAGCTCGGTGATCTGAAAGAAAAAAAGAAAATACATTTGTAGCATCTTAATTGCGTAACACACTTTCAATCACAATCTGAATAAATTGAAGCATATTGCTAATCCATTGCTACATGTTTGAAAAAATTATCCGCTCAACAACGTAAATAACGTAATGAATGTTGTAGAACTGTCAAAATGAAAGCGGCTGCATCTGCATCTATCATCACGAAGGTTCGCACAGTGATACGATACACGTAGATGTGATATGAATTGTGACCTACCATTATCGGTTATCGTCGCGATAGTTCGGGCTGCGTAGCATTTATCGCCCGGGTGGCGGTACATGAACACAACACAACTAAATGAAGTCAGCGCAGAATTTGGCAAGTAAGAGTTTGGCGCCATCAGTAGCGTTCATCAGTTCTTGTAACGTGCAGCTGCAGATGACAGGACATGCAGGACACACCATTAAGTGCCCCATCGTTTGTGGAACAGCACCACAGTTACACCATCGTTTGTGGAACAGCACCACAGTTACACTCCAGCCAGTGTGGAGTCTTAGATTTCCAGGTTAGCCAAAGACAACTTCTGTTCAGGTAGATAGCCCAGGTTAAGGGTGTATTAGTGTACAACGCTGGTAACTGGCGCCGATATGCCAGCGATTTTCGGCGCCGTGATTCCTATCTGATTTGGCGGCGCCGGTTCGTGCTGATTTGGCAAAAACTATGAAAAATGCCTGCGCCGACCAGCGTTGTCAACTAACGGTTGTCGGCGCTGGCACACAAAAAATAACCAACCTGCTTCTCAATAGCCTTGACATCACTCCTGAACCCAGTGACAGTAGCATCTAATTCCGTCAGGTACTGTATCTTGCTGCAAAGCTCGTCATATTTCTGGGAGATGTACTCTCTTGCATTCTGAGAATCAGTCAGCTCCTTGTCTATCTTATCGATCACCTCATACTTTAACTCGTCAAACTTAGACTCCACACTTGGCCCAAATAAATGGGCACCCTTGATAGCAAGATCTTCCTCCTTTACTTTGTTGGCAATAAACTTCGTGTGGCAAGCCATTTTTAATGTTTTGGTATGTTAACACGGAATAATTTTATGTTTTGGAGACTTAAGTGCATTTTTGCGTAAACTAAACTATAATCCGAAAAATGCTGCAAAAAAAATATGACTTAAAAAATACTCGGACATGCAAAAATGGTATCGATTTTTTTTTTCTGTTCTACTGTTTTTTGCCTTTACGTCATGTGGATGCCATTTTCTCAGGTGCCTGTAACTTTTTTGTTCCTATGCCATCTTTTCGGTGATAATTTGTTGAAATACCAAAAAAACTGTTCAAAGGCGATTATTTACAAATTATTTTAGACTGGAAAACCTTTAGATAACTCAATATCATGGCAAAGGGTATAGCCATGTGGTGACCTGAATGAGAGAGGACGAGTATTATTATGGAAGGATTAAGGAGAGATGTGTGAAAGATGATATATCTTGAAAGGGGGTAAATGGATTTATGACAGCTGAAAGAGACGAAAGTATGGAAGAAGCCGGCAAGCTGTACTGACTGTAAATAAATAGAGATAAGTACAGGACGATCATATACAATACGCACATGATTCCAAAAAGCCTTAGGTTCGAACTCGAGACCTATGTCTTTACTGTCCTTAACATTCAAGCGTTCTAGCGTTCAAGATGATCGCGGGTCAGTAAGAAAGAAGGTGGTAAAGTAATCTTCTTCTTCTCGAGTCGATGGTAAACCATGTATTGTGTGAAACGCGTTGGGCCTACTAGGTGACCACACCAATCGCGGTATCAGTGGCATTTTTTAGGTGCTCAGAAGTGCAGGTGTGTGGACACTTTGGACTGTCCACTGGAACATAAGCGGTGCTCCTGAGGGCACCGCAATGGCACTGGGTATCTGTGGGATCTATTATCCCCCATTTTGCTAGATTGTGCTTGCAGCGGCCTACTTGGGTCCATAGTCGATTGATTGCTTTCCATATACCTAGGCCACTATAGGCCACGTCCGGGTGGCAGACGCTCCTGGGGCTGAACGAAATCGGGTGGTATCGGGTGGTGGTGGGTGCTGTCTTTCCATCCAAGGCCCTTGGATATTGACCTCCCCACAACTCTCCACGGCATTACTGCATGAGTGTTTGATACTTCCCGATGCACTTCACCGTGGTGACCAGCTTACAACACAGGGGGAAGGGCGCAATGATAAGATAAGGGAACGATTAGATAAAAGTCACAATAATCATGAAAAGGTTAAGAAGTCAGTACTAAAAGTGTTACGTAGGAAAACATTACGTATGTTAGGAGTAGCACTGACATGCATTGGTAATAAGATAATTTCAAAAAGTATTTTCAATCCATTCACAGGTACAGTGCCACAATGATCTTTTGGCGCTCGAATGACGTTGACAGGGGAGCGGTGTTGGTGTTTTGTGAAAAGTATTGAAAAACAAGATGGCGGTTTTAGTTCAGATATTGGCCACGCGCCACAAGTAGGTAGCGCTAGGGTTCTTTTTGAATGACTTCGAACCACGGTTGTTGCGAATATTCGCATCCGCAACCGCAAATGCGGAGCTTTCGCATAGATTTGGACATCTGCATCCGCTTATGAAATTGCGAATGTAATACAAGTTGCGACAAGAAAGAAATTGGGCGGGGCCAGCGAAATTTGTAACTAGATCCGACGCGTTTTTTGTGGTGCATCATTTGTTTCTTGTAAATAAAATAATAATTTGAAGTTGAAAAAAAAATGGAGTATTAAGTATACGTAATACTTACTAATTATCATTAATAAAAATGTTAATAATTACTTTATCATTGTTTTAAATCTTTATTCATATACTTTAATGTTTCTTGCATAAACTAATAATATAAAAAAAAATCTTTTTCACAAAAAACACAACCGACTTCCACTATAAAGTGAAAAATAACTAAAATTTCGGAAGTCGGTGGCAAAAACGAAAATACAAAACCATAAATACAAAACGGATATTTGTTATATGCCACCGACTTCCGAAATTTTAGTTATTTTTCACTTTATAGTGGAAGTCGGTTGTGTTTTTTGTGAAAAAGATTTTTTTTCTCGCTTTTTAGTGGGTCGGTTTGTAATTCATCTAATTTACAATAGCCTAATGTCAACTGCTCATCACCTTTAACTAAATATTGCTTTTCCCGATGCGGGGACGTTCATTGTTGAGGAGTTCTTCTGGTACTTCGCCATCAGCTCCTCTTCACCCTATGCATTGGGACGGGCATAAATTGCTGGGCAACCATATTAAAGTAATCGAATCGCAAGTTCGCAACCCGTAAAATACGTATTATTGCGTAGTTCCGGTGGCCATTTGTGGTCTTCATCATCAGTTCCACCCTAAATGGTGCTTTCCGAGAGCAAATTCAAGAGTTACTATAAAAAATACCTAAATCGCTATAGGTGTGCCTATAACATTTTAAGAGTTCCCTCGACTTCTCCAGGATTCCATCATCCAATCCTGACTTGATGACAATGGGACCAACTAGAAATTATACCCTTTCGAACAAAAAAAGAATTTTCGAAATCGGTCCAGCCGTCTTCGAGTAGGTAATCGGGGAACATACATAAAAAAAAAAAAAATAAAAAAAAAACATTCCGACGAATTGAGAACCTCCTCCTTTTTTTGAAGTCGGTTAAAAATCAGTTATTAGTAGGCGAAGTTACAAAAAAAACACTAATTTTAATTTATAAAACTAATTACCTACTTTATCATTATTTTAATTCTTCATTCAGATACTATATTTATATAAGATCTTAAACATCCGCACCCGCATCCGTGGATGTGAGCCTTCAAAAAACCGCATCCGCATTCACATCCGCGGATGTGAAAAAATCGGCATCCGCAACATGCTTGGTTCGAACGTGAAAATACAACCCTGTTCCTAATTTCTCCTTAACGATTCTACGCTACTTTGTTAGATAGGTGGCGATACCGCTTGTTTGCCGACTCATTATAATTTTTATCGAATACTCAAACTGAAAGCCGTGATAGATACAGGGAAGTTTTAACGAGGCTTTTTTTATGGTAAGCTTAAACACGGAGAAACTCCCGAAAATATTCTCTTGTTTCAAATGAAGAATTTCGGGAGATTTTCAAAAGCAATAATTTTAGTCCATTTGCAGAAACGTGATTAAAAAGAAACTAAAACACTGGGATATTTGTCTTACAAATGTGGGACCATCTTTATTAAACTGGTATTATCTACCACAGATTATACCTAATGACTATCGAGCTCTAAGCTACGGGGTCACCACACTTACCTACCCACTAGTTAAGTACTGGATAATTAGATAGTTACTTCATTACGGCATACTATTAATTAAAAGTAGAGAAACAGTAGCGGATCCAGGGGGTGGCTAAGGGGCCCAAAAGCATCTAAGTTCTACTGTGACAAATCTTAAAGTGAACCTGATATAATTTTATTACACTTTTTAGCAAGCATTACACCACATAAGGTACAATTGAATTGTCATCAATTATCTTGAACTTAAAAGGTATTATGTTTTCAAGTCTTTTTTCTTTCAAATGTTTTGTTTACGCGTTTGAATCCACGCGTCACTCATTCTGCTACTCACGCTGCCCGGTTCGGCCGCCATCTTTATTCGAGAGATCTCTGGTAGCGTCCAACATAACGAAGTCATTCAGGAATTTGCTAAACCCTACCCTTAGCGGGATCCAGCCCCTCCCAAACGACAATCCAGGATCCACCACTGTAGAGAAACATCCTCAATAACTGGCTGGAGATACTAAACTGATGGACTCGGGTCAGGAAATACCAGCAGTAATCCAAATGTTCAACCATCATCATCATCATTTCAGCCGAAAGACGTCCACTGTTGGACAAAGGCATCCCCCAAGCACCGTCACTTCGACCAGTTCCGTGCTTCTTGCATCTAGCGGATTCCTGCAGCTTTCACCAGGTCATCAGTCCACCTTATGGGAGGCCTTCCAACGCTTACGTCTTCCGGTACACGGTCGCCATCTGTTCTGCGAGGAATGTGCCCTGCCCACTGCCACTTAAGTTTGGCATTTCTTCGGGCTTTGTCGGTTACCTTGGTTCTTCTACGGATTTCTTCATTTCTTATTCGATCATGTACGAGTATGTTCATGGCATATGCATGAATGTTCAACAATGCACTAATACTAGAATTTGTAAAAGTAATTTTGTCACAGTCATCACTATTGATATCCACATCATCATCGCACCTTCCTATCCATCGGAATCCGCTTCCAGTCTAAGCCAAATCAATCAATCTGACTAGCCTTATCCCAACTATGGGAAATGGGTCTAACCGGATGCAGCTGAGTACCAGAATTTTACATGGAGTGACTGCCTATCTGACCTCCACAAACCAGTAACCGGGTAATACGATACCCCTTGGTCCAGTCTAACCCAGATGCGACTGAATAATACAGCGATTTCATCTGCTTGGTACACTTCCTTTTATTTGACATAATTATTCTAATTTAAGTAACGAGCATTTTATACCTTCCACGTCTATTTTGAGTTAGATATAATTTAAAAGATGGAGTTTCCTACCCTTTCTTTTCCAAAACAACCTACTATGCTTTGGAATGGGCAACAAGCTTCATCTTTCTGAATGACTGACTCCTTTGACAATTCAAAAGCACCAGTAAATAGTTTAATTGATTTAAAAGTTTGAGTTTGAGAAGATCTCTGAAATGCCATTAAACGGAGTTGATGGAGTCGCTGCTGCCAACGTTCCCCAGGCATAAGGTTGTAGCGGTTAGACCGCCACATACAAAAACTACGAAACAAAAAGACATGACGTCACACAATTCCTACATCTCGCAGTTAGAGTTTACTGAGCGAATAACATAGATAAGACTATCCGAAATCAACATATGGGCAGTTGCCCGCCAGACATAACAGCCCGTCTGGTTGGAGGATCCTCCCTTTTCTATGGTGGATGAGTGAACTTTACACCCTGTTCCTCATTCTCCTAAATTGGTGACCCCGAGTATGAACGTCAACGCAGCCTTCGTGCAACTACTTCAGCGTGACGTCATCATCATCACTCCCGCAAGCTTTCGTGAGGCGAGTCACTCAGCCAGCCAGCACCCACGGCTTCAACGGGTATCCTGACCACCAGCATGCAGCGAACGCGCATTCCTGGTCATCACCCTCAGCCTCATCAGCAACCTTGGCACAGCACCTGCACTTCCGGCCGGTCTCACAAGCAGAGCCTATTCTACCCTCTCCTGGTCGACGCAAGCAGTCAGCCAAAAACCCGGCGCTGTACCACATCCGACTCACTGGATGACGACGCAGCGCCTCCCCGACTCACTGGGGAATCACCGCAGACAGTTCCGACTCACCGTGAACTATGCGGCACCAGGTTCCGACTCACTGGAACCACAGCTGGCACTGTGAAGCATCGCAAGATCCAAGACTCAGCCCACTATCGACCTCCGGTCTCCGGAGGGGAGTGATGTAGCGGTTAGACCGCCACATACAAAAACTACGAAACAAAAAGACATGACGTCACACAATTCCTACATCTCGCAGTTAGAGTTTACTGAGCGAATAACATAGATAAGACTATCCGAAATCAACATATGGGCAGTTGCCCGCCAGACATAACAACCCGTCTGGTTGGAGGATCCTCCCTTTTCTATGGGGGATGAGTGAACTTTACACCCTGTTCCTCATACCCCTAAAAGGTCATGTTAATGTCATCTTGAATTCCTCTCGCTTTCCTGTAATCCGCGCACAGAACATGGGTATATACCCTAAAAATCGGTGGAAGTGATTTCGTAAAAAGGGACGGAAGTGTGTAACAGGAAGCCGGGGAAGCGCGCGCTGTTTGATTTGACCAATGAACGAGCGTGGTGTAAGAGTTGGCCGTCAGAAACGACCTTACGAGGCAGCCCCTTTATTGTTGCTTATAACGAAGGTAAGATGTTACACATAATATGCGACCACTGTAAGGTTTTTTAGGATAAGCAAACTTGAGCAAGTACTATTGTATAGAATCAAGTTTTTCTAACTGAACAGACAGCTGTGCTGCTGGGGAGTTTGTGGGAGGGTGGGTGTTTTTGGGGGACTGTCTTATGTACTGATGGATGGTGCTGATTCTTAGCCTAATTTGAATAAATTACTTTTCATTTTTTGATAATGATTGCCATGGCGTCACCGAGAATCCTGGAATAGATCTTCTACATCCAATGATACCTAAGTTCTCAAACTACTTTAGGCCACTTTGCCACGTCAACAGCATTGATGGCCTTCAGCAGTTTACCTCGTGGCGCTAAGCCCATGAAACATAACTAACATAGGTAATGAAAATTCCTCCAGCAATTATCAGCCACTTCACTTATCAAGCACTTCACTACCGCATAATCATTACAGTTATCATCGACACTTTCATAATTGTAATTTTCCTACACCTGAACAGGTGACACATTTTTATCTTACAGAAAACCCATTACGGTTTACATTATACTGGTCATACTGGATACCGTATTGTTTGAAGTGTCTTCGTACGTACAGTAAGCCGCACTTCAGTGGTAAAACTTTGACCTTGAGCTGGCTTAGCGTAGTACGGAGTGTTAATGGAATAAAAACTCGAAATTCAAACTCATTGTTTTCAAATAAATCAGTTACAGACACTTTTTTTGATGCCCATTATGTGGGGATCTGGGGATGTAGGAAAAGTCATTTACAACCAAATGACCCCTTCTGACTCCTATGCAAATGTCAAAAATTTTCGAGTCATTCGACATTTTATATTTTTATTTGATTCATTTTAAAATTTCTAAAAGCTGCTTTTAGAAATAGGTAATAAACAGAATCTAAATCGATCCAATAACATCGGCAAAAAATTTAAAGCAAGGTCAAAAACGCTACTCAAAAAATTTTAATGAAAAATGTTAGGTTAACTTTAAACAACGTTTATAAATAAACCCCTAAATGTAGAGCTTAATTGGCCTTTTAAAGTAAAATTTTCGATAATTTTTCATGAATATTCAGAATTGCGGCATTGTATAGGTTTAGAACAAAAGATAATAAAAATGACAGCTCAAGAGAAAATTATTATTTTTATTAAACAACTTTTTTGGCTTCGCCGTAAAAAGTAAAAGTAAAAGAGCCTGTAAATCCAGGCAGTGACAAAATTGGTTAGCAGTAAGTATTGAGATTTTCTTTTTTTTGTGAATGTCATCTCGCAGGTAGGTTGTCTAGGACGTTGTCGGCTGCTTATTCGGGCTATCCTGTGAATGCATGAAACTAAACGACTACACACAATGGCCTGCGGGGTACGGAACTCGGCTTAGGGAGGGCAGCAACGGACAGGCAGGATCGGATCAAATTGAGCATTTCCTAGAAGAGAACTCAATTTTGTTGTCACTTTATTTTCAAACACAACTGTTTAAACAAAACCTTAAGTAATATTTATCTGAATGAAATATTTACATACTTAGTTATGCATCAATGGCAAAGAGTACTAAGTTCAACGAACAGAACAAAATGAAGTATAATCTTCTCTAAGATATATTAAACAGTATTAATATATAGGCAAATATTTGAAGATTGCAAAAACGAACAAAATCTTTCTTTACATTGCCATATAAATAAGTTATTTCGGATGGAGATGTGATAAATTAGATAAACAACAAGTAGCAATGGGTTTATTATATGATTCATACGCTAGCGACCAAATCAAACTAAAGAAAGGATTGATGGACTGTGTGGAAACTGTATTATAGAAATATATTTACTGTATTTTAAAAAGTTGCGGTAATGTTACGCCGACCCCACATCAAAATTTATTTATTCAGACTAATCTGACAATCAGCACTTTTCTAACGTCAATATTACATAAGACAGTCCCCCCCAAAAACGCCCGCCCTTCACCACTTCCTAGACTGTATGTGGGAAGAAGAAGTGGCGAAACAAACTCCCCAGCAGCACAGCTGTCTGTTCAGTTAGAAAAAAACTTGATTCTATAAAATAGTATGCAAATAATTTACATTACTCAACACAAAACATTAAATAAAATATATTTGCCATAATGACAGCTAGCACACGCCAATATACCAACAAAAGGCACGTATACAGAGGGGGGGATAGTTGGGATTTATCCCCCCCCAAAAATCTGACTGAAAAGAAAAACGTTTTAAGCCATCTGTTTATTTATTCACTTGCGTGTTCTTTCAATAAGTACGTAAAATAAAAATAGATAGATCTTGATCTGATTATGTAAGCGACGTTACTAGTAGTGCCATCTAACCTATTTAGAGAGAAACCGAGAACGAAAACAGTAATGAACGACATCTATCGTCGAGTAGAAAAACTAATAGTAGAAAGATCGTCGCGTTGAGTAGCGAAATATCGAGAAGCTTCCATAACTTTCTGCTACCAGGTAGTAGATGGCGCAATATTCCACAGTGTTCCAGAATACGAAAATGTAGTATCAATACGGCGGGGGCGGGAGTCCGGGAACCTGCATGTCAGTTTATTTCGAAAGCGATTCAAGTGAGAATCGAGAGCGACAAGCGAGAAGAAAAGTGAAATACCTCTGCAATAGTGACAGTATAGTGCAATAGACCAGTTTATTTTGATATTGGTTTCAGTTTCATAGAGAGTAGAGTAAATTCCTTCCGACTTGGTTCACCTGATACTTTGCCCGTGCCGTGAAATAAAGGAAAAAAACTTCAAAACCACTGTTTTCATTGGATTCGCCAAATCGCCAGTCCGTTACGTACGTGAGATAGTGTTGGACAATTTTGGACCTGCAGACGTCATAATTTGTTGGACCGTTCGCCCTATCCATCACAGATTACTTAAATAAAGTAAAGTAATGTGTGAAATGTGAGTGCTTCTTGATTTGTGCTTGTTTGAACGTATATAAATTGCTGCTGCTAAAATGAAGAGAATTGACAACTTTTTCAAGCCAGTGGCAAAAAAAATTGTTACTACTAGCGAGGAAAAAACTACTCCAAGCATGGCTTCTGCTGTTGATAGTAGACAACTAGAAACAACTTCGTCAAAATTTACAGAAAAAAATGTGATTTCAGCCGAACCGGCTGGAAGATGTAGAGATGAAGGAGAATGTTCAACTTCAAAAACGTGCAGTTTAGATACAATGATTATAAGTGAAACTTTTCCTGATATCGGCGTGGTTTCTAATGCCATATATAACACACAGTATCCTCCTCTTGTACTCACAGATGAACAGAAAAAAAAAATTATTACACAGCCGTTTGTCCCAGATGCGTCATTTTCGTTTCCGGCTAGTAGCTTTGGAAAGAGGAAACTTAGATTTCGAAGAGAATGGATGGGATCATGGGAATGGTTAACATATTCGCCGAGGAGGAATGGTGTGTTCTGCAAATATTGCGTTGTCTTTTCATCAGGCACCGCTGGAAAAGGTTCCCACCAAACACTTGGAAGTTTTGTCAGCAAACCATTTGATAATTGGAAAGATGCAACAGAGAGATTTCGCGAACATTCTGCTGCTAAATATCACCAGTTTTCTAAGTTATGCGTAGAAAATTTCTTACGCGTAATGGATTCAGCAGCTATAGACGTTGCATCGCTGCTTAATGATCAAAGGCTCAAAGAAAAGGAAAGAAATAGAACAGCACTAAAACCTATAATCGCAACTATCATCTTCTGTGGAGAGCAAGAGTTGCCGCTTCGTGGAGACAAAGACAGTGGACCATTGACTTTAGAAAAGCCACTTAGTAAAGATGGAAAATTCAGGGCTCTGCTACGATACCGAGCAAGCTATGATAATATCCTGAAAGATCATATCATTACAACCCCTAAAAATGCAACGTATTTTAGCCCTATTATTCAAAATGAAATAATAGATACTTGCGGAAAGATAATTCAGAAAAAAGTTGTGACACAAATAAATAGTTCAGAGTGTTTCGCGATTCTTGGCGATGAAACTTTAGATGTGAGTGGAACTGAGCAATTGTCTTTATGTGCGGGATACGTTTATAAAGGTATTTTGAGGGAGGACTTTCTCAGTTTCATTGAAATACACGACCTAAGTGCCGAAAATATAAGTGCAGAAATTTTAAAGAAATGTCATGAGATTGGTTTGAATCTCGATAAACTAGTTGGTCAGGGGTATGACGGAGCTGCTACCATGGGAGGACACATCAGTGGTGTGCAGACGAGAATCAGAAAAGAATTTCCTAAGGCCACATACGTACATTGCTCAGCACATCGTCTGAACCTAGTTCTTTCAAAAGCTCTTTCAGTTCCCGAGGTGAGAAATTCAATAGGCGTTGTGAAGGAAGTCTGCAATTTACTTCGCAACAATGCAATGGCCGGGAAACAGTTCAAGGAAAATGTGGATAAGCTCACACCAGAAAGTAAGAAAAAAAGACTGGACGGCATGTGTGACACTAGATTTATAGAACGTCACGACTCTATAAATGTATTTGGTGAGTTACTCGAACCTATTGTCATTACATTAAGAGAACTATCCTACACAAACAGAACTGTCGCCCAAACTGCCTCTACACTCATAGCTGCGATGGAAAAGAGTAGTTTCTTGATTTCTCTAAAAACCTGTGAAAGATTTTTCAGTTATACTCTCCCACTGTCAGCATATTTGCAGAACCCTACACACGACCTGGCCTCTGCTATGAAATTTTCTGATGACATTATCGGAAAACTAAAAGAGATACGTGACGATGTTAACCCGGTATTCTCAGAAATATATAACGCATGCTGCAAAATAGCGGAAGATGTCTTGCAAATAGAAATTCAGCGTCCTCGAGTTACTGCCCACCAAACTGCACGAAGCAACCCTCCCAGCGATACTGCTGAAGAATACTTCAGAAGAACTATTTTTATACCGTGCTTGGACGATTTGATATCTGGCATGAATGATAGATTTGCGAATCAAAGAGAGCTGCTTTCTTCTTTAGAAATTATTCTTCCGAAAAATGTGGACGAGAGGAAAATAAGTGAATTAGAAAATATGAAAATTTATAGGGAAGAAAGTGTTGGAGAATCACTAATAAAAGCAGATTACAGTATGTGCTGTGCCAAGTGGAAAAACACAGATAAGAAACCAGTCGAAATTATGGAAATTTTAGACACGTGTGACAAAGTTTTCTTTCCTACCATTAACAGGCTAATACATATTCTGGCCACTCTTCCGGTTTCAACGGCATCTGTGGAGCGGTCATTTTCATGCCTAAAGAGAATAAAATCCTTCCTAAGGAATAGAATGGCGGGCGAGAGGCTTACTGGTCTCGCTCTATTGTCTATTCATTCCGCTTTGGCGCCAGATCCTGATATGGTACTAGACGTAATGGCTGCCAGCGGAAACAGAAAAATACTTATATAATTATAGTATAGTACAGTGAAAATTATAGTACAGTGATTACAGCGATTTTCACACAGTTCACATGGTTGTTTCAATGTTTGTCCCCCCCCGAACCAAAAGTCTGGATACGTGCCTCAAAAACATCGAAATCTATACTCAAGCGAAACTAACCCGCCCGCTTGCATATAGCTCACGGTTTATAATGCTGCTTAATTTAAATTAGCTAAGAAAAACCTACATTTAAAATGAGTCCTCCGCGAGGGCTCCCGGCATCCCATATGCGACTAGATGAACCCTCCAGGAGGGCTCCCGGCACTGAACGTGTTAAGTATCGATACCCATCACGTCTGAGGAGTTTGGCTACCTAATTTATTTTGACCCTGTATGCACAAGGTCACTAGGAATAAAACAGGTGCTTCGGCATTCACGTGCCGTCTCATTTCTTAAGAAACCCGGCGACATTTATCATTTGCTCAAGGGGTATGCTGTTGACTGCTTACTTGATAAAACACTTGATTATTAGGGTTCTGCGTTAGGAATTTTATTGTAAGATCCTTGAAGGAGATAATTTTAAATAGATTGATAGGTACTTAATGTATTTTTTACATATTTTCAGGACGAGGTAGGAGAACCAATACACCCCAATATAACCTACAGGGTTATTTCTTATAGGTCGGCAATCCATTAAGGCGATGTAGGAGAGTTCATTTACAACCAAATGACCCCTTATGACTCAGTTAATGTCAACAATTTTCGAGTTATTTGACATTTTGAGGCGCTGCATGCTGAAACACAGGCTATGAACCTAGTTCGGCAGCAGATGCTAATAATAAGACACAATTGTTACTGAATTACTTTTAAGCATAATTTTAAGTAGGTACGATAAATTGTGTTACTTAAATGTCTACTTTTTCTGGTCTAGTAAATAAATACATAAAATAAAAATAAAAATAAAATATTTTTTTGTTTCATGCATTTTAAAATATAAAACGTCAAATTACTCAAAAAGGGTTGACATTGGCATAGGGGTCGTCAGAGGTCATTTGGTTGCAAATGACCTCTACTACATCCCCTTAACGGATAGCCGACATATAACCAAAAACCCTGTATATTGACTGCGACTACGAGTACTAAATGCTAATCATCTACGACGTACTTATACTATTAGTCAGATGAAATGACAAAAGGGCAGACGAAATTTTAAGGTCCGGTCTCCATTGAGAATAAAAGGTTCAAGAATGGCTGCCATGACACCGAAAGTGGAGTGTAGTCTTTAGGTACTTAGTTATACCTAAATAGTTCCCAATAAACTTATTAGTCAATCTGCCAAGCCTTTTCCCAACTATGTTGGGGTCGGCTTCCAGTGTAACCGGATGCAGCTGAATACCAGTATTTTACATGAAGTGGCTGCCTATCTGACCACAACAACCCAGTTACTGAGTAACACGATACCTCTTGGTAAGACTGGTTGTCAGACAGATCAGCAGCATATCAGCCGAAAGACGTCCGCTGCTGGGCTTAGGTCTCCCCCAAGCACCGCCACTTCAACCGACCGCCTTCTAGTTTTTTTGTTTTTTACGTCTTTGACATTTTTTGGGATTTGTCCTTTGGAAGCTGGCGTACGAGGGGCCGAAGCGAACTCGCAGAGGCCTGTTAAACGTTTTCAATTAAATCAGGCACCAACCGACGATTATCCCTGTTCGCAGTATGCTAGTACACCCAAGCACAACCCCCTGTTGGTGCATAACTATATAATTGCAGGATAGGGAATCAAAGATATTGGATTATGGGTTTGGGTGGCTAGCTGAACTGGTTATCCAGAACTATGGAAAGACATGGCCCCTGTTGTGTAACCAATATTTTAAACAAAATACACAGGTGAAATGGCAGGGGGTGACTTGCACACTCAATAATGGGCCGCCGAAAACGGTCGCTAGCACAAAGAAGTGAAATGAAATTGTTTATTCTGTAAATAGAATATTAAAATCACTTAAATTTACACATCATATTAAAAAAATATTTAAAATTAGCTAGATAAGTTCAGCGTTTCCTATCTGACTACTCTGAGAAGAAAGGCCGAAACAAACTCAGAGGTCAGTCTCTTTAAAGTCCAGATTCGACATAATCTTGGTCAGGCCATATGAGGACCATGTTGTTTAGTGTCTGAAATGGTCTTTTGAGGAAAGAATCACACAGATTTGAATGGACTTGTCCAGTCAGTGCAAGCATTTGTCAGTAATCGTGGAGCTCAACTCAGAACTGAAGGAGCTTAACTCAACGATCAATACCAAAGAAAAGGCATTTGGCAAAGTGTCGTAGCGACAAGGGGGAACATGTCCTGAGGTGCTTATGGGGAGTGGAGCGGTATTCCACGGGTATCAGGAGAATCCCGGAAGTACGGTACGGTAGTAAAATCCCTACCAGCATCTTACTGGAATACCTACTTTCTTCCTCCGAGCACGTTTACTCTTGTGAATCTCCACTCAAGCCTGCCAATAAATGCAAGAATGAGATGCGAGCTCTGTTCCTCGTCAGTGTTCACTCCAGCCGGCTAATAAAAGCAAGTCAGAGGTGAGAAACAAGATGTCTCCCAGGAGATAGGGTCCGTGGGGTCGCGGGTCTGCGGGTTTCTAGTCTCTTGGTCTGGATCCTCATTCTAGACCTGTTCCAGCATAGTAAACCGGTAGTTTACTATGCTGGAACAGGTCTAGAATGAGGCACAGACCTAGAGTTTGGAGCGCGCAAGCCCCACCACGACGTCAACGTAGAGATACGGGGCGTAGGCGAACTGACTTTTTGTCTTCCTTATCTGTCAACGCTAAACTTATAAACAAATTCTCTACGGAACCCCTCGACGGGATCCTGAGTCACGCCTGGTACTAATCCCTTCGTATCAATATTTAGTTGTATTACTGAATTTAGGTCTAGTTGAGCTAGGAACGTTTCTGTGGTCGGTACACTCCTCATTAATATCCTGTAAGTACTTTATATTAATACCTACATTAACTTTTACTACAATATCTTTAAGTTTTTTAGCAGGCTTAGTAACGTTTTCCCTAACCTACGTTTTAATTTTATAGTTTTTTAAAACGAAGTCGTGAGCAAAAAGATTTGTTTAAATGTGTGATTCAGTGTGTCTTTTCCTTCCTTTTGGAGCTAAAGTTTACGTGGAATAATACCAATACAGCAGCTTATTCTTCAAGTCCGCCTTCTAAATATAAGTTGTGGCTCCATTCTAAATAAAGAATACTTTAAAAAAGAACTTGTCTTTGACAAGTTTTTCAAAATAAGTTAAGATTTAGTCGGTTCATGGATCAAAGTGTCAGTGGAATAATTAAAAGCTATGTTTATGCTGACGTTACGAAGCGGCATTTTATCAAATCACACACAGTCTCATTTACGTCTTCACTAATATTTTATATAGTTAAAAGTGATTACAAAGTTTAAAACCAGTGTCGATAATCCTATTGAAACTGTACCTGTTTACCTGCTTGCAATTTTAGACTTATATGTCTTGTTATGACATAAAAAAAATTAAATAAAAAAATTTAAAAAAATAAACCATGTGTTAACTGATCTGAGAGGAGCTGGATGATCTGTAACTCAGGAGGCTTCTCATACAGAGAAAGGTGTCTGAGGTAGGTGACTAGAGAACTGGTTGATGTTATTCAGAATCTTAAACAGAGAACTATTAAAGATTGAGCATGTAAAAAAACCCTATCCGATCCGCGAGGGTGTTGAATTGTGTGTATCGTACTGATACTGATAGTCTATTTATGTGAAAATTTTCAGAAAAATTCGCCTCTTTTTATTTCAATGGGGAAAGATTCATTGTTGGGTTTAGTTTCCGCACTTAGTCCTTCAGCACGCGTAGCATGATGCTTTCTATGTCTACGAAGAGTAGACACAGCTCTTTCCATACAAAGTGACATTTCCTTTCTTCATTTTTGACATCGCACCGTAGAAATCTTTCTTCAATCTGTCACTTTGTCTTTCGTTTCTAACTATCTTTGTCTAGGTCATTTTATATGTAGACTATTTCAGAAGAAAGTTTTCTATACCAAATTGTCAAAATCACTCTGACGACTGACAGTTGTCTATGGTAGTGAAATATATTCTACTCGACGGTCACAAAGTGCAAAATCATGATTTTACAGAAGAGTGTTTTAAACGCAAAACTGTGATAATTAATAGAAGAAGAAAGCTATCTTCTCCTATTTTACATCATTTAGTTAATATTGTACATCCTTAGTTTATATACTAAGGAAATGGTTAAGGCCAATATTACTGTAATGTTATTTGTTCCAAAACACGGTACTTCGACACACTGAAAAAAATAAGCTGTACTTAGTTGTGTTTAACGTGACTTAATATCAGTAAAAAATGACAATCAAACAGTAAAAACATCCTATGACGAAACAAAGAATTCTGAGTCGAATTATATTAAAGAGTGAATTTCGTAAAAAGTGCAGTTGCCTCTTTCTACTTTGCTGCCGTCGTACTGTCTACACGGAACGTCATTTTTGTCTACTCTTCCGTCGACAAAGCGGTGCTCATGCTACGCCTGCAGGTGGGCTATGGCGGCCGTCCGTGATTATTCCAACCATTTTACCGGGTTATTTCATAGGGTGCGGGTGACTCCTGCGCCCTTCCGCTCCGCCCAGAGCGGGAGAAGTCATTGGATGATTTCCCACCCAAAAAAAAAAAAAAAAAGGTTGCGGGCGACTGTCGTATAGCGGATGTCTACAAGGCATAACTTATGACCCCTGTTGAAAATTTGCAAATTTTTAACGGATTTTTTTACCAAAAATCTGAATTTTAAATAGCAATAACTTTTTTATTTGCAATAATAACAAGCTTTTTTTATTACTTTTTACAGTACCTATGTGCTCCTTTCGGATCGGACAGGTTTTTTTCACATATTGTATTAACCAAAGCCTGTAATACGATGTCGAGATAAATATAGATTTATAATTATAATTAATTATGTTCGAAACAAAACAGGTCAAAAGAAGAAACATTGACACGGGCACCTTTAGCAAACAGGCAAAATAAATATTAATATGACGCACGCGCACGTCGCGGTAGCAGTTATTTCCATTGATGTGCTCAGTTTTTCAAACAAAGTACAACTCGGAACGCAAATCGTCGATCGCAAATCCAGGAACGCAGTTCGTAGAACTCAGGACTCCAATATTAATCAGCATGTGACGCATTAGCAGTTATAGTAGCAGGAAATAATCTTTGTTTACAATAAATTAGGAGTCTCTCCTCGCCGGCCAACTTGGAGTTGTTCCAAATGGCTGTGCGAGACAAATTGACAGGACGCTTTAGATTTCCATTGTTGAAATAGCCGAGTTCCCAGTTCTGCATCCAATATACAAGGCTATTTTCATCTATTTAAAATTTCCGGAAATAATTTGCGTAGGGAAACTGTAGTTTCAGTTTTGGACACTATTTTAATGAAATAATCGTGGTCCTCAAATTGACCGCAGTGAGAGGTGAAATATATAGTGTACCAATAGTAGCTTAATCCGCGTGGAAGGCGTTATAAAAAAACCTATAAGGAAAACTCCATGGAAAAATACATATAATTATATAGGTACCTATGCCAGCTTTCAATGGCCTGACCAAGATTATGTCTGGACTTTAAAAGAGACTGTGACCTCTGAGTTTGTTTCGGCCTTTCTTCTCAGAGTAGTCAGATAGGAAACGCCGAACTCATCTAGCTAATTTTAACATAAATTTTAATATGACGTGTAAAAGTGATTCCAATATCCTATTTACAGAATAAACAATTTCATTTCATTTCAATATGGTGATTGGTCAAATGGTCTTGATGGTTATCAACCTTGTATTAATATAAAAACATCTATTTTCATATATATTTAGATTTTGTGATCACAGTTTATAGTTAAAATGTATTCAGCTAATTGCGTAACACGTGATCAATCATCTGAATCATTAAGGATAGGTATTGAAATATTTGTCTGCTCAACAATGGTACTTAATAACGCAATGAATGTTGTTGAACTGTCAAAATGAACCAAATTGTGATTGATCGTGTGTTATACAATTAGGGTACTGGTCAGAATTGTCCTCCTAGCTGCATCATAACTGCATTTTCAAGTGGAAGGCGTCCTCATGACGAAATCCCTTAGTCATCTGTTACGTCAATGTTGAAAAGTAGGAGGATAAGAGTGGCCAGTTCTCTATCTATCCGGATACACAAACTGCCTATGGGTACCAAGTTATGAAACAATTTATTTAATCAATGATATCTCATTCCGTTTATAAAGAACTAGCGACACGCCCTTGCTTCGCAAGGTTTATACGACTTGAAAAAGTATCGAGTTTAATTGATTATTATATTATCTTAGTTTAATACAAATCTTCCGGAATAAATTCTCTAAATCATGGTGAAAAAACATCTAAATCGTTGCGTAGTTTAGAGAAAAACGCAATCAACAGACGGACAAAAAAGCGAACAGTACAGAAGTAGGAATATTCTTTAATGGTTAATTTTGTTAATTATGGATCTAAGTACACTTTTAAAGCTTTCAAGTTAGTAACAGTAACTCTAAATATTCGAGCCTGTGTGGTGGATTAGATACGGTCCACTCCCTCGCACTGAGAACAGCCCTGATTCCCAGAAAGGGGAACATTATAAGCTGATTATATTTTCGTCACGGTCTCAAAAATATTTGCTGCCAAAAACACCTATATGTATTGACATTACTTCTACAGTTCTTCTAAAATCACTTCATCCACTACATGAGTGTGTTTTACAACAAAATACTCATACGTTTTATTGTTTATCTATCGCCGCTGGAGTCTGTCCGTTTATGATAGTAGCCAGATTGTACTATCATTTGGTCGCAAGCGCCGATGCGGACACCAGCTGTCAAAGCCATCAAAAATTAAATGTGCTTAACTGTTGTTTTGTAAATTAACTGATTTGTGTAATCAGGATTTTGACAAAAAACGTGAGTAGTATTTTTTTTTTGTAGTTCTCGATGAATTATATTGGTCATTTATGCAGGATTTTTTTAGCTCCGCGTGTCTCATGTTTTTATTTTATGCAGTGTTTGATACGAGTGATTCCTTTCGATATAATATAAATTGACATATGAAAACACAAAAGACATTGTAAACACCTTATTTCTGTTCCGAAACACTTGCACAGACCATAAGTCGGGATTTTCCATTATTAATGCATAAATGAATAAAAACAGTTGTAATTATTAGGTACCATTATTATTCAAAGAAATTATTTCCAAGACTTGTTGGTACAGAATGTTGCAACAAGGTTATTTTTGTTTTCACATTGCTGAAGAAGAGACGAAAATACTCGTTGAATCCCAGTTAATGGCAGCTTTTGATCCAGGACAAGATCGTTATTCTACGTACATTTGTTTCATGTTACTCAGTACTAAAATGTACTAAATAGTGATACCCTGCACTACAAGGCAAGATCAAGTTTTTATATCCACAAAGTAGCGCTTAAAAGGTCAAGAAAAACGAAGGGTTCCGCGCAAAAAACGCCGAAAAAAAACAGGTTACTCTTATTAGCTTTATTTAAATTAAATTGCCGGTTTCCTCATGATGTTTTCCTTCACCGCGGCACCTTTTGAGAGCAGTGGTGATGAAATTATTTACACAAAGTAAAGCGCCTGCTTGGGTTCTAAACCACGACTCGTAAGTCGGGGCCGTTACCACTGGGTCACCACTCCCTCCACTCACTCTCTATGAAACCGGCATGTCCTAGAACCAAAAATTCGAAGACATGTGGCACCTACCAATCCGCACTGGGCCCGCGTGGTAGATTACAGCCCACTCCCTCTCACCGCGAGGAAGCCTGTGTTCCAGCAGTGGGAACATTAATAGGCTGATTATTTATGTATTTATGTAAATTAAATTATTTGTTGTTATAGCGGCAATAGAAATACTCAATCTTTTATTAATAGACGGAATAGAGGCAATAGAAAATTTCAACTATCTACCTATTACGGTTCATGAGATACAGCCCGCTGACAGACAGACGTACAGCGGAGGCTTATAGTAATAGGATAGGGTTCCGTTTTGCACCTTTCGGGTACGGAACCCTAAAAATTACCAGAATAGATAATAAATTATTTATAATCTTAGGAGTCTATAATACCTCACATTGGTTAGCATTAATTCTCCTTTAAGTATATCAAAAATACTGCTGCATTAATTTTGAAATAAATAAGTAGGTATATGGTAAAGTTGAGGATTCCATTTCCATATTTTATTATAATAAGCTTAAACCAGCTATATAATTACGTAACATATTTTCGTAAACGATTGCGATTAAACTGTTTCATTTTGACAGTTCAACAACATTCATTGCGTTATTTACGTTGTTGAGCGGATTTTGTTTCGAACTTATGAAGCAATATGTTTCAAAACGATTCATGTATTACAGAATTCGGCCACATTGACAGTAGTGATGTACTTAGATTCTACTTTTTCGGTATAGCAAGCACCTTCCTCATTCAATCAGCTATGCTACCATTTAGCTTTGTATTTTATTGCGTTCTTTGTATTTAAATATCTACTTATAGTATGGAAATGAGTTATGTCTGCAATAAATGAGTAATAGTTACTGTTGACATAGTATAAAACAAAGTGAAACAATTAAATACTTTTATAAGTTTTAAATGATTCATGTATTTCTTTGTTTAGTACAGTACAAAAGCTTTTGTCATTACTCTTGGAATAACGTCCTTTGTCGCTCTACTTGCAATAACTTTCTAAGTTCATGTAATCCTATTGAATGATTATTTCATGAAATCATGACATTTGAGGATTATGCTAACTTAGGGAGATTGTATTGCTGATTCTAATAATTACAAATCTGTAAAGCCATATTTGTTACGATCGCAAATCATATTTTAATCAATATACAACCTGACACTGACCTGCAAATTATAAAAAACGTAAGAAAATTCAAATTGGGCGCATCCCCCTTAAACCCCCCCTTTTGTATGGGCCTGTGTCGCCTGAAATAAATGGTATTATTATATTATTATTAAACGAATATCAACTTTATAGTTCCGAACATTAAGTTGATTTCAGAAAGACTATTGAAAAGGTCATAAAAATATTTGAAGTTGTAGCGGAAACAGAACTTTATGCGTCGATGTTAAATTGGTTTTTCCAATAACACGTAGATATTTGTTTACATGTTTGGAAACGAAATCTGGAACGCAGTATAAATTATAATGTGTTAATTTATGCCCTGTCCCTACTTACATTCCTACAAATGCTGTTGTGCCAAATAATATTTTAGCGTAAAACCAATAATTTAATAATTTTATTGAATAATTTCACAAATACACAAACAAAATTGTACAAAAATAGTAGATAGATATTAAACATACCTATTAATCCTTACGATGTATGGAAATATACAAACTAGTCAGCTGGTCAATTTGGTGCTACGTTCTTTTTTATATTCTATAGATAGATTAAAATAAATGAGAATATTAATCATCATGACCTACCTGCCCTTGTACCACGTTACTTGGGGTCGGATTACACGTTTTCTTTAACCATTAAAAAAAGAGTAATAGAAGAGTAATAGAGAATATTAATACCTATATGTAAACAAAAAATATTTTTAAATTTTGAGTCCACCTGGCTACGGCTGCTACGGGCGCTACGGCGTAGGCAAGGGTTTACGAAAAAATTACCATCATTTTTGTGGTTTTATTTTTGCTGTAATTTTGATTTGACTACACGTTTATTTGGTTAGTTCGTTTAAGTATATTGTCGTGTTTTTACGTCAAGAAATAACTTAGTTCTTCTTATTTGCTACTGGTACTCTTTCTGTCTGTTAATAACAACTTAATACAGATCACCAATCATAAAATGTTTGTTTTTTAGTGCTCTATTTTAATTTAAAATCCGTAGTGAAGTGCAGTGTAGAACCTGGGAGCGTAGCACAGCATATCCTCCGTAGCGCAGCGTAGCAGAGCATAGCCTCTGTAGCGCAGCGTAGCCTCCGTAGCGCAGCGTAGCTTCCGTAGCGCAGCGTAGCTTCCGTAGCGCACCGTAGCTTCCGTAGCGCAGCGTAGCTTCCGTAGCGCAGCGTAGCTTCCGTAGCGCAGCGTAGGTTCCGTAGCGCAGCGTACCTTTCGTAGCGTAGCCTAGCTTTATCAATCAACTTTAACCTACTTAACCTGACCTACTAAACAGGAACTGCAGAACTTAAACTAATAAACATAATTATTGAAATAACCAGTACTAACCAGTGCCCGAATGTGCGTCAAGCACATTCGGGCAAACTCTAGATAAAGTAACTAATTTAAGAGATAGCAATATCATTATTTTATGGTTATCATAAAATAAATCACTAATTATTGATAGTTATAATCTTGTTTGTAGTTAATTATCTAACACCTTACGGAAAATAACAATATTTTTGATAATTTCCACATAGGTTTTTTCGTTAATCCTTTATTTAATCTGCAATTGTTATTCGTCGTAAGTCGCGTATTATGTTCTAATATTTACAGCAGAATCAATGCTTGTTGTCATGGGTTGATAGCCAGGTAATTTATCTGTTTACTACATGTACTATCTTCCAGTCTAGATATAAAAAATCAATTGCCGTGCGTTAGTCTCGCAATAACTCAAAAATGGCTCCAACGATTTGTTTTGTTTAGCGTTTGGTTTTTATCTCCTTAATACTGGGGTGTTTTAGAAAAAAAAAATAACTAGGAAAAACCTAAAGGAACAGCCGTACAATGGAATAAATCGAAATTTTGTCTCGCGTGATACGAAGTTCACCGAGTTATCTAGTCTTAGCAAATATCCAATTACCTAAACCTAACATTTAATTGTGTTCCAATTTTATTATTTTATAAGTAGATACTTATGTACATTTAATAAGTAATAACTAATTGTGGTTTTAGTCAATTTAGAACGACGTTTAGTTTGATAACAGCGATTACAATATGGTTTCTCTCTAAAGGTTCAAGCCCAAGAGGCAATAGAGCTATAAAATGGAAATAACACATATATTATCAGTCAGCCTATAATGTTCCCACTGCTGGGACACGGGCTTCCTCTCGGTGAGAGAGAGTGGGCCGTAATCTACCACGCGGGCCCAGTGCGGGTTGGTCCGTTGGTAGGTGTCACAAGTCTTCGAATTTTTGGTTCTAGGATATGTCGGTTTCCTCACGATGTTTTGCTTCACCGTTTTGAGAGCAGTGGTAATGAAATAATTTAAACAAAGTAAAGCGCCCGTCCGAGTTCGGACCTACGACCTATAACTCGTAACTAAGGAGCAGGCCACACATAACTGGCGTCGGGCGCGCGCGGGCGGCTTTCTGTTCCATTCAAATTTTATACCAAGTGCATAGACATAAAGCGCAGTTTAGGATACACGGAATATCGTGGCTCAGGCGTGGATATGACGCATTCCATCCTTACTAATATTATAAATTCGAAAGTAACTCTGTCTGTCTGTCTGTATGTTACCTTTTCACGGCTAAACCACTGAACCGATTTCGATAAAATTTGGCAAGGAGAAACATGACATCCTGTGGAAGGACATAGGGTACTTTTTATCACAAAATTATCACGGAATCGAGACTTATGCGGGTGAAACCGCGGGGCGCAGCTAGTGTATCCTAAATTCGCGGCCGTTACCACTGGGCCATCACTGCTCTTAACAATAAAATAAATCCGTAGAATAAACACTATCATTCAATGCATGCCAGTTGTCTAGACTCTACTCAAATCTGCATAGCGCTTCTCTGAAACCTCATTCCAGATATTATCCATCAATATTCTCGCACAATTTCCTCCTCTAGTTTAAAGCAAACTCGACCTTAAGACTCTCAGAGGGCAGACAATCGGACTTACCCTGCAATATAACACAACGAATAAAAAAGTTATAGCTCCATTAAAATCATCAATTAATGCAAGTTAAAATTGCGAAGTTACTTCACAGCTTAACTGCGTAAAAATGTTTATTATGTTGTTTTTTATTTACTTTATGTTAATATGACTACATTCTTGGTTGTTTATAGCTACCAGTTATAATTGAATGCCCATATTTCTTGTATTAATAGAGAAAACTCATGTATGAGTGTGTGGCAGTCAAACAGAGCATTGTGTGTAACATAACGTAACTAGCCTATTAATGTTCCCACTGCTGGGACACAGGCCTCCTCTCTGTGAGAGGAAGTGGGCTATAATCCACCACGCGGGCCCAGTGCGGGTTGGTAGATGTCACATGTCTTCGAATTTTTGGTTCTAAGACATGCCGGTTTCCTCACGATGTTTTCCTTCACCGTTTTGAGAGCAGTGGTGATGAAATTTTTTACACAAAGTAAAACGCCTGTGTTTGGGTTCGAACCCACGACGAGTTGTATAGACTCGTAAGTCGGGGCCGTTACCACTGGGCCACCACTGCTCTACAATGAATGTGTGCTTATAATAATGGGGCAAGTGGTACATTATAAGACTTCTTAGTATAGGCTGCTTCGTGAGTCTAAGTATGGAGTCGGTGTTTTGTCTCCAGGTGGAGCAGTGTTATTGCATTTGTCAGTGATAGCCCAGAGTCTAAAGTGCCCGGTGAATAGCAATGGATTCGCCTCCTATTACGAATACATGGGGTACTTACACCAATATTTCAATTCCTTTCTTTATAAATTTCCCCAACACGCCACACACACGCAACACGCACGCATTCAACACGCCGAAATGAGGGTTTGTAATATGAAAATTCACGCCATCTGTAGGCGCCACTTTGACTCTGAATGAGGTGAGGTAGCTCTGTTCCTCGTCAGTGTACACTCCAGCCGGTCAATAAAGGCAAGCTAGAGATGAGGAACAAGACTTTTCCCGGGAGATACGGTCCGTCGGGTCGCAACTGCCGAACATCTCGCCACACGCTACACACTGCCCTGTGGGTTTCTGTATCTCTCTTGGTCTGGCTCCACATCTTGGTCTGGCTCTCTACTTTGCCGAAACAGGTCTAGACCTGTTCCGGCAAAGTAAACTACCGGTAAAGACCTAGAGTTCGGAGCGCGCAAGCCCCACCCCCACCACGACGCAGTAGAGCGCGCTCACTGGGCCATGACGACGTCAACGTATAGATATTAAAAAGGGCAGTCTTTGGGGAATGCCGATAGAAGTGAAAACTAAGTAACTTTTTGATTCTCGTGTTGATGTCTTTCATTCGATACATATAGCTCGTGGATAGCGTTAGGTGACGATGACGCGAGTTCCATGATTATTGTTCACCCAAAAAGTGCTCAACGTGCCTAAATAAGTTTTCACTTCAGTAATTATTATTATATACTCGTGTTATGTTTGCCTTCTTGCCACTATCTATTATTATCAACACAGATTTTTCTTCGATATAAATCTGATGGATTGCCACATCGACAAGTGCCTATCACTTTTATAGATGGATGATGAGGAAAACAGATTTAAATAGAGACAAGAAGCGATAATAACTTTATCTAGATTCCGGTTATAAAAGTCTTAGGCCAGTTTAAAGAGACAGATTCGATCTAATCTTGATTTTAATCTAGTTTTATACATAAATTCATGATTGAGCGTCGTTTTATTATAGATTTTGGGTAATTACTATCAAGTCTGTGTAAGCATGTACATGAGGCCGCGACTTACAAGTTGTAGGTAGGTTCGAACCCTGACAGTCACTTTACTTTGTGTAAATTATTTCATCACCACTGCTCTCAAAACCGGCATGTCCTAGAACCAAAAGTTCGAAGACATGAGACATCTACTAACCCGCACTGGGCCCGCGTGGTGGATTACGGCCCACTCCCTCTCGCAAAGAGGAAGCGGGTGTCCCAGCAGTGGGAACATTATAGGCTGATTACGAGTATGTATGAGTCTGTTACTGTCCCATATCAGTCCTTACAGGTAGTCAGAAATCCAAAGGACTGACAACAATACCCCTTGTTATTGTGTTTCCCAGTTACTGGGTTGTGGAGGTCAGATAAGCAGTCACTCCATGTAAAATACTGGTATTCAGCTGCATTCGGTTAGACTGAGGTGACCCCACCATAGTTGGGAAAAGGCTAGGCAGATTGATTTGACTGTTCTATATTGGATCACCTTTGGTTCCATACTTACCTACCAGGTTAGTTAGGAGATATTGATCAAAGAGACCTGCTAATTAGTGAATAACATCTATCTGCCTAGCTTCCCAACTATGTTGGGGTCGGCTCCCAATCCAACCAGATGAAGCTGAATACCAGTATTTTACATAGAGCGACTGCCTATCCGACCTCCACAACCCATTAACTGGGTAATACTATCGTATTACCAAGTCTGACACCAGTCTTACCAAGGCCAAGGGGGACTTTTTGGCTTCTGACGACTTGTAACGACTGTCAAAGATACACGAATGACAGCCAGGACCGGCGGCTAAAGATGGTCACCCATTCACTGACCAACCCCGGCAAGCGTAGCTTAACCTGATGGATCGAACCGTGCGACTGTTATTACTTAGCCACGAGCTCCTCTTTAGACAATTAGCAAATAACATGCAATGATTAATTCAAATAATATCTGTAGGTACCTATGCGAACTTTTTGATAAACAAATGATAACATCAATTTTTTTCTTTGCCCTTGGTAATTGACATTGCTTGCGTGTCAGTATGTCAGTGTGTTGTCAATGTCAAAAATATTAAAACTCGGAAGCCTTTATAAGTGCTATATTATCTAAAACACTTTATAAACGTTGTAAAATGCATTTCAGAACTAGTTGGCTATGGGAAACATAGGTATTTTTGTGTTCTGTGTCGTGTTAGTGCTGTTCTTCGTGAACATTGCTCTGGTGCTACAAACATGGCAAAGGGATTCAGGTACCGCAATTCTTACGCTTCTATTTTTAGATAGTTAATTGACTCAGGCGTGACTTTCACATTTCGCCAGTTATGATTAAGTCAGTTATGTAATAGGGGGCGAGCCTGTTGCCATCAACTGGACACAAATCCAGACTCCGTGCTGCTACTTAAAAATGGAAAACCCCAATAATAATTTACCCGACCCGGGAATTGAACCCAGGACTTAAAGCTCAGCAGAAGAGCTTGTGACCACTAGACCAACGAGGCAAGACAAAATAATTGTAATTAATTATTGATTTCGATCGTCGTCCGCGATCCTTTTTTTTTCCAAAGGATTATAATAAGATATAATCAAATAGTATTGATTACATTGGAAAATGGAAATTCCCTTATCGTCCGTACTGATTACGAATGATGTAATGACTGTCGTGTTCATGCAGTTTTTAAATTCAAATACCAGTTTTTTCTTGCTGCATCTCATCGTGGATTTGATTGTGCCATAAAGAAACTTAAATACTATAATTATTGCACAAGGCATAAATCGAAATTCAAATAATGTCCATTTTGCTTTCTTAAAAATATTATGGAACACTCTAATATACTGAATGCGCCTCTTTTGATGAACCTCAAATAATACTTATAAAAGGAACGTTTATTTAAAAAAGTGTGTGTCATTAGAAGGTAAAAAATAATGTAACAATAATGATATTGTAATGTTACGAGTATGTTATGTTATGTAATGTATGTAGTAATATAATATGTGTAGTAATATAAAAGTAATGTAGTGTATGTAGTAGTCATTGCATTAATTTTAAAAAGCGTGCATCATTTGAACGTCACTCAGTTTTTTAGAGGGTCACATAATTATATTCAGTACCTAAGTTTTTTTATGAATGTAGGTGCACTCACATGTAATCTAAAAACCTACCTTTTTTCCTTGTTATCTTTAAGACGACTGCATTTTTGGTCTACATAAGGATAATTATTAAGATGTCCAATTCCACACTCTGCCTACAACACAGTTCAAATAGGTTCACTTAAATGGCTTTACTAAGTTCTGTAATTAATAAACAAATATGCAGTAGGTACTCAGTACTAACAAGTTTCGAGAAAACTGTAGGAAACCATTACATTTGTTTATGTTCTAGTCTTGATGTTATGTGTGCTATTTTAAGTCTTATGTCATCAATTACATACGTGTTTTAGACTTGGGAAGTACCCAGCTTTGTTTATGCTTTTTTTGAATACAGTACCTATCTTACTACATTTTAGAACGAAGTTCTTTAACGCGTCTTGCGGTAGGAGTAGACTGGCTGAAATCGTCACGCGAAAAAGCGTTCATAATTGCGACTGTCTTCTTCAAATTCGATAGAGAGAAAGAGAGAAAGTGTCATCATGGGTATCGTTTTCATAGTTTTAGAGGGTGCTAAAGTCGATAGTGAGGTCAAAATGTAAATCTAAGATAGCGGCTGCCAAAATTTTGTTTTTGAGTAAACTCGAGTTGAGGAAAATCATATGAACTTCGTGACTGGGATCCCCCGACCGCACAAGTTTTGGTGCCAAATAAACAGTTGGCCCACTAAATTTGGTTAGAGATCAGCGGTTTCCCAGTGGTAACGGCTCCAATTTACATGTCGTAGGTAATTTAATTCCTCACTAATTCTCTCGAAATTGTTAAGGAAAATGAAGAAACGCCAGTTTCTTCACGATATTTTCCTTAACAGTTGTCCTAGACCCAAAACTTCGAAGACATGTGACATCCAACAAACCGCACTGGACCCGCGTGATGGATTACGGTCCAGTCCCGCGGTACGCGGCGTACACGCGTAGTCGCAGTTTGGCACCCGCGGAGAGCACGTTCACAGGTCGCTAGAAACACGCTGGCAAATCGTCAGTATGATAATACTTTTAGGTCATCAAAAGTGTAAATGAATGGGCACTTAGGACACTACAGCAAGTGGGCCATGGTAGAAATAGCTATAATGGTAATACTTCCGGACGCGCTCCTTCACTAAAACCTCTCTACTTCTCTATCTTGCTTATAAACTTCTTAAAATATATGGGTGTTTGGGTTATTACCCTTTTTTTTTCTTTTTGGGTGGGAAGTCATCAAATGACTTCTCCCGCTCTGGGCGGAGCATAAGGGCGTATCAGACTCTTAGTGACTAAAACCCATCCGTGTTCCTTCCCTTGCCTGTTCATTGCTAGGGGCCATGGTCTCCCCTCAGGACTTCCCGCAACCCCAGCAGGCATCGGTCCTAGCGGACCCCGTAAATTTTACTGACACCTCTTCGAGGCGCGCGTGGAACTCGACGCGCCGTCGCGGTCGTCGACTCGGGCCTGGTCCTTACCGGACGGCGAGCTACCCATTGCTCTCCGTCCGCAAGCCCGCGCCTACGGTGGCCGGAAATCGGCTCGCGATTCCTAGGTTATTGCCCTTTCGTTTCATTTACGTGTAGGTAAACGACAAGAAAGATCATATTTTTGTTTTATTTGCGATAATATTTGGTCAATATCTCACCAGCTGACGCTCTAGTGTGAGTTTCTTTTAACTATCTCGACTTTACGCATCGACAAGCGGCGGCGCTCCGATTGGGTCTTCACTGGCCTTCACTGGTGAAGGGCCAATCGGAGCGCACAGAACCTTCGGTCGGTCACTAGAAGTAATGTTACTCACACGTGTTTTCAAGACACCCATTATTAAAATTTTGATGAATAAGGAAGATAACAGACTATTCAGGGTAACTCAAGGTTTTTACGCACGGTCGATTTTGTACGTTTTAATTATTCAATTAGCTCAATCAAAAGAATCTTATCACTGGAAATGAAATCGAGATTTTTATCAAATCTTTGTAGGTACAGATGATTATGTGATAATCACTAAATTAACCAAGAATAATCGGTTTTCTATCAAAACTTATATTATCTAGTTCTCATCCATTGTGGCGCCTGAATTATTGTGCTCTACACTACAGAGGTCGCCAACCGGTCGATTGCGATTGATCGATCGATCGCGGAAAAGCAAAAAAAATTATACCTAATAATAATTATTAAGTAAAATAGACCGTAGAACAGACAACGCGACGTAATCAAGAACTGCAGCGCGTATCATCTTGTATCATTTTACAATAGCCGTTCCATCGCTTCATTTATCCTCTCTTCCACGCAGTAACTTGACAGTAACTGACGCAATGCTAACAGTTCACACGTACACACTACACTACTATAAATAAGTAAGTAGTTACTAAGAATAATTTACAATTTTGTGTTTTTCCTAAAATAAATAATACTACATAATTGTATACTGTAGAATATAAAATTTTAAGAAGAATGGTATTTGTGGTAGATTGCATAGGGTATTCTTTTTAACCCCTACCGGAAAGCTCTTTCGTTAGTAAACAGTAGATCTTGCGTCTAATCAAATTGGCCACCCCTGTGCTTTATAAGTTACGACATTCACGTAATGCTACACTTTTGAGGACTGACTCCCAAAATACAAGCCCTGACTTAGTTTGGGTATCAGTTTCAGTGCCTTAAAGAAAAACAAAAATAAATACTGTATCTACAGGGTCAATTAAATGTTCTAGCTAGGAAAACTAAACATACGTGATGAGTATCGATATTAGAGATGATGAAAGAAAACAGAAATTATTAAGCTATTGCCTAGCTTCTATCGCGGGCCTTGAGCGTGGAGACCTAATCCAGAAATTCCGTAACGAAAATACCTGAACCTAAGGAGAGTGTTTTGTATTGAAAATTATGTTTAACTGCTTGACAACAAAGTTCAAATTTACTTAGACGAATGATACGAGAGTGTTGTATTGAAAATTATGTTTAACTGTTTGACAACAAAGTTCAAAACTTAGACGAATGATACGAGAGTGTTGTATTGAAAATTATGTTTAACTGTTTGACAATAAAGTTCAAATTTACTTAGACGAATGATCCTTGACTATTAATAGTTAAATTAAAACCTTTTTATTAGTTTGATGTTCCCATTACGTTGTGTCAAGTTTTAAAAACTATAAATGTGAATAACAGTTCCTGTCAATGTCATCATTGCTATTTCTTGTATTTGGGTTATTTTACAATTGCATAAGTTGATAAAAAATGCTATGCAATAGCTTTTCCGCGGCAGTCCCCGAGTGCCACATGTCTTTTTTTTTGATGATTTTTTTGGAGTCATCAGTAGTTTTAGAGCTCGTGGCTAAGTAATAACAGCCGCACGGGTCGACCCATCAAATTAAGTCGTCACGGGTCGTTAGAAGCCCGAAAGTCTGACAACCAGTCTTACCAAGGGGTATCGTATTACCTAGTTACTAGGTTGTGGAGGTTAGATAGGCAGTCGCTTCATGTAAAATACTGGTATTCATTTATAAATATTGGTATTGCACGACTCATAATGCGAAGCATTAGTTTTTGCCCCATTTCTGCAACTGTTTTTATTGTTACACTCCTGCTAGTACACAGAACCTACTTAATTTATTTACCATTGTATAAATAATTAAATGGAGATTTGTAGCGGTTAGACCGCCACATACAAAAAACTACGAAACAAAAAGACATGACGTCACACAATTCCTACATCTCGCAGTTAGAGTTTACTGAGCGAATAACATAGATAAGACTATCCGAAATCAACATATGGGCAGTTGCCCGCCAGACATAACAACCCGTCTGGTTGAAGGATCCTCCCTTTTCTATGGTGGATGAGTGAACTTTACGCCCTGTTCCTCATGCCCCTAACGATTAATACTGTACTTTAACAATTGATTTAATGCAGCAAAAATGAAAAAAACATCAAAACAGTTGAAAAAAAAATCCTGTCCGTCAATTTATGAAACTTGAAAACATTGTAGCTTGCGATAAAATCAATTAATTGAGTCAATTTTTTTTAATACATTCGTTTCATTCATAGAAGGAACCCCATTGAACATGGCTTTTTTATTCAAAGTAGTTTAATTATAATTAATAAAATACTAACTAAAATATAATATGTTTATCTAAATATTTCCAACCTTGACATGACGTGTTGCCTAGCAACCCAAAACGTAAATATCTAAATAAATAGTCTTTGACATTACGTAAGGATTGCGAGGTTAGAAATTTACCCATATTAATGGGTAAAACAGCAGTCAAAACATAATTCATGAAAAGTGATAAATTGTTAATTTTTGTTAGAAACTATGTTTTGAATTTCTTTTTCGTTTATGAATGAGTGTTACGAGGCGTGCACTTTTGGATTTTCCAAACTATTTATTTATTATTTTTATTGATTGCTCTCATTTGTGACAGTAAACTTTTTACTTACCTATTTTTTTACATAGAGATAATAATATGTTAATACCTACTAAGTCACTATTGCTGTACCTAATTATATCGGCCTGAAGTTATTGGGTAGGCGAGAATCCGATCATCTGTCGATTGGCCTTCAGAAGGCCATAACAAAGAAAATTCTATTGTTTCTCGTTAATGACAGTTGAAGGTGTAAGTACCAGTGCAATTACGTGCAAACTACAGGAAAGGGACCTTTCTACATTGTCTCAAGAGACATTGACCGTGCGAATGGCAGTCCTGACCTACAAATGATAATGTGTCGATACGGAATAAAACCTTCACTATAAAGTAAACAGAGACTGGAACACAAACACTACCTTCCGATAAGCAGGAGTGTAGCTATATACAGGGTTTTATAATATATAGCCCATTAGGTAAGAATGAGACCATAATTATATCAAAGAATCAACTGGCACATGCTTTTTTGTTTTTTTAGTTTTCCATTCAAAATAATTCGACAAAGTCACGATTATTTATGTAAAAAACACTTAGGTGAAATATAAAAATAAAAAACATTTAATTCAGACTATTTTTGTTCATAAAAAGAAAATAATGACAACGTCGCATTAAATAATTAATTGAAAATGATAATAAAAAATAAATAAATGATTGGTTTGAATGAAAATGATTTAGTCGTTTTTATCAATGAAACTAAGATGATACTTACACACATCGAGAGTCTAGTGGTAAGTTACCCTAAAAAAATAAAAAAATATTTTTTAAGCTAGTTGATTTTTTGACTTGGTCTCATTAATACCCTAGAGTTATCACTATCATTACATAATTATTACTACATATTATAAAACAAAGTCCCTTCCCGCTGTCAATCCCTATGTGTGCTTAGATATTTAAAACTGCGCAACGGAATTTGATGGGCTTTTTTTAAATAGATAGAGTGATTCAAGAGGAAGGTTTATATGTATAATACATGCATAATATTAAGCTATAATTTATAAATTTACACGCTTTATAGTGCTATATAAGAAGCTATATAGTGGGATATAAAACACCTTGTATAGATATTGTTCCAGATGAAACTATCTCATTGGTCTAGTGGTCGCAAGCGCTACTGCTGAGCGTGAGCATCCTAGGTACGATTCCCAGGTCAGGTGCAGTTGGGAGTTCCCTCAATTTATAGAGAAACGTAGATAGTGGAGTTATTAACGAGGCCCGTATTTTATATCATTTAATTATTGTAATTACACGTACGCCAGTGGTTATATTAAATATCGTTCTGTTCGTTAATTTTATGCATAATATTTTTAGTGAAGCAATAGCGCTTTATGCAATATTATGTTCTGCGCTGTTGTTGTCATTAGGTTTTTAATCAACATGTACAAATTATGTGGGTACATATAATGTACGTGTTCATTAAAAATCGACATTGTTATAAGCAGTAGGTATTGCTAATAACAATGTCGATCAAAATACAAATCTAACACCGATGTGGCAGTCGAATTCACAGTCCTCCTCACCTCAATAAAACCGGCGATTGGGTTCCTTGCTCGAGATGAAGTGTCACCTCAGGTTTACATACATAAATATATAAACACACGCCTTCTTCCCATAGGTGTAGGCAGAACGCCTCCTGCTACGACCCTTACATATTCCTTTTGCTTCGTTTACTTTACTACGGGTACTACGCACCTGACCTTTCTGAAGAACATCACCAATAAGGTCACTATATGTCCGTCTAGGGCGTTTCCACTCACATCTGCCAAGTGTTACTAAGTTTTTCCATCAGGAATTTCTTAGTAGCAGCCTGGATTTCTACCCGGTTGATGGCAATAAGTTCGCCCCTACTTAGAAATATGTGATAGGTCTGCCTAACCCTTCGGGAAATATAGGCGTGATATTAAGTATCATATTCTTAAGACGCAGATATTAGCCAGTGACCTTGAGCTTGCGTGTTCTGTACTGAGCTCACACAACGCGTCGTACGTCCACCCAGTAATAGGACTCGCCCATCAAGGAGCGCTGTCCCAAATTAGACGCGTTATTAATTTATTATACATAAAACAACAATCTTTAGAGGAGGCCTTTGTCGAAGGACAAGCTGTATAGGAAAATAAATAAGTACACCGAACGTCGATATTTAAGAAAAGTTTAGTAGGTATAATATAACATAAAAAAAAAATTAAAAAAAAATCATTTTAGAAACTTTGTAGAACCAGCAATAAAGGCTTATTTTATTTTATTTATTTATTTATTTTTATACATAAAACAAAAGGTATTTTAATAAAACACGTATACTAAAAGATCAATAATTAAATTCTGTATAAAATGTTGAAGGTAAAAATACGGTCGATAGATTTTACGTGAGTCTCAGTTTCTTATCCGCGTTAGACATAACTTTACAAATTAATTTCATTATGTAATATAAACATAATCTAAAATATTATTATAATAACTTATTACAAGAATGCTCCAATTTAACATTATATTTTTTCCAAATCATTAACGCTACTCGTTTAGACGTGATCTTCAGTATAACATCATTAAAAACAGTTATCGTCGCCTTAATTTACGAATTTAGTTATCTGATCTATTCACACGGGGTGACCTTATCTAATTAGCTGTACGAGTAGACCCACCTACCACAAGGCCGATATCAATTACCACCTGCTTTTACCTAGGCTTAATGTTAACTGATAACGCACCACTAGCTCTTAATTCTTATCACGACAGAAGTTGGTAAAACAATCAATTAAATTAAGCCCTAGTGGTAATAAATTATTTAAAGTGGCTTATACCTAACTACTGCAGAAATTAATATTCTTTTCTTATCGATTATTAAATGAAGCTGTTATCGTAATTCTAATTAGTTAGGTTGTGTTCTAGTAAGCCTCTCGTAAGCTGTTAATCTGATCATCTGCGTAACATTGGATAAAATAATTTCTCCAAAATCTACTTACTAAAAATTTACTTAACATATCATACCTATATATTTATATATATATAGATACGAGTACACATTCCGCCAGTTATGTTCGAATTAAATGTAGTTCTGAATCCAGATGATTAATTACATTACTGCATTTTAACACCCCGATTTTAAACGAAAAGTCGCAGTTCAAAACTGCTTTACATCATAGATCCTGCACCTTATAGAAAAAGCTACCTGCCGTGAAATGGAACTGATATTAATAACTTTAGATATCTTTGTTTTCAAAATCCCCTCAATAATATTCAGTTTAGGTAGTTTCGACGCCTGATAACGTAGTAAAAGGACAAAAAGACAGACAATTCACTCCTCTTTCGTGACGCAGTCTACACATGTTCCTAACACCTGTCAAATGGACAAGTTCTAGTAGTAATTTAGATGTATGAGGAGCAGGGTGTAAAGTTCAATCATACTTTACAGACAAGGGACGATCCTCCGACCAGACGGGTGTCGTGTCGATTCGTAGCTACTTGTCGCGACGCCCCTGCAAGTGGGCATGGCGAGCGGGACTACAGTTCACCCCTCGCCCGCGCAGGCAATACTTCATTTTATTTGGCTGCAGCGCCTGCGAAAATGACGCAGGCAAGCTGCGTTTGTGACCCAAACGATTGATGTCGGATAGTCATAATTATACTGTCGTCCGCCCGGTAAACTCTCATTTCGCGATGCAGGATTTGTGAGACGTCAGTTCGCATAATAAAAGTCTAATTCGTGAAACACTTCGTTAGTATGAAACTGAGAGTTGTCAAGAACGCATTCGCACAACGGCCACACTGTAGACTGTAGATTTCCGATGGTTTAATCCTTCTTGATCCATTCTGTCTGACTATGGCTTTTTAGGATATAGGTAGAAGACCTGTCACTTCTTATATTACACGTCATACACGGCTACATACTACATTCGAGAATGACCTTTCTGATAAACGTTTTATCGTAAAGGTATACAATACAATCACTTGTTTTGTATAATCCAAAATATTATTTGATAAAGTATCTATAAAGCTAATTAATAATTACGTACGTTACCTACTATTTAATTCATTGATCAAGGACAGGATGACTGTCAACTTTGACAGCTTATCAACTGGTAAAAAACTGCTGACGTGTCATCACCAACTTTTGACCACCGATTCAGGATTTGACGTTAAGCTATTTTTAAGCTATTGAAATTCCGTAACGAAAATAACCTAACATAACACCCCTGTCTATTTAGTTCAGCAACTCGCCTCTAGGTGGCATTGGTTGTATTATAATTGCATAAGTTGATAAAAACAGCTATGCAATAGCTTTACCGCGGCGGTCTCCGAGTGCCACACGTCTTTTTTTTTATACTTTCTTTTGCCAGCGGGTTCGCCAGCGCCAAGGTCGGAAATTATCTGAAAGGAACGTACTGCCGAGATAATTATAATATTCTATGTGTTAATCCAGGTCTTCTTCTTTTCGTGTGGTTAGTGACTGACCTGGTGTCAGAGTTTTAAAGCCGCCCATGTCCCTGACATGGCTTCACATGCCGTCGAGAAATATCTCTCAGGCATCCCGGTATCCTCTCACGATGTTTTCCAGGTTATAAACTATCTGTGTGTGTGTGTTACATCCAAATCCGATCAGCCGCTTTTGACTTCATTATCGAGTATCAAACATCCAAACTTTCCCATTTATAATATTACTAGCTGCTCGCCCCAGCTTCGCATGGGTAGCCCTAATTTGCAATAAAATAATATTGCGGCTATAAATTGAGATGAAGGCTATCCTATCTTTTAAGTTAGATCAAACTGCACACGGTGTGCGAATTTTATTATAATCGGTTAAGTGGTTTAGGAGTCCATTGAGGACAAACATTGTGACACGAGATTTATATATATTAAGATTAGTAGGATTTTGCCAACTACATACCTACTCCTAGGGACTGGTTATTTTGTCTAAAGTGGATAAAGGCAGCCTAGATTTGATGTTATTGGGTGGTTCCATTATGAAATTCTGAGTTACGAGTAAGCGCCAAGCGATTGACTCTGCGTTCAGCGCTTGTCGCTGCAACACGTCGTGTCCTGGTTCGCAACAAGTCAATCGTCATCTTGAAGATGCCTCGTTGAGGGGTGAAACACGTGTCGTTTTAAGCGGATTAGGTTGCGTCTATTGCATTTGAAGATGAACTTCTGCGAACCCTTTCAAAGAATTCAAGCGTGTTGACATGTAGGTTGTGAAAATGTCGTTAAGCCCTCGCCTCTCATAAACGAGGTTGTGGGTTCTGGGCAATAACTTACCTACAAATGTGACATTTTCAATTCATTATGTACAGTCAACAGCAAAAGTAGATGATCAAAATAAGAAATTTAATACTATGAACGGAGTTCGCGTCAGAACTGTGTGGCGTCGGAGTGATTCAAAAGTATGTGATTGTAAATTATACTAATCATTTACTACTAGTACAGCTGCCATATATTCGTGATCACTTTTGACTCCAAAAGTTATAAACTCAATTCGCATCAGAACTAATAAGTGAAAAAAATATTCAAAACTAGTGAACAGTTAAAATCAAAAATTAAATGATAAAACTGAGGTCACGTAATCATGAGGCAAATAATTCATCCATACTTATTTTTTAATTATCCCAGTAATTTAATTTGTTATGTTTTACGGAAAAACAGCTGAATTGGATAAAAAATTGCATATTTAATATTATGCCTAATGCATTAAAAATCATATAATTGAAATACTTTACTATTTTTTTATTTATTTTTTGTAACTTCTGTAAAAAGTTTAAAAGTAGCTGATGTGATACAAAACCATAATTCAATCAATATTATTATCTTTGCGTGTTTGTGAATTTATGTCAATGTTCAAAAGTAGCTGATGCGATACAAAATCATAACTCAATGATTGCTTCTGCCCAGTCGGCTACAATATATTTGTAGCAACCTCATACCCTCAACCTCAAGTTTTGTTTCTTTTTGTTTTTTGATCTTTTTTACTTTGACGTCTGTCACAAACTGACAATCAAATATAGTAGTCAAGTTTATAACTTTTGGAGTCAAAACTGATCACGAATATATGGCAGCTGTACTAGTAGTAAATGTTTGGTATAATTTACAATCACATACTTTTGAATCACTTCGACTCCACACAGTTCTGACGCGAACTCCGTTTATTAGTATTGAATTTCTGATTTTGATCATCTACTTTTGCTGTTGACTGTACTTTCTGAGTTTATCTTGCATATTACTTACTAACATCGGTGAAGGAAAACATCGTGAGGAAACCTGAACTTATCGGTTAATATAAGTCTGAAATTGCCAACCCGTCTTGAGCAAGCGTGGCCAAATGCTCGTGCCTTCTCTGTATGAGAAGAGGCCTTTGCCCAGCACTGGAAGAGTAATAGGCTGGGGGAGATGTTAGTAACATGTTCCCAACTAGGTTTATGGGCTTGTACACAAAACTGCGAATCGACGCGATGCGAATTCGCAACGCAAAAGCTTCGGAAGAGAATTTTAGGGAGTCGTCGCTGATTTTTGTGATGCGATGTCGCATTGCAGTTCTGTGTGCAAACTCTATGTACGCACGGCTACACATCAAGCTATAGCATAGCATATACGTGTACAAAACCTATTTTAAAGTAAAAACCCAGCTACCTAGATTACCCAGATTTCACAATTCTACGCACAATTGAAGGCAAACACTTGCAACAAGTGCCCTTGAAATGATAATGCATAATAATATGAAGAGCAAGAGACACTACAGTGGACATGATAATTTATAATGTACTCCACTTTTAAATGGACTGCATTAGTTTTAGTTAGTACATATGTTTCTCGATTGTCAGGAAAATATAGGTTGGATTAGATGCATCATTGTGATCAACTTGACATGTAAAGTGCTAAAGCATTTATATGTCCCCGAGAACATAATTACGTCGAGAACGGCTTTCTTTCGCTGCGTTGTGCTTCCACAGGGATTCCTGTACCCCTACCTACTTCGTAAGTTCGTTCGTTCTAAGGTCGACCAACGTCTGACTCTCTGTCTTTCCCAGAACGTGGCTTTCCCTGAGGATTTGTTATTTACAGCTTGGGCAACATTATACCTGCAGACTTTATTTATTAAGGTTATCTTAATTGGCCCAAAGCGTTTAAGTGCGCCTGTGCTACAAATACGAGAAAAAACGCCTGAGAAAACTCATTGCTCATTCTTTGGTGGCAGGACTGGCAGGGGGAATTTGATGTATTGAAGCCAGCCAGTCTTTTCTTTAAAATCTCCCCGTAAAAACTTTTGTGAAGAGCGTTTGAATTGAGGGGTCAATCCCTAGCGTCAGGAGGATGACATTAAATCACTTTTCAAGCTCACTTCACCTCCACGCACTGTGAGATTTTTCAGACTTCGGTGAACGTGAGTCTTCTCTCGCTCGTAATCAGCATATAATGTTCCCACTGCTGGGTCACAGGACTCCTCTCGGTAAGAGGGAGTGGGCCGTAATCTACCACGCGGGCCCAGTGCGGGTTGGTAGATGTCACATATCTTCGAATATTTGGTTCTAGAACATATCGGTTTCCTCACGATGTTTTCTTTCACCGTTTTGAGAACGGTGGTAATGAAAGTATTTACACTGGGTTCATACCTACGACTAAGTCGCAGCCGTTACCACTGGGCCACCACTGCTTCTCTCGCTCAAAAAGGTTTAAATCACTATGTTATGTAACCAGCGATGCGCAGCAAGATAATCCTCAGTGATACCCTATTCAAGTTCAGTTCTTTAAGTTTATATTAAATTCATCATGATGCCCATTAGGTATACTTTATTACCTCTTCACGATCATTCGATCAGGCACTGGTGATAAAAATCAAAGGCATTATGCTTTTGTGCCTGGATTCCTGCCTAGTACCTATTTAAATTGTAGTTAGACTAGAACAACAATAATTATTTGCCCCACCCCTGTGTAAGCTCATGAATTTATAATGAAAGAATGAATAATAATGTTTTAATTATTATAATTTTATTTACTTGTGATTCATGCTTGCTTAGCACTTTTATTGCTTTCGTAAGCGATTAACAGAGTTAGCAAGCATTAAAATCACTCGGATAAATAAACTAATTAATTATTGCCTAAAATAGACTTCTTCACGGTCAAGTTCATCAGGTTGCGCATGGCAGACCATGGAATCACTATAGTGTAGGCAAACAAAACAGAAACACTCGACCACTATAACGCCTACGAATTTTCTCGTAGCTATGATCAAAATTCGAAATTTTGATTTTTATTGCTATGAGAAAATGGGTAGGTGTTCACATAGAGTTTATGACATGGTTATTTTATCATCGGAAACTTTTCTAACTTACCTAAATATTTGCTTTGGGTTGATTTTGCAGAATATGGTACCCTTTAAAAAAACATATTAGCCTTGCCTTGCTATGAAAAGTAAAATATGTAAATGTATTGCATAATGGTTTTCATTTTCAGTTTCACACTTCAGTTTGAATAATGGCACCTACTAACATCAATTATTTATTATTACTTCTTCCGACTATGTGTTATTATTTTGTGTCTAATTAATATGAATTACCACCACAAATTATACGTAAGAGTTATTATGTATGTAATGCCAATGCAATCGCACATGCACTGCAAACAAACAAATACTATTATGATTTGTGACAATTGGTTTAAACCGTTTCTTTTTCTAGCATTCTGAAGTACTAATTTAGGGGTCCGTAATAAAACAAACAAAAATCGTATTATATTGAGAAACGAAAATTAATTAAACGTATTTTTTTATATAATTGTGTTTATTTGGAATATAAATGGACGCTGAATCAAGATATTTATTGCTTGTCTTTACGATTTTTTCCGTGAAAACTCAAGTAAGTTTAAAGAAATTCTAGAATTCTACAAGTAAAACTTTTAACATAATTATCTTTTAGTAATTTTAGCTTTTATTAGATTTGAATGAAACAATTTGAATTTGAACTTCCAAGTTCCATCGCTAACGGTTTTTTTTTGTAAACTGAGTTCGTACAATATTTATAGTAGGTAAATAACACATAAAGAAAAATTAAATTATGTAACTGCAACTTACAAGAAACAGAATGACACTCTCGTTATTCATAATAAAATAATAAAAATATCTTACTGCTGCTGAAAATTACAGCGTCAAAAATCAAGAATTTGCGGAAAAAATATAATAGGACCCTTAATCTGTTTTCCTGTTGATTTTTCACAAAGATGACTTAGAAACCCTACTTAATAAGTGCTACACAATCTTGTCAGGTTTTTTCCTCGGATTTAGCACAGTTCATGAGAAATATTTACCTGTTAGCAGATGCTAAAGTCTAAGATTAAATCGATTCGCAAATATTTTACCGGCCTTTTTCCTTAAGGATTCTTAAATCAGATTACCATTCAGAGTAAAACTTACCTACTTGACGTGTGTAGTGTGTCAAATTATTGTCATACAGGAAGACGGAAACCGGAAATTAGTTCGGCGCCATTATTCATCTCGTCCTCTGCTTCCGATAGGCGTGCACGCTGCTTGCTGTGCACGGAATACTGATTAGTCTTTGATTAGGTTCTTAATTTATAATGTTACCTACTCTTTTCTGACCATAGACTATGTTAGGTTTGTGTTTTCCTAAACTGACTGCCGAACCCCTCGGACCGGAACTTTCTTAGACTGGATTTAAAATATTTTTTGGAGTTTTTATCTAATTAATGATAATTTTAATTAAAGAAACTCTGATTCTTGCTCCAAAAATCATAAAGAATTATTTATTACACACTGCAAATAAAGACGAGAATGTTTTAACATTCAAATACATACATTGATTAAAAACAACGTATTACGTAGGTACACAATATCCAAGCGGTATTCTACTCTATCTGTAATTTATCTGCGAGTTATCATAATAAATACATGTGCGATATCCTCGGGGTAATTTATCTAAACTATACAATACATACGTAGCTATACATATATACACGTTATCTATACTAATAATAATAATATTATAATGAGGTATTTTTTTTTTGTATGTTGTGTTTATGGGGTAATCTCCGAAACTACAACTCGGATTTGAAAAATTCTTTTTGCATTAATTTGCCCAATTCTTGAGAAAGGTTATAAGCTATAAAACATCACGCTCCGACTCTTAGGAGCCGAGCAAAATGTCAGAAAGTAAACGAAGTAATAGCGCGGGCGGGCGATGGGACGGGTCGCAGTGGCAGTGAGTCGGGGGCCGAAATTTCACACGGCCGAAGTCACGGGCAGAAACTAGTGTATAGATAATGGCTGCACCGATTAAAACAATCTGTGGAAATAAACGTGTGTGATGAAATGATAGATTTATTGTACGAGGAAAATCGATACTTGAACATATGTATATTATGTTATCGGTGTAAAGGAGTAGGCAGCGTTAGTAGGAGTAGTATTCAAAAGTTATCTTATAACAAACGGCTCAAACTCAAACTCAAACTCAAAGCATTTATTTCAAATAAACCAATTACAGGCACTTTTGAATTGTCAAGGGGTCGGTCAGTCAGAAAAGATGAAGCTAGATGCCCATTCCAAAGCGTAGTAGGTACCTATGGAGAAGAACGGGCAAGAAACTCCACGGATAAAAATTTGGTTACAAAATATTGGTTACATCATTCATGTTGAACTTATACATGTGAGAACGATGCAAAACGTTAAAAGCGTCCGTAATAAAAGATAAAAACAAAAATAAAACAATTAAAAAATTAAATCAAATTAAAATAAGCCATGGCAGCTATGAGATGACCAGTCACAACTGACGGCGCCCGTTCACGAACATGACGCATGGATTAGCACCATTCAGCTCAACCATTTTGAAGGGAGCTAAATGATCCAACACACACGCCACCGTCAACGTGACATTAGAGTGAGCATGACATACTCTCAGCCGCCAGGGCACATTCAAGTCAATGAAAGACATACCCAGTACCTAAATGGTAGCTTTATAGTCTGTACATAGTACTCACACATGTGCTATGCAATTATACAATGCTAAGAGATTGAATTTATACAATGCAAAGATAGTTTTTAAAATCTTCCGCAGCTCCAACAGTATTTTCAGATGCTATACAATTAGTTTATGTGCCCTTGTGGAGCAGGACCAGCGTTGAGCCAAGCATTTTTATCAGCGATGTAATCCCCCAACTTATAATATGCCTGACTGCATAGTGTGCGTTTAATATAAGATTTAAATTTCGTTTCATTCAGCTGAAGTATGTGGGGAGGTATTTTATTGTAGCATTTTAAACAGTACCCCATGAATGATGAGTCTACTTTAGCCAGCCTGAAACCCGGTTGAACTAATTGGTCCCTATTCCTAGTGATATAATTGTGTCTTGAACCTCTTTTACTAAAAAGATGTAGATTTTTCCTTACGTACATAATGTTTTCATAGATATATTGACAAGGTACCGTCATGATGTTAATATCTTTAAACAGTTCCCTTAGAGAGTCGCGCCTGCGGAGGCCATATATCGCTCTGATGGCTCTTTTCTGCAGAATAAAAATAGACTCGATGTCTGCAGCCCGTCCCCATAGTAGAATACCGTACGACATAATACTATGAAAGTAACTAAAATAGACTAGCCTCGCGGTATCTACATCCGTAAATTGACGGATTTTTCTCACAGCATATGCTGCCGAACTTAGTCGTCCTGAAAGGGATGTTAAATGAGGACCCCATTGAAGCCTAGAGTCGAGCGTGATCCCCAGGAAAACAGTTTGATCGACGAATTCTAGTTTCTCTTGATTTAATACTATCTCACAATTACTACTTTTGACATTTGGTAAAGAAAATCTTATGCACTTAGTTTTTTTCTCATTTAATACTAAATTATTAGCAGTGAACCAATTTTGGACCTGCTGCAGGGCGTTATTTACGTCGTCAAGATTTGATGCACGTCTATTCATTTTAAAAATTAATGAAGTATCATCAGCAAATAACACCATTTGTGGTTGAGTTTTTAACAAATGGGGTAGATCATTAATATATACTAAAAAGAGAAAAGGACCCAATATTGATCCTTGTGGTACACCCATTTTTACTTTTAAACCGAGTGAATTGACACCATTTATTTGAACTTGCTGTTGTCTATCATTTAAATAAGATTTAACTAAACTGAGCGCAAGTTTTCCAAGTCCGTAATGCTCAAGTTTCAAGATTAAGGTTTCATGGTCGACGCAGTCAAAAGCCTTGGAGAGGTCACAGAAAATTCCTATGGCGTCTTGGGCCTCTTCCCACGCCGTAAATATGTGTTTTAATAAGGTGACACCGGCGTCAGTCGTACAACGTCCCTTGGTGAAGCCATACTGTTGATCATGTAAGATTTTATTGGTATTAAAATGATTGAGCATTTGATTAAGCATAACCTTTTCAAACACCTTGCTTAATACTGGCAACACGGACACGGGTCTATAATTATTGGTATCTTTACTGTCCCCGGATTTGAAAAGTGGTATTACCTTACTATATTTCATTAGATCAGGGAAGACTCCTTGATCCACACACAAATTAAATATTAAGGCTAAGTACGGCGCTATAGTCTCAATGATGGAGGTACAAACTTTGATTGACATTCCCCATAGATCTTCGGTTAATTTGATCTTAATTTGCTTGAAAGCTTTTAATACTGTTATGGGGTCTATATGCTTGAATTTAAATTCAATCGGGCAGGATGAAACGTTGGCTCTTAATAAATCAATTGAACGCGAGGGCGAGGAATTTAAGGTTTCAGTAGTTTTAAGTGGGATACTGGTAAAGAAATTTACAAATTCTTGAGCAACTTCTTTGTTAGTGCTTATGACACCACGTGAAGTTTCTAGTGTGAAATCACTGTTATGTCTTTTATTCCTATTTGTTTCGTCATTGATAATTTTCCAAACCGTCTTTATTTTATTATCGGCTGATTTGATCTTGTTGCTAAGGTACAAGGCTTTAGCTACCTTGCAGGTATTTTTAAAAGTTTTAGAGTAAGTAGCAACGTATTTATTAAAAGTGTCAGAGTTAATAAAAGGCTTAAGGCCATACAGCTCAAACAATGTTTCCCTACTTTTCCTAATACCCTTAGTTGCCCAGTCACTGAACAGAAAATTTGGGCAAATCGTTTTAGTTTTCTTTTTTAAAGTATTATCGAACTCGGTGCGCACTACCGAAAAGAATTCCTCATATAATTCATTTACATTGTTTATAATATGACCCGGTAAACTTAACTTACTAATTAAGTTATTATTAAATTTACTTAGATTGCTGGTTGTTACTTGTCTAGATTGTATCTGAAATCTTTGTAATGGTGTGTTGCACTTGAAAGCAACAGTTTGACCCGGCTCGGCTCTCGCTCGGCTCGGCTCTCGGCTTAAAAGGGGTCGAGCCCAGTGCCAACAACTTTTTGGGCAACGTTGGAAGATTTTGCTTTATCTGGAAAACGAACCTAGGACATCAAGCTTGATAGAATTGAAAAGCGACTCAATTATCCGCTGCACCATCTTTCTATCTCCGATTTAATAAAAGTTTTATTTGACTTGGCATATCACAAAACCCGGAGGAGCTCGTGGCTATATAAGTAATAACAAGCCGCACAGGTCGATCCATCAGGTTAAGCTACGCTTGCCGGGGTTGGTCAGTGGATGGGTGACCATCTTTACATACCGAGACTCCTCCGTGCCTCGGAAAGCACGCTAAGCCGTTGGTCCCGGCTGTCATTCGTGGATCTTTGACAGTCGTTACGAGTCTTAAGAAGCCCGAAAGTCTGACACCAGTCTTACCAAGGGGTATCGTAATACCCAGTTACTGGGTTGTGGAAGTCAGATAGGCAGTCGCTCCATGTAAAATACTGGTAGCTGGTGGCTGCTGGCTGGTGGTGTTTAGCTGCATCCGGTTAGACTGGAAGCCGACCTTAAGATAGTTGGGAAAAGGCTAGGAAGATTGATTGATATCACAAAACCAAATAATGTTCCTGTAAATATTTTAATTTATCTGTATATTCTCACAAAATAAACAAGCTCGTGGAGCTACCATAGATTGAAGAGGTCACTTGTAATCAATACAGTATATTCAAACATTTCAAAAAAAGAATATGATAGTGATGGTGTTATTTTGGACATTCCATGTTTTTCTTATCAGGGTCGGTGTCCCATTTTGTCATTTGTCAATGACAGTTATATGTTATTTTAGACATATCTGTTTATTTACTGGTGTTTATCTTGTAGCTTTGTTATCGATTCTTCGTTTTTTGTATGATAAAGCTTTCTGGAAGTCTGAGCAGACTTTATTGACCCACTAAGCTTGTTTGTCTATGGTAAAGGGGGCCTAAAGTATAATTTCATCAACTGGAAAGTTTATGAAATTATTGCCCACTTAATTGAATGTTGAAGATGTCAACGTAAACCTATTAACGTTTAGGGTATCTAAACGTTTACAGGTTTACGTTGACTATCCTGCCAAACATTAATTTGTTATTTCAAAGAGACAAGTTAAAATGAAAGAGGAAGTCACTGTATAGCACGCTTGGCAAACGACTCAATGATCGCAGTATGCTGTTATTAGCAAACAGGACGACTCCAAAGTCATCATATTGCCACTAACCCTTAACATCCCTGAAAGCTTCCCGCAGACCCGTCCAAAGCCTTTTAAGTGCGCGTGCGTGACCGTAGGAAGTCGTCCACGCTGCCTCTACTGAGATTATCCTTTGCCGACTTTCCGAATATTGAGGACTACAATCAGCATGGGGTCACACATGGCAAAATTCCCAAATTATCACACTGTATTAACACGAGGCTTTCATCCACAGTCTTGGCGGCAGAACATCGGGTGTTTGCCAAACATCCACCCTCGAGCCCAGCTCAACGTAAACGTAGCAGCGTAACACACATCGGGTGACGTCGTGTGACGTATGGAAGATAGGAGTTACGCTTACGACCCGGTTGGTCAGACCGGTGCGCCAGTCAACCAGCAAGCGTACAGAATGGAGGCAGGACAACTTTGGCGGCAATATGTCATCGCCGGAATCGGTATGTTTTTTATTTTATTTTACTTTTTTTATTTTTTACATGTTACAGTGGCTGTATGTTACTCAAATTAAAGTGACTTTGTGTTAAAAGAAAATAAGAACGTGTCAAAAAAAATGCGCGGGAAAATATTTGAACATGGAACTGTCGTTGTTGTTTGTCTATGAGGTCGTCACTGTCGTAAGTGCATCTTTTATTGTTACAAATAAAGTGAATTAAAATGCGATTGTATAAATCAGAGTGAGCATCTTGGAAATAAAGTTGAAGTGTCAAGTGTGATTACTAAATTATACCTAACTAGTTAAAACGGCATGAAGATAAAAGTTGAAACAATTGTTTTGTGCGACATTACTGGCGGAACGAATAGTGAAATAATCACACTTTAATAACATAATGTCTTCACGAGATTTCTCGATCTAACCGTGCAAGTAATATAGAATGGAAGATTTTTTAAATATGTAACTTTTTCTGTAACATTGTGATTTTGTTTTGAAAAATCGAACGTATGTTTAAGTACTTCATTGCAACAAAATTGAAGAATGTCACGATTGTTTAGGTAAGTGCAGAAAACGCGGAGAAATATACGAACAATTTTAATCTGCTATGTTACAAATTATTATTATAGCAAGATGTAACGCCTATCAAAATCTGTCGTATAACATTATGATTGGTTTACAGTGATATAAAATAGGAAAATAAGCGATAAGGTAAAGAAAAACGTATACGGACATTGTCTTATAAAATATGTATGAAATGTGCGCGTGGGTCAGTGAATAACAATAGGAGTCAGTGTGTTTCTAGAGGAAAAACTAATAATTAAAATACCTATTGTCTGAGAACCGGATCGGTTTGATAATTTTCCCACGTTTTATTTTTAAATATGGAACTTCTTAGCCGATGATTCGATAATTGGACGAGAATTTGAGAGAAATTTCAAGGGCGCGTCACAGAGATATAAATCTCTCTCTGTCTGTCTCATCATTTGCCTAGCCTTTTCCCAACTATGTTGGGGTCGGCTTCCAGTCTAACCGGATGCAACTGAATATCATCTGATCTCCTGACCTATCTGACCTCCACAACCCAGTAACTGGGTAATACGATACCCCTTGGTAAAACTGGTTGTCAGACTTTCGGGCTTCTACAGACTACTCGTAACGACTGTCAAAGATCCACGAATGACAGCCGGGACCAACGCCTTAACGTGCTTTCCAAGGCACGGAGGGGAACTGTTATGTAAAGATAGTTACCCATCTACGGACCAACCTGCAACCGCGGCAAGCGTAGCGATCAACCCGTGCGGCTGTTATTACTTAGCTACAAGCCCTTGAAATTCTCCCTCTGTCTCTCACACTAAATCTCTTTTAAGAAATTTTACTTCTACACGTGTACGGTGTTGCACGCGCAATGTTTTTGTTTATTTGTAAATGACAAATGCATAATTTTTGGCATCATCTCTAGATGGGTTGAACGAACGATTATCTATACATATTCTAGGTTCGTATAATAGAATTTGCTTTAAATAATAATTTCATTAATTAATAGTGTAGGTGTCGCATTATTTTGATGAGCTCTGCACTCGTACTTATCTTTCTTGTCGTGACGACACCAGAGTAAGAAGAAAGGTATGTTATTAAAAAAACATAGCTCTAACATTATAGACTAATGTTTACTCAAAGCAAGTAAGTAGGTACATTATTTTAAATGAGGAAATGCATGTATTTACATAATTTCGACATTTTGTTAATGTTCAGTGCACAAGACAACATACCTACCTCATGAAGGTATAATTATTGAAAACTCCTGATGAATAGGACTGAGGCTCCCCGCAGATAGACGCCATGCGACTCTAGTAGAACAATTTCTACTTCATGGAAATCGCGTCGCACCGTCGCGTCACGCTTGTCCGCGGGAACCTTTAATGACTACACTTTTAACACGATTAGTGATTGCTAAAGTAAAGCGATTTCTGAGAGAGATGGTGAAGATCTTCACTTTTTTTAATCCTCAGTGCAGCGAACAGCGGGTTAATTACACGCATAAATTGGAAATCGATCGTAATGCCTTTCATTTTGACAGTTCAGCCACGTAGCAATGATCAAGGCTGGAACGTGGAACGGGGAAAAAATTGTCTATTATATATATATTTTTTTTTTATATTTAACAAAAAAAAAAAAAAAATGAATTATAAAAAAAAAAAAAAAATTATTAATACTAATAATAGTATTGTTTTTTTTTTGTTTGTTTTGTTAATTGTCATTTTTTTAAACCTATAAAATAGTATAAAACTTTCCTTCAAAACTCTCGGATTACGATTGAAAGTATGTTACGCAATATAAGATGCAGTTTCAGACTTAACAATATTAAATTGTTTCAGAGTTGAATTTTATTAGTTTTTAATATACCTACTTAAAAGATACTTAGATTATATTTTAATTAGATATCTGCCCTTCAAAATCACTGTTCAGATAGATGTTTTCGCCCCTGAAACATTGATAACTCTAGTTTCTATTCAAATCATGTAATCAAAGAACCTACAGAACAATCTATCACTTTGTACTAAATATTTGTATTTGGCTTTTAAACACAATCGTCATTTCTATTGTGTCGGGTTAACAGTGGAATTGTTGTGTAATTCAGGTATTATGTAAGGTCGTAAATATGTCAACTCGCTAATTATAAAGGTACTTAGAAACAAAAACTTAAGTAGGTATCCTTAAATTGTACTAAATACACACATCAAAAGTGTCTAGGGATCAAGCATTTTTATGCGGATTTCTTGAGATTGAGATGTGGCTTTGTAATAAATTTATGATTTTATAAATTTATATGGATCCTTTTTGGTGCATTTCATAATTTGAATCAGGAACTGTGAATCAAATTCGAGTAAAAGATGAAAATCAGCTGTCAATATTTTCCCTATAAAAACATACAACGCATTGAAGACATTATTAGTGCTACTGTTTCCCTACTACTGATTAAAACCAACGTTATTATGGAGCAGCGACGTCATTTAAGCAGGGAAGAAATGCTCAGAGCCGTGGGAATGATAGAAGCTGGTTCCCGGCAACGTACTGTGGCTTTAGCTCTGAATACAAGTCAGAGTGTTATCAGTCGACTTTGGACACGTTACCGAAGCACTGGTACCGTGGCTGAGCGCCATGGAGGACGGTATCGCTGCACCACACGGAGACAAGACCGATACATTCAAATCTTAGCTCGAAGAGCTCCAACAATAACCGCCATGATGTTAGCCGTGAGGCTTCATCACTCTTCAGGGAACTTAATTAGCGACCAAACAGTCAGAAACCGCTTGCATGAAGTGAACCTTCATTCCCGAAGACCGCTACGGGTACCACCTATAGCAATGCACAATCGTAGGATTCGATATCAATGGGCTCTTGAACACAGAAATTGGGCAGAAGAACAATGGCGTTTCGTGTGCTTTTCTGATGAGTCTCGTTTTGGTATGAGACCGGATACAAGACGTATACGACACTGGAGAACCCCTGGACGCCAACAGCGATTAAAATCCTGCCAGGAAGTCCATCCTTATAGTGGTGGAACCATCACGGTATGGGCGGGTATTTGGATCGGCGGAAGAACTGAGTTGATTTGAATTAGAGGCAACCTCAACGCTCAAATTTATGCTGAGACGATTGTATCAGACGTCATCGTTCCTCTACAAGTGCAAATCGGTCCCTTATTTCAGTTAATGCATGATAATGCACGACCGCACACCGCAAGAGTTGTAAGACAGACTCTCGCCGCAGCTAACATCAATGTCCTGCCCTGGCCTGCTCAGTCGCCAGACTTGAACCCGATTGAGCATGCATGGGATATGCTACAGAGAAGAGCTCTGCCGAATATGGAGGGTATCCAGTCGCAAGAAGACCTTTTTTTGTTGTTGCAACGAACATGGGCGGCCATTCCACAGCGTGATTTGGATGAACTCATTTTGAGTATGCCAAACCGATGTTCTTGTGTTGTTAGTGTTCGCGGTAGAAACACGGATTATTAATTGTTTAAGTTACCCAATAAAATTTTAAAGAAAACTGTTATTTCAGTCTTTTTTTCGAACTTTAATGTTAGTGGTTCAAATGTCAAAAATCCCTTTATTAGGAAAATGGCAAATTTCTTTATTAATGCAAAGGTGACTTGGTTTATCGTTACTGTGACAAACGAAAACACTTTATTTGATGAATCCTTAAAGAAAATTTTAATTAATATCAATCAGGAGAAAAGTTATTGCAAAAATATATGTTGATCCCTAGACACTTTTGATGTGTGTACTTACTTATTCTCAAAATTTACTAAAATAGGTACATACTTTTTATACAAAAAAAATACAAAATATAAAGTACCAAAATATTTATTTCATCTCAACTATTGTTTCTTTTATAAATTGAGGCAACCACACTAAGTAACAATAGTATCTACTAGTGTCGAAGGTGGCTCACTCTTCTCTTAAAAGTGGTAGCTTAACAATGACGAGCTAAAAATAAAAAAAATAAAAGTATTTCGTAGAACTCGTTGCGATGCGCGATGCTCTCGCCTCTATTTTCACGATTTTTCAGAAATATCACTGAAAGGAACCTACGATGCATTTACAATGGGAAATTCAAGGAAACAATATGAATTCTAAACTTCCAGTTTTGCTGTCCAGCTATCTAATTACGTAACATATTTTTGTAAACGATTGCGACAAATCTGTTTGATTTTGATAGTTCAACAACATATATTGCGTTATTTACGAATTTTTTTTCGAACTTTTGAAGCAGGCAGAGATATTCCTACTTCATAAGTATTTTTTTTAACTTGCTTAGTAAATATATCATACTTAGGTACCGATAACCCAATTTTGAAGATAGCGAACTCTTTGGCACTATGTAAATATTATATTGACGAATTTGCGATATCAAATTATATGATAGGCCAATAAAATTATTTATTATGTGACAAATTTACGACACTTTCAATGTTAGAGGTTCATTGTATATTATGCGTAAATTAAATATGATTAATTTTGTTTTAATTCTTATTGCTATCTGAACTCTGAAGGTCTCTACGATACTAAAAAACAAATTCATTGTTATCACAAAAATAACAGGGTGTTGAAAAGATTTGCTGTATTAAATAAAAGTAGGTATCAAGTAGGAATAACCACACACAATTATTAGGATCAATGGCCAGGCACCCCTTCACACAAAACCTAAAAAAAATGCAAATATTAAATTCAGAAAACTCAATTCGGAAATTACCCCGAAATTAAGACCGAAGTAGTAGTAGGGTAGCCATAATTTTGTGTAAACTATGGACTTTTTCTATTACTACATACAGATAGAAAAAACATGTAGTTTCAATCAAAGGTTCTGTAAAAATATATTGAACCGAGTATATTTGAAAAATTATCTGAGGAAATATAGGTCTGTAATATAGGCTTGTTCTCAGTTAAAAGCTATTATGGAAGCAAAAACAAATAGGTAAATTAAAGAACATGCATGTTGTCGATTGCACAGGATTAAAGAAAAGCACTTCGCTCGCTAATCTAGATCAAGTATTAGCGATAAAAACGATACATTACACGATATTGTTGCCATTGCCTACCCCACCAACATTCACGATAATTTTTATGAAAAAAACGAGCGAGCCTAATAGTCGCATATGATGTGTAACATCTGATACCTGACCTTGGTGACAAGTAACCATTAAAGGGATGGGGCCTCGTCAAGGTCGTTTACAACACTAGCACCGTGCTCATTGGCCAAATCGAATAGCGCGCGCTTTCCCGGCTTCCTGTTACACACTTCCGTCGCTTTTCACGAAACACTCCCACAGATTGCTGGAAAGCGGGGGAAAGATGTTACTCAAATAACCAGCGGCTTCGCCCGCGTGTTATCTTTATAAATTATAGCCTAAATTACTCAGTGAATAAACTCAAAAAATACTGGACCGATTGTAAAATTTCTTTCATCAGTAGAATGCTATATTATGCATTTTGAGTTTATTCATTACAAACAAAAAATACAAATCTTTTCTCTTTATAATATTAGTGTAGACTAGCTACCCATCCCTGCTTCACACATTTTTTACGACTTGACGAAACGTTGAAAATTCTTTATTATACAGGGTCGAATAAAATTAGCTAGCGAAACTCTGAAAAATATTATATATTTGTTTGGGGTGTAAGTGTTGTTACTTGAAGTATGAGTTGAGAAAATCTGTTTTATTTTGTTTTATCGTGTTTAGATATCTATTTATTGTAGGTCTGTGAAACTTACACATGAAAAAAAATGTTTTTTTTTTGTAACTGATATTTCAAATGACTACACTAACTGCTCGGTCGATGACCCCAAAAAAAAACAATATCATTTTTTTTTTTGTTATATCATGTTCTGATATCGTTACCGATGACGTCTGCAGAGAGACGACCTACCCGACGACCGGAGTTTCACTAGCTAATTTTATTTGACCCTGCATATAAGTATGACATTTATGTTAAAAAATAATGCAATAAAAAAATGTAAGCATCTGAAAAAATCTCTAAGTAATGGGGAAAACTGCATCAATAGCCGTTGCGGAGTTTATAAAAACAAGGTTGTCACACAAACAAACACGAAAAGCGACTTTAATTTATAATGAAGTAACATAATTATCATAACGCCTCTAATCCCCGAAAGTAGTATTCAATGTTAATATTATTGTTATTAAAGTGCCTACAATTGTTGACTATCACGTTGTATGATAAGGTTTTGATTAACAAAACGTGTTCGCGGAAGCACCTTACGTCAATGGAAGTTCTTCTGAAGTGCTTACGTAGCATAGGAATTACTGAAAGCACTGAGAGACACAGAAAAAAACATTACCCTCCTTTTGGACAGTGTGTAAAATACTGATATGTTTAAGACTGGGTAGCAGAAAAGAGTCCAGCAGGAAAAAGTACTTTTGGCAAAACACTTGGCAAAAAATATGCTTCTAGATCTTTTAAAACTAAAAACCTGAACTAAAACTTTGATATTTTACTTCGCTGGAGTCAATTAATTCAAGCTAATCTCAACTTCTATTTCAAGTCTTGATTTGTGACTTTTTTGTAGGAGTCACCACATTTCGCAAGGTCTCTCGCTTCATCCTAACGTTAAAAAGGTCATGAATTTTAGTACTTCTCTAACCTATAACCTTACCCAGGCAAACAAGCATGAATCTAAAACGTCACCAGCGAAGTAAAATTCCTTATTTATATCGTTATATAATTTTGACCTCCAGTAAAGTGTCGATAAGACAGGGCGCCAAAGATTATCGTACTCCGCGGGTAGTTTGCTATAAAAAAGGTTATCCGATCTATAAACACTGTAAAAAGGTCACGATTTATTTAACACTTATTTATTTAACACTTTAAGCACACAAATTTACAGAGGCGGACTTAAGATTATATTGAAAAAAAAAAACACTTTTATTAATTATTAAAATTTTAAAAAGTCATTAAAGTACATTTAATAGTGTTATTCTTTTGTATAAATAAATAAAAAGTTCGCCAGATGAGTATTTTTATTGATTTGTTAAGGCTCCCACAGACAGGCGCGACGCGACTGTTGTGGATCAATTTTTATGAAAACTTCACAAAAATTGTTCTACCGGTGTCTGCGGAGCCTTAACAGATCAATTAAAATGCTCATATTTTTATGAAAACTTCACGAAAATTGTTCTACCAGTGTCTGAATGCTCATCTAAAAATTAAAATGATTTGTAAGTTATTTGACTGAATTTGCTTTAAATTAACCTGCTTTGCCCGGCTGTCATTCGTACAGCTCTGACAGTCGTTCCGGGTAATCAGAAGCCCAAAAGTCTGACAACCAGTCTAACTTATGATTATGAGTACCTATTGTGTTACACAGTAACTGGGTTGTGGAGGTCAGATAGGCGTAGCAGCATATAAAATACTGGTATTCTGCTGCATCCGGTTAGACTTTAAGCCGACACGACACCAACATAGTTGGGAAAAGGCTAGGCAGATGGTGCATCTTCTATACTTGTAAAATTAATCCTCAATATATTCTGATCCCTAAAACGCACAAACATGTGGTAAAAAATATCTAGAGCTTACTTTTTTTTAAATTTACTTTGCAAAGTCTCTTGGTATGTTTTATTAGGTGCTAATAAAATTATTTATATTGCTATGTAAGCTCATAATAATATCCGCAGCGTACGCAAGACGTAAATATATCTCAGCTATAAATGTAATCTTTTACGAGTATCAGTTCATTTTGCTTATCATGACATGAATGTTATTTTTACTTTAGGCGTATGTACAAAAGTCTTAATTTTATTTAATTTAGATCATAATTACATACACGACTGCCTCGTTGGTCTAGTGGTTGCAAGCGCTACTGCTGAACGCGAGGTCTTGGGTCCGATTCCCAGGTCGAGCAAACTGTTATTGGGTTTTTCTATCTGGAATTTCTCAGTAGCAGCCCGGAGTCCGGATTTATGCCAGGTTGATGGCAATAGACTCGCACCCTATTACGTGGGACTTAAACATAACTGGGGAAATGTGGCTGTACTATAGGTACACCTCTGCCTAACGCTTCTGGGAAACAAGGCGTGATGCTATGTTATTACCTACACGATTTTAGCTTTTTGAAGTAGGATTTAAATAATACCTGGGTAGGGAGGTACTCAATACTCAATATCTTTATTGCTTTACCATAATGTGTACTTAGGTGGTAACTATATAATTTAGATCATTATGGACCCTGTAGGGCACAGCAAAAGGGTAGGAGAGAGGAAGCCCTGTTTTAGGAGATCATTGTGGGAGCAAGTTTGATCTTACATATAATCAAAGTCAGGAGATCGCGAATAAGATACTAACATTTCACTTGTCAATTAATTATTACTTGACAAGTGAAATGTTACTTATCTACAGGTACTTTGCGTCTTTCTAGGAAAGCAATGAAACATCATTTTTGATTAAATGACAAATTATTGCCAACATCAAAAACTTCTAATTATTTCAATTGGATAAACAGATCATATTGAAAACCTGTGACTTCCATAGTTAATTAAACACATACTTAGTTAATAATGTCAATAAAATGTTGGACGTTAATTATTGATGGCATTACTTACTATTTATTGACAGTTTATAGGAGCGACAGAATAGTTGCAAAAAAAAATCTGTTTGCAGTAATATCTCAGGTAACTCAATTTCATACCCAATTTGGAACAATCTCTTCTTTCTTATCCAAAAAACGTGACACAGCAACATGGTGGATCACATAACAAACTCTACAGACTATAAATTTTATTATGTTTTGATTCAAACTGACCCCAGCTACGTCTTTGTTGGGAGTTAATAATACTATCTCAAGTTAAACTTATCTGTAGAAATTATTTGCAATGTAAACAACGTGCTCTGTGTACCTATAGCATATGTATGTTTTTTTTTTGTTATATTTTCCTCATTTATCAATCGATGACGAAAATATAAGAAATCATAATATTAAAAAAAAATGTTATTCGAAAAAAATACTGCAGCATGGTCACCCGATTGAACCCGCTGCGCGCTGGTACGGCTAAAATAAGGTAGTATTTTTAGGGCTGGTATTTTCAACGTCAGATATATTTCCTCGTGAAATAAATAAAAAGATTTGGAACAGTTTTTGTATGGGAAACTGACAAAAATTCAAAATTATTATTCGGATGAAAATGGTAACTGGCGATGGAAAAATTATAGACCTTAGTAGAAGAATTGCTCCTTATTAATCTAGCTGTTATTAATAGCAAGAAAACAGCATCTCGGTTTTTAATAGAAAAAGGTTATTACGACAAAAGCCTAAAATAAACTATTTATGCAAAAAATTGGTACCGCACTTTGATGGCAGTTTAAAACATGAATGAAAAAAACAATGTTTACAGAAATAGTACCTACTTATGCCACCGTAAGTTACAGTCAAACAAGGAAATTAGTCATTAAAATGATTGTCATAAACTATTGTAATAAACTACCTCGTGGAATTCAGTCATCTTTTGATTCATGATTACTTCAGTGACGTGGTTTAAGTTTCTTGTTCCCCCGACCCACCGCGGCCACCGCGTTATTGTCGCTTGAGCGTTTTTCTGACTTTATTTTCTTTTTGCTCAGCTCCTAAGGGTCGTAGCGTAATTATAAATATAACCTACTTAAAAAAAATGCGTTAACAAATATAAAAGATTTTTTTCAAATCAGACCGTTCTGGAGATTGAGCGGGTTCAAATAAAAAAACAATTAAAAGTTATGCGTGGTCACACATACAAAAAAAAAAGTCCACTAGAGAACCTGCTCCTTTTTTTTCGTCGGTTAAAAATACTCTTCAGCTTTTTTATGATGAAAAAGAAAAGAAAGAAAGAAAAATAAGTTTATTTGTCACAGAAACACGTGCATACAAAAAGATAATCAACTCGAGTAGAACGATAAAACACAATAGATTTAAATATAATCACGAGCACAAAACAGCAATTATAGTCGGCAGTGAGCTGCTGGCACGTCATGACTGTGACAAGAAGGCTTCCACTCAGAATGATCATCACTCATGATGATTTACTTCAGACAGAGTTCTATTTCTAGGAAATTAAGTTTAAAAACTAAATACTATACACCTATACAGCCAAGCAAAACAGTATAAAACAAAAAAATAAAAAATGTAAATAAATGTAATTTCTTTCTTTCTTTCTTTTCTTTATCGTACAGAATCGTACAGAATCGTACTACCTACATTGAAAACATTTTTCAAGATTCGTTCATGCTGGAAGTGGCCTTAAATTGTTTTTCTTTTTTCTCACTAAAAACTCGTACGCGAACAATCTGCACCCTAATTACGTACTTAATGCATTTTCAATTTTAAATTGAAACCAATTGTTTTCAATTGGTTTCAATTTAAAATTGAAAATGCATTGCACATTGCCAGTCCGTTGCTTCATAAGTTCGACAAAAAAATTGAGCAGATTATTTTTGTCGAACTTATGAAGCAATGGACTGGCAATCTTTTTCAATTGGTTTCAATTTAAAATTGATCGTGCATTGCGTAATTGGGAGCTGATCTATGAACATGCTGATATAATCTTAATAATATTACCAAGTCTCCGAGACATGCTCGAAAGGGAGCCGATATTCACACACGATAAACGATAAAATAATAGATAAATAATAACTTATTTCCTCATATCATATCGAGCAAAATCTACAATAGATAATACTTAGATACTTAACTACATGTTATTGAAATCGTAACCTTATCACCTGGATTGCGAAGATAGGACATGTACTTACACATTTGAAATATTTTGATGAGATAAGCACTAATCTACTTGTAACTTTATAATACTCGCATAATTATCACGTTTGCAAAATTATAATATAAAAAATTATAAACATTCCGTAATCAGCTCTCCCAGCGATTTCAAAAGACTCTTTTTTTAAACAACTAACAACATCACGCCTTGTTATCGCGAAGGATTTGGCAGAGGTGTACCAATACATCTACATTTCGCCAGTTATGTTTAAGTCCCATGTAATAGGGGGCGATTGCAATCAACAACAAATTCAGTCTCCGGGCTGCTACTGAGGAATTCCTGTTCGAAAAACCCAATAATACTTATCCAGACCTGGGAATCAAACCCAGGACTTCATGCTCAACAGTAGCGCTTGCGACCACTAGACAAGCGAGGGAGTCCGCAGTAATAAGCAATAAACATTTTGTAATCAGCTTTCGCAGCGATTAAAAAATACTCATTTATTTAAATGAGCATATAAATTTTAATGTAAGTGCCAACGCCCTTTTGAAGGTCACACCTTATTGCTTCTGCTTTCCACACAAATTGAAAACTACTAGAACTATTTAAACGCCTTATTAATTTTAAATTATTCCTTCATTGTACTTAGACGGTTCATTTTCACATAAGATTTTTTTTCGAGGAAAGTTAATCAACTACTTTCAGTTAAAAACTGTACAGTAAACAAGGCAAATTTTTACTGGTTTTCATGAGCTACATTCAGGCGTAAATCTAGGTTATTGCTTAAGTGGGGTAAATGTTTCTCTCTGGTTGTCGGGGAGGGGGGCTTATTTCTCAGGCAGAAAAAATACCTTTAGCACCTATTTTTCGTAAACTAGACAAGTGGCACCCTTTTTGAGGATGACAATGAGATTGGTCGAAGCCCAGAGGCCTGTATCCGCGCCTAGCTACAGATAACCAAAAAAAAATAAGTGCCCCATTGTTTCAAATTAATAAAAACATTTCCGCCATTTTCCATTGTCAAGGTTACATTAGTAATAACGTGACAGATTTTAAACATGTCTATAAACATCCAATTTGTATGCGCATGCGCACTACTGCTGCCTAATTGCATTATTGTTAGAGTTTAGGTCGAACTAAACTGCTAACCCCGCAATAATGTATGTGTGACTAACTTCTTAAAATAATTTTAATAATTATTTAATGGTAGGTAAGTAGGTACTTCTTTTTTGGCATAGATAATAGCTTTGTGTCAAATGCTGTTCTACAGCTTATGTGTGGTCATATTAAGGCGAAAGCATCAAGCCGCGAAATTCAAATATTCTTACGCTTCGTTTTTAACTACCAATCATTTTATTGAACTGTATCTGAATATTATGACATTGCAAGTTCTAGCTTGGTTATTTGACAACATGGACCATATTAAGGTCAAAGATCACAATAAAATAATATGAATGGGAAAGTAATTTCGTTCGTGAATTCACACGATTGTCGCTCAATGAACATTTTCTATTATGTTCGAATTTAAAGCGCATTGACCGAGCAATCTACTTTTACTCTCGTCTCGATTATGCTGTGCTAAAAATACAATCGAGAATAGCCATTCAGGAAAGATGGTTGCGAAGCTGACTGCTCAGGAGTAAGGTTACCATTTCAAAATTTGAAAAGTCATAACAATAAGCCTGACATTAGCAAAAAAGTCCGGATAATTAACTTTTTAATCTTATTATTTTCATTACTTAATCTTTTTTTTTAAAGAAAATCCCCTTAAATCGAAAGTCTGCATATAGTCCGGATGGGGGGCCAAAAAGCCGAACATGTCCGGACAAATCCGAACGGTTGGTAACCCTACTAAGGAGCAACGAACGTAACTAAATACACCTAAGTACCGCCAAAAGATTTGACGATTTTAATGCAATACACTTAGAGAACTCCGAGATGAATACAGAATGAAATGAAATTCGTTGGCAATCTCTTAAGGGGTCATTTTACTCATCATTATGAACAACTCTGGGGACGGGGATCAACCCTGAAATCGCGAAAAAAATGAGCTGTTCCCTACATTTATGTTCGCATATTATCGCAATTTCGGGGTTAGTCCCATATAGTTGTTTATAAATTTGGCTGATTGATATTAAACACTATTTTGTTCTAAAACTGTTTATTTATTAATTTAATAAGAATTACAAAATATTGTACCTTCATCTTGTGTGCAAGCCCGGAAGAGAAGAGTGTTGCCCGAATACAAAAATATAAATGTACTTTAATGTCATGGTAATTCTAACACGCCTCCTTACATTTATATTTTATTTATTTAGTAATATTCACTTAACATAGTATAATAAACTTTTAACAAAGTATTTAAACATTTCTTTACCTATCCATACTAAAACTTTTACACTTATTTACTTTTAATCAATACTAGACAACATCTATTACAGTTATCTTTTTACATAATGTATTTACTCTTAAACATCTACTCCTATTCTTTCTTTACATATTGTTTATTTAAACTAGTAGCTTGCACACTATTTTACTAACATGTACCTATTATTTATCTTAAATACTAACAAAATATAAAAGTAAACTTAAAAACTTTCTTATTTATTTATTAACTTTCTTACTTATTTAAGTTTTACATAACTCAAACATTTTATTCTAATTTTAGCATTTCTCTAAACTTAAGAAATTTGTTTTTCCCCAAGGATTTGGTAAGTATGTCTGCAACATTTGAATCTGAATCAATTTTTACAATTTCAATAACTTTATTTTTATAGTTTTCGTGAACATAATGATATTGTACTTCTATGTGTTTAGAGTTCCTTGTAAAGTTACCATATTTAGCTATAGCAAGAGCTCCAGAGTTATCTTCGTAGATTCTAATTGGTCTAGGAATCTCAATAAACATATCATTTATTACATTTTTCAAGAAAATTATCTCTGTTACAGCATCAGATAACGCAACATATTCTGCAAAGGTAGAGGACTTGGTTACACAACTTTGTTTCCTAGATTTCCAATAAATTGGATTTTCAAATAATTCAATGATAAAACCTGTAGTTGACTTTCTATCAGTGATATCTCCTGCCCAATCGGCATCTACATAACAATTTACAATATTATCAGTTTTAAGACTTTGTTTGTAAGTTAATTTCAGATCTTTAGTTAAAAACAAATACTTTAGAACCCTCAAGGCATATTTAAAATGATTCTCATCATAACAATTTTGGAATCTACTTAAATAGTTTACACTATAAGATATGTCAGGTCTAGTACCATGACTGATATACAAGAGTGCTCCTATCAAGTTTCTATATTTAACATCCTCATTTACATTAGATTTACATAGTTTTAAATTAAGTTCCATCGGTGTTTTATACAATTTAGAATTTTTAATATTATACTTTTCTGCTAAAGAATCTATGTAGTTTTTCTGACACAATGTTAAGACATTAATAGAGTTATCATAATCATACATAATATCTATACCAATATAGCTTTTCACTTTATTTAAATCCTTCATTTTAAATTTATTATGTAGTTGTTTCTTAATATCATTAATTACTTTTACATCTCTACAACAAATTAGTAAATCGTCGACAAACAAAAGTATATAGACTTTTACATTGTTCTCCCTTTTTACATAAAGACAATAATCATATTTACTTCTATAGAAACCAAGTTCTTTAATAAAATCGTTAAAACATTCATACCAGGCTCTTGGACTTTCTTTTAAACCGTACAATGCTTTATTTAATTTATAAACTTTATTTGAAACATCATTATAGCCTTGTGGCTGCTTAACATAAACTTCTGATACTACTTTGCCATTTAAAAAGGCTGTTTCTACATCCATTTGATGAATATGTAAACCATACTGACAAGAATAAGATAATAACAATTTTAATGTTTGCATTTTGGCAACAGGTGAGTATGTATCATCAATATTATCCTTTTGTTGAAAACCTCTTACTACCAAGCGAGCTTTAAAAATGTTACCTGGTTTTCTCTTGTATACCCACTTCACATCTAGAATGTCTTTGGCCTCTGGTCTTCTCACTAGTGTCCATGTATTATTTTTAACAAGGCTTGTCATCTCACGGTCCATTGCGTTTCTCCATTGATTGGCCTCATCACATTGTATCGCCTCCTGAAATGTACCTGGAATCATAGCATCACAAAAATTTGCACAAATACAGTAATATCCGAATTCTTCATCAAATCTGACTGGACGTTTGGTTTGTCTCTTAGTTCTTCCCTGTTCCTTATCTACGCTGTCATTATCATCATTCCTCGGGTTTTCATCGTGACTTGGATCAATTATTTGAGTTTCTTCCGGTAAATTATTTTCTATTATTTCTTCTTCTTCTTCTTGCTTTTCTTCCTCTGAATCTGTATCTTCATTGTTGCTCATTAACATAACATCTTCTTCTACAATATCAACATGTCTGGCAACTATTATTCTATTATTTAATAATACTTTATACCCAACTTCAACATATCCAAGTAATATTCCTAATTCTGCCTTTTTATCCCATTTTGATCTTCTCTTATTCTCTGGTATTCTGACATAAACTCTGCTTCCATATAATTTCAATTCTTTTAGTGATGGTTTTTTATTGAAAAATATCTCATAGGGTGTTTTCCTCACTATAGTATTTGCCAAACTCCTGTTTTTTAGATAAGCAGCTGCTTTAATCACTTCCGGCCAATAGCATCTATTTACTTTTGCTTCTGCTAGTAAACATCTAGCCATATCCATTATAGTCCTGTTATATCTCTCTGCAGTTCCATTCAACTCATGTACATATGCTGGACATGCCTTTATCATTATTCCCTTTTCTCTTGCAAAACTATACATCTTACTGTTCATGTATTCTTTTCCATTGTCACATCTTAATTCTCTTATCATTTTTCCAGTTAAATTTTGAACTGCATTTACATATTCTATAAAGCAATCTGCGACTTGATCCTTCGCCTTAATACAATAAACTTTTGCCAATTTGCTATAATCATCTATAAAGGTCACAAAGTATTTTTCACCACCATATCCGGTTGTGTTATGTGGCCCATTGACATCTGTATGCACAATCTCTAAAATATCTTCAGCTCTTCTTCTATTATTTTTAAAAGGTAAGTTATGCATTTTGTTCTCAATACATATAGCACACTTCATATACTCTGATTCTATTTCTTTAGGTATTCCTTCCAGCAACTGATTTTTACACATAATATCCAAATATTTAAAGTTAACATGTCCAAGTGTACGATGTAGTTTTTCCTTCACGGTCAATATACCTTTACTCACATTTGCATGTATTTTACTATTTTCAATGTAACTGATCACTCTGTATAACCTCTCCTCTTTTTGTGCTATTGCCATTAATTTGCCATTTGGATTGTAAATTTTTGTCAAATGTCCTTTTGATACTACTGTGTTACTATTATCTGTGATCCTTGCATAACTCAATAAATTCGCCTTCATTTCTTTTACATAAAACACATTTCTCACAGTTACATATGATCTTGTACGATAAACAGGAAAATATAGTTCTATATCACCGACTTTTGTAGCTTCGAGCATTCTACCATCACCTACTTTAACTTTAACTGGATTCTTCAATACAACTGACCTTTCGAAATACTCATCACTATTTATAATGTGGTCTGTGCATCCACTGTCCAATAACCATGTAATTTCATTCTTATTTGTCTTATTTTCACTCAAACTTGATGTAATGTTGCTTTGAATAACTGAGGTATGGAAATTATGTTGTTCATTCTGTGTATTTGATGCACTGTGATTAAAGTTTCTTCCTCGACCACGATTATTGAATCCACGACCACGTCCCCAATGCATTGAATGACTTTGACCTCTTCCTCTATTGTAATTTGCACCTCTATTTGGTTGTCCTCGATTGTACCAACAGTTACGTTTCATATGGCCTGGTTTCCCACAAATATAACATAGATTTGAATTTGTGCCTGACTTTGTTTCAGTCTTAAATGCATTTGACTTATCTACTGGAGCTTCTGACTTTTCTTGTGTTTTATTTTCTGCCAAATATCTCAGTTTTATCTTGCTCATTAGGTATTCTACTGTTCTGTCTTCTTTTGGTAATACATCTATCAAGTCACCAATGTGACTGTATTCATTTGGCAATGCTCTCAACATGTAATTTAATTTCTCACTTTCGCTAATAGTAGCACCAGCCTGTTTTAATTCGTTTACTGATCTTTCAAATTCGTCGAAAAATAAATTCAGTTCCGCATAGTTTTTTAATTTAATATTTTCAAGGTTGTTTCGGTAAACAATTTGTAATGATGTCGAGGTCTTCAAATACATCGAATCGAATTTGCAAATAATGTCATAAGCCGACTCACATTCCGCTATGTATTCCAACTGTTTATTGGTTATCGCTCCATAAATATAATTAGTGGCTTGCACATCCTTTTCTAGCCAATCCTTTTCTTTGACATCAGCATCACTGTAATTTTTTTTGCATATAACCTCGTTGCATTTTTTGAATTGCAAAAATTTTATTAATCGGATTTTCCAATTGGCATATTCCTTGCCGTCGAATACCGGTATCATAATTTGGTTTGCACGCTCCATTTTCTTTTTTTTTACTACTTACGTAAAATTTTTAATCTTGTCAAACTTTTGCAATCTTTGTTGTATTTCTATAAACCACGCTCTGCTACCATGTTTATAAATTTGGCTGATTGATATTAAACACTATTTTGTTCTAAAACTGTTTATTTATTAATTTAATAAGAATTACAAAATATTGTACCTTCATCTTGTGTGCAAGCCCGGAAGAGAAGAGTGTTGCCCGAATACAAAAATATAAATGTACTTTAATGTCATGGTAATTCTAACAATAGTGAAAATTGTTCATAATAATGAGTACAATGACCCCTTAAGAGATTGCCAACGAATTTAATTTCATCCTGTATAGCATAGGAACTTAGGTAACGATTTCAATAGACTGAAGTGATGATCTAGCTAGAGTGGTCTCATTCCTTGATGCCTGGCTTATACAATGGTAACTAGACCCAGTGACTCGGAATTTCGTACCCAGTCAGTGGATTCATGTTGACTTAATCGGCAGTAAGTCAAGCAGGGGAAGCTACTGGGCCGGAAAATAGACGGGTAGGTTAATCAACTGGGGGCGCGAAGTTAACCTGGACTGGGTTGAAACTAATGTCTACACGAGCTCAGTTGCAAGTCAGCGCTGGACTGGCTTCCTGTACTGTCACATTACTCGGCTCGTATACACAATGTGTTACAAAAACCCTGTCCGATCCGAAAAGGGTACATAGGTACTGCAATAACATTACCAAAAAGTAATAAAAAAGTTAATATTGCTATTTAAAATTCACGTTTTTAGCTATTTAACGTTTTTAATAAGTACCAAAATTTTTCCAATCCCATAAAAAATTGGTAAATTTTAAACAGGGGTCATAAGTTATGACTTGTAGACACCCGCTAAACGACGGCCCACGCGCCCGGGTAAAATTCCCCATTGAAGAAAAGGTTGTTATTTTATTTTTTTATTTTTTTAAAATTTTCGCATAAATAGTCTCTCAGTACGATTCTTAACAACCCTCACGGATCAGACAGGGTTTAGTGGTTGTATATCGCCTTGAGATGACCAGACTGCTCTAATTCGAGAGTCACTCTATATAAAAATAGTGTGAGATGGATCGATAATTTAAAGATGAGAGATATGTACTTATAAACATCCTCGTGACGTCTACCTAGCCTTTTCCCAACGATGTTGGAGTCGATTTCTTCTAACAGGATGCAGTCATTAGAGTTAACTACTTATATAGACTATAGTTTTGAACATAGCGAGAGACTTTAGCAAAACAAAGCCATTAAGGCTCGGGCAAACAGACGCGACACGACTCTAGAATAACACTTTTTATGAAAACTTTATGGAAATAGTTCTAGTAGATTCGCGTGGCGCTGTCGCGTGGCGCCTGTCTGCGGAAAACTTTATAGTTGTATTTAATAAATAATTTCAACGTTGTTAATTGTTATGCTTTCGCTTGTTCAAAATGTTTATAAAATATAGATAGGTTCATTGTATTGATATACGAGTAGTAGGTAGGCACCATAGCGAAAATAAACATGAAGGATCGTAATTTAACTTTTATTTTTATAATTATTTTAAATGTAATAGGTAAGTACCATGAAAACGGTCTACAAATCGAATCATCTCAAATGAAATATTTATTTCTGTAAGTAGATCTTTAAAAACACTCTTACTCGTCAATATTTTAAAACTAAATGGCGCCTGCATGTTCAAGCAGACTGCATGATTCCTTAAAAAAAAATACCGAAACAAACTCTGAGGTGGCTCTTAAAGTTCAAACATTATAATTATGATTTTATGAGCAGTCTAACAATGCAAGGTCATGTCTGATCGGGCCTTTTGAAAAAAGAGCTATTCTAGCTTTGAGTTGACCTATCCCAAAAATGATCGTGTAGCTCAACCCTTCTTTAGGGAGCTCAACGACCCGTCACAGGACGCTACCAGATCTGCAGTTCATATGCGTAGGCCATACATATGCGTAGGCCATAAAAAATACTCAATCTGTGAGTCTATAAGTCTGCTGCCTTATGTACCTACATTACCTATGGTAGACTTATTGTCTCCAACGAATAAACATTAACTGTGTGATGTCTGGCCGGTATCATTTTGCAACCGTCAACCAAGTCATAAATACACAGCGACTCACTATCAATAAGTCGACAAACCAGACAATTTAATTTTTCCACTCAAAAAATAATCCTTGCCCAAATACGTTACTGTTTGATATTCAATATTTATTTAATTAGGTAAACCATCGTTAAATTAGGTAAATATTTCATTTAAAAAGTGATTAATGATATGATGATTAACCAGGAAGTATGACACGAAAGGGCGGAGGCCTATATATTGTGCCTATACTGAGCTGTTGGTGGAATAAGGGCGGTCAATCGTGATGATAATGACGTGTCTTTAAGGCACCTAAAGTCAACCACATTAGTGGTGTGATAACACTAAAAAAATCGCCTTACTGCGACGACATAAAGGCGCCTTCAATGTGAAATTGTGACCACTGATGTGCAGTTTAATGTACTAAGAATCTTCTTATATGTACTTCGAAATCGGATCAATATTTTGGCTACCAGATGAAGATATAGAAAAAGAAAGGTTTATCTGAATTTGAGACAAGAATTTAAGGGATAGGTAATTAGACAAGGCGGTGGGCCAGTGCCTAAGCTTCTATATTAATTAATGTTAAGAAATACTGTACAATGGGGATTCTTACTAATAAGGTTTATTTATAACACGATCGTTATAGTATCATCACAGATAATAAAATACTATTGTAGTAACTATCAAACTGACCGCAAAAGATAAGCCGACAATGGACACTGCAAGTGTCGTAATTAAAATAACAACAACAACTTTAGTATCTAAGCTTGTGTATTGATATTCAATAAACTATCTGATCGATTTTTCACGGAAAATTTTGCCAGAACTTTTAGAACTATACTTTTTCAGCTTGATCAGCCGCACGGGTTCGATCTTAAACATGCTTGCCGAGGTCGTTCGGTGGATGGGTGACCATCTTGGAACGACCCATTACTTACCGAGACTCCTCTGTCTCTGAAAGCACGTGAAGCAGTAGGTCATGGCTGTCATTCGTAGATCTCTGACAGTCGTTACGGGTCGTCAGAAGCCCGAAAGTCTGACAACTAGTCTTGCCAAGGGGTATCGTGATGTTACTGAATTTTGGAGGTCAGATAGATCCAATTACATTATTAGTATTCAGCTGCATTCGGTTAGACTGGATGCCGACTAAAACATAGTTGGGAAAAGGTAGACGATGAGGCCAATGATGGCTAGGTACCGTAGTATCTAACTGAGCTGTTGGCTTTGGGGTTATCTTGTCAGACGGCAGTGCTACTGACTACTTCTATTTACAAGTCACTGGATATACAGTTATACACACGGCCCCGACTTACGAGTTGTAGGTCGTGGGTTCGAACCCAAGCAGGCACTTTACTTTGTGTAAATAATTTCATCACCACTGCTCTCAAAACGGTGAAGGAAAACATCGTGAGGAAACCGGCATGGCTTAGAACCAAAAAATTCGAAGACATGTGACATCTACCAACCCGCACTGGGCCCGCGTGGTAGATTACGGCCCACTCCCTCTCACAGAGAGGAGGCCTGTGTCCCAGAAGTAGGAACATTAATAGGCTGATGATGATGATTATGATGATGGATATACACAAAGGCTTTGATCTGCTAAGTTTGAATTTGAATTTTCTATTAACACTTTTGACTCCACCCACTTTTCATAGACCTCATACGCCATGCCGCCATACATATTGGAAGTGAATCCTCCGGGAGGGTTCCCGGCATTACGTTTGCGCTAAACTTAACCATCGCGGACGGTCAACGGCACTAGGTTTACAACCGTGCTATAAAACACTGTAAAACGAAGTAAAATTGAGTTTTCAGGGGTCTTGTCGCTACACGTAGTTCTCCAACTTTTTAATTTTTTCGTGAATAACAGTGAACATTTTTTTTTTTTTTATTAAAATGTTTAGTTTTTAAAACCAATGCATATCCTAATAAATCTTGTTAAAATATATAGGTACTACAGATTTTATTTTCACGGTTTATAATGCTGTACTAGCCTACCTACATTTAAAAAGATCCATCCGCAAGGGCTCCCGGCATACCATATGCGACTAGGTGAACCCTCCAGGAGGGCTCCCAGCACTAGACGTGTGAAAAACTTAGTAGCCATGAGCCCCTCCTCAGTTTATTTGCCACTTCTAAGAACTCTGGACTCACTTATTTGATTAATAGCTGTACACAAGTTAAGTAGGCGGGCTTGGCTATGTAAAAATGCATCGGTCTGTTTACAAAACCACAATGACTGTCCGATTTTCGTCGTAAATAACTTAGAATGAACTCGTAAACTTTTACAGTATGGTATAGGTATGCTTACATACTTAAGTTAAGTGGTTTACATACGCCCGCAACCAAGCTGCCTACATGGGCTGAAAAAGTTAGAAACTCGTTGCTGGCTCGAATTTAGGTAACCGTAAATACAAGGTGTCATTAAAAATAGATGGAAAAATTTTAACACAGCGTTCAGAACATCTAACCAAAGATATCCAAGCAAAAAAATCACCGATTAAAGTGATTTTATTTTGACTTAAAATAATAAACCAACCAACCAACATTTTTAGTGCATTTTCGTTAATTTTCGATTTTCTTCTTGTAAGTGTTTTTCTCACTTTTATATTTTACCATTGTCCTTATTTTGGTGGTCTGAATGATTTCTAAAAGTTTGTCCGTATATTTGAATGGGACCATCGATCACTAATAAAGAACTAGATACACAATTCCAAACAAAAGTTCTCTTAAAAGTGTCACCAAATTGTGTTTAAGTAATAATATAGTTTAAATAAATATACATTAATGTAAATTCAACCTTAAACGCAATGCTTAAAGTTTATTTCACAAAGCTATGTTCAAAACGCAATAATTTTTTACGACCGATAGTATGTGGCATGTTTACCGTCGGAGCGTTCGAATGTTACTAAATCAAAAGCGCACCCAAATGTTCAAGTGGGTGCTCATTCGGTGAGGACATTTTTCGCCGCTGATTGTGTATCTAGTTCTTTATTAGTGATCGATGAATGGGACCTTATTTCTATGGTTACTGCTGAGCATGAGGTCCTAGGTTCAACACCCAGGTCGGGCAAAGTGTTATTGGGTTTTTCCATCAAGAATTTGTCAGTAGCAGGTCGGAGTCTGGATTTGTGCCCGGTTAATGGCTCGCCCTCTTTTACATGGGACTTAAACGGTAAATAGTAAGAGAAAATTCAGTTTGCTTTGCCCAAAAGCAGTATTTTTATGTTTATTATGCCAATTAGGAAACCGTGCATTAAACAACAGCTATATATGTATTTTATCTCAAACAAACGCAACGGTGCGTTTATTTGAGATATAATGTATTTTAACAGCCTTAAGAATCTGGCAACATTATGATAATACCAAAGTTTATTGTGGCAACACTTATGTATATTTAAATAAAGATTTATCTTACTCCATGTAGTATTTATATATGGAGATAAAGTCTTATTTATATCTTGTATCTTTATAACTTAAATATTTACAATGTCATGCAAATATCGACGTGGAACTTTAGACGTGGAGGTTTTGACGTGGCCATCATGTGGCTCCTGTACACAGTCGACCATCTTGTGGTAAAAGAAAGTTTTCAGGAGTCACATGTCTTTGCAATAGTCTTGTATTGTAGACCAGTACGAAACAAACAAGAACGACAGGAATAATTATCCTGGATATCGTAATTACCCTTTATAACAGTCAAAGTAAAATAATTTATTTCAATTAGGCACATATAAGGCACTGAATGTCAAAATTTACATAAAATAGAATTGATTCTAGTCGCGCCTTCCAAAAGTTAGTTTTCGTATGGAGAAGAATGGGCAAAAAACTGCAGCGTTACTCTTTTAATTTTTTTTTCACAATATCTTGTATACATTAATTATACAATTATATGGGAAGACGATGCACCTGGAATATAAGATTACTATACCACGATAGGTAAAAATAATGAACAATGAAGCAATGACAGATAAATTAACGTGGATTATGTATTGACAGGGAATAAGTATTGACAGGATATAAGTATTGACTGCCCTCCCTTGCCCTCCCCCCCCCCCCCCCTGGGTACGCCTATGCTGCCCTATGAGATAGATACACAGCCACTGCACCTACAATCAAGCTTTCTTTCTCTAACAAAAATTTTTTTCTTCCCCAGCGAACATCGCGATTGCATCGACGGGTTACTCTATGGGATGGACCTCTCCCGTGAACCTGAAGTTACAGAACACCACGGACAACCCCGTCGGTGATCCTATCTCGTCGGATCAGGAGGCATGGATCGGTTCTCTGCTCACTGTCGGCGCTATCTTCGGTAATTTAAACTTATATAAAATTGTACTTACAGCTCATGATGATGCAGTGGCTCAGAGACTTGATTCTCGACGAAATTTCGGTTTTGAACCTAGCATGTTCAAATGAAACTCACATGTACGAAAAAAATGGGGAGCAGAAGAATGATGATGTTAAAAGATAACATGGTCTGAAATCACCAACCCATTTCTGTATGAAATAGTACCTATGACAGAACCACAGTCAAAGTAATGTTCGAACAAAATAGGGATCTATTATAGACTGGGGGAAAAAAAACAATTTCAGTCCATCAGTCAGATAATAAAAAAATATCAAACATAGTATTTTTTGCTTTATCATATTAATAAAAAATGGGTTTTAGATCAAACGCGTTAAAGTTGGGGAGCAGGGGCTCGCTAGGGCCGATGCCTGCCGGGGTTGCGGGTAGTCCCAAGGGGAAACCGTGGCCCCTGGCAAGGCAAGGGAAGGAATACGGGTGGGTTTTAGTCAGTAAAAGTCTGACACGCCCTTCCGCTCCGCCCAGAGCGGGAGAAGTCATTGGATGATTTCCCACCCATAAAAAAAAAAAAAAAATAAGGGGCTCGCTACGTCACAAGTCAGTATACCGGGGAGTGACGTCATGCCACATTTTAACTCGAATGTATTGCCGTAATCTTATGATTACGTAAAAAAAGAAAAAAAAAAACCCGACGGCCAAAATATTTTTTTTTGTTAACATTCCAAATGTGTAGAATAACTTATACATTATTCTATGACTTATTACAATACCTTTAATGAATAAACTGCTCTGCTCTGATAGGGCTTATTGGCTTATGCCCTCAACTGCAGCAGACCATGGTCTATTCTCTTCTATAAAATGCCATGCTCAACAGTTTTGAGCATCGTAAATGTCATTATTTCTTGTTGAACAAGTATTATCAAGTCTTAAATATTATCAGATCAATTAAGCACTTCTTATACCCAAAAGATAAAGGTTATATTATAAAGAACTTTCCTTCTTCCAGGCCCATTCCTCGGTGGTTTCGCAGCGTCAACGATCGGTCGCAAATGGGGTCTCCTCAGTACTTCCATCCCGCTGTTGATTGGTTGGATCCTAATCGCGGCCACCCAGAACGTTGGCATGATCTACGGAGGCAGAATCTTCTGGGGTATTGCCGTCGGGATGCTGTTCACCATCTCACCTATGTACTGTGCTGAAATTGCTACGGTAAGGAATGTGGCGACATCTAGATCGCCACATGCGAACTACGCATTAAAGACCTGACGTCACACAAATCCTGCATCGCGTCAGCATAGTCTACCGCGCAATCAACAAATACAGGGTGACAGAGACATAGATGCGAAAACATACCACGGATTCCGTACATGATTCTGAACGCCCCTGCGTTGAAATTTTTCGTCGGATATTAGGCTCAGGGTGGATCAGCCATCATACACTACTATTTAATTTGTTTGAAAAAAGTATGCGGGGCAGTCTTTGGTTACTGCCGATAGAAGTGCAAACTAAGTAACGCCATTTAACGAAAATGTCAGGAATTTATGTGGCTTATTGCTGTCAGTATAAGCTAACGAAAGCTGTAGCTCCATTAAAAAAACGAAACAGCAGGAGCAGGCATAAATTATCGCCGCGCGGTAGAAAGAGAGGGTGATATTACATCTTCTCCTACGCCGCGCCTGCTGTCTACTCTCCCTCCGTCTTTACGAATTTTCGATCAGTTCACGTGTCCTGACGCGAGTTTAACATTTTTTCCCATCTCAAAAAAAATGCTCAACGCCACTCTAAAGAAGTTTTCACTTCAAAAACTTATTTTTCTAATTTCGAAATAGAGTAGAGTCATCTCAACACCTCTTTTCCTTGTATTCGTATATGTATATATATATATATATATATAAGTAGGTATATGTATAGGTAATATAGGTATATATTATAGTCGATATGTATATATGTGTATGTAGTTTAACTTATTTATGTACTGTTGTACCTATTTTAGTTGTAATGCGTTATGATTTATGATATATTTATAAATTAAATTTTTATTTGTTCTTCTCAAACAGAGCACCTGCCATCTTATCTCTTCACCACCCTTGGTTGACTGGTAGAGAATGCCTAAGGCATTAAGTCCGCCTTTGTACCTTTAGTGCGAAAAGTTTAAATAAATAAATAAATAGTTCCAAAATACTCTTATACATTAGTAGTGCCAGTGTTTTCATTTATTTTTGCATTGTAGTCTCCACATTGTATATTACGGTAAACCCTGTCCTCTTCCAGGACGACTCCCGCGGCGCGCTGGGCTCGTTCCTGCAGGCCTTCATCACGGTGGGCTACCTGCTGGTGTACAGCATCGGGCCCTACGTGTCCTACATGGTCATCGCCTACGTGGGCATCATCTTCACCGGAATCTTCGTTGTTGGTTTCTTCTTCATGCCAGAGTCACCTTTCTACTATTTGACCAAAGGTAAATATTGTTAACAATACTAACTATTTATATTTTCAAGGCCTAATTTTTGGAGGTAACTCAATTTTGAGCAAGGTCGATGATAATGATTTTAATCCCAATTTCCTTTTTATGCAAAAAAGTCAAGTACCTACTATTTCAATTTAGAGGGTTTACGTCGTATTTCATACAAACTTTCAAGCCCTTGTTTTTCGAAATGACTGAACCGATTTTGTTGAAACTTCATACGCTTATGCAAGATACAAAAGTCTAAAAACTTAGGTAAGAACATTTTCGAAATGTCTTATTTAAAAACAGATAACTGGAAATCTCTGTTTCTATGGAAAATTAAAATCAGTCTAATTTGGCTGTACCACCACTTTTACTATGGCACCAAACCCGAAATCGCGAAAAAAAAATCTGCTGTTCAGCAGATTTTTCGAACATTTTGTGAACAGCAGATTTTTTTTTCAAGGTTTTCCCTTATCAAATAAAATAAAATAACCACGACGTCTAATTAATCGATGAACGCCGGCTGCACGCACGAAAAAGGATGACTCATTGTCCCGTTACGTTCATTGTAACGTTACGCTCTGACGTTATCACGTTAAACTATCGTCCGTAAACCGACTTTACAGACAACCAATTTTATTTAAACGTAGCTTTAGATGTTAATTCCATAGTGACTGGCGATGGCTGCCCATAGCCAGTCATTCTGGAACTGGTCCTAAATTCTCATACCTTCCTGTAGGTGACCGCGAGTCGGCGACGCAGTGCCTGGCCAAGATCCGCGGGCGCTCGCACGACGGCGTGCAGGCCGAGCTCGACAAGATGGCCGCCGACGTCAACGCCTCGCTCGAGAAGACTGCTACGGTAAGATATTTACTTTAAAAAAATCTTTAATTCATTCATTCATTCACTGACAAACGGACAACGAACAGCCTGAACTCATGGGAAAACAAGGTATGGCATTCCGAGACACAGTGGTCACGTGGGTGACACTTACCTACGTCATCACATCTGTGTTACCAGTATTGAGTAGTAATAACTCCCCAACCACCTTTATTACCTGTGCGAATCCGATAAAACAATAAGGTTTTAATTAACAATTACGTTGGTATATGTTTAAATTGATTTGTAAACGACAGTTTAAATGATTTGTATATATTTTTTAACAGAATGGAGACTTAAAATCTTTCCTTAATTCGTGTTTTGTTGCATTAAAGGGGCAACTGGATAGTGACGTACGCAAGTGTCACTCCCGGAATGCCATACCTTGTTTTCTTATACCATGCCTGAACTTGCATGAGATTTCCTTTTATTACGAACGTGAGCAATAAGAAACGGTTTTGAAAATTAATATCTTATAGGAAGTAAATATAGGGGAAGCAGTGATCACAATACTTGCTTGTGTTAGCCCTTGCTGAGTTGAGCTCCACGATTACTGACAAATGCTTGCACTGACTGGACAGATCCGCTCAAATCTGTGTGGTTCTTTCTTCGAAAGACCATTTCAGACACTAATCTAGATGGTTCTCATATGGCTTGACCAAGATTATGTCTGGACTTTACATAGAGACGGCGACCTCTGAGTTTGTTTCGGCCTTTCTTCTTAGAGTAGTCAGTTAGGAAACGCAGACCTCGTCTAGCTTACTTTTAATATTTTTTTAATATGCCGTGTAAAAGTGATTCCGATATCCTATTTACAGAATAAACAATTACATTAGCAATTTCAGAGCGTAAATCCAGAATGATATTTTATTTCATAACAGATCACTTATATCGGATTCCGATTCTTCTGTAGCCCATGCGACTAGTTGCGTCAAGTCTTATTCTTAATTCTCAATTCTTTATTGCATTGCACAATGTAGGCTTAGGTGTTAAACATTTATTTGGTAGGTAACAATCGTGGACCCTGTCGGGCACAGCCTGTCTCCATTAGGCTTGATTCCTGGCGTTGAGTTTTTGAGAAGATCAACTTAATTCTTTGTTTTTCCATTACATACGTAACTTATCTATACAAATAAATAAAATTGAAGAGTCTGTTTGTAATGTCAAAATAACAGCTTTTTACTAAACGCATATGAAAGTATATACGATACATACAACAAAAACACAATTCGATTTTTTTTTTATCTGTCTGTCTGTTTGTTCCGGCTAATTTCCGAAACAGTCGTTATATTTTTTTATATTCATATTTTGTTTGATTCCAGATCGCCGATGTGTTCCGCGGCAGTAACTTCAAGGCGTTCTACATCTCTTGCGCGCTGGTCTTCTTCCAGCAGTTCAGCGGTATCAACGCCGTGCTCTTCTACATGACCAACATCTTCGAGGCTGCCAACTCTAGCCTGGACTCTGCTATCGCTACCATCATTATTGGTGTTGTACAGGTAAATAACTTCTTAGTTCTTAGCTTGTTCTGCTTCGGTGGTATCAATATGTTCAGTGGTATCAACATTTCCAGTAGTATCAACTTGTTCAGTTGTAACGACATCTTCAGTGGTATCAATATATTCAGTGGTATCAACATGTTCAGTGGTATCAACATATTCAGTTGCATCAACATGTTCAGTGGTATCAAAATATTCAATGATAACAACATGTTCAGTAGTATCAACATGTTCAGTGGTATCAACATGTTCAGTTGCATCAACATGTTCAGTTGCATCAACATGTTCAGTGGTATCAACATGTTCAGTTGCATCAACATGTTCAGTTGCATCAACATGTTCAGTGGTATCAACATGTCCAGTTGTATCAACATGTTCAGTTGCATCAACATGTTCAGTTGCATCAACATGTTCAGTGGTATCAACGCCGTACTTTTCTCCACATGATCAACTATTGCTACCATCACTATTGGTGTAGTACAGGTAATTAGAATTACGTATCATCTGAAAATAGACCTATCCTAAGTCGCCCCATAAAACCTAGTTTTTCACCTTTAGCACATAATATGGTAAAAATATTAATTTTTTCAATAAGGAAGTGGGCGAACTATAATTGGGTGCGCCGACAGCAAACATAGCTAGACTAACTTTTTATAATCACCTTAAAATCAATCTTCCTAGCTTTTTCACAATTATGTTGGGGTCGGCTTCCAGTGTAACCGGATGCAGCTGAATACCAGTATTTTACATGGAGCGACTGCCTATCTGACCTCCACAACCCAGTAACTGGGTAATACGATACCCCTTTGTAAGACTGGTGTCAGACTTTCGGGCTTCCGACGACTCGTAACGACTGTCAAAGATCCACAAATGACTGCCGGGACCAACGACTGAATATGCTTTCCGAGGCACGGAGGAGTCTCGGTATGTAAAGATAGTCACCCATCTACTGACCCACCCCAGCAAGCGTAGCAATACCTGATGGATCGACCCGTGCGGCTGTTATTCTTTAGCCACGAGCTCCTCACCTTTATTTTAATAATATTTGTTTCGTTCCAGGTGATAGCATCGTGCATCACTCCGATGGTAGTAGATCGTCTCGGACGCAGGATCCTGCTCCTCATCTCCTCATGTGGAACTGCTATTGGACTTGTAAGTAAAGAAATCTTTTCAGCAACAGATCCTTACCAGCTTATGCCTTTTGGATGAAAGAATAGAAAGAAAAAGTATTTATTGAGACAAGCACAGGAGATCACAAACTAAGCACATTGAAACATCAATAAAAAAAATATCAAAACAATAAAAATAAAACAAAGTAAAATTAAAATTGAAGCACATTCCTGTGCGAGGCCAAAAGGCTCGTATCTTAGCACGCTAGGGCCCGCAGTGATGTCACGGATAGATAGATATAGAAATAAATAGATACTAATAATAATAAATAAATTATATATATTAAGATTCCCCGATGTTGCGGAGGTGGATGCAGCTTCACGCTGAATTCTAATTTTATGTCAATTTGTGTATGTACCTACTAACATTAGATGTTAAGTAAAATTGTTACTAACCCTATGGACTTTGTCCGAAATAAAAGCTATTCTATTCTATTCTATTTTATTCTATTAAATTATAATAGCAGTAATGTTCATTTTGATGAGAAGGAAAGGTAAGGTTATAGAAAGATTTCTCTGGAAAGTTCACTAGGTAGGAAACCGTTGTTTCGACAGCTGGTTCTCCGAGAGTTTTGTTTATATGACCTCTATGGTTCTATTTAAAGTCCACGTGTTAAAGGCCGTTCGATAAAGGCCGTTCGATATTTTTGACTTTCAATATTAAAAATAATTTATTGATGAGAATCCGCCAGGCTATAGAATGAAACTGCCCACAGATTATATTAGCCCTTAGTTAACAAGAAAACAGAGATCTAAGCCGCGTGAGTCACCGTCGCCATTTGGCGACAGTGGGGCTTAACAATATAGATCTGTTGTTTTGAGATATTTGATATTGGTGAACTGTCGACTCGCTGGCTTGGTATATCGAAAATAACACACGAATTCGGAATAGAGGTAGGTAATGATAATTAAAGCTTTCCACTTTGTTTGCCATAATTTAATGATTAAATTTTCTGTATCCAGGCTCTCCTAGGAATGTTCTTCGTCCTATCTGACAACGGAAGCCCGGTGGTAGAAAAGATCGGCTTCCTGCCCATCCTGTCGCTAGTGCTGTTCATCGTGACGTACTGCTGGGGCCTGGGCCCGCTGCCCTGGGCCGTCATGTCCGAGCTGTTCCCTATCGAGGTGAAGGCCATCGCGTCGCCCATTGCGACGGCCTTCTGTTGGATGCTGGGTTTCTTGATTACCAGGTTAGTAACTATTGTTGAAGTGAAAGCTTCTTTGGATGGATAAAAGGATGGGTAAAAAATGTTAAACTCGCGTCAGGACACTGATCGTAAATTCGTAAGACGGAGGGAGAGTAGAATTTGTTAGTTACCTAACAAAAAGTACTAGGCTTGCATAAATTCAAGATTTCAATCATTAGACGTTGTACACAATATATGAGCAGTAACCTAACAAAAAGTACTAGGCTTGCATGAATTCACGGTAGTATTCAATCATTATGTTATGCTACTAATAGGATTTGGATGAGGCAGACAGATAGTTTATTACTTGGATTAACATAATATTATAGGATACTGTTTTCACTTCCATCGGCAGTCCCCTCATTTTTTTTTAATGTTTTCACTCCCAGATGACGATGGTGCACGCTTGTCTAAACTGAATTTGGTCGCGATTAGCAAAAATCATAGCAAATAACATCGAACTTGTCTGGGAATTGAACGCGATATCTGCGTGTCACTGATTAAATACGCACTAAATAGGAAACACGTATTAACACACCCACTTTTACATCACGTGCGTGTTTCTAAACTTTGAAATAATATTTCAAAGTTTTCAAGACGAAGTCGCGGGTAACAGCTAGTATTTAGTATATTATACTAAATACTACTACGCGACTTCGTCCGCGTGGAATATTTGTATACCATAGCTACCAGTGAAACTCCTGTCAAAATCAGTCCAACCAAACAGACTTCAATGAAGATATTGTGTAGGTACAGATTTCATGGATTTTAGTTTTTATTGCGCGGAACCCTAAGTCTTTTTCTCAAACAAAAGTACTCCTTATAACATAAGCTATCTTCAAGTCGAAGTCCCGTCAAAATCGGTCTAGACGTTACGGAGATTAGCCGGAACAAACACACAGACAGACAGACAAAAAAAATTAAAATTGTGTTTTTGTTGTATGGATCGTATATACTTTCATATGCATTTAGTAAAAAGCTGTTATTTTGACATTACAAACAGACACTTTAATTTTATTAATTTCTATAGATGTTGTAGTTTTGATGTAAGCTATAACTCACTAACTTGAACTCTCCTCACAGATACTTCAGCGCGATCGCCAACTCCGTGGGCATGGGCGGCTCGTTCTTCATCTTCTGCGCGTGCTGCGTGGCGTCGTTCTTCTTCACGCTGTTCCTGGTGCCCGAGACCAAGGGCAAGAGCTTCCAGGAGATCCAGGACATCCTGGCTGGCAGGTGAGGGGTGCTGGGGGGTCTGTAGGGAACACTTGCCGTTGGGGGGGTGACTGCATGAGCTAAACAAGGTCTTCAAGATTGGCAGCAAAAATCTAGTATGATAGAATACTAAAAGGTAGTTAGGCGTAGGAAAGGAGGCCTTAGCAATGTTGTGCCTAAGTAACGTATTCCTGAAAAAAAAGGGCATCAAAAACAATGGCGTTCTTCCAAAAAAAAAAAAATGTTTTTTATTTTCATTTATTTACCCCAAAATTACACTCTTACGGATCGAACAGGGCTTTTTTTACATGTTGTATACAGGGTGTTAGGGTAAACATCGTTATCCTTCAAACCAGTGGTTTGGTTTCGTTTATAGAACATAAATTCAATGAAAAATCACAACTTTAAAAAAAAAAGATGTACATTTAGAATCGTCACGCAATTCCTAAGGTTGGTATTTTTGCCTGTCTTAAGCCAGGAAAAGGTTGTATTGTTTATTCATGTGTTGTGTAGGTAGGTAGGACGGGCGGCGATCGATTACGTCACTCGGGCGGGCGCATATCCATGAATTTGCGGACGGTGTCGGACAATAACCTTTTTAATATTGCTAAAGAAAATAACGTAATTTTTTTTTACTCGGTTTTTTATGTTTTATTTAAGCCAACTACCCATAGGTGTAGTGACAACGGTGTTTACCCTTCCATCCTGTATTGTATAAATTTTGCATTCTATTTTTCTTCTTGTTCTGTACCTATGCCTCTTTTTTTGGAATTTATTTTCATCCAAAGTGGATGAAAATAATGTTGTCAATCATCCTGCTGATAATTATAATGTTATTAAATCTAATTTTCTTTTGTTCACAGGCCGTCCAAGCCAGAGAAGGCATAAAGTGATAGAGTAAACCGAATTTATAATGTGTTTTGATGTTTATATGAATAATCGCTAGATATTAGTATTACCGGGGCAAGCTCCAGGGCCAGGAGGTCGATATGGCCTCATAAGTATTGGATTATTAGGGGATTCAATGCAGAAATTAATTGTAATATACAGATATTAGAAAAAAAAAACCGAACACGAATAATCGAATACGAGAAACGATTTTAATCGAGAATGATAATCGATTTCTATCAAGACCGAGGATAGAAATTAATTAGCATTGTAGGAATGGAAGTAAAGAACAGTCGACAAACGAAATAAGTATACAGGCTAGCAACGACCTCTGCATTTTAAAATAGTGTTAATTCGCGAATACTAAAATAAACTTTATTCCTTATGAAAAAGAGTATATTTTGTATCGCCAAAAATTAAATGTTCAATACTGTCCTGTATGCTCTTTTGCCGACAGTACAAGTTAACTCCTTCATTGAATCCCTATAGTTTCCTGATAAGGCATTTCACACTATTGGCTTTGCTAACTGGAGATCAAAATTATGACTATTTATTCCAGTAAAGTTATATTTTTTTATATATGATTCATATTTTTGTACGTACACTTTTGACCTCCAATCAGCAAAATTATAGAAAAAAATATTATTTCTAAAAAGTTATTGGACCAAATTTTGTAATTTTATAAGTAATGAGAATTTTAAAACAGTTTGCCCCTTAAGTATAATTTTATTAAATGTTCCTTTTTCTACCTTTGGGGTCTAAAGTGACCCCAAAGCTGGCTAGGCCCTAAGATGTTAAGAGGTACTTTAAGCTAAGTTACAACTTTAAGTACAAAATAGTGGATGCCTGAACCGCGGCGGACGCAACTATTTGTGATAATAGTAAATATTTCTATTGTACATAATTATTTTTAACGTCTAATGATATTTTGTTACGAATAAATTGTTTTATACTACGTGTTAGTTTTGTGTTTTATTTCTTACTAGCTAATGCTAGACATACGTTGCAATGCATTTGAACCTTCTCCGGCGCGCACGCAACAACTTACCATCGTTTCATCACAATCGGTCGAGCCATTTTAGAGTTTTTGCGTGACTTATGATAGATAGAGATAAGATAAGTCTTTATTTGCTTTAAACATGGTATAAGGTTGTTACAGTCTGGTTTTAATATAATGTCCACATGTTTAGCTATACAAAATATTGTATCAATTGCATGCAAAATAATTAATAACAAGGTAAAGGTAAACTACATAATTATAGAATGTCGCAGATTAATTAGTAATACGAGTACAATAATAGTCATTCAGATTATACAACACAAACATTTTCATTAACATTAATACCTGGACATACACATTTTATATTTTCTTGTTAAAGAAGTCATTAATGTCATAAAAATTATGTTCATTCAGCCATTTATACAGTTTGTTTTTAAATGAATTGTGATTATTTAATAATTTTAGTTCTTTTGGTATTTTATTGTATATACGTACACACATCACAAGGCAGCTTTTAGCATACTTGGCTGACTTAGGATTATCCTTTAGTACAAGTCTGTGTGGATCTCTTGTTGGTCGAGAGATGAATTCGCTCGCTTTTTTGAACAAACCCTTATTACTGTACACAAATTTACATATTTCAAATACGTAAAGTGAGGGAAGTGGTAATAAACCAAGCTTTTTAAAAAACGGTTCGCAGGACTCATCAGGACGGAGTCCACAAATGGCCCTGATGCATTTTTTTTGCGCAATAAATGCTCTATCCTTATCCGTACTGTTCCCCCATATAATAAGCCCGTAACGTAAAATGGATTCTATATATGCCTGGTATGTAATAATTGCCGTTTTTCTATTTGTCACGTTCTTTACTTGTCTGAGAGCGTAAGTAAATTTATTTATCCTATTGCACAAATTATCTAGATGTATTTTCCAATTTAAGTCTTGATCTATGAGTACACCCAAGAATTTGGTTTGTGTAACTTCTTTCAGTCTATCAATATTGAGTTTAAAATTGTAGTTAGCATGTTTAGATTTATTAAATTGAATAAAATTAGATTTGTCTAAGTTGATTTTTAATTTATTTGTCTGTAGCCATCCTAAAATATTGTCAATAGTATTATTAATGTCCATTTCATGATCAGATATTGATTTACACTTCTTATCAGAAGTCACGATAATTGAAATGTCATCTGCAAATAATATACATTTATGATTAGTCACTAGAGGTATGTCATTTATATATAATATAAACAAAATGGGTCCCAAGACACTCCCCTGAGGGACGCCGCATTTATTTTCCCTGGAGTCAGAAGAATAGGAAGAAAGTAGGTCTTCATGTACTTTATCTATGACAACGTATTGTTTCCGATCTCTTAAATAAGATGAAATCCACTGCAGTGCTAGTCCTCTAATTCCAATGCCTTCTAATTTTTTTAATAAAACGTCATGTGCTACAAAGTCAAAGGCTTGTGACAGGTCGAACGTATGCACGGCAGTTATTATTTATATATACTGCTACTGCTGCTGCTGCTGGCTATTGTGGATTTTTGAGATGGGGCAGTAAGGACCTGGCTGAACCATTGTCGCTACAGGATAACGGTCTGAGACTGTCCTCAACTTTTTATGACATGTTGACACTGGGTTGATCAGCAATCGCAGATATTGAAAAAAAAATTGGTTCAGACGCCAGCACAGCACAGTACTCGAATCTGTCAAATTTTCTCAATCAACATTGAACCTTATTCTTTAGCGATAAAGTTGAAAATCTATTAAAGAAATTTGATAGAAAGTAGTAACTTGATGTGCTGGCGTCTGTACCTACAGTAATCAAGAAAATGGGCATTTATCACAAACACTTTTTTGATGTCAGTCTATCTCTCTCAAACTCTATCTGACCAACTGAGGTTTGAGTACAAGAAAAGTCAGAAATCGCAAAAAACTTTTCCCATACATTTCGGAGGAAATGCGACTCCAACATATTATAACGGACTGGTTGAACATAAATAAATAAAAAAATGAACTTCACCTTTCGAACGAATACGCGTTATAATTTTATTTGCTTTGAGAACATAATTTAACAATTAATCTCAAAAAGTTAAGGACCTAGTTGTACTTTTTTTCCTGACTTGAAGAAGTATGGAAAAGTTTTTGAGATTTCTGAATTACTAGTACTCCAACCTCAATTGGTCCAATAGAGTTTTTTAAATCCTTATAAGAAACTGGATCGATTGGCATCAATAAATGTTTTTGTGAAAACTGTCTATTTCTTGCTGACTGTAGGTACATTTTTTTCAAAATCTGTGAATACAGATAAGTCTCAAAAAGTTAAGTTCTCTTGGTGAAACAATTTGATATTTTTTCCATATAAACTTCGGAGGGGTTTTACTCCACTGTTTGACATCGTACATTCAAAGTTTAACATGATATCGTTAGGTCTCATTATTAATTTTGTCTGTACGGAAGCAGAATAGTAAAATAAAAAGCCATTATAAAGTTATAAGCCTACAAAGATTCGTTTTTTTTGCTAATTTTAACGCAACTTTGGGCGTAAATAAGTAATACAAGAAGTGTGAAATCTCGAAAACAAAATCCGTACCGACACAGAAAAATTATCGAAGATTTCAATAAATTTTATTTGTAATTGATTTATGCAGTGGTTTTTTCAGAAAAACCTTTTTTCCAAAGGCCTTTTCATAATTTTTGATGCGCTCGTTTTACTAAAATTGGTCGGTACGGTGTTTCTGTGCGTGCGAACTATACGTTGTTCATGTAGACCAGCTTCTAACTGCTCATCACTGATACTATCTCTATCGGACACGATGCCAGGTGAGACAGCGTGGTTTTTGGCCAAGCCCAGTATGCCCACCATTGAGTTCGAGCCCGCGACTAGTTCCACCTTAAGACCGTTTTCCTGTAGCTACAACGGTTAAGGTAGCTGTCTTCACTGCCCCATCTCAAAAATCCACTCTGTATGATGAAGATGATATTTCCAAATTCACATTTGCAAAAAAAAGGGGAAAACGCATTCGTCTAAACGTGCCTAGCGCGAGCCTGTAATGAAAGATTAAAGATAAAAGTTACTTTCGCGCGCTTGACTCTTATCGCACGCAGCGTCAGCACTCAGATTACACACGTGACTAATATAATAATAATAAGTAATACAGTTCAATTCAAAGGTAATGGCGGCTCGGAAGTTAGCTGCTCGCAGCGCAGTACCCCACCCCTTACCCCCGCTGACCAGGAACCGCGCAACCCCGGATACGAGTTAAGCTTTTTGTTAGGGTAACCCGTTTATGAGGTTACCATTATCTGAAGGAAACCCAGTAAAAGGGTATCTCTTCAATATGAATAACCCATTGAAGGGGTTCTATACTTGAAACCCAGTGAACGGGTTACCCCTTCATTATAATAACCTATTTATTATAAGGGTTTTGTTCGGGTTAACACAAGGTTTGTCAATAAATGTGTGCTAAGTAAGGTGATGTGTGGGGTGGCGCGAGCACCACGAACCATCCACCATCGCTGGCTTTGCTATGTACCTACAATAGTTCAAACCACGAGCTCAAAAAAGTGCCGTCGCGCATTTTAAGAAAAAGTTGCTTCGGAATTTTGGCTAGCTGCCTGCCTCGGCTTCGCACGGGTAGCACTAAGTACTTATCTACGGCACACCTACATACCTACCCTAACTAACTACCTACCTACCCATATAACTACCTACTTACCTACCTACCTATCCTACCTACATACCTACCTATCCTACCGACATATCTACCTACCTAATTACCTACCTACCCTACTTTCACCTACCCATCCTAAGAACCTTCTCCTTACAATAACAAACACAACAAAAAATTAATTAGCGAAATTCGTCCGTTCACGCGTGATGCCGTGACCAAGGAAATAGGGATTCATTTTTTATAGATAGTTAAGAGGGTTTATTCTGAAAGTTGCCAACGTCGCAAATAGATGTCAAATATTTCGCTGTTTTGATTAATTTGATAATATTTCTGTATGGAAAATTGGAAATAAAAAATGTGTCTAACTAGCGAACTAGAATATTGATTATGAAATGCAATAATTAATATCTTAACACCGAATAGTTTGTTTTAGATGTAAAAAAAGTATTTGGAAACTTTTCAAATGCCTTTTTGTCACCTAAAACGGGTACAACATCAAATTCAATGTTATAATTGCAATTCATTATTAATATTCTAGTCAATTAGTTAGCCACATTTCTTATTTCCATACAGTATTATTTCCAAATTAACCGAAACAGGTAAATATTTGACAGCTATTTACGACGTTGCCAACTTTTAGGATGCACCCTCTTAAGCAAAAATTTCAAAAATTCCAAAGTTGCCTATTTAACGCAAAAATCACCGTCGAAATGTAATAGGGCTTTAATGCGTGCTATTCCATTTTGCAAACTATGCCCATCATCGAGAGATCATATTACATTACTCCGATCGGAATGTTACGCTGTTATAGTTTAGAGAGTTGAAAGTATAACCCTTTTGAATGGCTTAAAAAGGGCCGTTCAAAAGGGTTACCCACATCGTATGGGTTTTTGATTAACTGCTTAGAAAAACCCTATCGAAAACTCTTTCAATGGGTAACCAAAATGGTCCCTGCCGCTGACCCATGAATTTGTTACTGCGCAGCGACTCGCCTCATGTTCCGAGCCGCCATTAAGTTTGAATCGGACTGTACCAGCCATAATAACTAATATTATAAATGCGAAAGTGAGTTTGTTTGTTTGTTACGTTTTCACGCTAAAACGGCTGCACAGATTTGGATGAAATTTGGCACATGGGTAGACCATGACCTAGATTAGAACTTTTTAGTCCGATATTCCTACGGGATCGACACTTAGGGTCGGGCCACACCTGCCGAACGTTCCGCGGCGGAACGCTCCATCGCGTCATATTTCTATGGACGTAACGTTCGGCTGATGTGTCATAGGTACCTAACTTGAAAAACATTAGGAGCGTATTCAACCGAACGTTCCGCCGCGGAACGTTCGGCAGGTGTGGCCCGACCCTAACTTGAAAAACATTAGGTGCGTATTCAACCGAACGTTTCGCCGCGGAACGTTCGGCAGGTGTGGCCCGACCCTTACGCGGGTGAAACCGCGAGGCGCAGCTTAAAACATGGGCCAGGCAGGGGCCATAGTCTTTCCATAGTCTCCATAGGTTATCTAGTAACCAGTTCACTTTAGCCACCCAAACTCATAATTTAATATCCTTAGTTTCCATAACCTGCAATAGTTTTACACAACTGAGGGTTGTCCTTAGGTGCACTTGCATAAGGCGTACAACCCTGTACGGTAATCGTCGCTTGGTGCCTCATAACGGGCCTCTGCGACTTGGCCACTCGTACGCCTTGCAAAGGTCCAGGACCTCAGGGTCCCGAGAAAGAAAAACGTTCGTGGTCACGTGGTTAGCCCACGTGACTTTTGAAGAATTACCCCAATCGGCCCACTTGCGCGTTTATGTAGAGTTTGGAAACTCAGAATTAAGTTATTAACATTGTATAATTGCTTAACTCAAAGTTTATAAACTCTACCCCCCTTACTAATAAACGTTGTATAACGTCTGTATAGTTACACAACGCTTTATCTTCTTTCGAATGTCAAATTACTGACGACTGAAAGAGAGAAATCGGTGTGTAACTATACAGGCGATATACAACGTTTATTAGTAAGGGGGTACATTTATATTTTACATTCCGTCACCACACTCAATGTGTCCTTCACCACACAATCCTCACTTTTGAAAACTTCATGAAATTCAATTTTGAGAACGCCAAAAAATTGTCAAGAAATAGTCATAAATAGTCACCAAAGTTAAAAAAATAGTCGCATTAAGATTCCGAAGTTATAGCTGCTCTATAAGTTGGTGAGGATTGTGGGGTGAACGTCTCCACACAATCCTCACCTCAGTGCAAGTAAACGGCTGGGAGTATCGACTTGGTTTCAATTCCAAAAAATAGTCAATAAATAGTCGTAACGCTATGCCAAATCTCGAAAATAGTCATTAAGAGGTTCCAGAGATATAAAGGTGTCTTGGTGAGGATTACGTGGTGAGCCTTTCTCGCCACAATCCTCACCTGATTACCGCGGAATGCTTACCTATTTATTGACAATTTTTTGGACTATTTATTGACTATTTTTTGGAATTGAAACCAAGTCGATACTCCCAGCCGTTTACTTGCACTGGGGTGAGGATTGTGTGGAGACGTTCACCCCACAATCCTCACCAACTTATAGCTATAAGTGCTATAACTTCGGAATCTTAATGCGACTATTTTTTTAACTTTGGTGACTATTTATGACTATTTCTTGACTATTTTTTGGCGTTCTCAAAATTGAATTTCATGAAGTTTACAAAAGTGAGGATTGTGTGGTGAAGGACACCACTCAATTATCTACTTTAGCGTTCTACTTTAAGTTGATTTTTGAGTGACCATTTGTTAAGAAATTTTTGTTGCTCGGGAACCTTGTCATATACGACATTGAGTTTGTAATCCCAAAACTTGATTAAGTACATCTGAGATTCAGATTATTCTGAATTCAAATATCGATAAAATAAAACAATAATTAACATTTTAAAATACTGTATTATAAACAAAAGTACACATATAGCTATATACATCAGTCTTGCACTCAAATTCATTCGAGACCATTTTACAAATAGCATGGTACTATTCCTACTTACCCCTTCTACTAAACATGGTTGCGTGCAAGAGAACAAGAGCAAGAGTATGTTTAACCGACTCCAAAAAGGTGGAGGGTTCCCATTTTTATTTTTGTATGCTTGGTACGCGATTACTCCGCTAAGTAAATTGATTTTGAAGATTATTTTTTTGTTTGGTAGGTCATACTTCAGAGGTGGTCCAATATACATTTTATTAACTTTGCTTGGGTAGTTTTTGAGTTAGCAAAAATACGGTTTGTTCCTGGATGATGTTGTAATAAAGTTCCCTTATTTACATAGCAGGTAGTGGTATTCGAAATTGCGTGGACTGTGGAGTAGGTACCACAACAAAAAACTGAAAGATACTTCCAAATAAAAACACTACAAAGTGAAAAATTACTTTAATTACGGAAGTCGGTGGCAAAAAAACGAAAATACAAAATCAAAGACTTCTGTAATTAAAGTTATTTTTCACTTTGTAGTGCTTTTTCGGAAGTGGTTTTTTTTTTGTTAACAGTTTTTATTCTTGTTGTTATTTTTTACCGACGTCAAACGAATGAGGAGGTTATGTATTACATTTTTTGTAAAGACCAACGAAAGAATGCTATCCATGTCGTAAACAAAAAGAATTAGGTAAGGTTGGGATACAATGTGTATTCGCTCGTTTGGTCTAAACCGACTCTTCGGCGTCATCAAGGGCGAGAAAATCGCAGCGATATTCTCGCCGTGCCATCAAATTCAATAGAAACTCTATGAATCAATCTCCACACGGCGATATCATCGCGGCGATAATTTGAAGGCACAGCGTGACTATCGCCGCGATTCTCTCGACCGTGGAGATGGCGCCTAAGGCTGCCTGTCCATTGACGCGGAGCGAGGCAGCGTTGCGGAGCGGGGTTGCGAACAATGTCTGTCCATTGATGCGGAGCGGAGTTACGGACTGTGCGGAGCTAGGCCGAGTTCAGACGAGTAATTTGAGCAGGCTGCAATAAGGGGTTTATTAGTTACCCCGTGACCGATTTTTTGCGCTTCCCCGCTCCGCTTCCTCGCTCCGTTTTCCGGTTTTGCATGAATTTTTAAACTAGTTCGCAAAACTCGGTCCACTAAAGCAGATCGGAGATTTTATGCAATTCCATTGGTTAATATTACCACAGCTCCGCTCCGCTCCAGTGGACATTCAGCCTCAGGGCTGGATTTTGCAATGTCAGATAACATAAATACCTACTCCATTTGAAATAAGATTAGACATTTAACAAAACCCTGTTTACAGCCCATTCAACCGATTTTGTCTTCTATTGCGTTGGCATGACAAATGTCAGCTGCAGTAAACAGTTGGTATTGTAACCACCTTTTTTATTTACTTTTAATGCCATCCTTATGCCTACGGTATAAAAGTCAGAATCGGTTGAACGGATTGTAAAAAAAGGTTTTAGTTTACTTATTTCAAATGAATAAATTGACGTCTGACAGTTTTGGTGTCAGAAAAACTCAAAAATTCTAAAGTAACTTATAAATGATTAGTTACAAACTATAAGTTAAATTTTTAAGCTTTAATACAATCTCTCAATTCTGAATGTAACCGTCACGCCCCGCCCCGCCGCTTCAGACTTATATTCACGCCCGGCGTGGCGGCGGCGTGGCGTGACGGTTACCGTCGCGCCGGGCGGGACCGGTCTGTGTGGAGTCGTCCGTAGTATCTAGTACATTACAACTGCTCAGCGTCACGTCGCCGTCCCGTCCCGCCCCGCCCCGCCCGCTGTGTGCAGAGACCACTTATGCGTTGACCTATTATTTCGCTTTTCAAATTGTTTGATAGGGTTTTAGAAGCACCTTTCCGCCTGTTTACGTATTTTTTATTTAAACACCTTCCTTGAATAATTAAAACATACAAAGCTTTTATCTCAAAAGTTAATAAGCCAAATTATATTTAAACATGTTGATTTTGGAAGCTAGTACAGTCAACCGCACATCAGTGTAATCGGCGTTTGCAATTTAATTGCCAAACATGTAAGCAAACACGAGTTTAAGGAAAAACAACTGTAATGCCTACACATAAGGTTCAGCTTGCGCCACAACTAACTTTTTATGACTTTTTCACCTGTACTAATCAGTCTAAAATCAACTTTATTTACACTAACATAAAGTTGATGTTTGTTTGTAGAAATAACATCAATTGGAAACAAGGATTTAAATAGACCTTTGATACGGGACGGGTACCCGGTTTGAATCCGGTACCCGGCGGATCCGGCATTTTTTTTAGTATCCGGCCAGGAAACGGGTAATAAGGTACTCGGTTGCCGAATACCCGGCAAAACTTTAGAGGTATGAGGAACAGGGTGTAAAGTTCACTCATCCTCATTTGAAAAGGGAGGATCCTCCAACCAGACGGGTTGTTATGTCTGGCGGGCAACTGCCCATATGTTGATTTCGGATAGTCTTATCTATGTTATTCGCTAAGTAAACTCTAACTGCGAGATGTAGGAATTGTGTGACGTCATGTCTTTTTGTTTCGTAGTTTTTTTTTTTTGTATGTGGCGGTCTAACCGCTACATCACTCCCCTCCGGAGACCGGAGGTCGATAGTGGGCTGAGTCTTGGATCTTGCGATGCTTCACAGTGCCAGCTGTGGTTCCATTGAGTCGGAACCGGGTGCCGCATAGTTCACGGTGAGTCGGAACTGTCTGCGGTGATTCCCCAGTGAGTCGGGGTGGCGGTGCGTCGTCATCCAGTGAGTCGGATGTGGTACATCGCCGGGTTGTGGTTGAGGGTGATGACCAGGAATGCGCGTTCGCTGCATGCTGGTGGTCAGGATACCCGTTGAAGCCGTGGGTGCTGGCTGGCTGTGTGACTCGCCTCACGAAAGCTTGCGGGAGTGATGATGATGACGTCACGCTGAAGTAGTTGCACGAAGGCTGCGTTGACGTTCATACTCGGGGTCACCAATTTAGAGGTATGAGGAACAGGGTGTAAAGTTCACTCATCCACCATAGAAAAGGGAGGATCCTCCAACCAGACGGGTATTATGTCTGGCGGGCAACTGCCCATATGTTGATTTCGGATAGTCTTATCTATGTTATTCGCTAAGTAAACTCTAACTGCGAGATGTAGGAATTGTGTGACGTCATGTCTTTTTGTTTCGTAGTTTTTTTTTTTTGTATGTGGCGGTCTAACCGCTACAAAACCATTACCCATCCCATGTCTACATCAGTGATAATAATTTGCCATTGGCAGCACCTTTATATCATAGCAATAAGGGTCATTTTGGAAGTGCAACTGATGTGCGAATGAATGTGCCTACAAATAAATATTACTCTTTCCCACACAATTTAAATCTCTGAAATTTTAGAGGAACTTAATATTATTATGTAGCATCAAAGAAATTCATAACTGCGCTGCAAGCAAGAATAGTCTTTACGGTGGTTCGTAAGGACTATTATTGCTTGCAGCGCTCGGCGGCTACAGAACCGGGCCGTTAACAGATGTGGTCATCGTGTTCACGGCATTTTGTTATCAAATTGGTTAGATTATGAATTTCTTTGATAGTACTTACATTAAAATGGTTAAACTCCGCTGAGTGAATGCGTTCATGACCGCTCTCAGTAGGACATGATTAGGAACAAATATAAGTATAAATTCATAATTTTTTTTTTTTTTTTTACTCCACTAACAGGATGGTGTCGTGAACGCGTTCTGTAGACGGCCGAAATATAGTCTGAGCTTTCCATAAATGATGTCTTTAGTGTTTACAAAATGCTTTTAAATGGTTATTTAACACGTTGTAAGACACTAAACTGTCTGAGACGTAATAATAACAATAAATCTTCTATTGCGCCTCGTTCAGCGTCCTTCAACTGATTTCAATGACAGTACACTCCTAATTGATCATTGACAGTCGTTACGTGTCGTCAGAAGCCTGAAAGTCTGACAACCAGTCTTATCAAGAGGTATCGTATTACCCAGTTACTGGGTTGTGGAGGTCAGATAGGCAGTCGCTCCATGTGAAATACTAGTATTCAGCTGCATTCGGTTAGACTGGAAGCCGACACCAACATAGTTGGGAAAAGGTTAGGCAGATGATGATAAATCAGTAACCGTGAAATTTCCAAGTTAGTAAATTTTTGTCCGAAAACAATAAGTAGTCGTCGCACACGCAATTCCTTCAAACACTTTCGAACACTCGCCAACATTAGTAGATAAAAAAACCGGCCAAGTGCGTGTCGGACCATGCACAATAAAGGTTTCGTAGTTAGGATTAATTTATACCAAGAACAAACTTAACATTGTAGTTGAAAAAACATAGTCTCCCATACATTCCAACTGCAAATGTAAGTTTATACGCACAATATTGAGAGATTTGCCCAGAATTAGTTTCTGAGAATGTGGATTTTCATCTATTTTCTTAAATATCTTTAAAAGTATTAATTTTAAATGATTAAAAAATATATATCTGAGATCCTCACAAGCCTTTGATGTCACAGGTACAGTTTGCGAAACTTTGTTTTTAATTTTCAATTTTTCCCCCGATAACCCCCATATTCAAAAAAACAAAGGCACGCCGAGAAAAAATCGCCAAAAGTTTCTTTCGGGATTGGTGGGAGTATCAAGGGTGGGGAAGATCACGTTGGCGGCTCTAAATTTGTTTCCAAACAATAATGACATCTTCAAGGTCAAGGTCAAAACCCCAAAAATCAAGGTCGAACACCCCAAAGGTCAAGGTCAAAGCAAAAAATACAAAAATCTTGGAATAACCTCTAAGGTGATGGACATTTTCAAGAACAATGTGAAACTCGAAGGTCGAGGTCAAAAAATAATAATTGTAAGGTGTTGTCGACATAACCATGAAGGGGACAGCTTAGGTTCGAAGGGGATGAGGGGATGGCGGGGTCTTTGACCCGGTCGGAGTCAGAGTACCCCGAGTCCTAAGATCGCTTGGCTCGCTCTTGCATCCATATTGCCTTTTTACTAAGGTGTGTTATTTCTGCATATTATGTTGGTTTAGTGTGTATTTTTTCATGACATTTATTGTATTTTATACACCATGCAGAATACATTTTATGAATTCCGGGTTTAAAAACGGGTCCAAATAACTGATGGCTATTCGACGCCTCCACGAAAATTCCGAAAGCTAATCAGTAAAATTTTCTTTATAATACTCCTTGTGAAAGGACCTCTTTATATCACGCCAGTGACTCTATCCGCTGTGTGTGTGTCCCATCTGGTGCCACAAGTCTTTTTTCTCTATCACTGTGGTTAACTTTTTTTTTATGTATACACCCATGTTCGGAAAGCTGAAGCTAAGCTCTCCAAAAATCTGTGTGTATAATAGAGCCCTCCCGAATAGGTATGTTTTTTTATAAGCGGCACCAATACATCAGATGATCTCTCATTACCAGGACACAACTCCACACGGAGATCATCACAGCCGTCTTCAACTATTCCCAACACCCAATGGCCTTCCACTTGACGTCCGCTGTTATATTTTCTTCTACCAAATTTGGATTCATCTATTTGAACAATTATTCCAGGCCCTCTAATTAGTGGCCTTTCGCTTTGGTTTTCAGTTCGTAGACCACCACTGTTTCACGACAATAATTATACCAATCAGCTATTGTATTGTGGGACAAAACCGTTAGTCTTTCATCATCCTTAGTGTTTCTTTGAACTGCTTCATGTCTCATTGTGACTAAATGCATACATTAATTCGAAAACAGTTGGTAGTGGTAAACGAACGTTTTCAAACCATGATCCAGCAGCTCTGGTTTAGGGTTTAGTTCTGCAGTTGCTTTTGCGACAGCGGTACGTCCCTAGTTGTCCAGCACCAGAAATGGATCTAAGAGTCGTTGCTAGGCAAACTCTACGCAAGATTCATGGCTGCCTAATTTTGAGTATAACCTCTTGTAGTTCCATAGAGCACTAATCTCGTTGTTGTTCATATGATCCCGCCTGTTCGAGGATCCAGAGGGTCCGGCTAGTGGAATATCTACAGCACTGGATCATCCGGGAACCGGAGACAGGGAGCATGTGGGCACCAGCCGCTCATCACAGTCCAACACTTGCCCAACACAAGTTGCTTCATTCCGTGGTGCAGCGCACTCAAGCGGCTCACTAGAGTGCAACACTTGCACAACACTTAAAACTTCGGGATCGGGAGATGAAGCAGTAGTACACGAAGCCGGGGACTTCGGGGAGGCCATGGTGTCAATCAATCGTTTTTACAAACAGGAGTACGATAGACGCTCTTGACTGTGAGTACATACGACCAACGACAACTACCAAACGTTGGGTCACTTACATCACAGATTACGTTTCGTTACCCACGATCTTACGAGTGCAAATAAAACTTAAATATTTTAAATTTAACTAATTATATTTTTGATGCAGCTGAATACCAGTATTTTACATGGAGCGACTGCCTATCTGACCTCCACAAACCAGTTACTGGATAACACTATTCCCCTTGGTAAGACTGGTTGTCAGACTTTCGGGCTTCTGACGACCCGTAACGACTGTCAAAGATACACGAATGACAGCCGGGACTAACGGTTTAACGTGCTTTCCGAGGCACGGAGGAGTCTCGGTATGTGAAGATGGTCAGCCATCCTCGGCCCAAGCGACTCGTGCGGCTGTTATTACTTAGCCACGACAACCAACAACAGCCATAAAAATATACTATTCAAATTCCTTATTAATTGCATCCATACTAATTAGAACATCACAAATGCTGGCCGCAAATAATCTAATATCTTCACTCTTTTTAATCTTAAGACTAGCACAATACAGCTTTTTGTGTAAATCAGTAATCTTCTCATAATCCTTATTAGATTTCGACCTACAGTACTGTATAATACTTTTTAATATAAAATGTAGTCTATTTTCGTATAGGGACAGAAGACTATGTTCGTTTTTCATGTTCTTCTCGTCGCTATCTTCTGGTTTGGCGACTTCTTTCTCTTCTGGGTCCTTCTCTGAGAGGAGTTTCATGATGGAGTGGCATTGGCGGAGGAGTTGTATGGCTGACTGGAGGGATTTCAGTTTGAGGTTCGGTGATACTGTTGAAGAAAATTCTTAGTTATTAAAAGACAGAAAAAATTACGTACTAGAAATGCCTAATGGTATTAGTAGATAGTTAGTTGCCCGGTGGCAAATATGGCCTAGTTAATTGAATTCAGAATCTTAGATCATTTACATTCTATTCACACAACTATCTACTTTATCATTATGAAATCTAAGTTGATTTTTGAGTGAATGAAATAGGCTCTAAATACATTCGCAGCAATGGAATCTGAACTTTGTCATGTATGACATTGAGCTTGTTCTAACACTCGATATTCGATTCAGAATTCAAGTTTAGATACAAAGCTTTATGTTATTTGGCCAATACAAAATATATCTTATTTAAATGATATAAAGTTAAAATTATGAGCAAAAGGACGCATTTGTTTTATCTTGTTTAGATATTGATAATTCGATACCCATAACGTCTTCGCCAGTAAATTAAATTGGCCGTGGTTCAAGCTGCCCGCGTCCTCAAAACTTGGGTATCTACTATGTTCGCGAACCATTTGCGCTCCGCGCTCGTGCAACGCTTTCAATGGAAACGGGATGCACGCTCCAAGTTTGCAAACATATCTGTGGCGGCATCTACATCGCCACATGCGAACTACGCATCAAAAATCTGACGTCACACAAATCCTGCATCGCGCGATTAGAATTTACCACACGAACAGCATATACAAGGCGGAGACGACAATACAACAAAAAATTAAATGGCGTATCCATAATGACGTTCCCATTCTGTATACAAAAATTCAATTGAATATATTCAATTGTTTAGTCATTATAGCTCGGCAAAATCCATAGTCGGCTCGGGCTATTCCGTTTATCCACCCCAAAAATCCACCCTAAGGATCCACCTTCTGAAATGTATGCCCGAGAATTCACCCAAGGCCTAGTTGGATAAACGGAATTTATAGGCTTAGGGTGGATCCGGCATACATTACATTTAATTTGTTTGAAAAACTATTCTTTTATTTCTTTTAAGCATTAGTAGTGCCAGTATTTTAATTTTTTGTTGTATTGTAGTCTCCACATTGTATATAACTTCCCCGACATCAATCGTTGGGCTCCGCACACTGCGGAGGGCGCGGAGACTCCCACTGTGGGGAGCGCTAACCCAAACCGACGCCCTCATTGCTTGACCGGCCTTTGCTGAGCCTTCCCTCACCCGGCAGGGGCCTGGTCACACGGGCGCTCCTACAGATACACCCCAGAAACACACCCCAAAGCGCTGAGGCGACGCGAGTAGGTGTGCAATGAAGCACTCTCTCTCACTTTCTCAGGGAGAGGGTAACCCAGCGACGGGCCCTCGATTCCGAGGGCCGAGAGAAAAATTCCTCAAGAAAAGGGGCCAAAAAGCTCCAAAATTGACACCTACGCGAGAGACAACTACGCGAGAGAATCGTCGGGCAGTTGCCCGCCAGACACGACACCCGTTTGGCCGGAGGACCTGCTTTTCCATTAGAGATGAGTGAACTTTACACCCTGTTCCTCATACCTCTAAATATCATTATGTGGAGCAGGAGGTTTGCGAACATAGTGGATACCTTAACAAAGCGAACATGTTCAATGTTCGTAGTTGTATATGTAAAAGGGGTGATAGACGTGCGAGCAAGTACGCAGACTTATGGTTCGGCGACCTTACTCGCCCGTGTGTCATACTAAGTACGCGCACTTTAAAACCGGCGAGTAAGTTCGTCGGCGATCGGTATGAACAGGTTTCAAATTTTGCTCGTAGCCAGCCTTGGTTCGTACATCTGTCATCGCCGCGAGTCGCGTGCCGCTATTTTGTTTCGACATTTGTGTAATGTATGTTTAATTTGGTTCAGAAAATTCGACAACATCGCGATACAGTGTGAGCAAGCTTCACGTGTGTCACCGACGACGGCGAGCCGAGTAAGTTGCCGAACTTAAAATCCGCGAACTTTAAGTTCGCATGTCTATCACCCAATTAAAGTTACCTGCAGACTGCGCCTCCAACACGGCGACATGTTCGAGCTGCACAGTGAGGAACATGCCCGCGTCCTCTAACAAAGCGAACATGTTCGATGCCTGTTCGTAGTTTGATCGGGTCGCGTTAAGTAATGTGCGACGTTTTGGTCCTTCTTCTTGGGTTATTCTGAAGAAAAGAAAATAGGCTCACAAATCTCACAATCAACACTATTATAAACTATTTGAAAATACCTTTGAACAACATTTAAATCCTAAAAGTTGGCAACATCGCAAATAGCTGTCAAATATTTACCAGTTTTGATTAATTTGGCAATATTACTGTATGGAAATATGAAATGTGGCTAACTAGCGAACTAGAATATTAATAATGAATTGCAATTTATAATAACACTGAATTAGATGTTGTAACCGTTCTAGGTGTAAAAAAAGGCATTTGGAAAATTTCCAAATACTTTTTTTACATCTAAAACTAAATATTCGATGTTAAGATATTAATATTTGCATGTCATAATCAATATTCTAGTTCGCTAGTCCAATATTTATACGTTCAAAAACATTGTATTTTTTACGTTACTAACATTATTTCTTCGTAAGTACCAATTATGGTAGATACGTTAACTCCAGCGCGATATTTTTTCGCCAATTCTCATATTTCCTAATTTTCAAAATCTATTTACCTGTGGCCACGCGTAAAATACGCACCGAAGACCTGACGTCACACAAATCCTGCATCGCGCAAGCAGAGTTCAACTCGCGATCAGCATATACAATGTGGAGACTACTATACAACAAAAAATTAAAATACTGGCACTATTAATGCTTTAGAGTATTTTGGAACTGTCAAATAAATCCTAGCTTCGAAATAAAAAAAATAGTTTTTCAAACAAATTAAATGTAATGTATGCACCCTAAGCCTATAAATTCCGTTAATCCAACTAGGCCTTGGGTGAATTCTCGGGCACACATTTCCGAATATCCACCTTAGGGTGGACTTTGGGGTGGATAAACGGAATAGCCCGAGCCGACTATGGATTTTAGTTTTTTTTTTTTCTATTCAACGGAATTTTTGTATACAAAATGGGAACGTCATTATGGACACACCGTTAATTTTTTTGTTGTATTGTCGTCTCCAACTTGTATATAACTTCCCGACATCAATCATCGGGCAGTTGCCAGCCAGACACAACACCCGTCGGAGAATTCTCCCTTTGAGCATGAGTGAACTTTACACACTGTTCCTCATACCTCTAAATACCTATCATTATTAGACTCACCGATACTGCGAGTGGTACAGCGAGCCCAGTCTGTGGTATATCATGGCTGCCCTGAACTGGTACAGGTACTGTCTCGGTCCAAGACTTAGCAGGCAGTACTTCAGGGCATGTTTCAATGCCTCTGCTACTTCTGTCACCTCCTGTAAGTAATGAGTTAAAGTAAATATTGCTCCTTTTAGAAATTAAAAGCACTTTAGAGTAAAATACTATAAACGTGCTATCCGGTTCGATTCCCGTGTGTCGCAAGCGAACTTTCGAGAACCTTTGAATGCAGATGTGTTTCTTTAAAAAAATAAAGGAATGTTTCGTTTGAGTAAAATTTGCTATCTCCAGTATTTAGAGTACTTTCCTTCCAGGTGGCGTTAAAAAATTCCACCCTGTATTTAGTAACCTATTCCGCTTAACTATTCCGAAAGAGTCATAAAAATTAATAAGTGATCGACACGTGTTTTACCTCTCAACGAGGCATGCTCAGGATGACGATTAACTTCTCGCGAACCCGAACACAGCGTGCTGCCACGCGAGCACCGGACGCAGAGCGCTCGATTTCAAACACGTGTCGGTTAATTACAGGGTATTTTATGACTCTTTAGGAATAGTTGTGGGTACTAAATATATCCACGTCTATAGTATTTTATAGTATTTGGCCATGGACGACCGAGCTTGGGCGCAAGCTACTCTTCCCATTCGTATGGGAGGCCTCGGCGTCCGCAAAACTTCTAGTATTAGTTTACCGGCTTTCATATCCTCGGTCCACGGCACTGAGAAAATAATAAGGCAAATTCTAGCCTCCACACTGATTAATTTTGATGTGCCGTGCTTCACCGAGGCTATGGATGCCTGGAGACTCGCTTGCCCGAACTCAAATCTACCTGATTATCCATCTTCCCAAAGACGGTGGGATGAGTCGCTCTGCAGAGTAGTACAGAACAATTTACTTAACACGTCTGCTACCACTGCGGAGCGTGCGCGCCTGCTAGCCGTGGGTAAATGGGAATCGGGTCTGTGGCTTCATGCACTACCGTCGTCAAACATAGGCACTTTGTTCGACGACACTACCTTTCGCCTCGCTGCTTCCCTACGACTAGGAGTCTCCATGTTGTTCTCCTCATCGCTGTCACTGTGGCGAAGTCGTCAATAGTCTCGGACATCACGGCCTGTCTTGCAGCCGAAGTGCGGGTCGCTTAGCGCGGCACGCGAACATTAACGATATCATCCGACGAGCTCTTGTCACCGCCGGCGTTCCAGCTGTATTAGAACCTAATGGCTTGGCACGCGACGATGGCAAGAGACCGGACGGTATGTCTTTATTTCCATGGAAGGTGGGTAGGCCTTTAGTGTGGGATGCCACCTGTGTCGACACTCATGCGCCATCCCATCTTCCTGGCTCGGCGTGCTGTGCTGGTGCTGCTGCTGCGGCTGCAGAAAACCTCAAGCGGCGTAAGTATAATAACCTTATTGGTAATTATATTTTCGAGCCGTTTGGGGTTGAAACCCTCGGGCCGTGGGGTCCGAGTGCTCACAGCCTCTTTAAAGAAATCTCAAAACAGCTATTTGACACTTCCCGTGACCCAAGGGCTGGTTTTAACCTCGGGCAGAGGCTAAGCATTGCCATACAACGTGGCAATGCGGCCAGTCTCTTGGGTATATTACCAGTCGACAGCGATGCGGATGAATTTTTCGATGCTATATTTTAGTTTGTGAATAGTTTTAGTTAAGTTAATATATAATTTTGCTATATTTATTAAAATGCCGGTGTAACTAAAAAAAAAAAAAAAACAAAATTATAATGGATTACCGCAAGGTAACGCATGAATCAATTAACTATGTAGAATGTATTTAAAAAAATACATGTATTACTTTCCAAATTGCAAGTGATTATAAAATATGAATGCTATTCATATTATTCCCGATAACCATATTTTTACAGACGGGTTTACGTCAATAGAATACTTTGAGGCTCAAAATCACTCTCCTCATCGACACATTTCCGATCGTTCTTAAATTCCTTTACTGTAATTGGTTTCAGCAATATTGACCTTATGGTCCTGTGTCCAGCCTCATTACAAAACGAGTTCGTGCTCGTAAAGTTATGTATTTTGACCTCACCGCTGTACCGCGCCTTAGGTAAGCGCAGCGAGGCGAGGCGGGGGGCCGTGAGCTTTGACGAATGAGCGGTCTGCACTGCCCCCCCGTAAGCCGCGCACATACCTAATGCGCGGTACAGCGGTGAGATCAAACTACATATAATAAAATAACTGTCTTTAGAACCAAGTCTAAGTTGTTAATTTTGGAATTAGAACCTTACAGTTGCCGGAATAAAGTTCAAAATACAATAACTGGCTTGAAGGTTTGGGCTTGGACCACAGATTAGTACAGATGGGTCACTCCACAAAAACATTTAAATAAAAAGAAACTCTTGCTGCGACACAATAAAGTACAATCCAGGTCGCACAGCGCTAATTACCTACAGACAGTAATATTCACCTAGAAGTTGCGTCTCTTTCTATCGCGTAACTCTGATATCTTCTGACTACGGACCCACTGAATTCAACAAGTCGAACCCGCCGCATACCTGAAATGCGGAGTGAACCATCTGTTCTGTTCATCCTAACTTCTGTTAGAATCGTTTCGTAAAGAATGAGCCACACAGAGTACACTCGTCGTACGTCGGGCGCGTCCTGCAGCAGCACGGCGCGCGTGTACAGGTGACAGGACAGCTCCCACACAGAGTACACTCACGTGGTATATGTCGGGCGCGTCCTGCAGCAGCACGGCGCGCGTGTACAGGTGACAGGACAGCTCCCACACAGAGTACACTCACGTGGTATATGTCGGGCGCGTCCTGCAGCAGCACGGCGCGCGTGTACAGGTGACAGGACAGCTCCCACACAGAGTACACTCACGTGGTATATGTCGGGCGCGTCCTGCAGCAGCACGGCGCGCGTGTACAGGTGACAGGACAGCTCCCACACAGAGTACACTCACGTGGTATATGTCGGGCGCGTCCTGCAGCAGCACGGCGCGCGTGTACAGGTGACAGGACAGCTCCCACACAGAGTACACTCACGTGGTATATGTCGGGCGCGTCCTGCAGCAGCACGGCGCGCGTGTACAGGTGACAGGACAGCTCCCACACAGAGTACACTCACGTGGTATATGTCGGGCGCGTCCTGCAGCAGCACGGCGCGCGTGTACAGGTGACAGGACAGCTCCCACACAGAGTACACTCACGTGGTATATGTCGGGCGCGTCCTGCAGCAGCACGGCGCGCGTGTACAGGTGACAGGACAGCTCCCACACAGAGTACACTCACGTGGTATATGTCGGGCGCGTCCTGCAGCAGCACGGCGCGCGTGTACAGGTGACAGGACAGCTCCCACACAGAGTACACTCACGTGGTATATGTCGGGCGCGTCCTGCAGCAGCACGGCGCGCGTGTACAGGTGACAGGACAGCTCCCACACAGAGTACACTCACGTGGTATATGTCGGGCGCGTCCTGCAGCAGCACGGCGCGCGTGTACAGGTGACAGGACAGCTCCCACACAGAGTACACTCACGTGGTATATGTCGGGCGCGTCCTGCAGCAGCACGGCGCGCGTGTACAGGTGACAGGACAGCTCCCACACAGAGTACACTCACGTGGTATATGTCGGGCGCGTCCTGCAGCAGCACGGCGCGCGTGTACAGGTGACAGGACAGCTCCCACACAGAGTACACTCACGTGGTATATGTCGGGCGCGTCCTGCAGCAGCACGGCGCGCGTGTACAGGTGACAGGACAGCTCCCACACAGAGTACACTCACGTGGTATATGTCGGGCGCGTCCTGCAGCAGCACGGCGCGCGTGTACAGGTGACAGGACAGCTCCCACACAGAGTACACTCACGTGGTATATGTCGGGCGCGTCCTGCAGCAGCACGGCGCGCGTGTACAGGTGACAGGACAGCTCCCACACAGAGTACACTCACGTGGTATATGTCGGGCGCGTCCTGCAGCAGCACGGCGCGCGTGTACAGGTGACAGGACAGCTCCCACACAGAGTACACTCACGTGGTATATGTCGGGCGCGTCCTGCAGCAGCACGGCGCGCGTGTACAGGTGACAGGACAGCTCCCACGCCACCAGCTCCCACACCGAACTGGCGCCACAAGTCTCTCTGGGGCCCAGCAGAGAGAGGGCTGACTGGTACAGTTCCTCGGCTTCGTTGTATAGACGACGTTTTTCGGTGCTGTAAGGAAAATACGATACGATATATTTATCGATACCCCCCAACAAGCATTTACTTAGTAATTTGTCCAGTAAAAAAACCACTCAAGTCATTCAATCTCTTAAGAGCGTGCATTCTGAAAGTGAGCACCATCGCAAATAGATGTCTAATATGTCGCCGTTTTTATTAATTTGGCAATATTACTGTATGGAAATATTAAATATGGCTAACTAGTAAACTAAAATATTGATTATGAAATGCAATAATAAATATCGTAACACTGAATATTTTAGATGTAAAAATAGTAGTTTGTTTGCCCAGGGGGGAAGCAAACAACTATTTTTAAGGCAAGAGTGTTTCTTTGAATCGAGAGCGGACCGAAGGAAGAGATTAGAATCCTGAGCGCAGCGAGGGATTCAAAGTACTCACTCGAGCTTAAAATTGTTTTGCTTCCGAGGTGAACACTCTACTCTTTATCACCCTCTATGAAAAAACGTGTGCGGTCCGACCCCCGTCAGGAATGAAGTTCCTTCTCACGTGTGATTTAAAAAAAACTATATTTTCGCAGCCAGGATCTCGGATTTATATTTTGACCCCACTATCGGCTATAGCACCCTCAAAAACTATTAAAACGACACACATGACGAAAAATTTGAAATTTTTCGCAGTCGCCATCTTGGATTTACATTTTGACTTTACATCAGCTTTACCATCCTCTAAAACTATGAAAACGACGCCCATGACGAAAAATTTTAAAATTTTCGCAGCTGGCATCTTATGGTTACGAAGAATAACTAGCTCTTTTTTAATAGATTTGATAAAAAGTATTTGGTAACTTTCCAAATTCCTTTTTTACAACGGTTACAACATCAAATTTAGTGTTATAATTGCAATGCATTATCAATATTCTAGTTCACTAGTTAACAATATTTCATATTTCCATACAGTAATATTTCCAAATTAATCAAAACAGGTTAGTATTTGACAGCTATTTGCGACGTTCGCTTAGTGGACTGTAGATTTGCTGACCATCTTCTATTTTGTTAAGTACTTGGTACTTGTGGAAAGACCTACACTGTCCTCCCATACCTAATAATACACTGTTATTTGAAAATATTGTAAAAGCCAATTTATTTTTAAAAGGGTAACCGTGGAGTTTCTTGCCGACTCTTCTGCATAGGAAACAACCAATTGGAACCGTGCACCTAGCTTCTGACGTTTCATAAGTGCCCATGTAGGTTTATGTGAAATAAAATATTTTGAATTTTGTTTTTTTTTTGTTGTTGCCAACTTAAGAATGAACGCAGAATGTTTTTTCCCAACTTGCATCTCTGGAATTTTCTGAGGACCCAGAAAACGGTGGTCATCAGTTAAACCATTTTTAACATAAATAATGGTGTAGGATAACATACTATGCTTAAAAGTGAAAATAAGTCTATGTAATTTGTAAGGTGCAGATTTAATTGTGAATCTTCGAAAAGTCAAACGGTTATAACTACATACGGTCCGAGTAACATTGGGACCAGACTTTTGGAGACACTTGGTCATAAATAACTTAAGTTGACCGCCAAAACCTTTAGAAAAATCTTACAAAAATCTAGTCTATTTCTTACCTAAATCCACCTTGATCACAATGCGCCTTGAACCTCAAGTACCTTCCCTTGTTACAGTACAACAGAGCCAAGTTAGGTATATCGTTGACTTGCTGGAAGATCTCCGTGGCTTCGTCCAAACACTCCAGAGATTTGCGTGACGTCACTGTGAACTGTTTGAGCAGGAGTTTCGCTTTAGGGTCTTTAGTATCCGGCTCTTCTAGGTACTTCATGTAGATTTCTGTAGGAAAGAAAAGGTTTTTAAATGTTATTTATATTTTCTAAGCATTACTAAAAGCTGTTGAATGGTGTGAGTCAATGGGACCTAAATCGAAGAGGTAACTATAAAGTCGTATTTTTAATTAGACGAAGCCAACTGACAGTATCTAATGTCACTTTGTAAAATAATGTTGCCATATTTAAAGTAATAGTGATGCGTTCAGTTCTCGTTCAATCAGATGAATGAACAATGAGTGTGAATTAAGTTAATCATTTCAGACTTTATAAGATTATTATTTCTATTTTACAATAATATTGTATAAAAGTGCTCTGATATAAGTTACTAGTAGTATGTAACTACAAAGTTTTTTGACGGCTTATTACAAAGCGCGGCGCGGCGACTAGTGCCAACACCGATCAACGCCGCGCGCGTCGGTCGCCATTTTGTTTGTAATTCGGCTTCTAACCTCTGGTCTGATAGCACGAATGTTTTTTCTGCGCTCACGCTGTTTAGTTATTGTTTTTGTTAAGTTTTTCGATACGTTGTGTTTGTGGTAATTGTTGTGTTTATTTGTTGCCATATTGTTTCGTACAAACGATATCGATCCTCAACCAAGCACGTCAAGCCAAAGCTCGACACACTAACTATTCACTAGACAATCGAGGCAATTTCATTCATTCAGGAGTTTTTTCAATCATTCACTTTGTCACAACACTATTTTTATTTCATCAAAAACTGACCACACAGTAAACGTCAGTTGACTTCGTCTAATTAAAAATACGATTATAGAGAGTTCTGTTTGTCCACATTTTATTAACCGAAGGTAACAAAGTATACGTACGCTGCGCGTCGTTCATGTGTCGGACGGCGAGCTCGTTCCCGACGGACGCGAGGCGCCGCAGCAGCTCGTAGATAGCAAAGTATACGTACGCTGCGCGTCGTTCATGTGTCGGACGGCGAGCTCGTTCCCGACGGACGCGAGGCGCCGCAGCAGCTCGTAGATAGCAAAGTATACGTACGCTGCGCGTCGTTCATGTGTCGGACGGCGAGCTCGTTCCCGACGGACGCGAGGCGCCGCAGCAGCTCGTAGATAGCAAAGTATACGTACGCTGCGCGTCGTTCATGTGTCGGACGGCGAGCTCGTTCCCGACGGACGCGAGGCGCCGCAGCAGCTCGTAGATAGCAAAGTATACGTACGCTGCGCGTCGTTCATGTGTCGGACGGCGAGCTCGTTCCCGACGGACGCGAGGCGCCGCAGCAGCTCGTAGATAGCAAAGTATACGTACGCTGCGCGTCGTTCATGTGTCGGACGGCGAGCTCGTTCCCGACGGACGCGAGGCGCCGCAGCAGCTCGTAGATAGCAAAGTATACGTACGCTGCGCGTCGTTCATGTGTCGGACGGCGAGCTCGTTCCCGACGGACGCGAGGCGCCGCAGCAGCTCGTAGATAGCAAAGTATACGTACGCTGCGCGTCGTTCATGTGTCGGACGGCGAGCTCGTTCCCGACGGACGCGAGGCGCCGCAGCAGCTCGTAGATAGCAAAGTATACGTACGCTGCGCGTCGTTCATGTGTCGGACGGCGAGCTCGTTCCCGACGGACGCGAGGCGCCGCAGCAGCTCGTAGATAGCAAAGTATACGTACGCTGCGCGTCGTTCATGTGTCGGACGGCGAGCTCGTTCCCGACGGACGCGAGGCGCCGCAGCAGCTCGTAGATAGCAAAGTATACGTACGCTGCGCGTCGTTCATGTGTCGGACGGCGAGCTCGTTCCCGACGGACGCGAGGCGCCGCAGCAGCTCGGCGCGGCGCTCGGCCGCCGCGCCCGCGGCGCGCCGGTACGTGGCGCACGAGGCCAGCATGGCCGACACCTCGCTCGTGGGGAGCGATATGTCTAAGGGGATACAACAAAACAATTAATGACATATGGAAATCAATTTTTGTATAGACGCAGCTAAACTCGGTGACTAGCTGTGTATATTCAAAAATGGCTTTCAAGAAGGGTGCTAGGCCTAGCTATATTTACAAGAAACCTGAAACGGATAGTAGCGAGCCTCAGACGAAGTCATAGGAAACAGCAACGTGTAACACAACATATCAGTCACATAATTTAGAAAAGAGTCGAGAAAGCAGTTTATCCCCATAAAAAAAATATGTTTTACAGAATGGTTAATATTAAAAAGTTCAACAAAAAAGTCCGCGATGGCATACGTCTATCTTCTGAGGATGACCCACAGTAACCAATTTTATCTTTCAGATATTGATAATTCATTGTTATGTCTGTCTTTGGTTTTGAATTTTCATCGTTTTTACCACCGACTTCCGAAAACAGTTATTTTTGACGGTTGTGGTATCTACCCCACACAAATTCGAATACCACTACCTGATATGTAAATAACAATGACAGGAACTTACCATGATATCATCTAAGTGGGAAAAATACGTATTATTTAAGCTAATTCAAAAACTACCCAAGCAAAGTAAATAAAATTTATATGGGACCACGTCTGAAATATGACCTACCAAACAAAAAACAATTTACAAAATTGGTCTACAATTGACGCAAAAAACCCATACAAAAAAAAAACACTCAAATTGAGAACCTCCTCCTTTTTGAAGTCAATTAAAAATAGAGAAGTACCCAGGGCTATTTTTTCTTGATAACTCCGTAGTACAGCGTAAAATATGACTCACAAAAGTGATAAAAGACAAAACAACTCACCAAGTTCAAACTCATCAGCAATAACATCATCTACTTCTTCAGCCATATCATTTTCCAACTCCAACCGTATCTTGCTATCGATATCATGGTCTGTCTCGAATTGCTTCTTAAACTGCTCCAACCGATGCCAATTCTTACTCATTTGGAAATAATTATCACCGACACGACCAATCAACGCCCCGGCATCGACCACTTTACTTTTTATAATCATATTCGATAATAATTTCTGACATTTGCTCGCCATATCGATATATTTTAGAGAGAAGCCGTATTGTTCGTTTGAGTAACTGTATTCCGCTAGAGTGGCGTACGCTAAACATATTTTTTCATACAATAATGTTTTGAGATGCAGTTTCCAGGCAAAATTATCGTCTCGATTAGGTTCATGCCACGTTGAATATACTTTTTTTTTCTCTTTAAGAACTTGTATGGCATTTTTATCGATATTCGATTTTGATTCTATTAAGCAATTTGCTGTTTTATCGCTTATTTTTCGCTCCCGTTTTCGTCTTCGGCTACGAGAGGAGTGTTCTTTACCGTCGGCTTTCGGCTTTGTTGTGATTGGTTCGTAACTCATTTTGATTGGTTCGTACGGATTTGCCATCTTTGGGTGCTGTTCTTCTATTATGATTTGTTGTTTCAGACGTTCGCGTTCTTCTTCCTGTATGGGAAAGATTTGAAGCTAAAGTACCTAATTAAATTTGAAATAACAAAATTGAGAAACGGAATTTGATTGTACAGGTTGAATTTTTCTAGTGGTAAAACGGTATTATTCGTTTTCTGATAAAGCAGTTAAAATAAACCCTGAGACGCGTTGTTTTTCGCTATTTCTTGTAATTTGGAATTTGGTCCACCACATTCGAAAAATTCACTCTGTAATAGCCTATTCGATTTCACTGTCGCAAAGTTTTTTTTTGTTTTAAACACAAAATTACGGAGATACATGCAGTAACTGTGTAATTTTACCCCTACCATCAAGTTTTTTAAATATGTTTTTGTGCAAAACCGATAAAAGTCTTTGCATAGTATATGTATAGATACATAGATAGATAGAATACTCTATAAAAATTACAGACAATTTAGAAATTGTACGTAGGGTGACACAATGGGCGGTCTACAAACCATGCACGCATGGTGGCATGCATGCATGGTATGCATTATCATTCCAAACCTTGCACTTGTGTATGGTGACGTGGTGCAGCGCGCGCAGCCCCTTGAGCGCGTGCGACAGCGCGCGCCCGCAGCGCTCGGGCGGCGCCGAGCCCAGCCCAAGGCCCGCGCCGTCTGGCGCCTTGCGCTCCTGGTGGGACACGGGTTTATTTTAGATTTACAGAAAAATCTATTGAATTGAGGAAGAAATAATAGTGTGTCACACAAACCCTGCATCGGGCAATTAGAGTTTACCGCGCGAACAGCATATCCGACACCAATCATTGGGCAGTTTCCCGCCAGACACAACACCCGTCTGGTCGCAAGATCCTCCCTTTTCTATAGAGGATGAGTGAACTTTACACCCTGTTCCTCATACCTCTAAAAGTGCATGTAGCTTTAAAGTGCGAGTGAGCGTCAAAAATGGTGCTAACAGGAAAAAATATAATGGGGGTAAAAATCTTTTACCCCGATTTTTTTTTAACTGACATATTTAGTCTTCCGTTACCGGCAATGAGAATTAAACCACTTGAGAGCTGATAGACCGATTTCGTCTAGGCATACGACTCACCACTGCGGGCCGGGGGACGAAGAAAATACAGCGGTTGTGATTGGCCGGTGCAACAATGACAGGACGTATGTTTTAAAAATAGTGACCCGCAAGTCAGTTTTGCAACAATAATATCGATATCGATAAAATCGACGTCTATTAATTCTATATTTTTTTAAACTTTAATTGATAGGGTGTAAGGCTGCCTGTCCACTGGAGCGGAGAGGAGAGAGAGGAGCGGAGATGTGCCATTATTAACCAATCAAATCTAAACTCAGGGGCGGAGTCAATATTCTATTGGTTAATATTGGCACATCTCCGCTCCTCTTTTCTCCTCTCCGCTCCAGTGGACAGGCAGCCTTAAGAGGGTTTATTCTGAAAGTTGGCAACGTCGCAAATAGATGTCAAATATTTCGGTGTTTTGATTAATTTGATAATATTTCTGTATGGAAATAAAAAATGTGGCTAACTAGCGAACTAGAATATTGATTATGAAATGCAACAATTAATATCGTAACACCGAATTATTATTAAAAAAAGTATTTGGAAATTTTCCAAATGCCTTTTTTACACCTATCAAATTCAAAGTTGCAGTTCAATTGCAATTCATCATTAATATTCTAGTAAGTTAGTTAGCCACATTTCTTATTTCCATACAGTATTATTTCCAAATTAATCAAAACAGGTAACTATTTGACAGCTATTTACCACGTTGCCAACTTTTAGGATGCGCCCCCTTAACTGGGTGCAAATAAAACACTGACGTTACACTTCAAATTTAACTTTATTCAATTAAATCAATGCTAAAATTGAATGAAGCTTATTTAATGGTCTGAAAGTATGTCTTATAAAAATAATAGCAATATTAATCCCTGTCGGATAGAACAATGAATTCTCATAATGTGAAATTCAAATTCAATTAATTTATTGTGCAATTAGGAATCACTTTTACAGGTCATTATTTGACAAGCTAGCTGGAGTCGAGATTTCCTAACTGATAGTCATAAGGAATGACAAACTCATTAAAGTACCTACAGAAATTAATTGGTTTGTTATCTCTGCATCACCTTAAAACGGGTGATAGACATGCGTACTTAAAGACCGCGGTTTTTAAGCTCGACCGACAACTTGCGCGGCTCGCCGTTGGTGACACACGTGAAGACTTCTCACACTCTATCGCGATGTTTTCGACTTTTCTGAACCAAACTAAACAAAAATTACACAAATAACAAAACAAAATGCTGACTCGCGACTCGCGGCAATGACAGACGTACGAAACTACGAATTAAGGCGGGCTACGAGCAAAATTTTAAACTGTTGGATCGCCGGCGAGCTTAGTCGGCGGTTTTAAAGTGCGCGTACTTTGGGTGACACACGAGCGAGTAAGGTCGCCGAGCCATAAGACCACAGACCTGCTCGCCTGTCTGTCACCCCTTTAAGATAAACTAGCATAAAATGCCTAAGGCATTCAATTTCTCCTTTCTGAGTTTTTAATAGTGCATAAAATATTAAATAAATTGGCTTATTAAATAAATTTGTTTGACCTAGCCGCAAAATTCAATTTTTCATTATAGTTTTACAAATTTCATCTCTACTTGACATAGTATGTCGCTTGCGTGACAATAACGGTTAAGTAAAAACATCGCCCGCCGTTATTGTAGTGAATAGCGTTATTGACAAAATAAGGTGACGAATAGAGCTGAAATTTGCAAAAATCCAATGAATATTTTAATTTCGCGGTTAGGTTGGACGATTCCCCTTAAGAGGGTTTACATCGTACGGCATTTCATACAAACTTTCAAGCCCTTGTTTTTCGAAATGACTGAACCGATTTTAATGAAACTTCATACGCATATGCAAGATACAAAGGTCTAAAAACTTAGTTAAGAACATTTTTGAAATGTCTTATTTAAAAACAGATACCTGGATATCTCTGTTTCTATGGAAAATTTAAAATCGGTCTAATTTGGCTGTAACACTATTTTTCGAAAATGTTCTTAACTAAGTTTTTAGACCTTTGTATCTTGCATAAGCGTATGAAGTTTCATTAAAATTGATTCAATCAAATCGAAAAACAAGGGCTTAAAAATTTGTATGAAATGCCGTACGTCGTAAACCCTCTTAACGAGACAATCAGTGGTTTTTAAAATGAATTAATTTGGTAAACGTTTTACGGATAAAAGATTTGGGGTCTTTATTATTTTTTGTAAAAAATGACAAGCGTGCATCAACGTATTTTTTTATAACGCATCTTGTTAAATCTATTATATGGTTTGTGGTTTCTATTTCAAATTGATGAAAATATATTTCGGGGAATAAATTGTATCCTATAAAAGTTTTAAGAACTAGTCGAATAAAGTAGTCGGTATCAAATTTTGGTGGTAGTATTTTGGACCCATTTTCTCTGATCGTTTTTTTAATATAGATTTCGCAACGGCGGCAAATTTCTATTACGGTAGTGGATGCATAAAGTAACTTGTTTTTATAAATATCTTTTAGGTATTGCAAGCTATTTACGTCCGCCTCACCAATCAAAGCTCCAATACATGTTTGACATTTTAACACTTTTATCAAAGCATGGACGATGTAACCAGCCATGTATTCAATGATTTTCTCACTAAACTCTGAAATGTCTTCAAGTTCAGGAAATTCAACAGTTTCGTTACTAATGGACTCATCATCGATTGTATTTTGATCCATGTGTCTTGTAGTCACGTTAATGCGCTCCACTGCAGATGTACACTGTAATATTGATATTTGGTCAAGAGCGGAGCAATTACCGCTTCCGCTATTTTTGATTTGGGCGTAAGTCAGGAGCTTTTTGTAAATGCTCTCGAACACCCGAGCACTGGGATTATTGTTAGACCCGCCATGACATCTTATGCTGCCAAAGAAATGTTCTAAATGGTCCTGGCTTATCTTATGTAGGGGAAGGTCTTTCATTGCACAATCTGTATTTAAAATTACGTCCTGGATTAGGAATATTGCACTTTCTATGCATACACAAAATCCTAAAAATCCGGTATATCTAGGTGAATTTACTAATAGAACCGTTTGTGTAGAATCTCGTAACTTAATTTCTGCTGACATCTTTAACAAATAATCTTTTGCCGCCTTAAGTTGTATTAAAACATGTGCAGCATTTTCTTCATTAACCGGTCTTTTTAAGCCATACCCATGGGTGTGCGAGTCCAATATATCAAATAAATCATTCATCATGATTAAAAAGCGTACTGTAGGTGTGACTTCCTCAAATTCGCGTAAATTGAGGTTTTCATTGCAGAATGTAAGTGTATCTGACACACTTTTGCTAAAAGTTTGGGTAGCTAAGCTAACTTTCATTATTTTACTTTTAAAGAAAATGTGAGCAGCTCTCAACCGATTAGCCAAGTGAAAATTTTCTGTTACCTGTAGATTGTGTAAGTTAACAAGATGTTGCCATGAAATATATGCACCATATTTGTCTTGAAAAATTCTATAAAACTCAAACGCATTTCGCACAAGTTTTATCATATGGGCCGGATCTAAAAAAACAGCAACTTTTGAGTTGTTGCAAGGATTTTTAAAGGTGGAATTTAAATTATCAATGCCGAAATTACAGCCTAGCTTTTTGGCCATGGTAATAATTGCTGGGCAGCCGTCAAACGTAATGGCTTTGATATGGACACCAGCATCTTCTACTAAATGGATGGCTTGAGTCAAAAGAGCAACTTTTTGTTCCGCATTAATGCCATTTATCAAAAAATATCCAATAGGAATTTTCCAGCTAGCATTTAACGCTACCAACAAAAACACAAGTGCCTCTTTGGCTTCATCTTGGCAATCCGTTTGCAAGCTGGTACCAAAACTTACATGGCCATAGTACCTTCTTCCTTGAGGATGATATTCAACACCACTTCTGATAGCCATTTCATCAAATATAATAGTGGCGTAAATTTTCTTATCAGATTCTTTTGCTTTTGATTGTATTTAGTGCTTCCTTTGTGAATCCTGGTTTTCCATCAACCGATTGGTACCAAGATCTTAGCGTGCATATAGCAGGTAAACAGGTACTGAAAGTTTTTCTGACGAAATTGTATGCCTTCGGCGAATAAAAATGCAGTGTTAAGGCGAACGCCCGCAGTTCCGGTGGATATTTAATTTTTGGTATATGTCCTGTTTTAGATTTTAAAATTTGGCGTTTAATTATTTCTCTATTTTGAACACCTATGCTGCTTAAAATATCTTCGTTCTCAGTAGTTATAAAAGATTTTTTCGTTAACGTGTTTAAAATTTCTTGTAGATTAGCCACTTTTTTGGTAAGCACTCTATTTCTGTCTTCAAGTCTCTTAATGTTTTTCTTGTTTCTGTTAAGTGAAAATATTAGATGGTCTATGTGGCGCTTCATTTTGCGTTTTCGTGGAGACAAGTCCTCAACTTGTGGCTCGACTTTTACGGTAGGTGAATTCTGCAAAGCATAAAAATCTGACTTCTGATAGGAACACTATTGATATATCAGTTAAATAAACAAATGAAAATTAACTTACGACAGAGACATTGTCATAGGCAGTTAAAGGTACGTTATGATCATCAAATTTGCATTTCTGTGCGGGTATTAGATCCTTAGTTTGACCTTTTGATAATAAATCCTGTAATTATACATCAGGCATTAAATATTGTAACAATGCGGCAACGATCACGTACCACGTCGTTAGAATGAATAAATTGGCTTACTTGTGAGATAGTTAGGTGGGAAGGTCCAGGTAAATTAGAATCATGCACATATAGATCAGCTGTATTATTTGGTAAAGCCTGTAAGTTATAAAGCTTTTATTTAACATGTACCTAACTTGTTTTTTTTTTCAAAAATTAAAAATATTAAACTGAAATAATGATCTATATAATAAAACATACCAAAACAGGCAAAAACAGGGTCGGTGTTGCTGTACTAAATAAGCGGCGTCGGTTCTTTAAAGTTTCAAAGCAATCTGCAGTGAAATGCCTTGAACAAACAACGCTAAATTTTTTTGGAAACCAATTTTCCCTGTGGACTGCATTAATCCACTTTTCTTTCAGTTCCGGAATTGGTTACCGGTAACCGATTTGACAAGCACATGCAACTTTTTACCTCATCTCTGGAATGACAACGGACATGCGAAGCACTGTTATAACAGATGTTCATGAGAAACGATGACCACTTAATAGCTGCTCTAACTATCAGATCGGACGTTGGTTTGCCATCCAATCAATCTGCCTAGCCAACTATGTTGGAGTCGGTTTCCAGTCTAACCGGATGCAGCTGAATACCAGTATTTGACATGAAGCGACTGCCTACCTGACCTCCACAATCCAGTAACTGGGTAATACGATAAGACTGGTTGTCAGATTTTCGAGCTTCTGACGACCCGTATCTACTGTCAAAGATCTATGAATGACAGCTGAGACCAACGACTTAACATGCTTTCCGAGGCACGGAGGAGTCTCGGTATGTAATGATGTTCACCCATCCACGGACCAACCCCGGCAAGCGTAGCTTAACCTCATGGATCGATCCGTGCGGTTGTTATTACTTAGCCACGAGCTTATATCATCAAATAACGTCAAAATAAATAAACTATAGTCCCTTTTAAGAAATAAGACGTCATTTAATTAACAAACAACAGGAATCACAAGAAAACAAAAGGACCCGAACAATAGGAATTAGGAAAATCTGCGATGCCGCAGTATCAGGCATTGAGGCATCATCTTTGAATTTCAATTTTATTGTCATACACATAAGTTATATTTTTATTCGTCGCCTGAAAATACCTTGCCATGCCGTCCCGCCAATGGGCCGGCCTTGCGGTACTCACCCCGACAGTATTCCGCACCCTGTCCCCGATGTCCCGCAGCGCCAGGCCTCTGATCTGCAGCGCCAGTGAGGTGTCCGCCTCGCTGTCCGACTGATCTGTCTGCTCCGTGACGTCCACCGCGTTGTCCGAACAAATGTCCTCCGTCTCGGGCGGGTAGTCGGTATTCACGAAGTCGGAATCTTCGCAGTCCGAGTCTGAATTCTCTTCTAGAAAACGGAAGACAATAAATTAATTAAATTATAAAATTGAAGGCGATTTTGTGAAATTGGTCACTATTTTACAAGCTAGGATCGTTATCCGAAGTGGACCGAGCAGTAATCCTATATAAGTGGGGTTGTCGGCCGGCATAGCTAACTTTGCGTGCGGCGCTTGTCATGACAACACGTCATTTCCGGGTTCGTAACAAGTCAATTGTCATCCTGAGGATGCCTCGTTGAGAGGTGAAACACGTGTCGATTTCTTACAGGGTTCTTTAAGACTCCTTAAGAACAGAAATATACGTCGTCTATTGTATTTTATAATGGATTTGCAAAAGTAAGTTTGTGTGTTTATTTGTTTGTTACGCTCTCGGGTCAATTAACTAATAATAAGTTACTCAAAACGAACTTACCTTTAAAATCCGGGTTAGCAGGGTTCGTAGTCGCCGGCACATACAGATCAGCCAACATATAGTGCGAAGACGCGATGATTTGCGGATACCTCTCCACTTTCAACAACTCTATGACATGTTCTAACAGCTGCCTAACATGTCTCGACCTGTTCGTCATCCTCATATTCCTAGCCACTCTATAAAGTAACATAGCTACAGGGGTAGTAAACGGGTTGTCTAAACTATCAGGACATAATGACGTCAAATCGTATAGTTTAACGACGTCATCATGAGGTCCTTTGAAAAGCCAATAAGTGTGTCCAGCTTTCGTCGCATTCGACTTTAGGAACGATAAGATATTTTGAGCAACGTTTCTAATGACTTTTGGCGAGAATTTCGAGTTTTCCATGTTTGGTAGATCCTCAGTCTTCATCGGTTCGTATTTTTGTACGATTCCGTCTATATGGTAGCACATTAGCACTTCAGGGACGTTGCACATGAGGTTGTCTAGCCAGTAGTCTATGCCAGTAAGTACGTTAATCGACTCCCGCGCGTCTCTCAGACGTAGACTGACGCAGGGTCTGTCCTTATCGCCGAAGATCGGAAGGTCGCTTCCTATGAGCATGTGAATGTCTTCAAAAGTCCAGAGAACGTTGCGGTTGTAAAGGTGCTCGTTTGGAGGCTCTTCAGGTCTAGTTTCGGGTTCCGGGAGGAAAGGACCTGTGAGGATATTTTATATTGAAAGAGTTTTGTACGATTTCCTGAAGGAGTGTTGAAAGTCGGTTTCTGGAAACCACCTAAGTTTATTTTATTTTTACTGATCTCTGAAAACGGACGACTTCATAAAAAGAACTGATTTCGGTGGAAAATTACGGTGCGTAGCATAAAATAGCTAATGTTATTAAAATTACGATATTTTATATTAAGATCTGTAAACAAGGAAGCTGAAGGGTACAGAATATCTGTTGTAAGAGAAATCATATTTTAAGGTGTTTTTTGCTAGTATGCCAATAAACGCAATAATAAATAAATAAAATAAGAGCAGCACATTACGTTTATCGGTGAGGCACATGGTGGCCATGTCGGGCAGCGCCTGCGGCGGCGGCGCGCGCGCAGCCACCGAGTGCGACAGGAACTTGTGCGTCAGCTGCAGCGAGCTCGGCGCCGGCGCCGTCAGCGACGTGCGCTCCTGGGACCAGAGGAACTTTAAAGAACAGCCTTAAGAAGCCTATCATAAAATTGCGTTTTGACAGTTCGAGCAGGGTGATTCATCGCAATAAGTAGCAATGGCAGTTGTAATTATGCTTATTTTGAGTTATATCATTAAGTTTTTGTTTTTTAAGTATACAATTTTAATTTCCTATGAACCAACGTTGATTCTGGTATAAAAATATGAATGTAGTTAGGAGTTGAGTGAGTTGATGAGTACAGTTAATTCTGAGCGTTTTTTTATGATTTTGAAATGGATTTTTTTTAGATATCCCATACATATTTAGGGGTATGAGGAACAGGGTGTTATAATGTTCACTCATCCACCATAGAAAAGGGAGGATCCTCCAACCAGACGGGTTGTTATGTCTGGCGGGCAACTGCCCATATGTTGATTTCGGATAGTCTTATCTATGTTATTCGCTCAGTAAACTCTAACTGCGAGATGTAGGAATTGTGTGACGTCATGTCTTTTTGTTTTCGTAGTTTTTGTATGTGGCGGTCTAACCGCTACATCACTCCCCTCCGGAGACCGGAGGTCGATAGTGGGCTGAGTCTTGGATCTTGCGATGCTTCACAGTGCCAGCTGTGGTTCCAGTGAGTCGGAACCGGGTGCCGCTCAGTTCACAGTGGGTCGGAACTGTCTGCAGTGATTGCGGCGATGGTGATTGTGGTTCCAGTGAGTCGGAACCGGGTGCCGCACAGTTCACGGTGGGTCGGAACTGTTTGCGGTGATTGCGGCGATTGAGGTGATTGCGGTGATTCCCTAGTGAGTCGGGGTGATGTGGCTGAGGGTGATGACCAGGAATGCGCGTTCGCTGCATGCTGGTGGTCAGGATACCCGTTGAAGCCGTGGGTGCTGGCTGGCTGTGTGACTCGCCTCACGAAAGCTTGCGGGAGTGATGATGATGACGTCATGCTGAAGTAGTTGCACGAAGGCTGCGTTGACGTTCATTCTCGGGGTCATCAATTTAGAGGTATGAGGAACAGGGTGTAAAGTTCACTCATCCACCATAGAAAAGGGAGGATCCTCCAACCAGACGGGTTGTTATGTCTGGCGGGCAACTGCCCATATGTTGATTTCGGATAGTCTTATCTATGTTATTCGCTCAGTAAACTCTAACTGCGAGATGTAGGAATTGTGTGACGTCATGTCTTTTTGCTTCGTAGTCTGTATGTGGCGGTCTAACCGCTACATCACTCCCCTCCGGAGACCGGAGGTCGATAGTGGGCTGAGTCTTGGATCTTGCGATGCTTCACAGTGCCAGCTGTGGTTCCAGTGAGTCGGAACCGGGTGCCGCATAGTTCACGGTGAGTCGGAACTGTCTGCGGTGATTCCCCAGTGAGTCGGGGTGGTGCTGCGTCGTCATCCAGTGAGTCGGATGTGGTACAGCGCCGGGTTGTGGTTGAGGGTGATGACCAGGAATGCGCGTTCGCTGCATGCTGGTGGTCAGGATACCCGTTGAAGCCGTGGGTGCTGGCTGGCTGTGTGACTCGCCTCACGAAAGCTTGCGGGAGTGATGATGATGACGTCATGCTGAAGTAGTTGCACGAAGGCTGCGTTGACGTTCATTCTCGGGGTCATCAATTTAGAGGTATGAGGAACAGGGTGTAAAGTTCACTCATCCACCATAGAAAAGGGAGGATCCTCCAACCAGACGGGTTGTTATGTCTGGCGGGCAACTGCCCATATGTTGATTTCGGATAGTCTTATCTATGTTATTCGCTCAGTAAACTCTAACTGCGAGATGTAGGAATTGTGTGACGTCATGTCTTTTTGCTTCGTAGTCTGTATGTGGCGGTCTAACCGCTACACATATTTCAAAATTCTGAACTACAACACTTCTTAAGAGATCTTATTTTAAATTTTTCATTTCATTTGCTATGTACAATAGTTCTAACCACGAGCACAAAAAAGTGCCGTTTCGCGTTTTTTTTGAAAACTTGCTTCGGAATTTTGGCTTTATATAAATAATTAAGAAAAAATTGCAAAAAGCGAGGTATGAATTATACTAATAACTGTTCTCCACCACTCAATAAGTCAAAGTTGTCGAAGTCTTTCAGTTACTCAGAATAAGAACGCCAAAGTTGCCCATTTAACGCAAAAATCACCGTCGAAATCAGTCGAAATGTAATAGGGCTCTTAAAGCAAAAGCGCAAGCGCCAGGGTGCAGGGTAAGCTGAACTTTATGTGTGGGTATGAAAGTTGTTTTTCCAAAAACACATGTTTGTTTATATGTTTGGAAACGAAATCGTGAACGCAGTACACTAGTAGTAGATGTACTACTATACCTACTTCTGCCGCCTTCTACCCCTTTACAAACGGGTTTTCTACGAGCTTTGTCGACGAAAGAATAGACAAAAAAAAAAAAAAAATAACAACTTAATTTACTCACATCAACAAACGACAAATTGTGATTGTTTATCTATCTATAACTTTTTTGAACCACTTTCGCGTTTCCTCGCCGCTGGGGCCTTCTAAATCAATGGTCGATGCTGAGATCTGTCACAATAGCCCTCTTATTCGTTTTACAGCCAAGCAAGTATCGTCTGCAATACAAAAAATGGCCAGAGGCAAGTCTCCAGGACATGACAGTCTCAGCATCGAGCACTTGAAACATGTGGGTATACACTGTCCAAGAGTGTTATCCATGTTCTATTCTTTGTGTTTGAGTCACTCTTATCTTCCTCCTGAATTGATGGACACATTAGTTGTCCCAATCATAAAGAATAGAACTGGTGACGTATCTGATGTAAACAATTACAGACCCATATCACTTGCCACTGTACTGGCTAAGGTGTTGGACAGTCTGTTGGATACAACTCTCAACCAATGGGTAACATTAAACGACGCACAGTTCGGGTTCAGGCCTGGACTTTCCACTGAAAGCGCAATATTAGGTCTTAAACAGACTGTCCAATATTATACGGACAGAAGCACGCCTGTGTACGCGTGTTTCCTCGACCTCTCTAAAGCTTTCGACCTCGTCTCATATGACATACTATGGAAAAAGCTCGGGGAAGCATGCGTGCCAGCTGAAATTATACGTGTTTTCCAGTACTGGTATAGTAATCAAGTGAACTATGTTAAGTGGAATAATTCACTCTCTGCTGCGTATGGGTTGGATTGTGGCGTGAGGCAGGGGGGGCTGACCTCGCCCAAGCTTTTCAACCTTTACGTCAACGAGCTGATCGCTGGACTCAGCAGTAAGCGGATTGGATGTTGGATTGACCACGTTTGCGTCAATAACCTAAGTTACGCGGACGACATGGTGCTGCTGGGTCCAACGGCCGGCTCCATAAGAGAGCTTTTACAATATTGTGAAAGGTACGCTGCTAGCCACGGCCTAGTTTATAATTGTAGAAAAAGCTTTTTCATGATCTTTAAGGCCTCCGGTAGAAATCTGTCATACGAACCCAGCATCAACCTAAATGGCCAGCCCCTGCAAAGGGTGAAACAAATAAAGTACCTAGGGCATTACGTAACGGAGGACCTTAAAGATCATGAAGATATCGAACGCGAGCGCAGGGCTCTTGCTGTGAGAAGCAATATGCTGGTTCGCAGGTTTGCTTGTTGTAGTAAGGAGGTTAAAATTACGTTGTTTAAGGCTTACTGCCAAACCTTCTACACAAGCAGCCTGTGGACCAGCTATACGCTGAAAACAATGGACGCCCTGAGGGTCCAATATAATAACAGTTTCAGAATGCTTTTAGGGCTGCCGCGCTTTTGTAGTGCCTCTGGCATGTTCGCGGAGGCGCATGTTCATGACTTCCACGCAATGGTGAGGAGAAAGACGGCGTCACTATTGGAGAGAACGCGGTCGAGCCCTAATGGCATTCTGAAGATGTTAGTGGACAAATTTGACTCACCGATAATGAATCACTTCATGCAGGTGTTGGTTAGGCAGAAGTGATTCATTAACCGGTGAAATGTGATAAATTATTTCATTCAAATCATAATAATAACACACTAACATAGCTTTTAAGTTTTTGTAACTAACTAACACACTAACATAAATGGATCATTGTTGTCTTTTTAAATAAATAATTTAATTTAATTTATAACATTCTTTATTTTAGTGTTACCTTGTATAATGTTCTAAATATATTTCTCATCATAAAGTCACAGGAATTTACGTAAAAAAAAATTAGGGGCTATTTTAGAGGCACTTACCTGTTCCGACATAGTCTTCAAGATGTTTTCGTAGAAGAAGTCTTTCAGCCAGGACCACTCCGACTTCATGAGGTAGTCGTACACGTCGAAGTCGTCCAGAAGGAGGGTGTTCTCTACGCGATGGACCATCATGCTTACCTGCAGACACATAAGTGAAGATTTGTGTTAAAATTAACAAAATAATCAAAAAAAATTTTGGACTTATTTTGAAAATAGTTTTTTTGTTTAAAAGGGTATGCTCTCAAGGTGGTCCCATTTAAATTTTATTTACTTTGCTTGGACAGTTCTTGAGTTAGCTTCAATCAATAATACGTATTTTTCGCACTTTGTTTTTAGGGATGATAGCTTCCTGTCACTGTTACTTGCATAGCAGGTAGTGGTATTCGAATTTGTGTGGGGTAGGAAGCACAACAAAAAAGTGAAAAATAAAAACTTTTATTAAAAGCAAAAAACGAAAGGATTTTTTTTGGAAATCGTTTGTATTTTTTTTTTTTTTTAGTTTTTATGAGTTTAATCCTTCCCAGTACACTGCAAAATGCCCTTTAAACAGGGTGTTCAAATACCTATCACATAGCTGAGGGCCAATTCCTGTAATTTATAAGAACGTTCGCATTCGCTTCTCATTCGCAATCTGTCAAAAATACAATCTATTTACCAAAATTATTGACAAGTTTGACAGATTGCGACTTGAATGTGAACGTTTTTTAAGTACGAGAATTGGCCTGCAGATATCTACGCATTATGTACATCAAACTAAGTAAACATTGAGCAATAATAATTGCTTTTTTTTTTGGTGTGTATTAGCTGTGTACGGCAACGCGCAATGTAACGCACGCAAAACATTGTGCTCATGGGTGCATGCATAGTACAGCACCTGTGAGGGAAGTTAAGTTGTTTTCGTGAACCTTTGTCCTTCAATATCTCCGTAACCAGAAGGTTCCCAGATGTGGTAATAAAATATCAGAATGACAGTGAGTATAAGTGACTCTCGGCTTTGTTAAAGAGTCCACAATACCTCAGCTCAAATTCACTTTTATCTCGCTCGCACACTGAGTGAGAGCTCGCGGGCTGAGTGAGAGGCCGACTGATCGGCGCGGCGGGAAGGCATTGATGGACTCACGTATGTGTACCTCGCCCAGATTTCCACGTTCGTCCATTAATGCCCTTTTTGCAGGCCGCATATCGATCTATCTTATACGGCTACTATGGGTATTGGGTTGTGACCACACAATAGAGAAAGAAAATATTAATTCAACTTACAGTTCCGTTAGGCTGATAAGGTAACTTGAGCAGTTTCTTGATACACTCGGCGCCGGAAATGACGTCAACCTCTCCGACACAGTCTGGAAACATGTGTGCCATCCTGAAGCTGTAAGGACAATATACTTTTAGGATAGTCATTTATTTATAAAGGCTTACCAGCTACTTCTATATACAATATATTATATGTATGTATGTCGGAAATACGTTACTGATGGGACTGATCGAGACGCCAGCGCCGCCTAAAGGCGCTCGACAGAGTCTACAACATAAACTCGGACCGGACGGAGCTAAGCAGAGTTCGTCGGTGGCGGTCAAGCAGTGAACACGTTTAGAAACAGTGTGTGAATTGCTAGTGTGATTAATGTGATAGTAAATTATAATTTGATCTGAACTGCAAACGGTTTTTCTATTGCGCAATAAACTACACTACGCCCACAGTAGTCAAAATATGGCTAAAAATAACGAAAGAGACACATACCCTCTCCGTCATGCATAATAATATGTAATAATTTTATTATTAGTCTTGGACAGTCAGACACAGTCGCCAATTATGGGTTAATCAGTATTCTTAAACATAAGTGTTACCAAATGTCCTCATCATCAGGGGGTCTTACTAAGAGTTTTATGGTAGAAAAAACATGCATGTACCGCCCTAAAAAAATTGGATATCGGCAGGAAAATGACGACCGCGTATCGGCAAGCGTAGTATGGGACGCCAGCCAGGTATATGGACCAACGACCTTAAGAAGGTGGCTGGGACAGAGTAGATACGGAAGGCGGAGGACAGGGTGTTAGAGAGGGTGTGGGAGAGCCCAATGTCGATTGGTTGATCGAGCAGACCTTTTCCAGATAGATACCATTTATAAGACAGACGGTAACACACAAGAGCACGGAGACTCGCCGCGCCAGCCGTGTCAAGAGATGGCAGTATGGCGGCATCGACACGCAAACTCCTACATCGCGAAAGCAAGGTTTACCACGCGACTACCATATTATATACTAGGTCCCGACATCAATGTCAATGGCAGTAGCCCACCAGACACAACACCCGTCTGGTCGGAGGATCCTCCATTTCTATGGAAGATGAGTGAACTTTACACCCTGTTCCTCATACCTCTACGGCAGTACTAATAAAATTCGTGGCGCTGAAAGTGCGTTGAATGCACAACTTCTCAACACCGGAAGGCGTCGTAGTACGTAGTGAGATAATACTTTACCTCGAAAGTCCTGTGCCCCTAGTCAGTATCTGCTTTAACCCATAAGAGTCTATAGCGGCCCCCCAGTTGGACGGGGGCATGTTAAGATCCGTGTTACATTGTAGCCGCGCGTACCCCACCGGGCTCTGAAACGCGGTGTACTTCACTACTGCCGTGGACTTGATGCCCGGGGAGGGGCTGCGACTCTGGAACCATGAAAATAATAATAAAAACTTTATTGCCAAAAAGATTACATACAAAGGTTTTAGATTGGCCCCATGTACGCAAAATACGCGTCATCATACAATACAGATATCCCAAGAAAAGTATAGGATTCGGGAATAATCGTCTATCATCGGAAATATGAACACGCGATGATGAGATCTAATTTATGAGGTGTAAAGGCGGGTCCACATCAGCACAGCGCTAGGCGCCTCGAATGGTTATGGACTCGTCATATACTACGCGCGCGCGCATGCTGCGAACGTCGTGCGCGTGCGCAGGTGTGGACCCGCCTTTACAAGTCTTGCGCGGCGTTCGTGCTAATTCGAAAACACGAAGATTACCGAAGTTCATGCTTTTTTAGGTTTACCAATACAATAATTACATTCACAAAAAACAAAATAATAAATGGTTCCTGTTGTTGAAATTGGTTCAGTACTTCAGTAGTTTGACATGTATGAGAAAACACAAAAAATAAAAAATATAGTTGACAAAAATTGACCCCCTTAAAAATATCTTAGCCTGTTTAATATTGTTAATATTATTAAATATTTGCCATGCCTACAGGAATGAGATATTCTGTAAGATCAAAGATTATCAAACAGCAATCAAAACATGTTTGTTTTTCTTTTAAATACTTAAAAATATTGATTTTATGTCTCTGGAAATTAAATTCTACATGTGGTGAATTTTTCATGTGGTGACTTTTATATACCTATTTGTCTTTCCCCATTTTTTACGGGTACTATGTTCTATGTTCTATGTTAAAGGGTTTGGTTTCCGCACTTAGTCCTTCAAGTGGACCATTGTGCGTGGGCCATGGCGGCCATTTGGGGGGTTATTCCAACCAGCCCACCTCCCTCCAGAAGTTAATTAAAACTCCCAGTCTATTTAGAACGTCTGTGAAAGATCTGGGTGACCCGAGGGTTTGTGCTCTAATCTGGGTGACGCCTGTGCATTCAAAGAGCACGTGCGCGACGGTCTCCTCAGCCTCCATGCACGCCCTGCATAGAGGACTGTCCGTTATGCCTATTGTGTGGAAGTGTTTGTTTAGCGAGCAGTGTCCCGTGATAGTCCCCGTCACCAGGCGCAGGCCGTTCCTGTCCAGGCGTAGTAAACGTCTGGTTAGCACGCTATCCAAGGATGGCATAGCTTCCTTGGACTGCCTGCAGCCGGGTGTCGAGGTCCACCAAAGCTCCGCTTGTGTGTGGGTGAACTCTTGTAGCCACCTGCGTATTTGATTGAAGGGGATGGGTACGATAGGTTCGGGTCCACAGACTGCTGTGCTGGATCCTCGTCTAGCGAGCTCGTCTGCTGCGTCGTTGCCTAGCGATCCGCTGTGTCCTTTTATCCATTGTAGTGTCACCGTGTTGCGGCTAGACAACGTTATGTGTTCTAGGGCATTGTGACATTCTAGTGTTATCTTTGAGGTGATACATTTTTTCTGTAAGGATTGGAGAACTGAGGCGCTGTCGGAGAGTATACGTATATGTGTATCCGTAACCCTCCTAGCTTTTAGGGCGTAGACCGCTTGTATGATGCCCACACACTCCGCCTGATAGACGGTGTTGAACATTCCCAGCGAGCTGGATATATTTATATTGAAGTCGTGTGAGAAGACTCCGACTCCCGTGCCGGAGTCTGTCTTTGATCCATCGGTGTATACTCTCATCTCTTTCGGGCCTGAGTAGTCACACTGTTCTTCTGTAAGTACAATGTTGTAGTGCCTTTGAAAGTGGTGTGTTTTCGGGGCTTTATCACAAGGTGATGCCATCATTGGTCGTCGTTTGATCGCATCTTCCTTTATGCGTGTGTGCTTAACTCTGGAGTCATTGCTTAGGGTCCCTGATAAATGGAGCCTAAAGGCAGCTAAAGCCGCCTCCTCCCGCACAATGAGGTGCAGGGGCGGCAGTCCCAGCATTGCTTGTAGGGCGGCGGTGGGTGTGGTTCTCATACTGCTCGTGATTGCGACGCAAGCAAATCGCTGCAGTTTTTCGAGATCTCTTTGGGCTGTGCTCAGGTCCGTCCTGGGCCACCAGACCAGTGAGCCGTATGTGATAATTGGTCGGATGACTGTAGTGTATAACCAGTGGGTGACCTTGGGGCTGATCCCCCAATTCCTGCCAAGCAGTCGTTTGCACTGCCACAGGGATATGCTGGCTTTTGTAGTAATGTAGTTCGTATGCTTTGCCCAGTTCAGTTGTTTGTCCAAATAAATGCCCAGGTATTTGGTTTCAGTTGAAAGGCTTAGGGTTGTTCCAAAGAATCGTGGTAGTTGTAGTGTCGTCAGTTTTCTCTTTTTTGTGAAGAGAATCAGTTCGGTTTTTGTGGGGTTCACTGAGAGTTGATGCTTGTTACACCATTCCTCTACAATCCTCAGGGCTTGACGCATGAGGTTGCATAGTGTGTTTTCGTGGGTTCCGTTTATTATTATGGTTAAGTCATCGGCGTAGCCTACGGTGAAGTAACCTTTGTCGTTGAGTGTTTTGATGAGGCTGTCTACTACCAGGTTCCATAGGAGCGGCGAGAGGACGCCCCCTTGCGGGCAGCCTTTCGCGACGATGGCCCTTGTAGTGTCATTTACTGTGACTTGTACAGCTCTCATTTTGAGCATGTTGGTGATCCAGCCACTCAGGGTTGAGTCTATGCTGTGTCTGTCGAGGGCTATGTTTATGCTGTTAAACATGGTCTTGTCAAAGGCGCCCTCGATGTCAATGAAGGCGGCCAGTGCTGAACATTTGTGGTCCACTGCGCATTCAATTTTGGAAACCACGCTGTGCAGCGCGGATTCTGTTGATTTGCCTGTGGAGTACGCATGCTGTTGTTTGTGCAGTGGTTTTACCCGGAGAGGTCCATCTCGGATGTGCCTATCACAGAGTCTCTCGAGGGTTTTCAGTAAGAAGGATGTGAGGCTTATAGGTCTATAAGCCTTGGGTTGTGTATAATCGGTTTTGCCGGGTTTGGGTATAAAGATGACTTTCACCTCGCGCCATGCGAGAGGTGTGTATCTGAGTGCTATGCAGGCTCGGTAGATCTCTACTAGCCATGGTGTCAGGTAATCTACCCCCCACTGCAGCAGGGCTGGGAAGATGCCATCCAGCCCTGCCGACTTGTATGGCTGAAAGGTGTTGATAGCCCACTTTATTCGGTCTTCTGTTACTATATAGCGGGCTCTTGACCAGTCATGTTCCGTTGGGGTCCATTCTGGTTCAGCCTCCCACGTCCCGTCCTCCAGGATTTTACAGTCTGGGAAGTGAGTCTCGAGAAGGACCTTACTGGTTTCGTAGTCAGTTAAAGTGTATGAGTTGTCGGGTTTTTTAAGCGCGCCAAGGGTTCGATCCTGATCAGTCGATAAGATCTTCCTTACCCTTGCGGCCTCATTGTTTGTCTCGATAGATTCACAGAATTTACGCCAGGCAGTCCTCCTGGCTGTCCTGATCTGTTTTTTGTATATATATTGGGTTTCTTTGTATATCTCCCATTTACGGGTACTCAGATACCCAAAAGTTTTGTGTTAACTTGTAACAGTTGTAACCGAGTTGTGGAGGTCAGACAGGCAGACACTTCATGTATAATAGTGGTATTCAGCTGCAGCCGGTCAGACTGGAAGCCAACCCTAATATATTTGGGTAAATACTAGGCAGATTGATTGATTGTCTTTCCCCATTACACCACCTATTTCGTCTTTTACTTACGGCCAAAGAATAGAGAAGTATTTTTAAATTGTTTAGTCTTTGTTTTGTATTTTTGAATAGGGAAATTTTTGACGCATCCACACCGCAGTGCGGTTGGACCAGTTAAGATTGATGATCAAATTATGCCTAGCCTTTGCCAAGTATTTTGCAATTGGCTTCCAATCTAATCGGATGCAGTATTTAAAACTTATATTCATAAATTTAATACACACAGAAAACATATTACTTATTTTAAATATAAAATAAGACCGTATATATCCCCTCTAAAGAACATTTTAAGGCACATGACGTTCTTCAGAGTTTGTTTTTGATATCATATTTATTTTATACAGTAGCTTTGCCTGTTCTTTTCATCCATGTATCTGTTTTTATGTTGCGATAGATTACTTTTTTTTAAACTCAATTTAACAAATACATTTATGTCCAATTTCATGAATGAATTGAATCTTCATCTTGGTACTTCTTGGTACAATTATTTTGTATAACATCTGGTTTTAATAACACATTAAAATTATTAAAAAGCTTTAGTTAGTTCCATAGAAATACTAATTTCTTTAAAATTTTACCTAAACTTTTAAAGACCATTCAAAAGTTTACTTTTTTATTAGTCTGCGTTCTATGGTTAAGTAAATTCCAGAAATATTCTAGAAACAAAATCTTACCTTGTTACGTTTTTGATCATTTTCTGTTTCTACGTCTTCCATTTCGAAGATATCTTAACACCTGGATGAAATTTGTTACACAACAGAAACGTGTCCGCTTTCAGCGCTGATATTATTCAACTTTAACGTGGGTTTGGAATTTATTTATTGTTTCTTCTCAACCAACAAATAACACGATACTATGGAAGACTGGAAACATCATAATCATAGTACCCGGCTGATCCTTATCTCTATTGAAATAAAGATCATTTTCGGTTCAATAGCGAAATGTAAAAAAAAATCTGATGTCAGCTTGACAGCCGGCTGGTGCGTTGCAAATTGCAAGTGTATTGCAAGATTAGTATTTTGAACATTATTTTTTTTGGATTGAATATACTATTTTATTCGTGTATATTTCATGAATATTTCAATGTCTTCTTTACAGCATCAATACAATTTATGTGATAAAATCATTCTCACATATAACCTGCCTGAGCCTGTCGACTGACCGCCCACATGCTCTGTGCTGTGCGACCGCCGTAGTTGCCGGGTTGCCGAGCTGTCGATGTCGTCTCGTCTTGCAGCCAGTCAATACTGGCAGCCAGTGGCTTATTTTTAGAAGACTAGAACTTCGCTCGTGCTTAATCCTTATAGACCATTTAGACGGGGACAATCTCCGAGACAATCCTCTAAGCCAATCCAATAATAGCCTCGTGTAAATAGAAACCCCTATCCCCATGTATAATTGTAGTCTGTGATAGAGACAGTCCATTGCATTGGATTGTCCTCAAGTTATTTTGCCTTTTGGCTTGGATTGCCTTAGTGAATTGTCTCGGGAATTAGCCTCGTCTAAATAAATAGTCCATTAAGGCATGGCCCCTTGGTTCAATAGAGCCTAATATAAATTAATTCTGTGTGTCCAAACTGTATCGACACACTTTTCTTAACTCCCATCCTATCTTCTTTCATTCCACAACGTTTCCTAAATTAACTTGCATCATCATCATATCGGCTGATAATAATATGACGAAGGAATCGTCTTGCTACAGTAAATAATTCATTTTCGATGTCCTCATAATTTTTGGTGAAAATACTTTGGAAATAATCTTTGAAATATATGTAGTTTGAATTTTGAATAAAACTCCGACCCTCGCGCGTATCTACGCTTTCACTCATCAATATTTTGAGCTTTGAGCCGCACCATGTGAGTCGTACTCTACAAGGTGTCGTTTTGCATCCTCGTCAAATTCAAGGAGGTAACTATGATAATGATTCTCGACACGAATCAATAATAAAATAAGTAGATAAATATTTTTTTTCTTATTTTCTGAAAGCGGCATGTGTGGGACACGCATGTTAAAACGCGGCCTGTGTGATACCGCACTGTAATTCATAAAAATGCTACACCGCCTACCGCTTATGCAACGGGGCGATCTTCTTTGAAAGTGGTGTATTCCCGAAATATAAAAAAACAAGAGCCGCGGTGTGCCGACCACTGCCATCCATAGGGTATTATGCCCCATAATCGAGATCCACCCCAGCCAGTATTATATAGTGCTCTGTGATCCCAGCTGTATGCCGCGCCGGGCACCGGCTCCGGCAGCCAGTGGAAAAACACTTTAACTTGTGCTTGTCTATGGTGCAATCAATAAACCATAGACAAACAAGCCAAGCCTTGCTTGCTTGATGCAGCGGCGGGCGGCCATTTTTATTACATTTGACGTTTAGCTTTCGTTCGGCTTGGTAGACTTCTTTCGTGTGTTAATATTTTCCACTGAATTTATCTCCATTAAGTGCTGTTATATTGTCCTGTTCAACCATCGACCTGTAAGTATTAAAATTTATATAATGTTTCAATCAGTATTTGCTAGGAAACTTATCGAATTCTTGAGTAAATAATCAATCATGAAATGGGCTACGTAAGCATCGTTTTGGGCTTGCATGTTCTTTTGTATCACTTTCTGCAGCTTTTTATGTCATATAACGGCTTTGTGTACCGGATTCCTAAAGATACATTTATATTGATACAAAATATACATAAATTTGCTACGGTAAGTATTGAGTTGGAAAAATCAATAATATGCACAATCACCTTGTGCTATTTTCTGCCGGCCGGCAACTTTCTTCCACTAACTTCGGTTTATAAGCTAGTGATTTAATACCACGCTTTATTAGGTGTGTAGCCTTAAGGTCGGATCGCTAAGATTTGCGTGCGAACAACATCTAACGCACTTTACTTTGTGGCCTAGAACCTAAGATGGCGAACCGAAGACCTCAAAATAACAGTGGGCGTCGCATGGATTTCCAACGCAACGACCGCGGCAAGAACTTCGGGCGCAGCGGAGTGTCCCCGTGGCAAGGTGGCGGCCCCGGCGGCGGTTTACCCAACCTGCTGCCCCTTTCTGGGGGCTCCACTGAGGCCACCCTGGCTCTTGCAAGTAACATCATCAACCTGCTGCAGCCGCGTCAGAACCCTGTCCCCTCACTCCTCGACATGCCCATTAGACGGGACTTTGGCGGACCCAGCATGGGTCGGTATGACCGAGGTTATGGACCCAGCAGGGTAAGTACTACACTTTATCAGAAAGGAAAGCTGCATAACAGTATTAAGTGAATTTAAATGCAATTTTACAGTTTTGATGACCTGTTAATCCAAATTTTCTAAATGTCTGGTATTTTAAATACCAATTCAATAATAAAAATAATGTTTTGATGATTATTCTATGCAAATATGTATGTCATTTCCTGCATTAATGTTAAAGTTTTGAAATAAATCTGTCATCATTTTCATGCATGAAAAAAATATTAAAATCTACTGGAAGCCCCTTTATATTGGACCCCAGAATCTTCAGTTATAGTTCAAATAATGTTCATAATCACATTTTAATGACAAACCTGAAGTATTTCAAATTTCAGCACTTCTTCGTGGCTCGTAGAGCCCTGCAGTTTTCGTACTAACAATCATGTTCTGATCAATTCCCTTTAGATGGGCAATCAAGGTAATTTCCGGCGTACGGGAACTTACAATCGCTCCGGTGAGCGTGTCAACAACAATCGTAAACCGTATAGGCCCAATGATGGGCAGAGGCAACAAAACAAGAGTTCCCCGAAAAAGGAGGCCGATTCAAAGGCTAAACCTGTTAAGGAGAGGTAAGGAACCCTGAATGTTTCCTTCCGGTGGTGACACCGCATTTCTTGTGCCTCTGCTGAGGTTGAGCCTCACTGCAAATAAGTTTCTGTTAACACCTTACGTTCACCGGCCTCTGAACTTTAGCCGAATTGGCATTATGTTAGTTTCTGCCTCTTTTGAGGTATGAATGCATTTCAATTACAAATCTCGAATGTTTGTTTTTACGTTCAATGAAAATTGTCTTCACCATAGGCAGGTATAAATAGTTATCTGTCTATACTGAAAGTCTGTCATTAGACCTGACACTTGGAGCTTCATATAAACCAAGGGTGCATCACCCATCACTGGTTTTTGCACCCATTCAAACCTTATGTTTAACGCTTGCTTCTTTGGATTGTAATGGACCGATAAACATTTAATATTTGTAACATTGGTAAGTGTGTAATTAGATGAACTTATAAATAAATATAAAGACAGAAGTTTTTGCAGTTTCGTAAAGTATTTGAAGTCTTTTTATCATTTTCTTTATTATAAAAAACACAAATTCTCTACAAACTCGCAACTAATGTAATAAAATGCATGGCAATTGGATTCCCGTAAGTGTTTGAAAACATCATTTCACTACTCAAATTATTTATCAGGCAATAAAATCCACATATAAATTTTCAACCTACAAAACGATTTGACTGCCAGACCACCCATACATAACAACGAAGAAAAAAAAACACAACACAGAAAAACTTATTTAATTTTAAACGCCTCTTTCCTAAATGTATTGCTAGTCTAATAGACAAACATGTAAACCCAATCCAAATAGCATAGACAACTTCAGTGTTCAAAAACGGTTTAAACCTCATTTTTATAAACCTGCCTTTAATTTACCAGCAAAGCGTCCCGCAATGAGACCGATGACAAGAATGACGCTGAATCTAGCGAGAATCAGGAGAAGGGTGAGGAGACCAGTACCAAGAAGGAAGCTCCTAAGACCAGATACGATGACATTAACCCTCAGTTGCTGAAATGTCATATTTGTAACAAGAGCATGTGGGACGGCAGGTCCTTTGAGAACCATCTGAGTGGACGGGCCCATGCTATAATGATGACCAAGACTGCGGAGAGCTATGCGCTCACTGCTGATACTATGCGGCAGGAGTTTAAGGTGAATATTTTAATACTTTTTTTACTTCTTTTTGGTAAGATTGTGTTTAGGAATTTTCTAAGTTTGCAGAGAACAGGTTTTGCAAAGTGGGTCAATATTGTTTGATATGATTGAACGTAGGTCAGGTGTTACACAGAAGTTAACAATCATATATTATGTTCAGTTGTTTAGTAGTTGAATGTTTTGTGAAAAATGTGGCGACTCCCGGATTTGCTGATTGATCTGTCTTTTCCACTTCTAATTTGTGATGATGTCGCAACCGTCCATCAACACTTTCACTTTTTTTTAGTTCAATATTCTAGTTCGCTAGTTAGCCACATTTCTTATTTCCATACAGTAATACTTCCAAATTTATCAAAACAGCGAAATATTTGACATCTATTTGCTACGTTGCCCACTTTCAGAATAAATGCTCTTAAACCATTGGTCCCGGCTGTCATTCGTGGATCTTTTACAGTCGTTCCGAGTCTTTAGAAGCCCGCAGTCTAACAACCAGTCTTACCGAGGGAACTAAACATACCAAAACAATCCTTCCCCACCAGATTCGTGAAATGAAACGCACCCGCAAGGCCGGCCAACAACCCGCGCGCGACTTCTACTGCGCTATGTGCGACATGTACGCAGCCGACGGTGCCATACATCGCACCACCGTAGGCCATCGCAAGCTCAAGAAGTACCTCCACCCGACCTGCACGTCCTGTCATAAGGAGATGCCGACCAGGATCGAGTTGGATGAACATCGGCTGACTGCGGAGCATCTGAGGAATATGCAGGATAAACAGGAGATTATTACTAAGCCTAAGCCCGAAGGTGAGTTAAAGATGTCTGAATTATTTATTCAAATTGAGCTGATGATCAGCACCATTTTGGATGTCAAAAGTTTGCCTCCAAACGGCCGCCTTTCACCACTTCATAGTGGTTTAGCCATTACCTGCCAAAAAGAAGTGGCGCAAAAACACCCCAGCAACATGTATGTCTGTTAAGTTATAAGAACTTTTGATTAATGAACCAAAAAATACAAAAAAAAAAATTGCCAGTCTTTGGGGATAGCCGATAGAAGTGAAAACTAAGTAACTTAGATTCTCGCATTGATGTCCTTTGTTAAGTAATTTTCTGATTCTCGGAGTTTCATGATTTTTGTTCACCCAAAAGTTCTCAACGCACTTAAAAAAAAACTGCTAGCACCCCTCTGTATACCAACGAAAACAACAACTAAATTTAAACTCGTATGTTATCCCACTGCAGAGCCCTTTGAGGAACGCACAGACGCAGTGGTTTATAGGATAAACAACTTTTTTGGCATAGCCTTGTAACTCCAGTATAAGTGTTTGCTCCATTCATCAAACTCATAAAGGTCTATTGAAATCTTTGTTATGATGTTATTTCCACTTAAACAAACATCAACTTTATGCTAGTGTAAATAAAATTGATTTTAGACTTACTAGTACTATTGAAAAAGTAACGAAAACATATGAAGCTGTAGCGCAAACTGAACCTTATTTATAGGCATTACAGTTGTTTTTGTTTACGCAAATTAGTTAACACTGCCATTTCTCCCCAGTGATGGTGATCTCGACCCTCAACATGGAGCAGCTGTACTTACGCGAGGACAGGCAGCGTCGTCGTCGCACCGATGACAAGCAGGAGATTGATAAGGATGCTGAGGATATAGAGATGAAAGACGTAGAGGGAGATAGTCAGGTTAGTTATAAATGTTATAATATACGTAAAATATCATCTTTTGCAGAGAATTAAATATTAATGAGCCGTGATACAAACTGCAACAGATATTTATCCCTTCCTGGAAAATCTCGCCACGCGAAATTCATAATAATAAAAAAATTGTGCACTTGCATAGTGCATAATTGTCTGTTGGTCCCTCAATTAATTAAAACCGTAAATCAGGCTACAGGTTCTCGTACGCATTCCAAAGTCTGGTACCTCAGGGTTCTAAGAAATGTCAAAGACGGTTTTCGTAATTGCACCTACCAGTGTTTGTCTCTGCTATGCATTTTCTACCAGTCAACCTTTGGATCACCAAAGGTTGACTGGTAGAAAATGCCTATAGCATTAACTCTTTTTCTATACAATTTTGTGCCATGTATGTGTATAAATAAACCTCAAAATGTAATCGTCCCACCAGGATGAAGGAGTGAAGAAAGAGGGAGATGGTGAAAAAAAACCGGAAGTTGAGGAGAAGAAGAACTCTATTGATCAGGACAACACTATCCTGGATTATAAGGAGGGCGATGATCTGCAGGGAACCACCCAGGACATGTTCCCGGCTTACAGGTGGGTTTTAATAAAGATAATATAATACATTTGACATACAAAACTGCCCTATGGCCAATAATTTACATATTTCAAATAGGCCCATTTGAAATAAATTATTTGTCTTTGACATCCCATCCTGATAATGGCTATTGGTGACTGCTTTTGTTTTCGGCGACTTTTTATTACGAAGTAAATATGTATACTTTTTTTCTTCAAAAAGCGACTCTTGCGACGACACAATAAAGTGCAATTCAGGGGTTGCAGTCTCGACGAAGGGGCGAAAGTCCTCATGGCGTGCCTAGACGGGCCTAGACGGTCAAAATTACTTGACAAGCACGATAAAATCACGTGCTTATTATAGACGTCGCGAGCGTTACTCTATTATTATTTTGCGACCCAATTGCGCTAATTACCAACATCAACAGTTATATTATACCTAGAAGTTATCTTTTTTTATCGCGTAACCCTTATATCTTCTGACTACGTTACACTCACTGAATTGGCCTGACAAGATGACCCAAGCCGCGTACTTTTAGCTTCATATCTAAAATGCGGAGTGCGCCTTCTGTACTATTCTGTGCCAGTACTTATGAACATTACTTTAGTCTATATTTTGTTTTTAATACATGAGTATTATTTATTTACAAGCTGCCTAAAGTTCCCGTCACGAGAAGCTATACATTTTGTAAACAAAGAACTTCTACTAAGTTACGTAGCGATTTAGGGGTATGAGGAACAGGGTGTAAAGTTCACTCATCCACCATAGAAAAGGGAGGATCCTCCAACCAGACGGGTTGTTATGTCTGGCGGACAACTGCCCATATGTTGATTTCTGATAGTCTTATCTATGTTTTTCGCTCGGTAAACTCTAACTGCGCGATGCAGGAATTGAGTGACGTCATGTTTTCGTTGCGTAGTTCGTGGTGTAACCACTACAGCAACACAAATCATCCTAAATTCAATAAATTCAAAGTAACATACGTGTAATAGGAAACTTATGTGTAATTGTCGCTACTTAGAAGAAGAAGAAAGAAGTCTCATAGTGAAGTTTCGTAGAAGTTCTTTATTTACAAAATTTCTAGCTTCTCGTGACGGGGACTTTAGTGTGATGAACTGCTGACATAACATACTCGCCCCTTCCCTCGGCGCAGCACGGAGCGCGGCGTGGGCGCGTCGTTCCTGTCGCCGTTCCGCTGCGTGCAGTGCGCGCTGTGCCGCAAGCTGCTGGACTGCGACGCCACGGCCGCCGTGCACCTGCGCACGTGGCGCCACCACCAGCTGTTCACGCGCCTGCTCGCCGAGAAGAGCGGCGCGCAGCCCGTACGTACCACGTGTTTGTAATATATAGGCTTGTGTTCTGTGAAGACAGAGGTGTATGGTTCATCGTCATATCACAGCTGAAGCCCCGACGTTTATACACGTTTAACGTTCAAGCCCAACGGTTTGACATTAACGCGCGCTTTACGTCACTTTTGATAATTTTCAGAACGTTTCGGTGTTACCTATAATTTTTTATATAATTGACGAGAATATCCGCCATAGAGAGAAACAGCCCACAGACGATATTAGTCATAATTTCAGCAGTTAAAATAGTGATTTAAGCCGCATGTACCAGCCGTGTACCGATGTACACGGTGGGGCTTGACGGACATTTCTTGCCGTGTGTCGTGTCCATATGTACACGGTTGAGACTCGAAAAAAAAGCGTTTAACATAAGTATGTGCTAAGTAAGGTTTATGGATCCCGGTCTAACACCTTGAAATATCTATTTTTAGCCTCACCCGTACCCGATAACTGAGGACTCGGTAACGAAGAAAGAATATAGAATGCGCGGTTTATTTTGGTTCAGCAAATCTGCTTACAAACGTCAGGTACGACTTCCGTGGGTCATGACACATACGACCGACACGACAGACTATGAAAATGTATGGAGTCTATACACATATATTTGAATACAAAATCTTAGATCATTTAAATGCACTGCTACTTAAGATTGTTTATCCCAAAAGTTGGCAACGTCGCAAATAGCTATCAAAATATTACCTGTTTTGATTAATTTGGCAATATTACTGTATGGAAATGAAAAATGTGGCTAACTAGCGAACTAGAATATTAATAATGAATTGCAATTTTATCATAGAATTTGATGTTGTACCCGTTTTAGATGTAAAAAAGGCATTTGGAAAGTTTCCAAATACTTTTTTTACATCTAAAACTAAATATTCGTTGTTACGAATATTGCATTTCATAATCAATATTCTAGTCTGTTAGTTAGCCAAATCTCTCATTCCATAAAGTAATATTGCCAAATTAATCAAAACAGCGAAATATTTGACATCTATTTGCGCCGTTACCCACTTTCAGAATAACCGCTCTTTATCAACTATCAACTTTAGCGTTGTGCAGTTTTAAGTTGATTTTTGATTGACCGTTTTTATTAAAAAGATCCTTTCGGTTGTAATGGAATTGAATATTTTCATGTATGATGTTGAGTATGTGTTCAAACATGATAATTATCTGAAATTCTGAATTCAAATATAGCAAAATAGCACTATACATTATCATAGTGTCTAGTATTGTCGCATCGGTTGCGAGCCACGGCAGTCTACCCAAAGACATTCGAACACCAGTAGATTTATCCCTGAATACTCAAACGATACTTAACTTCAGGACGCTCTTATAAGTCTGCATGAGACTTGAGCCTGCTTACACATAGAACTTTGCGCTAAACGAATTTAAAACATCGTTCTAATAGGGGTGGTGACAAAAGTGAAAAAGCTTAAAAAATTGCCAAGTAATACATTTTTAAATAACTGATAGACAAAGACGGCACCTGTAATGACCTATATTTCACAAAATAAATAAATGAATCTGAATCTGACGGAACCATTACAGAAGTGTCTACACGGCTACGTAACTTCATACTAGGGCAATACATTGTCTGTACCGCGCGACAAGGACGGGAATAATCCCTTACAAAAAATAGAAATGTGGAGCATATTATATATCTCAACGATTTTACAGATTTTCTGATTAAGTATCTCATTTAAAGCCTTCCTTGAAATTAGATCATTTATTCGAACTTTGCTAATATTAGTGATCAATATAATTTCAAGGTAATATTTTTTTTTTCGAATTTGAGGATGTATTTATAAAATTTTTGCTGATTTACACATACGTGTAAATGATTTAAAAACAAAAAGAATTAAAATAATAATAATTATGTACAAGTATATAAAAGGGGGGGGGGGGGGGGCCGGGGAATAAAAATTATGTTTAGCGCTAAATGTATTTAGTGGTCCAAATGAGCCTCGAAATATAGTTGCGTTTGAGTATTTGGCCGATAATGCCTTCCCTATGCTGCCGGCTACCAAAGTACACTAGGCACGCTATATTATCTAAATGTTTAGGCATGTCAAAAACGTTGCTATTTTATTTTTCGTTATTCAAAGAAAATATTTTAAGTTCATATTGTTTTATTGTTCGACACATTCTGTTGATGTTGAAAGCACGTACAATACTTCTAAACTAAACGTTTTTCCTAGTCCTAGTGTCTGATCGCATGAAAAATGTCCTTCCGAGTTTCAGCCTTATTTTTTTTTTATCAGCTGACTCGCCCTGGTTGCAACTGAAAGCATTAAAAATACATAAACTTTTTCCAAGAGACACTAAATTCATTGGTGAACATTTAAAAAAAATGCGCTTAGCTGTTTTTGAGATAATCTCTTTCAAACAGACATGCGGCGCGGCGGTTCTTCGTTTCAAACGTGATTTAGTTCTACGACGTCGAAACTGCCAATTTTCGGAAAACTCCATCATATAAATATGTTAATACTTTTGAACTAAAGATAAAGAATTTTATTTTCTCCCTGTCTTCGGAATTTTTGTTTTTCTACTAATTTATAACCATATTTTATCGATATCGTTGCTCAGTCAACTTTTTAATGTAGTAAGTAGCAAATGGAAAGTTATTAAAATTATTTTGACCAAACTTACTTTGGAAGGTAAATCTATAATGATAACGCACATAAATGTGGGTGTTCTATATACCTCTGCTTTGTTCTTCTATTAATTATCACAGTTTTGCGATCCAAACGCTCTTCTCTTCTGTAAAGTCATGATTTTGTAGATAACCGTATATACTTTGTGGCCGTCGAGTAGAAAGTTTTCTACTGTCTTTAGCATGGCGATTACAAAATCAAATTGTCTTCACTACCTAAGACAACTGTCAGATGTGTCTATTCTTCGTAGAAATAGAAAGAGGCATGCTACGCATGCTGATGTTTTCCTTCAGCGTATGTCTTAGAAAACGTTATAAAGGTACAAGCATTGATATATTAAAAGGAGGAAGATATGTTACGCGCTAACATTGAAATCAGATAACCTGGGCTCGGCGGCGCACGATTACATGCACCAAAACTCACACATCTGTGATCAACGCGATCACAGTCTCAAACCTACAGTTACCGATAGACAAGAACAGATATAGCAGACGGCGCTGTCGTGCGAGCGAAATCGCAATAAGTCTCGGAACTCGCGCATCACAAATGCTCTGTGTGCGTTTATTATGCGTATCGTGTCTCTCACGCATGTTTCAATATCTATCTCGCTCTCACAAAAATGGCGAAGCAAACATGAAATATTATTATAACTTTCAACAAATTAGCATTTTGGCTGTACTTACGAGTGGCTAATCCCGTGTGTTTTCCTTGTATTATTAAAACACTGTTTAGCTGCACAAGAAGTAATTTTGATGCGTATTTATCACAAAAAAAAAAACTGTAATTATGAAGCTGTTTGATCAATGTTATGCCGTGCGCGACTGAGTGCCGACTACGGGGAATCACGTAGTTTGATAGGACCACGCGCTGTTACTAAGTCCCGTATCTACCGCTTTTAATACAGCAATGAGTACAAGCCTATTATTTTCCCACTGCTGGGCAAAGGCCACCTCTCATACAGAAAAGGCACAAGCATTGATCACCACGCTTGTTCAAGACGGGTTGGTGATTTCAGACTTAACTATAAGTCCAGGTTTCCACAACAGTAATGTCCAAGACACCCTCTGAAAGTAAATATGAATTAAATACGTCACATTGGTACTTGGCAAGACTTGAACCAACAACTTCGTGCATGAGAGGCGAAGTCTTAACGAAAACTTTAAAATAACATAAAAAACATGCGGGGCAGTTTTTAGGGACTGCTGATAGAAGTGAAAACTAAGTAACGCCATCTAACGAAAATGTCATGAATTTATGTGAGTTGCTGTCAGGAAAAAACAAAAACAGAGTGCGCTGTCAACAATCGTTCGAGCGTTAGGTGACGATGACGCGAGTTCTATGATTTTTGTTCACCCAAAAAGTGCGCAACGCGCCTAAAGAATCACTTCAATTATGATTTTGTAAAATATTCACACATATGAATATGATATGATATTCATTCTATCGATCTTCAAGCCAATTTATATTTCAGTTATTCTCTTTTCCTATGAATCTATGTGTACGTGAAATTAATTGTGTAGTCTTTACAAAAGTTCTGTCTCAAAGTTATTAAGTTTCATTATAACAATATTGTTGTTAACAGGGAAATGATAGTAACAAGCGAGCTCTGAACGCCGAAGACTCCAGCGACGCTAAGCGACGCAAGACTGATGATGGAGAAGAACAGAACGGACATGATAATAATGATGAGGAGGTTAAAGGTGAGTTTGAAAGCCTTTCTTAGGCCCAAAAATCAATCTGGCCTTTCCACAACTATTTTGGGGTCGGATTCCAGTGTACCTGGATGCAGCTGAATACCAGTATTAGGAAGGCCTCCGTCACTCGTTCGAGATCACTCGCTAAAGTACCTAGGACTCGGCTCCCGCGCGGCAACATAATCCAGTGGGTTGCCACGCTCAATATGTCAAAGTTTCGCTGTTTTTTTGTTAACTTGGCAATATTACTGTATGGAAATAAGAAATGTGGCTAACTAGCGAACTAGAATATTAATAATGAATTGCAATTATAACACTGAATTTGATGTTGTAACCATTTTAGGTGTAAAATTGCATTTGGAAAGTTTCCAAACACTTTTTTTTTACATCTAAACTAAATATTAGATGTTACAATATTATTATTGGTTATTATTTTATTCATTATTCTACAATTTCGTAAATAAATATTTGTTATGGTCAAGAATATTCTGAAGATAACGTTTCTAACGAATATTTTCGTTATTCCTAGATGAAGCCGTAGACAATAGCGAGGAAGCTATCCTGAACACGGAGGAGGATGGAGAGCCTGAGGCGGCGCCTTCCGATGAGCTGGAGAACTGGGAGCAGACCGTCGATGAGATACTTGAAGATGAGAATATGACTGGTAAGTTTTCACAATGGTTAGCATACTGATGGTTAGCTGTTATTTACTAAAAAAAGTAAAACCTTTTTTCCTCCCCCCAAGCACCGCCACTTCGACCGATTTTGTGTTTCCCGCATCCAGCGGATCCCTGCGGCCTTCACAAGGTCATCGGTCCATCTTGTGGGAGGCTTTCCAACGCTACGTCTTCCGGTACGCGGTCGCCACTCCAGAACCTTTCGGCCCCGTCGGCCATCTGTTCTACGAGCAATGTGCCCTGCCCATTGTCACTCTCTCTCTTCGGGCTATGTCGGTTACCTTGGTTCTCCTGCGGATCTCTTCATTTCTGATTCGATCACGTAGGGAAACTCCAAGCATAGCCCTCTCCATTGCCCTTTGGGTGACTTTTAGCCTTCTGATAAGGCCTATTGTGAGCGACCACGTTTCACTGGCAACATGCACTGGTCAAAGACTATCTACTTGAGACACTGCGGTATGTGGGACGAGAAGATATTGCGTACCTTCCCGAACGCTGCCAGCCGAGTCGAATTCGACGTTTGACCTCTTTCTCAAAGTTGGACCTACCTAGCTGGACAGTTTGCCCTAGGTAAACATACTCATCCACAACTTCGAGCGCATCGTCTCCAATCTTCATGAGAGTGGGTGTTACATGGGCATTTGACATAGCCTTTGTCTTTTCCATGTGCATTTTAAGACCCTCTCTTTCGGAGGCTCTACTAAGGTCATCGAGCATTGTACTGACTAATCACGACACAATGCATTTTCATACAAAGATTGCCGGCAGGGCATCTCGTTCTTCGATTTTCAAATTTCGATTGTCGAAATAATGTTCTAATTTCGGAGCATGTTTGAGAAAAATTATATTCTATCTATCTTTTCGGTACGGTAGTACTGATGGTTGTTGGTACAGACGTCAGGGGGCCTACTCCCTAAGCGAAATCGTTACGAACGGCCGTCGCTACGGGCGCTTCGTTCTCCGTCTCACTTACGGACATACCATAACTTAGACAGAGAGCGAAGCGCCCGCAACGACGGCCGTCCGTAAACTTGAGAGGAAATGTTTATAACCTTCCGATGTAGCACTAAAGTCTTTCTATAACTATAACCTCATTCACAGGCGAAAATGAAGAAGAACCGGCAGCCGAAGTAAAAGAAGAAGCCGTCGTCGAACCAGAGCCAGAGCCAGAGCCAGAACCAGTCAAGCCACAGGAGGTCGAGAAGCCGAAGACGCCGCCTGCAGTCGCCGCTGTCGTCGACGACAAGCCTCGCGCTTCGCCCCGCGGGCGCGGGCGCGGCAGGGGCAGAGGCCGCGGGCGCTACTAAGACCTAAGTGGCATATTTCTTTTTTAGTTTCATCGTCCTAAGCTGTACGTGCTTCTTTTTACCCGACTGTGCAACGCTAAGGAGGGTAATGTGCTTTTTTTGGTCAGTTTTTGATGACTTAACCATGGCAAATTTGAGTATGTATTCATGGCAAAGTTGAGAAATATTGTTTCCCGGAACGTCAAAACTTGTTGGAAACAATGTTGTGGAACAATTTTTTACCATGAATATAAGGTAACGAGCCTTTAACATGTTTCTAACAACAATGAAACATTATATGTTGACAGCAATATGTTTTTTGCAACACCAAAACATGTTGTGCAACTTATGTTTCTCATGAATGACTTTATGAAGTGTATAGTCTGTGGCTTTATACTCCATTTTCGGTCTTTTCATGTCAATATATCCATGTGTTGTGTTAATTCGCCTCGTTTAGCATGTGTGGCATAGGACGATGTTCGGGTAGATTTCACAAGGATTGTAAGTAATTGAAACTACTACTCTGCCAATAAAACTAGACATTTTCTAGTTATATTAACGGAGTAGTGAGGATTTTTGCTATGAATCCACCACTTCCAAGATATAAAATATTATATTCATAAACAGGCTAGCTGTAATAATAATCGAAATTGTTTTGTTCAATTTTATGAGTTTCTCTTTAAGACACGATTTGAGACCATGCTCTCCGCGGGTGCGAAGCGAGCTAGCCGCGACTACGCGACGTGTTCGCCACGTTTCCACAATGTTGTATACTCGCTTGTATCGCTCTCTTCTGTACACTCACATCAATCGCTCTCGTTACGCAAACGCGGCGTCAACGCAGTGAACGCGTTGAACAATCGCCTCGCTGATAACGCGCTCGCAAAGTCGCCAGTCTAATAAGGTCCTTAGACTGCAGACAAACAGCTTATGTCAGGGATTATTAACATTGAACCAGAACAAGAGCTTGTCATATCTTGATGTTCTTCACATTTTAGTATAGAGTATAGACCAATAAAAGACCGCTCTGTGGGCTTGAGCATTCGCTCGTTTGGTCTGTACCAACCTTTATTTGTGTGAAATTACACGAAAGTGTATGAGATTTACATATAATATTTAGAATAATTATCACTGTTTCCGCATCTAGATTGATATGTCAAAATAATATGTCTGTAGTGCTAGTAATATCATTGGGATATTATAAATGCCTTTTTTACACTTTCTATTCTCTTGAATAATTATTATTATTCTTCTTTTAGCCTCCATTTTTAATAAAAATTGATTTATTAAATAAATAATAGAATATAATAGTTAGTATTGTGTGAATGTCAACCTATATTCAAGTGGCTTATATGTATGAAGCAGAATAATATACGAGGGATATTACTAACTTAAAAACTATAGGTAATTTAGTATGTACCTAATCAAATATAGAGTAATCTTTCAATTTTAGTATGTATGTGTATACTTTGTATCTCTTTGGGACTGATTCTAAAATATTAAGCAGTGTACTTTGGCTAATAATTTTTCACATTATGTGTTACAAAGGTTGCCTAGTAAATACACACGCAATGTGTTTTTCTTATCGTTCTATATTATTGCAATGATTACGAAATAGTCTTCACTGTCAAATTCGCACTGTTACTTTTGCCCGCAAATTGCAATAATATCTGACGATGGAGTCACGTCTTTATAGTGTACCGCCTTTTTATTTTCGCTTACAGCTAGTGCACAACTATAAAATAGGGATAACTTATAAATTTTTACCACACTAGGCTTGTAATCGACTTCATTGTATCTCAAAATTCTTAATTATAACTAATATATCTATAGAAATTGTAGTAAAATAAAATAAAATAGTGTAGGTTTTCTTTTTTCTATTAGAACATGTTTGTGATCTTCTAGCTAGCTAACATGTAGTTTAGGTCTAAACGTTTAGAAATTGGGTTCTTCGTGATTTTGCGCGTCTTTTAAAAGGGTGAAGTGTTAATGGGGTGGTTAGGAACCACTATATACATTTTGTCATAAATAAAGTTCGATTTTGTATGAATAACTAACCAATTTGTAACTACAGCTACACCCCTGCTGGTCAGTTTACCTTTTGTTTGATGTGCGCTACATAAATTCCCTATTCATAATGTAATTGTGACTATTCAAATAAAAATAATAGGTAAAATTCTGTTTGTTTTATTTGTTTTTTTTCCTACTAACAACTTTTTCCACCAGTTCCAGCGGAACGATAAAAAAAAACATCACCCACTCTCAAACTTGAAATTGATTGGAACAACTTTGGAAACTTGACTGAATGTTTCAGTCGTGGTCTGGTCTGCTCATAGTTAATACACTTGAAGTCCTGCTGAACCTCTTAAAGTGCTGAACGAGCGCGCGAAAGTTATAAATAAATAAAAACGAGAAACCAGACATCTATGTTAGAAACATGTAAACTTATAAACTAGTGTTAGTAACCACCTTCAGGCTGTCTATCCACTGGAGCGGAGAGAAGAGGAGAGTGTCAATATTAACCAATAGAATCAAAACTCCGCTCCAGACATGCGATTCTATTGGTTAATTTTGGCACATCTCCTCTCCTCTCCGCTCCAGTGGACAGGCAGCCTAAAAGTCGATTTTCTCGAAAACTACTAAGGTACCAATTTTGTTGTTCAAGTACCAATTGAGTACTCTAATTATTTACCAAATATGGAAGCGAATGGCGTTGGTGGTCTGGCGGTAGTCTTGGACACTTAGTTGCTAAGAAATAGATGAAATCCTACATAGAAATAAAGCTGGGAAAGGGGTAGAAAGGAGCACAGAAACAACAGTCCTATATGAGGTAAATAGGAAGCGTTTACATATCAACCAACACAAAAGTGAAGGAAGCAAATCATCATCATCAGCCTATTAATGTTCCCACTGCTGGGACACAGGCCTGCTCTCGGTGAGAGGGAGTGGGGCGTGGGCCGTAATCCACCACGCGGGCCCAGTGCGGGTTGGTAGATGTCACATGTCTTCGAATTTTTGGTTCTAAGACATGTCGGTTTCCTCACGATGTTTTCCTTCACCGTTTTAGAGAGCAGTGGTGATGAAATTATTTACACAAAGTAAATCGTCAAGGTGTTGTATGGATAAGTTTATACTGAGGCTTTAGCAAAGAATAGAAAGAAAATGCATATTATGTTTTATGTAAGTAATCATTTAATCATTAAGCCTAGGGTTAATTCTACTTTTTCTTCATCAATTTTAACATTAACTTAGTGTCGTTGATTTGTGTTTTTTGTCGTTTCTTCCTTTTTTCAACCGGTTTGGTTTTTGTTTTTGTAACTTTTGTCTGGTTTGTAGTTTTGTCCTTTTTTAGTCTCTTTGATTCATTTCGTAGTTTACTAGGTGTTATGTTCTTAACGAGCGCATTATTTCCACTAACAGCTTCTTTTAGTAAAACTTCTTTCTGAAACGTAACCTTCTTTTCAGCGTTTATTTTCTTTTTCAAGATTTTGTTCGATACTCCCGGACTTGTTGCTTCAATTTTCTGACTTTTAGCGACTTTGTTTAGTGCCTTGAACTTATTCTTACCGAATTTCACCATTTTAAATTACATTTAAATGAAATAGCACTAAATTACAACACAATTCACAACACAGATAACTATATAATAGTAATTCACAAGCAAGCACTGAACAGCACATTTATTTAATGACGTTTCATCAATGTCAATATTGTCAATGTCAATGGTCACCAGTGTTACCAGATGAAAAAAAATAACTACCGAAATACCGTGTTTCAGACTCAAAATACCGTAGACACTCATTTGAAAAATATCGTGTAAATTATCGTGTAAAAGAAAGGACCATGAATTTCAATATTGGTAGTCAAAAATTATAATTAACCACTTTCTTTAATCCGCAGTTGCTGCCCGCGAAATTCAAAATTTCTTACGCTTTTTGCAATATGCAGGTCAACAAGGGTACAGTGGTTAAAATTGATCTTCCACTGTACCCTCAAGGGAACAGGCAAGGGTACACAGGAAAAACAGGGGCGCACTTGTCTTTCCACGTTGACAGATAAGTGCCCGTGTACAGTGTTTTTTTTTAACGGGAACGTCCTCTGTTAGATAACATACTGTATAATAGCGGTATACAGTAGGACCTACTGTATACCGCTATTATAAAGTACCTATGTTAAGAGGCAAGACAAGACACAACACAAGTTACAAGAGATTTTCCTAGAACTACATATTGAGAAGTTCGTTCTAGGAAAATCTCTTGTTACTTGTTGCTAACCAAGCCCATTACGCAAATAATGTAAAAGTGAAACTAACGTCCGTTGAGAGAGTGACGTGAGTGAGGGCTGGTTATTTGAATATCGAACTCGTTTTCATAGCTAAATAGGAAAGGAATAATCTTTTTGAGGTAGTTTCTCGCAATAGCCACACCATATTTAGCAGGCATAGGCAATAAAACACGAAACACTTTCTTCAATAATTTATTATTGTCATATCGTCTCCTTAAGACATTGCGCTTAACAGAAACATCGACACATGTAACATTGATATAGGTACAAATACATGATTAATCTACGACAAAAATATTTAAATCTAAACATATAATATTTCTATAGAAATGAGCAAAATAAATGCGTTGAAGTTTGCATCAATATTTCTGTACGTCTGTATATATCGAGCGCGCCTTAATTATACATTCTAAGTATAAATTTATTTAAAAATTCATATTTAACGCCTATAAAAATAAACTAAAAATGTTGCTATTACAAAAATGGTACGTATTTATATGTTTTTGAGATTCTTATCGTGAGATTGTTCTTTTAGGTTCATAAACGTATGGCCTACCTATATCTGGAAATTATCCATCGCATATGATCAAATTCACAAGGAACCAAGGCTTCTATAAAAGTAGTAAACTTGCGATGATCACAATTCATAGTCATTGGTCAAGGAATAATCAGAAACGTTCTGGTAAGTTTCTCTACACTGATTTGTTTATTTGGATTGGAGCTTTTCAGGTACTGAACCCGGCTATATTATTATAGGTATAGGCAGTTACCATTTGATTACAAAACTTTACATTTCATACAAGCTAGTCCAATATCTAGAGACTCTATATAAAATGGCTCACGATCATTCGAGTTTCAAGGATTCATTTTAATTAAACTGTACCTACCTACTTTTGAATGATCAAAGAGTCGATCATTTGGTCAGAAAGTTGAACGGTGAATGAGCCAACTTGAGCCATAATACGGTAGAATCAAAACACATATTATAAATATAATTATTCTAACATACCTATGTACCTCAGGTCACTGTGGCAGTTTGCAACTCGCAATGGAATGTTTTGAGTATGTTCCGAACTTGTATATTTACACAATTAAAAGTAACCAAAAGAAAATCTATGTCACGATTTCTATAAAATTCATTACAACTTACAACACCTATTATTATGCCAACAACAACATACAGTCATTCCACTAAAATAAAATTATAAAAAATATTTATTAAGCTTTTTAAAAGCTGGTTTTGTGTGATGCAGAAATGAATTAAAAAACGTACATTATTACTTAATTATACGTAGGTACACAACGTTATTATCTAGTATGTTTTGCATTTAATAATATGTACTTGACTATTTCCAAATATTTATACGATTTGTTTACGACATTCAAACATAAAAACTAAACTTATTCTACGAAAATCGAATAAAACTAATAATAAAATGTTTCTTTGGGAATGGCAACACTTAGATCTTAGTTTAGCACAGCCATACTGACAAATCAAATAAGTTTATAAAAAAATATTACAAAAGAAATATGCCGACATACGGGTGGGATAACTATGTCACATAGTTATCCCACCCAGTAAGGTTATCCGGTTAATCCCCACTGATCCCTCAATCAATGCAGTCTCAAAGAGTGCGTGCAGCGTGGGCAAAATCTTAATTATATAACGCTGCCGTCCTGTTTTTTGTCTTTCTTCAAATCAAATTCAAATCTTAAAAAATTCAAATTTCAATCCCAAATTTCGAAAAAAAATTGAAAAATTCAAAAAATTGGTACTTAATGATTTTATCAGAAAATAATAGGAGGTACTTAATTATAAAAATAAACTTGCACAATAAAATCTGTAAGTAAGTATAAAAAAAATACAAAAAACAAATACCTACATTATAATTAATTCGAAATTGATACAACCAAATAAAAACAAATATTTTTTTTTACCTATCATAAATTTATAAAAATACGAAATAATGTTGTAGCGCAATGTACATTCCAATTAATTTTTTTTACAATAATTGTATCGTTTTTTCTCTCTTTTTGTTACTACGAAACGTTACGAAAACTAAACATTTATAAAGCTTATCTATCTTTTTTTTACGAATACATACAATTTATTCTAAGAGTTACAGGCTTATAAAAGCTACAGCTAACATTGTTATATAGATAAATTATGTATTGTCCATTTCAAGTAGGTGCACCTAAAATGTTTTTCAATTTGGAATTTTGTAGTCCCAGAAAAGGACATGATTTTGTTATTTATTTATATAAAACAATTGAATGATTTATGTTTGCCTACTTAAAGAGTTTGGTAGAGGGTGAGCTGTACCACTTCTGCGTAGGTACGGTCTAGTTCTTACCTTAGAAAGTTGGTCGGAATTATTTAAATAATAATATTTCGTTCGTTAGTATTAATAAGGTGTGATAAAGCCTAGAATCTGTTTTATTTTATATTGAAAAAAAAAACATATTACCTACAGAAAACAATTCCACAAAAAATTCTAATAGATAAATAGCTACTGTTTGTAAATTAAAAACGAATGTCTGGTAACTGGGTGCAGTGTACACAGCCAAGTACATCATTTTAAATTAAAAAACGAATGTCTGGTAACTGGGTGCACGACAGTGTACACAGCCAAGTTCATCATTTTAAAATGATATATTATATTTTTTACGCTAGCGTCATGGAATTATAATTTCATAATATTATGCATTTTACTTGTTGCTTGTTAATTTCTATATTATTATGAAGGTAGATGTCGTTTGTTGTTTCAGACTTGCTTGCTTCAATTCTCTCGGCTAAGCCTTACGCTATTATTTTTTAATCAAAACTTATTTTTGAGATCTACTTACTAAAAGGAGGAATGTATGTATACGTCAAAGCAAGAATGACAAAAAATATTTTTACCTACGCATTTTAATAACAGAATGCATGTTCCTGTTTTCGCAAAACATAATTTCTTATTTACCTTTGAATAAACAGTATACTTTCGGGCATAGCGTAATGAAAATATTTATATTATTATTATTACGCGATAGACACATCAGCATTTATTAAGCTGTTACAGTACGACACAACTTAGATGTAGCATAGATTTGATAATTTTCATTCATTCATTTCAATTTACGAATGTATTTGGCTATAAGACTTTACAAGTTATTGCGTTTTCGAAAGATCATTTTCACCTAAAGCAGTAATAGCGATTGGTGATTTTGAAAGCGCACTCAGTTCGGATGGTGATCAGTTTTACGAATTTTGCCGATGCTACATCTAAGTTGTGTCGTACTGTACCTAAACTTATAATTATTATGCACTAAGGTAGGATATTTATTTGAAAGTTTAATTTTCTGAGAGAAATAGCCTGTCTATTTAGTGCGTTATTTTCCTAACGTTTCTGACACCAAACGTTTACGTCCCCAAATATCTTTGCTTTTCGTTATTTCTTTAAACTTAACAGTTTTTTACCAGAAATAATTCGACGACAATTTTTTTTTAAATAATCAACGAAATATTTCTACGTACTCCACGCAAATGTTAATTATTTCTATTCATTGTCTTGACTCTGCTAGCTGCCGATGATGTTCCTTATATACTCAATGACCAGTATATCTAGAAATGCGGCGAAAAATGGAACTAAAACTAAATATACTGAATTTGACATAAGAATGACATTTCACCTTAGCAAGCAGCGCTACACTAAAATTTCAAGTTACACTGGTCACTTGTAAATACTATGATGACATTTTATAATATACCTACTTACATATTTGGTAATTGAGTACATTTAATTGTATACAAGAAGACGGCTCACACATTTGCGACAAAACGCATAGAAAAACCGTTTTTGCGAAAAAAACTTGTAAATGTGTGAGCGGCCTATGCCTTTATTCTTATACAGTGAATAGTATAACATTTTTTTTAATAAAAGCCGTATTACAATTGCCTGTTTTACCTAAGTACTAGAAAAAGAAAATCTACAGTTGGAAGCCTGGTAGTGGACCCAGCCAAGTTCAGTAAAGCATTGCATTTTAATATTATATTCATACTTTTTATAATTTCTGTATACTTCTATGGCATATTCGCATTTCTCTCATAGTAAAACGGGCAGGTGTAATGCGACCTTACCGATGTGGTCGGATATGTTGTCGGATGCAATTGTCGTGGAGGGCATTCACTGGAAAATAGAAAGATAATATTATAAGATTAAAATGTCATGATGGCACAGGGGTTAGGGCCTCGCCCTTTCATGCGTTATGGGCTCAAATCCGGGCAAGTACCAATGTGACTTTTTTCATAATAGGTTGGTATTATTATTAATAATAATGTAAGATAAAGAATTTAAAACAAAAAAGTACAAAACAATACGTTTTTTTATATCTCACGGAACTTACCTTCATTTTGGGACGCGCTGATAAAGTCAACTTTTGCACGAGGAGGGTAGCACAATCTGCAAAAAAAAAACAAATCAGTATCAAATGGCTTCGAAATCATTTTATAATAAATAATAAATGATTCTTATTCTTATTATAATGATGAACTCACTGGTGAGGGGGCTGAGCCACTTGATCCTGGTCCTGGGATGCAGCAGCAGCAGGTAGACCGGCACGGCCGTGAGGATCATGAGGCAGCCCACGCCGGTCTCCGCGGGAGACGCGTACGCCGGGAACGCTACCACCAGGACCGTGCAGATTATGTAGACCACTGGAATGGAAGTTTTGGATTAAGTCAACAGTTCGTTGAAACAGGTGTTTCAAATTAGAAGCGAGAACAAAATTAAATACACGATTGATAGAATAAACAGAACCAAAAAACATATAGTGACCGACTGAAGTTTCGGTGAGTTTCTGTTTCGCTTTCGGCAAGTTTCGACATAAAACTCTAGTTTCGGCATCATTTACGGTTTCGGCAGAAAGTCTGCCGAACCTTCGGCCGCACCGAAACTCTGAATTCGTGAATTCGAGAGCGTCGTTCGGCTGTCTTTGGGCAAGTGCGTGGCTCGTGTGTCACCCGCCATCATCAGCTTTTTGTTACTTACATTCCAAGAAGTAGTTAACTTGTTTTGTAAATTTAAAAAAAATTGTGTTAAAAAAAAAAACTAAACACGTACTTCAAATAATTATATTGTTTTTTATTGTATTTAATTTAACACGTGTTAGCTGTCTGTAAAAAATAAGCCGTCTACTTACATAGTAAAAATCAACAACAGTAATTTTTTATGTCTAAAAAAGTTTCGGTTTCAGCCGAAACTCGGACAGATACCGATGATTGGGTTTCGGTTTCTGTAGAAAGTTCTGTTTCGGTCAGACACAAAAGTGAAGATTCTTGATTTCAAGTAAGATTTTAGTTCTATCTGACGAAATAAGGGGGGTATTACACTTCTGCGTAGCACTTCGGGAATTCCGGACGTGATGTTAATTTGAAATAATGAAGGTGGATGCTTGGGCCACTTACCAGGGAAGATCAGGTTGACTTTGATGGGTCGCTCAAGGTTGGGCTGCGTGTACCTGAGCACGGGTAAGCACAGCACTGCCGCGCCGATACTCAACTGTAACGAAAGTATATTATTATTACATACAATAGAGTCTATTGAATAGACGATGTATATTTAGTAACTTAATCCGCTTAACTGTTCTTAAAGAGGCTTAGAGAACCCTGTAAGAAATCGACACGTGTTCGCCTCTCAACGAGGCATCCTCAGGATGACGATTGACTTGTTGCGAACTCGGACACGACGTGTTGCCACGACAAGAGCCGAACGCAAAGTCCAAATATATTGTTTATTTAAAAACCATTTGCCAGTGGAAGTACCTCTCCGATAGAATACATTTCTCGTGTCGTTCTGTCTTAAAAACTTTGAGCTGCTTTCCTACCCAAGATAGCTTTACGAACGCTTCAAGTCACCTTAGCTAAAAGCAGTGGTAGGAATGGCTACGACTTACGAGTTGTAGGTCGTGGGCTCGAACCCAAGCAGGCACTTTACTTTGTGTAATTTATTTCATCACCACTGCTCTCAAAACGGTAAAGGAAAACATCGTGAGGAAACCGGCATGTCTGAGAACCAAAAAATTCGAAGACATGTGACATCTACCAACCCGCACTGGGCCCGCGTGGTGGATAACGGCCCACTCCCTCTCGCAGAGTGGAGGTCTGTGTTCCAACAGTGGGAACAGTCTAGTTTTCCTGGTACTGAATATAACTATGTTATCAATAACACTCACCCAAGTAGCGAAGCCCACGTAGTTAATGAGCGCATATATATCCGACACGGTGAGGTACACCAGACTCAGCAGAGCCACCGCTAATACAGCGGCGGCCGGCGTGGCGCGCGCCGACACCATGGTGAGCATCTCCGGCATCTGGCCCTGCGCCGCGCCCGCGTAGAACAGTCTGGCGGGGGGGACGGGCACATGGTCAGACAAGAAGTACGAACAACATAACTGTCTGAGAAGACCACTGTTGTACTGGATGAGATATAAGGACATAAAATAATTTTAATTTGAAAAAAAAAATAACATCACGCTTATATTCCCCGAAGGGTTGGGCCTATAGTGCACTTACATTCCGCCAGTTATGTTTAAGTCCCATGTAATAGAGGGTGAGCCTATTGCCATCTACCGGGCACAAGACTCCGGGCTGCTACTAAGAAATTCCAGATGAAAAAAAACCCAATAACACTTTGCCCGACCCGAGAATCGAACCCAGGACCTCATGCTCAGCAGTAGCGCTTGCGACCACTACTTGAACTAATGAAGAAGTTAAAGTACGAACAAACTTGTTATAAAGATCTTAAAGCCGATCGTCCACCGCCAGTTAAACTAAGTTACCTCGCATAGTTGAGCCAGTTTTTCATACATGTGCGTCTATGGTCGCAACTGTCTCAACTATGCGAGCTAACTTGCGAGTTTAGCTGGCGGTGGACGATCGGATTTAGGTAATGTCATCACCTTCTTTAATACAATGGAGGTGTTGCCTGCAATTAGCTAGGTAGTGTGGAATGAACAGAAGGAACAGTAGACCCCACGAGTGCTTAGTCTTTCAAACTGAGTAGGTTTTTTTTTTTTTCTAGCTGGAAAAGAAGAATTACCAGTCTCTTTCAAACTGAGTAGGATCTTTTTTTTTCTAGCTGGAAAAGAAGAATGTCCAACTAGGTCCTCTTACAGTGTGAAGACAACAATATAACAATAAATGAAAATACTGGCAATACTAATGCATAAGAGTATTTTGGAACCATCAAATAAATACATACATCGAAATAAAAAAAGGGATTTTTTCAAAAAAAGTTAATAGTAGTGATGGGCCGACTATGGATTTTGCCAATCTTTGGCTAGATAAATCGTTTACGAAAATGTGTTGTGTAATTAGATAGCTAGGCTCTTGCTCTTACTTATCGGCAGAGGGCGGCGTCAGTTGTAGATGAAAAACCAAATTCCGAAGAAATTTTTAAATAGCAAACATCTAATATATACAGTATTCACTTCAACTGTTATACCATGTATAAACTAAAAACTCAGATGGAGTCATTATTTTAAATAAAAAACTAAATTGCGATTGTGTTTCGCTCACAGCCTTCACCGCTGGCCTTCTTTATAGTTTCATTCATTAACTTTCGGTACAGGTTTTTTTGTATGATATGATCTAAGACGAAAACTTGAACGAGAATTATAAAGTTGAGCTGTGTGACCTATTAGGAGGGTCATTGCATAGAAACCTAAGCGTAGTGAACATTCTGAAACTCTTTTTTGAGATTTTCATAACTAAGTATCGGATAATTAATTGAGTCAGCCGTGACTTTGCGGAAATCTATTATAAAATACAAAAGACGACATCTATTTAGTAACCTAATCCGCTTAACTGTTCTTAAAGAGTCATAAAGTCATCGGCGCTTGTCGTGGCAACACGTCGTGTCCGGGTTCGCAACAAGTCAATCGTCATCCTGAGAATGCCTCGTTGAGAGGTGAAACACGTGTCGATTTCTTACAGGGTTCTTTATGACTCTTACAGGGTTCTTTATGTCTCTTTATGAACAGTTAAGCGGATTACGTTACTAAGGAAATATACGTCGTCCATTGTATTTTTTAAATAAGTACCTACCTATCATTAATTTTGAACTCTACAAACAATAATTGATTAATATGTGATGTTTTCAAATAAAGAAAGTATAGAGGTTTAAGGAATATTGTGAAAAGTTCCTCAAACTCCATAAAAAAGGAAGGATCCTCTGACCAGACGGGTGTTGTGCTGGTGGGCTGCTGCGCTACGGTCGGTGTCGGAATGTTGTGCTGCTGGGGAGTTTGTTGCGCCACTTCTTCCCAGCTAAAGCACTAGGAAGTGGTGAAGGGTTGTTGTTTTTGGGGGACTGTCTTATGTAATTTTGACGTTCAAAAAGTGCTGATTCTCAGCCTAGTTTGAGAAAATGACTTTTGGATTTTTCGCACGGATAACTTTGCTTGCGCGATTCAGTATTTTTGCATAACGTCAGTGTGGTGAGTACTTAGTACTTAGTTCGTAAATGACGTTGTCGATGCCACCAAAATATTTACCTTGAAGAAGTAAGCAGTACTCCGTTGACGGCTCCGAAGGTGGACGCTGCGACGAACAGTGGGATGGAGAGAGCGAACCATCCGAACAGACGCTCTGCAAACGTTACTGCTACTGCCGCTGAACCGAGCACCTAGGATTAAATGTTTAAATTATTTCATGGAAGATTAAAAGATAATTTAACATTGCAGTTCCTCTCCACGACACCGGCTATCTAATTACGCAACACATTTTCGTAAACGATTCCTATTAATTTGGTTTATTTTGACAGTTCATTATCATTCATTGCTTTATTTACGTTGCTGCGCAGAATTAATTTTCGAACTTTTGAAGCAATGGATTAGCAATCTGTTTCAAAACGATTCAGATTCTGATTGATCGTGTATTACGCAATTAGGGTACGGGAGTCCTAGCGTGGAGGCTAGTGCTATTTCAATTTGTAGGTAATGCTCTCTTGAACAATAAAGTTTTTTTTAAATCCATGTACCTATCTGGTGAAACGGTTTGTATTTATATTTATATATAATTACGTGTATATATTATATTTATAGTTTTTTAAATTTAAATAAATATACTTATTCCTCAATTCTCGCTATCGCACCTACCACTGTTTGTCTCTGCACCACCCAAAGGTTGACTGGTAGAAAATGCCTATGGCATTAAGTCCGCCTCTGTACATTTGTGTGCTTGAAGTATTAAATAAATAAATAAACGGTTATTTTAGAACAACTTGGTAAGAAAATATGGGTTCTTTTGATGTGAAACATATTTGCGTGCCTTACGACAAACGAAATGACGTTCTCCCTCTTCCCCGCCACTCTTTTCGATTTTTCACATGATCTGCCGGGCATTCCGTGACGGCCACATTTATTATTAAACTTAGCTGTGCTCTACCGTCGTACCTTGATCGTTTTGAGTTTTTGAAACCCATGGCATAGAAATGCCTCGAAAACGTAATGCGTATGCGCGTTAAACCTTTGGTCCCGGCTGTCATTTGTAGATCTTTGATGGTTACGGGTAGTCAGAAGTCAGAACCCGGTTACTGGGTAATATGATACTCCTTGGTAAGACTGGTTGTTAGACTTTTGGGCTTCTGACGACCCGTAACGACTGTCAAAGATCTACGAATCACAGCCGGGACCAACGGTTTAACGTGCTTTCTGAAGCACGGAGGAGTCTCGGTATGTAAAGATGGTCACCCATCCACTGACCAATCCCGGCAAGCGTAACTTAACCTGATGGATCGACTCGTGAGGCTGTTATTACCTAGCCACGAGCTCCTCACAGTAGGTAGGTACCTAGACCTACCTATAATTTACTTTCGGCGTAAAGTGAGTGATTACAATAATTGTTTGCTTGGCTAACCTTCAGTGTCGACTGGTTTACAATAACATTGACAAAATAAACGCTTCCTCGTTTTGGCAATAACAAGAATTGAGGCAAGATATACTGAGAATTGTAACTTCGTGAGTAAAAATTATAATTATTGGTCTTTCTCGGAATGGGTGAACGGCAAGGTAATTATGACATTAAAAAAAGATTGGTTTTCTTCCTTTTCGTAATTCCGGGGTCAATTTTATTATGACGTTAAGGCGTGTGCTCTTTGGGATTTCCCATCGGCAAAAATGCGGACTTCCATCTCCTATTTGATCCCTTTAGGGAAGTGAATATTCAAAAATCCTTCCTCAGTGCTAACCTTTTGCAAAATGAACTCGTGTGCAAAACTTTATGCTTTTAGACCCAGCAGTTGTCTGCTAGTGAGTTTTAATGATCATACCTCAGTAGGCGACAGGTAGGGCAGTGACAGCTTAGTGGTTTGACCGTTTTACTACAAAATCATAGGTCGAACCCCAGGCACGCACCTCTGACTGTATAATTATCACTTGCCTCAAAAACGGTGAAGAAAAACATCGTGAGGAAACCGGCATGCTTGAGAGATATTTCTCGACGGTACGTGAATCCAAGTCAGAGGCCCATGGGCGGTTTTAAAACTATGATACCAGTAGGTACCCTACTTACGCAATACACGATCAATCAGAATCCGAATCGTTTTGAAACAGATTGCTAATCCATTGCTTCAAAAGTGTAGACCACGGTGACCAGGGTGCAGGAGATAATGATGTTCATGATCATACCTCATTAGGCGACAGCGTGGTGTAGAAGGCCACGTTGGTGAAGGTGTAGACCACGGTGATCAGGGTGCAGGAGATAATGATGTTCATGATCATACCTCATTAGGCGACAGCGTGGTGTAGAAGGCCACGTTGGTGAAGGTGTAGACCACGGTGACCAGGGTGCAGGAGATAATGATGTTCATGATCATACCTCGTTAGGCGACAGCGTGGTGTAGAAGGCCACGTTGGTGAAGGTGTAGACCACGGTGACCAGGGTGCAGGAGATAATGATGTTCATGATCATACCTCGTTAGGCGACAGCGTGGTGTAGAAGGCCACGTTGGTGAAGGTGTAGACCACGGTGACCAGGGTGCAGGAGATAATGATGTTCATGATCATACCTCGTTAGGCGACAGCGTGGTGTAGAAGGCCACGTTGGTGAAGGTGTAGACCACGGTGACCAGGGTGCAGGAGATAATGATGTTCATGATCATACCTCGTTAGGCGACAGCGTGGTGTAGAAGGCCACGTTGGTGAAGGTTTAGACCACGGTGACCAGGGTGCAGGAGATAATGATGTTCATGATCATACCTCGTTAGGCGACAGCGTGGTGTAGAAGGCCACGTTGGTGAAGGTGTAGACCACGGTGACCAGGGTGCAGGAGATAATGATGTTCATGATCATACCTCGTTAGGCGACAGCGTGGTGTAGAAGGCCACGTTGGTGAAGGTGTAGACCACGGTGACCAGGGTGCAGGAGATAATGATGTTCATGATCATACCTCGTTAGGCGACAGCGTGGTGTAGAAGGCCACGTTGGTGAAGGTGTAGACCACGGTGACCAGGGTGCAGGAGATAATGATGTTCATGATCATACCTCGTTAGGCGACAGCGTGGTGTAGAAGGCCACGTTGGTGAAGGTGTAGACCACGGTGACCAGGGTGCAGGAGATAATGATGTTCATGATCATACCTCGTTAGGCGACAGCGTGGTGTAGAAGGCCACGTTGGTGAAGGTGTAGACCACGGTGACCAGGGTGCAGGAGATAATGATGTTCATGATCATACCTCGTTAGGCGACAGCGTGGTGTAGAAGGCCACGTTGGTGAAGGTGTAGACCACGGTGACCAGGGTGCAGGAGATAATGATGTTCATGATCATACCTCGTTAGGCGACAGCGTGGTGTAGAAGGCCACGTTGGTGAAGGTGTAGACCACGGTGACCAGGGTGCAGGAGATGGCGATGGCGCGGGGGAGGTTCCTCACGGGGTCCTTGAGCTCCTCTATTATGAAGTTTAGGTAGTTCCTGGTGGAAAGAGAATTGATTTATCATTGTTATTACGATGTAAATGTGTTATTAATAGATAGGTACTTAGGTAGTAGATACCTATATGCAAGCAAGGGCAACAGAAAACATATAACTAGCTAACTAATTAGGGTAACAAGTTGCAGGACTTTACCTAATCTTTCTTGGGTTTTACTTGTAGATTATTCTTCTCAAGACAAAACCAAAGAAGTCAAGCCCGCGAAACTCGGGTATTTCATCGACTTTTTTAATCTACTTATTAAAATCCAAAACTACCAAAAACATCAGGCGAGCTTTTTAACAAAATTTTGGCCACAAGTCAATTTTTTTTTTTTTTTTTTATAGTTTGAGTTTTTAGCCGTCAAAAATCTATCTTTAGAGTAGCTGAGTTGTCAGTTGTTGTTCTCACCATCCGTTGTAGGCGAACAATCCGGAGTAGAAAGACAGGGCGATGGAGGTCACATCACTGGTGGTGCCCTCGAACGTGAAGTATTGCACCTCACCTGGAAGAAGAAATTAATGAAGTTAACTGCGTTAGTAAATGTACAGATAAGTGCATATTACAGTCGCGTCGCGCCGCAGCGCAGTGCATCAAAACAAAAGATAACAACCGACTGCAAAAAAAAAAAACACGGCGTCTTCGGTTTCGTATTTTTGTATATTGCCACCGACTTTAAAGTAATTCCGAAATTTTCACTTTGTAGAGTTTTTATACAAGTCTACACTACAAACTCCCTGATACGTTGAGATAATGCTGGATGCTAGAGATTAGTCTCATTGAAAATCAAACCAACATAGCTTTTAATAACACCACTTTTAACTCTACCGGCCCTTTTTTTAAGCAAACTTATCATGCCAAAGACACAGTAATCCAGCATTCTATTGTAAAGTCGATTCACACGAACTGGACACAGTCCGGATTGCAGCAATCATTTAATCAAATCTCTTTGTGGCGACGCCCACAACTCGAAGGAAGTGATGTGAATTGATCTTATTTGTGCATTGTGCATATATGATGTCTGGTCTTAGTAGATCAAAAGTGACCGCTGTGTTTCCTTGGTAACTGATCCGGCTAAGCGAAGGGTATATTGGGAATTTCTCGGCAGCAGACTGGAATCAGTCTTGAAAAGCGGGGGATCTAGTATCTACTGTAAATCTCTGCTTTACCTTTCGCAGAATGCAGGCGTTATGATTGTAGAGTAAGTTGTAGTATAAGTAGGTGTAAAGCACACGTGATGAATGATGAAGAGAGCAGTGGTGGCCGAGTGGTGATAGCTCCGAGTTACGACTGGTGCCTGCCTGGGAGGCAGGCAGGCGCTTTACTTTATGTAAAAAAGTTCATCACCACTGCTCTCAAAACGGTGTAGGAAAACATCGTGAGGAAACCGGCATGTCTTAGAACCAAAAATTCGGAGACAAGTGACATCTACCAACCCGCACTGGGCCCGCGTGGTAGATTACAGCTTACTCCCTCTTGAAGAAAGGCGGCCTGTGTCCCAGCAGTGAGAACATAATATACTTATGCCAGTAGTAGCTTAGTATAGGTCTACCGCCATGCCACGCATGGCTGGTGCAGATGATATTATAGGGAGAGGCACAATATCTAAAAGAGCTTCTAAATAGTCAATCAATACTTTACTGCAAAAAACTGGTAATTTGCATTTTTTTTTATCTATGTAGATTGTAGATACCTAAACAATGCGTGTCCTAGGCAAAAAATAAACCAGTCCCTCATCCCTCACAAGGTTGACGTAAAAATACAAATAAGGGTTCACGTAGGAGGGCGGACCGCGAAATCAATTTGTTCGCTTCAATAGTTTCATACACAGTCTGGGTGGTGAAAAGTGGACGTCGCTAGGCGGCACGACGCGGCATGACACGTAAAACATTACAATTGTACGGCATAAGCTTTCTGTGGCATCCTGCAGCATCCCGCGGTATGCTCATAAGTCCCTTTGTGACGATATCAACGAATTGTGAATACAAAAAAAACAACAGACTTCAAAAAAAAATAACACTACAAAGTGAGAAATAACTTAATTTCGGAAGTCGGTGTCTTTGGTTTTGAATTGTTTATTTTTTTTTGTTAAAAGTTTTTATTTGTCACTTTTTGTTTTGGTAGCTTCCCCACACAATTTCGAATACCACTATATGCTATATACGTTAATAAGTGACAGGAAGTTATCATCAGGTGTATTTTTTGTAATGCCAATAAACGCATTTTTCTTTCTTTCTTTCTTTCATCATATCATCCACACAGACTAAGTGGGAAAAATACGTATTATTGCCACTAACTCAAAAACTATCCCAGCAAAGTTAATAAAATTTATATGGGACCACCTCAAGAGCCACCCTTTCAAACAAAACAAGAATTTTCAAAATCGGTCCACAATTATTGATGGAGAAATCGTAGAAAATACATCATACATAAAGTCAAACATAGAACCTCCTCCTTTTTGGAAGCCTCATTACCGCTTTCAAACTCATTACTGCTTACAAAAATCCCCTATCACTATCATGCCAAGCCGCGCCGTGCCGCCTCGTTGGTGAGAACAGCCCGTCATTATATTTGTTCAGAATTTCATTCACCTCGATAATTAGTTATGAATGAGTCAATGAGTCAATGCTGCTGCTTCACTGCTTAGCGAAACGTAATTGCTTGGCAATGTTTATTCATAATTTTTAAACATAAATTGATTGATTCGCAGACTTATATCTAGGTCAATTACTTATCAAGGAATACAATTTTTTTTTTCCTGGCTGTACCTTTAATTTTTTACTTCTTTCCTTGTCGTATACATTCATTCTTTCATTTATGTATCAATTAACATTGTGTTGAACATTTACATATTAAATAAAATTATCACATGCAAAAACAATACATTTAAAAGCCTATTTAAAATTGATGTGAAATGTTTAGTTCAAGAGATAGAGAGAGAGAATTTAAAATATTATTATGTCAATAAATAAAATATATTATAATGTCGAATATAATTTTATAATTAAAAATGAATAAGGGTCAAGTTGTTGGGTTAAGTAGAGGTAGGTAGGTAGGTATTATTTTGAATATTAAATGATTTTATTTATTTCATTCATGTCCTCTGTGACTTTTATGAACGCAGAACTTAGAGACAATAACGGTTCAGAGCAAGAGAGCTCTTTTGCTCTGAACTGCTGCGTGTTGTCAGCAAGATGAAAATACATACTACATACTAATATTCCTAAAAAAATATCCTGCTACAGTAAAATTCCTGTCATGCCGCTAACGCAGTCATGGCTCGATGTGGGAATCCCAGCTCAAAAACCACAAACTAACTTGCAAGACTTGGCTAGATAGGTAGATACCAAGAACCACACCATAGATACCATATACCACCCTTTCATATTTTTTTCTTAGCGTTGTTTCAAGTGTTTTTCCTCAATCGTAATATCATTATTACTCTGAACACGAAAGTCTATTCAATTGTTAATTGAATATTTATCAAATACAATAGACGGCGTATATTTAGTCAAAGAGAACCCTGTAAGAAATCGACACATGTTTCACCTCTCAACGAGGCATCCTCAGGATGACGATTGACTTGTTGCGAACCCGGACACTACGTGTTGCCACGCCAAGCGCCGAACGCAGAGTGTTCTATTAGGTTACTAAATAAATATACGTCGTCTATTGTATTTTATAATGGATTTCCTCAGTCACACCTGAGTCAATTAAATATCTGAATATTTATCTCTTAACTTTGTACCTCATAGCCGACGTTCGCACGGACGTGTTTTTACCGCGGCGATATTTTTTCGTACACTGGATTTTCAACTCTCGGTATTGAGCTGAGCATTGAGAATCCAACAGAGCGCATTCAGCGCGTATCCCAGGCCCAGCGTGTCAAGAAAACACTGTTAGATTCAACTCTCGGCGATAAGCGGAGCGTCGAAAATCCAATACGCGAAAAAAAATCGCTAAGTACGAAAAGCTACATAATTATCAAGTACATAAACAGAGCAGTCGATGAATGGAACTTGCTTAGCAAAGAGACGTTATGAGTTAGCTAAATACGTTTTAAGTCTAATATCGCAATTGGTTGACCAATTATTATTGTGATCGCTACTTTCAGACTTCCTCTTATGTACTCATTTCTTATTTTATCCATTCGTGTAACACTAACACCACACATACCTCTTAGCCTTAGTTATTCTAAGCTCTTAGCATTCTCATCTCAGCTGCATGCAATTGCCTTTCATTCATCCCTTTTGTGGCCCAACATTCTGATCCATACAAGACAGCAGGTCTAACCATTGTTTTGTCCCCAATGATATTAAATTAAAATTTATTAAAATTTATTATAATATCATTGTTTGTCCCAGATTGTTCCCGTGACCTACCGCCATTTCATCCATCCAGTGTTAATCGATCTACATCGCTTTGCACGAGTGAACACAAATAAACTTTATATTTCTACCAAATTAAAAATCGAGGTCTCAGTATCCAGTCATGAACTAACCTAGAACCAAATCAATTAATTCCATTTCATATTTTTATTAACCTCCCGAACCCAATCTTCGTCCAATCTCTGGTGAAGTGCTCAAGTGTTGAATCAATTCGCTCGAAGATTGCTCTCCGTTATCAGCCGCTCTTTTATCTGCGTTGCCTTGAACTTATTGCTAACGTGTTTTGCGATTGACATTATTATTAAGTCTGCCTGTTCAGGATGCTGTTGTGATGAGCTATTGTATGTATTGTTGTGGTGTTAAACGCCCATGAATTTCCTTTTTTTGTTGTTTTATTTCAGCAGGGAATTTGCGTATCAAAGTAACAGTAGTAATCGATGTCATTTTGACAGTTCTACAACATTCATTGCGGTAATTACGTTGTACGCAGACAAATATTTCGAACATATGAAGCAATAGATTAGTAAAATCCTTCAAAATCATTCATATTGGTCTTGTTGAAGGGAAATTGCCGGTTTCAGGTGCATTTATTAGGTGTTTGTTCATTACTTTAATTATGAATAGGTAAGTATAGGTATTGGTTTAATCGTTTTCCTGACAAAAGCGCCGTTAATTTTAACTTGGCAAATACTCCTGTCAAATGCCTATATCACCCACTCTCATGAAGATCGAAGACTACTCTCGAAGCTGTTGAAGATTAGCTTTGATTGAAAACTATTGACCTGGCCGAGATTGAGCTGATTGAAATAGGCCCTTTGATAATCCAGAACGAAATAATAATTAGGTTTAAGGTTCGTATACTTTAATTCGAGTCATCCAAATATTGTCTACTTATCAATGGTCTTAGATCCGCAGAGGAACGACCTTCACCCATCATTTTAATTTTAATGAATGAAAAGTATTTCATATCAAAAAATTACTTATGTAAGAAAATATATCGCGAGGGGGTTGGCAAAAAAAATCCTGGCCAGACTATGATTAATTAAAAATCCATTAAGAGCGTGCATCCTAAAAATTGGCAACGTCGTAAATAGCTGTCAAATATTTACTTGTTTTGATTAATTTGAAAATAATACTGTATGGAAATAAGAAATGTGGCTAACTAACTAACTAGAATATTAATAATGAATTGCAATAATTAATATCGTAACACCGAATATTTAGTGTTAGATGTAAAAAAACTATTTGGAAACTTTCCAAATGCCTTTTTACACCACTAAAACGAGTAGGTACAACATCAAATTCAATGTTATAACTGCAATTTTTTATTAAATAACTATTCTAGTTCGTTAGTTAACCACATTTCTTATTTCCATACAGTATTATTTCCAAATTAATCAAAACAGGTAAATATTTGACAGTTATTTACGACGATGCCAACTTTTAGGATGCACGCTCTTACACAGACGGATGTAGGTCGTTCCCATAGATATATTTATATTTCTATTGTCGTTTCTCTGCCGATCATATGCTACAATGAATAGACAGTACCTATATCACAATCAAAACACTTCCAACTTGACGTACCGACCGCATCGATGTTCGAGTCACATTTAATGCCAAATGTGACTCGACCATCAAAACACTAAACTAGTAATATTATAATAGCTAGTTCGTCGAATATATGAATGCTAAAACATTTAGAATTGCTAATAAACACCACATTATCCTTATGGCTTCTAAACAATTGTTTCCGGTCTTTTTTCGCGAGAATGAGGGCCGTTTTTTCCAAGATAGGGAAAAATACGATAATATTGGAAGAGATAAAATTATAGGTACCTCCTACACTCTAAGTCCTTCAACGAAGATACGGGCCCCTCCGGAAGTAGAACGAAACTTCGGAGTAAAGTTACTCCTGATTAATTTAATTTTTCCGGATGGGCAAAAACACCTCGGAAGCAGGGACAACTGTCAAATCGTGTACAAAGGCAACGTCAAATCATTTAAATTTAAGTAGGACATTAAAAGGCACTTTTAAACGTCAAAATCTACAAGAAAATGTAATTGATTGAGTTGCCCCTTCCAAGAAGTAGTTTCGTATAGACAAGAATGGGCAAAAAACTCCACAGTTAGGTACCTACTCTTTTAAAATGTTTTACAATATTTTGTAAAAAGTTAAAATTTTATTCATGGCCCTGGATTCCAATTTTTTAATTAGAAATGGTGTCTGGGAAATGGCAATACGTTCGCCCCCTAGCACAAGGGACCCAATGATAAGACTAAAAAGTCCACGCTTCATTTAGAGGGGAGCATTTACTCACGGGGCGAACCCCTAGGGATTGTGCGAAAAGAGAGCAGCTTTAGCAGCCAAGCCCAGCAACCCTATCTGGTCTTTGAATAGGTACACAAGTGCTGCATTGTTTTGTACTTTTGCCATCTCCAAAGACCCTTTGGACATATTTTATAACCCAACGAAAAATCACAGCATTTAAAACAATAATAATTTATAACTTTTAAAGAATGGCGAATTTGCTAAAGGTAAATTCGAAATAAAGTGGAGCACTCAAAAAAACTCGAAGCCATCGTTGATTAGAAGTTCTAGTAGAGAATTCTCATAATTTGCCAGTTTTACCTCCCCTAAAGAACTTTTTAATTAAATTAAACCTTATAAAAAATAAAATGATGTCTATTAAGTACAATTTCAATACTTAATAAATTATATTCTATAAAATATAATAAAGGTAAAATGATTATTTAATTTATCCTATCTGTCCTGCAACAATGCACGACGGAGAAATATAAGTTGATGAAGTCATGAAGTACCCAAGTGCGGTTGGTTGACAAAGACAACTATTCAACCTACCAGACCAGCAGTTTACTTGGCTAGGTGGATACTTATTTCGATACACCAAGTAACTCAAATACTTATAGAAGTAACAAGTGGACATAAGCATATAAAAAGATAATATAAGTCTAATAATAAACAAAAATAAAAACAAAATACGGGGTGGCAGTGACATCGACGCGAAGCCGGTTACCATGGATTCAGTACATGGTTCTGAACCCCCCTGCGTTGAAATTTTTCGTCGGTTATTAAAAAAAAAAACAGCTGTTTCATAGAAAACTGCAATACCCACGCGGTCAAAATGTATGGAACAGCTGTTTTTTTTTTAATAACCGACGAAAAATTTCAACGCAGGGGGGTTCAGAACCATGTACTGAATCCATGGTAACCGGCTTCGCGTCGATGTCCCGGACACCCTGTATATCTCTATTCACGAATTCACGAGCACAGAACAGAAATAGTCGGCAGCTGCACGTCATGACTGTGACAAGAAGGCTTCCACTCAGCATGATGCTGTGCTATGGGGACATCACAGCACAGCGCTGATTTACAGTGGTCACCCGAAGATGACGTACGGAAACCAAGTCAGGTAATAAAGATTTGTAAACAAATAGTTAATCAATCTGCCTAGCCTTTTCCCAGCTATATTGGGATCGGCTTCCAGTCTAACCGGATGCAGCTGAATACCGTATTTTACGTGGAGCGACTGCCTATCTGACGTCCACAACCCAGTAACTGGAGTGGGTAATCGGATATCCCTTGGTAAGACTGGTTGTCAGACTTTCGGGCTTCTGACGACCCGTAACGACTGTCAAAGATCCACAAATGACAGCTGGGATCATCTGCTTAACGTGATTTCCGAGGCACGGAGGAGTCTCGATATGTTCAGATGGTCACCCATCATATAACATGTATCGTGGTACACAAATAGATAATAAAGTAGATACATTAAAATGTTATAGTAAATATTTTCACAGGCGAACTTTTCACCTCGTGGAGGCGCGATCGGCGGCAGTGACCTCTCGCGTCCGGCCCTGGTCCAGGCCATGGTGCGGAGCGAGAGGGCATGGCAAGCCGCCACCTCCTTCTGCGAAGCAGTAATACTCGCGAAGGAGGAGGCGGAGCGCGCGAGGGAGTGACAAAGGCCGCGCCCTACCAGCCCTAGCCGCCGCCGCCGTAGGAGACGTCCCGGGCGTAGGGAATTGATAGCCGATTTCCGGCCACCGTAGGCGCGGGCCTGCGGACGGAGAGCAGAGGGCAGCTCGCCGTCCGATAAGGACCAGGCCCGGGTTGACGGCGCGTCGTGTTCCACACGCGCCTCAAAGAGATGTCAGCAAAACTGACGGGGTCCGCTAGGGCCGATGCCTGCCGGGGTTGCGGGTAGTCCCAAGGGGAAACCGTGGCCCCTGGCATGGCAAGGGAAGGAACACGGGTGGGTTTTAGTCAGTAAAAGTCTGACACGCCCTTCCGCTCCGCCCAGAGTGGAAGAAGTCATTGGATGATTTCCCATCCAAAAAAATAAAAATAAAGGCGAACTTTTCACAAGCATCTCCACTAACTACAATTCTTAATTCAAATTAAAACAAAAACAAAATAAAACCAAATGATGTAACAGCTGTTTCCATTTCTAAGCGCCATATTTGCATAAACGTAAGTAGATCACGGTCAAGTTTAAAACTATCGTGTCGCGAACTCGATTGTGTAATCATAATAAACGCAATCAAATTCTTTAGTGGTCTGTCTAGTCGCACTGTTCATAAAACTGGTTTCATCTGTTTCTGATAACGAATATTATTCTGCTTTAGTGCAGAAAATAACTGTTGTACGGCCTGTTATCATAAAGAGCTTGATTTCGGAATTTCGGTAATTTAAAAGCCATTCTTTCCTAATTTTTTGCTTTTATTGGTCAGTGATGCCTTAGATAAATTACAAAGTGCTTATTAATGGCAAGTGAAATTGTGGCAGGCCCAGAGGGAGATGGCGAGATGAGCTGGACTTCTTCAGTAAGAACTGCTGGTCTTTAGAAGCTTTGAATACAGAGAAGTGGAAAGAGAGTGGGCTGGCCGTGCCCTGCAGTGGGACACCACAGGATTTGAATAACAAATATATAGTATGGCAAAAAATTACTTGAGTAAGTATGTGCATTTCATTCACTTAATGCATTTTTGTCTTTTGTAGATAAGTATAATATGTTTACAGGATCTGAGGACTCTCCGTTCGCCCTAAGCTCCTGCTACCTTTCTTATTTATTCTTCGTAATATTCAGACCAACGAATCAATTACACATTCTCTATAACGGAATGTAATATTTGTTTAAACTGTTTGGTACAAATGTTTTAAAATGTCCAAGGTTGATCAGTGTGTTTAATCAGTATTTGAGCAACCGTTCGAACTTACTTCTTCTTGAACTATGCAATTATAAGTACGAGTAGATAAAACTATTTGGGTGGCTTTGGGTGACAACTTCAACATTAAAACGTGTAATAAATCACCTGGGGGCTTTATTTCTAACCCTATATTATTTTCTTGAAAGCCATGTGCTCGATGGGATTAAGCATCGGCAAAAATAACGATGATCCCTCTATACACGTTGCGCGCCAAGCCAAAAAATCGTGTTTTTCATTTTTCAACTTTACATTTTCTGACTTACCGTCAGACTTTCAATAATAACTTTTGATCAAAAATTCTTACAAAAAAGCCACATAGACCGAAACAACCGTAGATGCCAGAGGTATTAGAATTCATAGTAAAATACGTTTCCTGGCGGATACAGCCTTCGAATAAAGAGATAAAGAGCGGCTGCACATCAAGCTATTCATTTCCAGTATAAGCTGACCTCGCATTGTACGGAAATCCTATAAAATGCGAGATCAGAATAAACTGGAAATGTATAGCTTGCTGTGTCTAAGCCGTGTGTACTTTGTGTTTCTGGAAGGATACACTATACACATGGCGCTCAACGTGTAAACTCTTTTAGGGAATTAATGTTGAAAAATCTTTTCTTAGTGCTCCTTTTCATCATAATTCATTGAACTCTTGTGTATAATTTAATGCTTCTAGATCCAGCGATATAGACTGTGTTGGCTGTCACTGTCAGTAAATAAATGAATGAATTTAAGATTTTATTATGTAAAATTCATTCATCTCCTATTGCATCGGCACAAGCTTTAAACTATAGCTTCGTACCTATATGAAAAAAGCTAAAGCTGTTAAGAAAGCATGAACAAGATTTTTATTGTCGTGTAAAGAGTCGGTTACACTTTTTGGTTTCGAGTCCTTTATCCTGCTGTGTGGCTATGAAGTGTCTCAATTTATAGTTGCAAACGATAGCAAGAAACATAACGCTTCGTGAAAACGTGTTAAAAGTCGCGTCACGTAAAAAGAGCGCTCACGTGAACTTGTGCAGTAAGCGTCCAGCGTTTTTTTTTACGTGATGCGCCATCTACTTTCACAGTTCTCCCCATATCCATTCTGCCTCACTCCCTTCGTTCTCTCACTCACTCAGTCGTTCACTAACATTCCAGACGTTCTATTCCTTCATTGTTCCTATTCGTTCGTCCGTTATGTTATGTATGTGGCATTCAACCCCACATTATGTATGTTACTTAAGTTTATGACAATAAATAGTAGCAAATAGGTACCTCTGCAAAGTTGGTAGATGCCAGCAGCGATGATGATGAAGAGGGCCAGCAGCTTGGCGTACGTGAACCAGTCCTGGACCCTGGTGGCGGCGCGGACTGACCAGCAGTTCACGAATGCTAGCAGTACTGGGGACAATACATTTTATTGTAATAGTTTTAGTACTTAGGAATACCTTCAGTTTCTGCACGGTTGTAGACAAGGAATGTGATCACATTTTATGCATTGAATCCCAACATTTTACAGTCCTTTACTTTTCATTATATCAAACCGAACGAAATATCTTCAAGAGCGTATCGTTTGAGAAACAAAAAAACATAGAGGGTTACTTGTAAGACACCAACAACCTCAGGCGACGACAAGCTACTTTTAATGATTTTATACCGAAAATTACGTCTAAACGAGTGGTGTTAATGATTTGGAAAAAATATATGTTAAATTAGAGCATTTTCTTAATCATTTTATCTACGAATATTTTAGATTATGTTTACATTACATAGTGAAATTAATTTGTAAAGTTGTGTCTAACGCTGATAAAAAACGAATAATTACTCAAAATCTGTCAAGCGCATTATTCTGAAACCATTTTAAGGATAATTAAAATATTAATCTTTTAATCTAAGAGTTTTATTAAAATACCTTACCTTCTGTTTTTGTATAATAAATTAATAATGCGTCAAATTAGTGACAGCGCTCCTTGATGCGCGAGTTCTATTACTGGCTGGATGTACGACGCGTTGCGTGAGCTCAGTACAGAACACGCAAGCTAACCACTCAAGGTCACTGGCATGTATCTGTCTCTTAAGGAGTCATTGTACTCATCATTATGAACAACTTTCACTATGGGACCAAAGTTAAAATCGCGAAAAAAAATCAGCTGTTCCCTACATTTATGTTCTCATATATCTTGTCAAAATGTAGGGAACAGCTGATTTTTGTTCGCGATTTCAACTTTGGTTCCACAGTGAAAGTTGTTCATAAATAACTTGATGAGTATAATGACCCCTTAAGAGGTTGTTGGTGTTTTACCAATAACACTGTATATAACCGTTCTGTTAAACTACATCTTCAAGGAATGCACAATTAATTACCTACCTTTTAGGATGTTACTTTTAAATGTTTTCCGAGGCCCTATACTCGATCGTGAAAATGGATAGTACAAAAAAACCTTGCTAATAATACCAAAAACCTTCCGTAAATATTTATTCTTTTAGATTGGAAACTGGGACAATAATATAAAATATAAGATCGTATCGGGGCGGAGAGGAATCCGGAAGCTGTTAGGTCGACTCGGCTGGGGACTCGGAACTTATTAAAATAACTTGCATACTTCCTCGTACTTTGGTGAAATATATCTGGGGTGGAGCCCCCTTTTAATATCAGGTACTGTGGCAAAACGTAAATAATGCTTTATATTAAATTAGAGCCTTAGAAGGTAGTTTTAGGAAAGAGGCAAAAGCGTAAAAGTTTTTTTTAAAGCGTTTAGCACACCTTTGAGATTGTCTAACTTATCGGTTTTCAGTGTCTTTGCTTAGAAAAGTGAGAAATATAAAAGAGAAAACTTTTTAATACTCACGGCATAAAACTCATGAAAATTAATTTGTAAACGAAGGATCCAGTATACTAGCGATTCGAGACACGTCGCTTAAACTTGATTATTACCGCGTAAAGTCGAGCAAGGACCAAAATGTAGGTCCTTGGTATTCCAGGAATTCATTTGAAGTAATTTCATCAAACTTAGAGAAGTTACAGGCCTGCACCCTAATTACGTAATGCACGCACGATCAATTTTAAATTGAAACCAATTGAAAAAGATTGCCAGTCCATTGCTTCATAAGTACGACAAAAAAATTTAGCAGATTTTTTTTGTCGAACTTATGAAGCAATGGACTGGCAATCTTTTTCAATTGGTTTCAATTTAAAATTGAGTTTGCGTTACGTAATTAGGGTGCTGTTCTGTACATCACAGGTTAGCAAAAATTCGGCCAATTTCGCTTTGTCTTTTCATAAAAAGGCCAGGCCATTATCACCAACCTAGACTAGTTATTGAGCTGAGCTACTTTCAGCTTTGTCTTGTCCTACAAAAGGCAGTAAAACATACTCACATATACAACAGGCGGCCAGCAGCCTGGTAGCGTTTTCAGGAGGGTCACACTCCGGGAATATGGGCTTCAGCACGTACACACTGAACGTTAACGCCACTATCGCCTGGAAATAAAGATGGCGTCACATACGAAGGCTGTAAAGACGATTTATGATGAGTGAAGAAGGACTAAGTTAAAATTCTAGACTATCTCTCCACGGACGGATAACTCCAGACGTCTACGTCGTAGTACTTGCCGACGAGTGTATAAATCGCCTTGTGAAGCTACTATTACCTTCATTCTATGAATTTTGCAGCACGGCACATATAAAAGCGGATGATGGTCCCTTGAGCTTTGGTAGCAGACGGTTTTTAGTGTTCCGTGCCAAAATTGTCAAAACTTAACTTTCTATCTTTCTTTTACTAGCAAATGTAATTGTTAGGTATAGTATATTTGTAATAGTAACCAAAATAAGTAGTTTACATATTCAATACAATTTGGAAAAACGCAATACATAAATCCACTCTGGGTCCCGCGCTGGGCGCCAATAAATCAAACAGTAAGCTACATCAAATATATTGGCATCTGCGCATATTGAGAACGCTTTTAGCGATAAGACATCCCATTGTGTCACCCTATGTAAAATTTCTAAATTAATGTCTGTGATTTTTATGGTGTACATAATAAAGAGTATTCTATCTCTCTATCTTCTATCAATACTACGATCTATTCAGACAACTTTAAGAACAAATAAAGTTCAATCTAGTGTCTCACTAACAGAGATTCAATGGAAATAACATTTAAATAAGTCCCACGCTGGGTGACAATAAGGGAGAATGTCAAAGGAGTAGGTAGTAAAATAAATCTCCCGAGCAATATGGTGTTTATGTAAACAGCGCTATTCTAATATCAGTTCATTGAACTTTATCAACCAATAAAGTTCAATCTAGTATCTCACTAATAGAAATCTGATGGAAATAACATTTAAATAAGTCCCACGCTGGGCGCCAATAAGAGAGAACAAAAGAGTAGGTAGTAAAATAAAATCTCTTTAGCAATATGGTGTTGTAAACAGCGCTTTCCTTCAATCTTACCAATATTCGTCAATGTTGTCTCACAATAACAGTAATGAAAATAAAATTTAAATAAAGCCCCACGTTGGGCGTCAATAAGGAGGAATGTCAGCGTAGTAGTAAAACAAATCTCCGTAGCAATATTATTTTGTATCGTAATAAAAAAGTAAGAAAATGTTAGTTTTCTGCTCAATGTTCTATATAGAAAGTCGTTGAGGCTTATCCAGTGAGCGTGGGCGGTATGTAAGTATTTATTTACTTTGAGGGCAATATGCGTGGGCTGATACTTTCAGAAACATATTAGGGTTCATTTTAATTTTCTGGGGCAATATTTTGTCGAGGTCATATTGAAATTGATAAATATGTTTTAATAACTTTTTATTTATTTGTAATAGTGGTATTTCGAGATATTGTCTTAATTAATTGCTTGCTTAGAGAATTAACAACTCAAAACCAACACCAACAAAAAACCGACCGTACCAACTGAACCGTAACCGTTTGTTGTTTCTCAATAACTTGGATTATAAACGTAATTTCAACCAAAATCAAAATAACAATTAAATAAAAGTATAAATTCTTTTTATGAATGTGGCGGTGTATATAAAAACACTTGCGCAAAGTTTCATGCTTCTAGACCCAGTGGTTTAGGTTTAGGGTGTTGTAGAGTTATATTATTAATGAGAAAATTAAGGTAATATATAATTCAACAACGTTATCTAATATTAGTTAAACTTCCTCTTCAAAATGACCAAATATGGAAATTTCAGCATTCACAGCCGTTATTGATCAAAATGAATCATTGACGGGTGTTTAAAAGTTGTTTTATTTGTGGAAAGTATGTCCTGAGGAAAGTTTTGAGTATGAATGTCGATGGCAATAAGAGTAGGGTAAGACCAAAGAAACGATGGATGGACTGTATGAAAGATGATATAGCTAGAAAGGGAGTGACTACCGAGATGACGTTCATAAAAAATGCTGAAAGCAGTAGCACCCTTAATCGGATTAATGACCGTGCCACTGAAAGCTCTAATTTGTATTCCATTCTTGTCATTCCTACGCAAAAGGAATACGTCATTACCCCCCCAAATCTGATGACATACTGAGCTTTAGTTATTGCGTCATACCAAATATTCAAATTTCGAATCAATACAACGGCAGGTTCTGATGCTATCTTAAAAGCAATGGGAAAACTATAAAAACTTCAGTGGGCTTATGAAATAAAATAGTTATGAAAGGTAATAACAGGTACATGATGAAGTATGTGAACGAATATACATCAAGGCCAAAAAGAGAGTTCATGGATGCGAAAATCAAGCCTTTGTATTTCACTGAAAGAAATATATTGGAATTTCAGCTTGGAATCTTAACCGTTTAAGATATCTTAACTGTTCAACAGACCGAAATGATATCTACTATTAATTTAATGCCTAGTCTATATTACTTAGGTAAATCTCAGATTGTAAGAACTTGTTTTTACTCTGTTTTTAATCCTGCGTTGCAAAGAATAAAGATCTGTAGTGTAGTGAAACAATATGTTTTAAATGACCTTCCTGTGAATAAACTTCTTAAAACGTGCTCGCGGTTATCCGATAATTGCTCGTCATTACCTTTTAAAAGTTAATTAGTTTTACTTAGTTAGGTACATACTGTACATTTTGTTACATTATTTGTATTATGTTGTTCTTTAGAAATAGGTACACAGGACCTAACTACGATATTTATTTGCGAACCTAACCTTAATCTTTGTTTGACATTCACATCACATACTAAACAAAAGCAATGTAGAATGGAGGTAAATATTACATCTTAAAATCTTATGATATTTAGAATAACAAAACATAAGAATTAGGATTTTCCTCGTTTGTCCAGTGAAAATTCCACAATTGAGCCTTACATATATATATACCTCACAACGTCTTGAATTTATTAAATGTCAGAGTAACGAAGTGTATCCTATCGTTTTGGTAAAATCTTACTAAGTACGAAATTATGTCCAAAGTTGCATCAAATCCAGATTTATGTAATATGTAAGTTCTAAGTTGTCATTTGGTCTAAATAGGTTTTTATTTATATTTATTTTTTCTTTTATAAAGATTATTTTCTATTTTGTGAATGTGAGAACGTTAAAGGACTTGTAGACAGACACATAGATGCTTCGATTTGTTGACCATTTTAAATTTTGTTAAGTACTTAGTACTTGTTGACAGGCCTCCACTGTCCTCCCTTATCTATTTAACAGTGTAATTTAAAAACTTTGTAAAAGCAATGGTTTTTAAAAGCGTACCTAATCGTGGAGTAGATTTCCGGCTCTTCTTCATAGGAAACGACCAATCGGAACCGTGCACATAACTTCTGACGTTTCATAAGTGCCCTTTAAGTTTATTAGAAATAAAATATTTTTAATTTGAGTTCCTTACTTGTGAACAGGGCCTGACGATCATGCACTCGATCCAAAGCCTGACGAAAGCGGCGAAGGGACCGAACGTGTCCATGATGTACGCATAATCAGCACCGCTCTTCCGGATCATGGTGCCAAGTTCCGCGTAGCAGTATGCACCTATCTGAGGATAAGAAAAGCATATTATTATAAAATAAGAAGCAAATGTTTACATTCATAGATAAAACACACAAAAAAATTTTGCGGGGCAGTGTTTGGCCACTGCCAATAAAAGTGAAAACTAAGTAACGCCATCTACCGAAAATGTCAGGAATTTATGTGGCTTGCTGTCAGTACAAGAACGAAAGCTGTAGATCCATAAAAAAAAAACAAAAATATCCAAAAAAATTCAACAGAGTGCGTTGCACGCTGTCAACAAAAAAGTGCTCAAGGCGCCTTCGGTGACGATGATGCAAGTTGCATGAGATGGGGATTCTCAATGGGGATTAGTGGAATAACCTGATTTTTGTTCACCCAAAAAGTGTTCAACGCGCGCCTAAAGAAGTTTTCACTTCAAAAAACTTTGAACCACATGGCATTTTTATTCGGGCGTTCCATGAACAGCGTGTCGACTACGCGTTGACAGTACGTTTTCTACCTTTTGAAAAAGCAGCAATAGTGGTTGCGTTTGCAGCGCGAATACGCGCGTAGCGCGTCGCCGGATTGTAAAAAACCCCGTGTGCTTAGCTTAGGCCCTAAGTTGTAGGTATTAAAAAGTGAGTCATTCACAATCAGAACCTCAATTGTGTTGACGTTAAATAATTTTAGTATCTTCTTTATATTCAGTAGGTATCAATCTTGATTTTGTATTAACTTTGGTTTCGTCTGATAATGAATTTGAAGAAAGGTTTTTTTTTCGTAAAGGCACAAAGGGTAGAACAGACTGTGTGCAAGTATAAAACTTTTGTGGGTCGAAGGATTAAAATTCTTAGAAACCGTTATGATCTTTACTCTCTGATTCTTTCGAAAACAGATACCTACGAGTGACAGCACGCACACACACACATTAATTAATTGTCTTGATTTGGGATGTGCTTATAAAAAAAGGTTTAAGTACGTCAAATGGCGTTTAATAATTTTAACAAAAAACTCGTCATTCAGGGTTGTTATCTTTATGATAGCCACAACTTGTTTCGCCTACCGGTATATTATTTTATAACAGTTATAAATGTAATACACATAATGTTAATCGTGCATGGCAGTCTCCCAAATTCTACGCGCTCTCTTTTAAACTCCATAGGTAAATACAACCGCTCATGGACTTCTACAGCACCAAGGGATACAAAACCTAAAACGTCTATAAGTTAGAAACCAATATTTTGATACTATAAAATAAAAACAATGTTGGAAATAAACTATCACAATATGCAAATGCGCCATAAAACTACAACCTATAAATGATCGTTCCCCCTTTTTATATACTTGTATATATTATTATTTTAATTCTATTAGTTTTTAAATCATATAAATACGTGTGTGTACAAATAGATTTGAATGAATATTTAAAGAGCTATATAGAAAGGTCAAACAAACATGCAGTTTGTTTTTCTCCCGGGTTTCTCCCAGCTCTAGGTAAATGTACTTAAGGTTATTGGACTAAAAATAGAAGTTCTATCTTCATCTTTGTTTTTCTATTTCTGTTTGAGCCCATTTGGGGTTGAAACACTAAATGACCATGGGGTCTAGGTCACTCCAGGTGCTCATCGAGTTCCGGACATCGCCAAGTGTTTGGTCTGGTCTTCACGTGACCTCCATCCAACGTGGCAATGCTGCCAGATTTTTGGGCACTTTTTCCAATGACAGTGATGCAGACGAATTTTTTTATGGCAATGAGCTATTGCTCTTTTTTATATACCTACTTGTACGTTGAGCATTCGCCCACTACTTCTGACCGAGATGAGGGCTTTGTCCCAGCAGTGGGAACATTATAGGCTGATTATGCTAATACTTATACTTTTTATATTTTTGTGTTAGCTTTTATATTGTATTTAAGATAACCAGCAATTGATTGAAATAAAATATAACATATTTATTTTAAAAAGAGATTAGAAAGATGATCACCCAGTGTGAGACCAATTTTCTGCCAATTTCATTTTATGTACTTAATCTATGGGAATATGGCGACCGTGATTGCTCGATGTTATTACTTATCATTACTTATAGGACCAGTAATGGTGGGAATATGTGGTTGAGTACATCCTGCTACCAAACCACATAAATGTTGCTCAGGATTTTTTGTAAGAACAATTTGACGAATGTGAAAACAACATTGTTCACATCGATAGCCTTTTAGCCTTGAGTCGAAGAACATATTGAAAATACTGTCACTAGGAAAGAAAGGAATGTCCTTTCCTGGTAATCTTCGAATGATTTGTAAGTACTCTGTCTCATCGTACAGATTATTTCTTGTTTTTGTATGTACGCGATATATACCTATGTATAGTGATCGCAGTAATATTTGTAAGTAGGTATTATGCAAACAAGCTAATTTCAACGCCATGTTATCGATTCATTGCAGGGATCCTCAATTTATGGAGGACGACCCAAATAAATATGGCGCGAGATGAAAAAAATATTAACTGATTAATTTACAAAATAAAATAAGATATGTATCGTGAATGTTTACTAGTACTAAATGAAAATGCAGCTATTGAAACTAATGTTTATGTTACGCAGAGCTGCACTCAGGAACCTAAGAAATACCCTAACTTACACTTTGCGTGCCTCAAAAAAATTAAAGTAGATATTTACGAGTAAGTTTTTCATTTCCTAGATAGTTCTCTAAATCACAGAAAAAAAATAAAAACTTTCCCAGTTCTCAAAAACAATTTCGACCAATGCAATCCTCATGCCTTGAGGAAGCCCAAATGACAACCTAAGATAAATGAGAATATTATAAAGTTCACGATCCCTGATGGACTATCGGTAATGTCTGTCGGGCATGTGATAAATAGTGCTTGTTTATTTTATATGTATACGTGATTTAATTTATATGGCACACGTGGTGACAGCAGTATAGATAGACGACTACATAATATGATGCGCTGATAACGAACGGAGTTCAGCATTCATGTTATGTAATTTGTATAACGCAATATCATACATGATTGGAGGGAAATAAGAGAACAGAGGACGTAGAAAAGGTATTAAGTAAACAAGACTTATAGAACTCACATCAAATAAATGGAAGGAAGAAATTGGTTCAGCAAAAGCCCGCGTAAATAATTATCAAAAGTCATTACGTGTACCTGACTAATATCGAAAACAACACAACGTAATTATTCAAAAAACAAAAAACCCGACTGCAAAAACACATAACTCTTTTCATGTGTTTTTGCAGTCGGGTTTTTTGTGTTTTGAATAATTTTCTTTATTTTTAAGTTTTTTATTTTTATTAATATAATCTTAATTTGGAATTGACTCATTACCAGCTTTTATTTGATACCAATATTGTTGTAATTTATTTTAAAAAAAACCTTCCCCTCCCTTTTTTTTGTATTTGCAGATGCAATACATAAATATTATATAGCCTATGTCACTTCTACGATTAAGACGAATCTAACGACACCTCCTATGTTAAAATCCATCAAGCCGTTTAGGCTACAGAGCGTGCCAAAGAAATAGACATACATACATACATACATACATACATACATACATACATACATACATACATACATACATACTCTCGAAAAACATTACCCTCCTTCTGGGGCAGTCGGGTAATTACTACCTAAAGGAAAACCAAAATACAAAAGTTTCAGTTGCTACGTAAACTGCTGTGCTCTAGAAAACCAGTTTTAAATGTACTTTAGAATTTTTAGTTTTCATTCCTTTTATCAGTCAGTTAGAACTAACTGTATCCATAGAAAATACTGGTCCTCATACAGAACTGAATGTAAGTTAGTTTAAGTTAGCATTCATTCTATTGAAACCGAGCCAAACACGTAACCAAAAGGCCATATTCCTCTTTGAAGATTTATAAAACCGCCAGCGACAGATAAAATCTAGTAGACCATTAAACAGGACAATCACAGCACAGATAAAAATAAATTATTTAAGTATATCTTCTTTTTTATTACCTATTACATTTATTTAACAGATCTCAAAGTTAAAGTTATCTTATCAAGTGAGTCTGATTCTCAGATTTGACGGAAGCTTTCGATCGATTAAATCATCATAATTATCAAGTGTTTATTACCCAAATAGATATCGTGTTAGTTGTGGAAGTCAGATAGGCAGATACTCTATGTGAAATAGAGGTATTCAGCTGTATCCGGTAAGACTGGAAGTCGATAACCAGATAGTTGAAAAAAGGTTACCCTGATTATGGTAATTTATTGAAATTGAAAAGGTCCTAGGTACCTAGTTAGAACATCCTTTTAACACTCTGAAAGTCTGAACATGAAACCAAATGAAAGGCTCAAGAAGAACCGAAGGACCAGTAATTTATTCGCAGCAAAAGATAAGTCTCATAATAAAACCATTTCAAGAAGACATTCTACTTTCTTGAACAGATTTTATAAATAAGTAAGCTTGTTAAAGCTTACACAAGATATTTATGGAACAGCAATTTTTAATAAGTCCCTCGGAGCTTCCAAGCAATTTCTAGCAAGATAAGGAACAATCTCTCAGATTGGCTTATTATACTGGTTTTAAAATAAGTACGTCCTAATAAGTCCCTTGGGGCATCCTCTGTTATATCATGAGCAATTGTGGAAGGAAAATTAATCGGTGGATAATGTTCAACATTTTAAAATACGGCTGAGAAAATCCTTGCAATTTAACATCAAGTGGAAGACGGATTTCAATAATATTTTACCTGAAGGAGTTCTATCAAAGTTACTAACTACGACAACACAGATTTCTTGAAAGGAATCATTTGGAAAGCGTTATTTTGGCTGAAAATTAGCATTACCGTTTTACCGAAGTTCTGTGTTGATAAAATTATAATGCATATAAGATATTTAAAACTGGTCTTAGCGTTGGAAATCAGCTATCCCATTACTCTACCAGCCAACAAGATATTCCAATAAAATACCAGCTTATTTTAGTTCCACTGCAGTGCTAAAACCCTTTTCTGATATAGAGTGGCACGAGCAATTATCACCACGCTTGCTCATGAAGGGTCGGTGATTACTGACTTCTAATAACTACTAGCATAAATCCCGGTTGCCTCACAATGTTTTCAATAACTAACCTCAGACCCAATAAAAAACCAAGACAGAGCCCTGTCAACAGTGAAGTATAGCCGGTTTCGTTGTAGCGGTTACCCTGCCACATACGAACTACGCATCAAAGACATGACGTCACACAAATCCTGCATCGCGCGGTAAACTCTAACTGCGCGATTCAGGATTAGTGTGACGTCATGTCTATCCGAAATCAACTCGGGCAGTTGCCCGCCAGACACAACACCCGGGAGGATCCTCCGACCAGACGGAGGATCCTCCCTTTTCTAATGAGGATGAGTGAACTTTACACCCTGTGCAAAACATGTGTGCACTTTTTGTGGTGTAGTTTGTTTGATTGTAGTGCCATTGTAAAAGGTTGTAAATATGTGCGTGTGAGGCTATATGCACCGCGCAGCCGTGTTGTTTGCACCGCTCTGTCTTGGTTTTTTATTTGGTCGGAGTAACTAACAATAAAAACTTAAAATTCACTTACCATACTGAACACTCCAGAAGCTACCCACACTAACAGACTAGCGTTAACAGATCCAGTGTACTTCAGGACCCCGGTAGGTGACACGAAGATGCCACTGCCGATAATAGAGCCCACGATGACCGTAATACCGTTCATTAGGGACATCTTCGCTTCCAGAGCCCCTTCGCCAGCTTCTTCATCTTTTGTTTCGGGGTCCCCTTCAGCATCCGATTTTAGGGCTTCGCTTTCGCATTCTTCTTTACTTTTTGGTGACCTGGAAAGAGGGAAAGCAGTATGGTTATCCAGTGTTATTTAATTGTCGTTTTACATTAATTTTAAGTTGATGCTATTATCATCTGGTTTTTAAACGTATTATTGACGACGTCTAAAAGTGGTTGTATATACCTACTTACAGAAATAAAATCATTTATCATTTATAAATTGTTCTAACCTTTATCTAGAATTGTAGGTACCTACTAGTGACTTCTCTGCTTCTTAGATATAAAAGCATTGATTGATTTACGTACGTCATGTTATGTACATATAGGGTCAAGTGCATCTTGGTACTTAATTGTTGCACTAGCAGAAAAACTGTAAAATCCAGTGGGTACATAAAAATTTTGAAAATCTATTTCGCCGTATGTCAAGAGAAACTGGTCAAATAGTACATACCAAAGCAGTTCAGTGACACGGGACGTTTGGACTGATTGGATAATACATTGTAATAGGATTTGTTACGTATTCACTCTTCGAGAATAATTTGAGTGGCAAAATAGTCTGTTACTAGTACGATCTATGTCATTGGGAAGTAGCAGACTATTTTAGGGTATTTTTCGGTATTTCCTTGGATTGCAAGGGTAGAAATGCGAAACCAACCACGATTATGAATATGACATCTCTGCCATCCATCTTCGTATAACAAATTTTACAAGCAAGTGTTATATGTAAAGACAGCTGCATTACCCCCTTTCCCAAGAGATTTGTCCCTCCCTACCCAATAAGATGCATCTGAATGTAGCTCAACACCGAACAGTTAAGGCGTTGATTAGGGGTAACGAGGTCCTTAATCCAGATACCCGGTCGTATCACAGATAAACACCTACCCTACCCTGAACCCTAGTAATTAACTTAGTAGGCGGTGTCCACAGAAATGTTAGGTCCCAATTATTCGCAATGAAAGTCTCTTTTGTGTTCTCTCAGACAGCTAAAGTAATCGTATTTAGGATATAAACATAGTTTCTTTGCTATTTATCCTTTTAATCATTGTGCTGTCTGTAATCTATGTAGTAGTATCCAATCTTCCGTGGAGATTTTGCATTCTATATCACTATCTATACAATATTTGGCAACACTCATCTTGAACTCTCCATTTAAAATCTTTATCTGCAAAAGTCAAGGTCTGCCTATTAAAATCAATTCAAGTCTCAATGAAACCGACTGACTAGCCACGAGATGTGTTAAACTGTGTCTTCCGCACTCGTATTGCAGTTGCTCCAGACTCTAGTAACTCGATTAGAGACAATTTGTGAATCCAGTTTATAGTATAAAGTGGTCTTGTGGACAAATTGGCGAGCGAGAGACGTACGAAAGATCTTACGAGTGATAGTTTCTATTTTCTAGGCAGTTTTTGTGGCACGCGCAACGGTTAAAAGAGAAAAATTGTATGAATAAATAAAAATGTTGCCGAATATCTATTTTTTTCCTGGAATATAGGTACTTTACTAATTGCTACTACTTTGTTAACATTTTAAACTCTAATGTGGCAAATTATGAGGCCGTGTACAATTAAGGATATAATTATAAACTTTTATAACGGCAATACACAGTTTTTTTAAACCTTATATAAAACCAGTATATGTATAATAAAGCAGCTCATTCAAAAGAGTTAAATCCAAATCAGAGCAGACCATGTGAATATCATTGTACAATGTTCCCAGACGTCTTTTGTGCGCGGTCAAAGGAGCGATTACGTTCAAAGAGAGCTTGTGAAAGAAACGATTCGTTGGGGTCCCACAAGGGCACATGCTTGGACCACATCTGTGCTAGATGTAGTTTTTTCGCAAGCCTTTGATAAACTTGCGCAGTAGGGGAGATGTAAAAATCTTTTCCGTTTTACTTTGAGACAATTTGTTTTTGTAATGTTACGAAGTAAAAAGTAAAGTATGTAGTAAATATATACAATTGCATGACTCATTGATTGATTTTGTGGCAAGATCTCGAAGAACTAGAACCAATTTGTTTGACTAGATGTATGAACGTAAACGAGGCAAAAAGAGTATGTCACGTAAGGATTGTAGCTGGTGGCGTTCTGTAGATTCTGCCTACCCCCATGGAAAGAAGGCGTAAGTTTATGTGTGTATGTATGTAACTCGAAGAACCTAGACCTACAATAGATAATTAATGGAATTGAACAGCAAAGACAATGTTATAAAAGGTCAGAATTATAGTACCTATTAGTAGATACTCGTTCCTCTACTATCACGCGAGGATTTCGGCAAAATATTTAAAATTCATCAAAAACCGGTCAGAAATAATGGGTGCGATTTATGTAACTTTTGATTTGCATAATTAGATACAGTTAATTAACATCTATAAGTACTTATAAATTAAAGTTTAATTTTTTCTCTATCTGTATATACAGCGTTATTCTTCTAAATTACGTGAAGGATTTTAACGAGGTTTTCACTATCATTTAGAGAATTTATTCCGGAACATTTCTGTGTTTAATACATTATTAATAAAGTTACTATAATAAACAAATATCCATGTTATGTCAAGTTCTAAAAACCGTGCGATGCAGGGACTGGTCGCTAGTTTTAGAGAAACTTAGAAGTGTCATGAGACAATAATGTCAGAAAACAGGATCAAGAAGAAACGAGTTGTTGACCCAGTGACCTTTTCGATAACAAGTGTTTATGTTTGATTGGAGTTAATTATAAATGCGAAGGTTTGTGTATGTTTGTTACTATAGTTACAACGTGACCTCTGAATGGATATCTAGAAATAGAGAAGGTATCATAGTTGCGATCGGGTTCTGTAAAGCATTAAAAAAAAATAGTTTCAGACGAAAGATGGAAGGCAGGGCTGATTTTGCCTTCTGCTTGCTTTGGGTTTTATTACCTTATTTATTTATTTATTTATTACCTTATATTATAGTGTAGTGTCAAGTCAAGACAGCTTTTATTGACTTTCAAGATTTACGACGTTGGTATCTGTTGTTTTAAACTAACGAGAACTCAATATTATGACATTATTCCCTTAATCTTAAAAAAGTATCGTTGAGTTCAATAAAAACACATACCACTTGAAAACTTAAAAATACAAAGCCTTATTAATAACAAACTGTCGAACTCCAACAGCGGTGGTATGGATTTGGGTCATGTATTGGAACTGCGGAAGCTTTTAAGCACTTCGCAAGTTTTCTTCTGAAGGTTGGAGTTTCATATCGCATCCCGTAATAACCGTTCAGCGTATATGGACTTCAATTTATGAATAGCAGACTTTTCTTGAATGTTATTGGGTTTTTTAGACTTTTTGTCTGTAGTAGCCCTGAGTCTGGATTTGGATTAATAATAGGCTTCCCCCATCACATGGTGGGACTAGTGAAATGTATGGGGTGTGAAATGTAATGTGGGTGTATATTACCACTCTGCAGAACTCATCGGGGAATGACATGATGTTATTATAATACCTAGTATTTTTCAAAGGAGTGGGTAGACCAGTCTACACAACTGCTTATTCTTTCCGAGAATTCGCCAATTTCTTCTACTGCACTTAGATTATCGGGAGTGCTGGGGAAGTTCCAAGTTCCTAGAAATAATATGTCGAGGTTTTTCCTATGTTCAGGGATTTCTTTCTGCTGGAATGTTAATTTCACTATATCCTGACGATAAGACTCATGACAGCTTTTTTGTTTATTTATAAGTTTTTGGTCCTTATACTCGTAAGTAGTCCAACAACAACAGGACGCTAAGTAACCCACCAACTGTGTTGAACTTGAAAATATAAATTTGATTCTCTATCAGTATGGCCCATTCTTCGATTAGGAAGGCTTAGTAAATAAATTTACAACTATGTTAGTGATACCACATATTAGATACGATTACAACAGCAATTACACAACAAAATAATCACTGCTTCAGCATTCCAGCTGAGATACTGGAGCAACAATTGAAGATACAGTAGTCTAGCCTGTCAGCAATAACTCCCAGGATGCTGTTGGAACTGGCTCGCACCAGGAACGCACAACCCGAAAGAAAATGAGCAAAATTTTAACGATTATGAGCGAAATGTGAACTTGAAACCTCTTGACAGGATTACAAAACCCACCACCGAACGATAATTACCCCATATATATATATATATATATAATTACACAATCTTTTAACATTAATAAGACCACAGATGAAGAAACAAATCAGATATTTACTCCGAGAGATATGAGTCTGTTATCAGTGGGTGTAGTCGTTGGAGATTGTGCCGGTCGATAGGTCAATTATTGAGATAAGTGGGTATGTAAGTTTGAAGTTCCTGATTGCATACAGGGGTTAGTAACAAGAGTACTTAATTCATAATGCTGAGATTTTGTGATTACGTTATCGGTTTTATTTTGTGATTTAGAATAAAGAAAGAAAGAAAATACGTTTATTTGCGGCAAACATGACGCATAGAAAGAACACAAAATAAAAAGAAGTACACAAGTTGAGGGAAAATATGCGTCACATCCACGCAAAACGGCCATCGCTCAGCATAATGCTGCGACCCTATGCGAGACAGAGCCCCAGCGCTGGTTTTCAGCGACAGCCGGCGTTGACGTTATGACGTCGACCGGTGCAGCATACATTGAGATACAATTAAGAAATAAAAATAAAATAAACATACAATAAATAAAATAAACATACAATAAATAAAATAAACATACAATAAATAAAATAAACATACAATAATATAAATAATTTAATAATAAATAATTTAATTTTATCGTTTTGTTGCTTCCTACATTTCCATCTATATTATTAGCTTAGTGGTGTAACCGTCGCACTGCCAAGTCATAGATATCAAGTTCGATCCCAATATAATTATCACTTGCTTCAAAAACGGGGAAGGAAAACATCGTGAGGAAACCGGCATGCCTGAGAAATATTTCTCGACGGTACGTGAAGTCAAGTCAGAAGAGAGTCGGGCGGCTTTAAAAATCTGATACCAGGTTATGACTAACCTGGTATCAGATTTTTAAAGCCGCCGGCGAGAGAAGATCTATCAATCCTCCTCAATGAAATACGGCACGTACGACGATGCAGTTCTTATAAAATGTAGGCCATATAAATATTTTAGCATATGGAACTAAATTATTTTATTTTATTTCATTTATTTCGGAAAAGAAACGGTTACACATTACAATAATACACACAATTTCAGCTACAGAGTGAGTAAATGTATAACCCACGGCATTTTCTAAGTAATATGAAGAAAAGTTATAAAACTAATGCGATGTGCGCTAACAATTTCATTAAGTAGGTACAATAAAATTACAAAATAACTAAAAACTAAACAGGCATGCAAACAAAAAAATTTAAACAAGAAATTATAAAGATTCCAAGAATTAAAAGAAGTATTACGGAGCAACATCCAACAACGACCAACATCAAAATTTGAACCAAGAAGTGTAGGGGGAGGCCAAAGAAACAATGGATGGACTGTATATAAAAGATGATATGGCTACTCCTTAGTAGCCATTATCATCTTGTATAAAGTCCATCTGGGTTTAATTAGATTTCTCTAATGAGATGACGACTAATAGAGAAGTTTACGGAAGACGAAGACATGCTTATATTTACCCCGAATTAATTACAATTAAGGCAAGAGAATAATGATGATATGCGAGCCAAGAACTACGTAATAAGCATTGTTTTTGTCTCATGTCTCCTCTTACAGAGGGATCCCAGTAGTAGGATCATTAATAGGTTGTTTATACAATGTAGAGACTACCATACAACAAACAATTAAAATATTGGCACTACTAATTCTTAAGAGTATTTTGGAACTCCACCTTGTATGCATTTGCTGTCTTGTATTGCATTTGCCTTACTAATTTATTTAGGAATTAATTTGGATGGTATATTCTGTAGTGTCCGTTGAAACAGTTAAATTCAACAATTCTATTTGTTATATCATATGTATTGGTTTTGAAGTGATATGAACAGAGTGAATGCTCTCATCAGTACCAGTGATGAGTTAATTAGGGCAGCAACTGGACGATATTGAGCGATATCAATCAATTAAGTATAATTTACTGTTTAAACAAAGCCGCGTAAACTCTCTATTCTTTTGTTTTCTTTTTTTGGTATCGTTTTGTCTTATTTGAGGATTGCTTCTACGTCTTCGGCGATCAGTCACCTGTTTTATTAAGCACCAAAATCTTCTACCACTTTCTTTTTAACCGACTTCAAAAAAAGGAGGAGGTTCTCAATTCGTCGGATTTTTTTATTTTTTTTTTATGTATTTTCCCCGATTACTCGGAGACAGCTGGACCGATTTCGAAAATTCTTTTTTTATTTGAAAGGATATACTTTCTAGTTGGTCCCATTGTCATCAAGTCAGGATTGGATGATGGAATCCTGGAGAAGTCGAGGGAACTCTTGAAATATTATAGGCACACCTATAGAGATTTAGGTATTTTTTATAGTAACTCTTGAATTCGCTCTCGAAAAGCACCATTTAGTGAAGTGGAACTGATGATGAAGACCACAGATGGCCACCGGAACAACTCAATAATACGTATTTCACGGGTTGCGAACTTGCGATTCGATTACTTTAATATGGTTGCCAAGCAATTTACGCCCGTCACAATGCGTAGGGTGAAGAGGAGCTGATGGCGAAGTACCAGAAGAACTCCTCAACAATGAACGTCCCTGCATCGGGAAAAGCAATATTTTGTAAAGGGTGATGAGCAGTTGACATTAGGCTATTGTGACTTAGATAAATTACAAACCGACCCACTAAAAAGCGAGAAAAAAAAACTTTTTTACAAAAAAAAACAACCGACTTCCACTATAAAGTGAAAAATAACTAAAATTTCGGAAGTCGGTGGCATGTAACGAATATCTGTGTTTTTGGTTTTGAATTTTCGTTTTAGCCACCGACTTCCGAAATTTTAGTTATTTTTCACTTTATAGTGGAAGTCGGTTGTTTTTTTTGTAAAAAAGTTTTTTTTTAACAATATCAGATAATCTGACATAAAATATTACACCACCCGACGTACTGCACTTCACTTTGCGTTCGGCGCTTGTCGTAGCAACACATCGTGTCCGGGTTCACAACAAGTCAATCGTCATCCTGAGGATACTTCGTTGAGAGGTGAAACACGTGTCGAGGTCTTCCAGGGTTCTTTATAACTCTTTAAGGTTAAGCGGATTAGGTAACATCGGTCACTTTAGGAAAACATCGTGAGGAAACCGGCATATATTATCTTAGAATCAAAAATTCGAAGACATGCGACATCTACCAACCCGCACTGGGCCCGCGTGGTAGATTACAGCCCACTCCCTGTCACAGAGAGGAGGCCTGTGTCCCAGCAGTGGGAACATTAATAGGCTGATTGTGACGGATTAGGTTACTAAATATACGTCGTCTACTGTATTTTATAATGGATTTCCGCAGTCACGCCTGAGTCAATAAACTAGATAATCTGACCCTAATTCTCTGCAATAGGGCAAATCTAAACTCTGCAGTAGTAGGGCAAATACCTCTTCTGATTTGTTTAAATTGCTAATTAATTCATCAAGATCATCAAAGCATTAACTGAACCGAAGGGAGGGTAATTAAAATTCCAATTTGCTTCAGCGTGTAAGTAGGTTATTTATTTCGTCTGCGTTGTTAGATACGCTTCGAATTAAGATATTACGAACTGTACTTATATTCTTCAAGGACAACAACCTGAAATGTTAATTCTTTAAACTCGTTAACATTCGGTAGGTATTGGAGTGTAGATAGATAGCTCGCTTCTTTATGTTTCATTAAAGGTCTTCTAAATGAATTCTATCCTAACTTTTATTTAATATTACAAATGCGAAAGTGAGCTTATTTGGTTGTTACGCTTTCACGCTAAAACGGCTGAAGGGATTTGGATGAAATTTGGAACGTAGGTAGCCCATGACTTGGAGACGGATATAGGATACCTTTTATCCCGATATTCCTACGGGATCGAGACTTATGCAGGTAAAACCGCGGGGCGCAGCTAGTACACTATAATTATTATGATTAAGTACCAACTATGAAAATTATGTCGACAATCTGTAGAGAATTAGATTCAACTTAGGTAGCTCATCATCGACCTAGCCCTTTTCCAACTATGTTGGGGTCGGCTTTCAGTCTAACCGGATGCAGCTGAATACCAGTATTTTTCATGGAGCGACTGCCATGCCTATCGGATCTCTTCAACCCAATTATATCATCATCAGCCTATTAATGTTCCCACTGCTGGGACACAGGCCTCCTCTCTGTGAGAGGGAGTGGGCTGTAATCTACCACGCGGGCCCAGTGCGGGTTGGTAGATGTCACATGTCTTCGAATTTTTGGTTCTAAGACATGCCGGTTTCCTCACGATGTTTTCCTTCACCGTTTTGAGAGCAGTGGTGATGAAATTATTTACACAAAGTAAAGCGTCTGCTTGGGTTCGAGTCCCACGACCTACACAACTCGTTAGTCGGGGCCGTTACCATCTCGGCCACCACTACTCGCCCAGCTATATAGGTACCTAAAACAAATCATTATCGTGTTACCCTAAACACGATGCCCCTTGATAAGGCTGCCTGTCCACTGAAGCGGAGAGGAGAAAAGAGGAGCGGAGATGTGCCAATATTAACCAATAGAATCTTGACTTATGATCACTGATCTAAACTCAGGGGCGGAGTCAAGATTCTATTGGTTAATATTGGCACATCTCCGCTCCTCTTTTCTCCTCTCCGCTTCAGTGGACAGGCAGCCTAAGACTGGTTGTCAGACTTTCGGGCTTCTGACGACCCGTACCGGCTGTCAAAGATCTACGAATGACAACCGAGGGGAGCTTAGGGGTCTCGAATTAAATTTTGGATGATGGTCTGACCAGATCATCATCCAAAATATAATTGTGATGGACAGACCATGCACCAGTGCATGATCTGTCCATCACAAAAAAGTAAGTTGGAGTTTCTTTCCTACCATAAGGATGGAAAAAGTTTTTTGCTATGAGCTCATCTGTCCGAAAGACTGATGCAGCTCGATAACAATTAAAATTTTATTGTCTCATTAGTGACAGTCAAGCGGTTTCTAGTACTCAAACCTCAGATGTTCCGATAGAGTTTTTTGATCCTTTAACAAACAGGGTCGATTGGCATCAATAAAAGTTTTTCTGTAAACTGCCTATTTTCTTGCTGCCTGTAATCTTTTTTCAAAATCTGTGATAACAGATCAAAATTTCTCAAAAAGATAATGACAGTCTCCTAAGACCATTTTCCTGTAGCTACACCGGTTAAGGTCCTTACTGCCCCATCTCAAAAATCAGATCATAATTTAAAACAGGGTAAATAAAAATATCTTTAGGTATTAGTGCATTGCTGAAACACAGGTAGACGAGTAGATATCGATTTCAGTTAACGAGGTTATAAACGAAACATTAAAGCGTAATAATTTTAATAACCTTGCAAGGCATAATAACATAATTACTAATTAGGTTCAATCTACCGACTAAAAATCAGATCAGAAATCAAAAATAATTAACGTACTGATTAAAACTAAATTTTCTCACGTCAGCTTTATTCGATTAGCTGGGTGATTAGCTGCGTGCTGTGTGTGTGCTGTGATTTGCTGCGACTGACACCCGCCCCCTAATTACGCAATGCATTGATGCCAGATGCATAGATTGCCAGTCCATTGCATTTTTTTTTGTCTTGTCTTGATTTTTTTTGTCTATCTTTTTCAATTGGTTTTTAACCTTTTGCCGGTTGAGTATGATCAATCGGAATTTGAACCGTTTTCAAACAGATTGCTAATCCATTGTTTAATAAGTTCGTAAAAAAAATCTGCTCAACTGTCTTCACATCTGTTGAACTGCACATCTGTTGAACTGTCAAAATTAAACAGATTAGTCGAAATCATTTACGAAAATGTGTTGCGTAATTAGATAGCGGGGTGTCAGAGAGTGATTTTATTTATATTTCTATGGTAATTACACTAACCACACGACAAAGAAAAGAAGAAGGCAAATCAAATTTAATAAATCCAAAAAGAAACTGTACCTACTAAAAGTATGACTAGAATTTGCATTTTTTGCCGTTTAAAAGCTCAAGACACTCTCCGACTCCTTTCTCACAGTCTGATCTGCATAAAATCCAGTTCAAAATAAAATTCTACGCGAGTCGGTACAGTCATACTTTCCCCTATGTTTCGCATCTCATTAACAATGACACATCTGCCAGAGCAGACGTCCTTGGCCTAGATCTATCAAAGGGCTGGAACCCTAACTAAAAGCAGTAGACATAGCCGTCATAGGGGAAGGTGATTGCGTCAGCCTTGCATGCTAACTTAGGGGAGGATTTGTACATAACATTTCATTTTATAAAACTCAAAATGAGCTTGCTTTCGACGATGACACATAACATAACATCTCGCCTGTATTATCCCGAAGGGTTAGGACCAGAGGTTCCCAAACTTTTTTTTCTCGTAGACCACTTTCGTATATTTCCTGGTTTCGGTGGACATTTGCTGCCACATTTTACCATATTCCCAAAACTCGTCAAAAAATGTTAATGTTTTTATGCTCCCTTAATTTTTTTGTGTAAGTAATTTGTTATCTTCCTACATTGATAGACCAGGTAAAGCCAAACCAACATTTTTGTTATTTACTATCGAAACCAAATAAATTTTCGTGGACCCCCCAGTTACTCTCTACGTCTGCTGGGGAGTTTGTTGCGCCACTTCTTCTTTCCAGCAAAAGTACTAGGAAGTGGTGAAGGGCGGGCGTTTTTGGGGGACTGTCTTATGTAATTTTGACGTTCGAAAAGTGCTGATTCTCAGCCTAGTTTGAATAAATGACTTTTGAATTTGAATTTGAAACTACTTGTGAACCCCCATTTTATTTTCACGCCAACGTAGACCCCCGTCGCGTCTCCCTGGGGGTCCACACCTGGGGGTCCACCTGGACCACTTTGGGAAACACTGGGTTAATCAGAGGTGTACCTATAGTTCACCCACATTTCGCCAGTTATGTTTTAAGTCCCATGTAATAGGAGGTCTATTGCCATCAATCGGGCACAAATCCAGACTCCGGGATGTTTTCGACAATGATTTTTGTTTATTTGATGCTCTACATCGAACAAGTATGGGAATGTTCGAAATTCTGTCGATGGGAGATAAACTTTCAGTATAATAGACGAATTGTATATTAACAAAATTGGTCCTAAGATTCGTCAAAGAAAAATGCTGACTGTAACCGATTTTCTGGTGAATTTAAAATCAGCCCGAAAAAACTAGAACAAAAAATATACTTAGCTCAAGAGATTTGAGACAGCGGAAACCGTGGATTCAATTCATAAGTGCACTGATGAGGCTTCCTGCCTAATTCAGTTACGTCGGTAATTCCCGCATATTAACTAATCTGTTTCATAGCATTTAGCTTCTAGCTATGCATACAACTTCACTGTTTTTTTTTCATTTTTGCAGGATCATTACGTTTAAATAACTTTTTACAGGCACCAGTACCCTAATTACGTAATACACGATCAATCAGGATTTGAAACGTTTTGAAACAGATTGCTAATCCATTGCTTCAAAAGTTCGAAAAAAAAACTGCTTGTAAATAACGCAATGAATGTTGTTGAACTGTCAAAATGAATCGTTTACGAAAATGTGTTGCGTAATTATTTGGATAATACAGTATGTTAACTAACAGAGGGCGTTCCCGTATAGCGTCTATAGATGCTAGAAAAATATTAAATTAAAAAAAAAAAAAAAAAAATTTACTTACTTTTTTTTTTAAATTGATACGTAAATGTAACACTCTGTACACGCGCATTTGTCTTTCAACGTGGAAAGACAAGTGCGACAAGTGCGCGTGTACAGAGTGTTTGTTTTACGTATGAAATTAATATTTTTGTGAATATTTTATGATAAAAAAATAAAAAAAGTTTTTAATTTTTCGATTTTAATATTTTTTCTAGCATGTATGGACGCTATACTATTGCGGGAATACTATTGCGGGAACGCCCTCTGTTAGTTAACATACTGTATAACAGGTTTAAACATCTCTATAAAATCAAGTTACGATGAAATATTGTATTCTGTTCAATTTATTTTTCAGTACCTAGTTCTTGAATTTTTCAAAATACCAGACTAGCCAGTTTTACCAGTTAAATAGACTCTCGTACGATATCTAACAACTAACCTAACGGATCGGTCAGGTTTTTTTTTTTATATGTTGTATAATAAAAAAGAAGAAAATGTTAGGTACTTCGCCAATCCCAAATAAATTGGGCTAAAGACATGAGTATGATGAATTGAGTGATCCAACGACAATATCGACCACCAACTGGCCCCCAATAAAGAATACCCGTAGTTTTATTAGACAACATTAACACATTATTGCATTATGTTCTTTCTTTTACCAATCACCTACTCAGAAAATACATCGCTATGTTGGTACTTGAATCATGTCACAGTTCTTTACGGCGGCACCAAACTGAGCACATACTGTGTAGGTATACCTACAATACTGGATATATGTATAGAGATAGGGGCATTGACGTCAACCGACCCTTATATACCCACAATGCATGAATTATCGGAAAACATGGAGCTGAAAAAAAGACAGTAGTAATCATAAGACCTCCTCTCTGTGAGAGGGAGTGGGCCCAGTGCGTATTGGTAGATGTCACCATGTTTTCGAATTTTGGGTTCTAAGACATGCCGGTTTCCTCACGATGTTGTCCGCCACCGTTTTGAGAGCAGTGGTGATGAAATTATTTACACAAAGTAAAGGGCCTGCTTGGGTTCGAACCCAAGACCTACAACTCGTAAGTCGGGTCGGTAGTAAAGTAAAATAATAACTTCACGCCTGTTTTTTCAAAGGATTAGGCAGAGATGTATCGTAATACCTACCTACACCCACATTTCGTCAGTTATGTTTAAGTAGGGGGCGAGCCTTTGCCATCAATGGGGCACAAATCCAGACTCCGTGCTACTTTGCCCGACCTAGGAATTTAACGCAGGACTAGTGCTTAGAACCACAAGACCTACGACGCTGTCATAATGTACACGACACTTCGTCAACTTGTTGATCACAATTTTTGTTTCCAGCGAGGCTGGCTGCTCACGGCTGCTGTGAAGATTTCGATTTAGAAGAAGCCGAAAATTAGAGCCTGCACTACACTACTCACGAAGTTGGCATGAGGGTGTAGTCGCGTACTTCGAACTTCGGTCAACTTCGACGAGTACTTCGGTCAACTTCGACGACTACTTCGGTCAACTTCGACTTGTATTTCGGTCAACTTCGACGAGCACTTCGGTCAACTTCGACGAGTACTTCGTCGAAGCTACTTCGCAAGTAGCGTAGTGGGGGTTTCACACTTACGCAAGATTCAAAAGCGATTTTCTCCTAAATAATTGATAGCTATTATTTTTATGGTGTTATGAAAATAAGATCTTTTCACAAAGTTGCAATTTTTATTTCACGAGAAAACAGCATATTACATTCTTTATACCATTCCCCCTCTAAAAAGCTTGTTTTATTCACTGAAAACAGTGAATAAAAAGCTCTTTTAATCACTATTTTGGTGTTTGAATTTAGAACACACCAATGTATTCGACCTCTATCTCAATGCTATACAACCTCCTTAACACTTTCGACTCCACCCATTTTCATAGAACTCATAACTCATCATTCCGCCATAAAAGTCTATGACTTTTATTATTCGTAGTTGGAAGTGAAACCTCCGGGAGGTTTCACTTCCAACGTCCACGAGGGCTCCCGACATCCCATACCCAAGTAGGTGAACCCTCCAGGAGGGCTCCCGACACTGAACGTCTACATTTAAAATGAGCCCTCCGCGAGGGTTCCCGGCATTCCATATCCAAGTAGGTGAACCCTCCAGGAGGGCTCCCGACACTGAACGTCTACATTTAAAATGAGCCCTCCGCGAGGGCTCCCGACATCCCATATCCAAGTAGGTAAACCCTCCAGGAGGGCTCCCGACACTGAATGTCCACATTTAAAATGAGCCCTCCGCAAGGGCTCCCGACATCCCATATCCAAGTGGGTGAACCCTCTAGGAGGGCTCCCGACCCTGAATGTCTACATTTAAAATGAGCCCTCCGCGAGGGCTCCCGATATCCCATATCCAAGTAGGTGAACCCTCTAGGAGGGCTCCCGACCCTGAATGTCTACATTTAAAATGAGCCCTCCGCGAGGGCTCCCGACATCCCATATCCAAGGGGTAGTAATAAAAGCTCCGACAAAAAAAGAAGAATTGTCCTTACTCAAAATATTAAATCTACTGCCTAAAATACTAACTTTCCGACTATTTTTGTCTGAATAAAAATGACGAAACGACCGAATGAGATACTGAAATCTTCGAAAAATAAACATGACTATTTATTGCGATAATACTTTTCTACCAGCATAAATTACGTTCTACTGAAAACTATGCTTTGTAATTTTTATCTTTACTTGCCTACTATTAATTCATAAATTACCTTTCATATTTCATAGACTGTGGTGCTATTTTAACTGTAACATTATACTGAAAATATTATTCTGAGTAGTTATACAGAAACTTATAAAAAATATAAAAATGTACTTGTAACAATAACTTTTACTTCCATCATATATCATGAATTTTACTTACCACGGGTATGCTTCGATATTTTTCGGTACCTTTATTTTTATTTTGGCAATTTTTTTCTCGGCGCCTAAGTTGCTTCTGCATCGTCTCCGGCGCTGCGGGAAGTGCAACCCCTTCGGGGGTTGCTCTCCCTCCGCGCCTCCGGTTTTTATATACACTCTAGGGGTAGGCCAAAAGACTACGTAAAGTCGGGGTGCCCCGATTCGGTTTGCAAAAATTCAAAAACTTACACTAATACTACTAAAAACCATTAAAATCCGCTGTCACTTTGTCTGAACGCAAAATGGAACAACCTAGGAGTGAAATTCGTACATTATCTAATTAAATAAAAATATAATGTTGAATTTTGCGACCCGAACCCGATCGCGCGGGCCGAACAGTTGAGGTATTTTCATCATTATTGAGAGTTAAAAAATAAATTTGATAACCAACAATAGAAATTAAAACAGTTCATGCAAGTTGTAAAAATATGATTATTTTGACAAAACCTCTGTTGTCGGTAACTTAGTAATTTTGTCGGAGGTTCAGTATTCTATTTGGAAGTTTAGTTTTGTTATTCGAAGATCCATTTTTTTTTAGGAGAAAATGTAATTTGTACATGCTCTTATTTGTTGTTAAATTGGATATTTTTAGTCGTTTATGTTTTGGGTTTTTTGTCGGTAATTCATTATAACGCTGGTTAATTAGAATAATAGTCAGCCACAGATCGCTGGAGATTAATTTCTTTTTCGGAACCATTATTATTTCCCATATCCAAGTAGGTGAACCCTCCAGGAGGGCTCCCGACACTGAATGTCTACATTTAAAATGAGCCCTCCGCGAGGGCTCCCTACATCCCATATCCAAGTAGGTGAACCCTCCAGGAGGGCTCCCGACACTGAACGTGTTAACCTTTTATTAAATGTCCTTTTTGCGCTTAAATCTTTATTTTTCTCGTCAATCATCATGAATCACTCCCTACGGTCGTGATTCAGTCGTTAGAATCCTTCACTTGATCGTGATTCATCTATGGCCCTCGCTTTAAATCCGTCCTTTATTCATTAGTTGCATAATATACTATAGAAATAAGCTGAAGATATCATTTCAGTTTAAAATCAGACGCTGCCGAAAACAGCCAAAACTCTGCAATCTCCAAAACCTGAACCCACATGGTTTCATGTTTTGGTTCATAAATCAAAAACCTTTTACTGAAAAGGACTTTGCTGTCAAAATGACTTGCCTAATGTGGGTCTAATTGTTCAATGAATCACGAGTTAAAACGATTACGTTGTAAATATGTCCAACAGGCTTCGTCGCCTTTTATTTAACCCTGATGAAAAACTCGATAACAGAGTGACGAAAAACTAAAAGTTACGTCAACATAAGGCGACTAACAAAAAGTATTTACAAGACAGATCAGTGGAAATGCCGGGAGGGGACACCCGAGAAGGACATAGTGAGTACTGGGATGTTCTTCAGAAAGGTCGTGTGCGTAGTACTCGCAACCTGCGGCGGGCGTTTGTTTCCAGATGTATGAACATACAAGAAAACAAAAGGAGTATGTAAAAAACGTAGCAGTTGGCGTTCTGTAGTTTCTGCCTTAGGACCATGGGAAGAAAGCGCGAGTTCATTTATGTGTGTATACAGGGTGGCTGGGACATCGACGCGAAGCCTGTTACCATGGATTCAGGACATGATTCTGAACGCCCCGTACGTTGTAATTTTTCGAAGGTTATTTAAAAATAAAATCTGTCAAGTGCGAGTCGGACTCGCACACGAAGGGTTCCATACCATGTCGTACAAGATTTAACACTATGAATTTTTTGTAATACTTTCGTAAAGGTAACAACAGAGGCGCTATAAAAAAACAAAGATTTGTAAAGAAATTGTCTAATTTTAATGAAAAAATGTTGTTGTGTTAAAATATAGGTGTAGGAGTATATTTCATTTATTTTAAGAGAAAAATATTAAGTTAACTTAAGTCAAAGTTATTTATTTGCTACTAACATAGTATTAGTAGGTATAAATATGTATACATGTTAGGTAAGCAGGTAGATATGTAGGGTAGGTTAGGTACCTACCTACCCTGGTAAGTAGGGTAGGGTAGGTAGGTAGGGTAGGTAATTAGGTAGAAATTGGTAATCAGGAAAGGTAGGTGCGCCGTAGATAAGTAGTTAGTGCTAACCGTGCGAAGCCGGGCCGGGTAAAGCTAGTTACTTATAAATAAAAGGATTTCTCTTGCTACATCAGACTATATTTTACAAAATATGTAGAATGTAAGTAGTACGCCAAATTTTAATTATAACTTGGCGTTTGCACTGGCGAAACATTCACAACAAAACATGTTGGAATCTCTATTTTCTGTCAATTTTTCATACAATGTTTGACATCATTGTTTGTTTGTTATTTACGTTATTTTTGATAGTCATACAGAAATCTATTATTTCTTACTTATTATTTTTACACATCCCATCGGACTATGAGAGTGAGGGAAGAGAGAGTACACTCGTGTCTGCGCACACACTTGTGCACTATAATATCTTCCGCGCCAAAGGCCAGTCTCCGCGGTTGAGATTGGCCGCCGTGGCCGAATATTTTTACACCAATAATTTTTCTCAATATGAAATTGTATTCACAACGGTATAAGGTAACTGAATAGTACACTGTATGTGCCAGCATTCATTTCAATGTTACTGAATATATTGTCTATTGGAGTGTAGTTTTAACATGATAACACACATCAACACCGTCTAGGGATACTTTGAAAAAAGTACTCAAAAAATACTGGCCGGTTTTAAAATCTTGTGAAGAAAGTTTATTTTGTAGACCTTTTTGGATGATCGAAAAAATGATCGAAATAGTATTATGCTGCCATGATAGTAGGTACTTACTAATTCCATGTCATTACTCCGACTATTAAATAGTTATCTGTGGAATTTATATCGCATAATATTAGCATGAAATACAAAATGATTACTTTAAGTTGCAAAAAATCGCCCATATTATATAAAATACGTTATGAATCGGCGTTTTTAGTATTTGTTGATTATAAACAGTATATGTTACATGATACACATAAGTTTCAAATTCCTAATTTGTTTAGTTGTTGAGATAGAGCTCGTACAAAAATGGTCTAAAAAAGACAACTTCTACGGCCCCCTAATTCATCATTTTTGAAGATAAAAACAAATAAAAATTAGATTTATTCTCTACTCGATGAGCTCTAAAAAATTATACCCCACATGCCAGGGTCAGATTATTTTTTTTTCAAAATCTTATTTTATTGTATGGCGACCCCCCTTTATTTTTTAATTTTATTATTTGTTGCTCTTGCGGCAATAGAAATGCATAATCTGTGAAATTTTCAACTGCATACCTATTACGGTTTATGAGATAGAGCTCGCTGACAGACAGACGGACAGCGGAGGCTTATGAATAGGGTTCCGTTTGTCACCCTTCGGGTACGGAACCCTAAAAAAACAGCTGTTCCATACATTTTGACCACGTAGGTATTGCACTTTTCTATGAAACATGTTTTTTTTTTATAAATCTCGTCAAGGTACGTTTACTCGCACTTTATATTAGAGTTTTCAATCCTTGCAAGTATTTCAGTGGAGTTCAAAATTAACATAGAAATCACATAATTTAAAAGGAATTATGATAAAACATATTCCAAAGGCTTTAACGCAAATTGAAGAATTCTTCGATTTTGTTTCATTCAAACCGTACTTAGAGGTACCTATAATTCTGTACCTATTCAATAGTTTGTAATCAGTTTGTTCAGCAGTTCGTTTATTTTGCATTTTAATTTACCGATGTACCTATTGACAAGCTGGCCTTGTCAGTCTGATAAAGCCGTTGACTGACTTCTCCTATCAGTCATATACTTTCGCTTTGAATGGTCCTTGATCCCAGGTTCAATAAAAACTGAAGTAAGGCAATATTTCGAAGTGATTTTATGCTATGCAGCTTGTTTTTTTACTTCCTGTAAAGATTTCTTGTTTTACCAAAAAGTTGAAATAATTACGTCGAGGTAGGATATTTTTGCTGTTGAGGAAATTCTATCAATTTTTGTACAGGACCTACCATCTTATCTCAATGAAGTAAATCTACTTAGGAGACTGTTTGCCAGTCTGTAGTGTCTGTACCCTACGCAGTTCAACAATATTCATTGCGTTATTTACGTTGTTGAGCAGTTTTTTTTTCGATATTATGAAGCAGTGGATTAGCAATCTGTTTCAAAACGATTCAAATTGTGATTGATCGTGTATTACGTAATTAGGGTCGCAGAACACTAATCACCTATAGTTATATTCACCTAGAAGTTTCCTGTCTATCGCGTGACTCATAGACCTTCTGACTACGCTACACTCACTGAATTGGAACAACAAGACGGGCCCGCCGCGGACTTGTAGCTACATACCTAAACTGCAGAGTGTCCCATCTGTATTATCTGTGCTAAAACAGCGATCACCAACTCCAAAGACCAATTACGGTACCCTCTTACTGACTAAAACCCACGCGTGTTCCTTCAGTTACCTGTATGTTGCCAGGGGCCAGTAGAACTTTCCGGCAACCCCGGCAGGCTTCGGCCCTAGCGGACCCCGTCAGTTGTGCTGACATCTCTTTGAGGCGCGCGTGGAACACAACGCGCCGTCGACCCGGGCCTGCACCCTAATTACGAAACGCAAACTCAATTTTAAATTGAAACCAATTGAAAAAGATTGTCAGTCCATTGCTTCATAAGTTCGGCAAAAAGAATCTGCTTAATTTTTTTTGTCGAACTTATGAAGCAATGGACTGGCAATCTTTTTCAATTGGTTTCAATTTAAAATTGAGTTTGCGTTTCGTAATTAGGGTGCAGGTCCTTATCGGACGGCGAGCTACCCATCGCTCTCCGTCCGCAAGCCCGCGCCTGCTATGGCCCGCGATTCCTAACGTCCAGGGCGTTTCCTGCGGCGGCTAGGGAGGCGAGGTGAGGGCGCGAAATTAACCTCAGGTCTAACTAACAATCTACCCTGGTACCTAGGTACCCTGGCACACATGTGTTCAGATCGTAGTATGTACGCTCTACCCTGCTTCCAAATTATCGCAGCCAGTTTGGCTAGCCACATGAATCGATAGTGTGCAGTTAGGTCACTGGGTCGCCAGTAGGACCATCATTATTAAAAACTTCTGATCGATGCAGTTCAATAAACACTTAAGTTAATAACAGCCGCAAGTCGATCAAAGGTTAAGCTGCGCTTGCCGGGGTTAGTCCGTGGATGGGTGGTCATCCATTATCATCGAGACCGCTCCGTGCCTCGGAAAGCACGTTAAGCCGTTGGTCTCGGCTATCATTTGTAGATCTTTGGCAGTCATTACGGGGTCATCATTAGATTATGTTATTTATTTTATTTTAATTTCTTATTTACTCGTACATCTCATTAATAAGCTGCACCGGTCGACGTCATTACATCAACGCCGGCTGTCGCTGAAAACCAGTGCTGGGACTCTGTCTCGCATAGGGCTGCAGCGCGGCAGCGTTATGTTGAGCAATGGCCGTTTTGCGTGGGTGTGTGTGACACATATTTTCCCCCATACTTGTTTTTTTTTTGTTTTATGTTCTTTCTTTGCGTCATGTTTACAGCAAAAAAAAACCATATTTGTTTCTTTCTTTTAGAAGTTCGAAAATCTGACAACCAGTCTTACCACGGGGCCAAGGGGTATTGTATTACCCAGTACTTAACTGGGTTGCTGATAGGCAGTCGCTCCATGTTGAATACCTACTGGTATTTAGCTGCATCCGGTTAGACTGTAAACCGTCCTCTCTCAACATAGTTGGGAGACGGATGCGAAAATAAAATAAAATGGTTTTTATATATTTTTAACAAGTTTAAGTAATTATGTAGTAGTACTTAATGTCGAAACAAATAAATTTTCAATTTCTCTTTGTGACGGTTCAGAGAACCAGTTATCTTACCAGTGAAGAATGGTATAAAAAACCGGTTTATCAACCAATAAAGTTCAATCTAGTATCTCACTAACAGAAATGTAATGAAAATAACATTTAAATAAGTCCCACGCTGGGCGCCAATAATAGAGAAAAGAGTTGGTAGTAAAATAAAATCTCCGTAGCAATACGGTGTTGTAAACAGCGCTTTCCTTAAATCTTTGTTAATATTCGTCAATGTTGTATCACAAAAACAGAAATTTTATGAAAATAGCATTTAAATAAAGCCCCACGTTGGGCGTCAATAAGGGCAAATGTCAGCGCACTCGTAGTAGTATAATAAATCTCCGTAGCAATATTGTGTTGTATCGTAATAAATAAAAACCGGTCCAGCCAGAGCGAGCCGGACTCGCGCACCGAGGGTTCCGTAAAGAGCTTCTTAATTCTGTGCCCAGAAACTAGTCCTCTAAATTGTATGAGCGCCCATAAAACTCAGAGGACTATCTTAATTGGCGTCAACTTATGTATACAGGGTGGACCACAAATCCACCCTGTATATGGGGACACCCTTTAATTTTCAACAATTTATATTTTTTAGAATTTTTCCTTTTTGCTGTAAGACCATGCTTTTTGCCAAACGTGATTCTAGGTGAACGGGAACTATCATAGGTTTTCGACCCAAAACCTATAGGGTACTTCCGGTTGACCTCTAGGTATCTTATAAGGGTTCCTTTCTTACCTTTTGAGGTACGGAACCCGAAAAACGATCTGTTATTGATATACCGTGTGGTAAACCAAAACAGTCACGAGATCTAACAATGTCAATCCCGATTCATTAACTTTATATGTAGGCGTTAACAGAGAGCCACGTTGCCAAGGTCTTAGACTTCTAAAAAAATGCTTAGATTGTCTATGAATAACGTTCTTTTCTCAAAGACTGATGTCCTTCCTTAAAATGACTACCTATTCATTGGATGACTTTTGAAATAAATTACGGCCAGCATTTAATAATTCAGCCATAAACTAATCTGTGTTCTATTATCTAGGATTAACTAGTCTTAGCAGTAAAACTTGAAATATGGTACCTACCTACCTAATATTAAAGTTTTCTTGCGTCGTTTTGGCTAGACTTTCGAGTCATTATTTCACATTATGTGTTCACATCACCGGTTTAACCGGGTTGGGTACATCATCTGAATGACTTTAGATTTATATCCTCCTCTCCTACTGTAGGCAGTTAAGTAGATAATGAAGGATAAGCATAATCAGCCTATAATGTTCCCACTGCTGGGACACAGGCCTCCTCTGTGAGAGGGAGTGGGCCATAATCCACCACGCGGGCCCAGTGCTATATTAAATAATTTTTGTTTCTAGGACATGCATTGTAGTTTCCTCACGATGTTTTCCTTCAACATTTTGAGAGCAGTGGTGATGAAATTAAATACATAAAGAAAAGTGCCTGGTTCGAACTCACGATTTATAGGTACAACTCGTAAGTCGTTGCCACTGGGCCACCACTGCACCATAATTAGTATAATATTAATCACATTAATCCTAAGAATTATTGGCCGATTATTGGCCGATTTAGGCCAAATTTGTAGGTTAGGTCATGGGTAGGTAATAGGCATTGCAATTTAAATAAAATTGGCAGTGGTTTTCCTTTCCTCATAATTAGGCATCAATTCCTTACACTCGAAAAGTTCGATTGTTAGCGTAGATTAAACTGGTAGGTACTATAGTTATTTTTTATAAAAATACTTAACCTAATTGAGGATAAAAATAATGCTGGCACAATAAAATTGAGGAAAACGAACGAGACGCTTGACTTATCAAGAATACATTTGTAAGTCCCGAACTTTGTTCACACTAGGACACAATCGAATCGATATTCAGAACTTGTTGGCACAACAAATTATCAAGAATAAGAAAATCTTTTTCAGTCACTGGACTTGATATAAGTTCTGCTAAAAATATCGCTCACAAAAAACTTGTGCAGTACCTGTTCAAGACAAGGGGTTCATTGAAGTTTTTAAATTTTGAATTTTGACTGGACAGATCCACTCAAATCTGTGTGGTTCTTTTCTCAAAACACCATTTCAGACACTAATCTACATGGTCCTCATTATGTTCTGACCAAGATTATGTCTGGACTTTAAAAGAGACTGCGACCTCTGAGTTTGTTTCGGCCTTTCTTCTCATAGTTGTCAGATAGGAAACGCATTTTTAATATATTTTTAGAGGTATGAGGAACAGGGTGTAAAGTTCACTCATCCTCTATAAAAAAGGGAGGATCCTCCGACCAGAGTGTCGAGTCTGGCGGGCAACTGCCCAACGATTGATGTCGGGGAAGTTATGCAACGTTATTTTTTGTTTATACTAAACCTCGTAATGGGTCACGTACATTATGAACAACTTTCACTATGGGACCAAAGCTGAAATCGCGAAAAAAGTCAGGTGTTCCATACATTTTGTGTTCGCATATCTCGTCAAAATGTATGGAACAGCAGATTTTTTTGACGATAAGACAAGTAAAAGTGATTCCGATATTCTATTTACAGAATAAACATTCATCATTTCTTTTTGTGGAATAATAGCTTACTTCAAGCTCACTCCCCATCAATTTTCACGGCAGAGATTTTTTCTGAATAGACCGGCTAACTAGTCAACCCACAACGTCCTTCACAGCGACCAAGGCGAGAATTAAATAGCTTTGACAAATGAATTGCACACACAGCAATTGAAATTGATTGATAATGAAATATCCATTCTTATTACATAAGCATTTGAAACTGTAACAGTTAACATCAATTGTAAGATGACGACATTGCCAACTTGGATTGCTGCAAGGTGTTTTATTCCAACCAAAAATCTCCTCAATTTTTTTTGTCGAACTTATGAAGCAATGGACTAGTAATCTTTTTCAATTCATTTCAATTTAAAATTGATCGTGCATTACGTAATTAGGCTGCAGGTACCTATTTAGTTCGTGAGTCGAAGAGTTTAATGCCAGCTTTTATTGTATTGTGAAGTGCAGACTAGCTTTTGTTCAGGCTTCTCCCGCGTGGATGTCGAAAAATATGCCACGGGAACGTTGTATATTATCGTGATTTAAAATACCCCATGTGTTAATCCAGGATATAAATGATCTGTTTGCCAAATTTTATCTAAATCCGTTCAGCCTTTTTTGCGCCAATCCGGAACATAAATCCAAGATTCAAGACAAACGGACAACAATCCTAACAAGTATATTTTCGGCATCATGCAGACTTGTTCACACACCTCGTTACATAGTGCAGCAATTACTTTTTTTTTTTAATACCTAAGTATTTAATGTATCTACACTTTTGACTTCTTTACTATTTTGTTATTGTAGATTGTGTAGATAATGGAATGAGCGATCAATAGCTTTATTGTAGAACTTCCATTAGTGTTCAGTTTGGGTAAAAGTTGACTGGCAGGAACTTATTGATTTTTTACTTCTGAACTCAATGGTCACTGCAAAGGATTTGGTCAAGGATACTGATCCACATCACAAATTGTATTGTCCAGCTCTCTAAATAGAGTCAGCCCAGAATTTGGCTAGGTACATTGGGCTTCATAGACACCTCACCCACGCAATAAAAAAAAAAAACAATTCAAGGGGGTGATGCTTCTCTGGAGCCCACTGTACGCGTTTGGCACCTTCCGTAGCGTCCATCAGCAGATTTGTTTGTTACGCTTTCATGTAAAAACGGGTGAACGGATTTGGATGAAATTTGGTCCATGGGTAGACCATGATCTGGAAGAGGACATAGGATCCTTTTTATCCCGATATAACTACGGAATGGAGACTTATGCGGGTGAAACCGCGGGACGCAGCTAACTAATAATATAATTTTACCCAACGATGTCCAGAATCACGAAAAAAACATTCTAATTTCCGGGAATGGACGATTCAAAATCACAACTCATCTATCTAAAACACATAATAAAAATGTAATAAGTAGATAAGTACCTACTTACAACAGAAAATCGTTTCAATAACCGCTTCAGTGACTTACAATAAGAAACGGTTAGATGACGCAATCAAGAGTTAGCTTTTACTTTCAGCGGAAATAACTTGCTTTCAGTAACAAATAAGTAGCAAAAACGATCGAATATTGGACATACAATATCGTGGCTAAGTAACAACAGCCACACGGGTCGATCCTTCAGGTCATGCTACGCCTACCGGGGTTCCATCTGTACATGACGTACCGAGACTCCTCTGTCCTCTGTCCCTCGGAAAGCACATCGTTTATTTATTCTGAAAGTTGGCAACGTCGCAAATAGATGTCAAATATTTCGCTGTTTTGATTAATTTGATCATAATTCTGTTGGAAATAAAAAATGTGGCTAACTAGCGAACTAGAATATTAAATTATGACGTTACACCGAATAGTTAGTTTTAGATGTAAAACATGTGTTTGGAAACTTTCCAAATGACTTTTTTACACCTAAAACGGATACAATATCAAATCCAATGTTATAAACTTATAATTGCAATTCATTATTAATATTCTAGTTCGCTAGTTAGACACATTTCTTATTTTCATACAGTATTATTTCCAAATTAATCAAAACAGGTAAGTATTTTGACAGCTATTTAGGTACGACGTTGCCAACTTTTAGGATGCACCCTCTTAGCCGTTGGTCCCGGCTGTATTTCGAGAATCTTTGAAAGTCGTTACGGGTCGACAGAAGCCCGAAAGTCTGACAACCAGTCTTACCAAGGGGTATCGTACTAAGTACCCACTTTACTGTTACTGGAAAAGGCTATAGGCAGATTGATTGAGCTGTTGCCACGCGACCTCGCCTGCCATCCAGGATAACCAGAATGAAAAGGAGCCTATTTCCTTCTCCAAGTTCCAGGGTGCCCATATCAGTCTTTCGTAACGATTCGTTCAGTGATTTAGGCGTGAAAAGGCAACAGATAGACTGACAGAGTCTTATGCATTTGAATTGAGTGAATGCGTGACGAAAGCTCGGTGAAAGAGCTTAGGAATATCGTTACTCAGTTGTTGAATTGAGTGATATGCAGTCGTTTCGCCGCAGCTACAAATATTTCAACACAATTCTACTTAGACTGATCCCTAAAATATGTATCGATTTTTGTAGAAAGTTAAAAAGAAACTTTAAAAAAATGCAATTCAATTTATTACGTAGATTAAAGTGTTGTCACTTTAATCTACGTAATAAATTTCATTACTTGTGTAATGAAGAAAAAAAATGTTAAAAACCTAATGACTGCGGAACGCTCTTATCTGTTGATTGACTGAACTTCCGATATCCTACTACCTATATTACGAAACTAAATAAAAATAGGAGGAAAACTGCTACTTATGTAATCGAACTATACGTCCGTACCTACTTAGTAACTTTCAACTTTGTTGCAAAGACCTTTAAACTACGTGGCCAAATAGTTTGCCCAAAAATAATAGAGCAAGTAGGAATACCAAACAAATTATCAAGTAAGTGGATACTTTATCACCAATTGCTTATCACACAAAACATCACGCCTTTATTCCCCGAAGGGTTCGGCAGAGGTGCATTAATAGCTGCTGTTGCTTATCTCCTCTTTCTAAAAATAACATAAGTTTATACAATATTCTCTGCACCGATTGTCCGGGGCCAGCTAGGGGTCAAAGGTAAAAGACATTTTGGGGTTACTCTCGGTACCCCTAGGAGGAGGGGGGTTGAGTAGGGGTGGGAAAGGGAGGCAGATCGATGACGCCACGTGTTCGTCTGACGCAAGAACCGATATTTTTAACGCGGGAAAAATCTTTTTTTAATTATTTGAAAAAGGAATAATAAGAAAGCTTCGATCGAAGTTTGGGTCGAAATAAGTTTTGAGTAAGTACTTACTTTAAACTTTTTTTACTATATTAGGTTGGGTAGTCGATACAAAATGGCTGTGCAGAAAATTTGTAAAGCTTTTCCGAGCTTATTTGTGACGTAAATCATCGTTATCATAAATCATGTCCGCGCTGATGTAATTTTATCTGCTCTTATTGGATATTGTCTATCTAATTCAGATAAATAAGTTCAAGGAGACAATTAGTATTCGAATATTCGTAATTATTAGTTGGCTAAAAGTTTGCAGATTTTAAGGTCGTCAGTTACTGTAGATAAAATACTCTGCAGAAATTATTTGAATATTGAAGATTATATTAAGCCTCCAGTAGGTACAGGGCCAGTTAAACATTTAATATTATGCGTACCTATAATTTTTGTAACGGAATGTCTGCAAAATATAACTCGTACTTATCTAATTCCAGCAAAATAAGCTTCGCATCTAAGTTTTCAGTTCGTTTTCGTAGTTATTTTACTCAAATTAATTCTGATATTATTATTTAAATTATGCTCTTGAGGTACTTATCATAAAAAAATCGACAAAATTATCCATGCCGAAAGAAATGTCAAAGGTTAAACATTTTTTACTACCATAAAAACCGGCTCATTTGGCAAATTGATAAATCCGGACACGATAAAAAAATTATACTTACATTTTGGTGTATTAAAATATTCAATTTAATTCACAATAAATATTTTCTATTATAGAGTCACTTCACTGTAACTATTTCCCGCGTTTTTCTGTCGGAGCGACTTAGCCCGCCAACTGGGGCTGCGAGACTGCCGTGCGCCAAATATGAAAGAGATAGAAGGTCACTTTCGATGGGTGCAATAGAGAGGACTGTATAGTATTGAACGGGGGATGCAAAGGGGTTGAAGATTTTTTGCAGCATAGTTATCCCAGTTTTGATTGATATTCGATTTTTCAGATTTCATCTCGCAACGATCGAATTTATCTAAAAGTTACCGAACGTTGTGGTTGGCTACAAATGGGGCATCTCTTTAAAAAAAAAAAAAAATTCTGATTTTCCCGAGTAGCTAGAGGTACATCTAACTCAAAAACTCCACTAAGGTCAGTTTTTGTATCATTGTAATACTGTAGGGAATCATTTTATTTTTGTGTAAAAAATTTAGGTTTTATCAATTTTGTCGACAAATTGATCGATAAACAGATCATAAGTTCATTTCAAATTATTAAAAGCGTTTTTATAACTAAATTAATAATTATTATTTACGAAGTTTGCTAAAATGACCGTGAACAAGTCAATAAACTGAAGTAGATTATCTGTATCGTATCGTGACGTGAACTGTCAAATGTCATGTGATGTCACCCAGTGACAACAAACAGCTGATAACTGTGTTTTGATTTTAATTTTGTCATTTATTTCATTAGAATCTTATAAAATGAGTGAAGCGCCAAGACTCGTCGTGCTTTACGGCAGCCAAACCTACACGGCCCAAGAAATAGCTGAAAGAATATGGCGTACGACGAAGGTTTTGGGATTTCGTGGGCCGGTTCAAGCAATGGACGAGTATCCCATTTCTCGACTTATAAAAGAGGAATTTGCTATTTTCGTGTGTGCTACGTCTGGCCAGGGAGATGAGCCGGATAATATGAAGAGGTTCTGGAAGTTTCTTCTGCGAAAAAACCTGCCCGCCAACTCATTAGCTAGGTTAAAGTATGGAGTGCTTGGTCTTGGCGATTCATCGTATTTAAAGTTCAATTTCGCCGGGAAGAAGCTTCATAAGCGGCTAATGCAGTTGGGGGCAACACCATTGCTAGACATAGGTAAGAATTTACGCTTAAGTCTCATAAAAAATCAGTAAATTACGTATGAAATGGTTGTTAGAAATTGTGTTCTTTCCTTATCTGAAATATTGTGTCTAAGATTTGAATGTTATTAGATAAGGCTTAGCATTTTATCATCACTGTTGGGTGCAGTTTGTAGATAATATTGGCATTTCACTGATATTTCAAAAAAAACAGGAAACAAAAATATCTAAGTTAACATTCATAGCATTTGTAAAAAAGTTGGTCATGCCAATGTCATCTTGATAAAATAATAATTTTACTATTACTTTTTGTTACAATATGAGTACAAACTATAGTGCATTGTAGTACACTACTACACTGAATGAGAGAGTCCCCAATAATTATTTGCCAAAAAATATCTGAATTAAAAGTAAAAAATTAATGTAATCTCCGCCTGTTCCAGGACTATGTGACTACCAACATGACTTAGGCCATGATGCAGTAATGGCCCCATGGCTCAAAGAATACCTGTCAATTTTAAAACAATACTACCCTCATATCCAAACTGATAATATCAAAACTACTTTCATTCCACGATGGAAGGTTTCCCTAGACAAATGTGAAGAAAGTATCATTTGTAATGGTTTGAAAGAAGATATATATTTTTCTAAAGGAGTGAAGGACAGTTTTGTTGATGCTACACTCTTGGAAGTTACGAAAAATGATAGGACTACTCATGAAAAACATTTTCAGGTAATTTTTAAATATGATTTCAGTTTCTAGGATCATTCTCTCTTTTATTTACTTTTTAGATCACTACTTTGGGGGATTCCTATTCTAAGACCATTTCCCTATTATGTATGTCTGTTTTTTGAAGCAAAAGTAAATTCTTATTACTCTCTGGGGTTGTAACAAGACAAAAATCTTTTTTAGGATGTAAGAATGATATCACTGAAGACTGCAGATGAAACTAAAATAAATTATAAACCTGGAGATTTATTTAATATACGTCCTCGCAACTTTATGGAGGAAGTGGAAGATTTATTTAATATTTTCAAAGATCACAATCTTGACATAAAACCTCATTACAACTTAGTAGTAGAGGAATATCATGATGGTAAGTTTTTGTCAATAAAACTGCTAAATTGCCTTTTGAACGGATGTGGACCACTTTTTTGGGTAATTTTTAAAGCTTTTATTTATGAACGTTACTGCCATGTCAAAAACGCATGTATTTCTGAACGCAATATTTAGCCACGTTTTGTTTTCCGACAAACTGCCATTATCATAAGTTTTCTTTCTATTTAACAATATTTAACAATCATCGGTATTTCGATCGTTCCTTATCGCGAGTAGGTCACCACAATTAATCATGGAATGAATTTCAATTTCCAAAGTAGAAGAAGAAGAATTTCCTAATAAAATGTTAAAACAAAAATAAAAACAAACCAATAAAACTAAACGTGTGCTGTCAAAATATAAACACGTGCGGAGCTGTCAATATAAACGTCACTTTATCACTGAGTTGCTCAGCGTGTGCGATGTTTAGATCATAAAACTAAAGATTTTACCCCAAATAAGTTTAAATACAATCAATATTGACAATGCTGCGACGACAGGCGCGTTTGCGCCGCGAATACTTGTACAGGAAGTCTGTGGAAGACAAACAAAAGAATATTCAAGCGAAAAAAGATCAACTGAAACGATGTTTGGAAGAAAACATTCCTATCCACGGAGATTTGAGGAAGGAGGCTCTAACATTACAGAAAAGAATTGACTACGAAGACAAAGGTAAGTTCGTAGTTCGTTTATTAGATAATTTGTGATTTTTGTTTGTTTACAAAATGCTATCATAACCTAAGTTTTATCTCCATGTATGGAGTTACGTTCAAACAATTTGTAAGGCATTGTAGGAAATCTGCCCCTAAGGCTACCCACCGACCCAAAATAGCTGAAGAACAGTTTAATTCCCAGAATTCTACAACATTTTAAGTTGACTATTTAATCAATATTCTGGGTCATTTGCAAAACAAACCGCCTTTCTTCTTTGCTAAAAACTTACTAAATTACACCACCAATCAATCTTCCTAGCCTTTTTCCCAACTATCTTGGGGTCGGCTTCCAGTCTAACCGGATGCAGCTGAATACCAGTATTTTACATGGAGCGACTGCCTATCTGACCTCCACAACCCAGTAACTGGGTAACACGATACCCCTTGGTAAGACTGGTGTCAGACTTTCGGGCTTCTGACGGCTCGTAACGACTGTCAAAGATCCACAAATGACAGCCGGGACCAACGGCTTAACGTGCTTTCCGAGGCACGGAGGAGTCTCGGTATGTAAAGATGGTCACCCATCCACTGACCAACCCCGGCAAGCGTAGCTTAACCTGATGGATCGACCCGTGCGGCTTGTTATTACTTAGCCACGAGCTCCTCAATAATACTAAATTACACCACCAACAATTAAAATTCATCAAACAACTATCATTCTAGGTCCCGAAAGAGCAGCAGTGATTGGCAGTTTCAGTGGCGGTGCCAACACACAGAGCTCACAGGATGATGAGTACAGATATGCTGGTGTGGAGGACCCTAAGATTATGATTACCACTTCTAGAGAGCCTAGTGCCAGGCTCAAGATGTTTGTTAAGGAACTTAGGTGGGTACTTACTTACTATTATTGTTTTAGTAAGCCCACCCTTTCCCTCTGCTGGGCAAAGGCCACCCCCAAATTCTTCCTATCCTATCCTTGTCCTGAGCTAACTCAACCAGCTTACAATTTTTTTTGAAGTTACATATTTAGTTAATCTTTTAAAATATGTACAACTTAAAACTATAAGTACACTGTATTTCCTAGGTTTCAATTTTATTAATCTTGTAATGTTTATCATTCTCAGTACTAGCTCAATTAAGAGTGTCAAATACCTGTTTTGATTAATTTGTTAATATTACTGTATGGAAATATGATTGGGCTAACTAGCGAACTAAAATACTGATTATGAAATTCAATAATTAATAATGTAACACCGAATAGTTAGTTTAAGATGTAAAAAAGTATTTGGAAACTTTCCAAGTGCCTTTTTAACACCAAAAACGGTTACAACATCAAATTCAGTGTTGGTGTATCGCAATTCATTATTAATATTCTAGTTTGCTAGTTAGCCATATTTCATATTTCCATTCTGTAATATTGCCAAATTAATCAAAACAGCGAAATAATTGACATCTATTTGCGACGTTGCCCACTTTCAGAATAAACGCTACGTCAATTGTGCTAGCACTAATGGGGTTTCTAAAGTGGAAAATTACTTGTTTTATTTGATTACAAGTTTTGCAGTGTCTTTTTCACTCACGAAATGATAAAAATCTCTGACTGATTATTATAGGGTGATAATGTAAAGACAACAAAAAAATTCATTTACAAAACAAATCTGTATTTTATTAAACATTCAATTCACTTTTACAATTTCTGTAAATATCTTTGTCGGACATAGACTTCTGAAGTAAGTAATGAATAATTAAATAACCTCTTTAATTTATCTTCCCAGGTTAATATTCCCAAACAGCCAGCGTATGAACCGAGGTGGTTATGAGATGTCTCAGCTGATACACGCGTGCCGCGCCAATGAGGTCACTGATTTTATTGTAGTACATGAACATAGAGGTGTACCTGATAGTCTGGTGAGTTTATAGTTAACCGCTTTTAAAATATTAAATCAGATACTTAATACATACTAAAATATAAGTATTTCTTGACTGGACTGGATGTTAAATATTTTTATTATGAACCACTTCTGTGGGGCACCATAAAAGCTTCTTTTAGAATCAACTTATTGAAAATTTAATTGGAAAAACCCCTTTTGTGGCTTATTTACACATTATATTGAATATATATGATATTAATCTAGTTTTAAAATTAAATTTGCACTTGTGCTAATGTGGACTGGACTGTGCAATGTGCACAGTTCTTTTTCCATCTATATCATTGATTTTGGAATGTAAAGTAAGCGACGCCGAAAGCTATCTATTAATTGTTTTTAGGGATGAGACTGCCCAGTGTAAAATCACCCTATGTAAAATCTCTACATTTATATCTGTAATTTTTATGGTGTACATAATATAGAGTATTCTATCTATTTATTGAAATTATATGTGAGACTGCCTATAGGTCAAGTTAGAAACTTCAGAGCCCAAGTCCTATAAATCAATTACCATGTGACCATGCTACCTTTCTTATCAACATTTATGCCATCCCCAGGTAATCTGCCACCTACCATACGGCCCCACGGCATCATTCACACTATCAGGCGTAGTGATGCGACACGATATCCCCGACATCGGGCCCATGAGTGAACAGTTCCCACATCTAGTGTTCCATAACTTTAAGACTGAACTTGGTAAGTTAATATTATCATAATATATCAGCCCGTGGAAAGACATTTATGATTTTGCCCGCGGCTTCCCCCGCGTGGAAGTCGGAAATAATCCCACGAGAACGTACTATCGGGATAAAAAGTATCCTATGTGCTAACCCAGGCCATGGTCTACCCGTGTGCCAAATTTTATCCAAATCCGTTCAGCCGTTTTAGCGTGAAAACGTAACAAACTCATTTTCACATTTATTGTATTAGTTAGGTGTACTGTGGCTGTCCTAACAGACCAATGTTCAGCTGTAGATCTGCTGCATTATCACACCCGTATATTGATTTGATCTATTAGTCAAAACTATCAATTCACGTCCGTTGTTCTACTTTTATATCGATCAATTAATCTATCGACATTACTTTGTTGAGTCGGTTATCATTAAAATCTATTGTAAATTAGTATATTATGCAACTAATGAATAAAGGACGGATTTAAAGCGAGGGCCATAGATGAATCACGATCAAGTGAAGGATTCTAACGACTGAATCACGACCGTAGGGAGTGATTCATGATGATTGAATCACGAGCGCAGCGAGTGATTCAAGTGTTAGAATCCTGAGCGACGCGAGTGATTCATGGCCCTCGATATAAATCCGTTTTATTCAAGAGTTGCATACTATACTTTATACCATGACTACGAGAAAAAGAAAGATTTAAGCGAAAATAGACATTTAATAAAAGGTTAACACGTTCAGTGTCGGGAGCCCTCCTGGAGGGTTCACCTACTTGAATATGGGATGTCGGGAGCTCTCGCGGAGGGCTCATTTTAAATGTAGACATTCAGCGTCGGGAGCCCTCCTGGAGGGTTCACCTACTTGGATATGGGATGTCGGGAGCCCTCGCGGAGGGCTCATTTTAAATGTAGACGTTCAGTGTCGGGAGCCCTCCTGGAGGGTTCACCTACTTGGGTATGGGATGGCGGGAGCCCTCGCGGAGGGCTCATTTTAAATGTAGGTTTTTTTTAGCAAATACAGATTATAAACCGTGAAAATAAAATCTGATGTACCTATATTTTAAAAAAACGTAATGCAACCCTCCCGGAGGTTTCACTTCCAACTACGAATAATAAAAGTCGTAGACTTCCATATGGCGGCATGGCGTATGAGTTCTATGAAAATGGGTGGTTTCGAAAGAGTTAAGGAGGTTGTATAGCATTGAAATAGCGGTCGAATATTGACGTGTTCTAAATTCAAACACCAAAATAGTGATTAAAAGACCTTAATAAAAAAAATAAAATAAGCTTTTTAGAGGGGGAATGGTATAAAGTATATTATGCAACTAATGAATAAAGGACGGATTTAAAGCGAGGGCCATAGATGAATCACGATCAAGTGAAGGATTCTAACGACTGAATCACGACCGTAGGGAGTGATTCATGATGATTGAATCACGAGCGCAGCGAGTGATTCAAGTGTTAGAATCCTGAGCGACGCGAGTGATTCATGGCCCTCGATATAAATCCGTTTTATTCAAGAGTTGCATACTATACTTTATACCATGACTACGAGAAAAAGAAAGATTTAAGCGAAAATAGACATTTAATAAAAGGTTAACACGTTCAGTGTCGGGAGCCCGTTCACCTACTTGGATATGGGATGTCGGGAGCCCTCGCGGAGGGCTCATTTTAAATGTAGACATTCAGTGTCGGGAGCCCTCCTGGAGGGTTCACCTACATGGATATGGGATGTCGGGAGCCCTCGCGGAGGGCTCATTTTAAATGTAGACATTCAGGGTCGGGAGCCCTCCTAGAGGGTTCACCTACTTGGATACGGGATGTCGGGAGCCCTCGCGGAGGGCTCATTTTAAATGTAGACATTCAGTGTCGGGAGCCCTCCTGGAGGGTTGACCTACTTGGATATGGGATGTCGAGAGCCCTCGCGGAGGGCTCATTTTAAATGTAGACGTTCAGTGTCGGGAGCCCTCCTGGAGGGTTCACCTACTTGGGTATGGGATGCCGGGAGCCCTCGTGGACGTTGATAGTGAAACCTCCCGGAGGTTTCACTTCCAACTACGAATAATAAAAGTCATAGACTTTTATGGCGGAATGATGAGTTATGAGTTCTATGAAAATGGGTGGAGTCGAAAGTGTTAAGCAGGTTGTATAGCATTGAGATACGAGGTCGAATACATTGGTGTGTTCTAAATTCAAACACCAAAATAGTGATTAAAAGAGCTTTTTATTCACTGTTTTCAGTGAATAAAATAAGCTTTTTAGAGGGGGAATGGTATAAAAAAATGTAGGGATTAAAATTATCTACCAATAGATTGCAAATAAAATCAAAGACTATAACTTCTGCGGCAATTTCAATCTGCCTAAACTTTTCCCAACTATTTTGGGGTCGGCTTCCAGTCTAACCGGATGCAGCTGTATACCTTATTTTACATGGAGCAACTGCCAATCTGACGTCCACAACCCAGTAACTCTGTAATACGATACCCCTTGGTAAGACTGGTTGTCAGTCTTTCGGGCTTCTGAAAACCCGTAACAACTGTCAAAGATCCACGATTGACAGCTGGGACCCACCGGCTTAAAGTGATTCCCGAGGCATTGAGGAGACTCGATAAGTTAAGATGGTCACCCATCCACAGACCAACACCGGCAAGCGTAGCTTAACCTGATGGATCGAATCGTGCGGCTGTAATTACTTAGCCACGAGCTCCTCCTATCCAATCACACTAAAACTTCAGAGACAATATATGAGGAGTTAAATATTTCAGTAGAATTAAGTATTTGTATATTTTGTAGCCATCTTTTCAATAGGCTTTGTTTAATAGGTTATTTTTCATCTTCAACTTTTGTCTGCAGGTCTAAGAGCGATGAGTATACTAAAGTACCTGTTCCCGGTGCCAAAACCTGACTCCAAGAGAGTGATCACCTTCGCTAACAATGATGACTACATCTGCTTCAGACAACATACTTATAGGAAGGTATGGAAAACTAACAAAAAATATTAATTTAGAGTATACTACTTGCCTTTCTTCTGCAATGCGTCATGTTCGTGAACGGGCGCCGTCAGTGGGGACTGGTCATCTCTTAGCTGCCACGGCTTATTTTAATTTTTGAATTGTTTTTGTTATATATTTATATTACGGACGCTTTTAACCGGCACGTCTTTCTACATTGTTCTCACATGTATAATTTCAACATGAATGATGTTACCAATATTTTGTAACAATATTCTGATTGAAAAGAGTGTCCGTAGAGTTTCTTGCCATTCTTCTCCATAGGAACCTACTACGCTTTTGAATGGGCAACTAGCTTCATCTTTCTGACTGACCGACCTCTTGGAGAATTCAAAAGTACTTGTAATTGGTTTATTTGAAATAAATGGTTTAAGTTTGAAATGCCTATATTATCGACAAATCTGCTGTAGGATGATAAGATATAGAGGTAAAAGATATATTCGTATATAAACATAAGCGAATATAAACATTTTTCATACAAATATGAACCTTATGTTGTTAATATAATGTTCATATTCGATTGAAACAGTAATATCACTAATACAAATATTCTATTCTTAAATGTTTTGCTGCATATTGAAAAGGGCTTATCTTGCAGTCACTATTACAGAGTGGTCTGGATGGACCAGTTCTTTCAGTCAGAAAGCAGTCTATTGACACAGATCAATACAGATGATACCCTACGCATTTTAGGTATGAAGCTACAAGTAGGTACCCGGTGGGCTCGACTTGTCGAATTCAGTGGGCGTAACCCAGTTAGGAGATATAAGAGTTACGCGATAGAAAGAGAGGCAACTTCTAAGTGAATATAACTGTCGGTAATAGGGATGTTGAGTCATTTTTTTTTTAATGTCCGTCTTGTAGATTATTGAAAAATATTGGACACGTATTTTTTGTTTTTTCACGTAATCAACAGATTACGGCAATACATTGAGTAGGCAGGACGTTAAAATGTGGTATGACGTCACTGGCCGGTAGATTTTATACCGGCTTGTGACGTAGCGAACTCCCACTCCTCAACTTTAATGCGTTTTATCTAAACCATTTTTTATTAATATGATAAAGCAAAAAATACGTGTCTAATATATTTTTTATTATCTTACTGACAGCCTAATTAGTTTTTTTATTTTTTTCCCCATTCAACATCCCTATTACCGCTGTGCGACCTGAATAGCACTTTATTGTACCGTAGCAAAAGTCGTTTTTTATCTAAATGATTCGGCGGAGTGTCCCATCTGTACTAATTTGTGCTATTGACTAAGCTTATACATACTTCCAAGGAAATAAATTCAAAGAAAAGGACTGCGATACTTAGTTCAAAGTCCGTAAAGGAGATCATTCATTTTGGGATAAATTATGAAAGCCAAACAACAAAATAAGTTATATTCCTTTAGAACATGTTATTCTCGTCCCTTTTAACAATGGTACCAAATCTGTAGGGCCATTCCCTGCGCTGTTATACGAGTTTGTAAAATACTGTTTTCAGTTAAAAGAACAACAGTAATCTAATTATCATCATATCAGCCGAAAGACGTCCACTGCTGGACATAGGCCTCCCCCAAGCACCGCCACTTCGACCGATTCTGTGCTTCCCGCATCCAGCGAATTCCTGCGGCCTTTACTAGGTCATCGGTCCATCTTGTGGGAGGCCTTCCAACGCTACGTCTTCCGGTACGTGGTCGCCACTCCAGAACCTTTCGGCCCCATCGGCCATCTGTTCTGCGAGCAATATGTCCTGCCCATTGCCACTTAAGTTTGGCAATTCTTCGGGCTATGTCGGTTACCTTGGTTCTCCTGCGGATCTCTTCATTTCTGATTCGATCACGTAGGGAAACTCCAAGCATAGCCCTCCCCATTGCTCTTTGGGTGACTTTTAGCCTTCTGATAAGGCCCATTGTGAGCGACCACGTTTCAGTGCCATAAGTCATCACTGGCAACACGCACTGGTCAAAGACTTTAGTCTTGAGACACTGTGGTATGTGGGACGAGAAGATATTGCGTAGCTTCCCGAACGCTGCCCAGCCGAGTCGGATTCGACGATTGACCTCTTTCTCGAAGTTGGACCTCCCTAGCTGGACAGTTTGTCCTAGGTAAACATACTCGTCTACAACTTCGAGCGTAGCGTCTCCGATCTTTATGAGAGTGGGTGTTACATTGGTATTTGACATGACCTTTGTCTTGTCCATGTTCATTTTAAGACCCACTCTTTTGGAGGCTCTACTGAGTTCATCGAGCATTATACTGAGGTCCTCCATGGTCTCAGCCATGATAACTATATCGTCGGCAAACCGAAGGTTAGTGATATACTCGCCATTGATGTTGATGCTGGACTGGAAAGGTCTACCTTTCCAGTCCAGAAACTTGAAGACGTCCTCCAGTGCAGCGGTGAACAGTTTCGGAGAGATAACGTCTCCTTGTCTCACACCTCGCTGCAGAAGGATAGGTTTCGAGGTCTGGTCGTGGAATCGGATAGTGGCGTCTTTGTATAGGCACTTTAACACCTCGATGTACCGATAGTCGATCTGGCACCGTTGAAGAGACTGCAGTACAGCCCATGTCTCGATCGAATCTAATTATAATAATAGCTTTTTATACCAGAAGACACTTTCACATTTAGCCCAAAAATGTATGGACGGTGAATGATCTCCTTTATGCTACACTTCAAAATTGTAATTTTGACAATGACTTCTTATTTTTCCAGGCCGGCAAAGAAATAGAACTATCAGAGATCGGGCCCCGCTTCCAAATGAAGCTATACGAGATAAAGCTGGGCACAATAGACTCTCTAGACGCGGCCGACACGGAGTGGGCGCTACGGCCGTACATGAACACGGCCGCTAAAAGACGGTTCTTGAGCATTGAGGATGGATGGCAGGAAGAGGAGTGAAAATAAATGATAATTTAGTGTAAAAATTTTGTTTTATTTTAGGTTCCTTAGTGAAGTTGAATTCTTCGTCTTTCTTTACCATACTTACTCTATGACGGTGACCTCCGTACGAGCGGTGAATTGAACGTGATATTGACAGTCTTTGAGCCTAGAAAAACTATAGATAATAAACCGTTCAGGGGCAAAATGTCCAATTCTCAAAATTTCCAGCGGTGTCAAAATGCCCAAATCCCAAAATGTCCAATTGTCAAATTGTCCTATTGTCAAAATGTCCAATTCCCAAAATGTCCAACTCCCAAAAAGTCCAATCTTTGATAATTTAGCGAATTAGTTCAATAAGTCATCAAAGCGCTTTTTTAATACTTATGACAAACAATAATCTCTCTCTAATCTTTATTTATAATTATAAAAATTACGATGTCAATTATTGTATTTTTTTAATTATGAGAAAAATAGTAAGTAATTTACTTATACATAAAACAAAACAAAATTTTGATTCTTTCAGTATTTTGTATTTATTGTTTGTCATAAGTATTAAAAAAGCGCTTTGATGAGTTATTGAACTAATTTGCAACATTCTCAAAGATTGGACATTTTGACCATTCGATATTTTGGCAACTGGACATGTTGACAGTTGGACATTTCGGGATTTGGACATTTTGACACCGCTGGACATTTTGAGAATTGGACATTTTGCCCTTGAACGTAATAAACATTCATTATAGCTTCCATACAGTAACAAACCATTATAATATAAAAAAAGCCTTTATTATTCCTTAATTACAAAATAAATAAAGTTCTTAATAATGTACTTAATTAATATTATTAATTAACTAATTAAGGACAAGTAATTTCCAGTTTTTCTGTTTTTTGCTTTTTCAACCCATGACTTGCCAATCAATTCAGCTATATCGTCTTGCCAACGCTCTGCTGGTCTGCCTCTTCTTTCCGTGTGGGCAAACTTTAAATTTTAATATCTCTCAAGTGGATGAACCACAGATTGGTGAATAAATGGAGTGGCCAACTCTTCACATCACATCTTCGTTAAATAAATATTACATTTTTTCAGCGTTCTTTCGTTTCATGTTGATTAATAACTTTTAACAATAAAACAGCAAAATGCAATCGCTACAGAAGGGATTATTCATATTTGACTTGTTTAAAAAAAAGTGAGGGTGCATAAAATACCTCCATGGCACACCAGAAATAAGCCCTATCATATTCGTTCCTACTACTTTTTTTTTACAGACATGCCCGTCCCCGACTTTTTAAAACAACCGCACACACTATACGAAATAGCGGAACAATACTGGGACCTTCACTGCTACCCGACCCAATATGTCTTCTCTCTTCTCGCTCAAGTGTCCGACGATAAGTTAGAAAGAGAGAAGTGTATCGAGCTCAGCTCCCCCGAAGGGCAGGAAGACTGGCTTAATTATTGTAGGAGGACGAAGCGGACGGTTCTTGAGGTAAGTGCAAGCAAAAGCAGTTTTTGACTATCCAGATCCGTCTACCCACTTTATGAAGTGCAATAAACAGGCAGAAGAAAACCAGTATTGGAATGCGTTAAGTGCCTGCAACACGGTTGTAGACCACCAAGGTCACCTATGTCGGGACGCGGTTGGCGACCGTGTAGCAGGCATTTTAGTCACACTGTCTGGGTCAGAATTCTTGACTGCTATTTGGGGCCATCTACGACACTATGCGGGAATCCCCAGGACGACGTAGCCTCTGAACATCAATGAAAGAGAATCTGCTTTAACTCGCACGTTTGTTCGGTCAGTTCTCATTACCTACAGAAGACTGTACTTAATTGACTCAGGCTTGACTTTGCGGAAACCCATTATAAAATACAATAGACGACGTATATTTAGTAACCTAATCCGCTTAACTGTTAGACTCATAAAGAACCCTGTAAGAAATCAACAGGTGATTCACCTCTCAACGAGACGTCCTCAGGATGACGATTAACTTGTTGCGAACGCGAACGCAGAGATGCAGCACTCGCGCGTTTGCTCTGCGTTCGGCGTTGACGTGGCAACACATCGTGTGAAAGTGTCGATTTATTACAGGGTTCTTTATGACTCTTTAAGAACAGTTAAGCGGATTCGTTTACTAAATATACGTCGTCTATTGTGTTTTTTAGAAGACGGTAAAACAATTGTGCATTTGTGTACAAACTTTTGTAATTGCCATGTTCTCCTTGGTCACTGGAACCTACCAGGCTACCACCGACCACATTAACATTTTCTCCACCAATTTCTTTCCAGGTACTCCACGACTTCCATAAATCAGCCGCGAAACTCACTCTAGAAGTATTATTCGAGTTATTCTCCACAATCAAACCTCGTTCCTTCTCCATAGCCAGCAGTGCATTGCCCTCAGAAGGACAGAACATCGACTTACTAGTTGCTGTGGTACATTACCATACAAAGTTGAAGAAACCTAGGCTTGGGTTGGCGTCGAATTGGTTGAAGAGTTTGGAAGTCGGGGATCGAGTTTATGGATGGAGAAAAGCTGGGACTCTCGTGTTTCCGAAAGATGCTGTGAGTATAATTACCTACTTAAAAAAAGTTTTGTCTTTTAGGGGGATGCGCCAAATTAGCCCGCGATATTCAAATTTTCTTACGTTTTTTGCAATTTGCAGGTCAATATCAGGTTGTATGATGATCTAATTTTGATTAGCGGCCGTATCAAATGTTTATTTATAGAATGATAATCATAAAAGTCATCAATACAACTCTCTAAGTTCATGTAACTGTATTGAATGACTAATTCATGAAATCATGGCATTTGACACTTTTGCTAACTTAAGGAGTTGTATTGCTAATTTTAATGATTTTAATTCTGTAAAGCCATATTTGTTACGATCGCGAATCATATTTTAATCAACATACAACCTGACACTGAGCACTTAGCGCATCCCCCTTAAAGAGCGTGTTTTTCGTCATTAACAATCTGCCGAGCCTTTTCCAAACTGTTGACGTCGGCTTCCAGTTTAACCGGATGCAGCTGAAAACTAGTATTTTACATGGAGATGATGACAAAATTTTATCTCAGCTCTTGAAATATCGGCGCTAATACTTTTTATCATGTTTTCAGACTACACCCCACATTCTAATCGGACCAGGCACCGGCTTAGCGCCCTTCAGAAGTCTCCTACAAGAGAGAGAAGCACAAAGCACTGCTAACAAAGCTGCTTTACATTTAATATTCGGATGTCGGTATAAGGAGAGAGATTTCCATTGTAAAGAAGAATTAGAGAGGTTGGTGGCGGAAGATAAGCTTAGTTTGTACTGCGCTTTCTCTAGAGATCAGGAGGATAAAATGTGAGTATGAAATTAAATGCGTGGTAAGGATAAGGTAGCCTAATAAACCTAGTAAAGGTAGCGGGAATACGCTGGATACCATTCGAAGGAGGTTTATAAGAACTCAGCAGTGGACGTCTTTTGCCTGAAATAAGAGTTGTGTGAACCTGTAAATAAAATATTTATTCACTAAAGGGCGATAAAGGAGTGCCCAAGTGCAACGCCAGATTATATAACAGTATTTCACCATGGGACAGATATTATTATGATGGTAGAAATCTAAAATGTTCTTGTCTGTCTATCTGGGGCAGTGCTATGACGTGTTAAAGCCATAATTGTTCTAGTGTCAGAGAGAGATAGAGCTATACAGGACGAATAGCGTTATTCCTTGTGTGGCTGACACTGGCATGGCCACCATCAGGAATTTTAATTTTGATAACACAAAAAATTTGTCGATAATTTGTCGAAATTTGTCGCCAAATATCAGAATTTGTCGGTCACTGGTTCAAAAGTTATAAGGGTTTCTAGGTGGCCAAGCTGGAGAGAGTCTCCCCAGCATGGCCCCATGAAGTTAGGGCACCTAGCGAAGATCTGTTTTCTCCCAAATTTAGTCGATAATTTGTCGAAATTTGTCGCCAAATTTCAGAATCTGTCGGTCACGGGTTCAGAAATTATAAGCGTGTCAAGGTGGCCGAGCTGGGGAGAATCTCCCCAGCTTGGCCCCATTAAGTTAGGGCACCTAGCGAAGATCTGTTTTCTCCCAAATTTAGTCGATAATTTGTCGAAATTTGTCGCCAATTCACAGATTTTGTCGGGTCTTAGTTTAGAAGATATAATGAATTCCATTTTTAAGGTATAGTCCAAGGGCTAGATTAAAGAGTTTACGAAAAATTGCCAAGAAAAAATATTTATATTAATTTGTGTAACATATTTCTACTTTTATCGGTCTAAAGTCCTTAGAAATGTCAGACAGAGATAAATTCTCAATTTAATACATGTTTTGCTGTTTTAAATGAGTAGGTTAGATTGGCTTAAACTTCTTTGAAAACATTAAACCTTGCTCTTGGTCTCAAGATGAAGTTTGGTGTCAAGATGTACAGTCGCATGCAACTGTTTTACGAAATTATTAGAATATTAAAATTTCTGTTGCCAAAATAACAATAAATGATTTACCTACTTAATACGTTAAAATGATCGTACCTTTTGCAAACATTTTAAAATATGAAACGTTGAAAACGTATTGTAACACTTATACCCACACACACACATACTACACACACACATACCTACACACACACACACACACACACACGTATTACGTCACTCGGCGCGGAAAATGATCACGCATTTTATCACAGGCTCTGGATTTATGTATATTTATATTTATTTATAATGCGTAGGAATTATAACAAAAATACATGAATTTCTGCTTTTTACTAACCTCACATTTGTAGCCTTAGAAATTGACACCTATCTATGATTGACACCATACACTTTATTAATTGACACAATACTTTGACACTATTGGTAGAGTGCGGGCCAAGAAAAGAGGCCGGCAGAAAATAGTGAAAATGCAATATGATGCAATGACATAGATACTAACGCCGCATCAAAAGTGGTGGCGCGGTCTCTAAACATGATGTTAATTTAAGTTACCGGCAATCTGTATAAACCGGTAGTCTACTCAATACCTAGGCAATGTAGAATACTTAAAACGTTTAGGTAATGTATGAAATATTATTTATTTTATAGTTTTCCTAGTACAGCCAGCATATAAAAAATAAAAAAATGCGCAGCCGGCAAAAAGACGAAAGCGAGGAAGGGGAAGACATGCAAGCAGGCAGTAAACTCACGACACAGGCGGGAGGATGTGCGTAGCGTGCAATCAGCTCATTGCGTAACTAAGTACTACTATTTTTCTTTTCTTTTGTTCTGTTTCGTGATTGAATTGTGTGAAAAAGACGAAATATACATTACCTACCTTTTTTACAAAGATAATTTTTTATGAGTAAGTGCGTGGCCTGAGTGAAAAAGCGTCCAGGAAGCGGCGAATGAGCGTTCTAATTTGGCAACTTGCTCTCGTCTGTACACACGCATCTACCTATATCTTTCTTACTCTTATCGCAAATGAAACGGAGCACAGCGATCTATCTGCCAGCGACTAAATGCACATTTTTTCGAAAAAAAATACAGTTATTTATTTAGGTAATGAATACAGCTTTCCTTTGGTGGGTTAAAATTATAGAATAACTTTATATTTATATATTTCGAAACAAACATTCTACCATATAACATCATAGATCATACTATCTAAAAACGATATAAAGTATTTTGTACTTGCTTGTACCAATGTATGGAGAAATTGATTTCTTTAATATCTTTTTAATTACACACCGACAAAATCTGTGAATTGGCGACAAATTTCGACAAATTATCAACTAAATTTGGCAGAAAACAGATCTTCGCTAGGTGCCCTAACTTAATGGGGCCAAGCTGGGGAGATTCTCCCCAGCTCGGCCACCTTGACACGCTTATAATTTCTGAACCCGTGACCGACAGATTCTGAAATTTGGCGACAAATTTCGACAAATTATCGACTAAATTTGGGAGAAAACAGATCTTCGCTAGGTGCCCTAACTTCATGGGGCCATGCTGGGGAGACTCTCTCCAGCTTGGCCACCTAGAAACCCTTATAACTTTTGAACCAGTGACCGACAAATTCTGATATTTGGCGACAAATTTCGACAAATTATCGACAAATTTTTTGTGTTATCAAAATTAAAATTCCTGATGGTGGCCATGCCAGTGTCAGCCACACTTATTCCTTTTTCACAATGGAACAATGATAGCTTTAACACGTCATAGTATGGCCCCCTGTTTTGCTCAATTTCTCACACAGTATAGTCCATTATGTCTTATTTTCTGGTTATAATGTAATTTATAAGCTGGGTGTTTGTCTACTCTATTGTTATTTATTTAGTAACTTGTGTTCTATGTACATACATACATAATCAGCCTATTAATGTTCCCCACTGCTGAGACACAGGCCTCCTCTTTATGAGTAGGCTGTAATCTACCACGCGGGCCCAGTGCGGGTTGGTAGATGTCACATGTCTTCGAATTTTTGGTTCTAAGACATGCCGGTTTCCTCACGATGTTTTCCTTCACCGTTTTGAGAGCAGTGGTGATGAAATGATTTATACAAAGTAAAGCGCCTGCTTGGGTTCGAACCCACGACCTACAACTCGTAAGTCGGAGCCGTTACCACTGGACCACCACTGCTCTCATTGCTCTGTGTTCTTTTTTCCTTGTGCAATGTTAAGAATTACTCTTTCTTTTTCGTACAGCTACGTCCAACACAAAATAGCTGAACACAGTGAACTCCTATGGCAGTTAATAACAAATCAAGCCTACATTTACATATCAGGCAACGCTAAGAATATGCCCGACAATGTCCGAGATGCCCTCATAGGGGATGTTATTAGTAAAACTGGTGGATACAGCCTGGATGAAGCAAAGAGTATGCTAAAACAAATGGAAGATACTGGGCGGTTTCAAGTGGAGGCTTGGTGATATTATTTTAATGTAAAATTGACCGAACAAACTCACAAACAATTTAAGGTGGGTTTAGATCAAACGAACAAGAGCATTTTTTTCTTGATATTATAGCATGGATAGACCAACGAAAGAATGCTTTGTCCCTGTTTACACAAAAATAATCCACCCTCCCCTCTCTAACAAATTCTTTTTCTCAAATTACAATAGACAACGTATATTTAGTAACCTAATCCTAAAGAGTCTTAAATAACCCCAAGAAGCCGAACGCATTCACACTGCGTTCGGCGCTAGACGTCGTGTCCGGGTTCGCAACAAGTCAATCGTTATCCTGAGGATGCCTCGTGGTGAAGTGAAACACGTGTCGATTTCTTACTAGGTTCTTTATGACTCTTTATGACGGATTAGGTTACTAAATATACTTTGTCTATTGTATTTTCACAAACTATTTTTATCTCCATAGCAGTGCATTCCCTCGTTTGGTCTAAGCCGACCCTTACCCGAATCAAATAGAAAAAAATCCCCTCGTTCGCCTCTGGGGTTAGATTTTTAGTCCACCTTTAGTCTTAAACATCAGAAACATTATAATAAAATTGCAGCAACTGCATTTTTGCAAGTTGTTTTTGTTCGATTTTCGACGTTGCAGACTTAGCTTTAGAGTTTTAATTGCAGTGATACTGTAGCAACAACGAATCGCGACTTTTGCTTATAAGTACTTTGCTTATTATTAGTATTTATATTAGATAGTAAAGTAAATTATGCGCGACAACGCATTTTTAATCGAATCGCCCTCGTGCTGTTTGTATATTTTGATTGTAAAATTATGCGAATTAGCACTCCATTTGTTATGCAATCTGTGACCGTGAATTAATTTAGTACAATATTATACGGGTGTAGGAAGTATTTTATAAGGTTTTGAACTTTGTAATGTTGTTTATTATTAAGGCAGTGTATAATGTGCCGCTATCGGATAAAGTGCCGCTAGAGCAAAAATAGCGACCCTGCCTCGGCCCGGCTGAAGTGCCGTAAGCATCGCATTTTCATTGTCACAGACACTATCACTTGTTATTTTGTTTGATTGTGAGGTTAGTTCGCTATAAAACACCACATTCCCAAAACATTACATTCTCATGTGCCCTGCGGACCCTGGCACTCGCCGGCCGCTGCCGCGGCACCGCTCGCTACGCTCGTGCTTTGTGTGGTCACAGTTCTAACCTAACTTACCTTTCAGCCATTTTCATTTGCCAAAGGGTTACACTATGTTTAGCCGGCTATAGACGAAAAAAATTAACATTAGCCTCTCCTCAAAAATAAACTCATCTTTTGATATAATCATCAAAAATAAATTCGATCAAAGGGCATCGAAATAACCTCAACAATCAAACTAAATAACAAGTGACAGTGACAATGCAATGCTTACGGCACTTTAGTCGGGCCGAGGCAGCGCCACTGTTATGCCGCTAGCGGCACTCTATACACTTCCTATTATTAGATGGAATTTAATAATGTAACTTTTAGGTCATAATAGTTTTCAAGTCATGTGTGATGTGATAGTGTAAAGTAATGCTAGAACTTCAAAGTTTTTTAGCAATTATTATAACTCGAATAATAATGCTTCGTTATTATGTCTATTGTCTATGAACAGGTGACTGTGATATAGTACCTTTTGAAAAATGTTTAGTAAAAACCAAACTAAATAAATATTTTTAGTCTCATTTTATTCAATTCTTATCCTAATTCAAAGTCGACTTTATTTACATTAGAAGTATATTTTGACACAACCGCCTCATATGCAAAATATGACTCATGTGTGTTACAAAAATATTAAAAAAATGCTTAAATTCTATCTTTTACAAACTAGAGGTTAATGTATTATTAACATCTTACACACTTTACATTCAACACCAATAATGTTGATTTTGCCTTACTTTTCCTTAGAAAAACTGACAGACTGGCTCCTTATTGACCACTTCTTAAAACTATCCTTTAATTTCTCGCTTCAGGACCAAGGCGAAGCGAAAATGAGTATATAATCCGGCTTTTTTTCTACATGAAATATCCATTTTCCTGAATACAGTGGTTTCTTTTACTTTTTAGAGGTATGAGGATCAGGCCCTGCGCAGACGACAGACTATCAGTGACGCACTTTTTAGTCTGTGAAAATAAAACCTATGCAATTATATGCAGTAACGCACACGACGCGCAAAAAGTCCGGCGCACAAAAAATCCGTGTAATTCGGGCAGACCGCACCGCGCCGCGGCGCGCCGCTCCGCACGAAAAGTGTGTGAAAAAAATTGAACGTTTGACGCGCGCTAACGCAGACGGCGCACACTTTAGTCGGCAATCTGCATTTGCTAGGGGTGGACGTAACGCACGCGATCTATTATCATGGCGCCAGAGGTCGATGTGATGTCTCCTCATTGTTGTTTCTGAATGAGTCAAAGCAGGTCTGAAAATAAATAGCAACTCATCAAATGTAGTAACAGACATTTTATAAAATTTGAAAAAATTTGCCGGATGTTGTTTCAGAATTGAATGTTTAGTATGGAACTGTCCCTTCAGTAATCTTTCCGAAAGTATAGGATGTACCCAAAATTCTCTATTTCTTCTTCTTTTTCTGTACTTCATGTACAAAATAATACTTCGCGATCTCTGCACGATTTCCATAGCGTCTACGTCCCTACAGCTCTGCCGACAAAATGATCGAAGATGTGCGTCGTGTGCGTTGAGTCTGTAAAATATCCGCGACCGACTTTTTGCGCGCCATGCAGACTTTTTGTGCGCCGCAGACTCGATCGCACAAAAAGTGTGCCGTCTGTGCAGGGCCTTAGGGTGTAAAGTTTACTCATCCTCTATTGAAAAGGGCGGATCCTTCGACCAGACGGGTGTCGTGTCTGGCGGGCAACTGCCCGACGATTGATGTCGGGTAGTCTTTGCGCGAATTGCGAGAAACAGGATTTGTGTGACGTCATGGTGGATCTTCACAGCCCGGCGGCACAGCGCCGCAGCTTGACCACAAGCAAAGCCGAGTGGAAGTCGTCGGCAGAAGCCAAGCAAGCAAGTGCGGCTGTGAATCGATATTTTCAGTTATCTTGTGACTTTCGGTGAAGTGAGTTGTATTGTACAGACGCCAGCACATCAAGTTTCTACCATCTGTCAAATTTCTTTAATAGATTTTCAACTTTATCGCCAAAGAATAAGGTTCAATGTCGATTGGGAAAATTTGACAGATTGGAGTAGGTTGATGTGCTGGCGTCTGTACGCAGATACTGGAGACAAAAATAGACGATAACATCGCAATTGCTGCATGTATATTCTGTCTTAAAAAAAAAAAGAGCAAAAAGAAGATGGTTCCCCAATGCCGCGAGGTTCGGGCTATGTGGATCCACTATCAGAATTTTTTGGGTCGTCAGTTCTTTGATTCGTAGTTCGCATGTTGCAATCTAGAAGCCGCCACTACTTATTCTGTCATCTATCAGTGGTTAGGATCTAGCAGCTCATTCCCAAGTCTAGCTAGAGTTGGGCAGTCCCCACAGCTTGAGGTTGCCGGCGTCTCGTTTCCTCTCAGGCGGCTCCTTGTCTTCGCACGCGAACGCGACCAAGTACCGCGACGGGTGCCACGCTACTGTGAACGTAGACGCTTGTACGGGGATCTCTGCTACTTTCTCGCCTAAAAAAAAGAAGTTGTGTTTAGGTATTTTATTGACTGTGATTTTCTGGACATAAAATGGGGCTTGTCTTTGGTGCAAATAAAAAGTATACAATGTCGCCCATGCGCATGACTGCCCGTAATTTTTTGAATATTCATGAAAAAATATCGAAAATAAACTTCAAAAGGGGGGGTCTATCTATAACATTTTTCATGTTATTCAATTTTTTATTTTTTAAAGATTTGGTTTCTGTTTTTTGACACATCTCCGAAGTTTATGGGTCGATTTGGATTCTGTTTATTATTTCCAAAAGCTTATGAGTTATTTTAACAGGTTAATTAAAATTTTTACAAAAAATTATCGACTACGAAAAAAAAACGGAATCGAAGTCATTTTTTCGGTAAAAAATTGTGTATTTATTTAAAAAAAACTAGTGAAAAATGTTATAGATAGACCCCCCCTTTTGAAGTTTATTTTCGATATTTTTTCATGAATATTCAGAAAATTACGGGCGGTCACATGCGCATGGGCGACATTGTATAGGTACAATATACTATAATAGATAGCGCGATGGAGGAGCTCGTGGCTAAGTAATAACAAGCCGCACAGGTCGATAAATCAGGTTAAGCTACTCTTGCCGGGGTTGGTCAGTGGGTTACTGGGTTGTGGACGTCAGATAGGCAGTCGCTCCATGTAAAATACTGGTATTCAGCTGCATCTGGTTAGACTGGAAGCCGACCCCAAGATAGTTGGGAAAAGCTAGGAAGATTGATTTTGACACTATAACAGATAAAAGCAAATATCTGACTCCAACTTACATTTTTTACCATCGATATACTGGCCGCTACAAAAAAGACCGACTGACTTTAGGTATTATTTCACCTTAAAATTAAAAACTATCCGCCATCATTGTAGTGGTCAATCTATTCATCATAAAAACTGAGTTGCGAGTCTGATTGCCTACGAAATGTATGGGAAAAGATTTTAGTGATTTCTGACTTTTCTAGTAATCAAACCTCAGTTGGTCCGATAAATGTTTTTGATCCTTATATGAAACAGGATCGATTGGCATCAAAAAAAGTTTTCGTGAAAACTGCCCATTTTCTTGCTGACTGTACATTTTTTTCAAAATGTCTCAAAAAGTTAAGTACAGTCTCCTAAGACCGTTTTCCTGTAGCTACAACGGTTAAGGTAGCTGTCCTTGCTGCCCCATCTCAAAAATCCACCTAACGAAAATAAATGACGAATATTATCACGGCGAGAACAAAATCAAACCGACAAGTAATGTTCTTTCAAGACTCTTTTAAACACTTGCAACTATTGCGCGCGCTTTATTGGAACTAGTAATGCATTCCACAAACTGGTAGCCTAGACAGTAAAGGATATCTCAAGGAAAGTTCTTTTTATCTTTAATGTATGTGTCGCTTACCAGTCTCAGTGTCTCCTATGTCAATGATGTGATCTTCACTGGCAGATGCGAGCAGGCGGCCGTCGAAACTGAAGGATAGTGTGCGCACCGGCCATTCTAGTCTGTAACAAAATGTGTAAAATAAATCATGTTTACTGAGTAGGGTTGCAAACCAGTAGTGGCCCAATGGTAACGGCCGCGACTGACGAGGTGTTGGTTGTAGGTTTGTACCCTGAAAGGTGCTTTACTTTGTGTAAATTATTTCATCACCACTGCTGTGGTCTGGTTATTGTGTATTGTGAGTAAGTTAGTGCTAGCTCAGTAATTTCTTTGAGTGTTACATTTGACAGGACTTGAGAATGTTCTGAATATTGCATGAATTTTTTTGTAGTACAGTTTTAAGTATGGACGATAAATATTATAACAATCTAGCTGCTATTTCCCTTACCTTGAGAAAACTCTAAGACAGGCCAGCTCGTTGACGTCCCACAGCGACACGAGGGCGTCAGCGGAGCCCGTGGCGAAGTACCGGCCTGTCGGGTCGTGCTCTATGCAGATACATGTGCCAGGGTGCGCCTTAAGTACTGTCTGGAGCTCTAGTGTTGGGTACCTGGGAAAGAGGGTATTTAATTATTATATCTTTGAGCTGGCCAGAGGAATAAAGACCAAAGTTGGCAATGAAACTTGATAATTGTTGTGCATGCTGCCTTGTGTCAAGGGCTCCATCAGCCAATACGTAATTAAGGGCTGTTTTCACCAATGAAATGAACCCGATCAGCATTTCTAAAACGCGTTCAAGAGCTGTCAGTGTCTAAATTGTTATTGAATATTGTACACTGACAGCTCTTGAACGCGATTAGATGTGCTGAACGCGTTCAGTTTAATTGGTGAAATTCGCACTTACAGCACTTAGTTATTCTTTTAGCAAGTTTAGGTTGGGATTGTAACTGGATGATTTATTTCTTTACTTTGGTCTTAATGAATCATTAAGACCAAATAAATGAAATAAATCATCCAGTCATTCATAATGACTATGAAAATACAAGAAAACTTACGACAATATGTGCACACAGCCAAGTCCATTGGTCAAGTAGAACAAATCTGATGTGTTGTTCCAAGAGATCTCATTCACTTCAAAGTTGAACTGTTCTTCCACTACCTGGGGTAAAGTAATGCAGTTTTTGTGTTAATAATAACATAGAAAATGCATGGGGCCAAGGAGCTCATGACTGCATCCGATTAGACTGGAAGCAGACCCCAACATAGTTGAGAAAGGGCTAGGCAGATTGATTTGTGATGATTACTAACATGCAGGCATCAAAGACTGAAATCATCACTATCATCACTACATAGTATAAAACAAACTCGCTGTCTGTCCGTCCGTAGGTATGCTTAAATCTTTAAAAATACGCAACAGATTATGAAGAAGTTTTTTTTAATAGATAGAGTGATTCAAGAGGAAGATTTATATGTATAATACATGCATAATATTGTAGAGAAACACTGATAAATTTAGAGGTTTCGAATGTGATGTCGTAAATAAACACATTTTTTGCGCTTACATTGCAAACGCTGGCTGAACCCCACGAGGTAGATCAAAATATTGTACACCTTAAAAAGTTTAACAAAAAAGTCCGCGATAGCATATGTATGACCCTATCTTCTAAGGATGACCTACAGGAACCATTTTTATCTTTCAGAATTTAATAAAAATGACTGGTATTATATTAATCCTTATCCAATAAAATATGTTATTTAAATCGGGCATTTAATTTAGATTAAAATATGCCTTGACATCATATCATTAAAATGAATACTTTGAAAGATATCGCAGATTCAAAATTACGCGTAACAAAATAATTATGTTTGACGACAACACGGGCGCAGCGCGCAGCGGTAGGAGTCAATGACGTTTTCCTCAGCTACTATGTGTATCTAATCCCGGTAGTAGGTACTACGTTCCCGTGGGATATTTTCCGAAATCTATGCGTGCGAAGCCGCGGGCAAAAGCTAGTGTTTTTATAGCAGTTTTTTTTTTCTGATATAAGTAGAAAATAAATTTAACAAATATAAAGACCTACCACTTTATAAGTCTTGGTGTCTATAAAAGAAACAAGGTCTTCTTTGTTCCCCACAGCGATGGTGCTGCCGTTGGGTGACCAGGCTATATTGATGTTCTCTCCTTTGGTTGCTATGGTTGCTGCACATTTGTGTGTCCTGAAATGGTCACATATCCTGTTCATATAAAGGTCCAACAAGTATATTAGAAGTTAAAAGGATTACTCTACTTTGATGTTTGTACTATGGGTGGGTTTACTTTTGAGAAAAAAGGTATTCTAAAGAACTTTCTATTAATAGTACTCGTAAATGCTGCGAATGTCTGGAAATATTTATTTATATACTTTCTTGAGAAGGAAAGTATTTTATTTGAAAGAACTTAGGAAAAACTTATTCTCAGCTGTTGATTGTTATAACATTGTTTTGGAGGATTCATTGTGAACCATGTACTGACACAAAAAGTATCATGATAGTCTATTTTGTTTACCTTGTATCCCATATTCTAACAGATTTGTCTCCGCTAGCTGTACTCAGCAAGTCAGGATGTGAAGCATGCCAGCACAGTTGATCAACAGACCCAGTGTGACCTCTGAATACAAAGTCTTGCACCTAGTAATACAAGGTATATGAGCCTATTTAAAAAAATCCTTTGCATGTGTAACTGTGCGTTAGCACTGGCGATACATCACAACCAAACATGTTGAAATCTCTAGTTCCTGTCAAACATTGACAGAAAATAGACATTCCAACATGTTTTGTTGTAAATATTTCGCCAGTGCAAACGCACAGTTACGTACATGACGACCAAAACATAACCTTACTTTTATTACAGTTTATAAACATGAATATATAGTGAGGTTTACCAGTCTATTTCTCTCTAGCGTAAATATAGCCACGCTTTTATCAAACGAGCCTGATGCCAGTCGTTTACCGTCACAGGACCATCCGACGGAATGCACTTTGGAAGAATGGGCAATGTATTCACGAACCAGATTGTGTGACACAAAATAATTTCGTAGTTCAACTAAATCCTCTATTGGAGACTGCGTAGGTTTAGGTTCCTTCATTTTGTATTAATTTTGCTTTCGTAAACAGTAAAAACAAGAAAACGGTAACAATAATCACCACACACAAAACAACTCATTGACAATTTGTTTTTTTTTTTCTTCTGTCAGTGTCACTGTCACATTGAGAGAAACAAAACTTTTACCACTATGGTACGGAATTACGGACAGAAGTGCAAAAAAAAAAGTACCTAGCATCTAGCATGCTCATAAGCAAACGCGTTCAGACGCGCTCAAAGCACGCAGCCCCAAAACCCGGTGGTCATACTAAGCGTGCTGATAGGCAGTCGCTCCATGTAAAATATTGTCATTCAGCTACATCCGGTTACACTGGAAGCAGACTCCAACAATGCGAAGAGGCGAGGCAGAGCATGAGTAACACACTACTTATATAGCAGCCGATGCAGCTGGTCACACTGCCCTGTTGGTCTTGTGGTCGCAAGCGCGACTGCTGGGCGTGGTTCGATTCCCGGGTCAGGCAAAGTGTTATTGGGTTTTTCCATTAGGAATTTCTTAGTAACAGCCTGGAGTTTGGAAGTTGGCGTGATACCCCCGTGCCTCGGGAAGCACGTTAAGCCGTTGGTCCTGCGCCAGATCTTTCTCCGGTCGTGTCCGATTGTCGTCCCATCGGACTATGAGAGTGACGGAAGAGAGAGTGCACTCGTGTCTTCGCACACACTTGTGCACTATAATATCTCCCGCGTCGAAGTCTAGTCTCCGTTAAGATTGGTCGCCGTGGCCGAAATACGGTCTGGAGGACTATAATACTTATATATAGCAGCTGATGCTGCTGATAGGTACCCTTATGAAATCCAGAGATTTTTAGTAATTAGTTATTACATTTACAGCAATTTCATCCGAACTAATATTATATTATAACTTATCTTAAACGGAGGGCTCTGTCTCCTGTGATAGTTTTTTAACTAGTACAGGGACTCAGGTGATCTTATCCAAAGCTAAGTACTGTTATTTTTTTTTTAAAAATTGCCATCCGAAAAACGCGTGCCGTTTTCGCACCCAGGAATTTTGAAAAAAAAAAGTTGAGGCTACCGCTTCAAAATTGGTGAGCTTATTCTAAAGCAGGTAAGCTATTCAAAATTGGTAGGTATCACTTTATGTTGTAAAAAAAATGCCTATTGTATGTATTGTGATCTCGGATCAAAATTAGATTGCAATTGTAAAATAGACGTATTAAGAGTATGGGGGGGATATTAACTATCATATTATATCATAATTATACCTATCTACGAAGCTCACACAAATTAGGTACCCATCATTTATTATATCTATTTTACAATAAAATTTCAGTCAAACTTTGATTCGAGATCTATGATCATAATAGGTGATAGTGTAATACCCACCTTAAGCTCAGTAGTAGCACAGAGCACTAATCACTATATTAGTAGTGTCGGAGATAAGGCGGGGGAATGGTTTAAAAAAAATTATACCTAAGCAAAATACGTGGAACTTCTTATATTTTAAGACCTTTTATGTACCACTTAGCAAAATAAATAAATTCTAGTTCAAATACACTACGATAAATTATACGATATAATAATCAAAAATCTACTTTATTATTCTCATTCTAATTTTCAATGTATTTTCGCCGCCAACACTTTAGTTGAGTATGGAAGTAAGCAACCGGGCCCAACCATACTACGCACATGAATATCATATGTAAAAGCTTCTCCTGTAAAATGTTATAAAAAACAGAATTAGAACATAAAAATACAAGGTGGCAGCCGTGGCATCGACGCGAAAAAATACCATGCATTCAGTAAGTACATAAATGATCATTTATTTGCTGATTCGTAGAAAAGTGCAATAGGTACCTACTCGGTCAAAATGTTTGAGTTTTTTTTTTATAACCGAAGAAAAATTTAAACGCAGGGGGTTCAGAATCATGTACTGAATCCATGGTATCAGGTTTCGTGTCGATGTCCCTGCCATCCTGTATTATAATGCTGCGGCCGCATCTGCGTCTATCGTGACAAAGCTTCGCGTGATACAATACACGGAGATGTGATTGACCATTTTATCGGTTATCGTCGCGATAGTTTGGGCTGCGGAGCACTTATCGCCCGAGTGGCGGTACATAATAAACGTGGCAAAGCTGATAATGTGGCCACCGCATTAGTGCGAGGCTTCGGCACGCATTGCTTTGTCACGAATCACGATAGACGCAGATGCAACCGCAGCATAAGAATATTTATTTATTTATTTAATACTTCAAGCACACAAATGTACAGAGGCGGACTTAATGCCATAGGCATTTTCTACCAGTCAACCTTAGAATATCATTGCCCCAAGCTAACCATGACAAAATTGGCTTGGTAGGTAGGTACAGACGCCAGCACATCAACCTACTTCAATCTGTCAAATTTTCCTTATCAACATTAAACCTTATTCTTTAGCGCTAAAGTTGAAAATCTATAAAAGAAATTTGAAAGATTGTAGTAATTTGATGTGCTGGCGTCTGTGCCTACGGGTAGTTGCATTTTATGATGATCTGTGGTAGTAGGAGCTATTGGCTAATATCACAGCTTTTTCGGACTATGTCAACAGAGGCATCTCAGCCTCGGCCTCGTCAGAAACTTCAGATGCTGCTGACATCCACAATACGCAGTTCCATAATGACGTAGCCTGATGTAGGAACCAACCCAGGACCCAACATAGAAGTGGCGCTGGCGACAACCATGCCTATAACTGTTCATTCCCAGTCGCCCCCGCGGGGATTGCCACCGGAGGCAAATGGGAATAAAAATTCCCAGTCGCCACCGGCGGTGACTGGGAAGTCATTGCCGTAGAAAATAAAAGGATGAATTTATCCTAAACCTGCCTCTAATCTCTAAAAAAAGACAAATTAGTTATTTTACCTTTTAAATCATGCTTATCTAAATGTTAAACCGAAATATAAAAATAATGGTTGTATTATGAATAAACTCATTTTTATTCAAACATAATAACTAGTGTGTATTTAGAATAATTTATTAAGAAAACTAATTAAAAATATTAAAACAAAACACAGTTAAATCACAGATATATTAAGACTTTTATTTAGCTACGTTACTCATATTATGTAGTAGTCATCAATCATATTACCTATATAGTATTCTGTCTGTTATCCTTTTGTCCTTGAGATACTTTACCGAGATAAAAAATAAATAGGGACTGTAATGGAAACGACATAAAGTCTAAATCAGCATGCATGATTATCAATACCAGTTCAAAATTAATGTTTAATTTTAACAAGTTTATTCATATCGAAATCAAAATTTATGCAATGACCCTTTACAAAAGCATGCCACTAAATAGTACCTGTGGTCGCTCACAGATGGCGTTATAATAAAAAAATAAACCTCACAAAGGCATGCCACTAATTAGTACCTGTGGTCGCTCACAGATGGCGTTATAATAAAAATAAAAAGTGTCGTTACAACTTTTGGTCCCAATTTTTTCCGTCTAGCCCCCTTTCGCAGCGCGCGAAAGGGAACTTCGTTCCAAAAATATTTCAATGCACTTTGTTTTTTTAGAGATTAGAGGCAGGTTTAGGATAAGTTACCTCATCCTTTTATTCTCTACGATGGAGAAAGCAATGTACAGCGAAACTGAAGTGGGTGGGGCAGAGTCACCACCGGTGGCGACTGGGAATTTTTATTCCCATTTGCCTCCTTCACGGCAGAATAATCTCCGGTGTCGCCCCGCGCCAGTCTGCACGAGGAAGAATAATTTGAACTTCTTACGCGAGAAGAGCACTTCACTCTTGGCGGGGTCGAAATTATATGGCCCACTTGACCGAAGTCCCGCTTTAACACGTTATACGGCAACAAAGAAGCACGTAACAACGTACTACACTTGTTTATTATCATTTTGTAAGAACTCTTGTATTTCTTGATGACAAACGGTGTCAAATTGGTATTTGAATGTTTATTTTCTCTACGAATATAATAAGCATAAGGTTTGTTTTATAGCCAGCCAGTGATTGAACACAGGAACGTTTTTCGCGCTAATGAGAAAAATTATATCACGACTCTTTTCACCAACTATACATTACATAGTATCATAGACGTGCAGTGGGCTGTACCATTAATAAAATACTTATCATTACAGATCACAGGTTGTTCTTATTAACTAAAAAATCATTAAAATAAAAATATTAACATTTAGGTCTTAGTCGTTCACGTTGAAAAATAATACTTATTTCTTTTAACATAGAGTTCATTTTTCTGGACGAATAATTTCAATCAATTTCTGTATATCCTTACTGTCCAAGTTTTGTTAATTTGAAAGTTTCAAAAAATTCTCATAAAATATGATGCCACTATTTATCTATACTTATTATCATCATCTGCCTAGCCTTTTCCCAACTATGTTGGGGTCATGGGGTTAGCTTTCAGTCTAACCGGCTCCAGCTGAATAACAGTATTTTACATGGAGCAGCTGCCTATCCGACCTCCACAACCAAGTTATATTATACTTATAATATAGATGAGATATTCACTGATCTGGGTACTTCGCCATAGCAATGATATACTTTTCCAAATTCTGCATATGTTTGTAAAGACTGAAAGTGGAACAATTCAAAATGGCGGAACACTCTCTTATGACAAAATAGAAACTGCTTGGAGTATTCTCTTTCAACTCTTCATCAAACTTTTTGTGCCAATCCATGGATCGCGTCATAAAATCCTCGTCGTAATGCCTAAACCAATATTTAAATTCTGATACATTTTCTTTATTTATCAAGGCTTCGAAATTATCTTCCCATGAATTTTTTTCTTCTATGAACTTTTTTTCTTCTTGTAAAATATTTAACGGTATTTCGTCCTCCGAATCACTTTCGAATTTCGTTTTTACTACCGGCTTCACAGGTTCAGCTTTTAGTTTCTCAAAATCAGTACTATTTTTACATTGTTCGATCTTTTGGCTAAGTATTTCTTCTAGTTTAGGGTTATCCTGTAAACTGTAAAGGCTCGAGATCTTTTCTTCTTCGATTTTTATTTTAATGTATAATTGATTTACATCATACTTTTCTTCGTCAAACTTGGGATCACCTTTCGGTACTAAATCGTCTAATTTCATTTCGTCGTCTCCCTCAAATACTTTTGATTCCCAATGTTCGTCTATCTCTTCGATATCATCTGTTTCGTCCGCATTATGTTCCTTTTCGCTTTGTTCTAGTAGACTTGTGTGTGGGTTAGCATTTGATAAATTTTCTAGATTCGCCGTAATAATGGAACTTCTTCTACTTAATGCGTCGCTGGCTTGGTCCACATTTGCCAGGTTTGCTTCTTCATTTTGAGTCACATTACTTAAATTCAACACACTATCGATCTGATTGCTTCTTCGAATAGCCAAACTGACTGCCTCCTGCATTTGATTAATTAAATCAGATTGCTTAAGAGTATAGTAACCACTAATTAGTTCATCTACTTTCTTTTTGGCTTCGAAACGATCCACTTTAGCTCTTTTTCTGGTTTCTCTCGGTGTTTCTTCATAGCCAAACGTGTTGGCTTTCCTTTTTCTAGGTTTCCTTTCTGTTGGTGTTTTATACTCACGGGGAATTGGGCACTTATACTTCTTACAAGCTCCCAGAATTAATTCTTTAATCGTTTGCTCCCTGTCAAAAGTATCTGGATTAAAAGATGCGAATACACTATCATCATCAGTAACGTCACTTATACTAGCGCGATCATCGTAGATAGAATTATTGTATGCTAATGGCTGTTCTTCGTTATTAGCATATAAATCTTCTCCGTTATTTTGCTCCATTTCATCCTTTATATCCAGTTCTTCGAATGAGTCATCGAAAATATTCTTGTCATTATCTTCTTCAGTAATGATAAATACTTTTTTAGCTTTGATAGCCTGATCTGTTATTTCTATTATATTTTCAGTTTCTTCAGAAACTTGTTTTTCGTTTGCTGGATTTTCTGATTCATTACCTTCTCTGCTATCTTCTGTCATACTCTGATCAGTGTCATCCACTCTTTCAATTTTGTTACTAACTTCTTTTTCATTTGCTGATTTTTCTGTATCATTAACTGGTGTATTATCTTCTTCCATACTCTGGGCAATTTCATCTATACTTTTAGTTACTTTAGAATCTTCTCTTTCGTTTTCGGGATTTTCCGAATCAGTAGCACCGCTGCTATCTTCTGTCATACACTGATCAGTGTTATCTATATCTTCAGTTACAGCTGTGTTATCTTCTTTCATACTCTCATCAATTTCATCTATAATTTCAGTTACTTTATCGACTTCCTTTTCATTTGCTGGATTTTCTGAATCATTAACTCTGTTATCCTGTTTCATTCTCTGATCAGTTACATCCACATTTTCAGTTTCGCTAGAAACTTCTTTTTCACTCAATGGGTTTTCTGAATCATATCCATGATCACTTTCTTTATCATTACTCGCGTTTTGTACATCTTCACATGTAACATGTTCCTTCCTCGGCGGGTTTGTTATCATCCAATTTCTATTTTCACAGTTTTTTACATATACCATTTCAGATTTACTCTTTTTCGTCACTATTGTGCCTAGAATTACTTTGCTGACTGTTTTTCTATCTTCACTAACACCTTTGATAATATTTTCTGAATTTGCGTCTACCAGCTGGAAATATTCACAAGCGTAGGCAAGAGAATATTGTGTAAAATCTTCACTTAGAAGAGCTCTTATTTCTTGGTCCTGATTATGTTCTATTATAATTTCTGTGTAATCATACATAGGCGTCAATGTTGGAAAAAACATATTTTTAGGAATAACTCTTTCCTCATCATCTACAGGTATTTTATTAATCAAATTTATTGCTGTTTCGTCTTGTAAGTCTTTGTTGTTCTGTGGCCTATCGTGCATATGTTCTAGGTAAACATAATCATCAATATCCAAACAATGCATCTCTGCCATATGTAGGGAAGACTTACAAAGCGTAATCTTTCTAAACTGCACATAGCTGCACCATTCTCTAAAAGAAAATAGCCTTGTACTTGGTTCAGAGTATTTCCCGATTCTGTGTGATTTGGGAAGATTACTCTCATCATTTATCTTTTCAACGGCATCTGATAGCTTTTCTTCATAATCGCCATCTAACCCAAAGCACATCTTTAGAGCGACAAGAACATAAGACATGGCCACTCCTTCATAGTCAGGAGTTTGTACTAAGTGCTCTTTAGATTTGCTACTCATATCAAGGAAGTCGCAACGATGGAAAAACATCAAAGAGTATATCATTGGCTTCATATCATTTGGGAGGCAGAGTTCTAACAGAAAGTCATCAATGATTTTTCTCATATCGGGAACTTTTGGCGTTCCTAAGTCAAGTTTTCGTAACAAAGACATAGCTAGAGCACGAGCTCTATGCATATTACATACTTTACTGTGAATAAACTTCAACCACTCATCTTGTATACTTTTAACATTGATATCCTCGGGCAGGAATCTTTGTATCTTGGAGAAATTCAAGCTCTTCTCTTTAATAAATCTATACATGTGGTAAAGTTGTATGTGACTTTCATCCAGATTTAGTGCTAAATACAACATGGCAATAATAACGCCTTTTGACAAGAACTTGATATCTCTTCGGGAGCCGTCCATTATAACATTTTTGTTCTTTTTTTTCTTTGTTGTTTCTTCATTTTCTTCTACATCTGGTACAGGGTTACTGCTACTATTTTCTTCGACCATAAAACTTGGAAATATTATGTTATCATTATTTCCCACATCGGTTCGTTTTTCGAATCTGTAAATATAAAATGTCAGTCAAACTTGATATTATTTTAGATCAATAATATAATAATAAGTGAAAATATTGCACCATGTGCTCTTTGAATGCACAGGCGTATTAGAACAGAAACCCTTGGGTCACTCGGATGTTTTACAGATGTTCTTAACAGACCAGGAGACATAATCTTCTTCTGGAGGGAGGTGGGCTGGTTGGGATACCATCGACGGCCACCATTACCCACGCAAAATGGTTCACCTGAAGGAGTAAATGCCGAAACCAAACCCTCTAATATGATAGAAAGAAGTGATAACAGTTATAATGATTTTTTTATATATCAGGTAAACTACACTGAGGAAAGAAAATAACAGCTATTAAACTGCTATTGTATTGTATAAACTATACTATAAATCCTAGAAGTATTTCCTACAGCTTCCCTTTTCTCCAATATTTCACCTGGCAGTGCTTTGATAATGCTGTATGCGTACTAACGTAGAAGTCAACTTTTTTTATGAGACTTGAATATTTAATTTAATCATTAAGATAATAATTTTATAATTAAGACAATAACTTACCCTAATGCATCTTTATTCTGATATTTCTTGATGTATCTAGTCCAGATCCACAAGAGTTTTAATTTAAATGAGGGCTTAGCTCCAGCTGCAACCAGCTCATCAGCCAGACCCAATATTATGAAGTTATATGCATGCCATTTGTACCATTCTCCACTCACTGAAAAATAATATTCATAAAAATTAAATGTGTCCGTTGCTGTTCCACAAATGATGGTACACTTAATGTCGTGTCCTGCGTGTCCTGTCAGCTGCATGTTACAGCAACATATGGACGCTAGTGAGGGCGCCAAACACGTAGCCGAATTCTGGGCCGAGTCTATTTAGATTGCCATCGGCACGCTAAGTAGAAGAATGTGTCCATTGCTTTTTCAATAAATATATATTAAGTTTTTGCAGCAAAGAAGGTAAGGAAAGGAAAAGCGACTTTATATCTGTAATTTATATATTGTACATAATAAAGAGTATTCTATGTTTGTATCTGTTTGTAACGGAAGTGGTTTGCACCAAGCAAATTGACCATCCATTATAAACTAACTTAAAAAAATACAGTGGTTGGAGATGGAAACTCTACATAAAGCGCCTCAGCACCTACATAACATTGTATTATATTAATTTGCAGATAAAATAATTTCCAAAACTAACTAACCCAAAATTTAACATTGTGTAATAAATGTGATATTTCAAAATATAATTTTATTCAGTATTGAAATGATTTTTTTAACCATCTGGTTACAAGTTACCCCTAACAATTACGATAGGCCTTGGAAGTTAAGCAGCGCAACCTAAGGCACCACTAGCAAAGAATATAAAGATGTTTTTTTGCAGCAACAAAAGTGCTTGGAGATAAGTGTTATAACTACGAAAGAACTCGAATAAGTACACCACCTTACTTTGAATAGTGTTGTCGTGAGTTTTAATGATTTTTCTTCTCGTTCCTATAGCAAAAGTGCCGTCTCCCAGAGCTTTTTGTTCCACCACAGTTTCGCGGACATTCGTGTTTTGAGTGTTACATTCTACACAGTAATAATATCCATCTATCAATTTCAATGCGTTGCCGCCACACTCTACACAGGGATCGGCAGACTGCATTTTACAAGTTTAAACTAATAGGCTAATATATGACCATGAAAAATAAATAACAACATGGATCACATGTGATTTTTGACTCCCGCCATCTAATGTCAATGTCAAATCAAAATTTCAGTGTTGCTAGTGTATATAAAAAAACTAACGAGTGATATTCTCAGACACCCAAAGTTTGAGAAAAAAGATATTTTTAAATTATAACATAAATAAAATGGACGGTTGATAAAAACCTTAAAAATTAATTATTGTTTTAAAATAATTATAAATGTTGCAAATGTAGTAATTATTTAGATAAAACGCACACAGTCACACAGTAATGCATGCTTAAATTGACGTGTAAATTATTACCATAGCAAAACAAAATCTACTAAACTAGAAGCAAGCACAAAAACGTCTTTGAACTTTGTTATTTTTAAGGTTCCGTACCCCAAGGGTACCAAACGGAACCCTAAATATGCCTCCGCTGTCCGTCTGTCCATCCATCTGTTTGTCAGTGGGCTGTATCTCAAAAACCGTTTTAAGTAGACACTTGTTTTTTTTTCTAAAACATACTGTTTTGACTTTCAGAAATAAAACTTTTATTTGAAAGTTACCAAATATTGTATTATAACTGCTACTTTTAATTGAAAAAATAAGTACTGGTTTGATTGGTATGGTTAATAAACGTAATTAATTTCTTATCACGTTTTATGATGAGATTTTAGAAATAAACAGTTTAAAATAAATGATCTCTATATCAACGTGTCGATTAACTACTACTTATTCAAACTTTGTCTGACTAGTAAAAAGCTATGTCAGGACGGGGGCAGTTCTGTCATTTGCTTGATTGACAGGAAAGAAGGTGAGAAATGTCTTGTGAGGGGGTCTACACAAAGTCTGTGTCTAGGAAGGGTTGATGAAACCCCATTTGGCCAGATTGTTTCGCAGTCGGTTATGAGATTTCACGATTGGTCATAAGTCATAACAGTTTGTGCCCAGCGGGCAGATGTTAGGCTGGAATAAAAAAATGTGGAGCGTTGGGTTGTGTGTTCTTTCACAGTAAAGTTCACATCTCTCGTCAACTGAACTGTCTTTCAAGGAGGTTGTTTTTTCTTGTGCAACTCTTGAAAATAAAATAAATCACACCCTTTTCTCCATAATTCATTTGTCAGTGGCAGAATTGTTGGAATCATAAAATTGCCATTAAAAAATTATTGAGTAGAATAAATTATACAAATATTTGCAAACCAAGTGAAATTAATTATAGTAATCTGCAGGCTTTCTATTTTAGGATATTTTTTCATAATTAAATGGACTGTCTTTGAAAATTTTATTAATAAAGTTTTTATTACATATAATTGTATCTTATTTTTTAAATATATTTTATTTATTATGACCATAGATATTTACATGATTTAAAATCTAACAGAATTAAAATAATAATAGTAATATGTACAAGTATATAAAAAGGGGGGGGGAAACGGTCATAGGGCATCAAAAAATTCGTCCGCATCGCTGTCAACAGGAAAAGTGCCCAAAAGGCTGGCAGCATTGCCACGTTGTATGGCAATGCTGATTCTTTGGCCGAAGAATAGGCCAGCCCTCGGGTCACGTGAGGAGTCGACCAGCCGCTTGGCGATGTCCCGGAATACTCGATGAGCACTCGGACCCCACGGCCCCAGTGTTTCAACCCCAAACGGCTCAAAAATATAGCTACCAATGAGGTTGCTATATTTCCGCCGCTTGAGGTTTTCTGCACCAGAAGCAGCCGCCCCGGCACAGCCCGCCGTGCTGAGAAGATGGGATGGCGCGAGGGTGTCGACACAGGTTGCATCCCACACCAAAGGCCTACCCATCTTCCAAGGCATTATGGTCATTCCGTCTGGCCTCTTCCCATCGTCGCGTGCCAAGCCATTGGGTTCTAAAACAGCTGGCACCCCGGCGGTGACAAGAGCCCGACGGATAATGTCATTAATGCTTGCGTGCCGTGCCAAACGACCAGCGCTCCTGCCGCAGGAAAGGCCGTGGTGTCCGAGGCGGTCGACTGCTTCACCGCACTGACAGCGATGCGGAGCCCCGCAAGGAGCGCCCAAACGCAGACTTGTAGCGAGCCGGAAAGTGGTGTCACCCAGCATAGTGCCTATGTTGGGTGACGGTAGCGCCTGAAGCCAGAGGCCCGACTCCCATTCTCCCACAGCCAATAGGCGGGCGCGCTCCGCAGTGTTGGTGGACGTATTAATGAGATTGTTCCGTACCAACCTGCAGAGCGGCTCATCCCACTGTCTCTGGGAAGACAGGTTCTCGGGCTGCTCCGTGTCCGGGCAAGCCATTTTCCAGGCGTTCATCGCATCAGTCAAGCACGGCACTTCAGAGTCAACCTGACAAGCGGTTAAGATTCTTGTGGTTAACTTTTCGGTGCTGTGGACCGAGGACAGGAACGCCGGTAAGCTTACACTGGAAATTTTGCGGACGCCGAGCCCACCAAAACGTATGGGTAGTGTGGCTTGCAGCCACGCGCGGTCGTCCAATGCCACATTTATGATTGATGTTAGACTGCTTCGGATGATTTGATCGATTTTGTCCAAAAGGTGTGGCTTCTTCCACAAGGGGGAAGCACGGAGAAAATACATAAAATTTGGACCGAAACAGCAGTATCTGATAAGGGTGAATGCGGAATGCAAGTTAATTTTAGAAAGTCTATCCGAAATGTCATTGAAATGTTTAATTTTTCCATCAATGAAAGGTGAAAAACTGTCTTCTAAAATTGGGGAACCTAGGAGGTGCAGTGAACTTTTTTCTAAAACTTTGATATCTGGGGCTATTGTATTGAATTTCTGGAAAGTCGATTGTCTGTCGGTATTGTCACAGGGGTAAATTTCACATTTTGAGTAGTTGAGGTCAAGGCCGATGAATTGAAACTGTTGCTTTAGGAATTGGAAATCTTTTAGGACAGTGTCTACGTCACCTCCTAGAGTCCCATCATCTAAATACCACACATTAAATTTTGAATTTAGTTGTTGTATTATGGGGTGGATAGCTAAACTGAAAATGACTGGCCCGAGGGGATCACCTTGTTGGCATCCGACTGCAGATTCTAAAACGTTGTCTTTAAATAATAATTTGGAAGGGTGCCTATAGCATTGCCACAAAAAACCATAAATTTCCGGTAACTCCTTTTTTACTTCGGCCAACAGAGTGTCCCTGTTAACGGAGTTGAAGGCGTTCTTGACGTCAACCTTGAGGATGACCTCACCTTTACCGGAGTTTAAAAAACTGGAAAGGGCATGTACGGCAGCCTCGCAGCCCCCTTTGGATCCGAAGCCAAGCTGTAGGGGCTGGAATTTATTTTTTAAAGTTTCGCCGTATAGTCTGCAGCATATTTTAGCTGCCGTACGCCTGTAGGTACACCCAACGGCAATGGGACGGATGCCGCCGTCTTTCTTGCGCAGGGCACATAGATTTGCCCCGTATAAGACATCGACGATGGCATCATTCACACCGCCGTTGAGCATCAGGTTAATTAGAGCCGCAAGCTCCTTCAAAAGCGACTCACCAGCTTCCCCGGCGCCTGAACTCAATAAATCTTTTAAATGCTGAGGAGTCAGGCCGTCGAGGCCGCCGGCGGAGCCACTTCGGAAGGAGCTCACGGCAGCAATCAGCTGTGGGGCAGTAACGGTAAGGGGTGTTGAATCCGGACCAGGAGAGAGGGGGGGGTCGGGGAAGGTGAGACCATCGGCAGGCGCTGGATGTTTACTCTCCAGAGCTGAAATAGTTTCTGGAGAGTAGGGTGCCACCACATCGCTACTGAACAAAAGCCTGGCCGCTCCCCTGATGTCACCTTCACTTAGTTTGGATTCTACATATGAACATAAGCCTCTTCGTAGAGGGTTATTGAAAACAGGTAATTTAGGATCTAAAATATTGGTCAAATTGTTGCAATTGTCTTTAATTTGGTTCGTTAAAGATTTTTTGGTCGCCGAATTTTTTTGGACATGTAGAATCCTATAAGGGAAGGTGAGTAATTGCTCCCAGGCACTTTGTGAGTTCTCCTGGGTCGCAAGACGGAGACATTGCGCCAAATTCAGTGCGACAGACCGTCTCGCGCCCCGGGGAACTCTTTTTAACACTGGGGTAGAATTTTTAAATTTTGCAAGCGTTTTCCACAAGGTTTTCTCTAGAGGGGTTGATGTAGGTGATGTAGCTGGGGGGCATAGAGGTACACTATGTGGTTTGTGGACCTTGCCATAGTGTATTCGTAGCCCCCGTTCGCCTTTAAAGAAGCGCGGCTGGGAGCAATGGGGACATCTTACCTGGACATCGAGCGATGTGGCGGGTTGACGAGCGCTATTTCCGGCGTCGCTACAGCCGGCATGTATCATAAATGTAAAAAACACTAACCTAAGTTGAAAATATAATATACATACTAAAAACTAAAAGGTACACTTATACAATAATTAATTTATAAAAACTTCACAAAATAAAATGTTAAGTGTCAAATGTCACTTCTTGACGGGGAAGGCGCATAGACACAGACGCGCGGGCCTAGGGCGCCGCGGCGCCGCGCGTGCAGGGTGCAGCCTTCTTATTCAGAGGCTGCTTTCCGAATTAGAACGTAATCGCTCACACACATCGCTGACATCAATAACTTCGTCTTCGTAACTTGAATTTATGCTTTCGGAAATCCTACTATTCCATTTTATCAGATTTGTATCAATTTGTTTCAATATTATTTTAAGATATTCACAATCTATATTCCTTGGGGTAGGTGATGTACTTAGATGATCTCTATAAACTATTATTAGATGTTATTCGTAGAATTAGTTTAATAATTTTTTGCTTTTTTTTTTTTTTTGTTAGATATCTGTATTCCATTTAAAAAAAATAAGATTTTTGTTTATAAAAATACATAACACTTCTTTACAGTCGGGTAAAAAAAGCCATGGTAGCTTTTTCAAATGACCGTATGGCAACTGGAAAGTAGAAACACTGTAAAAGTGGTAATTTTCGTAGCGTATTGCTGTCCGTCATCAATAACTCGCGTAATTCGGGCGTGTGCTTCTTTTACGCATTTATTGAAATAAACTAACCGTTTTACACCACCGCCGACGCACACGAGCGTTCGCGCCGCTGTTTGCCGCTCAAAGACTGGCATGCTATCGTCCTTTCCACCACACCCCTGGGTATCGTGAATCGTAGTCGTGAACTGTTGCGTGTTTATTGCCGACGGCAGCGTTTGAGGCTGTTGTACGGATTGGATTACGTTAATTTGTGTCTGGTGTAGTGTTATGTGTATAAGTTAGCGGGTTGCATAGTTGTGTTGTTGAGCGCGGGACACATTGATGGGCAGTGTCGTGCGCGTCTGGAAGGCGGCTGAGGGGCCGCAGCGGCGGGGTCTTGCTTCGTGGAGGGTCTACGATAAAATCAGCCACACTGGAACTGATGGAATTAGAGAATATCGTCGCGAACACTGTTTATTTGAAAGCCAGAGAGGGTAGGTACCTGATGCTTGATTTAATGCCACCTGTTTTCAGATTCTTAGTTTTGGTTAAAAGAAGAAGATGTTTAAAGTATTATTACTCAGTATTTTATTGATATTTTGCTTCTAATCTTATTATTTGTGCAGTTTGCATACTTAAAAACCATAAAATCAACTTCAATTTCAGTTGAACTTCAAAAGTAAACTTGTTTTAGCAATTTTATTAATACTTAAAGTTATGTTTTTTATGACAGAATATAGTTTTTTGGTCCACAGCTTAACTACTTTTTATGATTTTAACTTTGGCAAAGCATGGTTACAGCATTATTTATCTACCTTAATATTAAAAACAAATCAATCTAATAACGCATTCAATAACTACTAGATAGTCCATTAAGTATGCAATAAAGCAAAACAGCTTATTGAAATGACTGATAAAAAAAAAACTCATAATTTCTCCTTATTAAAAAACTGTTTATTCAAATACCCACCTTATCTGCGAAACATTAAAGTCAGTTATGAAAATGCAAATGCACAAGTAACAGTACGAGTACTGATCATTTGAAATTATAATAGAAATCAGTCTGATGCTACGAAGAGAATTATTCATGTCTAACTTAGTTGCTAAGGATCGCACATTCAAAACATTTGTGCTGGAGGTATATTTACACTGCATTGTTATTTATTGTTTAATGATTACGCTACCTGGTATTGAGGAAATTGGGTGGATTCTGTAATTAGTTGCGCTCCTTATTACGATTGGTAGAACAAGTTGACACTGATTAGTTATAACTTGAGCGACGAGGAATTACATTATTTTATTAATAAACTAGCTCTACAGATGTTGTCCTGTACAAATTTCAATAGTTCATACAAAAATCAAATCTAAAAACCTTGTAGAGTATGAATTTAAAAAAAAACTGGGAAACTTTTTGAATTTTTTGTTTCATAAAGTTTTTTATGTATAAAGATTTTTCATAGAACACATTTTTAAACTGCCAAATATAGGCACATAGTCAAGTTATTTCTATAATTCAATCAATTTGTTCAGCATTTTCTCAACTGTGTTGGGGTCAGTTTCCAGTTTAACCGGATGCAGCTGAATAACAGTATTTTACATGGAGCGACAGCCTATCTGACCTCCACAAGTCCACAACCCAGTAACTGGGTAATACAATACCCCTTGGTAAGACTGGTTGTCAGACTTTCGGGCTTCTGACGACCCGGAGAGAATATAAAAATTTAAAACTTTTTAAAATTAAATTAAGCTATCTACCTGTTTAATAAAATTACGTCACAACAGAAATCATAGTAATCGTATCTTGACTTAAATATGCACAAGACCAGTCTTGCGAACCTGTACTGTATTATTAACAGACGTGTATACATAAACATAAAATATATTATATTTATAAAAACATTTACAAAGTGTATTGCTATAAGTGAGTAAGAATTTCCATTTTTTTGCTGTTTCTACTTGCAATTTAAAAGTAAAACAATTTAGGAAGACCTACTTAGAATAATGACTAATATTCAGGTTCTGCACGTAAAATTAAAGCAATTTATAAGAAAACTTCATGGTAGAACAATTATCGGTGTCTTATGGAGCCTTTAAAAGAAAGAAGTTTTAATGTTCCCTCCACAGAATAAAAATTTCCCATTCTAGGTACGTCTGGAACTTAGGGGATTCAAATACCATTTATTTTCTTGAAAAGAATTATCCTTTAATTCTTTGATCATCAATATTTAGCAAATAATAAATAGGCGGTTGGATCAAGGGCCGATTTAGAAGGCAGTACTCCTCAATACGGCTCGCATCGTGAAGATGTTTCTGTCTCTGGAGCCTTACCTACTGGTAGCTTGGACCTCGCTCCTGACACCAGTGGACCACTATTTTTTATATATTGGAACGAAGTTCCCTTTCGCGCGTTGCGAATGGGGGCTAGACGGAAAAAATTGGGACCAAAGGTTTTTATTTATTATTATAATGCTATCTGTGAGCGACCACAGGTACTAATTAGTGGCATGCCTTTGTGAGGTTCATTCCATAACGTTCCATCCGGGTGTACCATGACATCTCTCAGCTTTTTTTTTAAACGAAATATTAAAATGTAAAAAAAAAAAACCTATAAACTTAATAAAAACGATTGCTAAAAAGCATGATAAATAAAGGGATATTCTTCCTCATTTAATTTGCACAATAGGTAAAATTCAAAGGAAATAATCAAGGTTACAAAGTAAGGAATGTAACGCAATTCTCATGAGTAAAGCAAATAAAATAAAGGTATGCAAATAAAACAGGACAATTATTTTATAAAACTTATTATAGCTCAGTATTTATTTGATGGATTTACTGATTATTAGTAATTAGTTATTAGTGATTCAAACTTAATTACACTACAAAAAAGAAAACCAGATTCATTTAACCTTTACATTCAGAAAACAGTTAGTCAAAGCAGGTTTTCATACATAAATAAACCCAGCCTTAACTTTGTAGCAGGTATCAATGAACCTATAATTACCTACTACCTAACTTATCCTTGAGTAAGCTTCTAAAATGTTTAATTGATCAGCCATCCTGTTTTAAAACAACATACATTATTAGCAAGGTATTCAATATTGTTATGTTAGGTTTACCTGCATTGTGCTGCTGAAGATATTTTTAATCATGAAATATCCTGTTACATTGCTAGTTTTAAAATATTTATACGTAACGTGACATCATTATTTGGGGACAAAAGCACTAATAAGATCATTGCTGTGGCTTAAAATCAAAAGTCATCTATTCAAATTATGCTGAGAATCAGCACTTGATCTTGATCGTCAGTGCTTTAGCAACAAACTCCCCAGCATTCTTATTGCAAGAATTGTCTGATGAGACTGATCTTGCAGGTTCAAGCAATGAACCTGCAAGCAAGCTCATGCACTCAGCATACACTTGCTTGTTACTGTTATTCTGACAGGACTTGCAGAAGTTTTTTTGCATGCGGAATTGCGACCTGCATAAAATAAAAAGAAAATAATAATAATGGTTAAACGAGACTAGAATAAACGCTGAAACGCTATAGACCATCTAACGATCTTGCGGAAGCCAACTTGCGAATTAAATTAGCAGCATCGTACCCTCTGCAGTATCATCACCTTGGCTAGCACTAAAACAGTGATCAAACTTCAAAGGCGCGTTCAGTTTCGCGCACAGACACTCGCGTTCACGCTTTTGCGGCTATTCAGCGAGTTCAAGCCTGGCGTGCCTTATTCCTGTCCCGAACTCCCGAGACTGTTTTTCTTGTCCGCCTCAAAGGATTCGAAGCTGAGAAACGCCATCACTATTCACGCTACTTTAGGCCACTGAATTGCCATGCAGTACTTTATTCGGGTGCGCACGGAGATCGCGACTCAAATTCTGGCCGTGACCTAACGGCGTGAAGAATCTAGAGGTTCCTCTAAGGCCAGACGGTGATTCAATCCAGTGCTAATGTGTGATTAAAGCCGCAATGGGTTTATTGAAACCGAAACACACCTTAACCATGTATGTATTTAATATCTATTGCGGAAGAGCAAACAATTTCGAAGGGGCAAACACCCTTCCAAATTTGAGCAACAGGCTCATTGAACATTGAAATGCCGGTAAAGGTTAAGGGTGCTCTAATATTACAATCGACAATTTGGAACAGTTTTGCGATTGTCCAGAAATAACACTGTGCGTTCATGAGGCTTACAAAGGGAAGAGCCTGTTTATAAGGTCGTTTTAGACAAAAAATCAACAACTATACAAGTCTGATCTGTCTTGTGACATGAAGAACGTGACATCAATAGGAACAAAAGGTTTAACTGCAGCAAACAGGTTTCAATATCAATATGCTCTGAAAGTCCAGTCTTTCTCGGGGTTGGAGAATGGAGATCCCAGGATTAACAAAAGAATAAACGCTGCATACACCCCAATAAAAGATACAATAAATTAAAAAGTTCTTCATGTCATTAGATTTAATAAACCAGTCTCACAAAGTTAGTAAATAATACGATACCCTTGAAATCTATGCACTAGATCCGAGTTTTAGAGTGGGCTGTTGCGTAGGAGTGGCCGTGAATCTGGATGTAATCGTATACTTGCTTGTAGTTGTACAGATACGGTGTAGTGACCCCCCGGGGCTTAGATGTTACGATAATCTAGATTGAGTGTTACTGAATGAATTGGCGATGTATTTTCGGTGGTAATTGGTTACTCCCCTTTTTTAGGGTATGGAATTGCGTGAGGGGCAATCAATGCAGACGAAGTACATCTTTCGTTTAGAAAAAACATCTCATTAAGAGTTGCTAGCAAACGCAACAAGACCTCAATTGCTAATTCATTTATTTAAAAAAAATCCCTGGCATATTTGGGCCTTCTAGTTTCAGCAACACTGCATTGATAAATATGCCCATTCAATTCTACAACTCCGCATATTTCCCCGATATCCTGAAAGAGCGAATAGTCCAATATTTTTCCTTCCGTTAGATTTCCTGCTGTTTCGACGGGCCGGCAAAATAGAGGGACAACCGGAACTAAGGAAATTGCTTTCCAATTTTAAATGCTAACAATTTAAAGTTTATATTTTAAAACCATTTAGAGGGAATAGGAATTCGTTAGTTTACGATTGGTATATGCAATAACTTTAAGTGGATATTCTTTGGGTCATTGGCACACATACAACTATAAATACGTAATAGGTCCATTGCAATGTTGACTCTCATATCCACATAGCGTTAAAATGAGGTAATAAACTTTACACGAATATTATCCCAATACAAATATAACCTTGACATCCATAATCCACTAATATTTTAAGCAAAAGAGAATGGGTGTTTGATTGTATCCATGGTAGAGCGGATTTGGATGAGAGAGGGAGATAACGTTTTCGAAGCCTCTTTATTTTCATTTGTTATACATATAACATCGTTGGTGTTGGCTACACACGTCATCAATTGTCTGTAGTGGCGCTTGCGTATTCGGAAGAGTATAACTAGCTAGACGTTAGAATATTTTCTTCTTGAGCGTGGGTACTGGCACAAACAATGAGATGCATTATGCCACCAGTGGGTAAAGTCAGCCTCACTTCGTGGAAGGTGATGATGAGAATGTCTCTCTCTTCAAGAAAAACGCTGTTGCAGATGTTCCTGAACCGAGTCATATTCTTCAGCTCTTCGGTAGACAGAAAGAAAAGAAAGAAAATACATTAATTTAGTTCACTAATGAAACTGAACGCGATTAGCATTTCTAAAACGCTTTCAAGAGCTGTGCCAAAATTGTTATGGAATATTGTACACTGACAGCTCTTGAACGCGTTTAGATGTGCTGAACGCGTTCAATTTCATTGGTGAAATCCGCACTAAGAGGCACACAATATAATTATACAGCAGATAAAAAGAATAAAATAAAATCTGTCAAGTGCGAGTCGGACTCGCACACGAAGGGTTCCATACCATGTCGTACAAGATTTAACACTATGAATTTTTGTAATACTTTCGTCAAGGTAACAACAGAGGCGCTATAAAAAAACAAAGATTTGTAAAGAAATTGTCTAATTTTAATGAGAAAATGTTGTTGTGTTAATATATAGGTGTAGGAGTATATTTCATTTATTTTAAGAGAAAAATATTAAGTTACCTTTATCCAGTAACATGCATTAACTAAAGTCAAAGTTATTTATTTGCTACTAATATAGTATTGGTAGGTATAAATAGGTATATTATGGTAAGTAAGCAGGTAGATATGTCCACTGGGGTTGCGGATAAGTCCTTAGGGGAAACCGTGGCTCCGGTCTAGGCAAGGGAAGGAACACGGGTGGGTTTTAGTCAGTAAAAGTCTGACACGCCCTTCCGCTCCGCCCAGAGCGGGAGAAGTAATTTGATGATTTCCCACCCAAAAAAAAAAAAAAAAGCAGGTAGATATGTAGGGTAGGTTAGGTACCTACCTACCCTGGTAAGAAGGGTAGGGTAGGTAGGTAGGGTAGGTAATTAGGTAGAAATAGGTAATTAGGAAATGTAGATGCGCCGTAGATAAGTACTTAGTGCTAACCGTGCGAAGCCAGGCCGGGTAAAGCTAGTTACTTATAAATAAAAGGATTTCTCTTGCTACATCAGACTATATTGTACAAAATAGAATGTAAGTAGTACGCCAAATTTTTATTATAACTGTGCGTTTGCACTGGCGAAACATTCACAACAAAACATGTTGGAATCTCTATTTTCTGTCAATTTTTCATACAATGTTTGACAGGAACTAGAGATTTCAACATGTTTTGTCGTGATGTTTCGCCAGTGCAAACGCACGGGTCAATACAGGTATTTATTTACGTTATTTTTGATAGTCATACAGAAATCTATTATTTCTTACTTATTATTTTTACACATCCCATCGGACTATGAGAGTGAGGGAAGAGAGAGTGCACTCGTGTCTGCGCACACACTTGTGCACTATAATATCTCCCGCGCCGAAGGCCAGTCTCCGTTGAGATTGGCCGCCATGACCGAATATTTTTACACCAATAATTTTTCTCAATATGAAATTGTATCCACAACGGTTTAAGCTAGGTAACTGAATAGTACACTGTATGTGCCAGCATTAATTTCAATGTTACTGAATATATTGTCTATTGGAGTGTAGTTTTAACACGAGGTACACACATCAACACCGTCTAGGGATACTTTGAAAAAAGTCGATAAAGTTCTTAAACTCAAAAAATACTGGCCGGTTTTAAAATCTTGTGAAGAAAGTTTATTTTGTAGACCTTTTTGGATGATCGAAATTTAAATGATCGAAATAGTATATTATAATGCTGCCATGATAGTAGGTACTTACTAATTCCATGTCATTACTCCGACTATTAAATAGTTATCTGTGGAATTTATATCACATAATATTAGCATGAAATACAAAATTATTACTTTAAGTTGCAGAAAATCGCCCATATTATATAAAATACGATAGGAATCGGCGTTTTTAGTATTTGTTGATTATAAACAGTATATGTTACATGATACACACAAGTTTCAAATTCCTAATTTGTTTAGTTGTTGAGATAGAGCTCGTATAAAAATGGTCTAAAACAGACAACTTCTACGGCCCCCTAATTCATCATTTTTGAAGATAAAAACAAATAAAAATTATATTTATTCTCTACTCGATGAGCTCTAGAAAATAATACCCCACATGCCAGGGTCAGATAATTTTTTTTTCAAAATTTAATTTTATTGTATGGCGACCCCCCTTTATTTTTTAATTTTATTATTTGTTGCTCTTACGGCAATAGAAATGCTCAATCTGTGAAATTTTCAACTGCCTACCTATTACGGTTCATGAGATAGAGCTCGCTGACAGACAGACGGACAGCGGAGGCTTATGAATAGGGTTCCGTTTGTCTCCCTTCGGGTACGGAACCCTAATAAAAAGTGTAAAGTGCGAGTGCGTGTATGATCGGTCCGAGACCAATCCGATTTCTTGTAAGATCATCATTCAGCCAAAAGAAGTCCACTGCTTGACACAATCCTCCTTAAGCAAAATTGTTTGATAATAAGTTTAGACTCGCCTTTGAACCTTATGTATGACCCATAACTTCTAAGCAAATATCGTCAAGCTTCGTCAGCTCGAACTTCAAAGTAAAGCCTGTCTAGTATCTGTACTTAACTTGTACAGTGTGATTTTAATTACATTGTACGCCTAATTGCGTGCGAACGCAGCGGATAATCACAAAGTATTAAGTTTCCGGCAATGTGCTGGTTTGATAGTCAGTATCCGGCTGTTATCTGCTGCAATATGCAAATAATTTGATATTCTCTTCATGGTGTTTGCCATTGACGTAGTTGATTGTTACTGGTACTTGAAAGCTTTGTCTTCTTCATATGGAATTACTAGCTTCTGCCTGCGACTTCGTCCGCATTTTTTAAGTGAAAACTTCTTTAGGCGCGTTGAGCATTTTTTGGGACGGGTAAAAAATGTTAAAATCGCTTCAGGACACGTGACCTGATCGAAAATTCGTAAGACGGAGCGCACTCTGTTTTATTTTTTGGATTTTTTTTAATGGAGCTTTCGTTCTTGTTCTGACAGCAACCCACATAAATTCCTGAAAGGACATTGACCATCCATATATGGGAGTTGGACCAAGTGCTGCCCAGAATGGACACATAGTGCATTATGTTCCTTGGGTTTATACTAGTCTCTAAACCAAAGCTCTTCAAAATCTGTCCACGGAGTTTTGAGAAAAACTATCTTTTGTTCAGTATTTTTGATTGATTTAAAAAAACATTTAAAAAAACATTATACAATATAAATGTAGCCCACGGTATCGGGAACAAGGGTCCAAGACATCACCTGCGATATATATTCACTGCACAGGGGTATCAAATGATTGACCATATATATATGGGAGTTGGACTAGGTGCTGCCCAGAATGGACACATAATGCATTATGTTCCTTGGGTTTTTACTAGTCTCTAAACCAAAGCTCTTCAAAATCTATCCACGGAGTTTTGAGAAAAACTATCTTTTGTTGAGTATTTTTAATTTATGAAAAAAAACATTACAAAATATAAATGTAGCCCACCGGTATCGGGAACCAGGATCCTAGACAACACCTGGGATGATATTTTCACTGCACTGGGGTATCGAACGATTTACCATCCATATATGGAAGTTGGACCAGGTGCTGCCCAGAATGGACACATACTGCATTTTGTTCCTTTGATTTTTACTAGTCTCTAAACCAAAGCTCTTCAAAATCTATCCACGGAGTTTTGAGAAAAACTATCTTTTGTTGAGTATTTTTGATTGATGAAAAAAACATTATAAAAGATAAATGTAGCCCACCGGTATCAGGAACAAGGATCCCAGAAGACACCTGGGATGATATTTTCACTGCACTGGGGTATCGAACGATTTAACATTATTAAATGGGAGTTGGACTAGGTGCTGCCCAGAATGGACACATAGTGCATTATGTTCCTTGGATTTTTACTAGTCTCTAAACCAAAGTTCTTCAAAATCTATCCACGGAGTTTAAACCAAAGTTCTTCAAAATCTATCCACGGAGTTTTGAGAAAAGCTATCTATTGTTGAGTATTTTTGATTGATTTAAAAAAACATAAATAAATATAAATGTAGCCCACCGGTTTCGGGAACAAAGGTCCAAGACAACACCTGCGATATATTTTCACTGCACTGGGCTGTCTTGTTTAGTTGAGGAGTACCCGTGACCACTTTTCGGTTCCATCATCAGACCCGAAATACAACCTTTGGTTATACTACTTGTCAAGACAAAGCCAACGAGTCCAAACACGATCGTCTTATCTTGTTCGGTTGAAGAGTTCCTATAGCCACCAGACCTAGTGTAATAGTACTTGCCAATACGTATCGTATCAAACCACAACCGACGGGGCTAAAGCACTTGTATATTCAATGAGTCCAAAAACGATGGTGCTGTCTTGTTTGGTTGAGGAGTTCCTATGGCCACCTTTCGGTTCCATCATCAGACCTTGGACACCACTTAGTGTAGTAGCACTTGCCAATACGTATCCAATGAAACCACTTATGACGGGGCTATCTGGTTTACTTGAGGAGTGCCCGTGACCACCTTCCAGCTCCCTCATCAGACCCTGGATACAACCTTGGGCTATACTACTGGTCGAGACAAAACCAAAGAGTCCAAACACGATCGTCCTAACTTGTTTGGTTGAGGAGTTCCTATGGCCACCTTCCGGTTCCATCATCAGACCCTGGACACCACCTAGTGTAATAGCACTTGTCAATACGTATCCAATGAAACCACATACGATAGGGTTAACTCGTTTTCTTGAGGAGTGCCCGTGACCACCTTCCAGCTGCATCATCAGACGCTGGAGCTATAGGACCACACATCTTCTGAGGCCCTATAGCACTTGTCAAGATAAAACCAACGAGTTCAAACTCAGCAACGTTATCTTATAGATTTCGAATAATAAAATAAAATGAATAAATAAAACTACCAGCAAAACATTATAAAATCTTTTTAACCCGGGGACCAAAATTTTTTTTTGTATTTTTTTTTTGTATTAGTTGATGCAAGGAACCATTTGGAAGTACTCCCATGTCTGGGCAGCATTTGGTCCACAACCGGTCAATGTCCTTTTCGTCTATGGCGTTCTGTTCAAGTTTTCACTTCTGCCGGCACTCCCGGAGTGCAACCCGTTGTTTTTTTTTGTTTTGTTTTGATCGTCTTTTAAGGCTGCCTGTCCACTGGAGCGGAGAGGAGAAAAGAGGAGCGGAGATGTGCCAATATTAACCAATAGAATCTTGACTCCGCCCCTGAGTTTATATCAGTGATCCTAAGTCAAGATTCTATTGATTAATATTGGCACATCTCCGCTCCTCTTTTCTCCTCTCCGCTCCAGTGGACAGGCAAGTCTTAGGGTAGTAGCGTGATGTGAAATAGCCAATGAAATGCTAAATGAATTTTCCAAAACCGACTGGTAGTTACTTTCCGGAGATTAAGCGCGTTCAACAAACAAATTATTCAGCTTATTAAATTATAAGTACTTATAGATTGTGTCAATTTTAATACGTACCGTTATTTTCTTTTGGATTTATATACAGCTAGCTAGGGAGAGACTTATGTTCATCAGTGGACGTCTTTTGGCTGAAATTATGAATGATGATGATGACAGCTAGCTCATGGTTTAGCCCGCTTCTACAGTTTTGACCGGAATAACAAGGACCTATGCCTTTCCTATACAAAACTACCTTTCTGCCATACTTCATCAAAATCGGGTCTGTAGTTTAGCAGTAATGAAGTGCCAAAGAGTCTTCTGAACAGAGACTCCATAAACTGAATAGTGAGGGTATTTAAAATGATGGGTTGACAAGGACGGTTTTGTTCATCGATCGATATGCTCAGATACTTCTAACCCTTGAAGAACAATGGGCCGTTTATTATCTGACTTCAAAGGGTAGTAGAACACAAACTACCTTTCGTGTTTATATTATCCTTAACTCCTAAACCAACAGACTTGCTAAGAGCAGTCAAGCAATAAGCCGAGAATCCTTTGCAAACAAACAAGAACTTACTATAATCTCTATTCTTCCCTTTATTAGAGGAAGTACTTTCTTCCTAAAATATGTTTGATCAGCATTTGTTTCTGGTTGCGTGCCAAAGTTCTTCCTAATCCTTACTATGTTCTTATTACATTTGATGTTACGCAGTCAATAATCTTTTGACAAAAAAAAGGATCCTTTACCGTAATTGCTTTTGGCTTAGATCAAAAAAATATTCTTTGTAATTGTATGTATAATATAAATATGAGCAGCCCTAAAGATTTGAGACAAAATGATAAATTTGTTTCATTTAGGTAGATTTTTGAAGTGAAGCGACGTCGTGCACTTTTTTGGAATGGGTAAAAAATATTAAACTCGCGTCAGTACGTGACCGTAAGATCCGTTGCCTAGCAACCGACAAAGTAAATATCAGTAAATACGAAAATAAAAAGTCTTTGACATTACGTAAAGATTGCGAGGTAAGAAATTTTACGCATATTGATGGGTAAAAAAAAGCAGTCAAAACATACTTCATGAAAAGTGTATAGGGGGGATGCGCCAAGGTAGCCCGCGAAATTCAAATTTTCTAACGTTTTTTGCAATTTTCAGGTCAGTGTCAGGTTGTATCTTGATTAAAATATGATTTGCGAGCGTAACAAATATGACTTTACAGAATTATAATCATTAGAATCAGCAATACAACTCCGTATGATAGAATAACCCCCCAATGTCATGATTTCATGAATGAATGGAAACATTTGGGGATTACATGAACTTATAGAGTTGTGTTGATGATTTCTATGATTATAATTCTATAAATAAACTTTTGATACGGTCGCAAATCATATTTTACTCAACGTACAACCTGATACTGACCTGCAAATTGCGAAAAACTTAAGAAAATTTGAATTTCGCGGGCTACCCTGACGCTTTCGCCTTAAATAAATTGTTTATTTTCGTTAAGACTATATTTTGAAAATAAATAAATATACTACTACTACTACCACAGAACAGAAAAAACAGTAGAAGTCGTGTATCGCTTCTTTAGTATCGAAACCAGCGTACCCCAACTCACACATATGCAAGTTAATTGTATTTCGTAACACTAAGAAATCTTTGGTGTGATTGGTAGTTCAATATTGAAGGAAAGTAGGAAATAATGTCAGTCGTCGCTTATTTGAAAATAAACCATAATGTTAGAAGATAGAGTTGTTTATTGTCTACTCTTTTTACGTATTTATTACTTTATCCGTTTAAAGCGCACACGGAATAGTTCAATGAGCAAGTTACGCTACCCGCCGCTAGATGTCATTATAATAAATGCATTCAATTTAAAACTGTATTTCCTTACTGATAAGATTTATATTTGAGTAACGAGGTTATTACTATTAGTCCTCCTCTAGGGATGTACCACTGTCGCTGACTGATTTATCGACATTTCGTTTTATTTTCAAACAAAATAGTTAACAAACATATGAGTCGATAAATATTATTATGTTTGAAATCATTAATAATTTATTCTAATACATACTTACGATTTATTGAAAGTATAATTAAGAATTCTTATGTTAAACTACTGATCAGATTTTAATTATTCTATTGATAAAAAGATACAAGAGCTCGTGGCTAAGTAATAACAGCCGCACGGTTCAATCCATCAGGTTAAGCTACGCTTGCCGGGGTTGGTCAGTGGATGGGTCCGAGGCACGGAAGAGTGTCGGTATCTTTACATACCGAGACTCTTCCGTGCCTCGGAAAGCACGAGCCGTTGGTCCCGATTGTCATTCGTGGATCTTTGACAGTCGTTACGAGACGTCAGAAGTCCGAAAGTCTGATACTAGTCTTACCAAGGGGTATCGTATTATCCAGTTACTGGGTTGTGGAGTTCAGATAGGCAGTCGCTCCATATTAAATACTGGTATTCAGCTGCACCCGGTTAGACTGGAAGCCGACTCCAAGCTAGGAAGATTGATTTTATTGATAAAAAGATACACCCTGTGTTGTTTCTTTCTATCAATATAATTACGCGATAGATATAAAACTACGCGATTAGTTAATACGGCTACACAGCCTGCGCTTTCGCCTACCGCTACTCTAGTATTATGTTAAGCTTGACTTACTCCGTAAGGGACTTTGATGAAATTTGGTATACAGATAGATCTTTGATGTCATCATTGACTAACAAATAAGCCATTTTTTAACCGACTTAAAAAAAGAAGAAAAGACGGTCTGCTTAGCGCCGAGAGTTGAATCCAACAGTGTGTTTTCTTGACACGCTGGGATACGCGATGGATGCGCTCTGTTGGATTTTCAATGCTCGGCTCAAAACCAAGAGTTGAAAATCCAGTGTACGAAAAAAAAATGCCTAGTTATTAATCTAGTTTACAGGCATTTGTGACAAGAGAATCGGCAGTGCCAGGTACTATCGCAAAAGTAATGAAAATTTCGACCCCCTTTATAAAATCCATAAACCCCTATAACACAAAATGTAGGTAATAATTTTTATATTTTATTTTCCACACAAAAAGTGAAAAATTTCATGTAAAACACGTCGAGGCTGCCCGCCCTGCCTGGCTCCGGGTCTAAAAAAATAAATTCACAGGGTATGGCAAACAAGTACCACGTGGAGTCGTGACGCGATTGTCAAATTCCATTTTAGTTGTGTCAATTTTTTTTTAAATGTTGATATATTTTTTTGCAAAATCATCTCATAGCCAAAAGTAAGGAATTTTTGTGATAGTTTAGTTAGTTTAGTTCGGTGTACAAGAGAATCGGCATCACTGACCTATAAATTACAAAAAACGTAAGAAAATTTGAATTTCGCGGGCTACCTTAGCGCATCTCCCTTCAAATATCGATAATTCAATATCGATAACGGTAATCTCTAATTGAGTAGCTGACTGTGACGTGTGCCTAGTTGGAATCTTCGCGAACAATATGTTTGAGTTTAAAAGAAAGTAGACCTTAAATTGAATGACATAAAGCCAAATGTTCCTTGTATTGTTTCATAAAATATTATTTTTCAAATTTTAATCGAAATAAAATCAATGAAGACTTTTCGATGGTATGTTATACCTCCATTTGGTAAATTTTTGGTTCTGCTACCGTGTTTACATTCTAAAACAGCACAATAGGGCATCTTTGTATTTTTTTTTCAAGTTCTTATCTCCGTGACGGTCGTAAGAAGACTGATGTGCGTGGTGTGAGCGCGGAAGCAGACATTTGCGGAACTCCGCAAACCTCGGGGTACGCGCGCCCCGCCTACTTGCGACTTCTACTGTTTTTTCTGTTCTGTGACTACTACAATGAATATTGTATTTAACCACATAAATTATATTAAGTACTTTTATACTGATAAATAAAGAAATTCGTGCGAAATTATTCCCTAACCATTCCAAAATATTCAAAAATGCACAACGTTAATGTTTAAGTTTTCACTTCTGCCGGCACTCCCGGAGTGCAACCCGTTGTTTTTTTTTTCATCACAGTATTTTTGCCTTACTAAAACATTCGCAGCAGACCGTAAATTGCATTAGAAAAAATAAGGCAGATATTATGACGGTGCTAACAACAATTTAATTTCGTATATTCATCTTCTGTCGACCATTTTCTTTTGACAAAGCCTGAATCCATTATATGCAAGATGGAATGATCATTTCCCAGCGAGCTTTCTAGAGCTGTAGAAAAAATATCGATGTATGGATTAGAGTTGCCGCGAATACTCGCTATTATTCGGTATTCGGCATTACTCGTCATTTTTTTTGATATTCGTCGAATACCGAATAATAGCTAGTATTATTCGGCATTCGGCGAATAGTCGTCGAAAATAAACTTTTAACGAACAAAAGAACTAATGAGTTAAAAATAATCATTTTTTTAATTATTTTCCTTGATAAAACAATACACAATATCAATTATTATCTGTAATATGTGCCTGTGCCTATCATATTCATGAAATTAAATTAGTAAGGCTTTTTAATTAATATTTAAAATCCAACAGAGGCAGATTGTGGTGCAAAAAAACAATTTTTTCTGCACGTTCTGGAGCAAGTCGGTTTCGTTTTTCCTCGTAAATTAAACCTGCCTCGGAAAATAGTCTTTCTGAATAAACAGAGCTTGCTGGTGTGATTATGTATCGTTTAGCAAGCTTACTTAAAATAGGAAATCTATTCTTATTGGTACTCAAAGCCCACCATTCATATGGGTTTATTTTTCTGTCAGCCTTTGCTAATGCGATGTAGTTGGCGATTTCTTCAGCAGTGGCATTCTTGGGTTGCTCTTCAGTAGGTTGCTCTATAGATGATTCTTCAAAACATGCCCAAAATAGTTTATGAGTTTCCGAATCATGCTCACTTTCATTGTCTAAACGAGACCTTTTGTATGCCGTTTCTGGATCCGAATCATCATTTTCGTCATCTAAAGAAAGCCTAAGACCTTCTCTGAGCGCAGCTCTACGGATCCGTTCAACTTGGGTAGCGTCAAAGTAAAAGTTCTTGTAGCGGGGGTCTAAAAATGTCGACAAGTAATATGTCTTCGTAAAGCATAGATCATCCAAGTTAAAACGGGCTTCCATATTTTCTATCAACGCCTTTCTAAAATCATCAACGTGTGCAGTTTGTTGAATCAGCGCATCTTTCATTAGGTATCTGATTAATGAAACAGTGCTAGGTATCACATCTGATATGGGTGCATATGTGGAACTCGTGATTTTTGTTATCTCTTCGAAAGGATTTAAGAGCTTTAACAGATGTTCTATAACCTCCCACTGATCACTGGTCAAATTTTCAAAATTCACGCTCCTTGTTTTTCATTCCGGCTTTAAAAATGGAAAATTAAATTTACTACATATATGTAGGTATGTATAACATGAAACAGATTTCTTTAACTTTATTGTTTTCTTTTCTCACAACCTTAGAAGAAATTAGAAATATTTTTAATGTGTTTAATGTTTTTTTTTATGTCGAATAGTAATGTCGAGTTATTCGACTATTCGCCAAAGTGAATGGCGATTAATCGGTATTCGATTATTCGCTATAAACACTATTCGCGGCAACTCTAGTATGGATCTTTTGTTCGATATATCGATATTTTTTTGCGATAATCTATTATTTTGATATGTCGATATAAAATATCAAGAAAGTAAATGTATCAAATACGATATTTTTCCAATAGCGACACCGGTCACCACTCTGACTACAGGCGCTGGAATTCAGAGCCGTGAAAAGTAGACTTATTTTTATCAATGTTTCATTAATTTAAGATTTTGAATCATAAATAATGTTCCTAGTTTGGTATTTATATGATTGAAAAACAAACACAATAGAATTTCATAAAAACAAATAATTTTTTGAAAATTTCATTGACATAATCAACGTTTTTTTTTGCGATATCGAAATACATATAAATATTTTTTTTTAATATACGATATACATTATCGATACTTTTTGGCACTTCTTGCATCCTTAGAGTTTCATTACTTAAAGTGCACTTAGTAGGTAACTGTTTCAAAATGCCGATGTAATTGTAAATGTACACTTACATAACAGCAGATTGTTATTTATATTTATGGAAAGGACATTGTTTGCTATCAAATTGGTTACTGGATTCACCGGATAACCAAATTTCATACTGAAGGTCGAATTTGAACCATCAATCTCTCTCTGTACATAGTTAGGGTAAAAATGTTTGTGTAGCATCATAATATTATGTTTTGTGTGACTGTTGTGAGTAAATGTTCTTTTTTGTCTATGATCGTGTTTAGTTTAGTTTGTGATCCTTCTGCGAGTATATATAAATACTTTTGTTGCTACTTGCGTTGATTGATTTTGACTTGGAGAGTTTAGTCATTGTATTTTTCCTGCAGAAGGTTAAGGACTAAGACAGTTTTTCCTAAGAACGTTCAATGTTCATTTTAGCAGAAGAAATACTTGCGTACAGTAACACCAATAATCAATTCACTTGTGAAAAAGAAAATCTAATAAAAAACTCCCAATACGATATACAAATAGTCAACTAAAGAACTTCACTAAAATATTCCGCTTCCCCTCACACGCTAGAAAAATATTCTTCCAAAAACTTCTAAGTGGCATCAAGTTCAAACGAATCCTACTCAGCTGGGGTTGCCAAGGATAACAAGAATAATACATAGGTACTTCGACTATTCCCATTTCCCATAGGGTTGTCAAAAAGTGTCTGGTTACCGTAGTTAATTCTCTGATGACGGTAGGTCCCATGTAATAGGAGACAGCCCTGATAGGCCTTGTCTCATTATAGCCCGGTGAATTAAAGCAAGTAATTGAACTACTGCAGAGGATTTCTGGAACGCATCACCTATTCACTGAAAGCCTGTTGACTTCAGTTAGGCGTTGCCAATTTGTAAGACTGACTGCCGGAAATTATTTTCGTTTAAACAGATAGTATGGTTTCAGAATATCAGAATCAAAATAACATGTCCTGTTTTCTGACTGATTGTGACTGCAACCGCCATAACAGGGTAAGTTTGATAAAAAGCGTCAGATACCTACATATGTGTCTGCAATTCTGCATTGTAAATACCAGATAATGAATAATTATAATGTTATTTATAACTTGATCTGTATAGAATTAAATTAAAATAGTTTATCCTTTAAATGGATACTTAGCTCGTTGATTTTTATGGTTTATCGATAATGCTAGCACATCTATACTATCTATGCTTCTATACTAATATTATAAAGAGGTAAAGTTTGTGAGGTTATAGGGGATCTCTGGATCAACTGAACCGATTTTGAAAATTCTTTCACCAATCGAAAGCCACGTTATTTGTGAGTGTCATAGGCTATATTTAACGAAGCGGGTAGGGGTCAGCTAATTTATTTATAACAAAACTAGTACTTTATTTACTAGATCTTAGTCCTTAATTCTTTTTTATTGAGTATCGTTTCAAACATACTTTCGCAATCACAACGATGGAAATACCAAATGAATATTACAAACATTGTGTTGTTAAGAGGGTGCATCCTAAAAGTTGGCAACGTCGTAAATAGCTGTCAAATATTTACCTGTTTCGATTCATTAGGAAATAATACTGTATGGAAATAAGAAATGTGGCTAACCAATTGACTAGAATATTAATAATGAATTGCAATTATAACATTGAATTTGATGTTGTACCCGTTTTAGGTGAAAAAAAGGCATTTGGAAAGTTTCCAAATACTTTTTTTACATCTAAAACTAACTATTCGGTGTTACGATATTAATTATTGCATTTCATAATCAATATTCTAGTTCGCTAGTTAGCCACATTTTTTATTTCCATACAGAAATATTATCAAATTAATCAAAACAGCGAAATATTTGACATCTATTTGCGACGTTGCCAACTTTCAGAATAAACACTCTTAAAGATTAGAAGGAATCAATCCTTCGAGGTGCGACGCTGTGACCCTTAGCGGTGAGGCTTCAGTTAATTAATACTCATGTGGATAAGCCACTGCGCTACTCGCAAATCATGTTAACTGAGCAACTGAGTCTGATTGTCGTGGAAAGTTAACTGCTCTATTCAGATGACAGGAAGCTGAAAAGCCGATACAGTTTTTTAAAGCGTGTTGTCCCACTCACTGGCCAACGAACAAAAGAGAGACGGAAGCTGTGGCGAGACAGTGCTTCCGTACCCAAACCATTCGTTCCACCTGCTGAAAATCTACCGCTTGGACTTGAGTTGCCTTGGGTAGCCTAGAAGTCTTTAAACAGACTCCGAACATAGGTTGGCCGAAGCAAAGGAAAATCTGTTCAGGTGCAGATTGATAAACGACTCCGCATCGGAGTGTAAATGTGGTGCTGTTCCGCAAACGATGGGACACTTATATAATGTCGTTTCCTGTGTGTCCTGTCAGCTACACTTTACAGAAACTGATGGCGCCAAACACGTAGCCGAATTCTGGGCCAAGTCTATTTACATTGCCGTCGACACGCTAAGAAGAAGGAGAAGAAGATGACAAGAAGGAAAAGGGAGTAAATGATGACTTGAGTAAATGATAACTGCCAGGGGAGAACGGAAGAGAAAATTATTTTGCGCCGTAACTAACATGGGATGAAAGCAAAGAGAAAAAGAAATGCTTGAACAGTCTCCAAAAGTGATATAAGAACGTACGATCCACACTGACTACAGGCTGGACAGTAAGCCCAGCTAGCAGCCTTCATGTTCTTTGACTGTTTTAGTTAAGCTAAGCTAAAATCAATCTGTCCACCCTTTTCCTAACTATGTTGGGGTCGGCTTCCAGTCTAACTGGATGCAGCTGAATACCAGTATTTTATGTGGAGCGACTGGCTATCTGACCTCCACAACACAGTTACTGGGTAAGATGATACCCCTTGGTGGTTGTCAGACTTTTGGGTCTCTGACTACCCGTAACGTCTATCTGCGAATGACAGCCATGCATTCCGAGGCACGGAGCGGTCTTTAAGAAGGTAATGGATGGTCAACCATCCACGAAAGTGCGCCGTGCGCCTGTTATTATTTCGCTAGGAGCCCCTAAGGTAATACTGATAAAAAAGAAATATAGTTTTGTTTGACGTTCCCAATTGTTGTTTCAATATGAACCCTAATTGTTACCTCTAACCCAGCCTTACACGTGTCGGAGCTACCAGTAAGGACTCGGTACTTACATCAGTGGCTGTAATTTCCCAGGGGCCTCCAGTTTTCCTAGAATTTCATTAAGAACTAGCTCTTGCCCTACCCGTTTGAGCTGCATGAAGGAAATATGGACGTAGTAAATTACATTTTTATGACTACCCTCGTAAAACTAAGATTAAAAGAGATATTAGCGATTAAATGGGAGCTTTTATTTTGCATAAAGACTGAGTTAATGAATAATTAATGTTTTTAATTTAGTTTCTACCTTTTGTCGGGCTGTTTTTAGTTCAGTCACCTGTACTGCTTCCATTTGTTGATCGAGTCAGCTGATAAAATTAATAATAGTCAGATTTCTGTCAGTAACATCATATACTTACATATCTCATAGTAACTAACTAGTCACTGTATACTGTATATCCATAGAAATTACGCGCAGTTGGCTGGTCTTTATATTCACGCTTGAAAAAGGTTCATGTTCTTCCAAACAATGACATGCCAAATTTTCGCTCCTACACGAAACGAATTCGCCCTGACCTCATAAAGATGAATAGATAAGACGAGAAGTTTTTTTATTTCCCTTTAATTTTTAGCACAAACAAACATCTTTCCGTTTCAGAAGATTTCTCAATCGCCAGTGGGTTTTCTGTTACAAGAACCCGAAGAAAAATATAAATATTTTCTCTCAGAAAAAACACGCCTAAAGATCGCAAAACCGAATCTGTCTCTCCCAGTTATTTTGGACTTTATCTTCATTTGACCTTTGCAAGCGCTTAAAAGCGGTTTTCTTGATATTTTTCTCATTATCGGTTTTTCTAGTTCAAATACGTTGATTTGAATCAAATTGAAATATAAGAAGGAGGTTTTACGTAATTCTGTGTCTGATATGGTCTCATTTGGGGATCCCTTTTTATTCTGTATTTATCTCTCATCGTTCTTCTGCCCTCAAGAAACCAATCGATCACTTTGCCAGCCAAGTTTAACGTCAATTTAGAGACACACAGTCAACATTGCTTGCACTTGTCTTGTAAATAACATCATATATTGTAACCTAATTTCCCCAGAGGTGGTCAGACCGCGGTCGCCATGCGTCACTTGTATTTGACATTTTGCGGGTAGGTAAAGAAATTGATTGTTTGTACGCAAGTAAAGACAAACAAAATTACACGGAGATTGAAATTAAGGAAGTTCGTGAAGATCTTGCTTGATGTCTGAGGGGAAGAAGTTGCTAGAAATATTGTCCTAAATAAACAGACTTAAAACTATAATGAAAAACTTCATTGACCTGAAAAATATCTGCCGATTAATATTCCGATGCACGTTGTGTTAAAAGTGGTAAACTAATCGAATCATGCAAAGAAGGTAAACACTTCGCCAATACATTGAAAGGTTGTCAAATAAGTTAGGATAAAGAACTTGTATAGAGAAACAAGAACCCAATATGCTAAGTGAAAATTATTCATAGCATATACTAAAGACTAGAATGGAGAATACTTGTTTTGTAAACGACATTTTAAAAGCGTGTCTAAGTAAATGCTCATACAATTTGGTTTCTCTGTCTCCGTATCGTAATTTGTTCCACTCTTCTAATTATAGCAGTTGTGTCACTGTATTTAGCGAGCTGGATACTGAATAAGGGTACTGGCAGATTTATGTTTCAGAGCAATAAATGTTCCTGATTTGTCGAAAAAGTATGAAATGATTGTAGCCTGTCAGTTAATGCAGTTTTGACCATAGATTTTCAACGTTTCATGGTCTTCATTTATTTAATAATTATTAGTTAAAATCGACCAGTTTATCCAGACGATTTTTTAATATTAACAAGCTGCTTATCACAACGTCAATGTCACTTTGTTAAATTAAATATTAAAAACAAAGTTCATGGTCGCACTTTATCGAGCTAAATCCTAAGGGTATTGTCGAAGAGTGGGTGGATTTTATAATTACTTCACATAAGTACTGCATTTCCCAAAGGGGAATTTGCTGTTGAATTTGCGCGAAATAATGTGCATTAAGTACCACTCAGTTTTCCTATTCGTAATCTATGAACATCCTATGTAGTTATGTACTGTGTTTCTGGCCAATAAATTATTTTGACTTTATATTCCATGATTTTCAATCCTGTGTCTCTCAGAAGCTGGAAACTTCTAAACTCTTTGTAAGCAGTAGCATAAACGGTAGATTCTCTGAATATTCTACCTTCGTACTTAATTATTTCTATTTTTAATTCCGTTATGCCGAGGTCATCGACTAATCTGTCCGAGAACCGACTTTCGCATTTATTATATCACTCTGAACTTAGGTATAATGTAGACGAATATTATTCATATAATATTTTTAGGAATTTTGAATCAGAACTCTTCTGTTCTGACTCAAACACACATAATATTCATAATACACATGTATTATGAAGTCAGTTAGACAACTTTTACTGGTTTTTCAATCAGAAATCAATGTTCGCTTTCAAAAAGTCATAGTAATTATTTTATTAATGTTAATTAAATTTAACATTCAGAAGTAGGTCACACAGATCGTGTAGTTGTAAAGTAATTAAATTCATCTGAGGTTTTTATGTGCTTCAAATGTCAAATGTGTACGATTCCGATTGGCTGCAAGCCCATTCGGTTTTAGAATGAAAAAAGTTTTTAAGTATAAGAAGTTAATAACTTTATTTATCGTAAAATGCTGAACATGAAACCTAATAGAGTCACTTAAATATCGCCAAACTCAGTACATTTAGCTAATGTTTTTTTAATAACAGAAGTAATCAACGAACCGAATAATGAGACCGAAAACGCTGTATTTCTTACTTTATTGTCAACATAATGAGATCAAATTAAAACACAGCCACCCACCGTCGTAGGTCACTTAACAAAGTAATTTTCTTCAGCTTAATTGAAAAATATACGCTGCGTACTTTCTTCAGTGAATGATGAATTATGTTTAAGGACCACGACACACAAGTAAAACCACTTAGCAAGCCGTTACTAAGTGCGACTTAGCCAAGTTACCCATTTGCTGATTGATAGCTGGCCGCGCCCCGTGCGGTTATGTGGCTGAGGCTTTACTGAGAATGAGCATACTGCAGATTTTATTATAGGTCCCGGAATAAGAGGAAGAAACCTTTTCGTCATTTTCGTCCCGTATGAAAATGACTGCTTCGATCCAAGCAATTGATTCTGCAGAAGCTTCTTTGGTTAACATTTCTCTGCAACCATCAAATAGTTACAATTTTATTTTTTTATTTATTTAACCATTTATGTACACACATTATGTGAAAAGCCAATGGCCAATAATAATAATTATCATCATCGACCTACCACTATCCCAATTTATCTACGTCGATTCAGCATGTTTTCTTCCATGCATCTAGAATCTTTCATCTCGGTATTCAACCCCTTTCTAGCGATATCATTTTTCACCCAACGTTTCACTTTAGTATTTCTATAATTCTTATCCACATTAATACTCAAAACATTTCTCAGTCGGCCAATCGATGTCTTATTTAAATTCATCAATGTGTGTTCTACCTTATCTTTACTTAATTGTCATTAAAATGAATGTATCAGTGTCGTATTACTCATGCTTGAGTTCTGTCGGGTGATTTATTACTGTACTCTGATAATTTTGCCTTAATTGAGGTCTTATTTAGTTGAGCCGGCCATGTGTAGTGTTGTCGCCCCATCTTAGGGGTAACTAGTGTTCTTGATTGACAGTGAAGGCTGTAACTATGTATTTGGAATAAACATTGTAAGCTGAAAAAAAATGTATTAACTTGTGGGTGTGCTGAGCTTGAACTGTCAAGTTTGATATACAGACAGGAATAAATTAGTCTATTTAGATAGACTTAATAAGTCATCGATATACATTACATCATCACTTGCATCTATTGTATGAGGTTCTCCATTCGTTTTTGCCTATTTCGTTTGAAAATAGATGCACTATTATAAGTTAACACATTGTATCAGCAATATTATGTTTATAAATCACTGTTTTAATTATTTTGTACCTTTTTTATGACTGTATTGTAATCTGATGATAAGCCGACGCTTAATCTAAGCATAATAAATGGTCAAAAGAAGAATAAACTTTTCATTTATTTATTCTGTCGTGATATTTAGCTGGTCTTTTAGAGTTATACTGTAATCCTTAAAAAATTCAATCGTCTTAAATAAACCATCATTAAAGACGATTAAATTGATTAAATGTAATGATGAAACCATCATCATTACTTTTTTATTAAACTGTGCAAATGTAGCTTTTACTTATTACATATTTCACCATCTTTGATATATAATTCTAGAAAAAATGCCGTCAAATCATGAAGAACTAAACGCCATAGCTAACGACGGTGAAATAGCCAGCGTTGACGTCGTTTCTACATGTTTTTGCGCCATTTTAATGAATTTTCCGGTTGTATTGTCGATAAGGCTAATGCGAACTGAACGGAAAACTATGTAAGTACATTTGACGATTAGAGAGGGGGGAAAAGAAGAAATGCGGCTTATGCTTTGCCAAAGAACGGCCAGAATCTTGGATGCCATCGAGATAAAAAAGGCTATCCATATTTCCAGACCCAAAAAATAACAGACCTCGACTATTCCGATGCTAATTCAATAAAATACTTGAACGTAACCTCTGTAGGCAGAAGGGTGCGTGGGCTCTCAAGTTTTAGGTCTTTTTATCAAAAAATAGTTAAGGGGCGGACGCACCCGCGGATCGATAGAAGCTTGTCCCAGTATCTCCAAAGTCCTTGGCAATAACGTCGTACATAGAAAATATTTCGTATTTATTTTTATTACGCGTTATTGCTATTACATATGCCAAAATATGTGTCTTCACAACCAAGTTATTTTTCCTCACGATACTGTGTGAAAGAAAGGGAGAAATATAGCCAAAGTAATGGTTTATTCATGCTGATTTGATAATAAAGTAAAACATAAAAATGTGGAATATATTAGAATACGCACGCGTAAATTCTGAGATAAAGAGAGGTTGCTTTATGATCCTGTCAACCTAATTTGGCCTTTGTAAATTCGGCTACAAATTCTAAGCAGCGATGATTTACTTCTCTCTTATTGTTTTTTATATCTATCTCAAGAGTTTAGTCACCTCTTAGATTACAATAACTATGATAGTTACAACGGTAACCGTTTATGGTACCGTTATTATGAATCATTAAGGTCGGCACTCATTGGTTTTATCGAGCAATTGCTACAAACAGTTCGGAGCGAGCACGTTGCGTAACACATTTGTACGCACGATCTTGATACAAACGTGTAATAACCATAATCTTTGACGTTGTCGTTTTATTCTCCTTCTTACCGTATCGGTGGCAAAAAGTTCAAATTATTTGTATTGATAGTTTAATTTCAAAGCAGCGTTTACTTAAATTATTTAATTATGATCGTGCTATTCCAAATGGGCAACTAATAAATTAAAGTTACATTCACGGTCATAGTAAAAACTAGTATTTTAGCATTTTTTAAAGATAAAACCAATGTTTTGGGTCTTTATGTCTTGCAACACAGCTGGATTTTTCTAAGATTAAAAAGCATGATTTATATATTAATAATCTGTCTGTCTCAAAATTTTCGATAAATTAAGAGTTGTTTAGGCTTTTATTAACAAGGCTTCTGATAAACAGCTATTGAAGAGATTTGACCCATTTATCAATTGTTGTACAAGTCTCAAGGACGGAGGGTCCTCTGACAATGTTCTGACAATGGTTTCAAATTAAGGCTCTTGAGTTAGCGAAAACAGCCCAACTACGTTGAATAGAAAGGTTTGGAGTTAAGATTTGTTCTTATTGTGTTATAGACGATCTACTTTATGCTGTAAATGTTGGATTTGTCGGCGAAGTTGAAGATATACTCTGTTGTCAAGTTCAAGTTCTGATTTCTTAAAGCCTTCAGTCAATTTATTTATAAAGATTTTAGTAGACTTTACTCTTTTTGCTGGTGTATTCACAATATAATAATGTCTAATGACTACAAGCTGATTCTTTGATACTGTCTTTTAGCTTACCCCTTGAAGATCTCCTTATATTCTGAATGCAAAGTAATGCAAGTGGTTGTTCCTTGTTGCACGTTCTACTTGACATTATCTAGCATTTTTACAAATTTCTTGTGTTTTAAATTCTGGTTCTTTGGATACCATTAGTTGGGCTTTATTATTTAGGATCCAATATTGTTGAGGTATGTTGATAAAACGCTACTTTATCATTGTCATCATCCAAGGCACGACTTTACCAATTGCTGGACAAGAAACGATACTAAGAAAGATTATATGTACATATACATAAGTAGTTCTGTAACAAATCCGTGCCGACCCTAATAAAACTCCCAGATCCCACACTCGTGATGAAACAAGTGTTCATTATTTTAAACGTCATTATAAAATATGATTTGATTAAGTGGTGAAACGGTCGGCGGAGGAGACCCACTTTTGATTGAATTCATTTATAAATCATGACGTTTGAACGAACTCGCATGGCTGTTGTCGCAAACACGTTTTGTTATTGTTGTTGAGTTCTGGAAAGTGATCTTATATAGAATTAATATTATGTAGTGGATTAAGAGGATGATCGGATTTACTTCTCTTCTCTTCTGCATTGATTTTGGGTTTTGTCATGAAATATTTAACAATTTCACTCCTTTGGGACGTGATTTATTTTGAATAGTTGCCTATAACTGTCTTTCTTCAGGGTTCAAGCTATCCTTAGCTGTACATATACTTTCATCAATATCGGTTCTTTGTCTTATATATCTCTCAATCTTATATATTTCTGAATGACAGACTGGTAAATGGTTTCATTCGTGAAATAAATGCTTTGAGTTTGAATTCAGTGGCTTAGCCATAAAAACATTACGGACAGAAATACTTTCGCATTTATAATATTAATATGTATGTGCGGTTAATCTTACTAGTACTGGTTTTCATTTCGTTAGTTGCTGCTGGCCGTTTCAGTTTCGGCCGCAATCCATTTGAAGCTGCGGCGGAAACCCAAACCACATTTGAGATGAATTGCGTCGCGCTCTATAACATTTAACTTTACTTTTATGTTTCTGTTCTAGTTTGTTTTAGGTTTCACTTTTTCAAGTTACCTATATCTTTTAGATTAGTTTAGTGTAGTCTTTTAGTGTTATTGGAATTTTCCGTCAGGGATTTCTCGGTAGCATTCCTGAGTCTGTATTTGTTCCCGGTAGTCTTATAACATGGAACTTCTGGCGAAATGTGGGTGTACTTAAAGTGCAGGTCTGCCTAACCCTACGGGGATTATAGGCGTGATGTTATATGTTTTGTGTATCTTCCAGTCTTCGACAATGTTTTGACAAGTCCGTAATCACCATCACTTAAGAGGTCATTGGCTTCTAAATAATCAGTGTCAAGTTCCCAACCACAAATGGTCACGTATTATTCTGATAAAAATGCAAAGTTTATCGATAAAATATAATGGTATTTGAATATTTCGGCGAAATTTATTAATATTTGATGTTCTTTTACCAATTTATTCAATCGCTTGACGTCATTGATTAACAGCCGATTTTCAAGAATTTGGTGATTTGTTATAGGTTCAGTCATTTGTTTAATAATATTAATTTGCTCTTAGGCCGCGTCCTATTTAAAAGCGAACGTCGCGCGAACGTGCGATATAAGATATAATATACGTTTGATCCAGCCTGTCCCATCTAGCTATCCTCCCTTCATCGACGCCCTAAGGCGAGGTTCGTACCCCACAGGGGGTGCCCTTAGCGAGCGTTCGCCTAGTCTATAAGTTATATATTACGCCCTGGCTGGAGGCTTTAAGTTAGTAGCTTAAGGCAGCTACAGGAAAGTCCGGTTAAGCAGCTACGACCTCCTCAACTGAGATATGCGATAGTGAAAAAAAAAAATACAGGTCTAAAATATTTCGGAAAAACCTTAGAAGTTAAAAGTTCGGCAACTTATCGTGAGGTTACGGTTATCGATTCGACCCATGACATTGTGATTGCTGCTAGGAAATTCTCAATAATTGTAATCCGATACTGGAACTGTGTCCGATAAAGTGGGCCGACAGGGGGCGTGCCTATCACCACTTACTGACTAACTTACGGAGTTATAACGTCAGCAGGGAACGAGGGGTTCTTCATAAAATTTTATTTGCTTGGCAGTTTCAGCACTGGAAGCGAAGGCTTATTAATTCACAATAATTGTAGTAGAGGGTCTTTGTGAAGGAGATTGTTTGGGGAACTAACACCCTCAGACCAAATAAAAAACCAACACAGAGCAATGAGAACAATAAAGTGAAGCATGTCAAAACTACACGTCTGCTCTGTGCATACACGGTGACATAATTAGCCTATTGATGTTCCCACTGCTGGGACACAGGCCTCCCCTCTGAGACGGAGTGGGCTGTAATCTGCCACGCGGGCCCAGTGCGGGTTGGTAGATATCACATGTATTCGAATTTTTGGTGAAAGACATGCTGGTTTCCTCTCGATGATTTTCTAGAGCAGTGGTGATGAAATTATTTAATTTGAAAGCGCCTGCTTTGGTTCGAACCCACGACCTACAACTCGTAAGTCGGGGCCGTTACCACTGGGCCACCACTGCTCTCGATCGATATACACGGTGACACACACACATTTACAGCCATTAATATAGTTAATTGATTCAGGCGGGACCTTGCGGAAATCCATTATAAAAAAAATACCATAGATGTAGAAATATTTAGTAACCTATTCTTCTCTATTCCTAAAGAGTCATAAAAAACCCTGTAAGAAATCGACACGTCTTTCACCTTTTAACGAGGCATCTTTAGGATGACCATTGACTTGTCGCGAACCCGGACACGACGTGTTGCCACGACAAGAGCCGAACGCAAACTAAAAAAAGTCGAAGTGAAAGCCGAGACGAGATTGCGACTAGATTTTGAACGTTTTAAAATACAAAAATTAATCTGAAGATATTGTAGTTTACGTAGTCTGACTGCAGGGATCACTCAGCCTCAGGAGGTCTCTCGGCTTGTTTGCCATCTAATAACGAAAATACTGTGTGTACATAAATAATAAAATAAATAAATAAATACTATGACGCCACCGTTCTGGCTACACAAAAATAGAAGAGAATTAAAAATCTCGAAATGGATTAACAAAAAACTGTAACTAGGTATATCGAGACTACTATAATTATTCTGTCTTATCTCTAAGATCACACGCTGGCAGCAATATCGTTAATTGAGGACGGTGAGTAATCTGCGAATCCCCGAAACTCACTAAACGAACTTACTTACGCTCATCCAAAAACGAAACAGAAATGTTTATTTTAAACTGCGTATATATTTCAATTTGGCCGTAAATTAGATCGTTTGAAGAGTGCGCATGGGCCGCGAGTGTGGTCGTAAAGCCGTGGTCGCGAACTCGCTACCAGCTAAATTACGTGGTTGCATACTTGCGTTCATTTAATTTATTGGTCGTAAAATTGTAATTAGTTAGGTGAGCAGGTTTTGATGTTTATGTGGTTATGCGGCGAGATATTGGTTATTTCGAAGTAAATTTCTTTAATTATATAAAAATTTTTATAAAAAAAATTAAAACCGACTTCCAAAAAAAACCACTACAAAGTGAATAAAAACTTTTTACAAAAAAAATTAAAACCGACTTCCAAAAAAAACCACTACAAAGTGAAAAATAACTTTAATTTCGGAAGTCGGTGTCTTTGTTTTTTAATTTTCGTTTTTTGCCACCGACTTCCGAAATTAAAGTTATTTTTCACTTTGTAGTGGTTTTTTTTGGAAGTCGGTTTTAATTTTTTTTGTAAAAAGTTTTTATTTTTCACTTTTTAGTTGTGGTACCTACCCCACACAATATCCAATACCACTAACTGCAATAAATAACAGTGACACGAAGTTATCATAATATCGTCCATATAAACTAAGTGGGAAAAATATGTATTATTCAAGCTAACTCAAAAACTATCTAAGCAAAGTCAATAAAATTTATATGGGACCACCTCGGGAGCTTACCCTTTCAAACAAAAAAATAATTTTCAAAATCGGTCCACAATTGGCGGAGATATCGGTGAACATACATAAAAAAAAAAAAAAAAAAAAAAAACATACATAAAGTCGAACATAGAACCTCCTCCTTTTTGGAAGTCGGTTAAAAATAACTTTAATTTCGGAAGTCGGTGTCTTTGTTTTTTAATTTTCGTTTTTTGCCACCGACTTCCGAAATTAAAGTTATTTTTCACTTTGTAGTGGTTTTTTTTGGAAGTCGGTTTAAATTTTTTTTATAAAAAGTTTTTATTTTTCACTTTTTAGTTGTGGTACCTACCCCACACAATATCCAATACCACTAACTGCAATAAATAACAGTGACAGGAAGTTATCATCATATCGTCCATATAAACTAAGTTGGAAAAATATGTATTATTGAAGCTAACTCAAAAACTATCTAAGCAAAGTCAATAAAATTTATATGGGACCACCTCGGGAGCTTACCCTTTCAAACAAAAAAATAATTTTCAAAATCGGTCCACAAATGGCGGAGATATCAGTGAACATACATAAAAAAAAAAAAAAAAAAAAAAAAAAAACATACATAATGTCGAACATAGAACCTCCTCCTTTTTGGAAGTCGGTTAAAAACTGATCAAACTCCTATGGCAAAAATGGCAGGTTCTAAGGCGCGGGACATACGCAAGTGGCGAGTGGCGCGGGCGTGGCGACAGTGTGGCGCGCTTGAACATACAAACAACGCCTGCGCCACACCGTGTCGCGCGCGCCTAAGGTAGCAACAAAGCACTGGGCAATATCACACTGACGATTTGTCAGCGTGTTTTTGGCGAAGCAATTTGTGAACGTGCACTCCGTGTCCATGGGTGCGAAGAGAGCTAGCCGCGACCACGCGACGTGTTCGTCGCGTTTTCATAATAATTTGTACTTGTCTCGCTCTTTCTCTTGTGCACTCAGTACACTGAGTCACTCAGGACTCAGGGTCAATCGCTGTCGTTCCGCCAACGCGGCGGACTCATTGCGCACACGTGGCGTGCTCGCTACACGCACTCAACGAGCTCGTTAAACAATCGCCTAGCTGAAAACACGCTCGCAAATCACCAGTGTGTTATGGTGGCCCTAATAACGGATGTAAAAAAACGCTTAACAAAGGCGAGAGTCACATTATACTCTCCTACCATACCTGGGAAGCTTCTGGTTACGGAAATATTGACGGTCAAAGTTCCAACTTTTTTTCATGAAATAAGTTTTAAATGTTTATAACTTACAACTCCTGCATGCTCCCACAAGCACAATGTTTTGCGTGCGTTACATTATGGCACGGACGCAAAACATTGTGCTTAGGGGTACTTATATAAAAAAATAGTGCTCATGGATGTAAAAAAAAATAGTTTACCAGCAGTATCGTTTTTGCTCAATGCTACTTAGTTTAATGTACAGAATGCGTACATAACGGTTATGTGTCGGGTCTTCTAACACCCTGTATTTACCTCAATGGTAATGGAATATTTATATCTCTGTGTTGATAGGTACGAACTTACTTGTATTTATGTATATTTAGGGAAATATTTATGAATTTGTGCATTCCAAATTCAAACGTAGTTATTATTATATTTCTGTCTGATGGATGAGTGACGTATGCAAGTGTAATTATTATTTTACGTCTTTGACATTTCTCGGGACCCTAGGGTCCCGGACCTTTGGAAGGCGTAAGAGGGGCCGAAGCCAACTCACAGAGGCCCGTTAGACGTGTTTAATGAAATGAGGCACTAACCGACGATTATCCCTGTTCGCACTATGCTAGTGCACCCAAGGACAACCCCCGGTTAGTGCAGGACTATTGCTGGATATGAAAACAAAGATATTGGTTTATGGGTTTGGATGGCTAAGTGAACTGGTTATTTAGAACTATGGAAAGACTATGGCCCCTGCCGGACCAATATTTTATATAACAAACACAGGTAAAATGGCAGGGGGTGACTTGCACACTCAATAATGGGCCCCCGAAAACGGTCGCTAGCACAAAGTGTCGTAACGACAAGGGGGCAACATGTCCTGAGGTGCTTATGAGGAGTGGAGCGGTATTCCACGGCTATCAGGATAATCCCGGAAGTACGGTCAAGATCCCTACCAGCATCTTACTGGAATACTTCCTTCCTCCGAGCACGTTTGCTCTTGCGAATCTCCACTCAAGCCGGCCAATAAAGGCAAGAATGAGGTGGGAGCTCTGTTCCTCGTCAGTGTTCACTCCAGCCGGCCAATAAAGGCAAGCCAGAGGTGAGGAACAGGACTTCTCCCGGGAGATAGGGTCCGTGGGGTCGCTACTGCCCAACAGCTCGCCACATGCTGCCCTGCGGGTTTTTGTATCTCTCTTGGTCTGGCTCCTTATCCTAGACCTGTTCCGGCAAAGTAAACTCTACCGGCACAAACCCAGAGTTCGGAGCACGCAAGCCCCACCACGACGTCAACGTAGAGATACGGCGGTGGGGAATTATTATTATTATTGCACTTACGTATTATGTTATCGTAAGTAAGTAAGTCTAGTAGTAGGTAAGTCATTTAAATTAAACATTTACTTATAATATATTGCCTATTGTTTAAAATAAACAAGAACAAACTGCATGCTGTTATCGATATTGGTCGCAGTCCAAATATAAACAATATCTCATCAACAACAACAACAACTGATTCACCACGTGATAACAGTGGACACTTCAGCAGATTCTCCCCTTTATGCATAAAAAAATATACGCACAGCCTAAACAGCTGGATCTAGAAGCACGAAATGTTGCACAAGAACTCCTTATATTACATACATAATACATAAACTCATGCCTTCTTCCCATGGAGGTAGGCAGAAACTACAGAACGCCACTTGCTACGATCCTTACATACTCCTTTTGCCTCGTTTACGTCCATACATCTGGTCATACACGCTCGCCGCTCCTTGTATTAATCCAGTAATTCAGTAAATATGCCGGGAAATATACAATCTGGAAAAGTGGAACAGCTTCGATTTCAAAAATTCTTTTTTTCTTGATTTTTTAGACCCTCGGGAACATTTATCACCACTAACCTCCGCCTCACTCCGAAAATTTAAAAAAGTAGGGTGGTTTTAACCCTCTCAACAGCACCCCCAGTGAAACAGTGGAAAGCTGCAATCGGAGCTGTTCCACCACTTTTCCAGATTTTCCGGGTTATTCACCGGACTTCATCCCCTAAAAGGTATTAGTAAATAATCTTAGGAAAGTTTATTCTGCAAGTGGGCAACGTCGCAAATATGTAGATGTCAAATATTTCGCTATTAATTTGGCAATATTACTGTATGAAAATATGAAATGTGGCTAACTAGCGTACTAGAATAATAATAATAATGAATTGCAATTACACTGAATTTGATGTTGTAACCGTATTAGGTGTAAAAAAGGCATTGGAAAGTTTCCAAATACTTTTTTTACATCTAAAACTAAATATTCGGTGTTACGATATTAATAATTGCATTTCATAATCAATACTAGTTAGCCGCATTTCATATTTCCATACAGTATTATTACCAAATTAATCAAAACAGGGAAATATTTGACAGCTATTTGCGACGTTGCCAACTTTTAGGATAAACGCTCTGACATCACAAACTAAACTTAATAATAATTACGACATGAATAATAACACAACATAAAGCTGTTTTCAGACCAGCGCGACACCGGTTATTGTTATACCGTGAAGTTTTGTATTGTTCGTGTCGCGTCGCGCGACTAATCTCGCTGGTCTGAAAACAGCTTAACATCGCGCCTTGTTTCCCGGAAGGGTTAGGCAGAACCTGTACACTTCGCCAGTTATGTGTAAATCCCGTAATATGGGGCGAGACTATTAAACCCAGGCTCCGGGCTGCTACGGAGAAGTTCCTGATTGAAAAACCCAAAATCACTTTGCCCGACCTGGGAATCGCACCCAGGACTAGGAGCTCAGCAGTAGCATTGCCAACCACGAGACCAACGAGGCAGATAAATAGAATAGGTCTTGAAAAACCAGTTGCTAGCTATGATGACCTATAACTCTACTTTTAACTAGCATTGCATAACCCCTTAATCTTTATGTCATATCACTAACTTAGTGTCATAGTGTTGCCACATGAATATACTCATTTTATTATTAGAAAAGTCATTAGTGCTGCAACGTACCGCTCCCGACATAGATAAAGATCTGAGATTAATTAAAACACTTTTTTATATGTATACATTGCGATACTTATCTGTTTGATAAAACTGGTATATACAGGGTGACTTTTAATTTGACGTATTCCTTCCAAGACATGAAAGTGTGACCCATTTGGAACAATTATGCACCCCATAAAGCCTAGGCGAAATTACATGGGATTCGAGAAAATATATATTTTTTTTTTAATTTCCCAGAAGTCGTCACTAAATATCATTTTTCTCCAAACTCTCGAATTTAATGGCCTTCGTTACTATTCCATTGGATACCTAATACTTTAAAAACATTTCGATCTAACCAAATTTTATAAAACATCAAATACTTAAAAGTTAGAGGAAGAAGTTAATTAACCATTTAAAAAAAATATCTAAGTACATGAACTTTGACACTAGTTATCTCAAAATTGTACTGAGGCATTAAGCGTACAAATTACCGGGCAGGCATCTTTATTTAATCAGCTATCTAGCGAGGTACAAAAGTTCAATAAATATTTAGAAGTACCGATGAAACAGACGATAATGCCGAATGCAAAGGTCGAATTTGCAAATGGTTTTTTTTTGTCATAATCGAATTAAATAAATAGTTTATGCCATCCCACTTTCTAACCTACCGGTAGTCCATTACACGTTAGGCACCCAGGTTATCATGACCAGGTCACAAGTTGCGAAACGGCTTTGGAGTTTTTATGTTTATCAGAAAAGTTTTCTATGTCATTTTCCATCTTTTTACAGCAACGTAGAGTTTGAGTGAGTTTGCAATTTGGGACTTTTCTAGTCCTCTAACCCCGGTTGGTCCAAAAGAGTCTTTGAATTCTTATACAAAACTGCATCGATTCTGATAATAAAAATAAAATGTCAGAAGTAACGTTTGTCTAGCCGACTGACTATACCATCTTTCCAAAATCTGTGAATGCAGTTAGAGTTAGATGTAATTACTCAATTCAACAGCTGTGTTTGTTTGTTGCTTTCAATAAAATTAGCAATGAAAAATGTGTATTTACTCGAATCCCATGTATTTTCGCCTAGGCTTTATGGGGTGTTTAATTGTTGCAAATGGGTCACACTTTCACGTCCTGGAAGGAATACGTCAAATTACAAGTCACCCTGTATAGAGAAAGTCAGACGTGTGTCCGAAGCATTATTTTCAAATTGTTTTTAATCATATTTTTAATTGTTGTTCTGTGAATAAAAGTGAAAGTATCATTCGTTTTAATTAATTTAATATTTTTTCCAGTTTTTCTATTAGCTAGTTGACTGTTGTTCAGTTTATATCTAAACTAGCTTTTGCCCGCGACTTCGCCCGCGTAGATTCATAAATTCTCCCACGGGAACGTACTATCGGGAGAAAAAGTATCCTATGTCGTAATCCAGGTCAGGGTTTACCCATATGCCAAATTTCATCCAAATCCGTTCAGCCGTTTTTGCGTGAAAGCGTAACAAACAAACAAACGCACTTTCGCATTTATAATATTAGTTAGGATTAAGTATGGATATTATGAATGTATTTCAGCCCAGTAGTTACCGCAGATTCATTGAGACTTCATTTTACAACCAGAAATGACAATTTATCTTTAGCTGTGTTATATTTTGGAGAAACGATGAAATCATATTTGATCGATAACAAGTTCTGATAAGAAATTGTCTTTGGGTAGTGTTACTAGCAGCGTTTTATCGTGAAACTAGCTTCCGCCAGCGGCTTTGCCCGCCTGATTTCTTTAAATATTATAGCTTATGTTACTCAGTGATAATATAGCATTCTACTATGAAAGAATTTTTTAAATCGGTTCAGTACTTAGGTTTTGTGTTTTCGTTACAAACAAAAATACAAAACTTTTCTCTTTATATATTGGTGTAGGTAGATTAGAGAGGCTCCAGTCTAAGCGCCTTATACTGACGACCTAGAAGAAAAAAAATATGACTTGGTATTTTGAATTTGAAGTGTGGCTGGTCCAATAATTTTGTAAATGTTTTCACCACCATGTATACATTGCAACACCGAATCTATTTTCACGCCTCCCCCAAATATTTTTTGATATTCGTATAGCTCATGAATGACCTAAAAAGAATATGAATTAAAAATCTCGACTAATTAAAATTTGTGCAACAACGCGAAATTTCGCGGGTATTCACTACTTTTTAAACATCACGAAAGACTGCTTAATTTTACTACTGTTACATAAAGAATTGCAAATAAACAAACATAAAAACAACTTCCTTGATCCTAGCAAGGTTCACGGTCTCCGATAAACAAAACAAGACTTTATGTTCACATTACTTAGTACGTTTTCTGTTTGTTTCAGGAGGTTCCGATAGCAATAAGGGGAAGAGCAAGAAGTGGCGGAAAATCCTCCAGTTTCCACACATATCACAATGTTTAGATATAAAAACAAAAATAGGTAAGTCTACCTTTATTATCTTTACGTAATGTTTCGTGCTAAGATATAATTTAAAGATAGAGGTGCTCGTGAGTATAAGGCCTAATGCCTTCATCTACATGATTCGTCATCGCAACATAATCACGTTTTGTAACTGGGATGCAACAACTAAAACTTCTAGTTTCAATATGCCCGAAGAGACTTCAACACCTAATAAGTCATCAAGGTAAAAACGCATTTTTGTTGCAAGTGTATAGAGTGCTGCTATTTGCGGCATAATACTGGCGCTGCCTCGGCCCGGCTAAAGGGCCGTAAGCATTGCCTTGTCACTGACACTGAGTCACTGTCACTACTGCAGTAGCGGATCCAGGGTTAAGGGGCTCAAACCCCCCCAAAAGCATCTAAGTTCTACTGTGACAAATCTTAAAGTGAACCTGACATTATTGTAATAAAAAAAAAAATGCAAGCATTACACTACCTAAACGGGGTCAACCGGCAGTCCTGGATCCGCCACTGGTCACTAGTTATTTTGTTTGATTGTTGAGGTTAGTTCGCTGTAAAACACCACATTCCCAAAACATTACATTCCCTTGTGCCTAAACGGACCCTGGCACTTTATCGATAGGATATATCTATCCATAACACGACCAAATACACCAGGAAATCGCTGGTCGCTCATGCTAAAAGTTTCACGCACGCGTTCAACCGAATCAAAAGCCCATAAATCCCTGAGTTCAAATGCCGCTGAACTATTGTGGTGACCCCATTCAACTGGCACCAGTTGCGTGGGCTGATAAGCGGCTTTAACATTTCTATGTCTTCCTAACTCCTAACTGAGCGCTGAGTTTACGGGGAACCCATTGTCCGGTGCACAATTAGGGTGCTTTTCATTTGAACGACTGTTTTGCCACGGAAGAGCGATTATTGCTGCAAGTAGAGCTAGCTACTAAAAACGACTTGGCGAGCAACGAGTAGCGAGTGCGCGACGGACGGCGCGGCGACAAGCGATTACTGGATGGTATGTGTATGTAGTATTAGGGCTGCCAAATTTTTTAAACCAGGATTAGAAGGTGAAAATACCAGGACGTTTCGGATTAAAAACATGACGTAGTATAAGAGCTAGCAACACGCAATGAAAACAGGTTCAACGAAACTCAATTTTCACGCACTATAAAGCTCTCTATCTAATCGTTAGATAGAGAGAGCTCTAGTGCGCTAAAATAGTAGTGAGAAAGAGACAACGAGCAGAGCGCACGATAAACGGAAGGTTGCAGGCGTGGAATTTTTAAAAACAGGACATGATCTGGGCACCCCAAAAAGCTAGACATGACCTGGGTAAACAGGAGGGTTGGCAACCCTAATGTAGTAACATGCGTGAGTCTCAGCGAGTATTCTGATCGCCAAGCGAGCGTCGCTGAGCGCACTCTCTTTGATGGCTCTTGTCACTGCAAAAAGAGTATGTACTCGCCGGCGCGGTGTGAACAGTCAGCGATCAAATATTAATATATGTATCTCTTTTACTTAAAAGGGACCTACAATCTTTTGAACGTTTTTGGAGCGAGATATACTTTGATAGCTAGTCGCTTGACTAGCTATCAAAGATTTTCTCGCTCTCGTCGGCAGTAGGACAGGTGCCTCTTGTCATGGAGTAGGAAGGAATCGAGTGACAGAGTCGCATGCTATCGTAATTCATTTGCTATTGGAGGAGACAGACGTCATGTCATGCACGCTGCAAGGTTACCACCCGGATACTGAAATCCTATTTAATTTGGTTTGTGCTTATCTTTGATTATCTGTTATGATTTGTTGATATTTTGGTCAACTAATCGTAATCAAAGTAGATAACATGGAATTAGACATCTAGTGAACTGATCAGAGATTTTGATCAGGGTTTCCAGATTGTGAGGGGTACCTGGCGGTTTTAATTTTAAGGGCATCAACATTAAAAAGTCATTTGTTCAAACTAGGCTGAGAATCAGCACTTTTCGGACGTCAAAATTACGTATGATAGTCCCCCAAAAACCCCCGCTCTTCACCACTTCCTAGTGCTTTAGCTGGGAAGAAGAAGCAGCACCGCAGTCGTTCTGTACGTTTTTCATGCCGTGAAAAACTATGGTTTATTCGCCGTGTGTAGGCACGGTCGTTTGTGTTGTATGAATCACTATGGAAGCTTGTTGACAGACACGTTTTTTCTACCGTAAAGACACTTAGACACCGTGTACAAAAGGCCTTAGTGTGCCTTTCAGATTTTGGGTCTCTGATCTGAACCCACTCCTCAAATAAAAAAATTGATAAATGTGGTTTGGTGGAACAGTTTATTAATATTATTTTCAGTCTCCCAACGGCACCTTGCCTAAAATCTCCCAAATCAAAATCTGTCAGCAGTTTTTTTGTTATGATGAGCTGTTTAGCACATCCCATGTTTTTCTTTTGTTCCGTTGGTAAGTCAACAAGATCATAAATATCTGTTATGGTAGTCAGGCAAACACTTCAGTTTTATAGAGCCTACTGTCATTTATAGCCTCACTGCCTAGAGACGTTGTAACTCCGACGAGAAAATTATTCGCAAGAATGTTTGATTCGATTCTGGAGATTGATTGGTTTCCGATATCGGATTGTTTTTTATGAGGAGCCCGGATAACCTGGGCGTTATTTATTTACCTTTTTGTGAATATTTGGGATTGGTTGAAACCGAAAACAAACATATTTTCTTTGACAGTATCATTGATGTTTAAATCCTTACACTGTGTGTCCACCGCCACCGTCAACGGGACGTCAAGGAGAAACGAGATTCTTCGAACCGAACGTGACGTTCCGTGTCTCAAACTCAAACTCAAAGCATTTATTTCAATTAAACCAGTTACAGACAGTTTTGAATTGTCAAAAAGTCAGTCAGTCAGAAATATGCAGCTAGTTGCCCATTCCAAAGCGTAGTAGGTACCTATGGAGAAGAACGGACAAGAAACACCACGGACACTCTTTTAAATAAATAAAAAATTGTTACAAAATATTGGTTACATCATTCATGTTGAAATTATACATGTGAAAACAATGAAAAAGACTTATACGTTAAAAGCGTCCGTAATAAAAAGATAAAAAAACAACTCTCCAAAGTCTAAAGATTAAAATATGCCATGGCAGCTAAGAGATGACCAGTCCCAACTGACGGCACCCGATCACGAACATGACGCATGGATTAGCACCATTCAGCTCAACCATTTTGAAGGTAGCTAAATGATCCAACACACGCGCCACCATTAGCGAGACATCTGAGTGAGCATGACATACTCTCAGCTGCCAGGGCACGGTCGTGGTGGTGTGCGGTGGACACGCGGCCATAGTAAATGTATGTATCGCTACTTCGGCGCCGTCGTCTCGTTGACGTCCCGTGGACGTAGCCGGTGGACAAACGGGCTTAGTGGCATTGTCTTTCCCGATGCCATATCTATCTTAGTTTTTCCATCAAGCACGGATGCTGTTAATCTATGGTATAAGGTATGTATGTTGATGGGATTACCTTAAAATATCATAACACGGCTGTAATCCACGAAGGGTTAGGCAGATGTGTGGTACAATAGATGACGTATATTTAGTAACCTAATCCACTTAACTGATCTTAAAGAGTCATAAAGAACCCTGTAAGAAATCGACACGTGTTTCACCTCTCAACGAGGCATCCTCAGGATGACGATTGAGCCGCCAAGCGCCGAATGCAGACTGAGCTTGAGTCAATTAATTATCTTAGATGTGTGGTATACCCACATTTCACCAGATGATGATATCCCAATTCATTTGTGGTCGGCGCAACATGTACCTTTCTTCCATACCTACTTCTCTATTAGCTTTACTTCTTTATTACTCGTCATCTGGGTAGTCACCCCCTATCTAACCATATCATCTTTCACACAGTTCATCCATCATTTCATTGGTCTTCCCCTACTCTTATACTCAAAACTTTCCTCATTACAGGATGTCATTGTATACATATTGTCTGAAAATCTGAATTGCAGTGGATTTCAGAAGAAGCTAATTGTCCTAAAGGGCTAGAGGAACGAGTATTCAATAAGGAAATTTAAAATTAAAGTATACCCTATTGCATCCAGTAGGTATGCATGTGGGCTTCCCCCGTCAACCTCTAATATTATCTATCGGTTACCTACGGGAAAAAGTGGTTTATATTTAGTTAGCAACCACAAATCTATATTTAATAATGATTTACACACGAACAACAACAACGCATCGTAGCTAGGAAGTTATTACGTCAATACAAAATGTTCTTACGTACTTCGCATTGGTTTTAATGGGAGTGTCTCTACCTACCATCATTACCTGCCTATATTGCTCGCACTGCTGGGACAAGACTCCTCTCTGAAAGAGGGACAGGGCTGTACTCCAACACGCCGCGTGCCGGCCCAGTGCGGGTTGGTGGATGATGATTTTTTTGTTCTGGGACATGCCGGTTTCCACACGATGTTTTCCTTCACCGTTTTGAGAGCAGTGGTGATGAAATAATTTACTCAAAGTAAAGTGCCTGCAGGAGCTCTTGGCTAAGTTATAACAGCCGCACGATTCGATCCTTCAGGTAAGGTACGCTTGCCGGGGTTGGTCTGTGGATGGGTGACCTTAACATACCGAGACTGCTCCGTGCCTCGGAAAGCACGTTAAGCTGTTGGTCCCAGCTGTAATTCGTGGATCTTTGACAGTCGTTACGGGTCGTCAGAAGCTCGAAAGTCTGACAACCAGTCTTACTAAGGGTCAATCTAACCAGTATTACCCACTTACTGGGTTGTGAGGTCAGATAGGCAGTCGCTCCATGTAAAATACGGTATTCAGCAGCATCCAGTTAGACTGGAAGCCGACCCCAATATAGTTGGGAATAGGCTAGGCAGATTGAAAGTGCCCCTCAGTCCGAACCTACAATATACTACTTTTTAGTAAAGGTAAGAACGAAGATAAAACGTAATTCAAGAGGTTAGATGAGACCAGTATTTATAAATTTTGAGCGAAATTCGATTAAAACAGAGCGTGACTTTAGCCCTGATTTCACTTTTAGATTTTAGTATCTTTTGTTTATAGATGCGGTCTTTAATCTATGGTAGAATTTCAATATTGTTACTGGTAATACTACAGCTCCGGCACAGATGAATGTAGATAGGATACTTTTTTTTAAAGACGCAGACTGAGATTAGAATGCGAGGGAATCTTTTATGCCTTGCACCCTAATTGCATAATACAATCATAAGGATTTTAAGGATATTTCTAATCTATTGCTTCTTAAGGTCTGCTCAACAACATAAATAACGCAATGAATGTTGTTGAAATGTCAAAATGAAAACCATACAGCTACCCTACGTGTGTTGTGTAATTACCTCGCTGTTCAGGCGATGAAGTCCAGGTTTTAGGACCAATCATGGTTTTAAGACCGCTATAAATTCCATTCGATCTACGATTCGATTTTAACTTCGTTCTCGAAATGAAGACAGAGTATCAATTTCAGTTGGTTGCAATTAAACTGTAATCAAGTTTGGTTAGGATTTGGTACAGTATTTCATTTCTCCATTGTACTGTAGGTACTCGTAATTTCCGTTTTATCGATGGTTCCGTTCGTTAATTTCCAACTTTGGGTAGGAAAGTCTGAGGAAGTTTAGTTTTTGGGACTTACTTCATTATATTGGGTTTAGTCAAATGCCCTGGATTTTTAACCGACTTCCAAAAAGAGGAGGTGAGGAGATGTTCGTAGCGTAAGTTTAGGTATACTGTAGTTTTTTCTGAATCCTGCTTGTTCTATCGGTTGATTTTCGTCTAGTTTGTGATATTCCTTCCTAAAACCTTATAGACGCTTGGTATAAGGCTTATTGGTCTATAATTGTCTATTTCGTCCTTGTCTAAATAGATTATGTCTATGTCTGAGAATTATATGTGAGTTTCCCCACTGGTTCGTAATGGTGCCTTTTAATTGGGTGGGAAATTATCAAATAACTTCTCCCGCTTTGGGCGGAGCGGGAGGGCTTGTCAGACTCTTACTGACTAAACCCCACCCGAGTTCCTTCAGTTGCCTGTACGTTGCCAGAGGCAACTCTTTAGGACTTTCCCGCAACCCAGTTGGAAATTTTGAATGGTGCCTGTGGTTAGGATATCATTAAGCTTATTCTATCATTGTACAATCATTTAGCTTAGTTAGGCTTGGACTTATTTCTTCTACTGTGCCTCTTATTAGACCTGGAGCTTTATCTAGCTTTTGTGACATGATGGTTCTCTGTACTTCCTGTAAATGTGTTGGTGGAACATCGTCATGCCTTATATTTGAGTTACGCTAGCGCTAGGTATCATTTTCTTCTTTGTTCGCGTCTTTATTTGAGTAGAGGGTTCTGTAGTAGTCTGTAGCAAGGGTTTGGACTTCTATACGTTTTGACACTTGTTTTGATCTTGATCAATATAACATATTGCACGATTCTTAATGCGAAGCATTAGAGTGTGCTCTACGATCGAAAATTTTTTTTTGCCCCATTTCTGTAACTGTTTTTATTGTTACACTCCTGCTAGTACACAGGACCTACTTAATTTATATACCATTGTATAGATGATTAAATGGAGATTAATACTGTTTTTTTTAACAATTTATTTAATCCAGCAGAAATGGAAAAAACATCAAAATAGTTGAAAAAAAATTCCTGTCCGTCAATTTATGAACCCTGAAAACATTGTAGCTTGCGATAAAATCTATTAATTAAGTAATTTTTTTTTTATACATTCGTTTTAGCCGTAGAAGGAACCCTATTGAAAATGGCTCTTTTATTCAAAGTAGTTTTATTATAATTAATAAAATAATAAAATACTACCTAAAATATAATATCTTTATCTAAATATTTCCAACCTTTGACTTGATGTCCGTAAGTTGCCTAGCAACCGCCAAGTAAATATGTTTGTCAGTCTTTGACATTACGACTTCATGAAAAGTGATAAATTGTTCATTTTTGTTAAAAACTATAGCTATGTTTTGAATTTCTTTTTCGTTTATGAATGAGTGTTATGTATGAGGCGTGCACTTTTGGATTTTCCAAACTATTGTATATTACCAAGGATTAAAAAATTAAAGTAACAAACTAAAATACGACTAAGACAAAAACTCGCAACAAAAAAAAGGTATAAACATCACAGCAGACAAATTAAAGAATAATATTGGTTTTCGTATACCCGGAGTCTTTAATCCGCTTTATGACGCCATTTTGGCTTTTATTTGATGTCATATTACGTATAACCCGCGGAACAACATGAGGCTTCCAACGATACCTCGTTTGTCAAAACACAACAAGCAGTTTAGGAGTTATGAGGGAACAGATGAACATACATACATACATACATACGTAGCTTGTTAAATCATAACCCTCCTTTGGTTTTGCCGTAGTCAGGTAATTGCTTATATGCTTTTATTCATTTCATTGAAAATTTGTATAAAAAAGGCTGTCCTATGTTTAACAATCTGGTAGCCGTAAAGCCTCGTTCAGTCCTTTGACGTGTAACGCTTTTGGATGATCAATGGATATTATTCATTGTCAAAAGGACGTCCAGTATTCGTTATCATAAATTATGTAGATCGAAAAAGTCGTACATTAATGGATTTTTATGCTTTGGGCACAATTTTGGGATGAATATTTGTTACTAATAGAGATTTTCCACATCTTATGTGATTTTTAAGGGGCTCGTGGCTTATAATAACAGCCGCTCGTGTCGATCGAAGCCGAAGGTTAAGCTACGCTTGCCGCGGTAGGTTCGTGGATGGGTGACCATGCATTATATATCGCGATCCCTCCTTGCCTCGGATAGCACGTAAAGCTGTTGGTCCCGGCTCTCATCCGTAGATCATAACGGTCTTACCAAAGGGTATCGTGTTACCCAGTAATATGGGTTGTGGAGGTCAGATAGGCAGTCGCTTAATATAAAATACTGCATCCGGTTAGACTGGAAGCTGACCCCAGCATTGTTGGGAATAAGGCGATTATCACACTGCCACGCATCACGCTGCATGTTGCGTGTTGTGCGTTGTGTGTGCTGATCTGCATGAACGCGCGTGGATGCATTTTCTGTGTGTTGGACTGTGCATGTTTTATATACAAACGGAGATACTTACAAGCAACGTTAGAACACGCATTCACTACGCTGCATGGTGCGTGGCAGTGTCGCCTACGCTAATCGCCTAAGCTAGGCAGATTGATATTGATCTGTCATGTTTACGAAGTTTAACAAGAACTCGAGTTATACGGTTATACCCTGGCGGATGAAGTGCCCATGTGTGAACGTGAAACGGCTCATGAAGACAGTTTACAGCTTCTAAGAACTTTACGAGCTTAAACTGAACGCGTGCAACTAGATCACGTATTCTCAAGTGGAAGTTATAGACACCACATAACGTAGATAACATAAAATTGAGCATCAGCTGTTTCAAGTTTAAGAACCTATAAAAATGAGCCGTTGTGGTAATGAATAGATGGATTGTTTCCTTTCATCAGATAATATGTTAGGCTTAACAATGTTCAAATTAATCAGTTATTTATTCAAACTAGGCTGAGAATCAGCACTTTTCGAACGTCAGAATTACATAAGTCAGTCCTCTCAAAAACGCCCGCCCTTCACCACTTCCTAGTGCTTTAGCTGGGGAGAAGAAGTGGCGCAACAAACTCCCCAGCAGCACAGCTGTTAAATGTGCCTGGCAAGAAAGGTCATATGTATAAAATGTGTGTATCAATATTAAGCAAAATATAATACTGGTATTCAGCTGCATCCGGTTAGACTGGAAGCCGACCCTAACATAGATACAAAATCTGTCAAAAACTCACCATCGTGACACCATTATGACATTTGTAAATTAGTAGACTTAGCCCCCGAAAAGGCTAGGCAGATTGATTGATTAAGCAATACTCCTAACTAATATTATAAATGCGGAACTGAGTTTGTTTGTTTGTGACGCTTTCACACTAAAACGGCTGAACGGATTTGGATGAAATTTGGCACAAAGGTAGACCATTACATGGTGAAGGACATAGGCTACTTTTCATCCTGGATCGCAGACGTGCCGCGGGCAGCAGCCAGAAATAAAACAAACCTCGATGAAATGTCATGTTTTAAAAACCTTCCGAAGCAGGGTCGGGTTGCTAGTTATATTCTCGTTCTGGTAAAAATCAGATGACCTGCTTAGAAGGCGTACTGAATCACTGACAACATGAAGCGATATAGAAAATCAGTTTAGTAAACTTACGCACTGAACAGGCAAAATGTAGACAGGCTTAGTTCGACCGTACAGACGCAATGATCTGGAAACTAAGAACTAGAACAATACTGACTTATCTAAGCAAAAAAACTTCGATCATAATAAAAAAAACAAAGTCATGCCTATACAGGGAGGCAGGGACATCCACGCAAACTGTTACTATGTATTCAGAAACCGCCAGCGAAGATATTTTTCGCCGGTTATAAAAAAAAAATTGCTGTTTCATAGAAAACTACAATACTTACGCGGTCAAAATGTATAGCACTGCAAATTTTATTTTTATATGTGCGACGAAAATTTTCTTGGAAGTAGGGCATGCAATTATCCGCCCATTTTACTATTCGGATATTTCGGATAATGCCAGACAACTATTCGAATATATCCGGATAATATGGATATTTTGGATACCACTGTAAAAGAGGTAAATCAAACTTATATTAGTTTACAATCGACATTTTTATTACAAAAACTCTCTAACAATCGTATACTAAAGTACTTCAGTTCCCACTAAAAGCAAAATCTGTCCGATCTGTCATTGACAGATACGAAAAAAGCTATCATCCACGGGTTATCTACCAATGGTATAATAGATCGTGAGCTGGTCAAATGCTATCTTTGTTAAGATGGCTAGAACAATTGAAAGCACATTAGATGAAGACTGGAAGTCTTACAAAGTAGTGCTTGGTAATAAATGAGTCAAAATCACACCACTGACATTGCTAGATGTCAAAGTATCTGATGTATAAGTTGGATCAGCACAAACTAGTAGCCGCGAATGACATGTACTTTCATCGATTCCCTGAATATGAACTATCTTCTGTGCGTTTCGGGTCAGTTCTCGTTATCGCGATTGTGCAGTCCTATCTTCCATTGGGCATATATGTGAAACTTTGGATATTCCTAAAGAAGACTTTCCGGATTGAGTTTTTATGGTCCAGGCAGGAAAGCAAATCATGAATGCAGAGAATCATTATGAGGCCTCTGCTCCAAATTCCTACTTCCCATATCAATCTGATTTTGGCTTGGTTACCAAAACAGCTTATTCAAGTGTAGTAAACCCTAACCTTTTCTTTATGTTGCATTTAACAGGAATTATATTTTGGTTCTGTGAGATCTCGTCAAGCAAGACACAATACCGAGATGAATCTAGAGAACAACACTACTAATCAAAGCCAACATTCTTGCCAATGCCTTTAAAGAAAATGCCATGCTTGTCAAAGCATTCACTGTTGATGGTCAACCTGCAGAGTCCTTTCGATCTCTTTGCTTATTTTCTCTGTTAAAGTAATTGATATTTCAGTTTCTGCTGCTTATAACCACTGAGTGCTACGTCATCACCACTGCTGTCGTCAACTGAAGTCGAGCTCTGTGCAAAAGCACTTTAAAATTTTCTCTATGATAATTTGATGAATCTACATACTAATACTAATTGTGTCTTAGATGGATTTTTGAAAATATAGCATGAATGGTCACAATTGCGAATACCAATTTTAAAACACAACGTTAAATGTTATATTATCAAAAGGAAAATGGAACAAAAGTAACTATCCGTATTATCCGTTTTATCCGGATAGTAAAACAAATTATATTCGGATAATATTTTCGACGGATATCCGGATAATTCGGATATCCGGATATCCGAATATCATGCCCTACTTGGAAGTCTCCACATCAGAGTCGATGTCATAATTTTATCGTAATGTCCAGAAATATGTTCTAAAATATTCTGTTCTTAAAGGAAAGTATCACAATATTAGACTCGGTCTACTTTTTCTACTACGTAGCAAAGAATTTTAATCGTAGAGGTGCTATACATCTTTGCCTTTCCCTTCAGGAATTTCAAATAATGCCTAACAATAAAACTTCAATAGGCAATAACACAAAACACGTGTATTCCAAGGAATTCTTCAGAATTACATTTCTATTACCGACATTCCTCAACGGCGGGGTCCAAAGTATTTTTCATTTCGCTTCATACTCTCTTGGGTCTCTCTCGCACCCATACAATGTGATAAAGACGCATACTGGCAGTGTTTTCAGTTTTAACGACTGAAAAGTGTAAGGACGCGCGCATTTCGTATGCGGTTTCGTACGAATTTCACTCGTACGTGGTCGTACGAATTGAGTGCGCACACTGAATACGTTTTTCTCCGTCAAATAGAACAAATCCCAAAAAGTTCGCATTGTTTTCGGACGTCAGAAACTATACGTACGTACGTATACGTACGACTAAGGGCTGATTTCGCCAATGAAACTGATCGCGATCAGCATTTTTAAAACGCGTTCAAGAGCTGTCAGTGTCAAAATTGTTATGGAATATTGTACTTACACCGACAGTTCTTGAACGCGTTTAGATGTGCTGAATGCGTTCAATTTCATTGGTGAAATCCGCACTGAGTCGCAACCAGTCTGCGCGCTCCCTTTGTACTTGGAAGGTCGGGATCGAACGCGCGTGTTCGTATATGTACGCACGAGTGAAATTCGTACGAAAACGCATCTAAAGTGCGCGCGGCCTTCGTCTTTTAGCCCGTCCGCGGTTGATCTACCAAGTATGTTGGCGTTATCTTCCTCTCCTTCAGATCAGCAATTTAGTTCCGGAGTAGTTACATTTAGATTCGTAAACTGCGTGACATACTTATGCTGCGGCCGCATCTGCGTCTATCGTCACGAAGCTTCGCATAGTGATACGATATACGCAGATGTGACCAACCATTATCGGACATCGTGGCGATAATTCGGGCTGCGTTGCACTTATCGCCCGGGTACAGAATAAACGTAGCGAAGCCTCTAATGTGACCACCGCATTAGCGCGATAACTTTTTAGCGAGCTAAACATAATACCTAAAGCTTCGGGACGCATTGCTTTGTCACGAATCACGATAGACGGAACATGCGGCCGCAGCATTACAATGGCAATGCTTTCCATTTTGACAGTTTAACAAGATTCATTGCGTTATTTACGTTGGTGAGCAGACGAATATTTCACACATGTGAAGCAAAGGATTAGAAAATGCTTTTTTTTTTTCGCATTGTGATTGAAAGTGTGTTACGCAATTGTAAAACAAAATGTTTCCCTTGCGTCTTATTTTCTAAAAATGTCCTAAACCTAACTACTAATGTAGACTAAGGAAATGTAAAGCACTTTTTTTTGGCAAATCTATTCATCTTCTATACACATACATACAAATAAATAAAATTGAAGAGTCTGTCTGTCTGTTTGTTTCGGCTAATCTCCGAAACGGCTGGATCGATTTTGACGCGACTTTCACTGGCACTTAGCTTATGTTATGGCTTATACTACAATATATGCTGGTTTCAATCGCCTTGTTATACTGAAACAATCGGATAAAAGCTTTCAGAACCTAAAGCTTCTAAACATTTACCGAGAAAGCCAGTTTCCATGACGCCAACCCATGTTGAAGTGTCAATTTTCCATATACCCAACAAGGTCGCACAAGTTCCTTAAACTTAATACTTGAAGGAAAACCGACTCATATTGCTATGTTGCTCACGTTCAATGCCAAAGTACGCGGACTTGAGAATCGACCTGATATTGAGTCTAGGGTTACAGTTTATTATTAATTTGTCTGCCAAAGGTTAGCTACTGATGCTTCAAAAAAAATTGTGTTCCAGATTTGGTTATCAGAAGTTAAGTAATATCCACTTGAATGTAATCGAGATAAAATTATATTCGATTCGATATCTGAATTATTCGGGAAAGTTGTTCTCCGAACTTTCCAAGATCAAATGTTGATTGTGGATATTGCCAGTATCCAAAGAGTTTCAACCGCCTAACGAGATGTCTTCGACCTTATTTTAGGTAGGCTTTCAACGTATATACAGATGTGTGCGCTGAATACTGAGTATAGAGAGAGGACGGGAAAGTTTCCCTTTTCATACACCCCTTTATGAGAACTTTGCAAGATTTTGGCATGATGAAAATTAGAAGAAGTTTTAACCTAATTATTGAATATCGGTATCTTGCAGTACTTTCTTGAAAATTTGAAAACGTCTGAAGACAGCCACTTCGGAGAAAATTACCCACTTGTGCCACATATAGTTAAACTTGAAGTCTATCCAAATTGGTCCACTGAAGTCTAACAGTATGCTATACTCGGCCATTTGGCAAGCACGACGCTTTCCATTCACTTATCTAAATCCCACAATCATGCCAATTTCATTTCGTATGTGATTGAAACTTATGTATTTAATACTGTTGTTTACTGCAAAAATGTTACTTATTATATCGTTTATATATGCGCCATATTGACCCCATTGTCCGCTCTATCCAAGTACATCAGTGCCCGGTGCACTCATTGTTACCAATTGAACGTTTAATATTAATTACGTAATGGTTTTACATTAATTAATTAAAAGTAAGGGTTTGTTCAATTTCAGCGGTCCTTTTGGCGTTGTCATCACTTGTGACATCCATAGTCCTCATATTGTTTTCATTCATAATTACTACCGCTTGTATTAATTTTTTTATATAGCTGGCTCTTTGATGTAAGTATTATTTTTAAGTTGGTTTGTAGTTTGTCGTGGCTCGGAGTCGAACCGTCGTCGCTCGAGCCCGGTCTCCTGTCCCTCGCACTCTCTGCGCTCAACGCTCTCTTGGACGCTAAGCCTGACTGCGATGTGTTCGCGGATGAATGGAAGAAGATTTTGTCTGTATGTCTGGAGTATTGTGAGATGAGCGTATGACTGTCGAGTAGTTGTATACTTTTGTTTACTGTACTTTAATCATGTGTTTGAGGCTTTGCCTATACTATAACTTTATTTTATTTTATTACTAGCCTGTGCTGTTCCAGTCCTGGGCAAAGCCTATATCTTTAAATTTATTTTCGTTGCGCCCTGAAAATACCAACCCATTTGTCAGTGGGTAACTTTACAAGTTATCATCTTGTTTGCTAACTGAATACTGTGATCCGATCTCGATTTCCTTCAAATATGTCTTCATGATAGTATATCTATTCCATGGCTTTGATTCGATATCCTTGTTGGGTATCAGAGTTTGTCTTTCTGGGTCGAACTCAAACTCACTGAATTGTCAGAGATTCGGTCAGTTAGGCAGAAAGTTGAAGCTACATAGTTTACCATTCCAACACGTAGATCTCTATGGAGAAGAACGGGCCAGAAACTCTAAGGACTCTCTTTTAAATCAAGATCTTACAAAATCTTGGGTACATTATTCTTGTTGCTTCTTTAAGTGAGAACAATATAACTTAATTGTTATTCGTTTTCGTATTTTAGAAACGAATCACTAACGCACTTTACTTCCATTGATAAAAAATGATTTGATCCTCAATGAACATCAATGAAGTAATGACGTAAAACTCAAGCCATTGAAACAGTTACCCAATAGAAAAAATAAATTAACAATGAATGGAAGAAAACTGCATTGATTAGACAAAACATCACATGTTATTCTACACAGTCTCAATATTCATACGACACATAAATGTAGTTTCTACGCATACATTTACACAAGCATGCCTTTGACGTACACGATTGTTTAAAAAAGAAATAAAAAATAACAATTAAAGCTCTCCCATGAGAATACTTTCAGCGTATGCGTGAAGGGCAGCCATGTTTATAAAATTATAAGTTTTGTTTAGACTTGGCTATGGCCCGTCATTTCTAATGACTATGGTAACCATCCACCTATTACTGCTACTGTTGGCCTGTGTCATTCCACTGCTGGGCAAAGGCTTCTCCCCAAGACTACCAGTGTTAATGTGGACCATTGGTCCTTGTTTTGTCCCGTATCTTCTACGGGGTCTGCCGCGACGCCTTCTGGCTGTCTCAGTGCTCCACATACTCCACATAGTGGTCAGTAATTTGGCCCACAGCTCATTGTGGTTGACGCAGACATGACCGGCCCAGTCCCACTTAGACGTTGCGGTTTTTTGAGAAAACTCAGTAATCTGTGTTTTGTTGCGAATACTGGACGCCTCGACTGACCACTGACCACTGACCACCTGGTATTATAAATGCGAAAGTAACACTGTCTGTCTGTCTATCTGCCACCTTTTTACGCCTAAACCACTGAAACGATCTTTATGAAATTTGACAAATAGGTAGCCTGAGACCTGGAGAAAGACAAAGGCTACTGTTCATCCTCGATATTTGTATTAAACAATGATGAAATACAAAATTCACACAGACGTAGCTGTATAATTTTGGATGATAATTCTCATCAAACGGCGAAAATGAATAATGATGATGTAGACGATGTAGAATATATGATTAATGGCGACGAATGCAAGGAATTTATTGCTCGGATGTCGGAAATGCCGGGAGGGGACGCCATAGAAGGTCATTTATGCTGACCTTGTCGGTGAAGTCCTTTAAAAGGGTCTGAATCGTCGTACATATGTAATTCCAAGAGGTTTTTTTCTAAGAGCGCCCTTTTCTAAATAATTTGAATGTCGATGAAGTAAAATTGATATAAGCACAGAACAAGCTGACTGGAACCGAGAATAATATTGAAAAATATGTTTCGTAAAAAAGTGATTTCTTCCTACATAATCGGAAGTAATCGTATTGTAATTGATCATAAATATACAATGATTCGGCGAACCAGACAGACATTACCGTCCTTATATTTTCTTATTACACTTAGATTGGTCTTTTCTCTCTGGGATGGAGTATAAAGGTAATAAAGACAGTGGATTTATGAACACAACTTTTTATTGATTTTGCCCCTTCCTAAACTGTTATTTTCTCCCCTAAGAATAGTGCTAGCTAGTCTATCTACTTCCGTATTCTTGATCAATATCAAAGCAGTATTTTTAGTTTTGGCTCCGTCTATAGACTAACTTTGTTCATCGATTTACAAACCTTAATGGTTTAATAAACTCTGTTTGAATATCAGCAATTTAAGCAAGCAAGGACCATGAGAAAGGCTGTAATTTCGATAGGTTACGGAAGCGGGCAACAAAACGCTTGAACACTTATGTTAGTAAACGAAGTGTGTTGAGTGGCAAGCGGGCCTCTATTCCAGTCTTCCCCGTTTCCGCTCTCCACATTAAACGAGAAGCCACAGTGTCTTTGGAGAGCTGTGCCGATTTAACTGGCACTCGTTAAGGCCGGCCTTCTGCATCGTGACCAGAATAAACACCACAATTTCCAGTATTGAACACTCACCAACAGAAACATTAATCAAATACCCTCATTAAGTCCCGGTACGCAGAACTGTAAAACTCCCGATCTTCATCAAGACCTTTGTACACAAATTGCCACACAAATTCTAACTAATGTTTGACAGTAATTTTCTTCCCCTTGTCACTTGAAGAGGGAATGTTGTAATAAATGTCTGTCACGCTGATATTAACGTATTACGCATGTATAAGCTATCTATATGATGATCTTAATGGCAACGCAGAAGTGTCTGTTTTCAGGGTTAAGAGCTCAATTACCGCGAATGGGCGAAAATTCGTATTTCCTCTACCGCTGCGGCAAGTATTCCCAAGCCTGTGTTTTATCCTTAGATTATACAAAGTATATTCTATATATTCTTAGTGTTCTAGGATCCAATTAAAGGATAGTCATTCATTTTCCAGTCTGCGAGGAAAATTAATTTAATGAGAAATATAGCAACATCATATCTATTAATAACGACATATTACGGTTTATCACATAGGTATCATCAGTCCATTCCAGCATGGTGGTTATGTAAATGTACCATCACGATTATTCGCTATTGTGTGTTGTGGCTCTATGAACTAGGAAAATGCACAAAGCCCATATTAGTAAATATTGTCTCCAGCAAAATTGAATACTTAAATGAAAAAGTTTTCTCTCTATCAATTAATAAGTAATTTCTTCAAAGATGAAACGAAGCGGGTTACATCTCTTTTACACTATTAAAATAATTCAAGCATGAAGTTACGTTAAGTATACAGTAAATTAATACATGTAGCAATATTGAACCCGTAAACTTGGAAAGTATTTCCCCTCATGTTTGTGCATGTGATTTGTACTCGTAACAGCACTCACGACAGTGTAAAACATTTATAGACACACTATGTACACAAACGTAGTCTATATCCGTATATTGAGTTTCAGGAGCGGATACTCGTTGTTTACTTGTCGCGAATCGGATCGGGGTTGTTGTGTAAAAAATGAATATTACAAACTGTTGTGATGTTTTGTTCAGTACATACGGGGTAGTGGGTGACCTTCAGTTAGGGTTTGATGAACATACGTTTAATTTTCTCAGAGAATTCTAGTGTAAACCTTCATTATTGGTTCTTATCTCATCACACATTCCCGTGATTGTGCAATTTAGCCACTATTATCCTAGGAACACATTAGTAATCAACTGAAAAACAAGCTACGATTTAAGGTGTGCCACAGGGTAATGTCGTGGGACCAAAAATAAATGAGTTTAGCGAAAATCGGTGTATGGTAGAAGATTTTCTTTCGTTGTCGTAATTTATCTTAGAACAGATTTAAATGAATACAGAAAGCTGTTTTCTTTGTTCTTCACTTGTTCTTGAAATGAAAGTCTCTCAAGCGTTTATTGATCCGAACGCAATTCAATTAAACATTCCTCCACCTTTCATAAAATGAAATGAAACTTCGTGACGGACCGTTATCAATGCAATTGTTACGGGATCAAACAATTTACATACTTCTTTCACTCATTTTAAAGTAGGTTTTTCATAAAATTTACAAAAAATTGCGTAAAATCAAGTTTGGGATGTTCAAAAAGCGTTTAGCATTAAATTTAAATTCTTATGGGCACAGTTACTGTAGTGGGAGGATGTCCCTACTTATTACATCGCGATGGGTGCTTCAGGGCGAGGTAGGGCTGTCACAGCCGAAATAATTTGTTACATTATAAATTATCTCGGACGGAAAATTAGAATTATATTGGATTTGTCGACGTTGTTGAATAATTTTGTGGATTTAATTTTCGTTTGTATATTTTGCCTTAAGATGGATGGCGACCTAGAAACGTCTTCGGTGTAACTGCGTATTAATTTTGTTATGAATGAAAACCAAATCGAATTGAAAAAATAAACAATGGAGAAGAGGTTGAATAATAACGATGATGTAAATGTATGAGGAAAACATAGATTCCAATATCCAATAATAAAAAATACCTAACCTGAATAACAATACAACAATTGACAATTACAACTGACATGCAAAGTATAATAATAAGTTAATAACACATGAAATATAACTGTCACTACTACCCTCATATCTACAACTTAGTTTAATAGTCACTCTAGCAGCCCTACAAATATTTTTGTCGCAATCGGCCGAGACAGTCAAACGTGGTAACAGTCGTCGACTGTAAACATTCAGTTTTAGTACACAACTCTGTTATAAATAGTCCGAAGAAGGCAATGAAATGGGGCCACCCTTCTTTGTGAACTGTTTTTTTCTTCAGGATTATGTGGGACAAGAAGTAGGATTTTACAGAAGGATCAGTTGACGAATTTGTAGTTGAAAGTCGTTATTTTTTACAAACTGAGTGGGATTACTTTTTATATCCTTTATAAAGAGAAAGATGACATTATGAGAGATAACAAAGAGGACCTTTATTGTGTTCAGTTATGTGTACTGTTGCTACAACTTAATGTATAATGATTACTCTTCTTTGGATAAAACTCAGCTGACCTATTGAGTTGCGGATTTGCTCTTTTGAAAATTACAATGCGTGGCCGGTCATCACCATGTGTCAGTTCATCATCTTCTTCTTTTCATGTGGTTAGTGACTAACCTGGTGTCAGAGTTTTAAAGCCGATCATTAGCCTCGGAGTTGGCTTCACGTACCGTCGAGAAATATCTCTCAGGTATGCCGGTTTCCTCACGATGTTTTCCTTCACCGTTTTTGAAGCAAGTGATAATTGAGTTCAGTTCATAATATTCACAGTTAAACGTAGATAATTAGTCGTAGTTATTTTCTTCTTCTTCATGTAATTCCTCCTTTAGTATTCATTTGGTAGACTGATTGAATCTGAATTTTTCTTCATCGTTGTAAGTTTGAAAAGCTCTTCATGAGTTACTTCTTGCATATCATCTATCAGAAAATGAAGGGGTTATGGCTAAATAATAACAGTCGCATTGGTCGATCGCAGGTAAGGCTACGCTTGTCGCGGTCGGTTCGTGGATGGGTGACCATTAATTTCATACAGTGCCTCGGAAAGCATGTTTAGCCGTTGGTTCTGGCTGTCATTCATTGGTTGGTGTTGATCTTTGGCAGTCGTTAGGAATGTTAGGATATATTATCAAACGAATTGCCTAACCTGCAGGAGACGCCCTGGGCATCGGGAATCCCAGGCCGATTCCCGGCCACCGCGTAGGCGCGGGTTTGCGGACGGTGAGCAATGGGTTGGGTACTGACGGGGTCCGCTAGGGCCGATGCCTGCAAAGGTCGCTGGAAAGTCCGAAAGGGATACAGTGGCCCCTGGCAACATACAGGCAACTGAAGGAACACGGGTGGGTTGTAATCAGTAAGCGTACGCACGGACGTATTTTTATCGCGGCGTTTTTTTTTCTTACACTGGATTTTCAACTCTCGGTATTTAGCCGAGCATTGAGAATCCAGCAGAGCGCATCCAGCGCGTATCCCAGCGCGGCAAGAAAACACTGTTAGATATTCAACTCTCGGCGCTAAGCAGAGCGTCCAAAACCCAATAAGCGAAAAAAAAATCGCCGAGATTTTATTAAGTCCGTGCGAACGTGGGCTTAAGAGTCTGACACGCCCTGAGCGGGAAAGTTATTTGATATTACCCAACCAAAAAAATTAAAAGGGGTGTTACTAATACTAACCACAATCCTGCTTGGTCCTTCTGTCCTAAAACATATTTGTTAAAGAGAGTGAGGGTATGAATATTTTAGTTTAAAGACGTGTCATAAACGTGAAACATGATTATGTTAGTCTGAACACGTGTATCGTTTGTCTGAAGCGCCTCTGTAATGTGTGATACGTCCTAAAGTAAAGCTATTTACGTAATATTTCGCCTAATATCTGTGAAGTGGATTGTACACAAAGTTTGTTATTTTAAGGCCCTTTCTAAAAGGGGTTTAGCTAATATCATTTATCAGGAGGAATTTAACGTTAAAACAGTTATTTTCGAGGAAAAAATTACCAGGAACGGCTTCCCCGGAAATAACGAGGACCTAAATTCCACAGATAAGGTATACCAATGAACTCTACATAGGTTGATAGGTTTACTGTCTGGTTGGTCCAGTGGCCGCAAGCGCTACTGATTAGCATGAGGTCCTGGGTTCGGTTCCCAGTTTGGGGCGCAGAATTATTAGGTTCTTCTATCTGGCATTTCTCAGTAGCAGCCCGGAGTCTGGATTTGTGCCCGGTCGATGGCAATAGGGTCGCCCTTTTTTTATGGGTGGGAAATCATCAAATAACTTCTCTTACTGACTAAAACACACCCATGTTTCTTCAGTTGCTTGTACATTGCCGGGGGCCACGGTAACCCTTTAGGACTTTCCCACAACCCCGACAGGCATCGACCCTAGCGGACCACGTCAGTTGTGCAGGCATCTCTTTGAGGTGCGCGTGGAACACAACGCGCCGTCGACCCGGGCCTGGTCCTTATCGGACGACGAGCTACACATTGCTCTCCGTCCGCAAGCCCGCGCCTACGGTGGCCGGAAATCGGCTCGCGATTCCAATAGGCTCGTCCTCTGTTACGTGGGACTTAACATAACTGGCGAAATGTGGCTGTACTATAGGTACACCTCTGCCTAACACTTCTGGAATACAAGCGTGATGTTATGTTCGACATATAGGTATAAATCATCTGGTCACCCATTACAGTGGACTTGTTTGGATAATTTTGTTGGACAATTTTTGGCATCCCATTTTGCTCCACCAGTAGGGCTTGGTGGCAGTGGAAGTACTCAAAATTACATTATCAGTCCCCGAAAACGCCACTTCCTAGTGCTTTAGCCGAGAAGATGTGGCGTAACAATCTTCCCAGCAGGTCCGCTTAGTAATTACTTACTGGGGTACCCTAACAAAATGATGTAACTTGTGTAATACCAACAAAGGAGTAGAAAATAAATAACAAAATATCCCCAGTACCTAATATAAATGAATATTACATAAGTTTATGGCCAGGGTCTATTTACACGCCGCCGTTATTTCTACCACAGGGAATTCGTATCTGAAATTATATACCTACTGAAATAAGGTTTTTGTTTATATGTACCTACACTGTGCCAAGTATACAGCGGTATATAAGAATATATTTAATTTTGTAGTAATAATACCTGCCTCCTTGGTTTAGTGGTCGCAACAGCTACTGCTAAGCATGAGGGCGTGGATTTGATTCCCTGATGATTAGGAATGTCTCAGTAACAGTCCGGAGTCTGGTTCTTTTCCAGGTTGATGGTAATAAACCCGCCCTTTATTCAGGTCCGGACTTAGAGACCCGGGCTCTTAGCCACTTTGACTTTTGAGCCAACCTATTCGGACGCCATTTTGAAAATTTTGTAAATAAAATGCACTAGTACAGGTTTTTTTATCTTTCTACTAATTTTTATCTGACTTTAATAAGTACATACTATAAATTAACATCAGAAATAATGCAGTCTATGCCAAGTAAACTATAGTTGAGCTATCTGGTCGGGGTAACTGGGTGCGTGGGGCCTCTAGGCCAGTGCCTTATGTGCCTAGGCGTAAATCCGGGGCTGCCCCTATTACATGAAACTTAAATATAACTGGCGAAATATGGGTATACTATTAGGTATACCTGCCTAACCCTTCGCGGAGTAATGAAATAAAATGAATTGAAATGAAATCGTGGTGTAAAACCAGTCACCAATCTTCAACAGCTCCAATTATCCCAACGAGGTTACTGAAGAGACAATAGTGCGGGTGGAAATAATTTAGGAATTACTGCCATCCCAATCCGATCTCTGTGACCCAAGGCCTAGGATCTCGAAGATCGATTAATCTTCACCGTACCGACTTCATTACAAGTTTTCCTGGTGGCGACTGTGTCCTTTTTACCCGACTGAGCGACATCAAGACAGGGCTGCGGTAGGACTAGTAGAAATCGTTATGCGCAAAAGCTTTCATACTTGTAAGTTGTATGCCATGCGACTTCTTTTGAATTTACAATTTACACATGAAAGTGTGAATTTGGTCAAAATGAAAATCCAACATGGCTTCTGCGAAAATGATAAAAAATTTCATCATGGGTGTCGTTTTCATAGTTTTCGAGGTCACCCACGAAAACTATGAAAACGCCGATACTGAAGAAAATTTTATTTTTGTTATAAATCATATCTGACAAGGAACTTCGTTCCTGACGGGCGGGGGTCCCCCGACCTTTTCTTTATACCTTCGAAGGCTCGCTGGATGGATTTGAATTGTTGAGGTGCCTGTCGACCCGTCGTAAGTTGCGTGATGGTTATAGGCCAGGTTTCGTTTTTATAAAAAAAAAAAAACAACGGGTTGCACTCTGGGAGTGCCGGCAGAAGTGAAAACTTGAACATTAACATTGTGCATTTTTGAATATTTTGGAATGGTTATGTAATCATTTCGCACGAATTGCTTTATTTATCAGTATAAAAGTACTATCATTTATGTGGTTAAATACAATATTCATTAGTAGTAGTGGTATATTTATTTATTTTCAAAATATAGTCTATCAAAAATAAACAATTTATTTAAACACTTTTCATTGAAGTATGTTTTGACTGCTTTTTTTACCCATCAATATGGGTAAAGTTCTTACCTCGCAATATTTAACGACACTTTTTTATGTATTTGAGAAAAGTTTTACAAATTAAAGTCGAAGTCGAAGTCAAAGTCAAAGTTGAAGTCGTCGAAGTTAAAGTCATATCATTTATACAATGTGGAGACTACCATACAACAAAAAATTAAACTACTGGCACTACTAATGCTTAAGAGTATTTTGGAACTGTCAAATAAATCCTAACTTCGAAAAAAAAAAACAGGTTTTCAAACAAATTAAATGTAATGTATGCCGGGATCCACCATAAGCGTATAAATTCCGTTTATCCAACTAGGCCTTGGGTGAATTCTCGGGTATACATTTCAGAATCCACCTTAAGGTGAATTTTTGGGGTGGATAAACGGAATAGCCCGAGGCGACAATGGATTTTGCCGAGCTATAATGACTAACTATTGAATATATTCAATTGAATTTTTGTATACAGAATGGGAACGTCATTATGGACACGCCGTTTAATTTTTTGTTGTATTGTCGTCTCCACCTTGTATACATCAGCCAATATGTCAGATGTTATTGTTTTATAATTCAGAGCCATCTAGTATAGAAAGATTTTTAGCCTTGTTAAAAATTATACTCTGTATTACTCGTAATGTATAATATGCAGCTAAAAGAACTTCGTTCCCACCGGGTGTCCCACGACACCTCCCGACTTTTTTTTTTTTGATGTTTATTGATATTTACTTTGTCGGTTGCTAGGCAATGGGTCGAAGTCCCTCCGTCCTACGAATTCGAATTTTCGATCAGGGTCACGTGTCCTGACGCGAGTTTAACATTTTTTACCCATCCCAAAAAAAGTGCATAACGCCGCTAAAGAAGTTTTCAGTTAAAAAAATGGCGTCTTTTAGACGTCAAAAAGTAATGATTGTCCGATAAGTTATCTCGAAGAGATTACCACAAATTCCAATCACTGGAAATAATGGTTCTTTAAGACAAAGGAACTAAAGTAGGAAGTATTCAAAGAAATTCCCGAGAAATAGCACTAACAAGTAACATTAAACGTATTCCAGAGAATGTTAAAGTGTCTTTACGACTTTAATTAGAAGAAAAAACGACTCTAGTACTTAACTTAATCGGCTTACTTATCACATTCATAGGAAGAAAGATTTGCTTGAAAGCTTGCGGAAAAACATCAGGAATCTAGGAACAAAAGTAAATAAAAGAAATGTTCATAAATATGAACCTTCTTTTACTTCTCTCACTCATAAGAAAAAGTGATGAGAGCGTTGTCATAGTTATCAGGGTTAGCAAAATTCTAGAAAGCTGCACCCTATTGAGGAGTTAACCTATTTTGTGCGTCACAGACTCACGGGTATCAATCATAACATAATCAGTCTATAATGTTCCTACTGCTGAGACACAAGCCTCCTCTCTTCGAGACGGAGTGGGCTGTAATTAGAGAATGCAGAACCGGGATTTTCGGGACCTTCTGGCTAAAGAACCGGGATTCCCGGTAATTTCGATACTTTCGATACTTTGAGTATAAGCCTTTAAAAAATAGTAGAATTGAAAGTGTTGAAACGGAGAAAGTAAGAGAAAGACGAAATGACAGGAGCAAATAAAAACACTTAATCAAATGAAACCAAATACAACAATTTTTTCTTTTTTTATAGACACAAAAGCAGTCTTATTTAGTACTAGCTGTGCACGCAACTTTCTTTCGCGTGTATTTAGGAAAACAATAATGTGTCGCTTAGATAAGGTGTAGGTTCCACTCCTCGATTGAAAAGTCAGAATTTAGTCCATCTTGCCTGATGAGTATCGTGATCTGGGGTTCTCTACCACAGCTCTTTCGTATGCAGTCACTACGTCTCAAGTCACTAGTATGACTTTGGTTATTGAGAATAAATAAAAATCAAGGCGCTTTTTCGAGGATCTGTGAACCTGCCGTACTCAATAAATCAACTGCCCATCTGGCAGAGCGTGCTGAAGCGTTATCATGGTGGAGAAGGATCACATGATCAAGAATACAGGCAAAAAGACTATCAAATGATCAATATGATATTATACTGTTTTCTATTGTTGCCGTGTATCCTTTGTTGGACATCTCAATGTGTTCGAATTTTTGGTTTGAGGACATGCCGGTTTCCTCACCATGTTTTCATTCACCATTTTCGGCATCAATTATATATACAATGTGGAGACAACAATACAACAATAAATGAAAATACTGGCAATACTAATGCATAAGAGTATTTTGGAACCATCAAATAAATCTTTACATCGAAATTAAAAAGTGATTTTTTTCAAACAAAGTAAATAGTAGTGGTGGGCCGGCTATGGGTTTTGCCAATCTTTGACTAGCTATAGTGACTAAACTATTGGATATATTTGATTGAATTTTCATATGCAGATTAAGAACGTCATTAGATATACGCAGTTTACAGTTTACAAAATCATCACACAGCCTCTTCGTCATACGCATGGTATTTCAACTCCATTTAGCTCCTTCATCCAATATAATATAGCCACTCAAAATAAAAAACAAATGGGGCAAAGAATTTCGAGACAAGGAGCCACACTGAATGAACGTCTTGTTTCATCGTCACGTCTAATTACTGTCTTCAAAAAGGGCATTTTACAAGCTCGGCTTCTCGACCTTTCTAAAGGCACTTAGTCGTGGCATGCACTTGCTGATGCTCACCGGCTCATTATGTACTTTCTCTGGTATTAGCATACGTTATTGTCACACTTTTTAGTTTGTGATCGGCGTAAGAAGTGTACAGTTTTCTGTTGAGTGTAAGTCTTAGGTTCAAATCTCTTTTACTTGAGAAAAATTATTGGATTTGTCGACTTTAAAAACTCATTGTGCATTTACCGTACCTCTGTGATCTAATAGGGACCATCCTCCCTCAAAATAAGTTTATTTGGCAACCAATTTGGGCCCCCACAGTCTGGGCCAAGCTTATGGACCACGGCTACTTCTACAAGGGTTCTCTAAACTTGCCTCATTGTGAATTGTTTCTATGTAATTAATAACTAATGTCTTGTTGTGTGTGTCAATATTTTTTATTATTAATTTCTCGTTCATTTTTAGAGATGGTGATGATTATACTAAGGTATATTACGTCATAATTGGGGAATGCTACGGTACTATGATCTTTATGGTCCTTGTTTTTATGACGCTTGTTGTTATAATATTTGGTCCTTGTTACCTAAGCTTAGTGTAAGGTGCGTCAACATTTACACTTCCTACCTCAAAATCTACCATAACATGTGGATATTCAGTTACCCTCGTATCTGTGATACCCATAGTAATCCCTAGACAATACCCCAGTAATTATAACGGAGCTACTCCTCGTGTAACAGAATTACAGGCCACGTTAAATTGGAGAACTGTATGTTTAATTCCGAGTTTGTACAACGTATATTTTGTTATATTTTATGATAGAACGTGAGCTGTCGAAAATAAGCCGTTCTTTCATAAGGTGTTATAAAATGCGGGTGAGTTTATGTTCGAAGAAAGCTCCTTCATACTGCTGTTACTTCGCTAATCCGTTTGTTATGAGTTCATTTGTTATCTGGTGGTTATGTAAGTATTACCAGTAATAACCTTTCGTTGTACTGGTCTATTTAATGTCCTGGTTTTGATGTCCTAAAATGTCTGTTTGTTTCGTACATATCGCAGTTGCAGTTAGTAATATCTTAAAGGGTTGATAGACGTCCGAGCAAGTACGCGTAGTTATGGCTCGGCGACATTTCTCGCCCATGCACCATGTGACATACTGAGTATGCGTACTTTAAAACCGCTGAGTAAGTTCGTCGGCGATCCAGCTGGTTTGAAATTTTCCTTTCTGAATATCCTTCTTCTCTTTAAATGCTTCTAACGGATGAAAGGGCTATTCTAGGCTGTGAAGGCTGCGGTTTGATAAAAGCGTAGATAAACACGTTAAACGCGTGGTTGGTCATAGTTCTAACTTCTAACTTAATTTAACCTGTTTGGTTTAGGTTCCCTAAGCTTAGTTACCGCGACCAAATATGCGAAAAGACCGGAAAGTTAAAATGAGGCTCAATTATTTTTTAAAGCGTACACCATAAGAAGGTCAATAAGTTTTTGAAAGGATCAGTTAAATATTTCCCTTGGTTTTAACCAATAATATGCAGACATGGAATAAGAGTGATTTCTACATGAGCCTGACAGAGTTTCTGCCTGGCCTTTTTCCAACTATTTTGGGGTCGGGTTCCAGTCTAGCCGGGTGCAACTGAATACCAGTATTTTACATGGAGCGACTGCCTATCTGACCTCCACAACTCAGTAACTGGGTAACACGAAACCCCTTGGTATGATCGCTTTTAGTGAAAAGACTGCCCATTGTGTCACGTCACCCTATGTAAAATTTCTACATTTATGTCTGTAATTTTTATGGTGTACATAATAAAGAGGATTCTATCTATCTATCTATCTAAGACTGGTTGTCTGACATTTGGCTTCTGAATACCAGTAAAGACTGTCAAAGATCTACGAATGACAGCCGGGACCAACGGCTTAACGTGCTTTCCGAGGCACGGAGGGGTCAGTTTACGAAACTATAATATTTTTTTTGTCAAATATCATCTATGAAAACTGGATGCCTACTAACATTTTTGATACGGAATTGCATTCTAAACCCCTTCATGCCTTCCAGCGAGACTTCATTAATAAACAATGGATGCTGTCCATCAAGTTGTTACACATAAGCCCTGACCTGATTCACTCCACGTTACGGCCCATGACTGACGGGAAACCTTGGGGTGGAATAACTTAACGGCTATAAACAATGTGGCTATCTATTCCTTGTATATCTATTTATGATTTTTTTGTTTTATCTTCTGTGGTAAGTGATGGTAAGTTCCCGAAAATAATAATTCTTTTGAAAGAATATAAAAAAATTGGATGTCTATTGAATCCACCTTTTAACCGCTTTTGTATAGTCTAGTGGTTGGATCGCCTGTCTCAGACTCAGAGGTCCCGGGTTTCCCAGTTGGGGCTAAATTTTCTGCTCGGGTCGGTTAGGGCTTGTTCAAAGTCTGCCTGGCTAGCTACCACCATCTTATCTAAGGCTGTCGCCTTAGCAACAATGTTCACAGTATTGTTTTATTTCGGCAGTTAGAGGTAAGATAGCCAGTTCCTCTGTGGTTGGCGGTTTCTGCTGAAGCTCGCTTCCATCTTCGGCCTGATCATCACCGTTCATCAGGTGAGATGCAAGCCAAGAGCTTGCCAATTGTGGTTAGAATAAAATAAAAATAAACATTTTTATTTTATAGTGTAAAAAATGTGGCTATCAAATCTTTGTATATTTTTCGATAGAACACCATTTTATTTACCATGCTCAGCTAAATGGAAATAATTTGTTTGATGGGGTAGCCATCAGTGTTCGGGTCAGGTTCCGACTGACTAGAATTGAATATGATTTCTTCCATAGTTCTTCTTAGTTCATAATGTGAAAAATCCCAGGAGTTCGCAACAGTAGACCTCGAGACTTCGAGAGTTCATTGTACCTCATACATAGGTCGACGCTTGATTAAATTGAATATTGGCAAAAAAAAAAATTAAGCAAGAAATTGGGTGTAGATTTGCGAAATAAATAATTCCAAAGCTGGGAGGCAGAGATAGACTAAACATAACCCAAGAATACATAAGACAGAAACTTAATTGAAGCCGCGACTCCGCGCCCCAAATTCTCTCCAACTCTTGATGCTTCTCACAAAGATTCAGACAATATGATATATTACGAAGACATGCGTAATTCCAAAGACAAATGGCATTCGTCTGATTATTTTATTCTAAACAAGGTTTTGCAGACGCATATGCTCGCGTGGAATTCAGAAAACGAAATGGCAATTGTTGAAATAACCAATCATGAGATTCGCTTTTTGATCGGTGACAGCATCTCAAAACGTTTCGTCTTCTATTGAGACAAAACAAACTTACGATTTCAAGTGAAGACTCAGGTCAAGTATGAAAACAAAACTGAAAAACTTGATCTATTTAATACAAATCTTAAATTATTTGACTGATAACGCACAGCCAGCTGAGTCTAGACTCTAGAAGCATGAAATTTTGCACAAGAGTTCCTTATAAAGTGAAAAAGTAAGGAAGGATTTTTGTAAACAATATTTCATAATGGGGTTAATAAAGGTTTGCGTGGAAGTTTGTCATTTTTATCGATGGGATATTCAATCGAGCACACGGCTTGTCAATGTATAAAATGTGGCTCACAAAAAGCTTAAAAACAACAATTTATAAACAAAAAAACAAGACACTGCCGCTGTAACAAAATCCAAAGCATTGATTCGGCCAGTAGGCCAGTGGATCATAAAAAAATTCTCAGTAACAGAGAGGTCTCAGGGTTCAATTGCAGTAATCAAATAAAGCGTTAAGTATTTATCATGGGGCGTTTGATCGTGACTCATGGTCTTGGCATCCGAGGTCCTTCCATCCGAAATTTTTGCCCGACTTTGTACCTTCATACAGAAGGTTTTGTGCTTTAATGTGTGTACATGTTAGCATTACGCAAATTTAATTAATGCTTGGATTATTCCTAATCCAACAAAGCTTTCCAAGACTTAGAAAAGCCGCAGAGGTTTTTGAATTAAACCCTTGGAGATGTATTCTTGTGCTGGAATTTTCTGGGAAATCTCATTAGTTTAGTTATTTGTACGATTGACTTTGGGTTAGGTTCAAGTTGAACTTTGAACTTTCATTATTACTCGGAAAATTACTGCGACTAATCGATTCGTTTCCATTTCGTCTCATTTTGCCTTTATACTAGTAGAATCGAATAGAAAATAATAGAATTACCTACATATTTGGATGTTTTTTTTTTCTGAATTCCAGCTTTTTCTGCCATGCCAAAGATCTAAATGTGTTAAGAACCACCTATCCAACATTTAACCGCAGCAATCAATCAACCTTGACCACCAATTAAACGACAGTTAAGACGCTAAATGAACCAGTAAATTGAACTAAACCTACATTTACTTGATGCGGAAAATATCTGCGACTAAATGGTCAATAAATTCGGATTTAAGTGCCCAAGTAGATACGCAGGGCAATAGAAAGGACTTGTTCGGGTTACGAGAGAGGACAGTAAAAGTAATATGTAGTTAAAACTTATGCCGACTGATAGGAGCGGTCGGGAATGGCCGAGGTTACAGGACCAAAAACGTTTGCCTTTTGTTTTCTGAATTGGATTCTACAGGCTGACCAAATCGAATTTAGGTGGGACAAACTGTGTTGATGCGGGAACAAGGACCAGAAATGTAGCGCCACTTACATAATTTATGTCCTCATTCAGTCACTATGATTCGAGTTTTGTTTTTAGACTAGAGCAGTGGTGGTCCAGTGGTAACGGCCCCGATTTAAGAGTTGTAGGTCGTGGGTTCGAACCCAAGCAGGCGTTTTACTTTGTGTAAATAATTTCATCACCACTGCTCTCAAAATGGTAAAAGAAAACATCGTGAGGAAACCGGCATGTCTGAGAACCAAAAATTCGACGACATGTGACATCTAACAAACTCGCATTGGGCCCGCGTGGTAGATTATGGCCCACTCCCTCTCACAGAGAGGAGGCCTGTGTCCCAGCAGTGGGAACATTAATAGGCTGATAATGGTCGGCAAACTCAGTCAATAGAGCGAAATATCAATAGGTACTATAATTTGATTTCTTATGAGAGCCATTCCTTTCTGTGTATCCAAACTGTCTGAATACACTTTTCTTAATCCTCAAAACTCATTCACTCTACAACGCTTCCTGAAATTAACTTGCTAAGAAGTAGAATGCCTTCATCATCATCATGTCGGCTGATAATACTATGATGAAGGCATCTTACTTATTACTTAAAAAAATAACCTTGGAAAACTTTGAAAGATACAAATTAATATTTTTTGGTGGCGTATCTACGCGCGCATTCATCGACATTTATACAGAACCGCATGCGGCTCGCGAGCCGAGGTTTGCCGACCACTGGACGCCTAGAGCCTTATTACCGCAAAACAGTGTTTATCAGTTGTTTGATTGAACAAATAATATACATATATGGAGTTTGACGTAAGAATGACATAAGTAAGACACATATTTTATCGAACAAGTGTCTAAGTTCTTATATAGAAAGACCCGAGGTGTTTTAACGCCCTTGGTATAAACCCGAATTGCAATAAGCTGAGCTGTTAAATTATAAATGATTTTCATCCCGCAAATTGAATATGTAACACTCTAACTCGTCAATATTTTATGTCTTTGAGATGAGCCTAGCGTTTTTTAAGAATTGAACTCTAAGAACAAACGGATAGAGGTCAAGGGCTCGTTAAGTCAAGATAGCGAAAACATGACCGCGTTACAGAACGGTTTTACACTTAAGGTGAAAGCATCAGGGATTTTTTATTTTTTTTATTTTCTTGCAATTTCCAGGTCTGAAAATTCCAAAAAATATAAGAAAATTTGAATTTTGCGGTAAAAGTATTAAATTGTGTTTGCAGTGATCGTATGTTGCAGAAGTAGAGTTTTTGAGTTTTAGAAGGTTGTAGTCTAACTGTCCCGCGGTGATAACCGGGAGCCTGTATTGGAACTTGGGAGATCACAAGATAGGGCCATTTCTGATTGCTATTTTATGTTTTGTTGGCCAGTTTTGGGTTTTGTATTACAAAATTGTTCATATTTTTTTATATGTTGTTTTTTGTTGGGCTGAATTTCTTTAATACTATTTGTTGTCATTTCAGGTATTCAGGTTTCTCTTGTTTGTATAGTTTTGACATATTGTGTTGGTTTCTTTGTTGTTATTGATCGAAGTTGTTCAGTACATTTCGTGTATCTTTTATTGAATTTCGGCGATTTGTTTTATCTTTTAATAAAACAATCTTGTCGTAACATAATACAGTTACTTGTTAGCGCTCTTTTTCTACTTCTTATCACTTTATTAAAACCTCTTGAGAAAATTCTTCTCTAATACTAGGTAATAGATGTATTGTTCAATGTGTTAATTTTCTTAAAAATTTCTATTTTCCTCCCCATAGTTGTTAACAGTAGTGATGTAGTGAATTACTGATACTGGTTTGATTTTGCTTGCTTTCTTGCGCAATTTTCTGACCATTGAATGTTTGAGCTTATTTCTAACTTAGAGAGTTGTATTTTTGATACTAATGGCAAAAATTCAAAATTCAAAAGTCATTTATTCAAATTAGGATTGAATAAATGACTTTTGACTTTTGAATGAATGACTTTTAATGATTATAATAACTGTTAATACATATTTCTTACGGTCTCGAATCATATTTTCATCGACATACAACCTGACATTGACCTGCAAATTGCACAAAAACACCCTGGCGCTTCCGCCTTAAGTGAGGTGAGCCTGACCCGACAACTGGCACGCAATATTGATTAATCGGAATGGTCAATTGTTAAACAAACCGCCTTCAGTAACTCAATACTAATGAAGACGGCGTGTTTACCATATTTACTTTACTGGCTCTCGTTTAGTTTACTAATTACTGTTGTAACACTAACTTGATGTCCAGTGCAGGGGTAGCGAACCAATGACACGCGTGCACGATGGCACGTAACAAAATAATTTGGGCACGGCATCCTTTCAGAAACCTAAGCCATTTAGTTTGCAACAGCAGAGGTCAGAATAATATTTTGTTCTTTAATTTAAATAAATATAAAACTGTTGAAATTAACATTACTGTATAATAATTAAGGTGTAGCGGTTACGCCGCCACATACGAACTACGCAGCAAAGACATGACGTCACACAATTCCTGCATCGCGCAGTTAGAGTTTACCGAGCGAAAAACATAGATAAGACTATCCGAAATCAACTTACGGGCAGTTGCCCGCCAGACATAACACCCGTCTGGTCGGAGGATCCTCCAACCAGACGGGTATTGTGTCTATTGTGTGTATTATTTATTTATTTATTTATTGATAGGAGAACCAACAGCTATAACAAATCAATAACAATTGTTTAAGAAACATAGAGCCAATTACAGGTCCTCACGGGTAAAAACAGAAAAAGTAGTAGAAATCTTAGGATCACTAACAACCACGATAAAAAAGATTAAGTAAATAGATTGATAAATATATACATAAATAAGGTACAATAAGCACTATGCACTTTTAAAAAAGTCAGCGTTAAGCTGAGCGCGTGCAGAATAGGTTTTGGTGGTAAATGGGTCAAATGCGATTATTGTGAAAGTATATATACATTTTTTTTCAGGAGCCACTAACTCAAGATTATTTGTTGGCACTACATGGCAACATTCAATATTTATTTGCAAAAAATGGCACGTAGATGTAGAGGTTCGCCATCCCTGGTCTAGTGGTTCCCCAAGTGAAACTTTTGAGCGATTATGGGGTCCCGCAGGGTAATTGCGTAACACACTTACAATGGCAATGCCTTTTATTTTGACAATGTTTAGCGGATGAATTTTTCAAACATATGGAGTTATAGATAAGCATTTTCTATTAAAATCCTCCGGATTTTGATGTATTGTGTTATTCAACTGGGGTGTTGGGTTCCTTGATTTCCAGTTTGGGTAAAATGGTCTTGGATTGAATTTCTTAGTCTGAATTTGTGTCTGCTTAAAGGCGAAAGGTGCCACGATATTGGCCATTATTTGTGTCATCTTGTGTGTAATCCTTTAATAATAATCTTTGAATCTCTCCCCGGTCGTGTTGGATTGCCATCCCATCGGACTATGAGAGTGTGAGAAGAGAGAGTGCACTCGTGTCTGCGCACACACTATAATATCTTCCGCGCCGAAAGCTAGTCTACGTTGAGATTGGCCGCTATGGCCGAAATAAGGCCTGGATGACCAATATAAGTATAATCTTTTGTTGGCTCTCTATAACATAATCATCAACCCGTCTTGAGCAAGCGTGGTGATCAATGCTCGTGCCTTCTCTGTATGAGAAGAGGCCTTTGCCCAGCTGTGGGACAGTAATAGGCTGATATTATTATTATAAAACATAACTGGCGAAATGTGGGTGTACTTTACTTAAGAGCGTTGATCCAAAAAGTTGGCAACGTTGCAAATAGCTGTCAAATATTTACTTCCTGTTTTGATTAATTCAAATTCAAAATTATTTATTAGGGACAACAAGATCCACGTGTTAGTAGTTATACAGAAAGACTTAGACACTATTGTTAGTACTTAAATAAACTACAAAGAACAACAAAAAGAAAACTGCATAAATAACTCTAGAAAAACACACATGCACCTGTGACGAGACACCTCGCCCCGTCAAGATAACCCATAGGGAGACACCTCCCTAAGGATCACCAGACGAACGAAATGTCTCAACACAGGCGCACGTACGTCTTCAGCTACAGTTTTATTAAGTAGAAGTAGAGCGAGCTACAGTCAGATTAAGTTGGCAATATACTGTATGGAAATAAGAAATATGGCTAACTAATGAACTAGAATATTAATAATGAATAAATGCAAATAAATTTTACTTACTTACTAACCGTTTGAGCAGCGTTTAAGCAGACGCGCGTTTCAGTTGCTCGCAACACTAGCATGACATTTCACTAGTTCTTTGTCTTGGGCTCTTGTTTAAAGAACTCTTACGTTGAGTTTTTCGTGAGGACTGGAGCCTCAACGATTAGCTTGGAGACCTTTGACTGGAATGTTGCAACTAGCTAGGTACTTCACTATTTCCAACATAGTTGATTCGTCACGGTGCAGCATACTGACATTTAGCATCGATGAAATATTTCCCGAGTCATGGCATGGATGATACATTAGTATCTCATTCTAACATAAGTACTCCTTTCATAATGCTGACTGTTTTCGTACTTCTTACCAATCCAGGTTATAAACTATCTGTCTGCCTCATCCAAATCCTATTAGTAGCATAACGTAATGATTGAATACTATCGTGAATTCATGCAAGCCTAGTACTTTTTGTGCTAAGTTTCAAGTTTATTAGCTCAAGGAATAATGTTTCCAAACAAACGAAATTCCCGGAGTTGGTCAGTGGATGGGTGACCATCTTTATCTACATACCGAGACTCCTCCGTGCCTCGAAAAGCACGTAAAGCCGTTGGTCCCGGCTGTCATTAGTGGATCTTTGACAGTCGTTACGAGTCGTCAGAAGCTCGAAATTCTGACACCAGTCTTACCAAGGGGTATCGTATTACCCAGTTACTGGGTTGTGGAGCTCAGATAGGCAGTCGCTCCATGTAAAATACTGGTATTCAGCTGCATCCGGTTAGACTGGAAGCCGACCCCAACATAGTTAAGAAAAGGCTAGGCAGATTGATTAATGGGTTGTGTTTTTTCTTTAGGTCAGCCCCAAATATCTGTAAAGTGTTGACTGCCAAGCAAATGTGTCTAGCAGTCCAAACAGTCAACAGCTTCTGACATCCCTTGAACTCAGCTGTATATAGCAATTGTCGATGATGTGAGAAACATCAGAAATAGTACAGAAGTACATCAAACATCGGATGTTTTGAAATGTAACGTAATTGGGTAATCACGTAGTTACGACTTTCAGAATGTTTCACTACCATTTTACTGCCGTCCACACACACTCAGCCAGACGGTCGCGAATTTACATTTGAAATCTAGAATTTGTGTCGCAGCAGAATAAGAATTGTAAATCAACATACACTTGAACTCATTGTATTGCATACTTAAGGCGACGATAACCGAGTTTAAATGATCTTATACTGAAGATCACGTCTAAACGAGTAGTGTTAATGATTTGGAAAAAATATATGTTAAATTAGATCATTTTCTTAATATAGAAATATTTTAGATTATGTTTATATAATATATAATCTGAGAATCACGCAAAATCTATCAAGCGTATTTTTCTGAAACCTTGACCATTTTAAAGATAATTTAATTATTGATGTTTTAATAAACGTTTTATTAAAATACCTTTTGTTTTGTGTAAATTATTAATGCGTCTAATTTGGGACAGCGCTCGTTGATGGGTCAGTCCTCTTACTGGCTGGACGTACGACGCGTTGCGTGAGCTCAGTACAGAACACGCAAGCTAACAACTCAAGGTCATGGGCATATATCTGCGTCTTAAGTACAGTTTATAGCTTGTTTTCCCGGACTTTGGCTTGCCTACTCCTACTCTATCTACTTAATAAAATTCTCTAATTCATTAAATCGCTGACAGACAACGCTCACCCTAAACCGATGGGTCTTGAAGGACGAAATTTTGCGCAAGACTTCCTTCTACAACAAAAGTGAGCACTAAGGACGGATTTTTGGAAATTCATCCCCTAAAAAGGTTAAATACGGGTTCAAAGTATGGAAGCTTGTTGTTTTTACCGCGAGCACATGGCTTGTATATTATAAACCTCGTCATCGAGAATTGACCTTCCTTTGTCCCCTCCTAAAATGCAATCTATGCGGATATGAGGACCACGTTCCAAATATAATATTCCGCCGAGCTTTCTATTATATTAGTACCTAAACCTACGTGGTACAATTCCCCAATAATCCCCATCGATAAAGTTTCCTTACTATTCGAATGATAATAGTTTCTATTCGGATTTCTCCCTTTCCCCTATACCCCATTTTTACTCGACAGCAAAGACAGGGTTTTGTTTTTCACGCGAATCTGGGTAGGTGTGTATGTATGTGGTATTCTTTATACGGTTGATGGTTTGTTGATTGGCAACCCAAAGGCTGCATGGATTTAAATCAATGAGCCCCACCTCATTAAACGATTAAAAAACAAAACAAATCAAACAAAGCTCATTGAGATTTTTTAAACGGTTTTGACTCTAAGGGTCGCGACACACCTGCCGAACGTACGGCGCTGAAGGTTCGGTTGAATACGCTGGTAGTGTTTTTCAAGTTACCTATGACACAGCCGAAAGTTACGTCGCGTAACGCGCTGAAGTAAACGCCGCCGACCGTTCGGCGCGTTTGGTGTATCATGCCAACCGAATACTACGACCGATAATTCCGTCGCTGAAGTGTCGGCGCTGAACATTCCGCAGGTGTGCCGCTACACTAATCCGTTTAAAAATCTAAATGACGGATCTTAGACGTCATTAGGTCTTTCTGGTTAATGACTAACCTGATGTCAGAGTTTTAAAGCTGTCCATGGGCCTCTCTAACTTGGCGTCACGTGCCGTCGAGAAATACGACGTCATTAGGTAATGTCATGAAAAAAAAAGATGTACCATGCTACCATGACATTGACCCGTGCGGAGTATCAGAATAAAGGGCTTGAGGAGAAAATTTTCCCTACTTTTCTTATTCGACTGATAATAGTTTCTATTCGGATTTCTCCCTCTCCCCTACAACACCATTTTTATTGCAAACAATTCATTCGCTCTTGGAAACTTGTTTTGCATCCTGTTCTGCCGAAACATCACTATTCATAAATTAAAGGTACGTAATATTGCTGCAATACTTTCTAAAGACGACTGGTCAATAAAACTAGGTACGTAGTGAACTATGTTATGGACTTGTGTTGTAAAGGCGAGATGCGGACAGACTTAGCTTTTACACTTAAAGATCCAGACTAAACAACGCAGGCAAATATTAGGATTTTTTTTGAGTAGCTTTACGAATTCCTGATGTGACTGGGCTTTGACTGGAAATAGTCTCTTCAACACCATCCAGGTTGTTTTCGCAAGTACACCTAAAATACCAATCACCATGAGATTGCTTTATCCATTTTGAGTACATACATACAAACATAATCAGCCTATTAATGTTCCCACTGCTGGGACACAGGCCTCTATGTGAGAGGGACTGGACTGTAATCTACCACGTGGGCCCAGTGCGGGTTGGTAAATGTCACAAATCTTCGAATTTTTTGTTCTAAGACATGCCGGTTTCCTCACGTTGTTTTCCTTCACCGTTTTGAGAGCAGTGGTGATGAAATTATTTACACAAAGTAAAGCGCCTGCTTGGGTTCGAACCCACGGCCACCACTGCTCTCTAACCATCCATTTTGAGTAACGCCGTATAAATTCATCGTTTTAGGGTCGGTAGCCAACAAGGCACCCTTATAGTTTTGCCATGTCCGTCTGTCTGTCTGTGTGTTTGCTCGGAGACTTTTAGTATAATGCTGTAATTTGGCATGGTATTTACATTAATCACGCCGACAAAATGGTAAAATAAAATTATGAAGTTGGATAAGTTTGTTCTTGGCATAAATTCATCCCAGCTACGGATCCCTTCATTGAGCGTGGTCCGACACGCACTTGGCCGGTTTTTTTGGCTTCAGTTTGTGTAGCTTGAAACAACTAAATACGGAAAAATAGTTTCGAAGTCTGTTCCTTACACGAGTTACAATATAATTGCTAGATATCCCGCTATACATATATTTTATTTAAATCGTCACTAAAAAGCAAAGTTTATACAATCTCCAAATCTCTGAATTTATTCAGCCAAAATCGTAAAATTTACGATGCTCAGATTATGTCCTTTATCCCTATTAAAGATAACTTGAGTCCTGAACTAAAAAGGCCTACTTTAATATTCTAGGCCGGTTCCAAGCAAAATAGTTTGTTTGTTTTATCTTAGTTATCTCCAGTAACGGGTATGGAGTAAGTTGGTTTAATAAACTTTATGTTTATTGTCCAATTTACTGTTTTATGCCAATTATATTGTTCACGGACAGCTGAGTACCAGAAACCATGTAATTTTATGAAGGATGGTAAGTGAACTCGTCTTTCCTTCTTCTAAAGTGCTTCTTTATCTAAAGAATATTAGTCATCTACCAAAAAATATGAATAGAATAGAATAGAGTAATAAAATTATTTATTTAAATAATTATTTATTTGCACAGCATGTAGGTACAAAATAAAATGCAGATGTTTTATAATTAGAGGTCCGTATACATTCTACCTTAAATAAGGCATGCAAACATTAATACCTATATGTGCTTAAAGGCTTTTGCAGACCAGCGCGACTTGTCGCGCGACGCGACACGAACAATACAGTTTCTAAGAAAACTTCACGGTATAACAATTGTCGCGCTGGTCTGTACAAAGCTTAATAGTCTAAAATAATATACTGTCAATATGAAAATATTCTTATTTAATAAGGTCAATAAAATGAAATAAAGAATTAAAGATTGAAAGATGTCAGGATTAATTAGGTAATTATAAAGTTTTATCATTTAGAAATTCACAAATAAAATATATCAATGAATAACACTGACAATTTATTTTTAAACAGTGGAATGGAGTCGTTTTTTATTGTAACAGTAAAAAAAAACAACCGACCACCTGTTATATTAATAGAGCTATAACTTACTGAATGTGGTGATTATTTTGTCGTTGCCATATGAAAAAAAATTCCAACCACATGTAGATTACCAAAGCCCTGTGAGAAATTATTTGGTACAAAAAATGGAGTCGAAATTATCGTATAATTTATATCTTTGACGCTAATCACATCTTAATAGGTACTAACTTGTCCGATATTTATTTAGCGTAAATCTATTATTAACCTGACATTTTACGTTGTCATGTTAGTTATATATACACCTTCAGCAGCTTCAGAGTATCAACACCTAGTTCTCCTATCTCCTCAATCAGCGCTGTGCTGTGGGTCCCCCATAGCACAGCATCATGCTGAGTGGAAGCCTTCTTGTCACAGTCATGACGTGCAGCTGCCGAGTATTTCTGTTCTCTATTTTGTTTACTCTTGTCTTTTTGCACGGTTTTCTGTGACAAATAAACCTATTTTTCTTTCTTTCTTTCTCATCGGGTCCATCCCTGCTGCCGTTAAAACAAAAGTCTACCTCAGCAAAACCACAATTATTCAAGATATCCACAGTGCCATCAAAAACAGTACCTTTCCATTCCATAGCAAGCGTTTTACCAAATTAGGTAAGTCATTAGATTATCGGGCATATCTCGTCGTCGCTTGGAACACAACGGTTCGCGCCTTGAATAACTATGTGATGTAGATAAATTGATTTGCGACGTCTGTCTGTTTTGCTACTTCTTATTGTGTTACCGCTTCTAGGGTTCTCGCTTCGGTTTCAGCCGCTCTACAGAATAGAGAAGCTGAAACTGAGGTGAAAAACGAAAAATTTCACCGTGAAAACCAGAGCTTGAAACCGGTTAATATTGTTTATAAAACCGTTATAATACCGTTCAACGATAACTGGTTTAGTAAGTACCGAAATAATCAAATTTGGTTACCGGTTATTATAGAGAATAGAATTTTAAAACTCGCGCTAACCTCAATAAACCGGTTTTACTCAGACGCACGCCCGCCGCCCTTTGTCACATTAATTTGCGTATTCGTTGGCATAGAGCGAGAGCTTTGTTATTGTAGGTGTAAGAGAGATGGCGAAGTAGGAAGAACTTGTTTATACCGTCGAAACTCAAATAAAATTTAATATAATACATATAATAAAAATTAAAATATCGGTAACAGAAATCTAAATCGCAACCGTTTCTGGTTCGAGGTCAATGGCCAAAACTGTTTGGAAAATTAACCGGTTTCCGAGCCCTGGTGAAAACATAGATGAAATGAGCACGTCATTTCACGTGATGCTAGAGATTAATACTATTGACAGATCACTTCACCTAAGATTTCATGTTATCATTTGAATAGAATAAATTGGTTGGTTCTTTGATCCTCAAACTTTGAAGTACAAGATTTAAGTATCTTAAGAGTACCTACTATAAAGATGACTTTCACCTCACGCCATGCAAGAGGTATATACCTGAGTGCTATGGACAGTCCTCTGTGCAGGGCGTGCATGGAGGCTGAGGAGACCGTCGCGCATGTGCTCTTTGAATGCACAGGCGTCACCCAGATTAGAACACAAACCCTCGGATCACCCAGATCTTTCACGGATGTTCTGAACAGGCCAGGAGTTTTAATTAACTTCTGGAGGGAGGTGGGCTGGTTGGAATAACCCCCCCAAGCGGCCGCTATGGCCCACGCACAATGGTCCACTTGAAGGACTAAGTGCGGAAACGAAACCCTCTAACATAGAAATAGAGTACCTACTATAGAAACATTGTCATCATTAGCCCGTGTCTTTGTACACAAGACTTCACCATACTCAAATTAGATCTGAAGGAGTATTGTGGGCGCATATATTTTTGGTCTTATCCTGGCCCTATGTCACCAAGGACAGCTATTTTCTCGAAACTTTGATTACCTAATATCGAAGGAAGTTGACCTCGATAAATGAAGATAGATTTCTCCCATGGGATTAAATACCATCAGCAAAGTGCGGGTGTGATACCCGTCTTCTAAACCTCCTGAGAATTTGATGCGTGTAGATTCTATATCATATTCTACGTTTAGTTTCGCATTAACCCCCTTACTTAATTGGTTAAGCAGTTAACTGGTAGTTGTGATGCCCTCTTTATTAACTGATGCTCATTCTAGGTTTATAGCTTCTAAAGTAGTTTCGACCTGGTTTACCAAAGACACATCGGGAAGGAATTTGAAAACAGCGATATTTTTTCTGATTTATTTTCTCTTTTCATGTTTTTATTAGCACCCATTATGGCCAACTAAAGAAACTTTTTATTGTATTCAAACACGCTATGTTTAAGCGTAAAAAATGGTATCTTCGAATCTAGAATGTACATATATTTCTTCGATAATGTGGGACGATAATGGTATATTTTTGTAGTTTGGTCTATATCAAACATTTTTATGTCTTTAAACAACTTTTTTCTTCTACTTATTTAATCGCCTTTGCCAAAGTTATCCCCCGAATCGAGTGAGTTTTTCAAATGTGGCAAAGCCAGCAAAACAACTGCTAATACAGTTATCGATGTCACGGCTCGCATAAAAACATTCTAACGACCGGTACTTTTCTATCCAGAAGCTTAGACATGAGATGAAGCTACAGGAACTGCTCTAGTTATAGAAAATAAAATTGTCCCATTCATAATGCCTTGCCCTCGATGTCAACTGTAGCGTTAAACGTGGCTGTATACACATTGTTACCCATGTTTGTTGTCGCGGGTGATAGATGGCATCAGTATCGACCATCTCGGGGCATAGCTTGGAGTATGAAGAATATAAGCGTTGAAGCACGCGGAAAATTAAGCATTAGGCATGCTGATGAGTCGATGACTAAACTGACTCATGTCACAGCATCTTCTTCTGATTTAGGCGTGGAACTCAAAAGTCGTTAAGCCACAAAAACAAGCACAGAATAGGTACTTACATAATCTTGAAGGGAAAGCTTTCACATGAAATAAATTAAAGGTACTGTGCGTACCTTGTCTCTTCTCCTTGTATGTGTGTTTTTTTTTCGATATGTCACCGCTACTGAAAATGGAACGTCATCTGATTGATTTACATGTGGAACTGTCTCTGCATATTTTAAAACGCAACTTTTAAATCGGTCCTTTTCTGGATAAAATGTCAACTGCTCCAGCGGTCTACAGCTTATCCATACTATCAGAATCCCTCAATGTTTTCCGTCGACATTGTGATAAATATTTTCCTAGTTTACTTGTAAGCCCAAGATTGGAATAAATCCGCTTTTCTCTGATGCCTTTATTTTTATTGCGATCCTACCTTCAGCGTTTCGATTTCGGTTCGGCTATGATCGGTTGACTTCGGGGACAATCGGGTTCCCTTCGGGTATTGGGACTTTCCAATCCCTTTGATACTGATTTCCGAAGTGGGTATCGGGAATAGGTTTAGTTTGCTACTCAAAACTTTCTTGTCTGTCTGGTTATTTGATTTTGGGATGCTTCGAGTGCTATTGGTTCATATTACTTCCTCTATCTCTAATTTTTCTACGTTAAAATAATCTTCTTCTTTTCGTGTGGTTAGTGACTAACCTGGTGTCAGAGTTTTAAAGCCGCCCATGGGCCTCTGACTTGGCTTCACATGCCGTCGAGAAATATCTCTCAGGCATGCCGTTTCCTCACGATGTTTTCCTTCTCCGTTTTTGAAGCAAGTGATAATTATACAATACGCACATGAATCCGAAAAGTCAGGTGCGTGCCTTAGGTTTGAACTCGAGACCTATGACTTGGCAGTCTGACGGTCACACCACTAAGCTATCACTGCCCACTGTTACAATAATGCCTTCAGGGGTAAACATCTGTGTCCAAAAGCTGTTGTAAAGAAGCAATTTATTGGTCCTAAGATACTTAATTGTTGGTCCTTGGACACTTTAGTTCTCCCCACTTCATTTGTCTGTTTGTGTGTTTGTTCTTATATCACAATCTTATTTTCTTCTTCTTCACATTCTTCAAAGAAAGTATTTTTTGCATGTGCACTACTTCTAACAATGATTCATGAATCTATAACAGCAGCTGTTCGTCAATACAGCTTTAATTGATCCCAATCAATATTACACAAATGATGAGACACTTAATATTGGACCAGCATGTCCTATCTCCTATTGTCTGCACATTACAGAAACTTATGGACGCTACTGAAGGTGCCAAACTTCTAACCAAATTCTGGTCGACTCAATTCAGATAACAGGAAATTGTTTATTCTGTAAATAGGATATCTGAATAATTTAAACGTAAAAACATAATAATTGCGTGATGTAGTCGACATTTCCCATTTGGCTACCTCTGAAGCAGAAATGGCAAAACAAACTCAGGAGTCGTCCATGTGTTGTACTTTAAAACCGCTGAGTAAGTTCAGTGTGAGCAAGCATCACATGTGTCACAGACAGCGAGCCGAGTAAGTTCGTGAACTTAAAAACCGTGTACTTTAAGTTCGCACGTCTATCACCCACTTTAGATCTCGAATTCTTGAACCCAGCCATACACGGAGGCGCGTCGTGTTCCACGCGCGCCTCAAAGAGTTGTCAGCGAAGCTGAAGGGGTCCGTTAGGGCCGATGCCTACCACCGGGGTTGCGGATAAGTCCTAAGGGGAAACCGTGGCCCCCGTCTAGGCAAGGGAAGGAACACGGGTGGGTTTTAGTCAGTAAGAGTCTGATACGCCCTTCCGCTCCGCCCAGAGCGGGAGAAGTCATTTGATGATTTCCCACCCAAAAAAAAAAAAGCCATACACGGAGAAATATAGAACTCTCTAGTTGCTAAGAGTGTAATGAAATCTTCATCTTTAAGTATATTAGCTCAAGCAACTACTGAGAACTTTGTCTCAGCTTTTCAATAAGTTAGGTAATCTTTTTACGTATCATAGTGGATATTGAGTAAGAAATCTGTGTTTGATGCCTGATCAAAACTTGACTAAGTTATGCGTAAAGTCTTGGCAAGGTATTCATATCTTGAAGTCGTGATACTTCAATTTATTAATATTGAATTGCTTAGACGTATCGAAAGGCGAATTAATACATTTTGTTTAACTTCATATCAATCAATCTGCCTAGCCTTTTCCCAACTATGTTGGGGTCGGCTTCCAGTCTAACCGGATGCAGCTGAATATCAGTATTTTACATGGAGCGACTGCCTATCTGATTTCCACAACCCAGTTACTGGGTAACACGATACCCCTTGGTAAGACTGGTTGTCAGATATTTGGGCATCTGGCTACAGGCACAGATGAATTTACAGGTAACGACTGTGAAAGATTTGTTTAACTGCAAATGTATGTGGGTCAAACATGCAGATGAGCTCTTAGCAGGAAAACCCATTTCTAAGAAGCATTTAAGAAAGTGTGTTAGCCCAAAACTCGAAAGTGATATTTACAAGGATAAATAACAGTGCCTAATTAATACATAATATAGTTTGCACTTTAATGGTTTTACAAATAAAAGGGATACTTAGCCTTATCTTAAGCAAGAATTAAGTATGAGGTCATTGAAACATTACAAAAAATTTATTACTTTTCCTCATTATTTATAAGTATGCAAATCTAGTGATTCACAGTCACTGTATTGTTTTAAAGTTTATAGCTTTTTTCCTCGAAGATAGACTGTACCGCCGAACATAACCAAAACCATTAGATGATTAGGATATTTGGTTAACCAGTATTACAAATCGTGCTTTTAACCCTTCATGCCTTCATTCTAATGCGCTGTTGGATTTTCTACTTTTGACGATAACCGACTTTTAAGGATTTTATACTAAAGATCACGGAATCCCGAGCCGTTTTGCGGCCACCGTAGGCCCGGGCTTGCGGACGGAGAGCAATGGGCAGCTCGCCGTCCGACAAGGACCAGGCCCGGGTCGACGGAACGTTGTGTTCTACGCGCACCTCAAAGAGCGGTCAGCACAACCGACGGGTCCCCTAGGGCTGATGCCTGCCGGAGTTGGGAAAGTCGTAAAGGGTTACCGTGGCTCCTGGCAATGTACAGGTAACTGAAGGAACACGGGTGGGTTTTAGTCAGTAAGAGTGACACGCCCTCCCGCTCCGCCCAGAGCGGGAGAATAGAAAAGAGAAAAGATCACGTCTAAACGAGTAGTGTTAATGATTTAGAAAAAAATATACAGGGTGGCACATCGACGCGAAGCAGGTTACCATGGATTCAGTACATGATTCTGAACCCCCCTGCGTTGAAATTTTACGTCGGTTATAAAAAAAAAAAATCTGCTGTTTCATAGAAAAGTGCAATACCTACGCTACGCGGTTAAAATGTATCGAACAGCAGATTTTTTTTTTTTAAATAACCGGTTAAAAATTTCCACGCAGGGGGGTTCAGAATCATGAACTGAATCCATGGTAACCTGCTTCGTGTCGATGTCCCCACCACTGTTCTCACCATTCCATTAGCGACTATCAAATGAAGAAATCTTTTAAATTGAAATCTCGGATGAAAGGACCATTCCTCGCATTACATCCATTAATACAATATAGGATTCAATACTGTTTTATTACTTGAAGCGTAAAATTCCCTTATTTTATGCTCGCTTACACGCTAACCGGGTGCTTAAGCGTTTAAGGACCAGTAAACGTTTGACAAATATTATTACATGTTGTAAACATGTATTACCAAATTACCCACATTATTGGGGTAATTTTTTCGAGTTTATAAAAGGTGGTCGGCGATATATTAAACTGCGTAGGTATATCTAATGACGGTCCAGTACCCTAATTACGTCATACACGATCAATCAGAATTTGAATCCATTGATTAATAAGTTCGAAAAACAAATCTGTGCAACAACGTAAATAATAACGCAATGAATATTGTTGAACTGTCAAAATGAAACAGATTAGTAGGAATCGTTTACGAAAATGTGTTGCGTAATTCGATAGTTGGTCGGTCAGTGTTATTGGGTGGGGTTTTCACAACTGCCAGTCTGTGAAGATCATTGTCACCTTCAAATTTATGAGCACGATTGTCTTGCTCACTTGAGGAAATTAGGCGAAGACTGAATGACTCGCTCGTTAACAAAGCATTTCTAACAGTAAATTCAAGTCATCTTACCTCAAAAACAAGGACAAAAAAGAGGATTGAATTTCTGGAAAGTCAGAGCGGTCTTCTTCTTTTTATTTTCGTGTGGACTTACCTGCAGAGTTTAAAAGCCTCCCATGGGCCTCTGACTTGCCTTTACGTGCCGTCGAGAAGTATCTCTCAGGCGTGCTAGTTTCCTCACGATGTTTTCCTTCACCGTTTTTGAAGCAAGTGATAATTATAAGTCTATAAGTCTGTAATCTATAAGTTGGTCTAAAATTAGGCCAACAGTGGCGGACCCCACAATTATACAATGCGCACATGAATCCGAAAAGTCAGAGGTGCGTGTCTTGGGTTCGAACAATGTTTTTATAGACTCATTAGGGTCACGTGAGGACCTAACAGGTCCTAAAGTACGGGAAATTCAGATTGAGCCCAGAAAATATCGAGTGTCGCGGTCCTCGTGTTTCAAATGAAATGAGGTTACGGGAAATGAATGTCGAAGCCTGTTACTACCTTCAGGTTGTAATAAGAGTGAACGTTGTTAAAACATAGGTATACATGGTATTATATAATATGCTGTTTTTTCTTAGAATAACGGTGGGTGGAAATATGGACCCGGCTTGAGTGAAATTAATTTGTAACAAACAGAGGTTAATTGAATTTCCTTGCACTCTAATTGCGTAACACACTCTCTCAATTACAACCCGAGAGTTTTTAAGAATATTGCTAATCAATAGCTTCATAAAGTTTTGAAAAATTCGTCTGCTCAACAACGTTAATATCGCAATAAACGATTTTTTGTGTATTACGAAATTACCCCCTAGTTCTTTGATACACTCAACATTTGTTTCAAGAACAAACATTTTGTGATTTTTTGATAAAACAAATGACTAAAAGAAAATAAGAAATTGTCCCACAAAATAAGAATAAAAACATTTCATTCTACTTATCTGTCCCCAACAAGTAACAAAAAATTGCGCGACAGCCGCGCCATTAGCCATTATCTTCTATAGTGTCAATTCCACTCAATTGACACTAAAATTGCCGATATCGATACTTACTCGCTTCAATAAAACATCCTTTGACGAGAAATTACAATGAAAGCTTTCATACTAAAACAACAAAAGCATTTGAAATAGAACGATTGAAATTGTGGCCGAGAAAGTATGCCTAACAATATTATGCTATAGACAACCGAGAAGATTGATCTCCATAGAAAAAATATTTGCCAAATCTGCCGCTTATGACGCAGATATATATAATGCCACATGCCAGTGACCTTGAGTGGCTATCTTGCGTGTTCTTTACGAGTTACAACTCGTAACTCGCGGCCGTTACCTCTTGGCCACCACTGCTCTTCTCTTCTTCCTGCTCAGAAAAGGTATCCTTTTTAATATTATTTTTTTATTAGCCTATATTGTGTCCCACTGCTGGGCAAAGGCATCCCCTTTTTCCTTTCAAATCTCTCTGTTTTGTGCGATTTCAGGCCATTTTGGCCCCGCAAACATGATTACATCGTCACACTACTTTCGCGCGGTCTACCTCGACGGCGATGTCCTCCTTCAGGCGTCCAGTTAGTGACGATCTTTGCCCATCGCTCCGGGTGCGTTCCTGCGACGTGGCCAACCCACTCCCACTTCTTCAGCTTGGCTGTTTTTTCTCCAACATCTGCTACTTGCGTTATGGAGCGCAGGGTGGTGTTTCTCTGACGGGGTTCGCTAGGGCCGATGCCTACCGGGGTTGCGGGCAGTCCCAAGGGGAAACCGTGGTCCCTGGCAAGGCAAGGGAAGGAACACGGGTGGGTTTTAGTCGGTAAGAGTCTGACACGCCCTTCCGCTCCGCCCAGAGCGGGAAAAGTCATCTAATGATTTCCTACCCAAAAATAAAATAAAAAAGGGTGGTGTTTCTAACACGATCTGTTCTCTTCTTCTTTTTTTTTTCGTTTGGTTAGTGACTAACCTGGTGTCAGTGTTTTAAAGCCGCCCACGGACCTCTGACTTGACTTCGCATGCCGTCGAGAAATATCTCTCAGGCATGCCGGTTTCCTCACGATGTTTTCATTCACCGTTTTTGAAGCAAGCGATAATTATACAATACACACATGAATCTGAAAAGTCAGAGGTGCGTGGCTTGGGTTCGAACTCGAGAGTTTGAGACCTATGACTTGGCAGTCTGACGATAACACCACTTGACTATCACTGCTGTTCGCTGTCTGTTCGCTTGACACCTATTATCCGCTTGATCGTTACAGTGGACATCAGGTGGGCATAACAAATAAAATTCTATTGTGTCTCGTTAATGACAGCTCTAAACTGCGGTATCGCCTATCACCAATTAAATGTTTTTATAGACTCATTACCAGTTATTATCAGCTCAATGACAGGGCACACCGCTGCAGCGTCGCTTCACATGATCGAATCGCGTGCTACAACTAGGTTAGTCAATAAATACATTTGAATTGTAAATAGCTCTTTGTATCTAATTGTTGAGGGACGCGGTCTCCTTGCAATTGATATCAATTAGAAATAATTAAATAATAGTTCCGCCCATCGACCCCCTTTGGTGTCGTGTGGCTAATAAATCTAAAGGGGTTAAGTTTGACTGGGTTGGCGTTTGGTTTTGCTTGTGCAAATATGTGTTTTGATAGAAACGTACATGTCAGCTCTTTGTAGGGTTGCCAACCTTACTATATAATATAGTATCCTGCTATATTAGACGCCTAAATACTATATTAATTGCTTAAAAAAATATATAGTAGGCCAGACTACTATATTTTTATTTCCGTACTAAATGGCGAAATGATCACAATAGTATTTTCTTACCTTAGTTTAGAGTGCCTATAAAAATATGTAAGTATGAGAGTCATTAAAAAAAACCTGTTTATGGGTTCATAGTAGCAAAAGATATGCATTTAATTAATTAAAAATGAAATTGTATTTATATTTTTTTAAATTTTTCGCCATCTACTATATTTTTACAGGCAATGACCTCGTTATTACTATATTCGATATAAAAAAAGTTGTCAACCCTAATTGAGAGGTGCAACACGTGTCCATTTCTTACAGGGTTTTTTATGACTCTTCAGGAATTGTTAAGCAGAATAGGTTACGACATAATATATCTACGTCTATTGTATTTTATAATGGATTTCCGCAACGCCAGAATCAATTAACTAAGGGGAAGTAAGAGAGAATAAGAGTCATAGAGTCTTTAGAGCGTGGTGCTAGTTCTACCCCAACGAAAAACCTGTGAGGTTTGTGATATTCATTTGTGAACTATACTAGTGCAGTAACTATTTTCCACGGACACACTAAACGCTGAATTGAAGCCTTAACTTATTTATGAGCAGTTTATATGCTTAGTGCTCGCTCGCCCAGCGGAAAAACCGAGTGAAAAGACAATTTCATTAAATTGATGGCGTTGGCTAGTTAAAATTACATATGTATGTAGTTTTAATTGAATGTCTTTTATATAGCCGGCCCTTACTCGTGCTCGTAAAGTTTACCCCACGGTATGCCAGCGCCATCTAGGTGGGGGTTGCATGAAACGTAGGCACGTGTGTGGTGGAGGAAGGTTTAATGTGGACAACGTGGTGATGAATGATAAAAGAAAAGTGCGGTAATTGCGTTACACACATAAAAAGGCTATCAATTGCAACGACATTTTGACAGGTAAGCCACGTTCATTGCGTTATTTACGTTGTTGAGCAGACAAAGTGATGAAACCTATGAAGCGATGAATTAGGAATTTCCTTCAAAACCGTCGAATGGAGATGAAAAGATTAAAGATTTATATTATGTTTATTTATCTCCACAAATTACATTCTTATACTATTTGTACATAAAAGTATTTGCCAAACATGTAAACAATCACGAGTTTTAGGAAAAACAACCGTAATGCCTACACATAAGGGTTTAGTTTGCGTTACAGCTTCATATTTTTTGTCTGGGGTTTGTTGGTAGGTCTATATAGTATACTTAACAAAATATAAATGGTCTACAAATCTACAGTCTATTAAGCCTACAACGTTCTGACATTCACAAAAATAAAAGAATCTGAAAACAAAACAAATTAAAACCTACTTATAGCCATCAAGAAAAAACCAACATCTTGTCGGCTAGGCGATCAGAAAATCCAGGATTAACCTAAATCCTCAGCTGAGACCTACGTTTGACTTCTAGTTCGAAAAAGGCAGATAAGACTCGGTTAGAAAAGGTTATAACTAGGGATGCATCCGATACCGATACCGATACCGATATATCGGCGATACTCGATGTTTGCCGATATATCGGCATCGGCGATATTGTTATGGCCGATTCAACGATACTTTTTAAATTTCGCGCTTTAAAAATGTAATGTAAACGCGCGTGTTTTTTCGTCTATTTCGTTGCAAACGAGGGACGAACTAACTATGCTCGGGAAAACCCCGCGCTTTATTCAGTGCCTTGTTTCGCCCGCCCACTTTGGCCTCGCAGTCGCTTAACTATCCCATTTCGCTAGGTTGACTGTTGTCGTGCGTCTAATCTCAACCTGTCTGTAGTTTAAAACGGTTTTATTTAGTTTGTCCTGATATTTATTTTACCTTCATTTTTGAATTCAATAAGTGTATCGGTATCGGTATCGGTATCGGTATCGCCGATATTTTTATAAGAATATCGGTGTCGGTATCGTATCGGCAAAAAGGCGTATCGATGCATCCCTAGTTATAACTCGGGCCTGAGTCTAAAAAAAAGATAGCACATCTTTTTTAAGGCCGCTGTCGACCGCTCTCCTAGTACCGTGAAAAACAGATATAAAAGTAGATAATTTAAACGAAACCTTATCCAATAATGTGATAATATCAAACCACAAAATTGGTCCTTCTAAAAGGTTTAAAGGAGCCGTGCCCTTTTATTTGTCAGAGCGAAGAATTGATTGTTAAGTATCTGTATACTCGATTTTGGTCTTTTGATCATTAAAGCGAAAGCGTCAGGGTAGCCCGCGAGATTCAAAATTTCTTACGTTTTTGCAATTTGCATGTCAGTATCAGGTTGAATGTTGATCTAAATACGATTTGCGACCGTATCAAATAATTATTTATAGAATTATAATCATAAAAATCATCAATCTAACTCTCTTAAGTTCATTCATTTCGTTCTTCAAGTTCATAATCCTATTGAATGACTATTTCATGAAATCATGTCATTTTAGGATTATTCTGACATAAGGTAGGTATTGTTGTATTGCTGATTTTGATAATTATAAATCTGTAAAGCCATATTTGTTACGGTCGCGAATCATATTATTGAATTTCGCGGGCTACCTTACCGCCATAGGAATCATGCATTTGTCTTGGTAGTTTAAAAATCTTAGATTTAACAATACCATTCCTTTCATCTTTTGAGTCGTAAAAAATGACGTTTTGTGTATTTCTGAGAATTGTAATCAAGAAATACTATTTTCACATAAACTAATATCTATCTGTCTTTTGAGCCGTACTACCCTCCATGAGACGTCCATCACATTCTAATGTAATTAAATCGAATAATTTGATTCTTCTAAACGAAATACCGCGAAATTGTCCTAACTAAAAGGTTCCAAGAATCTACGCCGACCTTCGCTTGAAAACTGTCACCGAAAAGAAGAAAAACCATGTGTACCTACTATGGTCCTTTCGTGCCAATTCTCATACGAGTCTATAATAAAATCTTAATGAAGCTGTGTTTGTTCATTCAATATTTACTAAAGAAACAATTACTTGGCAATATTCGCAGGATACGATCGCCGAAAGCAATCTCGTCTGTTTATCGGGCTGTAAATGAAAATGTACTCAGTATTCTCATCTGGGAATATTAGGACAAGTGTACATATGCTTGTCATGTGGCGTGTATTGTTGAGTCAGGCGTTCATTTTCTTTTTTCATGACGATTGTTATCCGATTGGTCCTTATTATGGTTGGTTTCGTTTTGAGGATCAGAACAGACGAAAGCTGTTAGATGTAATGAAACCCTTACAAGAAATGGCGAGTGAAATTAGAGATACATACATAACATAAATAAAGTCATGCTTACACTTACAATCCCCAGCGGTATGCAGAAGTGTTCTCTGTTTACATGATTCTGTACACCTACGTTTCGCCTAACACGAATTAAAGATCTTCTACGATAAAAATTAAATTCTTAACTAGGAACGAAGGACCAATAGCTACAAGTGCTATAAGAGGAATATATCTGTTGAGGTAGGATACCGTAGCTACGATTAATTGAGTAGGAGGAACGTTAACCATATCACCATCTGTCTAGCTTTTCCCAACTTCATTAAGGTCAGCAGTAAGCAGCTGAATACCAGTATTCGACATGGATCGACTGCCTATCCAAGAACCCACGTATTGGGTTATACTGGTTGGGTCAGCTACTTTTGGGCTTCTGATGACACGTAACGACTGTCAAAGAGGCACGGAGGGAACTGACAGCGGCAAGCGGTTGAGCTCAACCTAATCGGTCGACTCGTGCGGCTGTTACTACTTAGCCACGAGCCCCTCAGGACCTTGAACCGTATAACAAAACGAATAAAGGATTAGCAATCCCTTCATTTAAAGGGGAGGCGCCCGCGAAATTCAAATTTTCTTGAATTTATTGCAATTTACAACAGTGTCAGGTTGAGTGTTAATTAAAATATGATTCGCGACTGTTAACAAATATGGCTTCATAGAATTATAATCATTAAAATCAGCAATACAACTCCTTAAGTTAGCATGATCCTCAAATGTCATGATTTCATGAAATAGTCATTCAATAGGATTACATGAACTTAGAGAGTTGTATTAATGATTTTTATGATTATAATTCTATAAATAGACATTTGATACGGCCGCGAATCATATTAAGATCAACATACAACCTGATACTGACCTGCAAATTGCAAAAAACGTAATAAAATTTGAATTTCGTGAGGTAATCTGACGCTTTCGCCTTAACATCTTTATGGATTTCCTGCAATATAGTATGGGATTAATAAAGAAAATCCTACAACTGATGGGCTCAGTACGAACTGTGTGTAAGCGATGGTGCTCCTAACTATTGTTTATTATTTCGCGTTTCTTCCGGAGACAGAACGGACCGTAAGTTATACGTTGCTCGTAAAACAATGTCTGGTCTCTCTGTGGGCGTTTCGTCGAGATTACTTTTTGTTAGAAGAAATATTGCTTACAGAAGGTACGAATGTAATTTCGTGGACTTCAAAGGGAAAAGCGTATAGACTAAAATACCAGAGTTTACCCATAAGGCTATAACTCATCCACTTACCATAATGGGTGCAACAATTTATTTAGTGGAAAGAGTTGAAACATTTGTACAATTCCTGCGGAAAAAGTATACGTACAGTTTCTTATAGAAGTACTTATGACTTGGTTTGCAAAAACCTTGCAATCATAGGATTATGACTTGCCAAGTTACAGCTAATATCCGGATGAGACAATCACAATCTTCGCCAAAATATATTCCAATTTGTTAACCCGACACAAATCCCTTTAACGGCGCGTAGGCCTTCAATCCCCAGCCTCAGCTTCCCCCATAGAGCTCGTTCAGCAAAGTATTACTTTAGTTGTTAGTGTTACCCTTCCCCCACATCCCCCATAGCTGTAAGTTTGCCAACATTCTGCATTATGTATGTTTCGTTATTTCTTTTTGCAAGTTTCAGATAGTTTCGCTGATACCGGGCGTTGACAGTCCCTCCCATTATTTTCTTGTTGTTATTTGTATGCTGCATATATTGCAATGAATAATTTCGTTGAGTTTGCTAAGGAAAAGCTCCAACGATGTATTAACTGATATTTATACCTACTTTAATGCGGATTAATTAAATATATTGCTAAGTAATTGAAAGTTCATTAAGTCATTCAATTAAAATTTTTAAATGTGGTCCGCGGTTATAATGAACATTATATTGTTTAAAACGTGACGCTTTACTATGTACGTCTTGCGTCATCGACTCAGTATTTATACTTAACATAACATCACGCCTGAATTCCCCGAAGGGTTAGGCAGAGGTGTAGATATCTTAGTACTTACACCCACATTTCGCCATAATAAGGGGCGAGCCTATTGCCATCAACCGGGCACTAATCCAGACTCCGGGCTGCTACTGAGAAGCTCCAAATGGACGAACCCAATAGGTACCATTTTTTTAGGAGCACATGCTCAACTGTAGTGCTTGCACAGAACAGATAAAAGAGGACCTCTTTTATCTGTTCTGTGCTTGCAACCACTAGACCAAGGAGGCTTAGTATTTAATTGGCTTAATAACAGCAAACTTGCTCAGCAAACCGCATTTTGATGTGTCCGTGACATCGCAGTGGGCCCTATCAGAATACCAGCGCTGTGGTATTTTTAATATTTTTTTTTTGCTGAAATAAGAGCCTTTTTGGCTTCGCACAGATCGTTATATTTTGTGCATTTTTAAATACTTCGTTTTGTTTTTATTATTTTTTATTTATTATGTTTTACAATTATTGTTTTTCCTGTGTGTGTCCCAAATAAAATATTTTTATTATTTTTTATTTATTGCACGACTCTTAATGCGAAGCATTAGAGTGTGCTCTACGATCGAAAATTTTTTTTTGCCCCATTTCTGTAACTGTTTTTATTGTTACACTCCTGCTAGTACACAGAACCTACTTAATTTATATACCATTGTATAGATGATTAAATGGAGATTAATACTGTACTTTTTAACAATTGATTTAATGCAGCAGAAATGGAAAAAGCATCAAAATAGTTGAAAAAAAATTCCTGTCCGTCAATTTATGAACCCTGAAAACATTGTAGCTTGCGATAAAATCAATTAATTGAGTCAATTTTTTTTTTATACATTCGTTTCAGCCGTAGAAGGAACCCTATTGAAAATGGCTCTTTTATTCAAAGTAGTTTAATTATAATTAATAAAATACTAACTAAAATATAATATCTTTATCTAAATATTTTCAACCTTGGTCTTGATGTTGCCTAGCAACCGCCAAGTAAATATCTTTGTCAGTCTTTGACATTACGACTTCATGAAAAGTGATAAATTGTTCATTTTTGTTAAAAACTATGTTTTGAATTTCTTTTTCGTTTATGAATGAGTGTATTGTAATGAGGCGTGCACTTTTGGATTTTCCAAACTATTATGTTTTACAATTATTGTTTTTCCTGTGTGTCCCAAATAAAATATTTTTCTTTTCTTTCTTTCTTTGATTTTATCACTGTACCCGAACAATTGATACTGCGTTCGCAATTCATTTGCCAAACATGTAAACAAACACGAGTTTTAGGAAAAACAACTGTAATGCCAACACATAAGATTTAGTTTGCGCTACAACTTCATATCTTTTATGACTTTTTCAACAGCAACAGTCAATCAACATTATTTAAACTTGCATAAAGTTGATGTTTGTTTGAAACAAGGATTTGAATAGACTATTATCTAAGTATAACAATTCTCCTACAATGCGTGTAAAGGCTGAGACACGATAGCTTTTTTTCTCAAGACCATTGACCTAGACTTCCAATCCACAACGCAAACATTCATATTAATAACGTCCAATATAAATACCAATATTCCGGATAATCGAATCTCTGCTAGTTGAGGAAATACCGAAGTTATTAGATACTCCAATCGATCGGCATCTCTTTGGATAAGAGAATCGAAAAAGTTTCCTAGTCTTATTACCAGACTGCCAAGGAAGGGTTATTTTTTTCGCGCGTATCTTGTATGTATATTTGTAAATTTCTTTATTACCTCGTATCTTCCAAACGGCTGGATGGATTTCGACAGTAAGGTATCGTTATATTCGCATTAAAAACCCAAGTGTCCTTAGATAGGTGTTTGATTTTTGGCGCGATATAGTAAAACGTTAATTTAATTTTAACCTACTACCTAACCTATCCGCGTGGAAGGCGTAAAATATTCCACGGGAACGTGCTACCGGGATTAAAGGTATCCTATGTCCTAAGTTCCTAACCCAGGTCATGACTTGGGTAGTCTTGACCTGGGTTAGGAGTCCTAACAGGACATAATATGATACTTTCCGCTTTTGTACGCGGGCTAAAGCTAGGATCACATAAATACGTGGTTGTAGAGATGATGAAGACTAACCAATTTTTTGGAAAGCTTGTTTTAGTAGACTGAAATTGATAGCTTGATAACTACCGTGTCGTGGTCTGGTCAATGGGTGTGTCTTCTCTACAAGAGAAGAGGCCTTCTTTCCTGTACTAGACCAAGTGGCCGTATTACTAAAATTCCAGTTCATAAAAATGTTACACACGTTTATCGGGCGAATAAATGAGACTACTATGCCGTAAGAAAGGGGTTGAAATATACCCCAGAGCTTAACCAACTAATGGTAAAGTTTCATGTTTATATGTTCGAAAGTTTGAAACTCAATCACGCTGTACTGTCTGAACGGATTTGCTAAAAAGTTAGCCTAAGGAGGATCGTCCCAGACAGGTTTAGCCGCAGGCAAAGCTTGCAGATAAATAGGCTAATCTGTCTAATGTCTATACATTTTCGGGTGAATGATTGAAGAAAGGCAGACGAGATAATATGAAAATTCAACTAGAAATTGCTTGTTGAATGCTTACCATCATTGTGACTGCATAATATTTTTTCCACGGCATGAGCTCAGTCCTTAATCACGTAAATTCTAAATGCCCTACGGATTAAAAGAAATCAGATTTGGCATCAATGCTCCCGCGCGTCTAGGTAAAAGGCGCCATCAAAATTTTATTTTGAGTTGGAAATTGTTTTTCGCATTTTGCTTTTTTGGCGCCCCTTGCCATCTGGTGCCTAGAACGACCGCTCCGCGCTCCTCTCGCTCTATCCCAAGGCCGGCGCTGCATGAGCTATTCTTTTATATTTTAATTAGAAGAGCGTCCATGGAAATTCTTGCCCGTTCTTCGCTTTGGAATAATAGACAACTAGCTTCATTTTTCTGACTGCCCGATCCCTTGACGATTCAAAATGTGCCTATAAGGATCTAAACAGACGGACTGCATTTGAACTGCACGCCTGCTGCAAATGTGCTGCTCTTCGACATTTGTACAGAGCCGCACTCTATAGGCGAAAGAGCCGCGGTTTGCCAACCACTGCCCTATGGCAGTCCGGCAATAGTGCCTCAGTGTGGTGGTAGCTTTCCATCAGTGACGATTTTTTTTTTAATCTTATCAATATTCGGAGATTACCTTACAAACAAACCAACAAACAATAATAGGGATGATGACTAAAATATATTTTTTGTCCGTCTTGTAGATTATTAAAAAATATTGGACACATATTTTTCCCTTTTTTACTATGACTAAAGATTCCGGCGATACATTGAGTTAAAATGTGCCATGACGTCACGAGTATGTAGATTTTACACGCACTTGTGACGTAGCGACCCCCACTCCCCAACTTTAATGCGTTTTATCTAAGTCATTTTTTATCAATATGATAAAACAAAAAAAAAAAATATTGTCTGTCTGACGGACTAAATAGAACTTCTTTTTTTTTGACCCAGGCAGCATCCCTATTCTACCTTCGTTATAATATTGTTTCGATGTACTAATGATGCATTGTTTCCTTGTTCCAGATGTAGGTTACGACTACGTGGTAGACCAGCAGCCGATCGGGAAGCTGCTGTTCCGACAGTTCTGCGAGAGGAACCGACCACAGTATCACAAGTACAATAACTTTCTAGATGCGGTAAGTATTCATCGAATGAATGAATTTTTTAATTTTTTTTTCCCCCGCACGTAGTCTTTTTTATTCATTCTTATAATGCCTCTTTAGAGGTATGAGGAACAGGGTACAATATCAGAATTGAAAAAAATTGCTCTCAAGCATTGCGCTCGCATTTATTATTATTTAGTTATTGATTTGAATATATATAAATTTGTTAATTATAATTAATTACACAGATCTGTAGATTTGAAAATAATTACACTGGACTTGTCGGTTCATGATTTTGAGAGGAAGATAGATCTCTCTTACATATTGGGATAATTTATGGTCTTTTTTAGTCCTACTTAAAGTTCATCTGTTAATTAAAATCAGAATCGAAAAATGTTGACATAGAAACCATATAACTAAAAAAAGAAGCGTTGAGTCTGTGGGTTCAGAGTCTGCCTGCTCTTGCCCCTTTACTAGTATCGTGGGATTTTATCTATCGGTGTCCACACCTATTAGAACTTCTTGAGAAGAGATTTGAGTTTCGTCCATACTATGGTAGAAGAACTTTTTGCGTTACTATCAAATCCCTGTCTGCTTCGTTGGTCTAGTGGGCGCGAGCGCGATTGCTGAGCATGAGGTCCTGCGTTCGATTCCCAGGTAGAGAAAAGTGTTATTGGGTTTTTTCATCTGAAACTTAGTAGCAGCCCGCACGCGTATTACATGGGACTTAAACATAACTGGCGAAATGTGGATGTACTATACGTACACCTCTGCCTAATCCTTTTATGAATACAGTCGTGATATTGTGTAAAAGAAAGAAAAATGCGTTTATTGGCATTACAACAGAAAAATACCTGAAAACAAATAAAAACTAAATGTATCTGTATGATGTTATGTTATCAAATCCCTATCCCTATACAGGGTGGCAGGGACATCGACGCGAAGCCGGTTACCATGGATTCAGTACATGATTCTGAAGCCCCTGCGTTGAAATTTTTCGTCGGTTATAAAAAAAAAAATCTGCTGTTCCATACATTTTGACCGCGTAGGTATTGCACTTTTCTATGAAACAGCAGATTTTTTTTAAATAAACGACGAAAAATTTCAACACAAGGGGGTTCAGAATCATGTACTGAATCCATGCACCATGGTAACAGGCTTCGAGTCGATGTCCCTGCCACCCCGTATACGCCATCTATTAGCACCATTGTCATTTCAATATGTGCAGGCTAATTTATCGCGAAATGTGTAATTGCACTAACAATTTATTGCAAATAAGTGACTTTTACTTTGATTACAAATGCGACAGCATGTTCAATTCATTTCAAAGTTTTTTGCTCCCATTGAATAGCCATATTTTCACCCCGAATGCTGACCTCCGCATAACAAAATAAAATTGGCAAGAAAACAACTGTATCAAACAAACATATTTATTCGAATAGTGACCTAAAAAGAACCTTTTGATAGCTATTTGGTTTGCGGTCGAATCGATATGCGATATTCAGATGTGGCTACAATACAATTACGAATACTGATATATCGAAAACATGAAACGAACCTATATTTAAAATATGTACGTAACAGGATTGTCCCGCATATTCTGTTACTTATACTCGTACTTATCATCAAGAGCATTTTCTTTATTAAACATTTATCGACACGACTGTAACCTTTCGGTACTAATGAATTAGTGTATAAACCATATTCAGAAGGAATGAAAAACAAATGATGTCCTTATGTCCTGATTGGTCCAGTCCTCTGCGATAGGTTTAAACTGTGTGCATGTATGTATGTTTATACTTTGAAGATTGTAGATATACTATGTCCCTTTTCCTAATAATTTGTCTTTTGAGGTCCATTTATATTAGAGACATTTCATAAATTCGACACCTCTTTTCGAAGCTGTCGAAACACACCCTAAACACTGTCTCTTCATTATTACCAACTATATTTTAGTATACTGATGAACACAAATTTTCGAAGGTTTTGCTTGCAATTATTTTTAGACAATTGAGTTCCATATCATTAGAGACATTAAAACATGAGTAAATCAAACACCTCTTTCAGAGGCTGTCAAAACACAACCTGAAAGGGTCAGACCAGACCGCGGTCGATCGACGACATTTTACGACATATCTTGTGTGACATTTTACGACATTTTATGTCGATCGCGCGCGGTCTGGTTGCACCCTCCCACATGTCTCTCCAACACCACCAAAAATTTTGTATGAGTCAGATAACACCAATGTTCGAAGGTCCATAGTTTTGCTTGCAGACTGACAGGTACGAGGTTGAGGTGGACGAGACGCGTGCGATGCTCGCGGCTGACGTGTTCGGCAGGTACCTGAAGACTGATGACTGTGAGGCCGTGACGGATGTCGTCAGCCGGCAGGTCATTGATGAAGCCAGTGCGACGATAGATGGTGAGTAATAATAATTTAATAATAAACAACCTACATCTTGAAGAATATAGATAGACTAAATTAGAGTCGAAGGACCAACGACGTCCCTGGGGGCCAAGTCTACTAATTTACAAACGTCACAATGGTCTCTCCATTGTTAGGTTTTGACAGATTTGCCATACAAAATCTGTCAAAAACTCACCATCGAGAGACCATTGTGACGTTTGTAAATTTAGTAGACTAGAAAAATTTGTAGACTTGGCCCCCTGGTCCTATGTAGTCCTAGATAGAAATGTAAAGAGCCTATGCGGTACAGTGGGACATGCGTTTAAATAATATTAAAAAGACTAGCATTTATCCCAGTGATGTTTAAAAATGTATATCGTAGATACATAATCAGATAAGAAATACGCTGCTCGAGTATTTGATGGAAAAATCGATGTTCTAGCATGTCATAGGTATGTTGCGAAGAGGGGTAAGAAAAGGTACGAGGAAACATAAAAAGAGGAGTTCATAGTATCGTACGGCTGTCGTAAAAAGCGTCATAATGATGCTAACAATGGGAAAAGAGAAAGGTGTGCGGAAATATGAGCTTATCTGATCAGGTACACACCTGATCAGGCACGTGTCTGATAACAGATGATAGGTAATCAATGAAGTTTGAGTTTTTGATTAAATCTCTAGTGGTCGGCTCTCATGTTTTTCAATCGCGTATAAAATGACGAGCATATTTTACCGTTGGCGGAAGAAAATGAAATATTTACGAAAGATTAAATGTCAACTTTCTTGGAATAGCATGGTTTTGCGCTTAGCGTAATCAGATTTTCCATCTTTTCTACAGCAATTTTGAAAAATATCTTATAATTCTTGGTTTGTTTACATAACCAATAAATTTTCTCCTTTCCAGGCGGCTCTAGAGACATATTCATAGAATGCGTGCGATGCGTCAAAAGTTTCCTTGCGGGCGCTCCGTTCGCCGAGTTCGAGCGCTCGATGTACTTCCACCGGTATCTGCAATGGAAGTGGCTGGAGGCACAACCGGTGACGCAGCACACGTTCCGAATGTACCGAGTACTCGGCAAGGGAGGGTTCGGGGAGGTCTGCGCTTGTCAGGTAGGAAAGAAAGAAAGAAAGAAAGAAAATATTTATATTTACCGCAGATTAAAGACACACAACAAGGTGCTATCGAAGAACTTCATTTCTAAGCAGTTTGAAAACAAAATTCCGTGAACATGATGAACACATCTGTTACCGCCTTGGTTTTATAGCCGCCGAGCGCTGCAAGCAGAAATAGTCCTTACGGTGTATATATATGAAGTACTTCAATGGTGGGGCTTAGGCTATTTCATCTTCAAGGCCTTATTGTGTGTCCTTGGGTACTGGTATCCGGCCACGAAGGACAAACTGGAAACGATGGGAACGTTTGCGGAACTGCACCACATGAACACTCCACGACGTTCGATAGCAACAAGGTAGGGTTGTCAAGGATAGGAGACTGTACTCGATGCACTACCGGTATCTGCAGTTGAAGAGAGATTTAACTAGGCTTATTTATTTAGTACACTAACAACAGTACATTCTAAACCATTAAGAGGGTGCATCCTAAAAGTTGGCAACGTCGTAAATAGCTGTCAAATAGTTACCTGTTTTGATTAATTCGGAAATAATACTGTATGGAAATAAGAAATGTGGCTAACTAACTAACTAGAATATTAATAATTAATTGCAATTATAACATTGAATTTGATGTTGTACCCGTTTTAGGTGTAAAAAAGGCATTTGGAAAGTTTCCAAATACTTTTTTTACATCTAAAACTAACTATTCGGTGTTACGATATTAATTGTTGCATTTCACTATCAATATTCTAGTTCGCTAGTTAGCCACATTTTTTATTTCTATACAGAAATATTATCAAATTAATCAAAACAGCGAAATATTTGACACCTATTTGCGACCTTGCCAACTTTCAGAATAAACCCTCTTAATAGTAAAAAATTCAAAAATAAAAGTGGTGTTATGTCTACACGTGTAAGCAGAATATAACATGAAGACAACAACGTAATAGTCTGAGAAAACATATAAATATACATAAGTAATACAAGACGCTATTGGAATACAAAATTAAGTGGATATTTACATTATGCTAAGTTAAAATTATATGACGATACCTATATATTTGTACGAAAGTGTGTGTTTGATATGAACAAGTTCCATTGATTTGAATTAATTATAAAGTTATTTATTATCAGTACACACTCTTTAGGAACCTCCTCTGGTTTTACTTCGTATAGCAAAAACAGAAGAGTTGGCAACTTGGAAGCAGCCACTGCATGTAAAATACTGGTAGTCTGCTGCATCTGGTTAGACTGGAATCCTGCCCAAATAAACTTGGTTGGGAAAAGCCTAGGTAGATTATGAAAAGAGTTGGCAATTTGACTTGCTCTTATGCCGTGACAGAATGGGCTATTCGAAAACTCATTGTGATAAGACAGTCAGTGCGGTTGGTTGGTAGTGAGGCTGACGAATCAGTAGCCTATCAATCTGCCTAGCCTTTTCCCAACTATTTGAGGTCGGCTTCCAGTCTAACCGGATGCGGCTGAATACCAGTATTTTACATGGAGCGACTGCCTATCTGACCTTCACAACCCAGTAACTGGGTAATACGATACCCCTTGGTAAGACTGGTGTCGGACTTTCGGGCTTCTGACGACTGTCAAAGATCCACGAATGACAGTCGGGACCAACAGTTTAACGTGCTTTCCGAGGTACGGAGGAGTCTCGGTATGTAAAGATGGTCACCCATCCACTGACCAACCCCGGCAAGCGTAGCTTAACCTGATGAATCGACTCGTGCGTCTGTTATTACTTAGCCACGAGCTCCTCTAATCAGTAGCCTATCAATGAATGAAAATAAATAATAGTCATGATCGTAATTTAAATTCATTACTTATCAATTAATTGCGGCTTTCCTGATCCCGTAGTGATCTTAATAAATTATACTTCTGTATTAATTTGTCAAAACAAAAATTACTTTACATAAAATCACATTTGGAGTATAGATCTGTGATTTATATTCCGTTATCTTTATATCATTACTGAGTTTGTCAACCCAGTAATAATCTGGGTCTGACTACACAAAATAATACGAGCGCCTCATTTCTAGCTCTAATTTCAACAAGGACTTTTTGCTCATACCGATCAGTTATGTTAGTAAAATGTCTCGACTTAAGAGTGATGACTTAAGGTCGTCGGTGGTAGCCAGCCACTACAGCTAAGTAGGTATCTACTTGTTTACACAAGATTCTACTTGCTTGGGTCGCAGCCAAGTACGGAATCTCATCAATATCAGGAATAAGGTGCTCTTACACTTTGTATTAGTCAAGCCATAAATTATTTTTTCAACATTTATTAATGTTTAATTTGTATTATCTAATCCTTACACATTATAAAATAAAGTCCCCGCCGCGTTTGTCTGTCTGAACGCGATAAACTCAAAAACTGCCAAACGAATTTTCAAACGGTTTTTACCACTGGACGGACTGATTCATACGGAGGGTTTTAGTATATAATTAATTAAGGTTTTGTGTTAATTGATTGAAATATGACGATTATTGTTGAAGATGTTGGATAAAATCATGCCGATTGGGAGCTTTACTGGCGTGGGTCGCGTAAACCGTAAAAGATACATAAAAAATATGCTTTACAGAATGGTTCATCTTAAAAAGTTCAACAAAAAAGTCCGCGATGGCTTATGTCTCTCTTCTAAGGATACTATTCTTCTAGGAGGCCGAGTAACCATTATTATCTTTCAAAATTTGATAAAAATCATTGTTATTTCTGAAGCTATTGTGACCGATATTATATTAATCTTTATCCAATAAAATAATTATGTTATTTAAATTAGGCATTTAATTTAGATTAAAATACGCCTTCACATCATATCATTTAAATGAATAGTTAAAAGAAAATTACGCGTAACCATATAATTATGGTTGACGGTTATGCGGGCGCAGCGAGCGGTAGGAGTCGATGACCTTTTCCTCTGCTATTAGATAAGTAATCCTGGTAGTACGTTCCCGTGGGATATTATGCGACATCCACGCGGGCGAAACCGCGGGCAAAATTTAGTTTTTATATATTTTTCCGGTTCAAAACCACAATTGTTATTTATTGTCAATTGACGTAAATAGGTGTAGTCTGTTTAGTTAGTGTTAGACAATAATAGATTTAATAATGGTTCACGTGTTGAGGATTGTAGGTACAGTCCGGAAGACGAGAAAAGCGTGCTGACACCTGTTAGTTGAACAATTTCTAGTAGTAATAAAGATCAAATTCGCAAAACACATATCGTAGTTAGTATGACACATACACCACATATTCGTTAGTGTAACAGAACGCATTCTCTCGACAGCCGGGCTGTAAAGCCTTTTCAAAAGCGTGTACTATCGCGGACACGCATATCTGAACACCGTAAGGACTATTCCTGCTTGCAGCGCTCGGTCGCTATAGTAGCGCTCACCTACGAAAAAAAGGATCGTGTGCACGGGATTTTGTTTTCAAAGTGGTTCGATATGCGTGACCGCGAGATGGTACATATTGTAAATAGATAAGATAGTTTCAATCTATCTGAATGACAATTTGGATTAGAAAGGCAGGGAGTTTCTTTAATATTTTTGTGTTTATTTTATTTGTCAATCACCCATTTGCACAAACGTACATTACGTAATGGATCATTAACGGTAATGATTTCATTAAATTGTTCAAAGATCCATTAACATCGAGTCTAATGTTGGTTTCTGCAACAAGCTAATGGAAGATTAGTATTTAATGACAGCTTTAAAAGTTAAAGTTTCTGCAACTGGCAGACTGTGTAATATTTGTATGCCAATTACTGTGGCAGGACACAGACCTACCCTTATAATCTGTAACACCATACTGTATGCAAAATAAATTCATTTGATTTGTTTTGAGAAACGTTTGTTAATAAAGTTTCTTTACATATTCCAGGTCCGAGCAACTGGAAAAATGTACGCCTGCAAGAAATTAGAAAAGAAACGCATAAAGAAACGCAAGGGCGAAGCGATGGTGCTGATAGAGAAACAAATACTGCAGCGAATCAACTCGCGGTTCGTCGTCAACCTCGCGTATGCGTACGAGACCAAGGATGCGCTTTGTTTAGTGCTGACTATTATGAACGGTTAGTATTATTCGTTTATAGAGGTGTCAGGGTGGAAAGTTTCTCAACCTCCATAGAAAAGGGAGGATCCTCCGACCAGATGGTTATTGTGTCTTGTGGGCTACAGCCCGATGGTTGTTGTGGGGTGGTGTGACGATTTGATCATGTTTGCGCCAACGTGGCCAAAGATCACACAAAATAGAGAGGTTTGGAACGAATAACGAGGCCTTTGCCCAGAGTGGGACACAATAGGCTAACAAAGTATGTTCTTAATCGTTTTTTAATTGGTTTTCAGGTGGTGACCTAAAGTTCCACATCTACAACATGTGCGGCGCCGACACGGGGCTCGGGTTAGAGCGCGCGAGGTTCTACGCGGCACAGGTCGCGTGCGGACTAGAACACTTACACAAGATGGGCATCGTGTATAGGTAAGTGACCTACAGTGACCTAAAGTTTGTCATCTACAACAAGTTGATCACCTATGGTTTCACATCTACAACATGTGGGTGACCTTAAGTACCACATACAAAACATGTGGCTGATCAATAGTTCGACATTTAACACCTTTTTTAATTTTTTTCGGGTGTGGGATCATCAAATAACTTCACCCTCTGTGGGCGGAGCGGGAGGGCGTGTCAGACTCTTACTGACTAAAACCCACCCGTGTTCCTTCAGTTGCCTGTACGTTGCCAGGGGCCACGGTATCCCTTTTGGTCTTACCCCTAACCCCGGCAGGTATCGGCCCTAGCGGACCCCTGACCACAGTAAATCCTCTTTTTGGATTAGTTGGCAAACAGAGCGATAATTAGAAAGTGATCAAAACAATAAATAATTAACAAAACAATAAATAATTAAAAGTTTAACATTTTATATTGACGTTTCCAGAGACTGCAAACCAGAGAACATTCTGCTAGACGATGCGGGCCACGTGCGTATATCTGACCTTGGGCTCGCGGTGGATGTGCCAGAGGGAGGCAGTGTGAGAGGCAGGGTCGGGACTGTGGGCTATATGGCGCCTGAGGTACGTGGGCACTTCTGGCAAAATTCTGTACTGCTGAAATTCTTCAACAAAAACATCAACTATTTAGATTTGCGAAGGAAAACATCGTGAGGAAAGGTCTCTTCGGTTTCTGTGTGAGAAGTGGCCTTTGCCCTGCAGTGGGACACTATTAGACAGTATTATTTCGATTTGACACGCTAAGAAGAAGTAGTCAAATATGATAAGAAGGAAAGAAAAAATGAAATAGTTGGTTACTGGTCATCTAGGATTACTGAGATATGTCTCAAGTTTCCAGAAGTCATTTTGCTTATTTCTTATGGATATTCCATAATAAATAAATCTATTTTCAGAAAGAGAACTGTATATGTATATATGGCACAACCCATTCTTCTTGCATTTTTGAAACATCCATATCAAGGAATATTCTTATCATCATGTTTCTCCACATAATCACACATTATTCACTAATTTCAGGTGATAGACAACGAAAGGTATACCTTCAGTCCGGATTGGTTCTCATTCGGCTGTCTCGCATACGAGATGATCGAAGGTCGCGCCCCCTTTCGAGCGCGCAAAGAAAAAGTCAAGCGGGAAGAGGTCGATCGGAGGGTCAAGGTCAGACATTATGTAATATTGAGTTCAATTTAGTAAGTAATAAATTAAATATTTTATAGAAACTCAAATATCGTTGGCGTAGGTGGAGAACTAAACAACTCAAATTTTCTTGCCTGGAGAAATTAGGCGAAAATATGTGCCATGCATGCATAATTATGTTGCATGGGTGTTACGAAAATGGTGAAAAGTCAATTTGACCAAAAATCACAGTTATTTAGTTCTCCACCTACTACGACGATATAGTCGATTACTGCAAAAGCAGTAAAATGGTTCCGAAAGATGAAGATGAAAATGTCATCCATATACACAAAGTTAATTTATTGTAGGTTTATCGTCAATTCTCTTTAATATTAAATTATGTCTCCAAATCCACCATGATTTTTCCTTTTACGGAAATCAATAAGCTATTTGGCAGGTTAGTTTAACGACGATTATTGTCTGGTCGATTTTTTAAAGTTCATTTCTATTTGATGAAAACCTGACATTATATCTATCAAAGTAGAATCGCTTTCTCCGTTTGTTAAATGAGTGATTATGATAAGAGTCTGACATTGACGTTGATGCGGTGTGTAATTCTGACACCTCATTCATTTTACAAGTGTATTTTTCTGAAATTTAAAAACGAAAGACTCCATTTCTATGCTTAATTTTCCTTTTTTTTTTCTTAAATTCTCCAGCATGAACAAGAAAAATACTCGTCAAAGTTCTCTGAATGCGCTAGAGCATTATGTTCGGCCCTCCTCACGAAGTCTCCGGCGTCTCGTCTCGGATGTAGCGCGGGGAGGAGAGGCGCTACGCAAGTCAAGGCACATCGGTTCTTCACGAATTTGAACTGGGCGAGATTGGAAGCTGGGATGGTTGATGCGCCTTTTGTGCCTGATGTAAGTATACTAATGAGGGATAGTTTGACCGGAACCCCTGTTCCGTGAGTTAGGAATGCGCTGCGAGGCGGGGGGCAGCGTTGACGAATGAGCGGCAGGCGAGTCGCCGCGCGCCGGGAGCGTTAACGAATGAGCGGCCTGCACTGCCCCCCCGACTCGCCGCGCACCCACACCCTCATTTAATATGAGAATGATATAATGTGGGTGAAGTTAGCTTTATAGTGCTAGATAGATCATAATGATCGTAGCTAAATAAAGATTTACCATTAAATAATAGGATATGAAACGTTTTTGAAGCAGCTCCGCTTTTCATAAACATGTTTGTTGAACTATAATTATTTTTGTTACTGATTGTGGACCCTTTCTAAATAAAAATTATGTCTCGCAGTGGAACACTGTAAGTATGCTTAGAATTACTGGATTTAGAATTTCAACCGCGTTACCAAAAAAATAACGATAGCTATCTATGAAATCTATAAGGGAAACCACAAACAATTACTGAACTAATGCGCTAATCAAACCGTTTACAAACCCCCAAAGGTGAACATGTACTTCGACCAATTTTTACATCAAAAATAATATCTTCAAAATATATATATTCTTTCCAGCCACACGCGGTCTACGCAAAAGATGTCCTTGACATAGAACAGTTCAGTACAGTGAAGGGAGTGAACCTAGACGCGGGCGATGACACGTTCTACGGCAAGTTCAACACGGGATCAGTTAGCATACCGTGGCAGGCAGAGATGATAGAAACTGGATGCTTCAAGGAGCTAAATGTGTTTGCTAGAGGTAACTATGCACAGAAAATAAGACAGCCAAAACAACTATTACCAATTACATATGTCCCAAATATACAATTTTGAATTTAAGAAAAAAAAATTGGACTTATACACCTATGGACTGGCCATACCTACAAAATTAGCGTGCATACCTACAAGAGTCGGGAACATAAAATGGCCGCCTTTCGTAGAGTTCTCTCTGTGAGTGCAAGAGAGAGAGCAAGTAACAGTTTCTCTCTCACACCTACCACAAAACTCGGCAACAAACATAAATAAATGTCTATATTTTTTTCTTATGCAACTCTTGATTAGTTAAAAAGAAGCACAACGCTTTTCCACATTTGTGTGTCGATATGATAGATATTTGTATAACTATTCTACATTATGTAGTATAATATGCCATCTCAATGCGTCAGGCCTCGTCGACATGATCGCGAATAAAGTCACTGTCAATGTCAATCTGTTAACTTGAGCGTGCGATCTAACGACAAAAGGCATAAGTATTCAGTTTAATAAAATCAACCAATCATATTTGACAGCAAATTTTTTTGATAAGGTTTCCAGAAATCTTGGAATAATACTTGTTAATTTACACCCTTATTCATTATTTATAGGTGAAGACAGTAAGGAGTGTGCAACGGTAGACCTACAGCTTGTACCAGCGACAACGACGCCAGAAGAGGAGAAGGGATGCTTTTTATTCGCCAGACGGGTATGTTAATTTAATATAATTTAATTCAACATTTATCTAACCATTGGGTAGGCGGTAACACTAGAAACGCCCCGTCAGGAACCAAGTTCCTTCTCACGTATGATTTAAAACACTTTTTTTGTGTTTTTATTTTTTACTGCCATCTTGAGGTCTTTAGCACCCTTGAAAACTATAAAAACGAGACTCATGACGAAAAACTTGAAGACGATCGCAGCCGCCGTCTTGAATTTTCATTTTGATATCACTATCAGCTTTAGTAGGTACTCTCAAAAACCATGTAAATTACACCTATGACGAAAAACTTGAAAATCATCGCAGCCGCCATCTCGGATTTACATTTTGACCTCACTATCGGCATTAGTACCCTCGAAAACTATTAAAATGACACCCATGACGAAAATTTTCGCAGCCGTCATCTTGGAATGGGTTGAGTCCCAATGTGCAATATCCAGAATTATTTGAACCTATGACGAAAAACTTGAAAATCATCACAGCCGCCATCTCGGATTTACATTTTGACCTCACTATCGGCTTTAGTACCCTCGAAAACTATTAAAATGACACCCATGACGAAAGTTTTCGCAGCCGTCATCTTGGATTTTCATTTTGGTGAAGTCAAAATGAAAATCCAAGATGAAGGCTGCGAAAATTTTCGTCATGGTCATGGTCATATCGGGTTTAGCAGCCTCGAAAACCATGAAAATGATATCCATGATGAAATTGTTGAACATTTTCGCAGCCGCCTTCTTGGATTTTCATTAAGACTTCACTATCGGCTTTAGCACCCTCGAAAACCATGAAAACGAAATTCATGACAAATCAAAAAAGTATCACGACGATTCCATTTATATGTTATTATTTAAATAAGTTTCAACCGGAACTCGGCCACTTCGACAGGGTTAGCGTCGGTCTCGCAGAGGTCTCCCAATGTGCAATATCCAGAATTATTTGTACTCCACAGGTACTATGTCCACAAAAGAAAATATCAGCGCGGCTGCGCGCAGTGCCCGTGCCCGAGCACTTGCTGCTGCCGTCGTCGCCCGCGCCGCCCGCGCCGCACGACGCGCCGCCCGCGCCGCACGACGCGCCGCCCGCGCCGCCGCCCGGCGCGCCGCCCGCGCCGCCGGCCGAGCCGCCGCCGCTCAGCTGACCGCCCGCGCCGGACACGCGCGAGGGTATGGCGGACAAGTACACGGACACACACACATAGAACTTGACCAGGGACGTAACTGTACAGCACGAGAGAGAGTTTTGCCGAAAAAACAAGTAACTCTTATCGAGTCACTAAAATACGTTGTCAGTTGCTGAGAAATCATGATAGTCTTAACGCTCAAAATTAAGATTTTGAACCAGAAAATGTGGTATTAGGATGATGGATTTTTGTAGCAATATTTCAAGCTTCTAAAACTAAGCAATGACAACCGCACGTCCTTTGACAGCAATGAGATTGTATAAGAAAGAAAAATACTTAAAAATAATAGCCAATGACATCTTAGCGTCCACTATTGATTTCAAAGACATTTTTATATTTTATCACACAAACTCATTTTTTCATAATACACTCGTTAGCTATTGATTTATTCGTGACAAACGTTAGATTTCTACGTTTTTATGATAAAAATATTGACTGCCTTTAGTGGCGTAAAATGTATGACATAATGTGGCGTAAATTGTATAGAAAAAAAAGAAATGACTTTGCTTGGCCCACTACCGTGCGTCTTTCTGTAGAAAACTTTGTTAAAGACAAGTAAATGTCAAATGACATGATGTCGTGTCACATATTAAGACAGATACTTCCCTTCTATAGATAGCTAACGCTTTATTTATCTACAACAATATTACAGGCGTTTCGTGTGCACTAAAATTTACCTTACGCGGACGATCGAGAGTACCGACCGGATTTTTGTTGCCCGGGGGAAACGCGAGCTGTAGGTATGTTAGTGTGCAAACCTCAAAGGAGTTCTGGTCGTGTTTCTAAGTACCTTATCGATAAAATATGAAAGATAAAAATTTAATTTAAAAAAAAAACGAGACATCATCTGTTTTTTTTTTGTTTTTAACGGAAATAACAACAGCCAAACAATGTAAAAAAAATCTGAAATAAATGACATGAATATAATTTCTACACAATTGACGCTACATTAAAAATAAATACTTGTAACAGCTAAAATGTACACATGAATGCAATAAAGAGTTTGAGTTTGAGTTTAAAGCTTCGGGCGGGAGTCCTAAGCAGTCTAAAAACATAATCGCAGTTTTGAGTGTAAAGTTGACAATATTCAAATGAAATTGGAACCTGTATACGTAGAAATGTGATGCATTTCTCCTTGTATCTGTGTGTTTCGGCTTCGAGTTTTTGAATGAGAGCTTGCAAATGTTATTTTTTCCTGTATCTTTTGTAATCTTTGATGTAACTTTCTATGAAAGTCGGTCAGAAGTCTCTTTTATTTATCATTTGTTAAGATTGTTAACTGTCGAATTGCCTTTAGAAGGCGATAACAATTTAAATTCTATGGTCTCTCGTTACTGACAGTGATAATACAATAACTTCATCGATATCGAAAGATGTCCACTGCTGGACATAGGCCTCCCCCAAGCCCCCGCCACTTCGACAGATTCTGTGCTTCCCGCATTCTTCGGATTCCTGCGGCCTTCACAAGGTCATCGGTCCATCTTGTGGGAGGCCTTCCAACGCGACGTCTTCCGATACGCGGTCGCCACTCCAGAACCTTTCGGCTCCATCGGCCATCTGTTCTGCGAGCAATGTGCCCTGCCCATTGCCGCTTAAGTTTGGCAATTCTTCGAGCTATATCGGTTACCTTGGTTCTCCTGCGGATCACTTCATTTCTGATTCGATCACGTAGGGAAACTCCAAGCATAGCCCTCCCCATTGCCCTTTGGGTGACTTTTAGCCTTCTGATAAGGCCCATTGTGAGCGACCACGTTTCATTGCCATAGGACATCACTGCATCGATATGAGCTTCAATAATTGTTATGTTTATGCATTATATTTTCCCCAATCCTGGACTCCTAAAATTTGCAGTAATTTCAGGCTACAGATAATAATTCCAAAAATCTATTTCTCATTCTGCTAAGTTTCTTATGGTCAGTCATAAGTGCTTACTTAGCCCTTTAGTAGTTTTCAAACATTATTTACTTCAGAAAACAATCAATTAATATGTTTGATACATTTGAATGTAAATGGGTATAAAAACAACATTTGTAAGCGAAGTGAATATTATTATTATGTAATGTTGACGATACGTAAACAACTTAGTGTGACCTGTTAGAAAAAAACATGAACAATTTAGTTTTTAGTTCAATTTTTTACGTTGGCAATTGTAAGGGTATCAGCATGGAAGAAACAGAGGTGATTGTCTTCACGGACTTGCATTATTAATTTGATGTCCAGACAAGAAGAAATACTATACAATACGATATTATCTTGAAGTTTGAAGTAGCTATACGCCAGAATCACATATTGATGCGACGCTTACAATTGCCAATAATAACGCTTGGGGCTTCACTTACAGGGTTTTGACGAAAGTGTTGCCATTTTAAAAATAACCTTACCCTAAACAGCCAACAATAAAGGCTGTATGACAAGTTTTTGTGACGATTTTACTCCCATTTGAAATAAGATTAGACATATAAATAAACCTTTTTTACAGTCCGTTCAACCGATTTTGACTTCTATACCGTAGGGATAAGGATGACATTAAAAGCAAAAAAGTAATTACAATACCGTTTACTACAGCTGCCATTTGTCATGCCAATAGAAGTCAAATTGGTTGAACGGACTGTTAAAAAAGGTTTATTTAAATGTCAAGTCTTATTTTAAACAAGGAAACAAAGATTTGACGCAACACCACAGATATTGGCAAAACTTTTTAGGTGCAGTCCGCTAGATATTTCTCGTATGGATGACTTGACTGATATTATTCTGTAACCATTATGCATTTAGCTCAATAGTAACCTCGGAGTATTATTACACGAACAAACATTATTATTAATAAAACGTTATTATAATTATTATCATGTATTTTATATTATTAATTATTTATTATCATCGTATAATAATCTGTCAATGTTGATATTATTCATCGAAAGTTTTGTTCTGTATAAATATGTATTTAATAGGGTTGTTTATTATGTTGGTGAATTATCGAAAAATTAAATAGTGTTGGGAAAAACGATTATCGATGGATCTATTTAAATGACTCTTCATACGCAAAAATGTGTTGTCTGTCCGTATGTCACCAATACAACTTAATATCGATGCCAATCTAAAATTTTAGAAGGGATGTCCCATTGTTCTACGAAGTTGTCAAAGTGTATACTTTTTACGACTTATTATATACATTTTTATGATACGTACGTACGTTTACATAATATTATTGTATTTAGAACATTTTTTTAAAGGTTTATTTTCTATAAATGGCTGATGAGATATAATACTTAAATATTTCCTATTGATGGCTTTATTAACGTTCAGATTGTAGGCCACGGAATGGATGGGATAACTCTTAGTTAATCATGACATTTGTCTCGGACAAATTTCATGTGTTACCAAGAATTAACCTAGTAATGCAATATATTATGAATGTTAAGAAATCAGATATTAATGTCCGTGATTTGCAAGTTAACTAAGTAGACTTTATTGCCAATTATTATTATTTATAATCCTAGCTTTAAAATGCAATAGATGCACGAAGTCAAAACGAGTCAGATGTCAGATTTATTAAAGATAAAAATCTCAAGCAATTACTAGCAAATAACAGTAATGTCTGCTTAGTGAGCTTGTCTAGCTAGCTAGATAGACAAGTCATCCGCCTCATAAAAGTCAACCTAAAACCTAGATAATGTATAATCGAGCAATAATAAAGAAACGAATAGAAGAAATCTATGGGATCTATGTATTTAGTTGTTTTCGTCTGTCGTGTTAGAGCTAAATTAAAAAAAAAATGCGAGATGTAAGTAATTGAGGAAAAGAGTGAAGAGAAGTTAATTTTTATTTGTAAAAAAAACAAACTAACTGGGTAATTTCGTGTCCCTTCCTAAAGATTGTGAATAAATGATTTCGCACAAAATATTGGAAAACTTTTTCGTACTGTACATTGCCAATTCACTTCCAATGTTTGTATTAGTGATAAGTATTGATGCATTTTGATGTGTAACTTTTATTGTTATTGAATATTTCGATGCCTATTGTCATTTTTCGAGGCTGATCGCGTGTGGGAGGGAGCGTGTTTAAAAAATAATGTAGCTTGTCGGCTGCGCGGGCTATAAAAGGCCTTTTTGATGAGCCCTCTATGCATATTTTAGCGTAGTACGAAAGATAGGAATATTACACAACTAATGTTTCGAGAAGAAAGATTTTTTGACAAATTATTACGGGTTTGATAAATGTTCCAAACTTGGCTTGTTTAAGCCTTAACAAAAGAATTAGTTTTAAGAAGCTATTACTAACATTAGTAGTTATAATAAAATGCTTGCGATACTAAAAAATGAAATCACAGTATCCATTATGAAATTAGGCTAGCCGTAGGAGACCATTTTGGTGGTTAATATAAAGAAGAAAATACATGTTTTGTTTTACATGGGACCCATTGGCTCATTTGCTCCGTTAGGGTAAATTGGCTAAAGGATTAATTAAAATACCTTTGGTTGATGATTTTTTTTTGCAAGCAGTTGATGAAATCATTAAGGATACATTGCGGCCTAATTGCGTAACATACTTTCAATCCATTGCTACGTATGTTGGAAAAATTTGTCTGCTCAGCAACGTAAATAACGCAATGGATGTTATGAACTGTGAAAATGCAACTGCTAATGCAACTGTTCATGTGTTACGCAATCACCCCGCAAGTTTCTTACTGGATTACTGTTATGGACGGAGTAACACCTAGTATCCAGTAAATACTGCAAATTCGACAACGCATATTACTCTACAAAATCGGAATAAAATATTTTTATACGAGTAAAACTCTCGCCGCCTCTGCCACACGCTTTCATTACTTGCCTCCCGTTTTTAATCGTCGTTCAGGTTCTATACTTGGCGCCCTGAACATTCGCGGCCATCTTGTATTTTCAATCTACGAAAGCACACGAATGTTTACGGAAAAAGCCGAAGTGTAGCGCCTAGATTAGGCATGCGAGGGTAATCGTGTAAGACAAGTCATCTAGCTACGAATTTTTGTTTCATTCGCACAAAATGAATGGTTTCACTCGTTCACTCGTTCATTGGATTCAATTTAGTCATTTCTAATTAAGGGATTTTTTTGTGGTGAGGTGACTGTATGTCCAAATCAATGTTGGAGTTTTAATCGTCATTTTGGTTAGACACAAACATAGTTACCAAGGGTAAAATGTAGAAAATGAGCTACATTTGAGCCTTATTATATTTATATTCTTTGACATTATGTGGTCGCATAAAAATATTAAAATCTTCCGTCCCGAAAACTTTGGACTTAACAGTCAGCCCCCCTTTACTACTAATCGATGAATGAGTGAATGAAAGGAGTGAAGTCGTTCAATGCCTCACGCTCCTATTCGATATAAGCAATTATTCCGATATTGACTTTATAACTTTATTTTTGTAATATTAACGAATACTTTGCTGCCAGTTGATTGTAAAACTAGTAGTTCTGCGAACAGTAGACCTCGAAGCACAAACTTTTTTTTGGTCAGCTTGGCTTTCCGTCGTTTCTTATCTTTGTATTTTTCTATGCAATATCGACTTGCTATGAATTTATATCATAGAGGTTATATTACGTAGATTAGGCAGGTTAGACCAGAGATTTAAATCATTAGATTTGCCGGACGAAAATGTGTCTGTAGTAAGAATATTGAGGTCAAAAGATACAATTGGCCGAAACAATACTATTCAAATGTCATTGACGAAACAAAACCGTGACCATCTCTCGAATCTAGCGATTTAAATCTTTGGGCTAGACAGATAAATTATAAAATGGCATATTATCAAGGAAGGAAGAGATGGAACATAGTTTGCCTTGCCATGTTTGGCTGTTCTACTCAGTTATAAGCGCCACTCTGTCTGTTCTATCTCTTTCTAACCTGTAGCTGTGTAATAAACACAGCTACCTTAATTACTTGTCAGCTTATAAAAAATGTTACATTTCATATAAGTTAAGTGTTACCATCCATAATGCATTTTTATTTAAGTTAGTTTCATAAGTACCTACATAGTAAAAGTTATATGTTGTAGAGTCAATATCAGAATGCACGTAAGTTGAGCCAAAATGCTCGGTTTGATGAGCTAGACTCAACGATGCTCAACTTGGGAGCTCAATTGTACAGATTTGTTTAGTATTCGAAGTTACTTTTAGGGCAAAGTCATTGAGCTATAGTGTTGTCTGTGAACATTGTTTTAAACAATAATGGCTTGACACAGTGGCTATGAAAGGCGAGTATTTGACGTACATTGCTAGATTTTTTACTTTATACTCTAATAGATTGAAATTTTTCATATAAGAGCAGCGATGTACGCCAAACACTCGCCGCCATTCTGTGCTAGAGTAAACTAACTTTTGTATAAAAGACAGTGAAATTAATGCCAATATATTCTTATGAAAAATAGTTTTATTAGTGTCAATATAACGTCGTTAAATTGTGATGACTTCTAAATATATAAATGTAGTGATTCTTTTTACAACGACGTTCACAGATGACAATTTTAAATAAGCATTTGAGCAAAAATGTATGTCACCGAATTTTTGTAAGAATTTATATATAATAATAATGATTAATTAATTAGTGTCATACCTGTATCATACTCATTTGATGCATTTTCGACTAAGTGTATTGAAGTGTAGTAGCATGATACGCAATAACTTCGGCTGACTTCGAGTTTACGAAGATTACCGAACACAATATAAAGAAATGTCTTTACCTGTGTGTGTGGATAACATTTATTTATCATAAACGGATACAAAGTAATATTGAGTACGAAATATTTTCACAATACAATAATGATTTTCGTGACTCAAGAGAAAAATTGACACACGAGCAGCCATCTTCTTTTCATTCGGTAATTTCCGTCACCCGAACCAACCCGAAGTAGATGGCGTATCATGCTACTGCATCATGTTGCGCGCGCGGTTGCAATGCAACCGCAACGCGTTGCTGTATCTAGCTTAATAGTGTTATGGTTAGCTTTCCTTCATACTGTTAGTCGTTATTGCAGTATTTTGATGCAAATATTATTATTTAATAAGCATATTCGTAAATAAATTGACTCCGATATAGAATGTGTGTTTTCTTTTGAACCCCTTTGTTTGAAACGTTTATTTTTGTACGGTGTAGGCTTCACATAGGCTGTTATACCATGCCAGATTACAATCTGGATAAATTAAGGTTGGGCTAAGAATTTGCCCTTAGGGTCGCGCCACACCTGCCGAACGTTCCGCGGCGAAACGTTCCGTCGCGACATGTTTGCTGGCATTTCTATGGACGTAACGTTAGGCTGATGTGTCATAGGTAACTTGAAAAACATTAGGAGCGTATTCAACCGTACCTTCCACTGCGGAACGTTCGGCAGATGTGGCACGACCCTTAGGGTACACTTATTTTGATCATAGGCTCATGACAACTCAATATGACTCCAAGGAATGAGTTAGGGTTAGTGTAGACCGACGGAGTCGCGGTTGTTATGGGTGAAAGTAATAAAAACACAAAGCAGTGCGAAGCGTCGTAGAGTGGCGAGAATTTCAGTCGTTTGCTAATAATAGTGAATAAAACGTCCTTTCTGTTGGTAACGAATTAAACGCTTCGGCGCCAATGCGTCGGTCTGCATTGATCGCTGGCCTTCATAAAGCCAAGAGAATTTTCTAACAATTTTGGACACCAATCTACCAAACATACTACCTACTAGGCTCAAGTTATAATTTAACAACTCAAAATTCAAATTCAACAATTTATTCAACATAAATAACGGTTCAATTAAAATCAGAATTATACAAAAATGCACCACAAGCTATTCTACTTAGAACTTAAAACGAATAAAGATCAGAATCTCAAATACATTAAATAAGGAAGCGAACAATTGCTCTAGAAGTCTAGAAGAAATAACAGTCTTTTCGTTAATTTTAATATTAAACTTTTATACAGGGTCAATTTACATTAGATAGCGAAAATCAATACCTAAACAAGAGAAAACAATAGAAAACGAGCGAACCTTACAGTAGGCGCATATGATGTGTAACATTCGATCTCACTTTGGTAAAATAACTCGGTAATAAGCAACATTAAAGGGGCGGGGCCTCGTCAAGATCGTTCCTGACGGCAAACTCCAGCACCGCGCGCGCTCATTGGTCAAACCATATAGCGCGCGCTTCCCCGGCTTCCTGTTACACACTTCCGTCCCTTTTCACGAAGTAACTCCCACAGATTGATTGATTATTGTCGGTTGATTTATTTTGTAATCCCCTAGTGGGATTTATGTGTCCGTAGGTATGTCCGTGGCATCACAGCGGGCCCAATCAGAATACCAGCGCTGCGGTATTTAGTTTTTAAATTTCGCAGCATATGCTGAGATACGAGCCTTTTTGGCCTTGCACAGGTCGTTAATAGTTTGAATTTTTATTTTTTATTTATTCGAACTCTTTTTATTCTTAGATTTAGATGCTCCTTTTAGATTTTTTTATTACTGTTTGTATTTCTTTTGCGTGTCCCAAATAAAATATTTTTCTTTCTTTCTTAGAGTGCAGGAAAGTGAGAGGAAAGATTTGCAGGATACCGAGAGGAGAAGAAAGATGTTACATATCAAAACATGATTTATCAAGTAACTGTAATACAAGCGGTCGTCGACCGCGATAAAAACATCAAATTTTATTTTGTTTAATCTTGTTTAGATACACGTCTGTGGAGTTTCTCTAGTTAATTTAATTTGATCCTGCATAAATACGAGTCGCGAATTATCGTCAAATGATTAAAAAATATACAAGACTACAATGAAGATGGTTAGATTATTTAGTATTGATTATTGTAATAATGTAAAACTGCAATATAAATGACGGGGGCTTCGTCAAAGAACGACATTTTCATATTTTTAAGCTATTGCATAGCTTCTATCACGGGCCTTGAGCGTGGAGACCTAATCCAGAAATTTCGTAACGAAAATACTACCTAAGAAAAGAGTGTTTTGTATTGAAAATTATGTTTAACTGCTTGACAACAAAGTTCAAATTTACTTAAACGAATGATACGAGAGTGTTGTATTGAAAATTATGTTTAACTACTTGACAACAAAGTTCAAATTTACTTAAACGAATGATACGAGAGTGTTGTATTGAAAATTATGTTTAACTGTTTGACAACAAAGTTCAAATTTACTTAGACGAATGATACGAGAGTGTTGTATTGAAAATTATGTTTAACTGTTTGACATTAAGTTCAAATTTACATAGACGAATGATCCTTGACTATTAATAGTTAAATTAAAACCTTTTTATTAGTTTGATGTTCCCATTACGTTGTGTCAAGTTTTAAAAACTATAAATGTGAATAACAGTTCCTGTCAATGTCATCATTGCTATTTCTTGTATTCGGGTTAATATTTTACAATTGCGTAAGTTGATAAAAAATGCTATGCAATAGCTTCGCCGGGGTAGTCCCCGAGTGCCACACGTCTTTTTTTAAATAAAAAAAAAATGCGAAAGCAGAAAATCTTAAACCAGTCTCATAAAAAAAATAAAAATGATTGATTTTTTATGAGGCACTCAAAATTAAATGTGAAATGCTGTAAAATTACTGTCTAGGAAATCAGCCCCTAAAAGCGTAACACTCTTTCACAATCCGAAAGATTTTAAAGGAATTTCCTAATCCATTGCTGTTGATCCATCCAAGTTTGAAAAATTCTTTTGCTCGACAACGTTAATAACGCAATGAATGTTGCCGAATTGTCACTATAAAAGGCATTGCAATTGTTACTGTGATACGCAATTATCCCAGAGACAAGACCCCAGTTCACTTCTTCCTTTTCAAACTTACATCGAAATTGCAAATTTTCTTACGTTTTTTGCAATTTGCAGGTTAGTGGCAGGTTGTATGTTGATTAAAATATGATTCGCGACCGTAACAAATATGGCTTTACAGAAATTATAATAATTAGAACCAGCAATACAACTCCTAATCCTCAAATGTCAGGATTTCATGAAATAGTCATTCGATAGAGTAATATGAACTTAGAGAATTGTATTGATGATTTTTATGATTATAATTCTATAAATAAACATTTGATACGGCCGCGAATCATATTTAGATCAACATTATGATGTATCTGCAAATTGCCAAAAACGTAAGAAAAATTGAATTTCGCAGGCTACCTTGACGCTTTCGCCTCATGCTCAAGCACTCATTGAGGAACCAACAGAAAGCGTCCATAATTATAATTAAAATCGTTGGTTAATATAGCATTATAATATTGCACAGATCAGAAACTCACACAAATTATTTCTAAGCTATATGTTAATGTCTTAATATTATTTCTAAGGTCTTTATAAACCTACGTTCCTTTAATTTCGATATGTTTGTTTTATAACTATCAAAAATTCAAAACCCATATTCGAATGAAATCACTCATTGAACACTTAACACACACACAACACTTGTGTGTGTACACAAGGCGAGGGTGCGCGTCGGGTCGGCAGCGCGGTGGGCTTGTAAATCAATCTTCAATCTTCCTAGCCTTTTTCCCAACTATCTTGGGGTCGGCTTCCAGTCTAACCGGATGCAGCTGAATACCAGTATTTTACATGGAGCGACTGCCTATCTGACCTCCACAACCCAGTAACTGGGTAATACGATACCCCTTTGTAAGACTGGTGTCAGACTTTCGGGCTTCTGACGACTCGTAACGACTGTCAAAGATCCACAAATGACAGCCGGGACCAACGGCTTAACGTGCTTTCCGAGGCACGGAGGAGTCTCGGTATGTAAAGATGGTCACTCACGGACCAACCCCGGCAAGCGTAGCTTAACCTGATGGATCGACCCGTGCGGCTTGTTATTACTTAGCCACGAGCTCCTCGGCTTGTAAATATAATATTGTAATTAATTGTATTATGTGAATGTCAGCCCAAAAACGCGTGCGCAGCTCCCGCTCCCGACCCACTCCGCGCCCGACGTTTTTAAAGCTGTTATCAGACGCTTCACTTGCTTCATTCCAAGTTCACACAACACCGAAAATAATAACGTAGGAATGAACGTTAATCTGCTCCTTTTAATTTTATTTTCCTATCATTCTGTAGGCGAGTGAAAGACGCCGGTTGCCGAAATCCAACATCGTTGGATCGGTTCACTAATGAATAAATTTTTCAGTTTTAATTCATTTGGGGGTCAAATGTTTATTTTCAAGTGAAAGATAAATGAACAAGAAGTGAAGCATCTGGTATCTGTTTAAAGTCAAAAGCGGTTTTTTAGCTACTATTGCACTACTTCAATTCTAACACCCGTTTCTTTCTAACCAAATTCTACAATAAAATCTCAAATCGGAACTACGCAGCTGTAACCTTTTTTTTTTGAGCATTTTTCTTCTTTTCTGGTACATTTTTCTGTTCACCAGCCTGTACATTCTTTCTCTGGTCAGCCTGTGCGACCTTCTTCTCATAGATTCTTTGGAACAAAACGAATTTCCCACTTTGAATGTTCTTCGTTTCGTAGATGGCGCCTTTGAGCCTCCAAGATGGCGTCTCGCAGTGTTGCCAGCTTCTACAATCCTTACCAATTTGTAGTTTATCTAATAATTTTGTCGTCATCTCTGGTATGATTGGCTGTAGGATAATTCCACATATTCTTAGCGTTTCCATAGTAAGGTGTAGGATAACGTCGAGTTCTTTTTGACTTTCTGGTTTCTTGCGTAACTCCCACGGTTTGATATTTTCGAAGAAGACGTTTGCAACGTGTAGGACTTTAATGACGGCGTCTACGGCTTTGTAGAAGTGGTAGTTTTTGTAGTGCGTGTGGCAGATTTCTGAAGGAAAAAAGAAACGAGAGATTAATAGTGATATAATATGCCTGTGTTATTGTAAAACTCAAATAACTTAAGTCCTAATCAGAGTTTTATCTACGAAACTTGTAAGAATAGATTTACTTAGATAAATGCTCTTAATGTTAATTAATGGTTCAAGCAAGCAAGTTAGAAAAGGTTTAAGTCCATTAATGTGTGAGGGACTTGTTTTGAAGGCCTAGTTACGTATATCTAGCAATGTCATCAACCAGCAGCCCGCGTAGCGGATTACAGCCCACTCCCTCTCACAGAGAGGAGCCCTGAGTCTCAGCAGTGGGAACATTATAGGTGGGATGATGATAAGTTTATCTTGGAAATGATGAAATACTCACCAGGTAAACTTTCTACATACTCCATCAGCATAGTCGCATGTTGGTTGGTAGCGACTGATGCGAATTCAGCGGTATGTAGAGTCGGGAACTCGTGTCGCGGATTCAAAGCTGCGCCACAGCAGCGAGACGCGAGGTTACCGAGTGTGTCCGCGAGTTCAGAGTTGGCTACGTTGATTAACTTTGTTTCGCTGTAGTCTGGAAATAGAAAAAAAAATATCTTTGCCTTTTTTTTCAAACAGGGAAGTCAAACGAACAACCGGTTTCACCGTAGCTGAATTTTGTCAATGGTGGAATAGTATTGTAATACAGGGTGGCAGGGACAGCGACGCGAAGCCTGTTACCATGGATGCAGTACATGATTCTGAAACTCCTTTTTTTTTTTGGGTGGGAAATCATCCAATGACTTCTCCCGCTCTGGGCGGAGCGGAAGGGCGTGTCAGACTTTTACTGACTAAAACCCACCCGTGTTCCTTCCCTTGCCATGCCAGGGGCCACGGTTTCCCCTTGGGACTACCCGCAACCCCGGCAGGCATCGGCCCTAACGGACCCCGTCAGTTTTGCTGACATCTCTTTAGAGGCGCGCGTGGAACACGACGCGCCGTCGTTCTGAACCTCCCTAAGCCGATTTAAAAAAAAAAAACCCACGAAAAGTTTCAACGCTGGGGGCGTTTAGAATCATGTACTGAATCCATGGTAACCGGCTTCGCGTCGATGTCCCTGCCACCCTGTATAGTTAAGAAAGGCAAGAGAGATTTCAATCATTTATGCTGCGACTAAGATTCTACAGAAATACACTACTATTAGTTCTGAGAATACAACTCAATGCATAAGACCTACCACCCGCGTTGTCACATTAATAAGAATGATGAAATATTCAATAGTAATTCGAATTAAACTAAAAGCTCACTGGCCATTCCTACTTATGCTTTATATTATCTGAGGGCACGGCAGTGTCCCCGCCAAGTCGAGCAAAACAAACAAAAAAAGGCACAGGCGTTATATCTTTTCTCGATGCCATCAGGACATTTACAATATTATAAAGAGAAGTGATTTGTATTTTTGTTTGCAATGAATAAAAAACAAGACCTATTTTAATTTAAAAAATTCGTTCAGCAGTATTGTATGCTATATTTACTGGCAAATACAATGATGACGTATATGTATTTAGTAACCTAATCCGCTTTACTGTTCTTAAAGAGTCATAAAGAACCCTGTAAGAAATCGACACGTGTTTCACCTCTCAACGAGGCATCCTCAGGATGACGATTGACTTGTTGCGAACCCGGACAGGACGTGTTGCCACGACAAGCACCGAACGCAGAGAAACTTTTTAAAATGGATTTACGCAAAGTCACGCTTGAGTCAATTAACTATACTTACTAGCGTCACTCGCCATCGTAGCTTCTCTCAACAGCAGATACCTCAGCGCCTCGTTGCCCACGGCGCTGCCTCGTGGGCAAACCACGTTGCCCAGCGACTTGGACATCTTACTGCCGTCCACGGTCCAGTGTGAGTGGCAGACGAGGCGACGTGGGGGGTGCCACTTGATGGCCATTAGGAAGGCTGGCCAGTATATGCCGTGAAATCTGGTGAGTCAAAAAGATGGGTTAGGTTATTTTTAACTTTTCTGTAGACTTTTTAGTAGCATGAAGAATAAGGTGTGGAGTTCACTCATCCTCCATAGAAAAGGGAGAATCCTCCAACCAGATGGGTGTCGTGTCTGGCGGGCAACTGCCCAACGATTGATATCAAAGTCACATACGCTGAAATCGCGAAATCGCGATGCAGGATTTCCGTGACGCCAGGATTGTGCGACGTCAGGTCTTCGATCCGTAGAAAATATATAGCTTTTTGTCTCAATTTTTATCGAAAATTATTATGAAATTCTGGTTAATAGGTATTTAATCTCTAACTTCAGACTACGCATAGCCATCTCTTAAGTTGCGCGACAATTTCATCCACCTTCTACATTTAGTTCACCCCTTACTTCCTTCAAGGCTATTCACGGCTTATGCATCGGCTTACATTCGCTTGCGCATTATGACGCGCAACGCTAAAGTAAAGGAAAAATAATTGCCTCGATAGACCGATGCGCACTTTAGAGACGAAACGTACGATCGTGGTCGTACGAATACGTTTTTCTTTGTTAAATAGGGAGTGTTCCAGTAATATCGCTTTGAACGCACGAAAAATCCCAACAAGTTACTCAACAACTTATTCCCACCGTCTTCGCGCTCCCTTTGTACTTGAAAGGTCGGGATCGTTCGTGCGTGTTCGCACAAGTGAAATGCCTACGGAAACGCATCCAAAGTGCGCGCGACCTTAGGCTAGCTTAATACATTCTGGTTGCATACACTCGATACTGCTTGATGTTCAAAACCGCAGAATTTTAACAATACATACTCGACTCTCGTTTGGTGGTCTTAAAAATTAGCTTGATTGTTTTCTTTCTACTACACTGCACTGTATTAAAAAGTGATTATATGCAATTGTTATTTTGCTAGGGGGGAATGTATCCTTACTTGAGTATATCCTTCCCCACAACATGCACGTCGGCCGGCCACGCTCGCAGCGACTTCATGTGAGTGTCGTCCGGGTAGCCCGCCACTGTCAAGTAGTTGATGAGTGCGTCTAGCCACACGTAAATACTTTGCTCTTCGTCACCTGGCACCTGTAAAGATGCATAATAATAGTAATCTCCTATAATGTTCCCTCTGCTGGGACATAGGCGAGAGGATCTTCGAGTGGGCTGTAATCTACCACGCGGGCCCAGTGCGGTTTGATAAAGAAGAGAAGACTAAAACTAATTCCTTAGCCTAGACTTTTTTTAAATTATTTCTGGTCGAGGACCTTATCTATTATTTTTTTAAACGATTTAAAAACCGACCAATTAATCCCAACTTACATTATGAAATGAAATGAAATTGTTTATTCTGTAAATAGGATATCGGAATCAGTTTTACACGTCATATTAAATAAAAATGTTTAAAATAAGCTAAATGAGGTCGGCGTTTCCTATCTAACTACTCTGAGAAGAAAGGCCGAAACAAACTCAGAGGTCACAGTCTCTTTTAAAGTCCAGACATAATCTTGGTCAAGCCATATAAGAACCATGTAGATTAGTGTCTGAAATGGTCTTTTGAGGAAAGAACCACACAGATTTGAGTGGACCTGTCCAGTCAGTGCAAGCATTTGTCAGTAATCGTGGAGCTCAACTCAGAACTTAAGGAGCTCAATTCGAAAGTGAGTTTGTTTGTTTGTTACCCCCTCACGTTAAAATGGTTAAGTGGATTTAGATGTAATTTGGCACAAGGTTAGACGATGGCCTGGGTTAGGACACACGATACTTTTTATCCTGATATTCCCACCGGATCGAGACTTATGAGGGTGAAACGGCGGAGCGCAGATAATAAATTAAATTAAATAAGCAAAGAAAGGCTCTCAAAACGGTGAAGGAAAACATCGTGAGGAAACCGACATGTCTTAGAACCAAAAATTCGAAGACATGTGACATCTACCGACCCGCACTGGGCACCCGTGGTGGATTACGGCCCACTCCTTCTCACAGACAGGAGGCCTGTGTCCCAGCAGTGGGAACATTATAGGCTGGGTTTGTAAGCAAAGAATTTGAAAGGGTAAAAAACAAGATGTATTTTCTGGACAGATTTGGACGGAAACAGCGCAAAAATAGAGTTGGTTGTAGAGAAAAGTTTTGTTTAGGAGAGAGACCACAAGGCTCTTTAACAAACAAGTCTGGTATTAAGCATTATCAATAAATTATTACGCTCCGAAAAAGTTGGACCTAATGACCTTTATGTAACTTCAATCTGCCTAGCCTTTCCTAACTATGTTTTTTTTTTTTTTTGTGGGTATTCATCAAATGACTTCTCCCGCTCTGGGCGGAGCGGAAGGGCGTGTCAGACTCTTACTGACTAAAACCCACCCGTGTTCCTTCCCTTGCCTAGACGGGGGCCACGGATTCCCCTTAGGACTATCCGCAACCCCGGTGGTAGGCATCGACCCTGACGGACCCCTTCAGCTTCGCTGACAACTCTTTGAGGCGCGCGTGGAACACGACGCGCCGTCGACCCGGGCTTGGTCCTGATCGGACGGCGAGCTACCCATCACTCTCCGTTCGCAAGCCCGCGCCTACGGTGGCCGGAAATCGGCGATCGATTCCCGACGCCCGGGGCGTCCACTGCGGCGGCGGCTAGGGGCTCGAGGGAGCGACCTTTGTCTCTGCCTCACGCGCCCCGCCTCCTCCTTCACGAGCATTACTGCTTCGCAGAAGGAGGTGACAGCTGGGACCAACGGCTTAACGTGCTTTCCGAGGCGCGGAGGAGTCTCGGTATGTAAAATGGTAACCCATCCACGTACCAACCCCGGCAACCGTAGCTTAACCTGATGAAACGAACCGTGCGGTTGTTATGATGACTTAGCCACGAGCTCTCCCAGAGACCTTTATGTAACTTATTATTATTTAATAGAGTCACATACCCGTATCGCCCAATGCACTCTGTTGGACGGCCGACTGACTGATATATCGGGTAGGTACGCATCGCCTTCCAACATCTCTTGTAGTTGCTTCTGAAACTTGGATGGCGTTATCACGCCGTCTGTGAACAAAAGTCACGATCATAAAGGGATTAAGAAGTGAAAACTAAAAAAAAATCATGGAACTCGTGTCATCGTCACCGAAAGCGCGTTGAGCACTTTTTTGTTGACAGCGCACTCTGCTTTATGTTTTTGGATTTTTTTTAATGGAGCTACAGCTTTCGTTCTTGTACTGACAGCAAGCCACATAAAGTCCTGAAATTTTCGTTAGATAGCGTTACTTAGTTTTCACTTCTATAGGCAGTCCCCAAAGACTGCCCCGCATGTTTTTTTTAGGGTTCCTTGCAAACGAGACCCAGGTGCAGATGAATGTGTTACTAATTCCCGTCAGTGAGTGATTGCGTAATAATTTAACCTGAACAAGGTTTGTTTTTTTTGTTTACACTTTTATCAGATACTCTTGGAACAGATCATAGTAAAAGAGATTTCATACCATTTTTAAGCCATTCCTGTAGATGTGTCTTGAAGGCGCTCAGCCTGAACATGTAGTTTGTTTCTTCCGTCCATTCCACTTTGTGGCCAGATTCTATTGACACTTTTACCTGCAATATCAAATAATATAATTTATATAAAAAGTTATTTAATAAAAACGAAGTAATAACTCATATTCTTCTCTTCTTGTTCTCACACACTATTGTCGACATTTCTCCTTTTGCAGGTCTGCTGAAAGAAATTTCTAAAGAAATAAGCAGTACTTTGTACTTAATACATTTTACTGTGTACATTAAGCATGTAGCCGCCATCAAGTTTGAATCCAATCTACTATTTTATATATTTTATTTTTATGTTGGTATGGTATTAATTTAGAATCTGAATTTGATTTTATTGTTAAAGGATGATCGGCAAAAATGTATGGAAGCTGGTCCAAGCACCAATAACAACCACACATATGTCATTAGATAGGCATTTTAATATAGAGCAACAACTACTATGGCGGCTCATTTCAAATCGCTGTGTGAAAAAAGTTGTGGCGATGTTTCGCAGGCCTGACCTGGACGGTAGGTAACGAAACATTTGAATATTAATCGCCTCTGGTGGTCTAGTTTGAATATTTTCAAATGTATGCCTGGCGATGATAATACAATAATATGGTACCATCGAGCTGATCTGATGATAGACCTGGACGCTAGCTAAAGGAACTCTTGAACAGCTTGAACTAGTAAACCCATCGAGTGTGGGCTCATTAGATTTGTCTCAACGAGTCCTGTTCATTTTACCAGATGACGAGGACCTGATGACTCACCTGGACGCTAGATAATGAAACTCTTGAACAGCTACTAGTAACTATAACTACAGAAGCGGTATGGCCCCTGTTTGACAGAAAAAATTACAGGGGCTTACTTGAACACTTATTATCGGGCCCATTGAGGAGTAGAGAGGTATTTGTCGGCGCATCATGGCCGTCGTCGCCGGAGTCACACATAGGTTGCACCAATATATCACACAAATAGGAAAATATTTAAGAGAGTACAAAGAAAATACTTTACTTCAACTCAGGGTGTTTATTCCAGGAGCAACACACAAAGAATGTCTTTCCATTCGTATTACAACAGTATTTATTACACAAAATTACCGCTAAAGTTTACCGCCAAACTTAACCGCGAACCTTAATCGCGAAACTTTACCGCCAGAAAGAATATAAATAAATCAAGCGGATATGCGAGTCAAAATATGTCCATAATAATATAAACTCTAAAGGAAATTACATTTAAAATAGCAAGCGGATGTCAAGATATATCCTGAATAATATTAACTCTATACATTTAAAATAATTCAAGCGGATGTCAAAATAAATCCTTTAAACTAACATAGAAACTTAAAATAAAGTAAACCGGAAACACAATATTTCAAATAAATCAAACGGAAGTATAAGAAAAGAAACTTTATACAAATTCAACCGAAAACTACAATATTTTAAATAAATCAAAAGGAAGTACGTAACATAATTTAAACTTTTATAAATTCGACCGGAAACCACAATATTTTAAACAAATCAAAAGGAAGTAGGTAACATAACAGAAACTTTTATCAATCCTACCGGAAATACAAGTATTAATTCAATAAATAACATGAAAGTCAGATTAAGTACTAAATAATGAACACAAGCTTAAAATTAAAATCAAATAATGGTTTGGCGCCCATATATTCCACGGCTATCAGAACAATGCCGGAAGTACGGTCATCTCACTGGAATACTTCCTTCCTTTGTGCACGTTTACTCTTGCGAATCTCCATTCAAGCCGGCCCATAAAGGCAAGACAGACATGAGGAACAAGACTTCTCCCGGGAGATAGGGTACGTGGGGTCGCTACTGCCCAACAGATCGCCACATGCTGTCTTGCGGGTTATTATCTGGTTTGGTCTGGCTCCTCACCCAAGACCTGTTTTGGCAAAGTAAACTCTACCGAAACAGACCTCTAAGAATACATAGGAGTGCGCAAACCCCACCACGACGTCAACGTAGATTATTACGAGCATTATTATTGTATCCCACTGCAGGTGCAAGGGCCTTCGTGCCGTCTTTTCATTTTCTCTCTCTTTTTCAATTCGAGCCCAATCCTTTAGATAGGAGTCACCGATTTCGTTATTCGGAACTCAATCTGTAGCTACTTTTGCCCAATAATTGTGTTGGGACATCAGAAGCAGCAGATGTGGGCTGCTCAGTTTCTTTTTAATTTGACGGTTGTGTTGCCTACGCCGATTTGTGTTTTGTGACGAAGTATTGGTACTATTTCTTATACGGTCAGTAAGTTTGACTCCAAGAATACCTACTTCGTCCTATTGCTCGCTGGCTGACCCCAACGGATTTTTGACGCTTCATTAATGACCACGTTTGTGCTCCATATGCTCCACGTGAGGGTGGGAAGGATGTACATGTGCATGAGTTTCCTTTTGATTGAAAGTGAAAGTGGTCCTTTCATCACATGTTTCACTGACCAATAAATCTTCTAGGCGTTCTCGGTGCGTCAAGCGACATCTTTATCTTGTGTCGTCTGACAGGACTATTTGGCTGAGGTACATATTACTCAGTACTCATGGACAAATTCAACCTCCACCACATCCCTATTAATCGCAAACACGTATTCTTGTGCAAGGTAAAATTCGGAACTTCGTTATGCACCTTCCAGGCCAACCATAAAGTGCTTTACATACTGTACTTGTTATAACACATCTAATGAGCCGACACTATATGGGTTTACTAGTAACCATTCAAAGAATCTAGGTCAGTCATCAGGTAAAATGAACAGAGGGCTTAGTGTGAGTTTCATTTTACCATCTCGATCAAACGCATCGACCGCGTATGGCGCTCCGATTGGCAGCCGGCCGGCCTTCACTGGTGAAGGGCCAATCGGAACGCCGAACGCACTCGATGCCTATGATCGAGATGGTTAAATGAAACTCACACTAGGCCTTCTGGACTAGTTGAGACAAATCCAATGAGCCCACACTCGATGGGTTTACTAGTAGCTGTTCAAGAGTTTCATTATCTAGCGTCCAGGTCAGTCATCAGGTCCTCGTCATCCGGTAAAATGAACAGAACTCTTTGAGACAATTCTAATGAGCCCACACTCGATGGGTTTACTAGTAACTGTTCAAGAGTTCCATTACATAGATAGCGTCCAGGACCATCATCAGATTAGCTCGATGGTACCATATTATTGTATTATCATCGCCAGGCATACATTTGAAAATATTCAAACTAGACCACCAGAGGCGATTAATATTCAAATGTTTCGTTATCTACCGTCCAGGTCAGGCCTGCGAAACATCGCCACAACTTTTTTCACACAGCGATTTGAAATGAGCCGCCATAGTAGTTGTTGCTCTTTATTAAAATGCCTATCTAATGACATATGTGTTGTTGTTATTGGTCGTGGGGACCATTTTGTCCGGTCCTCCTTTCTCACTTATGTATTGTTAATAATAGCCGGAAGTGGGGAAGTACCTAATACAAGCAATTTTTTGTACTAAATTTTTTGCTTAAAAGGTAGGTACTTCATTATATTGTTATTCACATAAGTTGTAGATATAAAACCTTTTTTTTGTTTTACTAAATAAATAAATGTAGTCTTACGTTCTCCCCATCCCTGAGTTCATCTTTGACATGTGTCTCGGGCACAAACGCCTCATCGTTGACGCTGTACCAACCGCTATATTTAGATTTGTACACATAGTCCTTTCTTACTAGCTTGTTCTGTAAATAAAACATTAATTTAATTCTTGGTTTTTGCTATTAAAATCATATTCATAGAACACAGAGATGACTGCATGATACAGATGTATGGAAAAAGTAGTGCTGCAACGATAACAAAAAAATTGGGATAAATCTGACACATAATGGAATACTACCTGCGCCCCGCGGTTTCACCCGCATAAGTCTCGATCCCGTGGGAATATCGGGATAAAAAGTATACTATGTCCTAACCCAGGTCATGGTCTACCCATGTGCCAAATTTCATCCAAATCCGTTTAGCCGTTTTAGCGTGAAAGCGTAAAAAACAAACTCACTTTCGCATTTATAATATTAGTCAGGATATGCATGAAAGTGTGAGGAGCAGCAAGTGTTTAAGCCAAAAGAGCGATGACACATTAAAAGAAAAACTAAAAAATTGTGTTTTTTTTCGTTGCCAGAAAAAACTTCTTTTTTTTTTAAAGATTTTTCTCTATATTGCCATTCTAAAATCAACTCAACACCCTGTTCTTATGGTTTATATTTGCAGCCGTTGGTCCTACGTCTGATCTCTCTTCGGTCGAATCGGGTTGCCATCCCGTCGGACTATCAGAGAGAGGGAAAACAGAGAATGCACCTGTGTCTACACACTTGTGCACTATAATAGCTCCCGCGGTAGGCTAGTCTCCGTTGAGATTGGCCGCCATGGTCGAAATTCGGTCTGGAAGACTATTATTGCAAAAGTTTGAAATAGAAGATCAATCTGCCTGGCTTTTTCCCAACTATGTTGGGGTCGGCTTCCAGTCTAACCAGATGCAGCTGAATACTAGTATTTTACATGGAGCGACTGCCTATCTGACCTCCACAACCCAGTAACTGGGTAATACGATACCCCTTGGTAAGACTGGTGTCAGACTTTCGGGCATCTGACGACTCGTAACGACTGTCAAATATCCACGAATGACAGCCGGGACCAACGGATTAACGTGCTTTCCGAGGCACGGAGAAGTCTCTGTATGTAAACTATGTAAAGATGGTCACCAGTTTGAAATAGAAGATCTCACCCAAAAATGCCTGACAGCTTTCTTATGCCTCTCCTCAGTGGTTCGTATGAAGTCTGTGTAATCAACGTTGAACTCTTTGAACAGCTCCTTGTATTCATTTGATATGCTGGTGCAGTACTCTGGTAAGGAGAGCTTGGCTTTTGCAGCCGCCTGCTGAATCTTAGTCCCGTGTTCATCTGTACCTGGAATGTAAGTTTTAAATGATTTGGGTTTCATTAAAGGGGTATCATTATGGCCATGACAAAAAAAACCGGAAAGGTGCGTGTCGGACTAGGTACGCACAATGAAGGGTTCCATAGTTGGGATGAATTTATCAGACCATAGACTTCTTTTATAGGTTTTCCAGTAAACTATGAGTAAAGAACCATCCTCTGTATATTTTTCAAAATTTTAGGCTCAGTAGTTTTGGAGATAAGCAGGGGGGGGGGAATGGACAATTTTCATCTAAGTATTTTCCTAAACATATATTTTAAAATTATTAAAAAAAAAATTGAGTTCCTCACAACATTTCATTTCTTATGTCACACGGTACATTTAGCAAAACTTTTTTTTTTTAATTTTCCTGTTTGCCATAATTTTCCATATTCAAAATTCATTTATTTACATTACACGTCTGTTTTGGGGTCACAGAAATTCATATAGTTACATCTTCAATTTCAACTAAATTGGTGGACAGACAGACAGACAGCCAGCCAGACAGACACACGACTTCACACGAGTGATCCTATAAGGGTTTCGTTTTTTTTTTTTTTTTGAAGTACCTACGGAACCCTAAAACACTTTAATCTCGGTACCTAGTATGTATTCCCCTAGGATAATTTCAGACCACCACGCGGGCGAAGCCGCGATTAAAAGCTAGTTCTTGATAAACCTTTACTGAGTAAACAGAGATTTTGTTTAGTCTCGTGGTATTACACTTTCACACTAATTAATGTATCAAGCGAAGGAGGAACTGATAACAAACTCTTTAATTTACCTATTTATGTTCTTACATTAACTGATAATGATGTTTTTGCTATAAAACTCTAATGAGATTCAAATAAACATTAAAACATAAGATTGTTTTTATACACTACAATACTAATTAACCCATAAACATTACAATTTGAAATATTTTAAATAAATAATAAATAAAATTTTCTAGTCTTTTCAATTCCTTGTTTCCAATCGATGTTATTTCCACTTAACAAATATCAACTTTCTGCTAGTGTTAGTTAACCTATTGACTGCTTGGTTTTATATCAATTGATGATAATATCCGGTTATGCACTCAGACCAATAAAAAAGTATGTGTCTGAGGTTATGCAATGAAATAAAAAAGAAAACCAGCCAAGTGTGTGTCGGACCACACACAATGAAGGGTTTCATATTGGGATGAATTTTTCCCAAGAACCAATTTAACATTGTAGTTGAAAAACATTTTCTCCTATACGAAATGCATGGGAGAACATGTTTTTACAACTGTTTCTTCATCATTTCAGCCGTAAGACGTCAACTGCTGGACAGAGGCCTCTCCCAAATGGTCTTCGAATTGTACTAATATTGTAAGTAAGTAAAGAAATGTAGCAAAAACGGAATTTAATGACTGGATTTTGCAGTTGTAAAATACACATTTTATTTATTTATTTATATATTCTTTATTGTACACCACAAAAACACATAACAGAAAAAAATATAAATTTGACACTACAAAATATACAATTACATTTTATTTACATGTTTAGAAACTAAATTGCGTACACTGTATACCAAAGAATATAGTTTGGCAATTCCAAAAGTGCACGCCTCATAACACACATTCATAAACGAAAAAGAAATTCAAAACATAGTTTCTAACAAAAATTAACAATTTATCACTTTTCATGAAATATGTTTTGACTGCTGTTTTACCCATCAATATGGGTAAATTTCTACCTCGCAATCCTTACGTTATGTCAAAGACTATTTATTTAGATATTTACGTTGTGGGTTGCTAGGCAACACGTTAAGTCAAGGTTGGAAATATTTAGATAAAGATATTATATTTGAGTTAGTATTTCATTAATTATAATTAAACTACTTTGAATAAAAGAGCCATTTTCAATAGGGTTCCTTCTATGGCGGAAACGAATGTATTAAAAAAAAATTGACTCAATTAATTGATTTTATCGCAAGCTACAATGTTTTGAAGTTTCATAAATTGACGGACAGGAAATTTTTTTTCAACTATTTTGATGTTTTTTTCATTTTTGCTGCATTAAATCGATTGTTAGAAAGTACAGTATTAATCTCCATTTAATCATCTATACAATGGTATATAAATTAAGTAGGTTCTGTGTACTAGCAGGAGTGTAACAATAAAACAGTTGCAGAAATGGGCCAAAAAAAAATTTTCGATCGTAGAGCACACTCTAATGCTTCGCGTTATGAGTCGTGCAAAAGAATTATATTACTTACATTTAGAATGCATTATTAATTTCAATTTGCATTGATAAATTTATAATGACTAGTGCCACCCCTTTGCCCTTCTGGATGTTTTGTTTCTCACTGGCCACTGGCCCATAGTAATCTGCCGCACTAGCGATAAGGGCAGTAAGTATAATTTTTGTCCAAATTGAGTTAAACATAGATTCGGAATCAGTGCAATGAGCTGTACAATTTGATCTGACTGCCAATTTAACAATGCAAAACGTACTTACTGCCCTGATTGCTAGCGCGGCAGAGTTCCTTTTGGATTTTCAGGTGTAATTTATCAATGCCAGTATAAGTTCCCTACTTAATAATAACATACCTGTGCTAAATATGACATTACAGTCTGGGTTAGTGAGTTTCTCAAACCGCTGTATCGCATCTGCTACTACTGCTGTGTAGAGGTGACCCAAGTGGGGAGCTGTAATATAGAATTAATAGGTTTATCATAGAGTAACAAAATGAATAATTTAAACATAAACAAAAACACGCAGACACAGTTGTGATGTTATGTTATGTAGAACAATAATAATAAAGAAAAAAAGAAAGAAATATTGGCTTATTGCGACAGTATTCCTATAAAAAGATATTTCAACTTGAATAAATGATACTATAATAAAGCATATTCATTACACTGTGAATTGTAAATGTTGAAGTTCAAACTATTGAGTGTTGATTTACTTTCATTTCCTGTTTGTAATAAAACCTTGAACCTGATCTAGAAAATGTTTTTAAAACATTTGCCATTCTGTGTAATAATAACAAAAAATATTGTGACAAGTCTTTTACTTACCCGCATTTACATAAAATATCGGCGTGGTCACATAAAACGGAGTTTTTTGCACAACAGAAGAAAGTAAACGCAATGTTAATCTCATTTTCTTGGAAAATTACCACTTGCAATGTTTACCCAGCTGACTATCGGTGAGGTTATGATAGCAACTGTAAACTTTGAGTTTCAACTCTTGTTCGTATATTGCAGCGATGCGTCCCTTTCATTCGCTTCTATTCATCAATCAACTCAAAAAACTCAAGTAAATAAATAAATACGCTCGAGTCGAGTGTACTATGATTTGACTGTGTGACATTAAAAATAAACCGGTCTGCAATCTGCAGTGCAACCGACCGATTTTAAGACAAAATGTCATTAATGTCAAATGAAAGCTATGCGGTAATAAAAGACGACCTCTAATTTCAGAACATTTCGTAAGAGGTGCATGCACTTTTAATTCAATCGCATTATATGCGTTCCGTTATACATTAATGAGTGAAAGGTTTATGAATAAAAATAAATATAACAAAATACTCATTGCACCAGTTTTAATGTAATTTATTTCAAACATTAATAGAATAAGTATTTCTAAAACAAGTTGGTCGTTTACAAAAGAATAATTATCTTTGTTTTAACATAAATTCGTGCTTGTCAAATCTGCCAAATTTTGCGTAGAATGGCAGTTTCAAAAGTGACGTTACCCGATCAGGAAAAAATGACATTAAATTTTATAGTTCGTCGTTAAAATATCTGAATTTTCAATTTTGTTACATTCTGAAGTTGAATCAATGAAAGGACAGATCGCAGTCGTGCGAATTTGTTGTGATGTGATAAAAATTGCGAAATAGGAGTATAAAATAAACTGTGTTGAATAAAAAAACCCGAAAAATGTCTTACGGAAAGATTGTTATTATGGCTTGTGGCAGTTTCAGCCCTCCGACTTACATGCATCTTCGCATGTTCGGTAAGTAATCGGAAATCAACGTGAAATACGCAATTATTTTGCATTTTTCATTAATTTTATTGCAATGAACTTGAACGATCGACCTTTAGCATAGCATTATAGCATTTAGAATACATGTAACTTGATCGTACTGGGTGGTTTCTATGATTAAGTTATTGAAATCTTATAAAATATGACTCCATTTATTTGCTCAAGGTTTCATAACAGAATTTTGTAAATAATTTATTACTTTTCTAGAAATTGCCAAAGATTACATCCACACCCTAAACTTAGGCAATGTAGTTGGAGGTTTGATGTGCCCGGTGCATGATGCATACGGAAAGAAAGATTTGGTGCCCGCTAACCACAGGTAAAATGTTTAAAATCATCCTATTTATATACATTTAAATAACTTAATATAAGTAACTATTTTATGCTTAAAAATGTTTAGACATTTCTTTCATAACCATCTGATTTATTATAAAACAAAAGAACAACATTAACCAGGATTAAATATCTAGTTTGTTCATTTCCTCATAAGTTTGTCCTAAGGAAATCCCTATGGTTTCATTCTTCACCTACCTTTAATTGTTTACCTTAAGTTAGCAATAGTATTCAATGGGTTTACATAGTTATATGGAAAGGTAAAAATAAAACTGATTCAGGCAGGTCACACAAGTGATGAGTATCCTTTTAAAAGCTAGTACTAAAATAACAAATTATTGGTTCAATAAAAGAGCCTCCATGAACATTCATCCACTTTTACCTAGGCAGTCCAGCTATGTAGAAAAAAGATTTGGCAGCCAGCAATAATACTACAGCAACAATTTTAATCTGTTGTAGGGAGATTTTTTTTTTAATACCGTTTTTACTGCCCCACTGTTAGGCAAAGGTCTCCCCCATGGACTTCTTCCACATCTGTCTTTCTGTCATCAAGTTAGGCCTAGAAGCCCTTGGGTGGGCCTGACCTTGTGTCCTAACTGAAAAGGGTAGTCGCGCGAATATTCGATTACGCGATTGTTCACATGAATAGGGTATTTTACTACTATCAAAAGTATACATGAATTAGTTCTTATTTTAACAATGTTAATAAAAAATAAAATTATTCAAAAAACAAAAAACCCGACTGCAAAAACACATAACTGAAAAGAGAAAAACAAGCATTATAATCTATAGAATTTTGGTATCGCAGGCGGGGGACAAACTAATGACCGGAAATATGGTGTAAGTTTTGTTTGTCCCCCGCCTGCGATACCAAAATTCTATAGATTATAATGCTTGTTTTTTTCTCTTTTCAGTTATGTGTTTTTGCAGTCGGGTTTTTTGTTTTTTGAATAATTTTCTTTATTTCAAGCTTTTTTGTTTTATTAATATATCTAAATTTGGAATTGACTCGTTACTAGCTTTTATTTGATACCAATATTGTTATAATTTATTTTTAAAAAATCCTTCCCCTCCCTTCTTTTTGTATTTGCAGATGCAATATATAAATATTATATAGCCTATGACACTTCTACAATTAAGACTAACGACACCTCATATGTTAAAATCCATCAAGCTGTTTAGGCTACAGAGCGTGCCAAAGAAATAGACATACATACATACATACTCTCGAAAAACATTACCCTCCTTCTGGGGCAGTCAGGTAAAAAAAAGTGAAATAAAAAGTAAGTTCAAAAACTAAAACCCTACTACAAAAAATCCGCACTCTAAAAAGTATGAAACAAGAAAATATTTCAGACAGAAATCAATCAATCAATTCTTGTTTCATACTTTTTAGAGCTAAGAAGAAGAATTAGATAATTTCAAACATGTTACATCATAATGGTATCCTTAATATACATAATATCTGAGTTGACACTGATAATAAGACAATAATTATTATCTCAGCAGACAGTTCAAGGTGCTGATAAACATATAATGTATGGTATTGTGTAAGTACACACAATAAAATAAATATTTGATGTTTGTATGCACAATGGTATTAGTATTACTTACCAAACATTCTCACTGCTGTACAAAGGCAGTTTCGAATTCATGTATGAAATTGATTATATTAAATAGTTATCAAAATCCATGACTGATTTACTAGTGTGGCATACTGCCTGAAAACTTGGAAAAGTCATTGCTTTATGAAAACTTAAAATACTTGTTTAAAAAAGAATTAAACAACACTTGTTTAACGGCACAATACTATGGCGTGCCCCAAGAGACTATACTTTGTCCACTTTTGTTTTCAAACTTGCAAACTCAACTGACCTACATACTGAGTTAAGGATTTTAAAGATAAGTGCAGTACGCATCTAGTAAGAAGACAAATGGAGTTTTAGACAGAAAATGTGACAGAATGCTCTACAATGCCAAACTGTTTCTAAAACTTAATCTGCCTTAACTTAATCAACCTTATAGAAGGCAGATTAATTAAAGTTTAAATAAAAAGAAGTATTTAATAGATTAATGTCGATTCCAGGATAGCCATGTTGAAGTTAGCATTGCGGTCATCATCGTGGGTCAAGATAACAGAATGGGAGACACAGCAGTCTGGATGGACCAGGACCAGGCTAACACTGCAGCATCATCAGGTAATATCATCATCATCATCTGCCTAGACTTTTCCCAACTTTGTTAGGGTAGGCCTTCAGTTTTTCCAGATGCAGCTAGCTGGTGTAGTCAGATAGCCAGCCAGTCACTCCATGTAAAATACTGGTATCATCAGAATAAATATTTTTAGGAGCAAGAATCCAAATAGACAATTTAATTAAAGAAACAAGGGATGGACTGTGTGAAAAAAGATATGGTTAGAAAGGGGGTGACTACCGAGATGACGACTAATAGAGAAGTATGGAAGAAAAAGATATGTTGCTCGAACACCAAATAAAAAGATATGTTGCGCCAACACCAAATAAAAAGATATATTGCTCCAACACCAAATAAAAAGATATGTTGCGCCAACACCAAATAAAAATATATGTTGCGCCAACACCAAATAAATTGGGATATGGGCAAGTGAATGATGGATGATGAAGCAAGAATCCTTATCGGCGATTATAGGACACGGAGGGGCACAAAAGGCTGAGGGTGGGTAGGATTTGGTATTGTTTGCGGCAGTTTGAATTAACATTGACGAGAGGCGATACTTAAAGTCTATACTTAAGGATCCGCGACCATAACAGACATAAAGATTTAAATGATTTTAATAACGTAAATGATTTTAATGAATTTCCTGAATTTTAAATTATTTTGATGAATTTGAACAGATTTATAATTTAAAGATGATTGTGATTTTATGTGAGTAATGTACTTCTGATATTGATTTTTTAGATAGAATAGTAACATTGTTGTGTGTATTTGAATATTGATTGCTAACAGTTATTAGGTATACTAACAAAAATATGGATCATTGTGTCTGAATAAAAAAATAGAAAAACAAATATGTATTTATAGAATTACAATCATTCATGCATTTTAGAGAGATGCATTAATGATTCTAATGATTAATTATTAAGTTAAATTAAATAAGAAAATATGAATTTCGCGGGCTACCTTTGCCGATCCTTCTTAAATTTACGCCCAGTCACAGATTAGTACAGATGGGATACTCCGCAAAATCATTTAAATAAAAGCGACTCTTGCTACGACACAATAAAGTACAATTCAGGTCGCACAGCGCTAATTACCGACAGTTATATTCACCTAGAAGGTGCCTCTCATTCTATCTCGTAACTCTTATATCTTCTGACTACGTTACGCCCACTGAATTCGACAAGTCGAGCCCGCCGCGTACCTACTTGTAGCTTCATACCTAAAATGCAGAGGGTAGCATCTGCATTCATCTGTGGCCCAGTGCATATTGGAAAGTCAGCCTTGATACCAAATTGTTGAAGTGTACCACTTCAAGAACGTCTGATAAACTGTGTATGAGAATGTGAGGATTTATGAAGCCATGACATATATATTATTTCCTCAATGAATCAGCATCATGAATTTATTTTATTACTTGCTGTTTTATCTTGATTAAATTCTGAATGGGAATGGGTTTTTGTAATGATTAATCAATTACATCACAAATCTGTTATTGATATAATGTAAGAAAGTACAATTATTGTGATTACTTGTGAAAAATATGGTAATTGAAAAGTCATCATAGATCACATCATTCATGGACATTTTGATTGATAAGATTAAGTACATTTTCATTAGTCAAGATAAATAGTAATTCCAAGTCTGAAGAAAAAAAAAATATTGTTCAATATTGAACCTTGACACATGATATTAAGGTTCATTATTGAAATTTTTTAGACTTTACTCTAATCTTTGCACATAGTTGTGTTGTCATCAGTCTTTACAACTTTAAAATGTATGTATCATCGCGATAGCCATAGAACAAGGAACCTTCTCCAGACTGATGGTACCTACCATGTCTCGACTGTTTTCAAACTGGCGTTGTCTACAACGCCAGTTTTACAAGCTAGTTTTGAATATAAATAACTAGCTTCCGCCAGCGGCTTCATCGTGATATCTTTAATAATAATAAAAAATAATTACTAGGTGGTGATAGATCGACGAGAACGCCGTGCAATGATTGTTGATATTGCTGTCCCTCATGACGAGAATCTCGTGAAAGCTGAGAAAGATAAAAAAATCAAGTATCTTGACTTAGCACACGAGGTTGTCGACATGTGGGACGTGGACTCTGCAATCATTGTACCGATAATCGTAACGGTTAATGGCCTAATAGCGGAGAGCCTCGACCAACACCTCAGGAGGCTCTCATTGCGCGGCTGGGTCAAGGGCTTGATTCAGAAAGCAGTACTCCTAGACACGGCACGCATAGTGAGGAGGTTCCTCTCTATAGAGCCCTGACCACCGGCAGCTTGGACCCTGTTCCTGATGCCGATGGGCGACTATTTTTTTATATTTTTAAATGTTTTTTATATCTTTTTTTTAAGAAATATTTAAAAATGTAATTCATATGTATTAAAATGAAATAAAAGAAATAAAAAATAATAAAATATTTATTTGTACACTTAGAAAAACATACATAAGTACACAAGGATAATAGGAAAATTGTACAATAGTCTCATTAAAGGGCGAACTGCTGCCTCCGAAACTAGGCCAAAACCCTGTGTTTTAGGAGCCAAGTTCCTCTAGGTATTATGACATACAACGGTACTGTTAGTGAGTATCATGCAAGTACTTAAAGAAAACAACTGAACTTCTTTATAAATTATAGCCTATGTTACTCAGTAACATTATAACGTTCTACTGGTGAAAGATTTTTTTTAAACGGTTCAGTAGTTTTTCAGTTAATTCATTACAAACAAAAATACAAATCTTTTCTCTTTAAAATATTAGTGTAGATATCGAATCACAACTTTCAATCTTTGACGGTTGGTAAAATGGCTATACACAGCAAATTGACGTAGTGTGTCTACTTGATAAACAATTAGGCTAAGCGTATGCTGAGACGCAGGTGACGCAGGTCCACGCAGCGTAGGGCAGAGCAGATTTTGTAATGCATGAACGTACTGACTGCTGCGTACGCTGCGGCGCAGGCAGGTGTGACGCAGACATGTGTCTGTCCTGGTCTGTATCTCTTTGTAGAACCGGCACAGATTTCTGCGCGACGCGTGCAGTTCGTCACTTGTTTTTTACCACTGATTCATAATTTTGTTTCAATGACAGATTGTTTGTACTAGCGAGGACGCGAATGTGTAGCTGCGTCGCAGCATGCGCTCGCAACCTATGTCTACCTCGCCTGCCCTACTCTGCAAAATCTGTACTGTGATGTGCTGCGTCACCTGCGCCACAGCAAACGCTTAGACTTAATGTGCCTAACTGTATAATAACAATGAGATGTAGAAATGCAGCTGCATCGTAACGTGTGTGGCCTGCAGCCACACACGTTACGATTATGCTTGCACAAAATTGGCCTTGCACAAGTATACATTAACGTGTGTGGAATGAATTAGCACAAGTATCCGAGCCATTCGAGGTCACGCAGACTTGTGCAAGTATATCGTAACGTGTATGTCTAGCATTAGGATAAAAAGTTCAGACATTTAATTGTTACCATAAAAGTGTTGTGATAAATAATCAATTTCTTGCCTCCAGGAAACAATAAACAACTACCTAACAGGACAGAACGATCCTGACCCGCCATCATGGCTACCAGATGACATCCTCAACCTCAACAGTTTCGATGAACCCGACAACTTGATAGAGAAGCTGAACGGCAACGTTCAAGATGGCGTCACAGTGAAGCTGTTGTGTGGAGCTGATCTGTTGGAGTCTTTCGCTACACCTGGGTTGTGGTCAGACGAAGACGTGAGTATGGTTTATTTAATTCATCATCATTATTCGCCTGCCCTTATCCCGATTTATTTGGGGTTAGCGCAACATGTCCCTTTCTTCCATACTTCTCTTTTTGGGCCTGCGCAAAGGATTTTAAATTTGTCAATTAAATTTAATACTTATCAAATGGAATTAACCTCTATATTGCAATGCTCGCTATAACTACGTGGCGATGCTCCAAACTCGATCACCGAGAATTGAACTATTTACCTTATTTTGATTGCATAAGTGTTAAATTCAATTGATAAATTTAAAATCCTCTGCCGGCCCGTCCGCCAGTGTGCGCAGGCCCATAGTCGTCGTGAAGGAGGAAGCGGGGCGCGTGAGGCAGAGACAAAAGTCGCTCCCTCGAGCCCCTAGCCGCCACCGTAATAGACGCCCCGGGCGTCGGGAATCGATCGCCGATTTCCGGCCACCGTAGGCGCGGGTTTGCGGACGGAGAGTGATGGGTAGCTCGCCGTCCGATCAGGACCAAGCCCGGGTCGACGGCGCGTCGTGTTCCACGCGCGCCTCAAAGAGTTGTCAGCGAAGCTGAAGGGGTCCGTCAGGGCCGATGCCTACCACCGGGGTTGTAGATAGTCCTAAGGGGAAACCGTGGCCCCCGTCTAGGCAAGGGAAGGAACACGGGTGGGTCTTAGTCAGTAAAAGTCTGACACGCCCTTCCGCTCCGCCCAGAGCGGGAGAAGTCATTGGATGATTTCCCACCCAAAAAAAAAAGGCCCATAGTCGTCATCTCGGTAGTCACCCCGTTTCTAGCCATATTATGTTCTTTCGCACAGTCCATCCATCGTTTCTTTGGTCTTCCCCTGCTCTTATAGCCATCGAGATTCATACTCAAAACTTTCCTCACGGTATTTTCCTCATTCCTTCGCATCACATGCCCATACCATGACAACCGATTGCATACAATACGCATCAAATCATCATAAACAGTCGTACACGCACACTATAAATCCAGGAACAGGAATCTAGCGTACTAGACAATTGTTTCCAGATTGTTTAAGAATAACGACTATCATCTTTCGTAAGACATTATTTGCGGCTGAATGTGGAAAGAGAAGCACCAACCGCCTCCCGACCCTTAACCTTAGGAACATCTGCCGAACGTAGTGATCTGCAGAAGCCTATCTGGAAAGCTCTCAATCGATTGCGTACCCAACAACGTTGCCAGATTTTTTTTCGGCCAAAGCGGGATTTTGAACCCTTTTGAGTAAAAAAAGCGGGATTCTTTCCTCGAAAGCGGGACATAATTATGAAAACATAAATAATCAGTCATTTTAATTTTTCACTGCTTATGCTTTTATTTGAGTTTCAAAATGATTATAGATAGCTATAGAAATAGAAAATGTGTTTTAATGGAAATACGTTCCTTTACTATAACTTATAACAATCACTGTGTGGTTTACCGTGCAAGGCAGTTAAGTGTTTAGAGGTATATAAAACAAGTAATACATTACTTACAAATTGCTTATTTATTCGTCTATCCCCGAAAAGCGGGACTGAGCCTGTTCCGCGCGGGACGTTTAATTATGAACAAAAAATCGGGACGTCCCGCCAGAATCGGGACGTCTGGCAACGCTGGTACCCAAGGAGGCCGCTGCAGACAAAATTTGTCGTAATAGGGGTTCTACTTATCCGCCCAAAATCCAAAGCGAGTGCGGTGTTTCTGATCAGACAATGCCTCACTTGTTGGAGTGTCCTGGAGTCACCTGCACCTCGGATGACCTAAACAATGCCACTGATGCCGCGATCAGCGTGGTCACCTACTGGCCTCAAACAATATGAAAACAACAATGAAGAGTGCCATCAACACGAAAAGAAGAACAAGCTTGAAGCTGCTGTTTATCCAACTACTGTAAATTCAACTTCCAGTATAATATAATCACAGATTAATACAACTAGGACACTGCAAAATCATTTAAATAAAAAGCGACTCTTGCTACGACACAATAAAGTGCAATTCAGGTCGCACAGCGCTAATTACCTACAGTTATATTCACCTAAAAGCTAAAAGGTACCTCTCTTTCTATCGCGTAACTCTTATATCTTCTGACTACGTTACACTCACTGAATTGGCCCAACAAGATGGGCCCGCCGCGTACTTGCAGCTTCATACCTAAACTGCGACGTGTCGCATCTGTATTCATCTGTGGTGTAAGTTATACTGCAAGTTGAACCAGATGAAGTACTGTTTATTAACGTGATGCCGTTTATTTTCAGTTGGAGAACATAGTGGGTCGCCACGGACTTGTCGTAGTGACTCGCGCAGGCTGCGACCCCGGACGGTTCATATACGAGTCGGACATGCTCTACAAACATAGGGTACGGTAATATTACTACTAGTTTTTATTTATCGCTTTTTAGTGAGTCAGTTTGTAATGTATCTAAGTTACAATAGCCTAATGTCAACTGCTCATCATCTTTTACAAAATATTGCTTTTCCTGATGCTGTGACGTTAATCGTTGAAGAGTTCTCCTGGTACTTCACCATCACCTCCACTTCTACATATCCATTGTGACGAGCATAAATTGCTTGGCAACCATTAATCGAATCTCAACCCGTGAAGTACTTATTATTGAGTAGTTCCGGTGGCTATCTGTGGGATTTATCATCAGTTCCACTTTACCAAAAGGTGTTTTGCGAGAGCAACTGCACGAGTTACTACAAATAATACCCAAATCGCTATATGTGTGCCTATAATACTTGAAGAGTACCCTCCAGGATCCCATCATCAGATCCTGACCTGATGACAATGGGACCACCGCCACAGACTAATACGGGTTATGTCTGGCGGGCAACTGCCCGAAAGTTGATTTCGGATAGTCTTATCTATGTCTGAATGAACGCTACACTCCGCAGACATTCGGATGCCGGTCGCATCGATTTGGAATCTGCGTAACACGGCTGCACTAGATTTTGACGAAGCAACACAATGAACGATACCGCGTCCGAACGCAGGAAGTTGCGAAATCGCGATGCAGCATCGATAGAATTTCTAAAACGCGCAATTTTAATACTGCGATGGAATGTAAAGAGTCGCCAAAACGCGATGCCGCATCGATACAATCGCAAAATCGCCGACAGTTGATGCTAAAAGTAGCTAGTTTGCTGTGGTCTTTATGTAAATTTGACATTCAAAAAGTGAATAAATGACTTTTCATTTGATGTGTGAAACATTTTTGTTTCCAGAACAACGTAATCCTAGTTACAAACTACATAGCTAACGAAGTAAGTTCAACTCAAATCAGGCGGCTTGTTCGTCGCGGCGAGAGCGCGAAGTACCTCACAGACGACGCAGTTCTCGCGTATGTCAGACAACACAGGCTATATGGAGCACCGCATTGCGTCACGTGAGTAGAGCTGTAGTTTTAAATAGCCTGGAGAATGGTTGAGCAATTTCATTGCCTGAAAAATGGCTGGGATTTTTTATTGCCAGAAGAATTAATTATGTCCGGGCTTTTCTTATTGCCTGAATGGTTGGGCACTTTAAGTTAAATACTTATTGGCAATTTTATTGCCTGAGAAAATTTCTTATTTTCGTTTGGTTAGTGACTAAGAAATGGTCGACCTATAATTATATTGCCTGGTGTATGACATAGAAATGAAGTCTGTTTTTTAATATTATTGTTTTATGCTTTATTAATTATGTTATTTTAATAGTTATGTTTTGTAATAATTTATACTCTTTGTGTCATTCGAAAATCGACTTAATTCACATTGATGTAAGTCGGTTTCTGTTTGTTTTTCTATTGCGATGTTGATTTTTTTGTCCTTTTTTAGTCATAGGTATTATTTATTATGTTTTTTATTTTTATTTGTTATTATAGATATAATTACATGAAAAGTGATTTGAAAGCCAAATATTGAAATATTGCAGATATAAGAGTTTTTATTTTTATAGAAATTCATTTTACATATTTTTATGGAAATAAATAAACGATTGATCATAGTTTTTTCCTTGTTTCCTTTTTAAGTTGCTTATCTAAAATACAAGTAAAAAAAGTAGGTATACACATGAAGTACCTGTACTTTTTACACTTTCTGTAAAAAAGCGGCTAAATCACATAAAAAACACTACACAAAAAACGTAATGATTATTTTTTATTTTTAGAGATCTTTTAAGCAATTACCGACTTTACAAACTTAGCATTAAGTCGCATATTTATGTACTGATATACTTTTTATAAAATACTAACACTAAAACTCTTTTCACGCTGCCCGGAACAGTGAGTATAAAATCCTTAACGAGTTAATCGCTAGTTACGACAAACGGTCGCCACAAGACGTCATCATGACGTCCCCTGAAGAAACCAGCTTCAAGAACATTCTCATATCAATCAGAGACAAACCTTCTATAATCGACGAGACCATAACTGTCAAAAGACCAAGAAAAACAAATTTCCTCATGCCTAACTCCCATACTGACTCTGTCAGCCCTGTCTGTGGGCCTTTAAAACCTAAAATGGCGTATCTCGACAAAGTCCCTTCGACATACGTGCCAGGAAAAGCGGTCAAAATCGTCAGCGATGCCAATGAGCACAAAATTGACAAGGTAACTTTTGATACAACATATACCTCTCTCGATAGCTACCTAAGCAAGGATGCCGACTTCGACCTCTACAAAAGGCGGGTAAGTGAAGGTAATGTTGAGAAAGTCGAAGTCGAGGCTTCCAAAAAACGTTGCTCTTCGACTATAAGGAAGTTGAAGCCGGAGGAAATGAAGAAGAGTAAATCGGAAGTCAGTAAGTTATGTGATAAAGTGAAGAGTATTAAGATTAAGGATAATTCCGGAAGGAATTATAAGACGCGGAGTTGTAATGATATTGTTAGGTTGATTCTGACGAAGCATGGGATACATGTTATTAGTGATACGGAGGCTATAGTTTAAACTTTTTGATTTTGAAGATGATTTAGGGTGAGATTCTACTGGGAGATAAAAGGCATAATTTTGGGAGGGTACTGGTATTCAGCTGCATCCGGTTAGACTGGAAGCCAACCCCAAAATAGTTGGGAAAAGGCTAGGCAAATGATGACGCCCTACAATTTTCACGCACGCCCCTATTTTTTGTTAAGCTCTGTGGTTAATACAGTAAAAAAAAGGATTTTTCACATTACTGAATTATGTTCATAGACAATTTTTCTAACTGTGCCAAATTTTATAATATTCGATTTTAATAGTTTTCAGTTGAATCTCAACTTAACTCATTTACAATTTGGAAAAATCGAATTGCCAGAAAACTAACGGAATTTCATCAGATACCTGATTTTGTCAATTTTTGTGGAATTGTACGTTTCTATATATTCAAAACTTAACACAAAAAATATAGAAATAAAGAAGGCAAGTAAACTTAACAGCTTGTAAAAAGAAAAAGAATGGCATTGGTCGAACAGTTTTTTAGAAAATGTCTTCCAAACTATGAATTTATTTGTCAATTTGCATTTAAGCTGGTTACATCAGTTTCTGACTGACTTTATAATATTTAAATATACATGGAACTTTTAACATTTCACCAAGCTCGCTTCATGTTTTAATTATACTTATTCAGTCGCATATGCCCCTCGATTCAAAGACTCTCCTGATTTTAATTTGATATTCGATTCAATTAGATACCTTATTTTGTCATTTATTTTAATCCACAAATAGTCCTAAGGGTCGCGCCACACCTGCCGAACGTTCCGCGGCGGAACGTTCCGTCGCGTCATGTTTGCTTGCATTTCTATGGACGTAACGTTCGGCTGATGTGTCATAGGTAACTTGAAAAACATTAGGAGCGTATTCAACTGAACCTTCCGCCGCGGAACGCCGTCGCAAATAGATGTCAAATATTTCGCTGTTTTAATTTTTGAATCGGAGGGCTGTTTAAAAAGTGAGTTGACTTTAACAAAGTAAAAAAAAAGACTAGCTTCGTATACATATTGCATTTGGGCAAACTTATAGTTTTATGCCCTTTTAATTTTATCTTAAAATAATACAAATAATTGATAACTCTTTGGATAGGTTATTTCATGTATTCAACAATGGAATTTATATTAAAGCTATTAAGGGCCTACCTTGAAAATAAATATTAGTTTGACGGGTGTGGCTTATTTCCCCCGCACGCGGGGAGTGGCGGTTCCATCTTTAGTGGTCGGCTGCCACGTCACCGATACAAACTTATCTGAACCAGTGACCAAAAGTTGAACTAACGAAATCGCAGATCAAATATTACTTATTTAGCATGCTTGGCATTATTCTTGTCACTACCGCACAACTGTCAAACTAAAAGTGCAAGATAAAGACGGAAACATTTACCTATGAAAATAGTGCGTGCTGAGTACGGAACGTTAGTTTATCTCAGTCTATGAAACTTTTGCACATAGCGAGCTATGGAGGACACAAATAATACAAAATATTTAATTATCAACTAAAATATTTATTAATTATAGTTATACAACATGAAATTAAAAATTGTTAATTAATCTTCTGTATTATTTATATAAAAACCGGCACGGCATGCACAATGAAGGGTTCCGTAGTTGGGATAAATTTATCCATAATTAATTTATAATTTTTTACCTACTGCTTCTGTAGCAAATTATAATTTACTAGCTTTTACCCGCGGCTTCGCCCTCGTGGATGTCGCAAAATATCCCACGGGAACGTACCACCGAGATTACATACTTAAAAGCCGAGGAGGTCATAGACTCCTACCTATCGCTGCGCCCGCGTTCGCGTCAACGATAAAATTATTTTGCTACGCGTAATTTTGAATCTGCGATATCTTTTAAACTATTCATTTAAATGATATGATGTCAAGTCAACATATTTTAATCTAAACTAAATGCCCAATTTAATAACATATTTTATTGGATAAGGATTATTAAAATAACGGTCATAATAGCTTCGGAAATAACAATGAAATTTTTATCAAGTTGTAAAAGATAAAAATGGATACTGTGGGCCATCCTTATAAGATAGACGTATGCCGTTGCGGACTTTTTGTTAAACTTTTTATGGTGAACTATTCTTTCAAACATTATTTTTACGAATCTTTTACGGTTTACGCGGCGCACGCCAGTAAAGTTCCCAGTCGGCATGATTTTTTCCGATACCTTCAACAATAATCGTCATATTTCAGCCAATTTACACAAAACCTTAATCCATCCTTTCTCCATCTATTGGTGAAAACCGTTTGAAAATCCGTTTGGTAGTTTTTGAGTTTATCTCGTTCAGACAGACAGACAGACGCGGCGGGGGACTTGCTTTCACACTGTAGTTATCGTCACCGACAGCGACCGACACCGTTATCCACATAATATCTAAAGACGAATCTCGATTTAATAAGAGGCCAGATACTAGACATACACGGTATTGGAGGACCCCTGGATGCCAAGAACGCAAAAAAATATGCCAGGAAGTCCATGCGTACAGTGCTGGAATAATCATGATATGGGCGGTATTTTGATCGGCGGAAGAACCGAACTGATGTGGATAAAAGGCAATCTCAATGACAAATTTACGCTGAAATTATTGTATCAGATGTTTTCATTCCCTTGCGCACCTAATTTGATGCTTCATTTCTGCTTATTCACCATAATGCACGTTCACGCACTGCCAGCGTCGTTACAAAGACACTTGCCATAGATAATAATTATCAACGTCCTACCGTGGCCTGCTCAATTGCCAGAATTTAATCCCATTGAGCACGCATGGGCTATGCTTCAAAGAAGAGCTCAGTCAAATATGGATGCTGTACAAATACCAGAAAACCTTGGGCACAAACCACTGTTGCCCACAACCTTTTTTGAGGGCTGGATCCGCGCCTGATGTCTGCGTTGAAGATCATACTCAGGGTCTGGATTTTGTTGTTGTAAAATGTTTAGTTCTGAAATAATATATTAGTTTTACAATTTTTTTAACATAATATAAATAAAAGGGGTTTGAAGATTTTTGTATGGAGGGTGGCCCTAACGTGAAGCCGCGTTTTTTTTTTTTTTCAGAATCGCGTTGAAAATCGAAAGTTATATATTTAGATAGAGGACACTTATACAATTAAAAAATGTATGTAACATAATATCCTAAAGCGTCAGGATTCGGAGTTATTCAATGAAATATAAGTCGAAAACTGAACCCTGAAACAAGGATTTTTTATAGGTAATATTTCAGTTAAGAGCGAAAGAGACAAAAATATATATATACTCCTCACCGAATGAGGACGTGTGATATATGGTATATGTATTATATGGTGCATGGCATGGGCGCGACACCAAGAAAATCCTATTCAGCCTCCTGCTGCCTTCTTGGATGATATTATTTATACCGAATATGATTAAAAAATCTTATGTTTTATCCACTAGGTGTAGTCAATTAATTCATGTGTAAATAACTTAACAACATGAAGTAACTACAATATAAATAAATAAATTCGTTATTAATGATTGTTATTTTTATCTTTAAATATCTCAGAAACGTGACGCTTTATGCTGTTATGTTATATGAAGTTTTATGTTTGTATAAGTGACCCCTATCCAAATATATGACATTAGTTGTGCAACTCGATTTTCTTTTCCTGTTAACTATTTTGCCCCAATTTAATTCACAATAAGGAGTTTTTGTTTTTTACCTTGATGCAGTCCTAGAAAATGATTATGCTTTTTTATATACATCTCCATACATTTTTTTCAAGCAAGTGCTATAAAGTAAAAGAAAAGGTTTATTGTAAAACTGAAATAGCATTAAATTGATCATTATACGATACCTAAACACATTTCTGCCGAAAAATGAAAAAAATTACTAAGTTGATCCCTAAGTCTATGAAGACCGATTTTCAGCCCACTGTGCGTCCTGAAGCCGCTCTGACGTAGATTACAAATGACTGCGCAGTAGTCAATCTGCCTTATTATAAAACAGTAGCGCGCATACTGGCACGCATGCGCAACCTAACTTCAGAACGACAGTATTATTTGGCATTAACACAATTTTGAAGTACCTTTTTGTAACATCAATAGTAATACGTTTTATCCTGTTTCTTTATAATTACTAAAAATAAAACAGACATTATGTTCTAGAAAATTTAGTGCTTACCCAGTATTACTTTGCAATGGTAGGTTAGATTGTTGCCAGTTGTACAAATTGATGAGTGAAGGTCCGACTCCGATTCGTTATCATCATGAATTTCTATTGATTCCCTGTAAAATGAGTCTATTGTTACGAATGGATTGGATGGGAATTGGGCATCTATCGACAATAGAACAATCCCACAACAAAAGTAGCTCATGAGCCCATTAGATATTGTAAGTATGTATATAGAAACAATTATTGTTTACTTACCTTTTACACTGGGATCATGTGCTGAGCCCTCGCCCTCATGTGTTCCAAATGTTATATTTTGCTTTGGTTTTCCTTCCCATATTTAATAAATAATTTATATATATGACGTCACAAATAGCCAAAAATTATTGTTATTTTGTTTACAGTCACGTAAATTTATTTTATTATACGCAGTTTATATGCCTATTCGACACTAATTTTACTTTAAAATAACTTTAATCTGCTGAACTCGATTTATCCTGTAAATATAATTATTCAAATTACGTACATCTGACAGCACCGATCTGGAAAAAAATGACATAGATTCGTCGTCGAAGAGCTCCACCGAGCGACTGATTTATGAACGAACGAAAGTGATGACAATACTTTTTTTATGCGAAAGAAGAGATGACGATACTGTGTGTTCGGTCGGAATAAAACAACATATGTGCCAAAACCAAATGCCGTCTTTTATAAATTAAAAGTATTATTAAAACTAAAACTGCTTTGCTTAAAACTTGATATGATTACTCTCTATGTTATAAAGTAAATTCCATTAAATAACTCATAAGCGATACGCTTTGATACTCAAAAAAACATAAAAATAGATGAAATTTTGCAATTTTTTTGTATCGAGAAAATTTCATTGTATCGTGTATTCCTTTTGCAGGATACTAGACCATATAGTCAAAAAACATACACCGAAATATTGAATCCCTATTCCTTAAACCTAATAAGGTACACGAAAAAGAAAAAGACCCCTTTTTTCAATATATCACCTTAATGTTCTATACATCAAAATATAATCATATTATATAAATAAAAAAAATGTATTTGTAATCAAATACTCTTTTTATAGTATTATACTTTTATTATAAGATGTTTAAATCTAGATTATTACTAGTAATCATAAGTATTTAAGTGCTGCCTCATAGTCCCTTGATGAAACATTTTCCGATTGCTTAAAATTATTTGTAAATGGACTCTTGAGTGCGGCTGTAAATGTTGTTTCTTTAGATAATCTTTAGATATGTTTCTATACATTTATTACGAAGTTATTATAGAAGGTATACTTATAAAGAGAGAGTTATAAACATAAGTTTATTATACAATATGCATGTATGTTCGTAAATTTGAATATTAGGTACTTACTTGATAAAAAATTGAATTAAATCATTTCCTATTAACAGCAGAATTAAAATATGGAACTTAAAATTTAAAAAAATACTCTTTTTCATTTGTAAATAATAAATAAATTTTGCTAATAAATGTAAACCTTAACAAGTATTAATAAAGTACATTTTTACATAAAAGCCAAATGTCAGAACACAAAGTATTAAAATATAAGATTTAGGCTTCAATTATTTTTTAAATGAAATATTAAAATATTTCTTTATTTTTCTAAGTAAAAATGTTTCCTCAAACAAATGCTGTGGACTCTAAACTGCCCCTTAATACGCGCAATTAACCATTAAAGCCATTTCTAATATTTAAGATATCTTTTAAAAATAATATACCTGAATTCATAAAATGTAGTATTAAACATTGTTTGTCAAGATGATATATTCACACTACAGATCCCCAAGGAAAAGTATGTGCTTCGGACATCATCGCCTATCTTCGGAAATACGAACGTGCCATGATGAGATCTAATAAAGAGCTGTTACAAAATTAAAAATTAACATCGCTATGCAATTCCAATAAACTTTTCAAAACCTATGACAATCTGCGACCGGAAGGTAAACTAATAGAGAGATTTCATAACGTCCAATGATAGGTGTACTACTACAAAGTACGGCAGGAGAAAAGTTAGAAACTTCTGTTCTGGGGTTACTCTATGGCGCGACGTTCGTACTAGTTCGGAAATACGAGTATGAAGATTACCGAAGCGCATAAGTTTTCTGGTTTAACTGTATTTAACAGTACTACTTCATATTCATGTTTTATAACAGTATTTATAAATAGTGCCAATTTATTAACATTCCTATTTATTGTTTTCCTGCATGAAATTACTACATTATTTTTTTAGTATAGATAGCATGAAAATATAGTATTGTTAATTCGATTTACTGTCTTGAATTTATTAAATTAAATGTTACAGTATTAAATAGAAATAAATGTTTTAAAATAGTATGTTAATATTAGGATAAAATGTCAAATATGCTCATGAATTTCTAGAAATTATAATATTTATCAAATGCTATATTATACATTGTGTTTTAACGCTAAGCGCCCGCTTATTCGCCTGGCTCTTGGTCAAGTATGAGAACTACTATTTTACTTCCTTTTTTAACGCAGGACTGCGACTGATTTATTTATTTATATAAATAAATAAATAAATAACGCAGGACTGCTTTAAGTGGAGTAAAACGACTGCTTAATTATACTGTTTTAGTTGTGGAAGAAAGGGACGAGAATATAGTGTACTACATCCTGTATACATGATTTTCATGATGAACATGTTTTCAGCTAACAAATAATTGGTTTCAAATTCGCCGTTTATGTCAAATAATACCATAGATTACTGTATGGCGATTTGATTCCGTATAATTAATTAATTTTTAGCATGTTTTATTGATGTTGCTTCACATAGAATTATTTATGTGCCCAAAAGTAATTATTGTGCATTTTATTGCCCCCTTATCCATAGAGAATTTATTCTGTATGTTTTTTTGTACCCTGTCTTGCCCCCATGGACTTACAAATGAGACGATAATATTTCTTGAGTAATAAAACGTAAATTCTCTTTATATTTTTATGAATAATACTTTTTACCACATTTATTCAATGTAATTTCGTAGATATTATACCGTTGCTAAATACAGGCTTTTCAAAGTTAATTTATTTATTAAAACTACAAAATCAGTTTAGGAGCACCAAATCGCTTATCTTATCTACGATTAGCGAGAAAGAAAAGTTACATAAGAATTAAAAGAAAAAGTCCTTTCATTTTTAGGTCCATATTTTTTATGCCCCTTTTTATTTTTCTCCTAACATGGGTGTTGTGTGCGTAGGGAGGCGGTTGCGCGTTGTAGCTGACGTGTTGTGCGCGCCGACGAGACGGCAACGTCACGCCGCAGTAGCGAGCTCGGAGCAACTCCGTAGCGAGCTCGTAGCGACCTCGTAGCAACTCCGTAGCGAGCGTAGCGGGGAGGGCGGAGCGCGCACACCCTATCTAGTTTTAGATATAAGTTATGTTTACAGTGCTACAAGGATCTTTTGGCGCTCAAATGACGTTGACAGCGGGGCGCTGTTGGTAAACATTTTTGCAATATTTTTGTGAAATGTATTGAAAAAACAAGATGGCGGTGCTAGTACCGATATTTGCCACGCGCCAAACGATCCTTGAACAACTATAGTGCATGTGTCCACTAGTTTGACGTTTCGATTTTTGAAGTTTTTGTTTTTTTTTTTAAATAATAAAATGTTGTCAGTGAGAATAAAATAAAATTGTTAAAAACAATTTAAATTTTTATGTATTTTAAAAAGAAATATCATTGAAGTGTAATGGAATGTGATACAAGTTGTGGCAAAGACAATATTTTTGGAGGATATATACAATAATTAACGTATTTAATTTATACGTGCTCAATATTTGCATGATTTTGCAAAACTTAAGTATTTTTGCGTTCCTATAAAATAATGTTTTTTGTTATTAAAAGATTAATGATACAGAATCAACTAGTGGACACATACTTAACGGCTTGTTGAAGCTTTTGTGGAAAACCTGCATGAGATGTTTGTAAGTTTGTATCTTCCCCATTTTTTTAGATTTTGTTGTATGGATTTGATATTCAAGCCATTTAATAGAAGAGAATGAATCTTTTTCATGTCGTCTAAACCAAATCCTGCTTTGTTATCATGTAATGGTGAATCTAAGTTTAGAAAGCTCTTGACGAGAAGATTTCCGGTAGCTGAAAAATGGACAGTAAATTAAGAAACTGGTATAGAGGAGCTCGTGGCTTAGTAATAACAGCCGCATGGGATCAGTTTAAGCACAGATAATATAATACTACGTACAGATACCCAATCCCATACAAAGAAATGACACCTCCCTAGTCGGGCTATTGACTGGCAAAATGTGCTACAGTTATGACAAATTGAGTAAAACGCCATCTATTGCAAAGAGCCCTAAACAAAAAGGTTTTATCTTTTTTTTGTTGAAAATACGAGATTTATGAGTTACAATAGATAAATCAGCATTAAACAAGGAAGTTTTGATTTTTACTAATCTTACTTCAGCCAAAATCTTTCGTTTATCGCTTTTTAGTGACTGTTAATTTCATAATTGTTACCTATGCTGCCATCTATGATCTTTTTTCAAGACTAATTATAATTTGTTCGAATTGAGACCCCATGGTTTAAGCAACGTTTACCAGGGTTGGTCCGTGGATGGGTGACCATCTTTACATAGCGAGACTCCTCCGTGCCTCGGAAAGCATGTTAAGCCGTTGGTCCCGGCTGTCATTCGTGGATCTTTGACAGTCGTTTCGGGTCGTCAGAAGCCCGAAAGTTTGACAACCAGTCTTACCAAGGAGCATCGTATTACCCAGTAACTGGGTTGTGGAGGTCAGATAGGCAGTCGCTCCATGTAAAATACAGATATTCAGCTGGATCTGGTTAGACTGGAAGCCGACCCCAACATAGTTGGGAAAAGGCTAGGTAGATTGATTGTACGTTCAGACGAGTGATGATAGGACTAAGCCAATCTGCTCACCTGCATACGTTTTGCTTTTGTCATTTGTACCTTACACATTTCTATGATTTAGTATATTATTAAATATCTTTTCTTCCTGGCAACATAAAGTCTAGTCTATTCTATCATCATGTAAGGGTATTCCACAGAGTTTCAATCAGCCATCGCCGCGGTTCAGAACCAGCCTTAGCTTTGTATCTGACCGTATTAACGCTTCGATACTTAGTCAATCAGCCTTATCTGCCGTATCAACGTATTAAGCCGTACAACGACTATGCAACTCTGCTATTTTCAACTCTATTTAGTAGCTTCAAAAGTCTATATTAGAAAAAAAAATAAAACAATTTTTTTTAATATAAGTTAATGGCTTTTTAACAGAGCTGCACAATCGTTATTCGTATAATCTAAAAGTAATCAATGAATCTTTTAGCATGTACTACCCCGTGTATGAACATAAGCGATCATCGCAATCATTTGATCGAAAATCTGGATGTGCCCTCTTATTTGCGCGATGACGCGTTCGCCGAACAAAATGAACGCGACGCTCGCTTAGGTCAGTACACGGCCTTAGGCTTATTGTATTCCTTTTATTATTTAAGTAGTAGCATTTTGTATGAATGAGTTTTTAATACCAGCTAAGTTTTCATACTACTGCGCGAAAGTTATGAATATCTAAAGATGCGTTGTAGAAAAGTTATTGTGCTAAATGCTATTTGAAAATGTTTTTGTGACGTAAACTTGGCTTATTTTATACTCGATGCATGTAAATATAATCCTTGTGTCTTTAGAATGGGATGACAAATGAAACCTTGCAACTTGAAAACAGATTATGCCCTTATTCTGATGCGAGTTCATTATTTCGGTTTTTGACACGGCAAGGGACAGAAAGAAAGCTCAAGACTGAAACTCTCTGCCAGCGTCTCTGTTCCCTTCCACATATAACCCGTCTGCCTTCAAAGCAAGAGTGAACAGGCATCTTCTGGGCACGCTCGTTCTATCATAGACCTCATCCATCGCTTTCCATCAGGCGAGATCGAGGTCAGGAGCTGGCCCAATCTGCAATTTAAAAAAGGAAATTAATTTATTGGAAGGGACAGGTGTTGCAAAAGGTATTATATCCCATTTTGATCTCGTAAAGATTGTAACTTGAAATATTTGTTTTCTTAAATTCCTTGCTAATTAAAGTTTCGGGCTTTTGCCAAAAAAAATTGTTTTTCAAATAAATATTGTAGGTTTTCGGCTAGTGATTTTAAATAAAAATTAAGTTTAAATAAATATTTATGTTTATTACAAAAAAGGTTATAAACAATATAATATGTACAAAATATTATGATATAATTTATTGCTTTGATTCACAAATTATATTAAATATAAATTACAGTTATTTTTATAATTTAACGTCTTAAATCCTTGTTCAATTTTATTTTGTATAAACTTTATGGAAAAAGTTACTATTATGATTTAAATATTTTTTACTTTTTGTTATAGTTATGCATATTAAATGTGTACTTAATTTTAAGGATCTGATTAATTAACTTATTATTTTATAGCCTAGCCAGAGTTAAATGACCTTCACAAATATTTACATCCTATCACAAAAGCTAATAAGGCGTGCTAGCTTGTTCGAGACGGCATAATTCGGCACAGCCGGGCGGTAAAATCGAATATACAAAAAATATACAGTAGATGTCGAACGGAGTCTGCCGATCGGCATGAGCCGAATATGTAAGGGTAATAATTGCTTCCGTTCGGTTTCGTTGTTACACAAATACTCCCGAAACGAGTGTGCCGACCCGAAAAAGTTTATGGCACCCCTAACATGATATAAGGCAGTAGATGTTTTGCTAACTAATCTTGAGCCGGTCTTAATCCTAGTGTTGTAGTTATTTCACCAAGACTAATATTTTGTAATTTTGTAAACTGTCGAAATTAAATTTGAAAATGAATTACATTTGCCTGTCATTTGTTTGGTCACACAAAGCTGGCTAGGGCTGTTAAACCAGGACACTTAATTCCTATGTTCCTAGGCTTTTTAATGTTTAGTTATGGTTCGTGAGTTTTAGATATTACACCGATATTCCATAACCGATGCTGTAGAAAAAAATAGCATAAAAATGTTCAAATCACACCAATTATTTACATTTGTTTAGCTTTGAATAACTTTAGATATTTCACATCGATGATAACATCAAAATAATTGGTTCTAGGATTCCGGAATAGCCAAAGAATCGTTTGCAGTAGTAATGCAAAAAAATGGTATTATGAGGAAACTCGGCCCTTTCTGAGGCAGTATGTTTTTGTTAATGTTATTTTAAACCTAATGCAAGCTTTAAGTAGAAGTTGGTTCAGGTTAAATAATAGAATCAATTTAGTAGTTTTTAAATACTTTGTCAAATACTGGGGCAATTTAGACACCTGCATCCATCAAGGGGTGATTCTACCCGCCATACCATCGATGAATACAGATGTTGCACTCCGCATTTTAGGTATGAAGCTACAAGTGGGCGTACGCGTACGCGGTGGGCTAGACTTGTCGAATTCAGTGGGCGTAACGTAGTCAGAAGATATATAAGAGTTACGCGATAGAAACAGAGGCAACTTCTAGGTGAATATTACTAGGTAATTAGCGCTGTGTGACCTGAATTGCACTTTATTGTGTCGTAGCAAGTCGCTTTTTATTTAAATGATTTTGCGGAGTGTCCCATCTGTAGTGATCTGTGGCCATACTATAAACAACTTTTACCATGAAACTCAAATCCGATGCGTGGAAAAAAAAACATGCGGGGCAGTCATTGGGGACTGCCGATAGAAGTGAAAGCTAAGTAACGCCATCTAACGAAAATGTCAGGAATTTATGTGGCTTGCTGTCAGTACAAGAACGAAAGCTGTAGCTCCATTTAAAAAAAACCAGAAAAATAAAACAGTGCGCTGTCAGCAAAAAAGTGCTCAACGCGCCTACAGAAGTTTTCACAATATCAAATTGCTATACAACTGTAAACAGACTATTTCGATTAATTTATGAAAAGTTTTTTTTTAAGAGTAATTTTAATTATGCGTTTCATAGCGAAAGTTGTATAGTATGACAAGTAGATTTCACTCCCTAGACGGATGCAAGTCGCTAAATCGCCACCCTGCATTTGTAACGATTTAAAAATTATATTTTTCTTTGCTAAATATAACTTAACATAAATAGCGTAAGTATACAATTATATTTTCCGAAAAAAAAAATAATGCTTTTCTACAGCGTCTTAGCAAAATAGCCAAACTACCTTACATTCTTACATAAGTGAATTTATTGCTATAGTGTTAAAAAGAAAATTAATAGAAAATACGTTTATTTGAGGTAAACATGACGCAATGAAAGAACACAAAAAAGAACAAGTTGGGGAAAATGTTAGTCATAACCTAGTTGTATTTAAAACTATAGATAGTGTCATCTATGAAGACGCTCCTGTCCGCTCCGCTCCGTACTATAGTACAGCTTACAGGGGCCTACCAAAAAGCAGTATTCTGTAAATCTTACTTCAGTGGGGAAAAGAGATGGAGCTGTACGTCCTGCAGAGCTTCTTCATCTCTTTCCCACACTTGAAAGTAATATTAAAATAATACGGCCCCGACTTACAAGTTGTAGGTCGTTGGTTCGAACCCAGGCAGGCGCTTAACTTTGTGTAAAATAATTTCATCACCACTGCTCACAAAACTGTGAAGGAAAACATCGTAGGCAAACCGGCATGTCTTAGAACTAAAAATTCAAAAACATGTGACATCTACCAACCCGCACTGGGCCCGCGTGGTGGATTATGGCCCACTCCCTCTCACAGAGACGAGGCCTGTGTCCCAGCAGTGGGAACATTAATAGGCTGATTATGTATGTTATGTACTGCTTTAGTGGTGGTAGGCCCCCTGTACAGTACAAGCGGAGTGGGGCGCGTCTTCGTGCATGGCACTTATCTGTACTATATATATATAGTATATATTATATATAATAATGTTTACACATAGTCAGCTTTATATTAATAAGTTTTTAGCTGCAGTAACTTATTATCACTTTGTGGTCTAAACGTCTCATTTTCATACTACATTGCTCCAGTGTGTACTATCAAAGAACTTTATATCTAAGCAGTTTAAAAACAAAATCCCGTGAACACGGTGACCACATTTGTTACCGCCCCGGTTCTATAGCGGCCGAGCGCTGCAAGCAGAAATAGTCCTTACGGTGTATACTTATGAACTTCTTCAATGGTACAGTGTGGCGATAAGAGTTATACCTTCAGCTGTCATTAACGAGGCACTATAGAATTTTAATTGTTATGCCCACCTGATGTCCACTGTAACGGTGAAGCGGATTCATTAGTGAAAGAAGTTTCGGAATCGAATCAGTAGTTTCCAAGATTACCCCCTACATACAAACTCACAAAAACTCTTTATTAGTATAGATAAGCAAAAAGATTAGATAACTCACGATTCGGAAATAATAATAATTAAATGGTGGTTATTTAACCAATATGGATGTTGACTGAAAAAAAAAAAAAATTAATCCGGCAGTCAAAAAAAATATTAGAGAAGTATTTTTTGCTTTTTAATATTAACAAAAAATAGTTTAAATAAAACGCATTAAAGTTGGGTAGTGGGGCTCGCTACATCACAGTTCAGTATAAAATCTACAGGAGAGTGACGTCATGCCACATAATCTTTTGATTACGTAAATAAAGAATAAATACATGTCCAATTAATCTACCTGACGGAACAATATTTTTTTTTTGTCGACATCCCTTATGGCTGTGCAAGCGCTATACCGCGCCACATCCTTTGATCAACAATACATAGTAATAGATTTCCGATTAGTACATCAAAAACGGCCGGAAAAATAAACCATATAATGTTGTGGTCTTATTTTGCAACATAGCTATTTTAAACCTTATTGCTTAGAAGTTACGTTTTATTCTTCCATAAATATATTTGTTCTTATTTTAAAAAAACGTTACATTTAATCGAAATAGTAGTAAATATACCTATTGCAAACAATAATAAACTTTATGTTTGAGTGTTAAGGTTTATAATCAAGTTATATGCAATCATGGGTACTGAGCGATGTGTTTTTATTGTTGATCGAAGAAACCCTTAGTAGTCGAGAGGTTAGGTAATCTGCGTTCACATTTGCCAAACATGTAAACAAACACGAGTTTTTAGGAAAAACAACTGTAATGCCTACACATAAGGTTCAGTTTGCGCTATAACTTCATATTTTTTATTATTTTTTTAACAGTACTAGTCGTTCTAAAATCAACTTTATTTACACTTGCATAAAGTTGATATTTGTCTTAGTGGAAAACTCGTGTATGTTACGTGAAAAACTCACAAATAGGGTTGATTTGTCTTTTCTATTCCCAGGGTAAGTGATATATTGTGAAATTGAAACGTTTATAAACAAAATAAATTAAAGCTTTGTATAATTAAATTAGAAAACGAATAAAAATAAATGCACACTATAAAAATATATTCTTAAAATGTTCTACATCGAAACGTATCACTAAAAGTTTGTGAAGTCAATATGTAAAATCATTATTTATGATTGATTTGTATAAGAATTTTAATTTGTAACTTAATTAAGTAGATGTGTTTTTTGTAAAAGTGGGCGCCAATAAGTACACAGTTTTTACAAAGACGACTTGGCGGCGCAACTTTGATAAATAAATACTATTGATATTATGATAGATACCGTTGTTCAAACATTTAGTGTGGCCTGTTACAACCAGCTCTTTGTCATCTAGAGTTACTGCTCTTATACACCGTGACTTTTTAGTCGTCTTACAAAAGCAGAACACTTCATGTATCCAATGAGTACTAAACATTCATTTAAAAAAAAATATGTAAGACGCCAGCACAAAAACCACTGCAATCTGTCAAATTTTCCCTATCAACATTGAACCTTATTGTTTAGCGATAAAGTTGAAAATCTATTAAAGAAATTTGACAGATTGTGGTAACTTCTTGATGTGCTGGCGTCTGTACACCGTGACATTTAAGTCTTCTTACAAAGGGCTACTCAATGTTCCCGACATAAAATACCTCTAGGAGAAATTAAAAAAATGTTACAATGTACCAATTTTTTTTTAATGAATCTTTAGTTGTCATTAGATACAAGAAGTGGGCTGCTTTTGTAAGACAACTAAAACGACACGGTGTATAAATAGAGATGTGTTTGTTCCATATTTGGTGAACAATTGATTTTGGCGGGGTAATTGCGTAACACTTACAATGCCTTTCTTTTTGAGAGTTCAACAACATCCATTGCGTTACTTACGTTGTTGAGCAGACACATTTTTAGAACATATGAAGCAATGGATAGCAATATCCTTCAAAATGATGTAGATTGTGATTGCAAATCTGTTACGCAATTAGGGTGCGCGTCGGCGACTTTGTATTTCGTAAGTCTAGGTTATTTGCTGTTGATATGATATTAAAATTTAAAATCTAAATATAATAATTTGCATTTATAACACAAAGACAAACATTACGTAATGGATCATTAACACTAATGATGCTATTAATTTGTTCAAAGACCCATTAAAATGTCTAATGTTGCTTTCTGCAACAAGTTAATGGAAGATTAGTATTTTAATGCCAGCTTTAAAAGTTAAAGTTCGTTTCTGAAACTGGCGGATAGTGATATTTTTTAACGGACTTCAAAAAGAGGTTCTTAATAGATAGCCGACTTTTTACCAATAACCCTGTATATTTAAGATTAGGTACAATATAAGTTTTGACTTATTGATGCATTTCCGTTAATGATTCGGAATGCGTTTTTTATCAAGGGGTTTCCCTCTTGATAAGAAACCAATTATGTTACTTTCCTTCACTTTACTATCTCTTTCCTGAGTCAATTTGCGAAGATATCAGTTAATTTTGCACATAGTTTAAACGTCAGCTGTTCAGTTAGACAGTTACATGCTGCAATCAGTTAAAATCAACACATTGAAGTCGCCGCCGGCTCCGCCTTGTCGCTAACTACATTAACAAAAACACTGTTTATACTGATAATAATAACCGCTTCGAAACTACCAATGAATGTATAAATAACGCTTACACTTACATCAAAATAAAATGGTTTATTTATTTACATTTTTGTTTTATTTACAAACTTACATTATTACCTTGATTTTCGTTTATATCTTCACTATTGCCAGCCCCTGCGTCGTATGGAACACAGAAATCTCGATATTTTGAACTGTCGCCATTTTACCGTACGAAGCAGGGGTGACTCGCTAATAATTGTATAAACTGAAATGCCTATAAATATTAATTATACTAGACTAGCAACAGAGTATTTATCTAAATGAGTTTTAGTACCTACTTAAAACTAAAAAAAATATATAAAAACATTCCACATAAAATCTTTTCTAAACAAACTGATATTAATTTTAATTAAGAGCCATTCCATGATTTAGGCATGTTTAAATTTTATAAATTAACTAATTTATTTAAATAGTTAAAATCTGGTGTGATAGACTTTGAAACACATACATCACGCTTACACCGTGTAAAAATTGATACAAATATAGCAATCAATTCCATTCTGATACAACAATTAATTTACAACATTCATAGCAGAACTATATTAACCAATCACTCTCCAACTCTAAATAAACCACTAATTCTTCTTAACAGCAGCTTTCACTGGTTCGGGACATTGACACCAAGGAGTCCGACTCTTATCACAAATGAGTTCCACATTCAAAACAGTGACATTCAACCCATCCACTGCCACAGTGTGTGTGTTGAGCAGTTTGTACTGCACATCGTGTAAGCCTGTGTGGCGGTCGCGGCGGCGGGTTACCTCGCGTTGGTTGAAGCACTTTCGCATGTCCCGCTTACGGTAAGTCTTGTCGTGGATATGTCTGGAATGAGATGGTAAGGTGGTTAGAAAGATGTTGAAAATTGTGGCAAACAAAAGGTTGTAAGAGTATCTGTTGAGAATGTAATGGATCAGAAAAAATACCTGTTGATGCAGTGGCGTAGCTAGGTAACCAAAGGCTTTGGGGCAAAAAATAAACTAGGGCCCTAATTAAACTATTTAAAATCGTTTGTTCCGTATTCGTAGTGTTCCAAATTCGACGTTTTTCGACGTACAGACGTCAGCACGTCAACCTACTCCAATCTGTCTTTTCCCAATCAACATTGAACCTTATTTGTTAGCGATGAAGTTGAAAATCTATTAAAGAAATTTGATAAATTGTAGTAACTTGATGTGCTGGCGTCTGTATTCTGGTTTATATTCTGATTGTGGGAGACATTTTCACTAGTTTAATTTATAGTTTGTAATCTAAGTCCGAGGGGCCCCCTGAGCTTGGGGGCCCCGGGGCACAGCCCCGTCTAGCCCTCCGGTAGCTACGCCACTGTGTGGATGCCACTTACAAATTGAGTCGCAAAAAGATGTCAAATATTTCGCTGTTTTGATTAATTTGGCAATATTACTGTATCGAAATATGAAATGTGGCTAACTAGCATACTAGAATATTATTAATGAATTGCAATTATTATAACATTGAATTTAATTTTGTAACCGTTTTAGGTGTAAAAAAGGCATTTGAAAAGTTTCCAAATACTTTTTTACAACTAAAAATAAATATTTGGTGTTACGATATTAATTATTGCATTTCTGTATCGAAATATGAAATGTGGCTAACTAGCAAACTAGAATATTATTAAGTAGTGAATTTCAATTATTATAACATTGAATTTAATGTTGTAACCGTTTTAGGTGTAAAAAAGGCATTTGAAAAGTTTCCTAATACTTTTTTACAACTAAAAATAAATATTTGGTGTTACAATATTAATTATTGCATTTCTTAATCAATATTTTAGTTCACTAGTTAGCCACATTTCATATTTCCATACCAATTCCAAATTAATCAAAACAGGTAAATATTTGACAGGTATTTGCGACATTGCCAACTTTTAGGATACATTCATTCATTCATTTATTTATTCATTATCAATTTACATTGTGTTGAACATTACATATTAAAAAGAGAAGTAACACATGCAGAAACAATTACATTAAGCAAATTAATACAATGTCAGCAAAATAATACAAAGACACAATTAAATACAATATCTGGTTCATAGCAGGTACAGTGTCAGATAAAAGTCTAATTTATTATTATCAGGTAAAATATCAATTACAATGTGAAATATAAAGCAAGTATAATGTCAAATTCAATGTCCAATTATTAGCAAGTATGTCAAATTCAAAGTAAAAAAAAAAAAAATTTTTTAGAAATCATTTCGCTAAGGTCTTAGTAATGAGCATAGTATAATTATATAATTTAGAATCATTAAATCTGTTCAACTGCTATTATTTTAAGTGACTACTTTTATCACTAATAAATTCCGATACCGAGTAAAAACATTTTTCCAACAAGAAGGCCTTTAATTTAGTTTTAAAAGAGTGCGAGCTATAAATTAATAATTTTAAATCAGTTGGTAACCTATTAAATAACTCTACTGCTTGGTATCTGGAACAGTGCTTAGCTATGTTAAATTTCGGTGCCATCTTGTGTTTAAATTCTTTCCTTCTTGTGCTTTCTCTTATCTTACGCTCTTCTTGAGATTCATACTCATGAATATTCCTAGCCAAGTAATTCAAGATTACCAATATATACAAACTAGGTACTGTTAAAAAGTCCAATTCTTTAAAGTGCTCTCTACATGAGTCTCTTTGTGAGATCCTGACTATAGTACGTATGGCTCGTTTCTGTAAAATAAACGCTTTCTCACAGTTATAACTGTAGCTGTTTCCCCAAAGCATTATGCTGTATCTTAGTCTAGATTCTACCAGCGCGTAATATATAGCCTTGAGTTGCTTTATATCTAACATATCTCTAAGGCTCCTGAGAGCATAACATGCTGATGATATTGAAGCGTCAATAGCAGCTAACTCCTGTTTCCAATTAAAATACATATCTATGGTAATGCCTAAAAATTTAACTTTGTCCACTAATTCGATCTTGTCTTCTTTGATTTTTACATCCAAAGTGTCATTATGGCGAGTTGTAGTTTTAAATAAGCCCTCTTATAGATATTTTTCATTCAAGAATATTATAATCTCAATTATCGTCAATAATTTATTTATTTAATGAGATATAAAGTTGAAACATAAATGCAGAAGAATGTGTTACTTATTCCTTTTAGTGAGTGAAAGCATAAGAATTCAACCTGAACAGGGTTTGTTTACAAATTCATCAAATAATTTTAGAAGAGATCATATTTGCGAGTGTTATGATACGTGAATGAACCTGTTGTTACATGGGTGCATTGGCTGGTAATAAACTTAAATCACCAATTAGTCTGTCAAGTGTGATTCTGGTAGCTAACCATCTTCAAAAAAGGACCAGGTTATACATTAGATGAGTTTACATGTTCTGTGGGATAAACATGACAGTTACCAAGTACCTAATAAATAAGTTGGATAGAAATAGTATAAGAAGAAGAAATAGTCGTATCCTTATTGTGCATTGGAATGGATATTATTTTTATTTTTTATTATTATTCATTGTTTATTTCAGGCACTAGCACCCATAAACTGAAAATTGAAAACTTATCTTAAAACAAAAGTTACACTAAACAAACGAACATATAAGTTAAAGAAAATTAAGACAGAGTTGTAAGCCAGAGTTACATAAAAATCATGAGACATTCTACTTATGAATATTCAATAAGGAATTTAAAAGATATTGTAAAGGATAAGTACTCACCTAAAAGTATTATCTATTCCAGTAGTAATATTGCTCGGTCTCATCACAGTCAAGTTAGCATCTTTTAATCTAACATAAAACTCATCATCTTCCAGGCCCCACCCCCAATAATTATTAGACATTCCATTTACTAACTCATAATGTTCTCTCTTCACTAACAGAATACCTCCAATAAAAGTTTCATAGTGGTACTTGGGATGGGTCTGTGGTGTTGATATGTGCATGGGTCCAGCAGACGGATAATCATACTTCAAGTTGTTATTCAAAGGCAGCAAGTCCACGTCATGCATCGCTATGTAATCATAGTCCTTCTGCGAATATTTAAACCCAACATTTATTAACGAAGCTCTGTTGAAACGATTGTTGTCTTTCTGCTGCACTATGAAGATGTGAAATGGTATTTTCTGTCGATTTAGAATGTTATACATGTGAGGAACGAATTCTAGAAGCTCCTCGAAGCGGTCTCGGAAAGGCACGAGCACCGCTAGACGTTTCTTCGGCAGTTCTTTCGAAGTTATTCGTTGTCGCACTGGGTTAGGTAAGGCCTCTTTTTCTGTAGGAATTATTGTACTTATTAGTCAAAAGTCACTTCCAATTTAAGCTAAATAAAGTATAGTTCATGTTTTTGTTCAAAACTTACCGTATCGAATAGGTAAAGCTGCTAAATAACAGCCCATTACAAAAGTTAATATCAAACAAAGACCGAGACATTTCGAAGCTGTTAATCTGTAACCCATTACATTAATCCTTCGAGTCATTTATGCTTATGGTCAAATATGTACAGGTATATTATATAAGCACATAATTTTCACGCGGACATTATAATTTAATTTATAAATCGTTTAATCCGTAAACTGTATTGATATCATTGATAAGTGGACAAACTTGACATTGACAGTGACACCTGTGACAGTCATGGAAACGTCACAGTTGAGTTGACGCTACGTTCTTATTCACGAAGACAAGCAAGTAATTAAAAAGTTATTGTTGTTGTTCAAAAGTTTATAGTTCGGTATGTGTTTTTGTAGGTGGAGTTGTCTTTCTATATCATCTCGAAAATACGTTGATACTTGTAATAATTATACCAAAATAGTTTATGTGTTTTGGTATAATTATTACAAGTATCAACGTTACAATACAATTCTGTTAAAATCAAGGCCGGGTATTGAGAGTTATAACTAAAAATTACGGAAATCGCATAATGTTTGCTTACAAAAAAGGTAGTAATTGTTAAAGATAAGATAGTCCTTGTTTCACGAATACTTGTAGTTGGTTAACACAGAATTTATCTGATTCGCAAACATGGTTCTGATACTGGTTATCGCTGAAACTGGCAATTCTATGTTGATGTGAAAAACATAGAGTAACTTCTTACTGTCCTGCCTTATGTACCTGTTGTTAAAAGAGCGCGGCAATTTATATTGGTACTGCCTGAATGGTTTTAATGACGATGTTAGCCCCGTGGCACACCCGTGGTTGGAGAGTAGGTAGGTGTAGGTCCTTCAGTCCTTCATTGCCCCCTTTCAATAGCAACTCTTACCAGTCTTTATTAAGATACCAACTTATTTTACTTTCCGTTTAATACTTGAGGTATGAAGAACAGGGTGTAAAGTTCACTCATCCTCTATAGAAAAGGGAGGATAGTGAAAAGGGAGGACTGGTGTTGTGTCTGGCGGGCAACTGCCCAACGGTTGATGTTACATAATATACATAATCAGCCTATTAATGTTCCCACTGCTGGGACACAGGCCTCCTCTCGAAACTGTAACGGTTTACCAACAGTCTGTGAGAGGGAACGATGTTGCATAGTCTAATTGCGGGATGCAGGATTTGTGTGACGTTAGGATTTTGTGTAACGGGTCTTCGATGCGTAGTTCGCATGCGGCTTTGTAGATGCCGCTACAATACTGAAAAAACAGGTAAAGCATTTTCGTCTTTCTTGTTTAGCACCCATTGCCCATTGCCCTTCTTTTTAGTAGTCCATTAACAGGAGTTAGGAGGCAGATGATTTGTTTATACCTATTTACATATAGGTACCTACTTATAGAAGATAAGTATTTCGGTGTTAGGTACATACTTTCAGTTCATTTCCTCAGTCCTCAGTCCTCATCTGCTAAAAACTAAAATCTTCCACTAAGAAGGCTTCCTTCCTTATGTAATTTTCCGACAACGTCTTTCAAGTTAGCTATGGCATGACTCAGAGATGTCTACCTCAGATAAAGCTAGACAAAGACTTATTTTCCTTGAACAATCGCTAATAGCTGTTAATTCAAAGAAAAATATAATGATGGTATAGTTTACAAACATACCACCCACCAATTGTCTATCTAATAATGTAGGTATAAAACTAAATGAGTTTGGAAACAATAGTACCTACATACTGGCCATCATCCTTGTACCCAAACGATTATAAGAATAAGTGGTCCATATTAACGATTAGCGCAATAATTAACCCCCACCATATTTAAAAATGCATGGAAACAATAGCTAATCACGGCCATATTGTGTCCACCGGCCACCATTAATTTAGTGGCGGTTCAAAATGGCGTGCGTAGAGGTCGTTTCGTGTCGATTAATTAGCAATTCAAACATATTTAGCTTAATAACAACGTCTAAACTTGGTTTCGATCGCGTTTACGGGTAATTAAATGCTTTCCTAACCATAATTTTATATTTTAGGTCAGTGAGGTACCATTTAAAAGATGGCGGGCTGTTTTCCCGCGCTGTTATTGGTAGGGCGGGGACGAGCAACTGTTTATAATAGCAATTTTATCGATTTTTTTATTTTAGATTGTTACTACGGATACGACCAGCTGAAATTATTCCTTTTTAATAGGCGTAGTTATTAAGTACTTATTGAATAAATTAAGCACAAGTAAAGACATCCAGACATTTTTTCTTAAGTTGGTAGATACTAAAGATGTTAAATATAGATACCTACTGCATTACATGAACTCATGAACTATTCGTTTTTTTTTAAACTTAGGAAGATTGACGAAATATTTAGAATGTTATGGTAGGTACTGACTACCTACTAGTGAAGTGAAAAATCTGACCAAGCCGCTTGTCTCTAGCCTAGGGCATTAATAAAGCATTGCCTTAGGTAATAACTAAGTAGGTAATAGAGGTTGATCCTTTTATCTATAGGTAGAAATCGATGAAATTATTGTTTTGACAACAAATAAATTAGATGATTTCTTTGCCGTAAACTTAATTAATTGACATGATAACAACTTACTTAAAGCAAAGGATAATAAACAAGAAAATTAACAAATAGAAATAAATAAAAGGCGTTCATGATTGTAACTCATTTATTTTTATTTCAGTAATTGTTGAAACTTTTCTCATTACAAATAATATAATTGCACAAAATCATTATTATTTGCACAAACTGTGATAGGAATTCAGTATCTCTTGTAATTTTTTTAATTGCAATACATACCGACAGAGAGCGACCGCCATTTTACCTCGTGTGTAAGAATTAACAACAATTAAATACGAGCGCCGCTCACGGCACGAAATGTCAACAATAAATATCAATTTAACGCACACTAACAGCACAAAGCAACACAATTAATTACCTAAACTTTTTATAACCGCCTAATTACATGGTTCGCTCGAACGGCCACGCTCGAGTTGCCAGCCACAAAAACTTAAGCTCCCCCAAATTAACGAATAAAAACAAAAATTATTGTGTTTTCGTATTACAATAAAAATCGTAAAATATTTGTTGTTGTTTTATTGTGCTTTCCACAGAGTAATTACTGTCAATTAAACAAGGCTTTATTATTTATTTACGTTTTCCGCATCGTTTGCACATTTATTCTTTTATGAGCTGTGTTTTTACGGTGTTTTTTGTAGATTAATTAAAAGAAACAAAAACTCAACACAATTGAATATTGGATAATCTATGTAAACTTACCTACAAGCAGTAGATATTGGAGAAGTTTTAAGCGATAGCTTGCGTCCAGGAACCAGGGATATTCAATGTTTTTATTTCCTGCTACCCAGGTTCAAGAATAGTAAAATGTTGCATAATTATAATTATTCAAAAATATTGCCAAAATTACGGTAAAACTCCCTTCCCTCGCGCCGAATGAGCCTTGCCCATGGCCGGCGGGCGGACGATTAAAAAAAACAAATACGCTCCGTTTCACCCAGCAATACATCAACGTCTCTAGTTAAAGATAAGTCCACTAAATACCTACTTTCAACGAGTGAGTTACGTCTTAGTTAAAAGTAATTAAGAATAAGTAGTTAGAACTGGTGCCGTGGCGTTTCTATGTTTATATTTCAAATAATAATTGACTGTTTCGAACTGGCTGGAGTAATTAACGAACAGAGAACTGGGGATTTTGAATGCGTTATTTATATACAGCCTAGAGGTACGGGTGGTTTAATGAGTGTGTTCATGTTATTGTTTGGTTTGCGTTTCCGAACGTGTTCGAAGTTCGAAAGCAATAAAAAAAAGAAATCAACACTTTTTAAATGCGCGCCAGATATTAAATGATGACACGACTGATAATTAACTATTCTTATTGGTAATTTTATGTGTATTGGATCGTGTTGATTCTGTAAGCTATAATAATTTGTTTTAGGGTAGTTAAAGATAAACACTTTGAATTTATAGTCGAAGGCATGAAGACTATAGATCGTAATTAATATGGTTAACAAATAGTTGGTCTTAATGTTAAATAAATGGAATATTACCATGCCGATTATGATCGTTACTGGGTAGGCGGAGTTGTAATTTGAGTTGATTCATTAGAACTATTTTCTGGAAAGCAAGTTGGATTATATGCATAGAAGATACTGACAACGCCCAGTTTCTTTACGTACCTACACTGACAGGACACTATCTTTAGCGTTGCCAGATCCGTTTTTCCAAATATCGGGCTTAAATGAAAAAAAAAGCGGGACTGGGACAATAACATCGGGACATAGAAAAAGTCATAAATACGGTTACAATACTTTAAATTCAAAACCAGACTTCAATGAGATCAGAATTTCAGATTTCAGATTAAATTTTTTATTAAACAAAAATATAAGTACCTAAGTACCTATTATTATTTCAAAAGCAATTTGCAATGTAAGAAATCAACGATATTAAATTATATAATCTAAAATGTTTTTATAGAACCCATATTTTGAGCTTAATTTTGATGCTATTGCACGACTCTTATTGCGAAGCATTAGAGTGTGCTCTACGATCGAAACAATTTTTTTACCCCATTTCTGCAACTGTTTTTATTTTCTTCTCTTTTAGGACAAATCTATAAAACATCAAGCAAATGGGCTACATACATGAAAAAACGGGACGAGCATCTCGCTCAGGGTGCTAGCGGAACGCGTCCTGCGAGGGCTAAAAAACGGGATGTCCTGCCAAAAGCGGGACATCTGGCAACACTGTTTCTTGATAGAGTAAAATACTTATCTCTAATCGAATCTCAATGTTCAGGTTGATCATTGTTTTAAGGGTCCCCGAAATGAACAATTGCAATTGAAAATTGAAATCAATTGTAGTAATTGTCAATCGCTTCAATTGTATTTGGTAGACGATCAATTTGCGCATCAATGTGTATAAAATTGGCAATTGCAATTGATCGTTTCGGGGATCCTTTATGACAGGCAATGGTAAATGACAGTACTTACATATTTAGATTTAGCATGCCAATATGGTATCTAGATAAGTAGAAGGCTGTTGTCTGATTGAGTGCGTTAAACCATTTGAATGCCATGACAAGAATCAGGGCCGTCTTAACTATATTGGGCGCCGGGGTGCGAAAATCATTCTGCGCCAAAGTAGCCAAAAAAAAAAAAATGTCGTGTTCTAACTGTGACTTTTAAGAATTAAGCTTCGTGCAGACTGGCGTGACTCTTATAATACAATTTCGTCGCGCCATCGCCTCGCGCCAGTCTGCAAGAAGCTTTAAGATAGAGTAAGATGCAAGAGCATGTGTAGGAATAGGGCGATCGGCGCCCGGGTGCTACGCACCCCTTGCACCCCCGGGTAAAGACGGCCCTGCGTAGAAAATAATGATTCACTGTGTGTCTATTCTGACAAAACATGGAGATATTTTTTAAGTTTAACAATGCATCGGCTGTCCTTTTGGTGTTGTTATTTCCATGAAACGCAGGGCCGACGGAGTTTTTATTTGTATCAGGCATCGATCACTAATAAAGAACTAGATACACAATCAGCGGCAAAAAATGTCCTCACCGAATGAGCACCCACTTGAACATTTGGGTGCGGTTTTGATTTAGTAGCATTCGAACGCTCCGACGGTAAACACGCGACATAGTATCGGTCGTAAAAATTTATTGCTTTTTAAACATATCTTTGTGAAATAAACTTTAAGCATTTCGTTTAAGGTTGAATTTACATTAATTTATATTTATTTCAACTATTATTACTTAAACGCAATTTGGTGCCAGTTTTAAGAGAACTTTTGTTTGGGATTGTATATCTAGTTCTTTATTAGTGATCGATGGTATCAAGCAATTAGTCACACAATTAAGTTTAAGCACAGCAGCACACTATGAAAAATTATAATTTGCAATATGCCTATATTTATGGGGTAACAAAAGTTCACATACCTACTTAAATAAAATAGTATTTTTTATTTTATGTACAGTATTATATGTATTAGGTTACATCATTACTGCAAATGCAGACCAATTGCTAGACTATAAAGGTACCTACTTCAAATTTTTCTAATTTTAACCTGTAACTTACAATTACAACGTAGTGCCTCCTGCCAACGTAGTAACACTTACCTTTAAATGAACATCTACTTATGTATTGATTAAGTAGGCAGGCACGTATTATATTATTTCAATTACCGTCTCAAAGCAGGTGGACACATCACTCTGTTCATTATACTAAGTACATAGTAGGCATTAAGTCCATCGTGCGTGCATCCGAACTCTTTACATGACAGATGTCAAAATGGCGTCTGAAATTGGCGGGAATCGATTTTCATTACATTTTTTTTTTGTAATTATCGAATTAGAACGACATTAACGGTTATTCAATGATATAGTGACCGTAAATTGACAATAATTTGTGTTAATTTTATGGTGAAATGTAATAAAAATGTGAATAAAAAGTTAATTTCTACGCTTGTTTATATAATGAGGTAGGTAAGTATTAACATGGTGTTTCTCTGTGTTGAGTGGACGGAATATGAACGGGTTTTATTTTGTATTGACACGCACATTAGGTATCTTTATATCCTGTATTTATTCCTTTACCGCGAAGAAAGTGGATCTGTCACTTGTCTTGTGAGCTATTTCCATTAATGATTAATTCTTGTCAGGGCCGTCTTTACCCGGGGGTGCAAGGGGTGCGTAGCACCCGGGCGCCGATCGCCCTATTCCTACACATGCTCTTGCATCTTACTCTATCTTAAAGCTTCTTGCAGACTGGCGCGAGGCGATGGCGCGACGAAATTGTATTATAAGAGTCACGCCAGTCTGCACGAAGCTTAATTCTTAAAAGTCACAGTTAGAACACGACATTTTTTTTTTTTTTGGCTAGTTTGGCGCAGAATGATTTTCGCACCCCGGCGCCCAATATAGTTAAGACGGCCCTGTTTCTACGAAGTGTCTACGTGCCGCGTGCCTATGCTGCGCCTACGCCGCGGGTCTTCGCCGGTGCTACGCCTTACTACGCCGTGCTACGTCGTTGCTACGCTGCGGGCCTACATCATTGCTACGGTGCATCTATGGCATTGCTACGTTTCACCTACGCCGTTGCTACGCTGTGCCTCCGCTTTGCTTACGCAGCTTCTAGCGCAGTGACTACGTTCCTTTTTCACGTAGGTACTAAGTATTGTTTTTGTAAGAATTCGTACCATTATTCTTTAGCGTTACTAGAGTTGTAGTCTTGACTTCTATCGTTGAAGTTTCTAGTAACAAAAAACTTGTGAATCACTAGATTTTTTTATAAATAGAAATTACGTATCACTAGTACGTCGTCCAAAATCAAGACAATCAAACATAACGACCTACTACTATTCAAAGGCGATGAACAAAATAAAGTTAGGAGAACCGTAGTGACGCAACGTATGTAGGTACTTTTAGGTATTTGTGAGGTATGTTATATAAACTAACATATTATATTTAAAAATGCAGCTATTGTGTTCACTTATTGTCATTGTCTTATTACATTTATATTAAGGCATATTTTGGCACGATGCCAAGTGGCATTTGGCGCCAATACCGAGTGAATCCTGCTTGTTATATACCTATTTTACATTTAAATTAGATACTTAAGTTATTTATTGTAGAAGAAACATGTTAGATACGTTGGTATATTGCAGACGTGTCTTGGAGTAAAATTGTTTTATTATGATTATTGTGGTGACGGGTTTGACTATCTTACTATTAAAAGACTTTGGTATTATTACTTATATTGGTAAATAAATAATACACAGATACGCCTACCAGGCCCCAACTGTTTTACATTTATTATATATCATCTTGTCTTAAAAAACCGGTTAAGTGTGAGTCGGACACGCACACAACGCAACCGTACCACCGTGCACCGTCCAACATTTAGCAAACAACGTCGAAATAAAACGTTTCTCGTATTGGGTCGTTTGCGGTCGTTTATTGTATACATAATCTGTTACGGTTCATGAGATAGTCTGGTGGCAGACAGACGGACAGCGGAGACTTAGTAATTAAGGTTTCGTTACGAACCCTTTGGGTACAGAACCCTAAAACTGGTATAACTCCTTGGCTCCTACGCAATAATAGGTTCTTTGCTTGACATATTTGGAATCAAAGAGCTTTAAGACACTACAAATGCGATATATTATGTGCTAATGGATAGGTATTAAATAAAAATACAGCCGCAGCCCACATAGTTAGGTTGTAGACAAACCTACATCTCTAATATTATTTATATTCTGTTCATTTTCTGTTCTGTTTAGTAAATCTACAGGGTGTATCAGGGGATTATTTTTCGACGTTTTGTGAACTACAGACCGAAACGTTTAAATAATATAACTACTGTCAAGGAAGTCGGCGCACAAAGTAGTATAAATGCTGGGTAACGACAATATTTGCAAGTTGGTGTCATTTAATTGTAAAAATGTCAAGCGCTCCATTCAAAGTGTCCGTGACTTATGTAAGCAGTCTGATGTCATTGCGCTACAGGAAACGTGGTTACTGCCCGAAGAAATCACGTTTCTTGACTCAATAAGCAATGACTTCAGCTGTACTGGAGTATCGGCGGTGGATACGTCAGCAGGCATTCTTCGCGGTAGACCGTACGGTGGCGTCGCCCTGCTGTGGAGAAAAAGTATGTTCCAGAATGTGGTTGTTGTGCAGTGCGGTAATCCACGTATATGTGCTGTGAAAATTGTGTTACAGGATAAATCCTTCTTAGTGTTTAGTGTTTACATGCCCACGGACACTACACGGAATTTAATGGATTTTACGGACATCTTGAGCTCGGTGAGTGCGATTATTGATAACTGTAATATAGATTATGTTTACATGTTAGGAGATTATAATGCGCACCCGGCTGAACTATTTTATGTCGAACTTGCCGGCTATTGTAGTGAGCAAACATGGACTTGTATAGACACTGAAATGTTAGGATTATGTTCAAACACATACACATTCTTGAGTGAGGCGCATGGCTCAAAGAGGTGGCTCGATCACTGTGTAGTGACGGAGGCAGCTGTGACCACGGTCAGGAATGTGTATGTAGTTTATGATGTACTTTGGTCTGACCATCTGCCACTGGTTATCGAATGTCATTTGAATGTGATTCTTCCTAAGAAATGTGCCAATGTTGTATGTGTGAACAAGGTTGTGTGGGGTCAAAGAACTCAAAATCAGATAAATGATTATCAGCGTAAATGTCATGAAAGATTAAAACTAATTGACTTCCCACACGAACTTGCTGAATGTTGTGATAATATGTGTAACGATTCAAATCACAGAATTGTTATTGACCAGCTGTATGCAGACATAATACACGCCTTGAGTGCGGCTGCTTTGGTGGGTCGGGGAAGCGGCGATAGGCGGCCAAGGCGGGTAATTGTTGGCTGGAACAAACATGTTGCTGGGGCTCACAGGGAAGCTAGGCAGAAATATTTGTTGTGGGCGTGGTATGGTAAACCTACTAGTGGGTTAGTTTATAACGAAATGTGTGGGGCTAGAAGAGTGTTCAAGTCAAGGTTAAAATGGTGCCAAGACCACGAAGACCAAGTTAAAATGGATATTCTAGCCTCACATCACGCTAAGAATGATTTTCGCAGTTTTTGGAAACACACAAATAAATTGAAGACCAGGCCAGGCATTCCTGTGAGTGTTGGTGGCATGAGTGAGCCAGAAGACATTGCCAATATTTTTAAAGAGGCGTTCTATATAAAATCTCCTCTAGGCCCGTCGCGGTCGGTGCCCGATGTTAGGCCCGGGATGGAAATAGGGGTTAAATTTAAGGTCGCAGAAATTACTCGAGTGATTCGACGTATGTCTAGGGGTAAGTCCCCCGGCCATGACGGGCTTAGCATCGAGCACCTCCAATATGCTGGCCCTCACTTGCCTAGGGTACTTGCTATGCTGTATAGCTTCTGTATGGGTCATGGTTATATGCCTAGTGAGATGATGCGAACAGTGGTTGTGCCAATCGCTAAAAACAAAACTGGTGACCTCTCTGACAGCAGTAACTATAGACCCATTTCACTAGCTACAGTGATATCAAAAGTTTTTGACAGCATGCTTAATGCACAACTGAATAAAAGAACAACCATACATGACAACCAGTTCGGTTTCAGGACTGGGCTGTCAACTGAGAGTGCAGTGTTGTGTCTTAAGCATGCTGTCACATACTATGCGAAGCGTGAGACGCCTATTTATGCCTGCTTCCTGGACCTATCGAAGGCTTTTGATCTGGTTTCCTATGATGTGTTATGGAGTAAGTTAGAACGGGTTAATTTACCAACAGAACTCTTAAATATTTATAAGTTTTGGTATGGAAACCAGATCAACACTGTACGATGGACTGGGGCGTTGTCTCATCCATACGGGTTGGAGTGTGGGGTGAGGCAGGGTGGGTTGAGCTCGCCTACGCTCTTTAACCTTTATATTAACGAACTGATTGCCGAGCTCAGCAGTACCAGGGTTGGATGTTACGTAGACGGTATCTGCGTTAATAATATCAGTTACGCGGACGACATGGTGCTGCTGAGCGCGTCAATCTGTGGGTTGAGAAAACTGATTGCCCAGTGTGAGGCGTATGCTAAGTTACATGGTCTGGCATATAACGTCAAGAAGTCAGAGATCATGGTTTTTGAGGCTGGGGGTAAGAGCCCTAACAAGTTACCACCTGTTTTACTTTATGGCACGCCTTTAAGAAGGGTCTATAAGTTTAAGTATTTAGGTCATATATTAACCCCCAATCTCAAAGACGATGACGACATTGAACGGGAGCGGAGAGCGTTGTCGGTTAGAGCGAACATGCTGGCTCGCAGGTTTGCACGATGCTCTCTTCCAGTTAAAATCACGCTCTTTCGAGCCTACTGTACCACTTTTTACACGTGCAGCCTGTGGGCTAGATATACGCAAAGATCGTATAGCGCTCTCCGCGTTCAATATAACAATGCGTTTAGGATACTGGTGGGGCTGCCCCGTTTCTGTAGTGCATCAGGGATGTTCGCAGATGCGCATGTAGATTGCTTTTACGCAACAATGCGTAAGAGGTGCGCTTCCCTGGTGCGCAGGGTGTGGGGCAGCTCCAACAGTGTCTTAAGCATGGTTGCGAGTCGCCTGGACTGTGCATACGTGGGTCACTGTTGTGCCGTCTCTCATGGGATGTCGCAACGGTGACCTACCGTTATTTCTTTTTATTTGTTGTTTGTGCTTGTATTGTTTTCCTTGTTTTTGTTTAGTGTCTGTGCTGACTAACATAGTCGTAAGTTTTACTAACAATATTTATGAGTCTTGGTTACTCAAATAAAAAAAAAAAAAAAGAAATTCTATTAGAAAGGTACGGTCAAATTTAAAGGTAGAGATTTATTTTCCAGCCAGTTCACAACAAAAAAAAAAAGAAGTCCGGGTACAGACTATCAATCTGAACGACTTCTTCCATGGGACCAACATTGTCACCGCGTAATTTCAAAGTAAGTTATTATTATTTTTATTAGAATAAAAGTAGAGTAGTTACAGTTACGTCTTCCGGTAGACGGACCGGAAGACGTAGCGTTGGAAGGCCTCCCACAAGATGGACCGATGACCTATTCGATTCAGGAATTCGCTGGATGCGGGAAGCACAGAATCGGTCGAAGTGGCGGTGCTTGGGGGAGGCCTATATCCAGCAGTGGACGTCTTTCGGCTGATATGATGATGATGATGAGTTAGAGTTACAGTAATAAACAAATAATTTATAATATCAAAAATAAAAAAGATATCGCAAAAAAATTATCAACGGCCCCATACTAAACTTCAATAATATTTAGAGTCTGGCTAACGAAAGTTGGCCCTGGAATTATTTGCGAACTTTTTATATAGCAACTCTGTATGAACGTGACCGTCTATTTGACAAGGTTGTCGTTCGGTATCTCTGGTGTATTTAGTGTTGTCATGCATGTATTTTTTAAATTTGCCGCCAATATTCTGGGGCCAACTTTCGTTAGCCAGACTTTACCTACACGATCGAAATGTACGAGATTATTTTTTCGCGACCACACCCTTTAATTTGACTACACCTTTCTGTTAAAGCCTGCATATAGTCTTTGTGTATAAACTAATACCTTATAGGCTTACCTACAGCCGAAAAAAGCCGAACAAGCCTGTTCGCCTTGAGTCAAGGCGAACAGGCTTGTCAAGGCCCTTGACACATCCTTCACCTGAAATGACCTAAAAGTCCACAGGTCATCATCATCATCATATCAGCCGAAAGACGTCCACTGCTGGACATAGGCCTCCCCCAAGCACCGCCACTTCGACCGATTCTGTGCTTCCCGCATCCAGCGGATTAATGCGGCCTTTACAAGGTCATCGGTCCATCGTGTGGGAGGCCTTCCAACGCTACGTCTTCCGGTACGTGGTCGCCACTCCAGAACCTTTCGGCCCCATCGGTCATCTGTTCAAAGTCCACAGGTGTTGGTCTCTAAAACTGTGAAAGTATAAAAATATAATCACTTATTATCTACCAAAATAGCAAACTTAACTTGATGATTTTCATCATAAAATCTTAAAAAGAGTTTTTTTTTTGTAAAAAAGAACAGCGTCTATGTCTAGTAGGTACTTAATAAGCTACTCGGTACCTACATCTACCTAACCTACTCGTAAGTACCTAACTAAACTAGGTAGCACAATGATTACACGAGCGACCACACCGGGTGCTACATAAAACACTATTACACGAAACGTACAGTCCGTTAAACAGCAATAAAATAAAATCAAAACATTTTCTCATTATATTGAGAACGGAAGTAAAAACAGCAATTACGAATTATTAAATTAATCTCGAACGCATTTGTTGAGCGCACCGCTCGATCGTAAATGGCATGTTTTACAAAATGGCCGATGTTGTTCGTGCGTTCGATGTTTAAATATCGATGTCGATGATTGTGGGCGCAACACTATTTGTATTATGTTTTTTTTTATTTGTTAGATTTTTCAATTATTAGGACCTAGGTATTTGTTAAGTGACTAGATTACTGTATCGAGCTTGCTGTTTTTATGTAACTCAGGTAATTCCCAACCATGTTAATAAACCTATAATATCTTACAACACATAAGAGGGCAAGCTCTTAATAGTCGTAACCCATAGCCGTCAAAAGCAAATACATAGGTACAGGGCGACAAATATATTAAAAAAAAACGACTCCCATCGCGTCTTCAGTTTCGCTAGCTAATTTAATTTGACCCTGTATATATGTATAATAGCAACAACTGAGAATATATAAAGAGCGTTTATTCTGAACGTGGGCAACGCAAATAGATGTCAAATATTTCGCTATTTTGATTAACTTGGCAATATTAAGTACCTACTGTATTAAGATATGAAATATTTCTAACTCACAACACTTCAGCAAACACCAAACAGGTACAACATCAAATTCAATGTTAGAATTGCAATTCATAATTAATATTTTAGTCACATTTCTTATTTCCATACAGTAATATTGTCAAATTAATCAAAACTGGTAAATATTTGACAGCTATTTGGATGAACGCTCTTAATAACAAGTCTCGATTTAGCAAGTATTTTCAATTTAAAACAGGAATCACCGGACTTCGGATGTAGTAATTGAATGTAATTCTCAGTAACCCTCACAGATCATACCACGCTCTCAACTGAAATTAGTTTTAAGTCTCAATTAGCTAAACGTCATTCGTAAGTAGGTACCTTCTTTTACTTGATTCACGCAAACCTCTAAGTTTGTTAAGAGCGTGTATTCTGAAAGGGGGCAACGTCGCAAAAAGCTGTCACATATTTCGCTGTTTTGATTAATTTGGCAATATTACTGTATGGAAATAAGAAATGTGACTCAACTAGCGAACTAGAATATTAATAATGAATTGCAATTTTATTGTAGATAACATTGAATTTGTATTTGTATGTGTGTATGTTGTAACTTGTATCCGTTTTCGGTGTAAAACAGGCATTTGGAAAGATTCCAAATACTTGTTTTACATCTAAAACGAAATATTCAGTGTTACGATATTAATTATTGCATTTCATAATCAATATTCTAGTTCGCTAGTTAGTCACATTTCACATTTTCATACAGAATTATTTCCAAATTAATCAAAACAGCCTACATATTTGACAGTTATTTATGACGTTGCGAACTTTTAGGATGCGCGCTCTTAAGTAAGCATGCAAACTCATTATTCTGAATTGTCTTGCAAATAATCATAATTCAAAATTACCAAACATTATGGTCTTCAGAAAAAACAAACTGACGGACGAGTTGTTAACCGTTGTTATTGTAGTCTGGCATTCGTTTAGCAGTAAAGTATTAATTTTTAAACAGTTAGTAAGTTGCCATTCTTCCCATAATTACTTGCACATTTTACGTTAACTTATTGGCTGGCAACACTGGAATGTTAGTTTGTACTCTTTGGTCCTAATAAGTTCTGTTTTCAAATTGGCTACCTGCGAGAGAAAATAAATGGACCACATTGATATAAACCTCCATATTTATATTCACTATTTTTATTAGTTTGTTAACTTCTCTATATATTTTTACAAAGTTTTATTTTCTTTGTTTTATCTATCAATATTAACAGGTAGCAAGAAAAACTTAAAATATTAAGAGATACTTACATATCTAACTAATATTTTTAGTTTTTCTGTCACTCGCCACCGATCGACAAGAGTACGAGTTTTTTTTTGGGTGACTGTCTATTTTAGTTATACATGGCTCTCCAAGCTCCTAGCTCCTAGCCTACAAACTCTGCACCTATCTAAACGGATGGCGTGTTTAGATATTATCTAATTACACGCTGTCCCTTCAAAAGGTTAATGTTGTCTGCGCCCTTTTATTCACAGCTATTTAGATAAAACTGTGGATTTTACACTATCACGATTAAATTATACGTCTAGGTAAGTAGGTAGGTACAGACGAAACGAATTACGGCTCCTGGTCTATTGCTTGTTGTTGCATTTTCGACTTTGATTACTGTTCTCAAACGAGGTCAAAATAAATTAGGTTTTGTTTAATTTTATTGATGCTTTACTCTTGTACTATTAAATGAGCAATATTTGTAAGTATGTATAAATGTAATCACGATCTCGAAAACGGCTCTAACGATTTCGATGAAAGTTGCAATATAGGGGTTTGCGGAGGCGAAAAATCGATCTAGCTAGGTCTCATATCTGGGAAAATTCGTTTTCTCTATTTTCACAGCCTCGGGAATGTGATACAAACTTGGTATACCTGGACGATATGTTTATCTATTTTCACCCGACCAGTGCTCGGTCGACCAGGGGGCCAAGTCTACTAATTTACTAATGTCACAACAATGGTCTCTCGATGGCGAGTTTTTGACAGATTTTGTTTGGCAAATCTGTCAAAAACTAACAATCGAGAGACCATTGTGACGTTTGTAAATTAGTAGACTTGGCCCCCGGTACTATAGATAGGAACAGGTAGGTACTGTAGTTCAGTAGTTGGTACTTCTACTGTTCGAAGCATTTGGAAGAGTATTAATAGGCACGGGACGTATCTATTAAGTCTTAATAATAAGTACGTCCCATCTTCAATATTGACAGATATTAAAATACTTCTTTTTCTATCAAGAAATACTTATTATAAGCCTTCCAAGCTTCAGTGAAATACAGGGTACCTACCACTATTCACGTTTTAGTGTTGAAGAACAAAAAATCGATCGTAGAGTATACTATGCTTCGCATTATGAGTCGTGCAATAAGTTTGTTTTACATAAAAATGAATCATGAAACGAAAATCATAACACGTTATTGTTATCATGGTTTGACGATTGTAACTTTAAAAACATGCTGAAAAACACCAATCAAATACCATCACGCTCATTTCCCGGCGGGGTAAGCAAATCACAGCTAAACGCAAAAAGTCCTGGCTACTATTTTGGTAACGGAAATCAATTAATTAAATAGTGTGGTGCAAGTATCGATATAGTTCCCAAGTGTCGCTAAAGTGTCGGCCGCCCGCGACGCCGCGCGCCCACCCGCACCCATTGTTTACCAGCCACGTTTTTATGATTGATGCTATTAGTGATGCGACTGTTATATCGATAAAAAATTCGATGGATTTAACTTCCGTAAGATTAATTGTTTTTGTGAGAGTGGATAATTGTGATGGTGCTTGATGTTATTTTAATTGTTGTGGTTATGATTGCGTTATAGACTTAAATATAAAAAACACTAGATGATAAATGCTTAATTTTCTACTACGTTTACGATTGCACTGATGTCATAATCAAGGTGATTTTGCTAGAATATATATAACTAGCTGCGCCCCGCGGTTTCACCCGCATAAATCTCGATTTCGTAGAAATTTCGGCATAAAATGTACCTATACTATATCCTAATTCAGGTCATGGTATACCCATGTGCCAAATTTCATCCAAATCTGTTCAGCCGTTTTAGCGTGAAAGCGTAATAACCAAACAAACAAATAAACAAACAGATAAATAAACATACAAATAAATAAATAAACAAACAGACAAATCTTTTTCGCATTTATAATATTAGTTAGGTTATTAATATATCTACGTATTAGTAGGCAGTGACGCTGCCTCGTTGCAATGGTCTAGTGGTTGTAAGCGCTACTGCTGAACATGAGGTTCTGGGTTCGATTCCCAGGTCGGGTAAACTGATATTGGGTTTTTCCATCAGGAATGCCTCACTAGCAGCCCGGTGTCTGGATTTGTGTCCGGTTGATGGCAATAGGCTCGCCCCCTATTACATGGGACTTAAACATAACTGGTGAAATGTGGGTGTACTGCAGGTACACCTCTGCCTAACCCTTAGGGGAATACAAGCGTGATGTTATGTAGGTATGTAGCAGGTAGTTTAGAAACGAGAAAGGTATGATTAATTCACCAGCTGTTACTAAAGCATGATTACTAAAGACAAGATAAGTTTAAAATTAAAACCTCCTTAATCAATGCAATTTTAAAATCTATGGCTATATCCATAGACTAGTTAAAGAGATACTATCTACAGTTTAATATCCTCCTGGTGCTAATCAGTAATAACAGGTCTTGCTTAGTTTAGTTTCTGATTTAGTTTAGTATCTAGAATATTGATTATGAAATGCAATAATTAATATCTTAATAGCGAATATTTAGTTTTAGATGTTAAAAATGTGTTTGGAAACATTCCAAATGCCTTTTTTACACCTAAAACGGCTACAACATCAAATTCAGTGTTATAATTGCAATTCATTATTGATATTCTAGATACTTAGTTAGCCACATTTCTTATTTCCATTCAGTAATATTGCGAAATTAATCAAAACAGCGAAATATTTGACATCTATTTGCGACGTTGCCAGCTTTCAGAATAAACGCTCTTAGGTCTTCTAGTAATATCATTTTAATGAAACAGGACCTAATATTATAGATAATTGGGGGATTAATTATTTTCGCTTCATTAACAAAAAGTGCTCAAATTTCTTTTAGGTCTTGATTAAGTACCTGTATCTTTAGATATCCGCGAGGATACCGCCCACTCCCTCTCGAAGGGAAGAGGCTTGTGTCCCAGCAGTGGGAACATTATATAGGCTCATTATGATATTATGATCTTTAGATAACTGCATACATAGGTAATTTAAAAAAGTTTTGATGTAGAGACAATCCAGTGACTTAGGTATGCATAATCATTTAGATAGCCAGTTTCTGTTTTTGAGGATTCCGGGTGAAGCTCGTTTCCACCTTCGGCCTGATCGTCACTTACCATCAGGTGAGATGCAGGCCAAGAACTCCCCGAAAAGGTTTTTAGTCGAAAGACGAAATGGAAGGTACTTAAGTTTAGGTTAAGTACCTTCAATTTCGTCTATCAATTAATATTATGTAAAAATAATCACGTTCACGACAAAAAAAAAACATTGGTTTCGCAAAACACCGATATCGCCACCTCCCCATCCCTACTGCATCGACAATCGGCAACCACTGAAGCGCAACACTACACTGCATTTATGCGCGTACGCTTTTAACCGAGCTTCGCTGCTTAGCGTCCATTACACCGCTGTAGGTCACTTAAGAGTTAAGCAGTACAATTATAACTTAAGTTTCTTGTTGCTTGGCGCCCTTTTGTTGGTAGAGTAAAAAAAAAGTTAATCTTGTGACTCGGAAAATTTCTGAACTTCTAGGCCCTGAAAGAAATGCAGTAATTTATTGTGTAGTGTTTTATTTGATGTCTCGTGAATGCTAAAAAAAACTGTATTTAGGTACCTACCACCTAAAGTCACGTAAAATGCGAATTTAATTTTTTATGAGCAATTTTTGAATTTATCCAAAGTGTAATTTTTAACCGACTTCCAAAAGGAGGAGGTTATTAATTCGGATGTTTATATATATTTTTTTTAGGTCAGAATTTGGCAAATAGGCTGACGGTCTATGACAACACCAAGGGTATATAAGTAGTTATCACAGCCTAGTTCGGTACCTATGGTACAGGTTGAGTTGGTTACTAGTTTTTCTACAATATATCATTTAGGTACATACTTATTGATAGGTTTTCCGGTAAGCTTATTGTACCCTATAGGTTTCTGGTCTGAGCATGGTCAGGTAGGTACAGTACAACTATTTTCTAAATGTCCCTCAGCAAACTTCGTTTTTCGTCCATCAGCGGATTCCTATGAGATGCCTAGGTATTTGGTGCAGACCGGACGCCCTCAAACTTGGTAGTATATTGAGATCGTTCGGTCTGAACCAAGTGCAAAGGGCAACTGATAGAAATACGACGACTGATGAAACACGATGTTTGCCGAGGGACATTAAGAAAATAGTTGTACTGTACAGTTATTTAGGTTCAAAACTATGGATACAAATTATTGGAGCCAATTTAGCATTACCTAGAGTACGTAGTTTTACATTTCCGATTTACTTGCTCAATAAAAGATTTGAAACTATAAACCTACTAACCTGAAACGATAAAGTTAGTTTTATATATCAACTTTCAACACCTAATTTATTTATCCACCTTACTGTATTCCCAACTAGGTACTTACACCTACGTTAGTTCGAATCAGCTTCCGGTCTGGATACAGCTGTCGTCTGACCTCCAGAACCTTTATTATCTTGAATATTGGTTCATTCATATTTATTTTAAAACAAGATATTTTCAAAATTTATTAACTATTTAATATGCGCATGTAAAATTTGACTGCTTCAACTGTCAACAGACAAAAAATAGTAAAAAAAACTAAAAACACGCTTTTTAAATGAATTAAAAATTATAAAATAATTAAATTGACTGGTACTAGTTACGATATAAGTACCAATGCAGCTTATTACTTCTTTTATATCCAATGATTAAATCAAAAAGCGTGGAGCGCGTGTTCTTATAATGAATTTAAACAAAGCGCTCTACGCTTTTTGATTTAACTATTTTATAATTTTTATGCTCACTGTTTAAAAAAAAATAGGCCATACCTCTGGTCACGTGATGAACCGACCAACCGCTAGGCGAAAAACTGGGTGGGCTCTTGGACTCTATGGCCCTAGTGTTTCAACTCCAAACAGCTCGAACATAATGTAAATAATTGTCAATAGAGGAAAGTAATTTTCTTTTTCGAAGTGTAAAATTCAAAAAGTACTCAACGCGCGTTGAGTACTTTTTGAATTTTGGGTGAACAAAAATCATGGAACTCGCGTCATCGTCACCGAAGGCTATATACGTATCGAACGAAAGACATCAACGCGAGAATCAAAAAGTTACATACCTAGTTTTCATTTCTATCGGCAGTTCTTAAAGACTGCCCGAATTATTATTTTTATACGATTGCGCCTGATCTTGACCTCGATCTCAGCTGATGGAAAGCGATGGATGAGGTCTATGATGGAACGAGTGATGGGCCCAGAAGATGCCTGTTCACTCACGCTTTGAAGGCAGATGGGTTATTAACCGTAACCGGTTAACGTGGTTATTTCAACTGTCTACCTATTACGGTTCATGAGATACAGCCCGCTGACAGACAAACGGACAGCTGAGGCTTAGTAATAGGGTTCCGTTAGGAACCCTTCGGTTACGGAACCCTAAAAAAACAAAAACCGCAACGAGCAGTGGTGGCCCAGTGGTAACGGCCCCGACTTATGAGTTGTAGGTCATGGGTTCGAATTCTAACCCAAGCAGGCGCTTTACTTTGTGTAAATAATTTCATCACCACTGCTCTCAAACGGTGAAGGAAAATATCATGAGGAAACCGGCATGTCTTAGAACCAAAAATTCGAATACATGTGACATCTACCTACCAACCCGCACTGGGCCCGCGTGGTAGATTACAGCCCACTCCCTCTCACAGAGAGGAGGCCAATATCTGCGCAGTGGGAACATTAATAGGCTGATTATGAAAACAAAAATACAAAAAAAATAATAGGAACAACTTTTAGCACCTACAAACTGTTTCTATTAAATTACAAGTTGAAGGTAACTTGTAATTTAATAGATACAGTTGGTAAGGTACCAAGTAAATACAAAACCATACACAATTACCTACCACTAGACCATTGAATCAGTCTATTATCACGCCTCGTTCCAAGGGAGCGGCCAGAGTCGTGACCACATTTGAATAACTGAATACCAGTTGTGTTCAATTCAAAGGTGTTACAGTGTTACAGAAGATTTGATTTTATCTGAGCTGAATCCAAGATGGCGGCGTAATGGCTGCTAACTACGCGATTATTTGTTCGGGGCTATGGGAATGTTTGTTGAAGCTATCAGCTGATCATATCACGCCTGTATTTCTATGAAGGGTAAACAGAGGTATAGTATAGGTATCTTTGTATAAGTCCCATAAGGGACAAGCGCGCATAAATATAGTTTCTGTATCGGACCCGACCGGAAGGTTGAACATTGCTTAATACCTTCGTATTTTATTATATACATAGCTTTAGGTTATATACCTACGGGGGGTTGTGGCGCAGTGGTAACGGCCCCAACTTACAAGTTGTAGGTCGTAGGTTCGAAGTCAGGCAAGCGCTTTACTTTGTGTAAATAATTTTATCACCACTGCCTCTGAAAACGGTGAAGGAAAACACCGTGAGGAAACTGGCATGTCTTAGAACCAAGAATTCGAAGACATGTGACATCTACCAGCCCACTCCCTCGGGCGTCGGGAATCGATCGCCGATTTCCGGCCACCCCGTAGGCGCGGGCTTGCGGACGGATAGTGATGGGTAGCTCGCCGTCCGATCAGGACCAAGCCCGGGTCGACGGCGCGTCGTGTTCCACGCGCGCCTGAAAGAGTTGTCAGCGAAGCTGAAGGGGTCCGTTAGGGCCGATGCCTACCACCGGGGTTGCGGATAGTCCTAAGGGGAAACCGTGGCCCCCGTCTAGGCCAGGGAAGGAACACGGGTGGGTTTTAGTCAGTAAGAGTCTGACACGCCCTTCCGCTCCGCCCAAAGCGGGAGAAGTCATTTGATGATTTCCCACCGAAAAAAAAAAGCCCACTCCCTCTCACAGAGAGGAGGCCTATGCCCCAGTAGTGGGGAAATTCATGGGCTGATTATGTATAGGTTTATAGTTCCTGTTAAATAAAATAGTTATTAAATCTGAGGGGAAAATCTATCAAGACGTTACCTATTTATTAGATTTTAGATTCCTATTACCACAGTTTTTCAAAACTGTCCAAAGCTACCTATGCAAATTAAGACGCAGATATTATAAGCCAGTGATCTTGAATGGTTAGCTTTCGTGTTATAAATTACTGAGCTCACGCAACCCGTCGTACGTCCAGCCAGTAATAGGACTCGTCCATCAAGGAGCGCTGTCCCAAATTAGAGCATTATTAATTTATTATACATAAAATAAAAGGTATTTTAATAAAACACGAATACTAAAAGATCAATAATGAAATTATCTCTAAAATGGTGAAGGTTTCAGAAAAGTACGTTTGATAGATTGGGCGTGATTCTTAGTTTTATGTCCGCGTTAGACATACTTTACAAATTAATTTCACTATGTATTATAAATATAATCTAAAATATTTTTATAATAAGTTATTAAGAAAATGTTTTAATTTAACATATATTTTTTCCAAATCATTAACACTGCTCGTTTAGACGTGATCTTCAGTATAAAACCATTAGAATTCTGTCATCGTCGTTATAATTTAGTCAATTTAGTAGGTAGAAAATCAGAAGAGAAAATTCAGTCTTAATTTTTTGTAGAGTACCTACCTACTATAATACCGTACGAGTGACTGACTATCTGTCCTCCACAACCCAGTAACTGGGTAATACGATGCCCCTTGGTAAGACTGGTTGTCAGACTTCTGGGCTTCTGAGACCCGTAAAGACTGTCAAAGATCCACGAATGACAGCGAGGCACGGAGGAATCTCGAAATGTAAAGATGGTCACCCAACCACAGACCAACCTCGGCAAGCGTAGCTTTACCTGATGGGTCGACCCGTGCGACTGTTATTACTTAGCCACGAGCTCCTCCTGAATAAGTTTGTTTAAATAAAACAAAAGTAATTTTTTCAAACTAGGCTGAGAATTAGCACTTTACAAAACGACCATGATACAGTCCCCCAAAACTCCCGCCCTTCACCACTACCCAGTGCTTTAGCTGGGAAGAAGAAGTGGCGCAACAAACTTCCCAGCAGAAACCTTCAATAACTGCTTACCTAAGTTAATTTCCGTGTTGTTTTGAGAAACGTTGAACTCGTTAACCTCAACCTAAGTGTAAAAGCAGTGGTATTTGTTGTTAAAAGAAAGTATTGAAGGAACAAAAGGTTGGCAGGAAGTCTTCAATTACCAAAAGTACACACTGTAATGGAAATGATTGTCTTAATCACCACGCTTGGTGATCGGTGATTGTTGGGTGATGTAACCAGGTCTTAGGTTAGATGTTGCAGTGTTGGATTCATATACAATTAGCTTTAGCCCGGGGCTTCGTCCGCGTGGTTGTCGGAAAATATCCCACGGGAACGTACTACTGGAATTGCATACCTAATAGTCGAGGAAAAGGTCATTGACTCCTACCGCTGCGCCCGCGTTGCCGTCAACCATGATTCGGAAAGCACGTTAAGCCGTTGGTCCCGGCTGTCATTCGTGGATCTTTGACTGTCTTTACGGGTCGTCAAAAGCCCGAATGTCTGACAACCGGTCTCTCCGATGGGTATCGTATTACCCAGTTACTGGGTTGTGGAGGTCAGATAGGCAGTCGCTTCATATTAAATACTGGTATTCAGCTGCATCCGGTTAGACTGGAAGCCGACCCCAAAATAGTTGGGAAAAGGCTAGGCAGATTGATTGATAGTTACGTGTACGGTAATAAAACATTATGTGCACACATATTTGAAAGCGATTTTCTTATGACTATGAATTATTACATTAAAGTTGTAGGTAATCTGCGAAACTACCGCATACTCGTATAACTAGTTTCAATCTATACCGAAAAATAACATGATTTTACTACAACACTACGGAAGTTACAAGAATTTTATTTTTATTGCCCTTAAAGGTGCTTACTTACGTAGGTGGCTATGTTATATTGGTTCTTCTAACTGCTCTTTTTTGCTAATTTGTGTGTAATGGATGATTATGGATGTGTGTGAAACTAACCAATAACATCGCTTGGCTGCCATAGCTTGAGCTAAGCTGGCGTTGTTATTGGATAAATTTCGACGTAGTACTCGCCGGCTGCTACAACACGCGCGGCACCACTCGCTTCGCTCGCTCGGCTCGCGCGTTTTATTTCTAACCTAACCTATTTGGTAATACAAATAAACTTATATTACTAGGTCGTGCTCCTATTATAATTAGGTACATTCCTAATAAAACAGTTATGAGCCGCTTTCATATAACTAGATATTATAATTTACTGTATAGCTATATCAGCTATAGGATCCCTAGATATCCCTGGGCATATAATTATTCACGGCTTCAACCATCTTACATACAACATAACATCACGCTTGTATTCCCCTAAGGGCTAGGCAGAGGTGTACCTATAGTACACCCACATTTCGCCAGTTATGTTTAAGTCCCACGTAATAGGGGGCGAGCCTATTGCCATCAACCGGGCACAAATCCAGACTCCGGGCTGCTACTGAGAAATACCAGATGGTAAAACCCAATAACACTTTGCTCGACCCGGGAATCGAACCCAGGTCCTCATGCTCAGCAGTAGTGCTTGCGACCACTAAACCATCTTACTGCGACATATACATAGTTTAGTTGCTATAAGAGACTAGTTAGCAAATATGGCAGTTATCTAATATACCTATCTAGTACTAGGTAGTAATTACAAGTGGCCAATTAACATAAATGCTTTATTTTACCTTAATCTGTTAACAGCTGAGTTTACACAAGTATCCTACATACTTAAAGCAATTTTCTACCATTAGATATAGGTACAATCTGCACCGTAATAGAGCAATAGAGTGGGATTAGGTTCACCTACCCGGACATAAATGTAGTATACCTACTTAGATTTTTCCTAGAAGCTGTAAGAGTGGTCATGATCACTCTCAAAGCTACGAAACTTTGTAGTTATTCCTAGGTACTGTACCGCTAGAAGAACGCTACCTAATGTGTATTCATTAATTTATTTATTGATATAACACCTCAACACCTTATTCACTAAAACATATACAAAAATCACATACAGTTTTAGGCATTGTGAATTCGTCACTTACAGAAGTGCACAGCACTAGCAGAGAACTTAACTTATAGGACGTTTTAGTTATCGTTAGTTGATTTAGCTACAAGTTACAAAATAAAATGAAAAGAGTTTGGAAAATCGAAAAGTACACGCCTCATACATAACACTCATTCATAAACGAAAAAGAAATTCAAAACATAATTTCTAACAAAAATTAACAATTTATCACTTTTCATGAAGTCGTAATGTCAAAGACTATTTACAAAGATATTTACTTGGCGGTTGCTAGGCAACTAACGGACGTCAAGTCAAAGGTTGGAAATATTTAGTTAAAGATATTATATTATAGTTAGTATTTTATTAATTATAATTAAACTACTTTGAATAAAAGAGCCAGTTTCAATAGGGTTCCTTCTATGGCTGAAACGAATGTATAAAAAAAATTGACTCAGTTAATTGATTTTATCGCAAGCTACGAGTACAATGTTTTCAGGGTTCATAAATTGACGGACAGGATTTTGTTTCAACTATTTTGATGCTTTTTCCATTTCTGCTGCATTAAAAATCAATTGTTAAAAAGTACAGTATTAATCTCCATTTAATCATCAATCATACAATGGTATGTAAATTAAGTAGGTTCTGTGTACTAGCAGGAGTGTAACTATAAAAGCAGTTACAGAAATGGGGCAAAAATTTTTCGATCGTAGAGCACACTCTAATGCTTCGCATTATGAGTCGTGCAATATAAGGTAATAATAATATTAGATGACAAGATCAACTCATTTAAAACGCGTATACTTCTAGGCAGCTACTTTTGTCCTGCCATCTTCATCCAAATAAATGAAACCTAATCCTTTTTTTAATTTAAATATAATTTGCTCGAATATTCGAATGAAGCCATATTTACCAGCCTGTACGAAATAAGGTGGCGTTTTGCATGTAACGTGCTTTCCGAGGCACGGAGGAGACTCGGTATGTAAAGATGGTCACCCATCCACGGACCAACCCCGGCAAGCGTAGCTTAACCTGATGGATCGACCCATGCGGCTGTTATTACTTAGCCACAAGCTCCTCTAGTCTAATAGTAAATGACTGCTTCTTTACTACTTACCTAATACGAGAAGAGCTGGTGGAAAAAATAGAGTTACCTAAAGGTGTTTAAGAGTTGTAGAACCCTCAAATGTTTGTGAAAACCGAATGTACCTGGATAGCTTAAGTAGCTACGTACCAATATCTATCTACCTGCGATTATAATTTTATCATAGTTGGTTATTTTGTTCTACCTACTAAGTTACTAACACCACCATCGCTTTAAGAGCGGTTATCCTTAAAGTTGGCAACGTCCGCGTCGCAAATAGATGTCAAATATTTCGCTGTTTTGATTAATTTGGCAATATAACTGTATGGAAATAAGAAATGTGGCTAACTAGCGAACTAGAATATTTAATAATGCGAGTTGCAATTTAACAGTTTGATTTTGTAAACGTTTTATAGGTGTAAAAAAGGCATTTGGCAAGTTTCCAAATACTTTTTTTCATCTAAAACAAAATATTCGGTGTAAAGATATTAATTTTTGCATTAATTTCATAATGAATATTCTAGTTCCCTAATTAGCCACATTTCTTATTTCCTTAAAGTAATATTGCCAAATTAATCAAAACAGCGAAATATTCGACGTCTATTTGCGACGTTGCCCACTTTCAGAATAAACGCTGTTATGCCAATAAAAAAGAATACAAAATAATAAGTTAATTTCTATATTGTTTGACGTATAATATTTGGCATAAGGATGTCATCAAGGTAAACTCAATTTGGTCCTCAGATACTCATTTGTATTAACTACGGTATTGAGACGAAAAACCCAAATTATTTTGGATCAATCTAAAAAGATACGAGTTGTAGATTTTTCAAACGATTTAGGAAGTACTCGTAAAACAATTTTATCACCCGAATAATTATTATCATATATTGAAAATCATAAATAATTATATTTTTCCCTTAATCATTAGTAGGTATTTATCCGTAGGTTTTTACATTATGTAAATGCAAAGAAGTACCTACCTAGCGTCCTGTGTAACGGTACAATAATAATAAATTAAATAAAAAATACTTAGTCGGATTTATAAAAATAATAAAATTGAACTCTATTGTACCTACTTCAATGTTTTATAATGAATAGGTATCATAAACTAACCAATCTGTATTTTATAAACAAAAATCAATCACAACGCACCACAGACTATAAAGCATAACAATTTTAATTAAAAAATCAACTATTTACCAAACACTGTTTAGTTTATAATGGTGGAAAATATCCGTGAAATTCAAACTTTATCGTGTTTCATTAAAATTTAATTCAACTACATAAGAAAACAATCGTACGGCCGCTGCAACAAATTATTTTATTATCGATAAAAATAATTAAACCGAACGCGACTATAAATGTCCGCCATTTTGTAAGAATCAATTATTGGCGGGAATCGTTGAAAAATCCACGTTTATCTCGCGACATTAAGCTAATAAAGCATCGGACTTAATTAAAAAGTATTACACCGTGCGGAGGCGAGCGGAGCGGGCGAGCGCAGCGCGAGCCGACTAGCCCAAAACGAGCAAGTCGACCGCGATTACCCACCCAATCGACGCCTTAATTGAATCATAACCAACTAAATTGGAAAGCACCACTCGACGCGTTTCGCGCCACAAATCTGGTGTAATACGCCATACGGTCGGCTAAATCACAAGCTCTTAACTCAAACCGCCCACTGGGAAAGCGTTCCAAATTCAAATAACACCTCTACACGCCTGTCGGCCAATCGCGCAGTAGACATTCAAATAAAGAGTGCAGCTCGGAGATCAGTCGCCACCCCTCGGTAAATACCGTCCAATAGGAGGTGAGGAGTCCATGTTCGTTATTTTTTTTCCGTGTCGACGGGCGTCTCGTGAGTGCGGAGGGCTCATTCGGCCGCGCGCCGCCTTGGCGTTCGTATCGCGCGCTCGCGTCATGATGGATTGTGTTCTGTGTGACATGTGCTTCTGATTTGGTGTATAATTTTTTTTGTGTCGGACCCGTTGTGTGTAAAAGCATGATGCCTCTCGCACCGACCCCTGTGGTGGCGGTACCATCGAAGCCGAAGATAGGATTTAGTATAGACAGTATAGTGGGTGGTTCGGAGCGGTCGAAGCATGCGTCGCCGCCGCTGGCGAGTCCTGGCTCCCCTTCGCCGGTTGCGTCCCCAAGAAGTCCTTCGCCCAGACCTTTGTTGAGGCCGAGTGCTTTGCCTGCGGTGTTTCCTTCTCCCGACTTGAAGAGGTTGCCGTATTTGGACGCCCAGAGTCATCACCACCAGTTTTTGGCGCACTTCCAAGGAGCTGCTCTTGCCGCGGCTTTGGCACACCAACAGCAGGGTTTTGGAGGACCACTGCCGCCGCACCCGCCCCCGCACCCCCAACCGCCGGTCCCCCGGGAGTCCTACACGCTGTACCCCTGGCTCATCAACAGGCACGGCAGGATATTCCCACACAGGTTTCCTGGAGGTAAGTCCTAATGATTAACTTCTGTTTTTCTTGTTTGCGATAGGATCATAGGACCAAAATGTGTTATCAGGTTTAAAATAGCCGGTCAGTTTCACAAAGTGATTATAAGCTTAGAGATTTTTTAGTTTTTCAAACCGGCTGCAGGATATTTTACGAAGGACCAAATTTGACATTCCTATGAGGCAAATGCAATTGATCTTGGCCAATTTTAAAACAGTGCTTTGGTTAAACATAGAATTTCAAAAAGTTACTCCTGTATTCAATAATTCTGATGTTTTGTTTTTGGCCTTGCCATTTACACATTGAATCTTAAATAACATTTTGCAAATTGGCTTCATTAAAACGACATTCGTCATCTTGCGGCTTGACCGGACCACAATTTCCAATTCTATTAAATAAAACCTATTAGATTGGTACATATTTAACTTAAGCTTTTGCAGTTTTCATTCAGAAAGCATATTCCGTATTCATAAGTATTATATAGTCCGATATAAAAATAAAAAATAAAACAAATCTGACGTTGCTTAGATGAAGATGAATGATTGATTTAATATGGCGCCCAAAAATAAACCATACGAACATGATTTCATCGGAATATTCCGCATACGCATTTACATTTGAAAAATTTCCGCAGAATTTAAGATAACACAAAATATACAAAGACAAAATAATACTTGTAATACCCATCTTACTAATGTTAATGTCTTAAAAAGAAACTTTAAATATATTATCACTTGATTAATCGTCAAACTTTTTATATTGGCACTTACGGTTTAAGAGCTATTAAAGTTAACACAAAAAAACATAATATTCCCACAAATATTTGGTCAATTATGCTATAATTTATTATCACGACTTCATGAGAAAAGTTTTACATTATTTTTTTGTTGCCCAAAGCCAGGTCATGTGTTTGAAAAAACTTTACAATCTGACCCAAAAAACTTGCATACAAAGAAATATGCTCGAGATCGAGACCCATTTGTTCCTTTAAGAACAAATGGGTCTCGAGCAATTTCTTTGATTTTTTTCTTCTTTGAGGTTTTTCTGAATTTGGTCAAACCCTAGAATACTTCTGGATGAACGAATTGTGCGGGAAGGGAGTGAATACTAAGACGGCGGCTGACGCTTTATAGGCGAAAACATGCAGCGTCGATCACAAAAAATTGGTACCTATAAGCGCAAGAAGATGACGTTACGAGTCTTCCGCCAATTCCTTTTTTAAATCATTGCTAGGATCCGCATCATTTTGAGGAGTCTTAGCGTTGATACCATCTTCTTTGAATACAGTGTCTATAGAAGCACAACAGGCCTTCATTCTCACTAGGTCATGTCACCGTTTAGGCCTTTCTTGTCTACATTTCCTGGTGTTATGCCAATATCCTTCGTTGGGTTTTCTTGACGCGCATCTGGCAATAGGCCGTAGTAAAATCCAAAGCGTTCAAACAAAAGCGCATCGCAGGATACTTCCTTATTCAAATTGCAGGATCTGTTGTTGGTTGTTTAATTGAGTTGTAGCTTGACTCTCCGTTCCTGATTTTCAGTTTTGAGTTCATAAAGAAGTGAATTGCCTCTATGGTTTTTGGACTTTTTGCCGCCAAATTGAGTAATTTTGCTCCGATGTCACTATGACATTGTCCTTTTAGTCACTTGATTGTGGTTTTTCTAATTCTTTTGCTATTTATTGTACTTATGCCGATTTCACAGCCTGTCGCGTCGCAGTCACGTCGAAAAATCTCTTTCGGGAACTTTTTTTTTCTAATGATCATATCATCATTAAACACTGACAACATAACACACATCCTATCATTAGTTAATTGCGTTTTCAACGATCTAATTAGTTTTATGATACAAATTATTCAATAATACGAATTTTATTATCGAATTTAGAGCTGATTTGAATTTCCGGCGGCAAATTGACAATTAAAAACCAGATATTAAGAATTCAGGTGTTTAGATATTTGAATATTATCTACATTTTTATGTTTAAATACCGTTAAACGTTGTCTGAATATCGACCGACGCTTTTTTTCACAATGTTTATTTGTGGTAAAATATAAAACTTATTATTCTATTCTAAATGTAACTATTACATGCTTATTTTTATTTTCTTAATTAGAACGAGATTAGAACCTATTTACTATCTACTACCAGTATTTTTTTTCAAAATGGCGTTTTTGTTCCAGTCATTCATTATGTAATGATATAAAACGCCCATTAGGCACTTCGTTTTCAAGGGAAATTCATTTCCATAAGCACTTAATTATCTGTCATTGAGGTTGCATAAACCGTTAAATGTATTACATACAGTTTCAATTATTCAACAGATTTTCATTTCCTGCTAACAAATTTGAAATTTCTTACAAGGGACGTGTTTATTCAATTAATTTGAAATGAATATCGATATTAATTTAGTGTATTATAGATTTATAGTCGATAATATACTCGATCGTTCGTGGGTGTTGGTAGTTGTTCTTGTGCTTTTGTTTTCGGATGTATCGATGGTTGTAGACCTCAATTGTAGGGTACAGTGGATGTATGCGATGGGGTAGCAACCTATCATTACTAATGCTCTTTCGTGATCAATAAATCATCAAGTTATAGCCGCTTGTTAACGCAAAGTATCTTTAGATATTTGTGTTTGAACCGCGTAAGCCTTTTTAGGGATCCGTAGCCCAAAGGGTGCCAACGGGACCCTATTACTGTCTCTTTTGTATATCCTTCTGACACAAAGCTGTATCTTTTAAACCGTAATAGGTAGAACACTTGAAATTTTCACTGAGTGTGAACTACAAAATGGCCGCTTTAACAACATCAATAAAAATATGTAGTGTTCAATATTGTACGGTTGTAACCCTTTGTGTGCCAAGTTCGACTCGCACTTGGCCGCTTTTTTCATCTGTTTTCTTGATAATACGTAAGCAAAACTGACACGATCATATTTTTTTTACAACAAAATGTGTTTTTTTTCTAAAAAGATTATCGATTTGCCCGGGTCGTCGCGTGTAAAGATACGTCGTTGACAGAATTAAAATGTTAAAAAAAAGTAGTAGCTTATCGGAACACGAAGCCATTATGATAAAAAGCCCGTTATCTGAGTACGTTGAGATCGTTGTCTTTGCTTGTAAAAAGAAAGTTACAGATTAATCCGTTTGGCGCGAAAATAAAGCTGTATGTTTTTGTTACTTGGCATTTCGTGAGGTTTCTTTTTACTCTTTTTTTCTTGGTATTTGATGATTATAGTCTGGTATTTATTATTTGTTTTATTTCTCTTTTTTAGGGTTTCGTATTCAAAGGGTGCCAAAACGGTACCCTATTATTAAGGCTCCGCTGTCCGTCTGTCACAGGGCTGTATCTTTTGAACTGTAATAGGTATATAGACACTTGAAATTTTCACAGTGTGGGTAGGCCGCTATAGCAAAAAAAAAAAAAAAAAAATAAAAAAAAAAATTAAAGGCGTATAAAAAAATTAAAGGCGTACCAAGAAACCTTGAAGGACCTTGTCCTTGTACACAAGAAACGTGTTTTTACAGCGTTTAAATAAAAAGTAATTAAAAGAAAAAAAAAAACATTGAAATTATTTGTTTTTTTTTGTTATAGTGAGGGAAGACAGTGTACACCTGTGTCTACACACATACTTGTGTACTAAAATATCTCCCACGCCGAAGGCTAGTCTCCGTTGAGATTGGCCGCCATGGCCGAAAATATGATCTGTCTGGAGGATAGTCCTTCAGACCGTATTTCGGTCATGGAGACCATTCCTACAAAAAAAAAATGTGTTAGTGTTAAATATTGTGCGGTGGTACGAAACCGTTCGTGTGCGTCCTATTCGCCCTTGGCCGCTTACATTTTTTATTTCGTTACTTTTACTAATGGCAGTGATCTTTCGGAGCATTTATCAGTAAATATGCCAACCTGTCAATTATTTAGTTACAATCTTAGCGATCGTGATCTTCTTCTGTTAGTCTATTGAAGATTTGACAGTTCAAAGTTAGATTATGTCGAACCAAGACAAGAAAATGTAATTTCCGTCGTTTATTTATATAAGTATAAAAATTAATAGATATTTAAATACTTTGATTGGCATCTTCTTTTTTATATCAAAGTGTGGTACCAAAATCCATTGTAGGCGACCATAGAGCTCTTAGTTCTTTTTAATCCGCGATTGTTTGACGTACAAAGAGGTTTTAATAAGTTTGTTTATTCCTATTGTCTTGTTGAAGTCGGATTATCCTTTTAAGCTTCTTAGTTGTTTAAATTTTACCGTTGAGCTAACTTGGTTAATTAAGAAAAATACCGTTGCTTTGTCCGTTAGATTTGATTTATCAACGGTTTTCTGTTTGTCTCTTTGTGTATTGGTTTTTAAGTTCAATTATGGAATTGTTTTGTGCCTTAAGTACGGCTTTTTGAACCTTTATTGTTAAATACGGTATTACATGTTTTTGTTGTGAACATTTTTTATTAGTTTTTGAACGGTTTTAATTTCTGCCTTCAAAATGAAGATGGCACCTACTTAACTGGGGGAAAATGCTGGAAAAAAATAGTTCGCCTTTTTTTTCTATGCGGAATTTTACCGTGTTATTACACGGGGCACGGGCAGTCGTCGTTTAGCGGGCGTCTTCAAGTCATAACTGTTCAACATTTGCAATTTTTTTATGGATTTGGGGTAATTTTGGTAGGTAGGTACCTACTAAACATTCGAATTTTAAATAGCATTTTTATTTTCCAATAAGTATAAGATTTTTTATTACTTTTTGGTAATGTTATTGTAGTACCTAGTGCACCTTTCGCATCGGACTTTTTCGGGTTTCTTTTTACATGTTGTAGGTATAAAATCACACTTTGCATCCCCGATAGAGGTAGAGGTGGATAGTACCTAGGTACACTCACATTTTACCAGTTAATATGCTTATTTACAAACGAAGTTGCGAGAAAAATTAGTTTAATATAAAAAAACATATAACTTATACTCTTAATTCCGCCCATACAAGAGATTTCACAGAGAAACTGTATCATCTACATCTAACATCCATGTATCAACATAAATCATAATTATAATATATGTAAATACATAGGCAAGTATATAAGCCGCCGCAGATATACACAATTAATATGTTTTATAACTCATATTAATGAAGTCAATTAAAATTTTATGATTTAATTACAACGTAGCGTTCGTAATTAGTTGTTGTTGCTTCTTGCGTGCTTTTATTTTAGTCTTCTTTATTAGGGTTCTTTAGTAAAAAGAGAAAACCTTTTTGACTTGTCTGAATAACTTTTTACATTTTTAACTCGTCTGATTTTAGTCCCAGGCAGGGCGCCAATAGGATGTCTTTCCAGGATGACTTTAGCTAACAATTTTTTTTTCTCTAGATATTATTATTTTTTTTGCAATTTAGTTGGCAGAGCATCAACCTGTTTTCCACCCTTTTCCTATAAATAATCTGAAACCCTGAAAAAAGGCAATAAACAAAATATTGTGTTTGTTGCATTTTTTTTAATGTCTTTTGCAGCCATTGGTGTCAATCAATTGTTACTTGATTAGGTATGTTGACACGGTTAATAGGTCTCTTCTGGAAATTAGTCTTCTAATATTTTCAGGACTTCAGGAGGAGCTCATGGCTAAGTAATAACAAGCCGCACGGGTTGATCCATCAGGTTAAGCTACGCTTGCCGGGGTTGGTCAGTGGACGGGTGACCATCTTTACATACCGAGACTCCTCTGTGCCTCGGAAAGCACGTTAAGCCGTTGGTCCCGGCTGTCGTTTGTGGATCTTTGACAGTCGTTACGAGTCGTCAGAAGCCCGAAAGTCTGACACCAGTCTTACCAAGGGGTATCGTATTACCCAGTTACTGGGTTGTGGAGGTCAGATAGGCAGTCGCTCCATGTAAAATACTGATATTCAGCTGCATCCGGTTAGACTGGAAGCCGACCCAAAGGTAGTTGGGAAAAGGCTAGGAAGATTGAATATTTCCAGGACTTATAATTTTGCATGAAGAGTGCACCGAAGAAAGTAGAAAGAAGTGTCATTGGATCCTTTTTCCTGCTCGCTTTTGATCGTTTTCGCTTTTGATCCTGCTCGCTTAGTCTAAAGAGCATAGATACATATTACTAGTCTATAAAAAATAAGACATTTTATAACATAGAACATTGGCAGACAACAGTAATGACTAGAAATACATCATGATCAGAATAAATTGCCTACTGTTCTCTTCAACCATATTTAGTATTATGTTAACCATAATAAGCTGAGCTAGAGAGACATTAAATATTATGCCATGGATCACACTACCGGTTTCTAGAAATCAATGAGAGAAAATTATTTATTATTGAACACGTAAGTATTGATCTTTGAACCTAAACGTCTGTAGTATTTATTGTAGCTCTATCTGTTCCTACAGGCACTTTGTCAACGTTTTTCATGAGCAGGTTGTTCAAAACCTACCAAGAAATGGAAGAACACATGCTTGCAAAAAAAGGGTGGAAAATTCAGTAGTAGGATATCTAAATACCTATTATTATAGTTTCTTAAATCACTGTCTGCCAACGTGCCATGTATAGGTAGACAGTCAGTAGCCTATCAAATGGTGATAGTTTCAACTACTTTCAACCATATATATTCTAACCCAAGGGAGAGCAGTGGTGGCCCAGTGGTATCGGCCCCGACTTAAAAGTTGTAGGTCGTGGGTTCGAACCCCAGCAGGCGCTTTACTTTGTGTAAATAATTTCATCACCATTGCCCTCAAAACGGCGAAGGAAAACATCGTGAGGAAACCGGCATGTCCTAGAACCAAAAATTCGAAGACATATGACATCTACCAACCCGCACTGAGCCCGCGTGGTGGATTACGGCCCACTCCCTCTCACTTACAGAGAGGAGGCCTGTGTCCCAGCAGTGGGAACATTAATAGGCTGATTATGTAAGTTATGTGTGTATGTATATTTTAACCTTTCTTTCGCCAGTATTGGCTCGAGAAGAGCAATATAATTTGTTCTGACTCATCATCATTCTCCTGCTCTTATCTCAATTTATTTGGAGTCGGTGCAACATGTCTGGTTCTTCTACACTTCTCTATTTAAGTAAAATCAATAAATTAACTCTGTCTCAAGCACTAGTCTATCTCTGGAGTAGCTATTGCAGAGTTCTGTTCTAGCGCACCTCGGGATTGGTATCCCGAGGTGCGCACACAAAAGTTCTCTCTCTTCCGCATTCAGTCTGTCACGTTCTGTGATGCTTTAAAGCATGATGGAGCCCAATATTCGCTCTAAATTCGCGCAGATGGCGGTAACGTCCAAGGGGATAATTAAATTGATTTAACATATTGCACCCTTTCATAACCTCGCCTCTCTCTTAAGACCCGTCATTTTTAAACTCTGCCTCAACAACTTAGCTCGTGTTTGAAACAGTCGGTCTTCTAAAACCAGACTATCCTGTAAAAATCTTACCGTAAACTTACGAATAGTGTGGTATTTATTAGATATGTAAACACTATCATAAGCACGTCAGCAGTGAGGTCGCTGTCACTAATGTCAACTGTCAGTTCACCACGAATGGCGGGAAACGGTTGAAAGTGGAGCGTGCCTGCCCAAGAGTCTTGGTGTGGTGATGAGCTAGTGTAGTGATGAATTCAACTTAATTAGCGAGCTTGAACTAATCTGTCAATAGTATCAATCCCTAGAAGACAGTTCACTTCAAGATTGCTTCACCAAAGTTTTAACGGTAAGGTTTTATACCCAAATAAAACCTTTGTGTTGTGGGACGGTCATTGGCAGAGCCCGTGTTCAGAAGCGGAACACTTACAATCTATTTAAAAAAAATCTCACCTCTCTCTCTCTCTCATCTATCTTAATTTTAATCTAAAATTCTATATAATTAGTCTAACATTAGTGTTAGTTATGACTCCAACTAGACGTTGAAACAAGTACACAGTAATAAAACTATTTTGAAACAATATCATGGCAGTTTGACCCGATCGTGCTCTGTTTCATTACTGTATCGCCGATAGCCTATACCCCGAATACATTGTAACTATCGACCCATTAGCTGCAATTAAAATTGTGATAACATAATTATGATGATAACGACATTAATTTATAGTTTCTTGTCTCGTTTACGATGTGTCCCGGATTTGTGTGGAAGATTTTAATATTTTTCGGTCCGGATCTGCTTTTTTTTAAATAGTTTGACGCTGTCAGTGTGTGTTCGATTTTTTGTCTATGGTTTCTTTGACCGTTCTTTTTTTAGGGAGTGCGGGTGTTCTTTTAGGTATTACAAAAAAGGTTTAGCTTCTTATAGATATAGGGTGAAATTATTTGCTTTTTTAAGTCCTTTGTAATTTTCTCGGGCGATGAGCAATGTGCCAATATTGGGTATTAAATTCAGAAGCTTACGGTCCTAAGTAATGTTTATGTCATCAATACCTATTGTGTTTTTAATGACTAACACAGGCTGGCATTAAGATTTTTAAGATTTGTACCGGATGTTTGACAAAATTATGTTCCTATATTTTATGACCAAGGGCCATGAAATTCACAAAAAAGCCAGATCTTTTAGAGACTTGATATTAAAGACCATTTTTATCTATATACTCAGTTTAATAGATTACTTACAATGAAAACAGTGGCCCCTACCGTTCTCGAGTAATCTGCAACTACCCTACTCAATTTCACACCATTATTTAAGTCAACAAAGGGTCGCCATCATAATTTGTCCCTCCTTCCGTACAGTAAATATTCATAATAAACTCCATGGATTAGTCGCTTTGTCATCCCCATTTTTATCTGCGACCCAATGTTATTTTTATGAACCCGACGACATTGTAAAGAACTCGATTTTAATTAAACTGGCTTAACGCGTACAGCCCGTCAAAATCGTCACAAAAAGGGGGAAATAATAAAAATAAAATATTTTTTCCATACAAAACTAATAAGCGTTTTGACAAAGAAGGTTTTATGTGACTTGTGAGCGAGCGGGACCCGGCTCCCGATTATCAACTGACGCCATTGTTGTTCGAAATTTGATTATTTTATAGTGTTGCTCTTTAGTCGATTGGTTTATTTTTTAAGAATTTTATTTGGTTTAATTTGATCACATTACCTGCTGGGTTAACTGGCTTCAACATAAACGATATTATATATGTTGGTTTTCATTAGCAACAGTATCTTTTTTTTTAAATCTCGTTATCATTGAGGTAGAAAGTTAAGATTAGGCAAAAAATATGCTTAATGTAATTATACTCAAACTTTCTATGCCAATAACAAGATTAATAGACATATTAACTGACTCGAATAATCGCATTATATATTTTTGTGCCTATTTATAATTTATGATTCATATAAAATACTTGTTTGAACTACTGGTCGTGTGAGCTCGTCATGTATACGCTTCGTTTAAATCGCCACGCTAATTAGATGCTTATTTGCATGTCATTATGAATCGTCCTACTTATCGATACTTGCACATCACTATCTGCCTCGTTAAACATGTTGGTAGCACTGCCCGTCACATCTTTCGTTACGCGCGCTTTTTTCTTAATTACCACATATTGTTAAACCACGTGGTTTTTTTTTAAACCATATTTCCACTAAAAGGATTGAATAGCTTATAATTGGCTGTAATTTGAGCTTACTTTGTTGTCGGGCGACTGCGACGATTAACTGACGTTAAAAAGCAACGATTTATAATGATTGTTATGTTGGTAACATTGAGTGGGCAGCCATTTTGTTAGTGATGCGATCGGTAGTTAGACAAATGATTTACAATGTCGACGGCTTCGGAGAGCAACGAAAACTATGATTAATTAACTTGAGTTATTGCTCTTGCCCGCTGGAGATAATGGGAATCTTATTAGAAGTTTGTCTTATTTGTTTTGGGCGATAATTTTTAAAGCTTATCAACTTTTTTCGGCCGTCGCCACACTATGCTTAATTAAAAGAGTATGGCCGAAATGAAATATCATACAGTAGTATCTGAAATCGTTAACGATGTCACGGTCCATCATCGTTTAATATAAATAGTATAATAAACTGTATCTCAGAGCTTATTTTAAGTGATGACGCGCATTTTCAATTCATAATTTCTGTTTAATTGTGTTGCTATCAAAAAAATCGTTCATTAAAAGAGTTCAGCGCGCTGTGACCTTACATCGACGGCATTAATTACTATACTTAAATATTATTTTTGGTAAATCAGTTTGTCGTTTACTTGTGATATAGTTTTAATGAATTTATCTTGAGCTTGTAGGTTTATGAACGTCAATATAATTATCTGCGTTGTGGTCGTAAAACAAAAAGTTTATGTGTTTTCTGACACCCCCACGGGTTATCTGGTAGATAAAGATGTTTGTGATTTCAATTACTTAATAAATAGTGTCAAGCTTAAATTATTTTTCCATTCGATAATTATTTTCCTTGAAATTAACATACCCAGTAAAAAAAAAACTGCGGTTTTTGCCTGACTCGCCCGGAAAAAAAAGTATTGCTTTCCTCATTCTACTTAAAATTGTTTTACAACTGACAGCAACGACAGCCAGCATTTGTTATCGTTGCATGTTGAATACAATTCCTTTGCCAACGTTATATAGGGCACTTTATCAGATCGCTGCTAATAGCGACTAATAAGTCACAAGTAGTCCAAACGTACGTAAAGACTAGTGTGAAGCATATTATAGAAATAAATTACCGCACTTGTGCAAAACCCGTGTGTTATCACGCAAAACGCACATTTGCGTTGACATAAACGTACCAGGTAATTAAATTGTCGTTATTCAGCAATTATATACTTTATATAAGCTGTTTATTGTTGTTATTTTACTTATATGGGCTTCATGAGTTTAGCAATGTCTTAGTTTACGTATAAATTATGTTAAGGGTTATGGCGCGGTGATGTCTTTATTATCAAAAGACTACTTAGCGAGGAACAGATGCTTAATGTATTGGCATTAGCATTTCCTTAAGACTCTGTTCAAATAGTTATCAATTTCAAATATACAATGTTTCATATTCTTATCTTCCGGCGGCGGCGCCAGGCCAGTTGTAAAAATTAGTAACAGTTTATTATTGTATTTAAATAAAATAGACCACAGTAGGTATGATAACTTCGTTTTAACAAAGTATATCTTTTGCCACCTGTTAAAGCACTTTAGACCACCAATTGACACTTTGACACTATACCTACATTCAACTGATCATATAATTTGTATGGTATTAATTGACAAAACCGAAAGCAAATCGACATTTGTCAATTCTACAAGACATTAAGTACACACCTATTTACCCGTCAATTAACAATGATTGGTTGGCTCCCCAAATTATGTCATCAATTAGACGATACATTATGTAATAACTTTATTATCGTCGCAAAGGTTAGGGCCTAGTGTCAATCATTGTGAAATACTATCTGTTTCGCACCTTCACTTATCGCTACGCCATTTTCTCATGCAAATATTTGGTTGGCCCACGTCCTTGTTGCCCAATTTAATTCTATTCATATCGGGAAACTATTGAACCTTTTTACAAGTTTCGTTTAAATATTGAATTTTCCTCTTCAGCCCTCCGTCCTTTGTTTCTATTTGTATTTCGATTTTACTTGAAGAATTCGTTAACAACTTTTACTTGAGGTTAAAGACTGACAGCTAATTAAAAAGGAGCAGTTAAACGTTGCATAAAGTTTAAAGTAAATAAGACATAAATAAAAATACTTACGTAGTAACTCATTCTGTCACAGTCGCGATTATCACAGAAAGCCATCGTACGCAAGAGAGTTGTCAAAATTCAACTCTTGAAGATATTTAAGACTTTTTTATATATTTACAGTTATTTTAACTTTAATAACAGGCATTTATTGAAGGTAACATATTTATCATTGACATTAATAGTATTGTAAGCGCGACAATGTATAGTGAAAATACCTTGGATTATGACAGTTTTATCTCGCTCACAAAGTAATCTCCTCATTAAAACTCACCGGCGAACAATAAATAAAAATAAACGATAACATCTCAATTTTAATGTCTCGACCAACAATGACGTTGCATGTAATTGATATCGTACCTTAAATATTACATTATAAACGCACGACCATTATAAAAGGGCACATAGTGGAATTGTGTGCGTGTAATCGCGAATGGGTGAAGATAGGTCCGCGTAAAATGGTTATGTGTACAATTATAATGTCATTAGCAAATGTCAGGACGTCGCCACAAGGCCACTGCGTGCGGAACGCGTATGCAGCCACCCACGGGTAATATTATTCCTCATAACTAATGGCCTATTAAAGTTCCAAGTTGGACGAGGCCTTTAGCATGGCTGTTATTTTGATATGAGGCCTAAATTGGTTCAGTAATCTACAAGTAATTGTTTGGAGTGGGCGTGTCAGTTTTTAATTATAATTATATAATTGCTTTTGTGTACAGAAGTTTCAAAACCGGTAGTGGTGCTTTGAATAGAACCATTATGGGAGTGGGAAAGCCCGAGAAGTATTTAGAGCATGATGCTAAAGCTATGGAACATATAAAGCGAGCTTTTGTGTTAATTTGATTTAATACACGGACTAAAAGACTAATTATTACTATGTTCTTGTCACCAATTTGCATAAAAAGAGCGCAAACCACTACCTACTTATCATGACTCATTCATAGAACAAACAACTCAATCAAGCACCTATTTGTCACCACAGTGTGAATAGATGAAGTCAATCCATTCTCAGTACGTCTACATACATTAACGTTTAAATATGCGAATTACATTAGCATCCTGCTGATTACGATCCATAACCCGCAAAACGTATAATAATACCCATTTTACAAACACTAAAGTACTATTGTGTAAATCTAACAAACGTCAAATTTCAACACAGAACTAAATAGCATTTATAAAGCAGAAACACTCGACTGTATAATTTGTGGTGTTTCATTACTTCATATTTCTTAGTACGTAGAAATAACATAAGTGGATGATAGATTATCCTCCTGGGGCAGCGGTCGTTTAGTGGTAATCTTTGTTTAATTTAATTTTAATAGTCGGTACGCCACTACAAGGATAGTGCGCGAGGAATTTTATACTTAGTTCTTTTTTCGAATTCTATTTTGTGAACGGCCAGGATTTTAGGAAGTATCATTGTTTATGGTTAAATGGTGTGACCAAAACAATTGTCGAAAACGTACTAATACTGTATCAGTTTTTTAGTAGATTCCATCATAATTTCAATTACCAGTATTTAAAAATCTCATCATTGACTTAACGCTTAAACTACAGTCATTGTACGTTCTATAAACTTATGAATTATTTATTAATGTAAAGAATTTTATATTTAACATTCAATAAGTGTGTATAATGACAATTTTATTACTGTTCTTGTCATGTCTGCGTGCCCATATAAGTTATGTTGTATCAATCGAAGTTGTCAACTCAACAGTAAGAATATTTACGGTTATTTAGAAACGATTACCGTATCCAATATTTCTTGAAACTTGTTGGCAGCGCTGCTTGCTTTGTCAAATGTCATTGAGCTGTCAAATTTGATACATTTTAAATTTTAGTTCCGTATTTTGCCGCGTGTCAAAATAAACTGGCCAGTATTATAAATGATTCAATTTTGACTGTACCTAGTCCTTTTCCGTGTTATTAGAATACTAGAAAACTAAATCAGTTGCATGTCTAGTATGTCAACACTTTCATTTAAGTATTACTATTGGCTGTGCGACAATAATTGCATATGGTCGCAAAGTCAAACATATTTTTCAAACTACATAGCTCACGATAACTGTCATTCATTACCCTGCAATTAGGACATATTTTAAGTTATCTTTTTCTCTACAAAACCTTACACCTTGGTGCCGGCTACTGTGATTAACTTGTGACAATTCAAAAGTAAATTGACTTGTAAATTAATGGTCTAATTTCAGTAACTGCTTTGACTTTGAAAGATAATTGCTAGAAAAAATATCTTAAACCTTCAGGTAAAAATAACTAACCATAGTTATTTAGGCGAAAGGAGTGACCTTTCTGTATCTATATCTTTTACTCTACGAGGAAACTGCTACTAAGGAACCTACTACGCTTTGGAATGGGCAACTAGCTTCATCTTTCTGACTGACCGACTCTTTGACAATTCAAAAGTGCCTGTAATTTGTTTAATTGAAATAAATGCTTTGAGATTTGAGTTTTATGCTAACAATTAACCTTTGTCCCCAGGTCCAGACATCCCTGGTTTCCTTCTTCAGCCATTCCGCAAGCCGAAGCGAATCAGAACCGCTTTCTCGCCATCACAGCTTTTGAAATTAGAACATGCGTTTGAGAAGAATCATTACGTCGTGGGAGCGGAAAGAAAACAGCTTGCGCAGGCGTTGAGCCTCACAGAGACACAGGTTAGTTTGATGCCTAGTGGCGCGTCTTTTGTTTTTGGTCTTTGCAGGTGTTTTGGTGAACTGTCATCCTACTTGACGTTAGGGATTGACAGTTCACTTCAAACTCACTTCACTTAGGTTTACGGGGTCGAATTTTTACAAAATAGCATTATCAGGGGATACGCCATGCGACCCTTTGGTACAATTCCTACGTCAAAAATGCCCGAAGTTAAATATTCACATTATCTAATGGATCCACCAGTACCTACCCATCGGTAAGTGCCTAATAGTACTGGTAAGGCAATTATTATCTCCTCCTTTGAGTAATATACATTTTCTTATTCGTTCTTTGAATTAATAATCAGATTATCTAGCCGGTTTTGTACCTAAACAACAGTCATAAGCTGAAATAGCTTCTTAGGGTCTAACATTTTGTCGCTATCCTCTTACGAAAAACCCACGATAAAATCTGTGAGACATGTGACTCAAAACGTTGTAACAAATAAAATAATGTTGTAATTAACGTACCTATTTGTTAAAAACATCGCGATCATTATATAATTTATAATAATTAATATCTTTAAGGTCAAAAGTCGAAGCGTCATAGATTGCTGTCAATTTGATTTGACATCTTGCTCCATATTATTAAAAATAACGCTTTATAATAATTTGCGAGCATTTAATTATTATCTTATGTAAAGTAAATAATTGAAGTATTAATTAGATATCATGAGATTGTAATAAAATATATTTATGGTTGTTTTATTTGGAGTAAGAGATAAAAGTCGCTTCACTACGAACATTTTATGTTTTATATGTTTTTGAGATAAGTATCATCATACTGACAGACAGATGCGTTTAGAAACTTTGTAGCAGTTATTTTTCATATTTCCGACTGTGTTATTAACTAATAAATGATTAATATGGATATCGCTTCAAGATATGGAAACTTACGGTCCCTTCTATTTACTTATTATACAATGAAGAAGGTCCTATCTCAAACTTACTACATAACAATTATTTTCATGATTAATTACAGCTGTTAACGATATTGAAATATTGTAATAACAGTGTTTAAAAGGGTAATGTAAACATTTCAGATTAAATAAGATGATAAGTTTGAAATACCAGGCTGATATTTTGATATTGATAAAAACAATGGACTTTAAAATGGAATTAATGTGTGTAGATTATTGATTCTACTTAAAATAAAAACACATCATTAAAAATAAATGGACAGTAAATAGCTCAAAACGATTTATTAGTCACGGATTTTATTAACAATAAATTAATATACCAACAAGCGACAGTAAATAACTATTCTTTATTTTCACATTTACCACATCAACTTGTAAAAACTACGATATTGATATAATTATTTTGCTCTAGCAACACAATTAATAAAATAGTTTACGGTGTAGGTATTTTTTGCGTCACCTGTTGTAACTTTTATAATTAATTAACACGCGATTAAAAGAAAGTTTAAACAATATTAAATAATATATTTTACGAGTATTTTCGCTAATAGATGTTTGGTAGAAAATGTACTTGATGAGGCTGGTAACTCAGCCGTGGAGAGTAAAAACTAACATAAAAATGCTTTAAAAACGAATGTTAGTAATTTTGATTAATGTAGGAGTCGACTATATTACAAAGGAGAAAGTTTATATCCTTAGGTATGCCTGCAAAACTTATTAATGCATGCAGAAATAACAACCTTTTTTTCACGTCATGAGTCTGATTTTAATTCAACATTAAGCTAAGCTGTCTTTAGTTATCATAGAGCTTGTTATAAACGTTGAAAAATCCTTGTTCTACTGCCTAATCTAAACATGTGAACCTAATCTAAAGTGCGTTCTTACTTTTGGACAGGTTTAATCAGTGTAAAACATGTTAATATGTAGGAGTATCCCTGAAGCTTAATAGAATCTACAAAAAAAAATTCCTGAAATTCCACAAATATACTTCATAATTTCAGAGAAAACCATGTAATGTGGTTAAGAGCGGTTATCCTAAAAGGCAACGTCGCAAATACCTGTCAAATATTTACCTGTTTTGATTAATTTGGCAATATTACTGTATGGAAATAAGAAATGTGGCTAACTAGTGAACTAGAATATTAATAATGAATTACAATTGTAACATTGAATTTGATGTGGAACCCGTTTTAAGTGTGAAAAAGGGCTTTTTTACATCTATAATGGTCAACATCAAATTCAGTGTTATAATTGCAATCCATTATTAATATTCGTGCGCTATATTAGCGATATTTATTTTCATATTTCCATACAGTAATATTGCCAAATTATTCAAAACAGGTAAATATTTGGAAGTTATTTGCGACGTTGCCAACTTTTAGAATAAACGATCTTAATCATCATCATCAGCCTATTAATGTTCCCACTGCTGGGACACAGGCCTCCTCTCTGTGAGAGGGAGTGGGCTGTAATCTACCACGCGGGCCCAGTGCGGGTTGGTGGATGTCACATGGCTTCGAATTTTTGGTTCTAAGACATGCCGGTTTCCTCACGATGTTTTCCTTCACCGTTATTATATTATCTGTGACCGTTATGAGAGCAGTGGTGACGAAATTATTTACACAAAGTAAAGCGCCTGCTTGGGTTCGAACCCACGACTCACAACTCGTAAGTCCACTGGGCCACCACTGCTCCTACTACGTATAAAACGCTCTTAATACATATAATTATTATGCTCCACAAACATGCACTTGACCGTGCTGTTTCGTCATTTATAGTCTCGCTTCACTTCACTATGATTTAAATTTCAATAAAAGCTATGTTAGCTACATTCTCACATCCACCGATGGATGTTTAAACCTCTATTTAATACTAACTTCTGCCCCCGTCTTCGTCCGCATGTAATTTCTTGTTTTGATACACAATATTCTCTAAATATTTCTTATACAACTCGGGAATACTGTAGCATCCTATTAGTGTAAGCATTTTCTGAAACGGATCAATAGTTCCGAAGATTATTTCCCTACATACAAACTCACAAATACATACTTCTTTTTAATATTAGTAGGTAATACTGTAAGCGAAGGGACAGTAACAAAATAGGAAGTGTTTTAAGTAAAACAAACAAATGAAAATCTGTTTTGTTTTCCGGGAGTAATCTTTGGTAATTTGTGCCAGCATCAAAACTCAACCAGTTTTGATTTAACGAAGTGTATAGAGTGCCGCGAGTTTCTTGTGGCACTCTAGTGTCACTGCCTCGGCCCGGCTAGGGTGCCGTGAGCGTTGCATTGTCACTGTCACTTGTTATTTAGGTTAGGTTAGGTTAGAACTGTGACCACACAACGCACGAGCCGAGCGAGCGTAGCGAGCGGTGCCGCGGTAGCGGCCGGCGAAGTGCCAGGGTCCGTTTAGGCACAAGAGAATATAATGTTTTGGGAATGTGGTGTTTTACAGCGATCTAACCTCGACAATCAAACAAAATACCAAGTGACATGACTTAGTGACAGTGACAATGACAATCCAATGCTTGCGGCACTTGAGCCGGGCCGAGGGCGGTGTTACTAGGGTGCCTGTAGTGGCACTTTATCCGATAGGGATAGAGTGCCAATGGTGGCACTCTATACACTGCCTTGATTTAATTCAAAAGAGTGACCATGGAGTTTCTTGTCCGTTCTTTTCCATAGGAACCTACTACGGTTTGGAACGGGCTTCATTTCTCTGACTGACTGACTCCTTGACAATTCAAAAGTGTCTTTAATTGTTTTAATTGAATTTAATCATTTAACATATCACATAACATCACGTCGTGTTTCCACGAAGGGTTAGGCAGAGGTATAGGTACCCATAGTAGGTACACCCACAAATCCTCAAATCATTCAGCAATAAATCCTTTTAGTTTGAGTTTAAATACGTCTACTAATACCTATGTGATTGATTGAAAGACGAACCTGACTTCGGCTAATTGTCTTTTGATTGCACAGCAAAGAGTCGTTCAGGCAGTTTGCTTATTTTACCGTAAATTATCACATAATTGGTTACCTTCATTATAATTTGCAACTACATGCTAGAGTTATTAATTCGTTGTTGGTCCTACCTTGAGAGCAGTGGTGGCCCAGTGGTATCGGCCCCGACTTCGTAGGTCGAGGGTTCGAACCTAAGCAGCCGCTTTACTTTGTGTAATTTACTTTTGTCTCAAAACGGTGAAGGAAAACTTCGTGAGGCAACCGGCACGTCCTATAAGCCAAAAATTCGAAGACACGTGACATCTATCAACCCGCACTGGGCACCCGTGGTGGATTATGGGCCACTCCCTCTCACAGAGAGGACGCCTGTGTCCCAGCAGTGGGAACATTATAGACTGATTTGACTTTGACACATAAAACTTTATGCAGGCCTTTAATACAGGTAGAAGGAGCTCGTGGCTAAATGATACCAGCCGCATGAGTCCATTGAAGGTCAGCTACGCATGCCAAGTCGGTTCGTGGTTGGGTGACCATCGATTACCTACATATCGTCCTTTCCGTGCCTCGGAAAGCATGTTAAACCGTTGAACCTGTCTGTCGTTCTTAGATCTTTGACAGTCGTTACGGATAGTTTAGGAGCCCTAATGTCCTACAACCAGTCTTGCCAAGAGGTATCTTACCCAGTTACTGGGTTGTGGAGGTCGGATAGGCAGTCGCTCCATGTAAAATACTGGTATTCAGCTGCATCCCGTTAGACTGGATGCCGATATCAACATAGTTGAGAAAAGGCTAGGCACATTGATTTTTAATAGAGGCAGAATCTAGGTGAGTCAGCTCACCTTAAATTGACCTTCTCACCTTCCAAGAGTACCAACAATGATGAGTACACAATCAAAGTCATAGAGGATTAAATGAAATAATAACCGACATTATCGTAACAATGAAATCGCGATAAGAGTATCAAGCGTTGCGTCTAATTGTTCGAAACTGAGCGAAAAAACCGCTTTAATTATTGGATCATTAGGCGTTGGCGTGCGTGCGCGCAGGTACCGTCGACAACTGCAGTAGCTGTAACATAAGTAGATGTTTTTCTATTGTGTCTGTTGATTTCTTTATCTCGTGTTTCGTTTTATGGGTAATTTGTTTATCTGGTTGGTTAATGATACTGATTTGATTAAGTTTCACGTTGATATAGCCGATATAGGTTCTTTGTCCGTTTTGTACAGTAGTTTTAACCTTTAAACAGGTTTATTTTTATGGGTTTTCTATTTTTCGAACCTTCCCTTACTTCTTCTTTAACGAAATTCATGTTATCTTCTTGTTTTGTCTTGCCTTTTTAGTTGCTTTGTCATGTCTTGTCTTTAGCTAGTGTTTAGGATCAAGTTCTCTAGATAGTAATTAGGATTTCTGTCACCAAAGCAGCTTTGTTTTCGGATTAAAATTAAAATCGGATTTGTAGCTATCCCCGTAAAATTATAGGCACAACGGACAGTCCTCTGTGCAGGGTGTGCATGGAGGCTGAGGCAACCGTCGCGCATTCAAAGAGCACGTCTCTTTGAATGCACAGGCGTCGCCCAGATTAGAACAGAAACCCTCGGGTCACCCATATCTTACACAGATGTTCCGAAGATTTAATTAACCAGACTTTTCTCTAAAGCCGGTCACATATCGTTTATCCATTCGGTACTGCAGGTGTCAAAAGGGTTAGGTCACCGCTTTCCTTCAGGAAGGTTCAAGAAAAAAACCTGACCCATGTGATTATTTTGTAAGAAACACTAATTGATTATTCTGCTATCCGTCCGTAGAGTTACCAATCGCCCGGGTGTGGTCAGTTACTAATACTAATAGCTCAACCTAGTTTCTAAACACATTTGCGATGTTTTTTCAACTCATTAAGTCAGTACTATGTTAGCTGTAATTGTTTGATTTATTTCCAGTTTTCAGCTGTTTTGTGTCAGTCAGTAGAACATGAAAATTGATTGTTCTAAGGTGTTCTATGTTATAGGGTTTGGTTAGTCCCTCAGGTGGACTATTGTGCGTGTACCATGGCGACCTTCGGTGGTTATTCCAACCAGCCCACCTCCCTCCAGAAGTTAATTAAATCTCTTGGTCTGTTCAGAACATCTGTGAAAGATCTGACGCCTGTGCATTCAAAGAGCACGTGCGCGATGGTTTCCTTAGCCTCCATGCTCGCTCTGCAAAGAGGACCGTCCGTTATGCCTATTGTGTGAAATTGTTTGATTAGCGAGCATCCCATGATGTTCCCCGTCACCAAGCGCAGACCGTTCCTGTCCAGGCATAATAAACGCCTGGTTAGCCTGCCATCCAAGGATGTTCTGAGGTGACGCCGTCCTTGTCGTTATACGACGTACGAGTGAAAAACCAGGTGATAATGCAATTGCTAGATCGACTGTTCTTAGTCTCACCTTAATTTATCTTAAAAAGTTCGTCCCACTTAAGAAAACTAATTTAGTTTAGGTATGTCTACCAATGTAATGTTAGAATAATATTTGATTTCCTCATACAAAAAGGAAAAAGTGTATTAACCACTACCATTCGACTACAAATGAATGTATCTCGATGAAATTACACCTCTGCTCCTTTGAAATATAAGGCGTATTTTGATACAACACAATCAACTAATTATTATTAAAACGTAGTTCGTTCTAACTCGATAAATGTTGGAAACTACCAATTTGGTAGAAAAAAAGACATGGACATGGCTACACAGTTGATTAAGGCAGCTAGTAGGAAATTAGCGCCGCGGCTAATCGCATCATGCTGCACTGGTGATGAAATAAAAAATGTGGAGCGATATATGGATGGATGCACTGGTTCTGTATGTTGAGTTATTTGATTTAATTGCTTTGGTGGTAATCTTTAGTATTATCGATTCTTTCATTTGATAGATTGTATTTTTTACTGATCATCATTCTATTGGTTCTAAAAGTCGGAGGTGTCAATCTCGTTTATTTTCTGGGTAATTAAAAGTATGCTCGTCAATGTCATAATTTAGCGATGTTATAAGTAAATGATAATAGTGCACGCTTATCGCTAAGGCCCAATAATTTAAGTTTCTTATGAGGCAAAAGGCTGCTATTAACTTTTCAACCACAAATTCTACAAGACTCCAAAGTAGGCAAGCTATTCGTACCAACGGCAACGTAGCTACAAAAATAATTCTCTTCATTAACACATTTACAACCCACGGAATCCTAAAAAAAAGTATTTCCATCAACATCAAAGTAGCAATCATTATCTCCCGTCACAACTAGACATTACCATAGAGAATTATAGAGTAATGAGGCTTGAAAGCCGATCTAATTTATGGTACTTAGGTGATGAGCACCGTGCTTTTTTACAGTTATGTTTAAATATTGAGTTCAATTGAAGAAGAATTTACATGTTAAATGAAAATTATTTGTAATTAGGTGTGGTTTAATTAATAGCAGCTGCTTGTTTATGTTCGTTAAGGACCGTTAGTTATGGTTAGAGGAGAAAGCTAGGAGACTATAGACAATGCCGCCTTCCTATTTAATTATTTGGAACATGTCATTAGAGAGTGTTCTTTTCCTATAAGCACAGAAAGTGACAGTTGTTATGTCAACGAATTACCTACAATCCACACTTCAATTATTTGATTTGAAAACTAGGAATCTTTTTGTTTTTTTTTTATCGTAATTCGAAAAATACATTAGAACTACATAAACAGAAACTCACACCTTTTTCCCTTATTATAAAACATCAGGCACTGTTTTAAATCGATAGTAAAGTAGTGACGTGCGATTCTATTCTAGCCATTCAGTTAAACTTTTTGCCTGTGTTTCTTCTTTTGTATTACTTGTTTATAGCCATCAATTGATTTTAAAGTATCTAAAGCCGTAGCCGTAATTGTCTAGTCCATGTAGTGTGTCGATTATTATACGCATTGTACGTCGATTAATATCGGATGCAGAACTTGGACACCGTAATTACTTTTTTCTGTAATTTTTAATACAAAAAAAACTTAATGTTGTGTTTGAACAACGTAGAAAATACTGTAATATGATATTATATTTGGTTGAAGTGGTATCTAACATAATAAAGGAGGTACGAATATAAATTAAATTAAATTGCATTTTATGAATAGATTTAAAAACACTGAATATAACCACAATCACTGGAGATTACAATTAAAGCGGATTATTAACCAATAAATTGGTCTCGACATTTTTAGGTGTTTTTGACACATTAAACCTATTTAGAAGAAATCAATAAACTATAATGGCAACACAAAGAAGTGTAAACAGACTACCATCGAGGTTTTTACTCTTTTTACTCCACTTTGTTTTTTTTTCAAGCCAAGCCACGATGACGTACAGCCAGGACAGGTTATACTCGATACAAGTAATTTTATATTATTAACTAAATTACACGCAGCTGGCCTGTTCGTATGTTCGTATATAGTCGACTATTAAGATAAAATGTTTACCATACTTAATTCGATTATTGGAACTCGTGAAAACGTAATTTTTGAGGGAAATGCTTCTTGGCTTTTTTTTATACCTTTGCTCGTTATGTTGGTTTATATTTTTTTTAATTAGTCATAATTTCTCACATATGGCAGCGCTGCGTTATTAACGTGTTCGATTTTTGAAGTATAAATGTGTGTTCTTCATTACGAGCGTGGATTTTTATCGATATTTTTATTTTATTTTTAAAGTTTAATTTTTGTTTTTGATTACTCGCTTATTTATTATTGTTGTGAAATTATTATCTTAATATTATTTTGTCAGTGATTGGTGTTTTGTTTTAAAATATCGTGCAATATAACTAAATGCAGCTGCATATTATTTTATTTTTACGTAATATTCGATACAGGTGTGCTCTTAATTTCATACCTTCGTTGTTGAAATTATTACCACTAAAATGATTTAAAATAATACTGCAGAGGTGTTAAAAATATAAACCCTTATCTTGTTAACGCTTACTTTTATTGTATTTATTACTAGCTGAACCGACAGATGTATTCCTGTCAAAAATATAACATGGTCTTGATCTTGAGTTCATACAAAAACCCATAGGAAAAGACCCACCTTCAGATTTTTGCGTTTTTTTTATTTTCTGTGCATCTTTTCCAATTTTTCTTTGAATAAAAATCTAATTCGGAATGTGCTTACTAACGAACAGAATTTAATTTATATTTCAATAGAAAATGCTGACACTCTAAAATAGTCTGAATCCAAGACTTTCAAATCCTGATTTTCGACTATTTTTAGGAACAGCTATTTAATTAGGCACATTTTTAATGCTATTACCGCTGAGACTAAAGCTTAGGTATCTACTTATATAAATGAATTATTTTACTTCATAGGTACCAGTTAGAATTATCATACACAAAACCATTTTTCTCTCACTACAAAAATTCAATTTACTAAAACGCTTTTTAAAGCAACGCTTTATATAAACTAAACGCTTTATAACGCTTTATAAATTATATTCTCTCCAATTCTCCCACCTACTGTTGATTTAAGCCCGAATCAACATAAAAACTCTCTATCTATTCGCAGAACAAAAATAACGTTCGAATCTCAAAACCTATTTCGATTACGTCTCAATTGAGCAAATAAAAAAGGTGGCAAATATTTATTGTGTTAGTGCGCATGCGTGATATTGGGGGCGTAGCCCTACGGAGTCCTACGGCGGAGTTAACACGGTCCCCTGTGGGGGGCGCGAGAAAGGGGACGCTTTGAACAGATAATGTTCTTTTTATGAAAAAAAGTGTAACTGTTAGGTAATTGAGTTAGGTTTCTTTTTTATTGTCTATGGTGGAACAATGGGTGTTTCTTGCCTGCGTGAAAAAGAGCTTAGAATGTTATGTAGGGCTAATTCCAGGCTTACATAAATAATTATGTAAATAGTAGTAATCTACAGCGATGACGGCGTAATGTACCTAGATTGTAAACCTATATAGATATGTTTTACAAATAACAACGTTGACTTTGACTTAGAAAAGAAAAATCCTTGGAAAATTATTTTAAAATGACAATCATGTAGGCACTTACCTAAGATTTGAAAACTGCCCATAAAGAATTTCAATGTTTCAAGAAAATCAAGAAGTTCTGTGTTCTCTGGTCTCTTAGATAAATATTCTTACGTAGGTACTGTTCAGTAAACAAGCAAGTTACATCCGAAACTTTTATAAAATATTTTTAATTTAGAAATGAAGGACCTAAAATTCAAGTTAAATGTCCACAGACATAAGTTTGCGTAGCATAGATACCTAATTTAACTTCTTTCTGACAATATTTTATACATAACAGTTAGATAGGTATATTTATATCCTCCATTATCAATATACATAGGTACCATAAACAAAATATAAACTATAAATCATCCACCATTAAAACGGTATGTCCCGTCCCGTTTTCCCCATACGACTTTTAATGTCGGAAATCGACACGCGTTCGAACCGTGTACGGTTTTATTACTGAACGTTCCGGTACTGCCGAAGTTTCGTATGTCCGGTGGTCGGTAGTGTAATTGCAGCGGAATTTAACATACGTCTATATTGTCTATGGTTCTGATTGAAGTCACTGAACTTTGCTTCGTGTTTATTAAATTAGTATAACTGCAACTATAAATCGTTTTTGTTAGATTTGCATAATGGTTGGATAGATTTATTTTGTAAAGGATTTTCTGAAGGAAATGATTTAATTAAATTTACGCTCGTTGTTCGTTAGAAAGATAAAAACAAATTGATATTGATTATTTATAAATGGAATGCCTTTGCTAATGGTTGAATTCCTGTTCCTTTTCTGCCTACTAAATTTACTTTTTTTTTATTGAGAAATAAAATAACGGTTTTTACCGCCAAAATACATCGAGTTATTACTAAAAGCTTGTTTAGTTACAAGAAATTAAAAAGCTTTTAGGTTGCAGTCGTTTGTTAAAATTAATGAACACCTTACATATCTTTCTCCTGCAAACCGCCAATTTCCACCAAACAAATTCAACGATTACAGAAAACAATTCTGTGCTTCACTAATCGCGAACGGAAGCGACGTAAGCGGGCGCTTTTCCACATCCGGCCGGTACCTACTCGATTATCGACTCTTGCGTTTTATCGTGCAATGCCATCACTTAGGCAAAGGAAATTCGCGTTAAGCCTCGTTGTTTGTGAAGGTGAATTGATGGGTTAATTCTAACTTCATGTTTGTTTTTCTTGACTGGCCTATTTGTTGATGAACGCTGCTGGTGATGAGCTTTCGTCTATGGAATTGGAAAGGGTTTAATTGATGTTGTCTTTGGATGTGTTCATGGAGGTTTTATGAAGGTTGGAACTTGTTATCATTGTGTCTAGTCACTAAGCGATGATGTGGTTCATAAAAAGTCATGCTTGCTTTGAATTGAAGATGCCTTTTTGTTTATGAGTAGGTACTGTGGCTCTGCAGCCCTGGTACCGGAATGAATGAGGTGCACGCAGCTGTCAATAAAAAGCTATGCTGAATTTTATATACCTACTTATTTACTTAATTGACTCAGGCGTGACTGCGGAAATCCATTATAAAATACAATAGACGATGTATATTTAGTAACTTAATCCGCTTAACTGTTCTTAAAGAGTTAGAGAACCCTGTAAGAAATCGACACGTGTTTCGCCTCTCAACGAGGTATCCTCAGGATGACGATTTACTTGTTGCGAACTCGGACACGAAGTGTTGCCACGACAAGAGCCGAACGCAAAAACCTACTACCTACCTACCTACCCCCTACCTACTTATTTGTTTTGAAAAAGGCGTGTTCAGTTTTGCGCGACCGGAACCGAAACAAATTAGCCTTAAAATAAACAAAAATTTACCAAATAAACAATCGTCTCTTCTACAATTTTTAAACTGATTCTAAATACGCTTGAGTGATCAAATCAAACCAGAATAATTTTCTGCCAGCCTGTATGATGTAAGGTTCTCTTTTGTAGACAATACCTTTTGTAAAAAAGGAAAGAATCTTATTTGCTAGTTACAGTAAAAAAACTATTTTAAATCAAACCATGAATACCTCAATAGAATAGAATAGAATAGAATAATTTATTGTTCTCTCATAATCAAAAAACACAGTACAAAATCAAAGTAACACCTTAATAGAGACTGGTGTCTGTTGTAGGTAAAACCTGTATTACAGATCACCAGGACCAATAATCCAACATCCAACATATGGATCACCAATAAATTCATTATATTATTTAGTTTTTCGATAACAATCCAATTTAAATGTCAAACAAGAAATCCGTAACAAGATCAAATAGGTACTCTACTTAAGAATACTCTCAAAGTCTCATCACCTAGATTAAAAAACAAGCTCGCTAATTCACTATGATGATTACTTAGCACAAAACACCAAAATGGCGGCCATGTAATAAAGAAATTCGACCATTAATCAACGGTACTGGCCAAAAACCAGTTCACACACGAATAATAACTGCCAATTTGAGTGATGTTGTCTCTTTTACACAGGGCGCCATGATTTTTGATAGGGTCAGTCAATTGAAATTGACAGTTAACTGTCAGTTTTCGGTTAAGCGGGAAAAGGAGAGTGTAAGAAATTAATTTAGAAACAAGCATAATTTTCGGTCGTAGTACAAAAATAAGGTGTAACTTAGTTGCTAATGTGCAAACAGAATAATAATTTGTATCTCCTTTGTTCTTTTACCCTATAGGTTCCTAAAGTTTCAAGGGTCGTCATCATAAAATGCGTTGCCACCTAAAAAAAACATTCCACTCACTTATTCCTAACTGAATCACTTTATTAACATCCAATTAAAGCTCGCCAACCCTACAAATATCTAACAACCCCAATTTGTCACTCTAATGTCCCTTTCTAAACTATATCTGTCCTTTTCCCTCGCTAATGGAGCTACAATAAAGTAATACGGCGATCCGTTTAAATTTTCCTCCAAATTCGCGCGGCATTCTTAATTGCGTATCTCCCCTACTCGTTCCTATCCCGTTCTAACGCATGGAAACTTGTATAAGTCTGTCTCGCTTACTAATCCGTAGGGGAACGCCATAATCGGGTACATAAGCACTTAATCGCATTTCGGGCCATGTTGAATGACACCCCTATTTATTTAGTACGGGTATCATTGTACGGATCCCTTTTCCTATTATAACGATTGTTTGCGGAGACTTATGACTTTTATTTAACGACCAGCGTTGTTAGAACTCTTTTGTTGGTATAATAGAGTTTTATGAGGGTTCATTTTACGGTAGTTTGGTGCGTATGAGCAGATGCGTCGTGTAAAACGAATTAAAGTTTATTGTTGTTGTAACGCGAAGTGGTAGTACATTAAATTTGCATCAGAATGTGATAATTGTTTGATGGTCCGTCTCGTTGCGAATTTTTTGAGGTTTAATACTCGTTTGTGTGTTTCGGAATGGGATAAATGAGTGTGTTTTAGAATTAATGTTATGTGGGTACCCGGAATGGTTTTATTCTTGTCATGTTTGCAGAAGAGACTTTAAACTCAAGAGTTCAGGCATCAATTGAAAGATTGCATTGATAGGAAAATCTAAAATATTTTGATAAAATCATTGAGACTAGCTGAGAGGGTAAAACCATAGATCACCAATGACGTAACTAGACTAGATTGACATCACATTGTTCAAAAACTCATTTAAAAAAAAAACGTAGAAGTTCAAACAAATAGGTACAAAAAAAAACCCTTAACCCTACAACATGAATGTAAAATGATACAAAATTACATAGTACCGCACACATCCCCAGGGGTACAAAGAACCGTATGATGGATGCGAGCGGCGAATACCCGTAACCGGCAAATGGGCCTATGGGACCGGCGGCACAAGGGTTGAATGGCGAATCCTGATAGGGTTCTTTGAATTATGTAATTGTAATAAAATGTATGCTGGTCGATCTTGCAAGGAAGTATTAGATGGTACTGATGTCGTTGGAAAGAAAATTGATGCAGATTTGAATGTGTGTTGAAATTATACAGTAGATGAAACGATGACAATGTCTGCTTAAGTACTCTGTTGGGAAAAGTAACCATATAGGGTGGGAAAGGTCAAATAACTGATGCCTAGGAACACCTTAGAAAATATTTTCCTTGTAAAAAAGAAGCAGTAGGTAAATCTAGCCCAATGTAGGTTCTACTACAGTTAAAGAGCCAATAAATAGGGAAATTTAATATGTTTTGTTGGTTGTATTTACTTATGTCCGCATTCAGAAATTGCCCATAGTTTCGCTGTCAAACGAAACTCTTAACCTGGGTTATAAAACACAAGTGTGTCTTACAAAAGGAGTAATAAAAAAGTAAATAACTTAAAGAGTAGTTTCCAAAAGATTTAACACAAATTGGGTAACGTTTTACGTAGTTAAACACACAACACCATTCTCTATAGCCTTAGTTACTACTATAATTATCATGTTTAAGACGTTCGCAGTAAAATCTTCATGTTACTCTGGCATTAACACAAAAGATGCAATAATATCCATTTTGTTATTAAGTAAACTTTGATTTACAACGACTAAACACAGGTTAAAAAGCTATTGTAAGAACAGTGGAGAGTCGTTAAAATTCACATAAAATTCTGAAGGTAAGAGGAGCTGAAGTGTTCTGTATGTACCTACCTTGGTGGTATGTTTATATAAGGAGAAGGCACCTAGCAACTAAACTTCTTCATAATAAAATTGTGATGACGTACCTTAAAAGTAGCAATATGATTCGTCCTTTATTGATATGGTCCGAATATAGTGCCTTGTGGTACTCCAAGCAATATTGTATGATTTATTGTCTCGTTTAGAACAATCTAGACGAAAATAAAAGTTCATTATGTAATGGTACACATTATGTACTTGTATTATTATTGAGAAGTCGCGCAAAGACATAAAAACATAAAACTAGCGAAAGCATTTCAACTCTAAACTGTGTAGAAAGACAAATAAAGATCGAAAACTATATGCTTTTACTAAAGACATAAGTATGGTGTCGTAAACGTTACGTAGGATGTAACCGCTGTAGTTAAACGGCAACCGGTCATTTGGACTCATATGTGAAACACTAAATGCTGTGTGCAGACCTGTGTCAGTCTTTAAAATGTATAGACAATCTTGACTTGGGTCTAAACTATGTTGAGAGTGTTGAGACTATCGATATCCGTGAGACTATCACATTATGAAAACAATGATGGCGCTCCCGCTTGCAACAAAACAGTCACACAGTCACACAGTCACAGTCAAAAGATGTCAATTTTTGTACTGAAAAAATTGTTTTTGATACAAGATAAAACTGTACTGTCTATGACAGACAAAACTGTTTTAGAGTCTGTACCACCTACTGAACTGTTTTTCAGTCTTAAAATTATGTATCACTTTGTTTGTTATGAGTTATGAACTTATGACTATGAATGACTGACTAGCATCCGTTCACATGGAGTTCTACGAGATATTTGTATGAGAATAATAATTGATACCAGCTTTATGTCATTCTGAATGATATTGTTTTGTTTTGATAACCTTGATAATATTATGCGCAATTTTCTGAGTTCTTGCGTTGTTATTAAATCATATTTTTAGCTCGTGGCTAACCCCATTAATACTCAGTTTAGACTTCTTTTGTATTTGGTTTTAAGTGGTTTGTAAGTCCAGTTTGAGAAATTTTCTGCTTTCTTCAAAATGTCGTCTGACAAATAATTTCCCAAAATACTACATACACACATCACAATATTTTTATATTAAATTCATGGCAGAACTTTTTTACCATGTTACCTGAACCCTCATCGTACCTGATATGCTTCTCACGCAACTGCATATTACGTCTCGAATTTTGGACTTTTCAAACATTTTCCTTTACTCTCACATAGATCTTTCGAGGGTAAACAACATCACGATACATAGTATACCATACTCCCCTCCTCCACGCACCATTACTCGTTTCAAAAGGGTGGCATCGGAACTAACTTGATTGATATTTGATGTCGATATATGGAAGGTAATGTAGCGTGTCTGTCGCAGTATGGGACCTTATAATTGAGGGGGAGACACCATTAAGCCGTGAAACTTTAGTATTTATCATTTTTCTCTCACGGTTCTGGTTCGAAATCTGGGAAAGTTGATACTCTGAGCCAGTTAAATGGAACTTCAAACGGTTTTTCGCGTTCAGAAAGTTTTATTATTATTTGCTTCTTGAAAAGTTGTAATATTTTTCTATGTACTACATTCGTTTTTATTGCTTTTATGAAAAAAGATGTTACTGTCCTAAGATTTCCCTTGACGACTTTGTTTCTGAAATGCAAACAGCCATGGCTCCAATTTCTACGTGTAATGTCCTTGTAAATGTAAAAGGGCGGTTTACGGTACAGATTAAATGCGCGTAAAATATGTATTTCTTCATTTTCTTATACCTACATTCAAATAACAAGCAAAAAGCAGATAAGAGTCCCATTTCATGAAAGTATAGAGCCCAATTATAGGAAACACTATAAAACTAAAATGTTTGATAGAAAATCGTACAAAAAGCAAAGTTAATGGCTTATTCCCTTGTAAATTTTTATCAGTAATAAACTAAAATGTGATTTGTAACTTGTATGGAATTGTAAGGAGCCATAAACCGTACGATTGCATCAATTTCACGCCAATCCGTTGTAACTAACATGGCGATTGACTGTTTTTACCGTCACATTCAATTTTTAATGGAAATCCTGATAACTTATTGCTTTCGACTATAAAAATATAATCATATTTATGTTTCTACCTAATTCTAGGTAAGTTATGTTCTGGAAAATTTTCAAAGGATTCTTTATGGTTTTTGATACTGGTCGGAAAAGTTTGCTGTAGAACATTGCCATATTTACATTTGACTCAAATAAAATACAGCCTTCGTTCTTACACACTAGATTATTTGTAACTGCAATAATACCAAAAATCCTTCCTATTATTTGACTTCATTTGATTGATATGACAGTTTCAGCTGAGTTTGCCACGATTTACAAATAATGGTTTGGCTGGGTTTTGCAAAACCGATGCACTTAAATTGGCATAAGGACCTTGTATTTCTTCCAGAACAATAGCCAACTTTAAATTATTATCAGCAATTACCCTTTATTGTATGACTCATTCACTATAATAAACCACATTGGAGACAATTCAAAATATAAACCATTTTCTAACCTAAATAAGCGTAATGTACAACCTTATCTCCATTTTTGGCAGAATAACAGATATACAGACTCCATGCATTAGTTACAATATCTCAAAAGCGACTGGCTGGGTAGAACGTGAATACATTTCGCAAGCCATTAACCACGTGACAAATTGTCTTACAAAATGGCTGCCGACGTTTTTTGGGCGGGAAATCTACTGTTGGTGCGCAGAAAAATTCGACAACGGATTTTTCTTTCAATAGCTTGTGATATATGATTGGAGGGGTCGCATTGAATAGTTTTTTATTGGCTAGTTCCTTTAATCCTTTATTGCTGTTCGTCGACCATGAAATTATGTTATGATTTGTGCTTTCTATTTTGTTTTGTTGTAGCTTTCACATTTTTACTTTTAACTATGCATTTGTTTAGAATAAGGACCAGTCAAATTGCATTTGTTTTATTAAATTTATTTAACAAAAAGAAGAATCCTTCTTCATCCATCACAAGTCTTTCATTCTGATGAATAGCTAATTATTTTCACTTGTTGTACCAAACTCTCATAATAATGTTTGGGCATCTTTCCCTAGCATATACGTATATCAGTAATTAAAAATACTGTAATAACCCACAATTTCTTTGTTAACAGGTTAAAGTTTGGTTTCAAAACAGAAGAACGAAACACAAACGAATGCAGCAAGAAGAAGAAGCAAAGACTGGAGGCAAATCAGGTTCCTCAAACATGAAGCCAGATGATGGCAGCCAACTTAACAACTCCTACGAAGATGATGATGAAGAACTCATCGATATGGACATGGACGAACTCAGTGAAAGTGAGAATGAAACGTAAGACAGTGAACTAAGTGATAAATCGTGTAAATATTAATGTAAACTAGATGTTTAGAGTATAGTTTTATTTATTTATGGTTTTAAGAGATATAGCACTGGCGAGGATGAGGTGGGGTCTGTTATAGCCTTATTTCGACTGACAATGACTTTGGTAGGTATTTGAAAAGCGAATGTAAAGGACGTTACGTTGGAATTTGGATTGCGTGGAATGAGTTGATTTATGAATACATTTCATTGTGATTACAATAGGCAATGTTTAACAGACCAAGTCCAAGAATTTGTCATCAATTATCTTAATTTCAATAATTAATTTAGGCACTTAGTATGTCGCAATCAAATTCGCAAGTTTAAATTAAAATTTATTTGATTACTAAACCTCATTTATCAACATTTAACATGATCAATCTTCAAAAAGTGGGCGTTAGTTGGTGTTTGCAATAATTTATATCAATTCTAAAGCCATTATACCAGCTATATCATTAAATCAGCTTTATAAAACGGTTTCAAAATGGCTTCCCGGGTCTTGTTAGCGTCACGGCTTATTAGATAACAAAATTGGCCGTATTATAATAGTTTTTGGGGTTTAAATTAATTAAAAATGGCTCTTTTTTGATGTTCATCCAGTGATGTGGGTATAATTAGACATTTTAGATTGGAAACGTTGATAGGCAGGGTCTGTGGTTTCTCAACGAGCGCTGTCAACGGTGGACAAGGATCACAATACAAGAGTTACTGGTGTTAGAAAGAGATAGGTGTAATATAGAGATGAAGGCGATTATGGGTGCGTTCAGGGCCCTATTATTAAGAGATGCGTTCGAAAACTATCGCGTTCTCGAATCGCGTTTCGTAATTGCTCGCGACGTAACCAAATTGTTTTCGAGTCGTTGACGATTGTTCTCCACGACTATTTGTCTACGCGTTAGGAATTTATCGATAGAGATCTTTTTGTTGTTGATGATTTCTTTGACGCGTTGCTTAACTGTTTAGTTTGACTAACGACGTGTCCGGACTATTGTTTTAATGTGTCACATTCTTTTTAGATGTTTGTGAGCCTGTATTTTTATGGCCATTATCAATTTGGAAGACCAGTTTTTATGGAGATGATGTTTTGGATTCGTTGCTATGATTCCGAAAAAATAAAATTGAATTCGCTCCACGAAGCGAGCGGCCATTTTATGGCCGATTATAGCTGAATGCTAAAATCTGTACGGTCAATTAATCGATTAGCAACTAAGAATTTGCTTAATTAAAAAAAATGCATGGTTTGGCAGAAAAACTATGGTTTGTTTGTTGTTCAAAGATATGATCTGTTTGGTCTATGGTTTCTATTCCAAATTTTCTAAATTCAAAACTATCCCAGCTCAGTTCTCATTGCATTGTTTACTATGTTCTTTCACTAGGCTGTGGCCTTTAAACCCGAGTTTAAACGAGCGATTATAAGGCTAATTTGTATTTTCCTTTCCGTCTTTTGTTCATGTGATTTACGATTACGAGTATCGAGTTCTCGCCGAATCGATTTACCGAGTGAATCGATTTTAAAAACAAACTATTTTGTTTTTGTTCGGTACCCGCATGTGGTTATGCCATGTTGTTACAAAATGTAGTTTTGAAAACATGCGGAGGAAATATATTTTTAATTGCTTGACTTTGTCGTGTGAAAATTGATTTTTAAGAATGAAAGAGTCCTGAAAGTTCTTATTTGTTGTGATGGTACAAACTACTAAGTGCTTCCTTAACAACTCTATCAAAGATCCGACTTTTAAACATTTTCAATAAAAAGATTAACCGAATTCTTTAGTCCAATAAAAATAGAAATCGAACATTGGAATGCGCTAACTACCACACTATTCCGTTCAAACGCGCGATTTAAAAAAAGCAAAAAATAACCACAGGCAAAGAACCAAAGCGTTTGGCTCCACGCCATTCGTAATTTGAAATCTAGATTCCATTTTCAGCTCAATTAACTCTTAGTCGATTTTAATTATCGATTTTATTCATTAAGTGTTTGCGATTAGCGGGCATGTCGATATTTTACGATGTATTCTTTCGTAAAAGTTCGTTTTTAATTACATTCGCATTGATTGCTTTTAACTCGCTGATTATGTGACATTATAAGGTTTATTGGAGTCATTGGATGTTGAGATAAGGCTATTCGATTTTTGAATTGACTTTGACATCAGAATTTTGAGTGATACTCATTGTTTTTCGACAATTAATGTTGTAAAATGGACCGATTTCAACAGAAAAATCTTGATGTTTCATAACTTAGTCAAAATAAATACTTGTCAGATTGATGTACTTATTATAAGTTAAAATTTTAAATGTTTATTATTTATGTTATTACCGAAAACTTTTGACTGCTTTGTTGAAATTGGTTCCTTGTACTTATAGCTCAAACTTGAGTAGCAATAGATACACATGAAAGTAAAAACATATTACATACTATAAAGTTAACAATTCGCTCAAATATAGTAGTTTTATTAAGCCAGTTCCTTTAGAGTAATAAAATGTTATGTGAATAAAAATATCTAACAACTTTGTGCAGTATTATGATAATTCTACATCTTGACGTTGGTTCTTTAACCACTTGACGTCAGTTCCCTTCAGGAGTCCTGACTTCTGTTTGTAATTTGACGTCAAAATGTCAAACATAGCGTTTTGAGCTAAGATGTTAAAAATAAATGTGTAATTTCTATAATGATTTCCAAAAAATAATTTAAATAATATCTTGTCGTCAATAACGATAATGGATAACACTATAAATACTTTTATTGTTTAAATTTTTTTGATGTCCTATTTCATAATAAAAAGGAGATCAACGATAACCAATTGTTGGTATTCGCCTGACTAAACCTATGCTACTTTTGCTGTCAATATTTAAAATTGAAATGACTTTTTAAATAATAAAAACCATATATTTATTTCTTGAAAAACATGTGGCTGTCAGTATAATTGGATTTTAAATAATTTTATAGAAACTGGAAACTATTGAACGCTGCAGACATGTTTTTTTTTAAACTTTATGACCATTTGTGAAGACATGAAGATTGTATAAATTGTGTTCGTGTAATAGCGTCTTTTTTCACATATTCATGTATTACTTTTTTGCAAAATACTAATGGCTCAAAATAAGAATAGGACAGACTTAAAAACGTACACGCACCTTGACAAACGTGATGAAACTGAAATTAGTTGGAGAACTTTGACAGCTTAACGTCACATGAAACGTCAATCCTATTTTTATAATTGAAAATGAATAATAACGATGCTGAAGAACGAGACTTCTTTCTATTAAGGTTGCGCTAGTCGACGGTTCGAAATTGATGGTTGCTATGGCTAAAACGAATGCGCGAAATTATGAATAATTAATGATGTCAATTACTTAGTCACAAATTAACAAGACGTATATCGTCAAACAGTGGAGTAACCACCCCACAACATTTGTGTGGAAAAAATTTCGTCTAGCGCAGTCTTAAGAGTCAGGTTTGTGCGTTAATGAAATTACTCTTGTAATTAAACGCTCGTTGTTCGCTGTTCATTCGCAACAATAGCTCTGTGGGACGTAATGTCAAGCGAAAAAGTGATTCAGATTTTTATACCATTATTGAATTTTGGTATGAAACAGGTTTAACAACACTCTAATTGCGTAAACACAGTTTCAATCACAATCTAAGAGTTGTGAAGGATATTTCTAATCCATTGCTCCATAGGTTTTATAAATTTGTCTGCTCAACAACGTATATAACGCAATGAACGAGGCGGAACTGTCAAAATTAAAGAAAATGCGATCAATTGTCATTTTATGTGTGTTACGCAATTAGGGTCTCACAGAACTCTAATAAAAAGATTGGAATGTTTACTTTCAATCATTTTGTTAGATATCTGAATTATACTCGTTTCATAACAGGCTACTCAACACATCTAAAAGCCAACTCCCACGGTGCGCCATATCGCGGACGCGCACCAGCCCGCACGAGGACGCACCGCCACGCACGCGTACAACGCGCGTCTGCGCTACCACGCACGCTAGGTTTCCCACGGTGCGTCGTGCGCGTGCGTCCGCGATATGGCGCACCGTCGGAGGGCGGCTTTACACACTGTCATATCTCCTGCTGTGATTGGTTGGCAGAAAATTGGCAACAGCCAATGAAATCACGCCATTTGAGATTTCACAACAGATTAATTTTTAATAGGCTTTTTGAAATGGGTTATAGACAGATAATTCAAACTATAGTTTTCTGTAGTCTTTGAGAGGCCTCCACAATATTTGTCGGTGTTACTTGAAGGATGCAAATGTGGTTTGCAGCCTACATTAACTACCAATAGGCTTCAGAAACATTTTAACATTATAAAGCATACTCGTGCGCGCCCCCGGCACCGCCTGCTTTCAACAATACCCGTTATACTTCCTTTTCAACCTTAAAGACCAGTGAATGAGATCGCTTCAAGCATTCCCATTCATTCGTTCTCAATCATTCACATGTTGACAGGTGGTAAGACGAGAAAATTGACCGATTTATTTAATTGTAAGAAAAATTTAAAGGATACAGAAAATTGTAAATAAACTATTTATTTCTTACTTTGTACTTAATAAGGAACTTATTTGTAAGGTTGGGCGCATATGGAGCACAAGCAATTTGTTCGGCAAAACGGTTTTTCGTGGTCATAAATTTTTAAAGGCTGTTAAAGAGAAACGGTATTCTTTAAAGTTAAAGTTATTCTTATCTTATTATTTAGATAACACTAAAAACTTAAATTGTTGGTCCAAGAATATTTTTTTGATGAAAAAATTAAAAATAATTCGTTCTACTTACAAGGTTTTTTATCGTCTCACATTTCTTTTTTTTATATTATGTTTACTAGGCAATCTATTACTTCCTTTGAAGTTGCAGTTTAATGCCTAGTAAACATTTCTTCACAAATCTTGGTAAACGTGGCGCAGCTAAAATTAGTTTGACAACTTTGACAGTTAAACGTCAAACTAAGATATCCAATTAGATTAATCCTGGCAATCAATTGCGTTGATTTTACTTTTGTTGAGAAGTAGAAACAATTGATTGCATATATATAATAAGTTAATAAAAAGTCTATCCATTTGCGTCCAACCTTTATTATTGTAAATGTCCCTTTAATAAAGAAAATGTTCCTTCTCCTGGTTAATGCCACTGAAACAGTTTGTAAATAATTAACTAACATTAACAATCTTCTAGGCTAGTTGTACATTGTCTTTATTTAAATGAAACATAGTAAAACTGTACATAATGTGTGTTTAGATGTAAAAGAATACAGTCTAAGTGTATTTGTGTGTATATCAAGTAACTTCTCTTCGCGAATATACCCCAGAAATGTTTCGTTCTAACTCAATACGAAAATGTAGTAATTTAAAATCAACGAGTGATATATAAAATATATGTTTTTACTCATTTAGTTGGTGGTTTTCTTTGTTTTTTTATTTCCTTTTTTAAATTTAGGAGAACGTGAAGTGTCGGCGACTCCGTCTGGGTATAATTTTGTTCGACAAAGGACTCAAATAAATATCACATAACTGATTGGTGGTTATTGAAGAATGCAAAGGAGTTGTGTCGCAGTACAATACCTATACCAACCATATAATTTGCATATAGGAACGCGCATTCCATATTGCGTCAAAAATCTGAAGTTAAGTACATGTAAGGCAAGATTCACTATTCAATCTCATCAGACATCCAGCCCCGGATGTACGCCTAGGCACACAAGGCTCTGGCCTAGGGGCCCATTCAGCCTATGGGCCCCACCCACTCGACCAGGTAGCTTGGCTATAGTGACATACTTAGCTTAGACTGCATTATTTCTAATATTTATTTATAGTAGGTACTTAATTAGAGTGAGAAAAAAATCGTAGAAAATAAAATTTGTTTAGTTCCTGTACCTACAAGTGCATTTTATTTACAAAATTTCCAAAATGACTTCGGAATGACTCGGCCTTAAAAGCGGAACTGCTTACGGGCCCTGGGTCTGTAAGTCCCGGGCCTGCAGACATCAAGTCATCATAGAACTATTTTTTTTCCATTTTTGAGATTATTGTACTTGCAACCAAACGTGTAGTTAGTAAAATGAAGACTGTGGGCGCAGACTTGTCTCTTGTCACGTTCGCACGGACGTAAAAATATCGCGGCAGGGTTTAAAAGTCTCGGTGTTGACCTGAGCTTTGAGAATCCAACAGAGACACGCTGTTGGATTTTCATCTCTTGGCGCTAAGCAGAGCGTTGAAAATTCAGTGTGCGAAACAAAAATCTGGGAATCCAACAGAGACACAGTTGGATTTTCAACTCTTATCGCTGAGCAAAGCGTTGAAAATACAGTGTGCGAAATTATATCGCCGCGGGAAATAATCGCCCATGCGCCGTGCGAACCTGGGATAACAACAGTTGTCTATATTAGATAGAGTGCTATAAAGATCTTTTAGCTCTTGAATGACGATGACGGGGGCGCTGTAGGTAATATTGTTTTACGGTGGCCCAGTGGTAACGACCGCGACTTACAAGTTGCAGTTCGAACAGATGCTTTACTTTGTTTAATTTATTTCATCACAACTGCTCTCAAAACGGTAAAGGAAAACATCGTGAGAGAACCGGCATATCCTAGAACCAAAAATTCGAAGACATGTGACATCCTGGGCCCGCGTGGTAGATGACGGTCCACTCCCTCTCACCAAGAGTAGGCCTGTGTCCCAGCAGTGGGAACATTATAGGCTGACTATACTTATGCATGATTAAAGTCTGCGCACAGCTTAGCAGACTATGCCTGTAACATACAATCAATCTTCCTAGCTTTTTTCCCAACTATCTTGGGGTCGGCTTCCAGTCTTACCGGTTGCAGCTGAATACCAGTATTTTACATGGAGCGACTGCCTATCTGACCTCCACAACCCAGTTACAGGGTAATACGATACCCCTTGGTAAGACTGGTGTCAGACTTTCGGGCTTCTGACGACTCGTAACGACTGTCGAAGATCCACAAATGACAGCCGGGACCAACGGCTTAACGTGCTTTCCGAGGCACGGAGGAGTCTCGGTATGTAAAGATGGTCACCCATCCACTGACCAACCCCGGCAAGCGTAGCTTAACCTGATGGATCGATCCGTGCGGCTTGTTATTACTTAGCCACGAGCTCCTCTCTGTAACATACATAGACGATAATTAGTTTCACATATTGTAAGTAGCATAAATACAGATATTTAACCATCTAGTTAAGACTGCAAGCTGGCCCCGACATACCAACTTAGGAAAGTCTAAGAATCATGATGATTGTCTTAAATACTAAAATACTTCACGTGTTTGTAAATGGCAGTAAGCGGCTATAGCTCAAAGGGTAAAGTGCTCACTAACTACTGAAAGGTCACGGGTTCAGGACTTAGAGTTATAATGCCTTATTCACGTCTCATTTAATTTATAATCAGGGATGTTGTTAAAGTTCTGAGTTTTTGCAGAAAAGTCAGAAGTTAGAATATTTACTTAAATTAGATGTTTAAGTCAATGTTATTTAAAATTGATAAAACCAGTACCCTAATTACGTAATACACGATCAATCAGAATCTGAATCGTTTTGAAACAGATTGCTAATACATTGCTTCACGAGTTCGAAAAAAAAATCTGCTCAAAAACGTAAATAACGCAATTAATGTTGTTGTATTGTCAAAATGAAACAATTTAGTTGTAATCGTTTCACATCACATCATCAGCCTATTAATGTTCCCACTGCTGGGACACAGGCCTCCTCTCTGTGAGAGGGAGTGGGCCGTAATCTACCACGCGGGCCCAGTGCGGGTTGGTAGATGTCACATATCTTCGAATTTTTTGTTCAAAGACATGCCGGTTTCCTCACGATGTTTTCCTTCACCGTTTTGAGAGCAGTGGTGATGAAATTATTTACACAAAGTAAAGCGCCTGCTTGGGTTCGAACTCACGACCAACAACTCGTAAGTCGGGGCCGATACCACTGGGCCACCACTGCTCACGCTGTAATCGTTTACGATGAGATGTGTCAAATAACCAATAGAATCGCACATCTGGAGCGGAGTTTTGATTCTATTGGTTAATATTCACACATCTCTGCTCCTCTCCTCTCCTCTCTGCTCCGGTGGACAGGCAGCCTAAGTCAGAAATCGCCAATCCGTCTTGAGCAAGTGTGGTGATCAATGCTCGTGCCTTCTCTGTATGAGAAGAGACCTTTCCGGCGGGTCAAGAATAGGCAGGTATTATTAATACTATTAATTAAACAAACAAAGCTGATGCTCAAAAGGCTGCCCAACTTAAATGGGACTGGGCAGGATATGTCTTCCGCATGCCGGACAAACTGGGCCCAAATAGCGCAGAACTGGTGCCCTGAGACAGTGAGGTGGTACGCGGCAGACCACGTAGAGAGATGGCGGGACGAGCTGGATAGGTTCCGTCAAAACCGAAAGGAGGACGCGTAAGCTCGCGAACGATGGAAGGAGTGGAGGAAGACTTTTGCCCAGGAGTGGGACAGCGTAGGCTAGTATAAAGAAAATGAGTACAATTTTTTTTGCGAGCGCTGGATTTTCAACGCTCTGCTTAGCGCCGAGAGTTGAAAATCTAACAGTGTGTTTTATCAAAGCGCTGGAACGAGACTGCGTCTCAGCGCGTTGGATTCTCGGTTCAACATCGAGTGTTGAAAATTCAGTAGCGATATTTTTACGTCCGTGCATACGTGGACTTAATGTTGACGAGGATGAGCATAGAGTAGGTAAGCTACCCGTTTTTTGTGAGTAGGAACCCTACATTTTTCTTAATCGCATGTACCAGAAAGAGATGTACACAGTTTACTGTAATAGTTTGACTAGAAATTAGACATTAATGTCAACCATCGCCAACTCTACAAACAAAGTAAAGCGAGGGGAAATCCTTCTCATTTGAATATCTACAGCCGAAACCAGCAACATAAAGAAATTGGCAAACGACCACACATATAGCTATGACGTCACGCGTCGATATGATGACAACACTAGCGCCGCGCCATGAATGCAGAGTAGGGACGTGACACAACTAATAATTAACTATCGATATATAGGAAATTTTCGGTAAAACCTCTTTTATTATCTCTTTGAACTTTTGTTTGTGGTATGACATTTTATGTAGAGTTATCAGATTGGATTTTATGGCGAAATCGAGCGTGAGGAGTTTGTCGATGGTTTGTTAAGGAAAAGATGTGAGGTCTTCAAGGAGGTTCGTAATGTAAGTTATCTATACGGTAGTCATGTGTTTTTATTGGTGTTGGTACAGATTGTAATCGAAATTCAAATGTATGTTTAGTAAAAACAAAAGTGGCATTTAGTAGCGTTTGTGATGCATCGTGTGGTTACCGGTAAAGAATAGGAGCTTGTATGGGGTGTCGTAAAAAGGGACTTACTAAAAAGGTTTTATTTTGATGCAAAAAAACCAACAACGAATGTTAAAGTACAGGCACTTTAACAATTCCTAATACCTACTCGCCAAGTATAGTTTCAAAAAGTTATTGGAATAGAAAATAATTTCGGTTACTTAGGTATACTAAAGAAAAATAAAGTGAAATTATTATAAACTAGCGGTTGCCCGCAACTTAGTCTGCAATGCAGGATGAAACGGAGCCCATGTTAGTTTTAGATGCTCCTTTTAGTTTTTTTTATTTTTTATTACTGTTTGTATTTCCTGTGCGTGTCCCAAATAAAATATTTTTCTTTCTTTCTTTCTTTCTTTCATGTCCTATTCCAGGTCCCAGGTTACCTATCTGTCAAATTTCATAACGATGCGTTCAGCCGTTTTATCGTAAAAGCCTAACAAACAAACCAACAAACTCATTTTCGCATTTATAATTATTAAGTTTTCTGACCTTTAAAATAGTTTACATGGAGCTGCTCTGTTTACTACAGCAGACTACCAGTAGGAGGACTCTCTTACGTATAAATCAAATGCAATTAGAGTGTCTCATTATGCTCTAAATTAATCTCAGATTTAGTTACATAACATAGCAACACGTCATCACGAAGTGTCTCTATAGAACACCCACATTTAGCCAGTTATCTTTGAGTCCCATGTAATAGGGGGCGAGCCTATTGCCATCAACCGGGCACAAATACAGACTCCGGGCTGCTAGGTACTGCCAAATTCCTGACGAAAAAACTCAATAATGCTTTTCACGAGCTGGGATCCAAAACCTAACTGAAACCTTTATTGCCCTAGCGTGTACTAGGCCAGGGGACAGTGCAAGCACAGAGACGACAAGAAGTGATGGCTTCCCAACAGATGAAAAAACAAAAACCAGGAAGAAAACAAAAAGAGGAAAAAATAAGAAAGAAATGACTACCAACTGTTTCACCAATATTATGGAATGCAATAAAGAATTGAGAATTGATGGCCAGACGAGCGAAAAAAATGGCATGTAGCACCTGACGCCCAGGATCAGAGATACATGCCTTGAATTGGTGGTCATCAAAGTCGTACATACTACTGGTATGTCATCATCAGCCTATTAATGTTCCCACTGCTGGGACACAGGCCTCCTCTCTGTGAGAGGGAGTGGACCGTAATCTACCACGCGGGCCCAGTGCGGGTTGGTAGATGTCACATGTCTTCGAATTTTTGGTTTTAAGACATGCCGGTTTCCTCACGATGTTTTCTTTCACCGTTTTGAGAGCATTGGTGATGAAATTATTTACACAAAGTAAAGCGCCTGCTTGGGTTCGAACTCACGACCGAACTCGTAAGTCGGGGCCGTTACCACTGGGCCACCACTGCTCGACGCTGGTATGTATGACACTGCTGGTATGTATGTATTTCAAAGTTTTTGTAAGTTTATTATACAATGGATATTGTCAGGGGTGTTTGTAGACACATGAGGAGCTCGTGGCTAAGTTTTAACAAGTCGCACGGGTCGATCCATCAGGTTAAGCTACGCTTGCCGGGGTTGGTCAGTGGATGGGTGACCATCATCACATACCGAGACTCCTCCGTGCCTCGGAAAGCAAGTTAAGCCGTTGGTCCCGACTGTCATTCGTGGATCTTTGACAGTCGTTACGAGTCGTCAGAAGCCCGAAAGTCTGACACCAGACTTACCAAGAGGTATCGTATTACCCAGTTACTGGGTTGTGGAGGTCAGATAGGCAGTCGTTTCATGTAAAATACTGGTATTCAGCTACATCCGGTTAGACTGGAAGTCGACCCCAAGATAGTTGGGAAAAGGCTAGGAAGATTGATTGTTTGTAAACACATATTGTCAGTTATTCAATAAATAATAATAAATCGTTTATTAACCAAATAGAGCATTTCCTTTATGGTGAATCCAGAATTGCAGCCCGCGTAATTCAAAATTTCTTAAGATTTTTGCAGGTCTGTGTCAGGTTGTATCTTGGTCAAAATATGATTCGTAACAAAAACAAGGTAACAAACCTAATACTAACTTAGAGAGATGTATTATTGATTCCAATGATTATAATTCTGTAAATACATACCTGATATAGTCGCGAATCGCCTTAAAACTAACATTAATAAACTACTCTTTAAATAAGGTATTATAATATGTTGCGACCATGTCATTCAATAGTTCAGTTCAGTTTTTCAGCTTTATTTCGGCTCGACCGATTAATTATTGTCATAATAGGACAATAAGTGATCGGTTGACCACTGAACTGAAAAATTTTTGAACAAAATATTCTTACCGTCCATTTGAGTAATTATTTGTATACCTACTAGATATTTAATTAGAAAACCAAATGTTTTAAGACAAGCGCTAATCCTGCCGACAAACTGTCACGCAGTTTGGCAGGTTTACAAAAAATGTAAAAGTGGTTATCTAAAATAAATGATTTATTTATTTATTTATTTTTTATAAAAGGAAACATGAGTATTTCTTATATTTTAACTTTTTATATTCTGGTGGAGGTCCACCACAATATAAATATATGGGCCTCCGACGCATGTCTCGTGGAGCCACAAAGGTGTAAAAAAATTGCAATATGTGGTTACGTTATCTCTTCCCATCTCTACTTAACTCGATTCTCACAAACATAAAAGATAGATTAAAGTAGAATCAACCAAAAAATAAGGCAATTTATTTTCTTATTCCACTAAAGTGCGGTGACCACTGACGCGCGAAAAGTCAAATAGTTAAAAGGATTACTTAGCAGGTAAGTGGGTTCGAATCCCGAATGATGTAAGCCAATTTTCCACGAAGCGATGCGGGTGGCACATTATAAGGATATTAAAAGATTTCACAAACAAAATTAAGATAAGTTTTTTGAAGATTTTTGTAAAGTTACACTGTGCACCGCCTTTTTGGCGGCAGATTTTAAATGATTAGATTAACTTTTGTTAATCTGGAGTTAACTGGACAATTTTGTAAACCGCATTGTTTAATGAATAGGGCAAGGAGTTACCTTAAAAATCACTTAAATTGTTTGCTGAGACGAGATTAGTCCCAAAGGATAATTGGCTTATTTTTTACTACTAATGCGACAACTGTAAGTTACCTAGGTATCAAACCTGCAGTCTGACCATCTAGTCTACTTGCTGCGCCCCAACGGGGTTATTATCATCTGCTTAGCCTTTTCCTATGTTGTGGTCGGCTTACAGTCTAACCGGATGCAGCTGAATATTAGTATTTTACATGGAGCGACTGCCTATCTGACCTCCACAACCCAGTTACTGGGTAATAGGAAACTATTACTAAATAAATAATTAATCTGTATTAATATAACTTTAAGAAGGACATTTCGTTGATTTAATATCTTAAAATATTTTAACTAATTTTATGCAGGGTGGCAGGGACATCGACGCGAAGCCGGTTACCATGGATTCAGTACATGATTCTGAACACCCCTGCGGCGGAAATTTTTCGTCGGTTATTAAAAAAAAAATCTGCTGTTTCATAGAAAAGTGCAATACCTACGCGGTCAAAATGTATGGAGCAGCTGATTTTTTTTAAAATAACCGACGAAAAATTTCAACGCAGGAGGGTTCAGAATCATGTACTGAATCCATGGTATCAGGCTTCGCGTCGATGTCCCGGACACCCCGTATAGGTACGTATCTCAATGTCAATCTTGATTTTGATAGACCCTGATTGTATACATTTTGCATGCCTTACGGTAGAATCACTTTGAAATATAAAAATCTTTTTTGAAATCAAATAAAATCATAGTATTTATTTTTGCAGAAAGCACTGTTACAAAAGTAAGTTTTTCAAACTTTCCCAAAAACAAAAAAGGAGAAAGATAAATTGAGAGAGAAAATGTTATTTTATGTTAAAAGTGCGGCAAAAGACAAAAATCGACGACAAAGGTGCTAAGAAAGAGGATTTCAAACCTTTTTATCTTTTGAACTGTATTTTAATAGGCTTTTCGAAATGGCGGTTTTTGCGAGTTGACTTTGTGTTTTTTAACTGAAAATTAAAACGGTTACTTTATGGTAAATGGATTTTTTTAAATCTTCAAATAATCTCTGAGCCCAGTTAATCGTTTAAAGGATTCGATTGACAGGGAACTAAACCCTTTTGGTAACTGTTTCTCCTGTTTTTATTTTTTTACCGCTTTCTGTAATCTTTCTTTTCATAAATGAATAAAAAAAGTGAAGAATATTTTTTTTTATAAACAATAATTGACTAGGATAAGTCTGTCGTTAAAACTTACTTAATAATATTATTGAGTTAATAACAATGGCAGCGGCAACCATAGTTTAATCGGTCGATAATCTAAAGCAGTTTTTAACATCTTTATTATAATGTATGTCTAATTTCTACTAAATAGAAATCAGTCCAATATTGAAGCGAGAGTGAAACCATAGTTTTCATAGCTCAGCAAAGAAGAAGTCTACCAATAAAGATACCATTGGTAAGAGAAACGATTCGTTAATTTTTATAGGAACCGAGAGTAAATGCATGACCTTTAAAATATAATTCAGATTTTTTTCATAGAACCGTAGTCTATGATTGGTAAGTATGTAGGTATAACGAACCATTGTACATGCATTCGTCGTAGTAACTAGGTGTAAATTATATCAAAATAAACATCATTAAATGAAACGATTGGCAATAACAACGCTCCGTTGCTCGTCATTTTAACCGAGCGTAACCTATTATTAAAAAAATACAATAGACGATGTATATTTAGTAACTTAATCCGCCTAACTGTTCTTAAAGAGTCTAAGAGAACCCTGTAAGAAATCGACACGTGTTTCGCCTCTCAACGAGGCATCCTCAGGATGACGATTGACTTGTTGCGAACTCGCAACCCACCCTCCACCCCTACCCTCGTAACCTATTATTAAGTCGAAGTTTGGCTAACGATTGTTAAGAGCGATCCTAAAAGTAGGCAACGTCGTAAATATCTGTCAAATATTTACCTGTTTTGATTAATTTGGAAATAATACTGTATCTAATTAAGAAATGTGGCTAACGAGCGCACCAGAATATTGATTATGAAGTGCAATAGTTAATATCGTAACTCTGAATATTTAGTTTTAATTGTAAAAAGTATTTGGAAACTTTCCAAACGCATTTTTTACACCTAAAAGGGGTACAGCATCAAATCCAATATTATAATTGCAATTCATTATTAATATTCTAGTTCACTAGTGAGCCACCTTTTTTTATTTCCATTTTTGACAGCTGTTTGCGACGCTGCCAACTTTTGTGATAAACACTCTTAAAATTCGTTGTTCGTCATAGTTACCGGACGTTATTTAATGAACAAGGCGCTAAACAAACACTATGAGCTAAGCTATTAATTAGTAAGTCACTTCGACGGCTGGTATATTAAGTTATCTGTCAGTATTGTTACAAATGATGAGATCTCTACGTCAAGTTGTTATAGAGTTATCTTTGTATCTAGGGTGGGGTACAAGCTACAAGAATTAGTAGAAATGAACTTGTAGTGATTTTGTTTCATATTCTTCATCAGTCTGCAGTAAAAAAAAAAATTAAGGTAATGGTAACTATACTGCCGTTAAATAATAATAATTATATACCACGGGACCCTCCTTCCGTTTCAACTGAAACATTGAAAAAAGGTGGATAGAGGAAGCGACAGCACACTGCGCAAATATGTTGATCAACACTTGTATTCCATTTGAAATTAGATTAGACATTTAAATAACCTTTTTTACAGTGGTTCAACCGATTTTTACTTTTATACCGTATATAAGGATGGCATTAAAAGCCTCCTTGACAATTCAAAAGTCGGCAGTACCTATATGGTTTAATTGAAATAAATGCTTTTAGTTTGAGTTCGCAGTTTGAGCAAAAAAGTGGTTACAATACCAACTGTTTACTGCAGCTGCCATTTGTCATGCAACCAACGCAATAGAAGTCATAATCGATCGAAGGAACTGTAAAAAAGGTTTATTTAAATGTCTAATCTTATTTCAAATGGAGAATAGATATTAAGTGGCTCTATTAGATGGGACCTTGACATATCAATGGGATGTTTAAAAAAAATAGAATATAAGATAAATTATTGGATTCTACAGCAGTTGCCAATTACTGAAAATGAGTCATCATTTTATCAGCAGGAAACGCTAGAAAAGTAACAAACCCAGGGTGAAGTGGTGAGCAATCAGCACTGCTTTTCAGTGGGCCCTCCTACTGGATAAAAAGAAGGTAAGAGAAGGTAACGTATTGTAAAATCTCATCCTCATGCCTATCTCTCACTCCTTGTGTTGAAGTTTGTTTCGAAAAATTCGAAACCCACGCGGAAGTCGCGAGCAAAGTCACTGGTAAAGAATTATTTAAACCGCTACCAGCTTATCCCTTGCACCTCACGGTAACGGTGCCGGTGTACCCCAGAGCGTGCTGATGACCTGTGACTTATATTAATATAAACGTCTAACAATGCCCAGCACTATTATTGTAGACTGGCAATGACTAGCGTGGCACCTCACTATCATTACCATCTCTACCCACTGCTGGGCTCACTTTGTTGAGTCAAAAATATTAGCAATTATCGTTAGATAGTATTTGTTTTTTCTTTTTTTTGTTGTGTTTAGTAGATGCCCTCGTTGCCTCGTTGGTCTAGTCGTCGCAAGTGCTACTGCTGAGCCTGGTCCTGGGTTCGATGCTCAGGTCGGGCAGTGTTATTGGGTTTTTCTATCTGTTATTTTGTCAGCAGCCCGGAGTCTGGATGAAAAAGTGTTTATTCGCAGATTATCTTAATATATATAAATCTCGTGTCACAATGTTTGTCCTCAATGGACTCCTAAACCACTTAACCGATTATAATAAAATTCGCACACCATGTGCAGTTCGATCCAACTTGAGAGATAGGATAGTTTAAATCTCAATTTATAGCCGCAATTTTAATTTATTGCTAATTAGGGCTACCCATGCGAAGTTGGGACGGGCAGCTAGTATATTATAGTTTTTTTACATTATCTTTTCCTTTGCCAAACTGCACAGCAGTTTGTTGGCAGGCGTAGCTCCTGTTACACATAGGTAACTGGCGAAATGTGACTGTACTTTAGGTAGACCTCTGCCCTTCAGAGAAACTAGGCGTGATATAATTATTATGTTCAGTAAATGTTTAATAATTTCAGTCCTTAAGAGCATTTATTGTGAAAGTGGGCAATGTTGTAAATATATTTCGCTGTTCTGATTAATTTGGCAATATTACTGTACAGAAATAAGAAATGTGACTAGCGAACTAGAATATTAATAATGAATTGCAATTATAGCACTGAATTTGATGTTGTAACCGTTTTAGGTGTAAAAAAGGCATTTGGGGAGTTTCCAAATACTTTTTTTTACATCTAAAACGAAATATTCGGTGTTACGATATTCATAATTGCATTTCATAATCAATATTTTAGTGCACTAGTTAGCCACGTTTTAAATTTCCATACAGTATTGGCAAATTAATCAAAATAGGTAAAAATTAGGCAGCTATTTGCGACGTTGAAGGAAACCATCGTGAGGAAACCGGCATGTCCTAGAACCAAAAATTCGAAGACATGTGACATCTACCAACCCGCACTGGGCTCGCGTGGTGGATTACAGCCGCCTCTCGGTGAGTCCTGTGCCACGTCCATGTGCCATGTCCAGCCTGTGTCCACGCTGTGGGAACATTATAGGTACTTACTATGATGATATGATGATTTGCGACGTTGCCAACTTTTAGGATAAACACCCTAAAAGTCTTCTTACCCTTCTTTTTCTTTTTCGTGTGGCTAACCTGCTGTCCTCCTGTCTAACCTTTTTACTGATTTCGATTTTGATGTTACTTTCTAGATAGATTCTAATTTATCTTTTTTAAGATAATCCTTCGATGATTTTGGTTCAAAGTGAGTACGCAGGATGTCTCGAAGTTAACTGAAGTTATAAATCATGATTTGCTAGTTCGTTGCTTTTGTCTCCAATTTCATATTTCGTTTTATATTTCAAATTCTCAAATATATTAAGTACCGGAAATTCTTCACACAAAACCCAGCTTGTCGTTGCAGTAAAAACAAAACAACAATGAATTGTTTAACACGCATCCTGCAACAAATTCTTTGAGACAACAGCTAATGTGTATCTTTCAATCATATAACATTGACCAATCAAAACACGCTAATATACTAATTAATAACTTTTAAAATCATTATGTTGCGGCGGACATCACAGAAAAATCTACCGACATAAAACTACCAATCCGAAAAAATTTTTTACTCTTACAACACTGGACTTAAAGTTGAAAATGATTTTGACAGCTGCTGTCATAATTTTGTCGATGGTCGGCGACATGTTTGACATGTGTCAAGAGTGACCGCGCTTTAATTAATTATGGTCATTGAACATCAATGTGGAACATGTTTTGGTCCATACGAGATCATAAGATTCATAATCTTTAATTTCTGTCTAAGTTTAGTTATTGTATTAGGCACTACGATTTTGACAACTTATTCATCCATTCTATTGTCCCCTTGTTGGGCATAGATCCATCTTTCCACTTTTCTCAGTCTACTGTGATTGCGGGCCAATCCTTATATGTAGAAGGAGTCCAGCTCATCCCGCCATCTCTTTCTGGGCCTGCCGCGTAGTCGTTTCTGAATGAATGATAATTTTATAATATCTACTTTTATGAAGAAAAATGTCTCTGTTAGAAGTTGCACAAAAAATTTGTCAATACTAATATGATAATTTCCCTTCCTCTTTTCAACTATCTTAAAATCAAATAAACCTTACAAGTCAACAATAAGTCAATAACCGAACAGATTAACTGAAACAGATATACCTAAAACTAAATTAACTGTTCGCCTTAACACCTAAACCGCTGTCAACGTCCCAAGATTAAGCGATACTAACCAGCAAATAGACAAACTTAACATTGCAGCCACTAAACTGACAATTCCTCAAGATTTCTTCAGAAATAGAGTCTATTATCCGAATGCGGGACTGTATAGGTAAAGTAGTTTTGTACTTGTTCTAATAATTTGATTAGGTTATCTAGATGAGCCGTCGATCAATATGTGATGTCATTTTGAGCTAACCAATCACTGGTCGAGATTCAAATGTTTATTGGACTACGAAGCCATTTTGATGCGTAAGAGAAATGAGTGGAAAGTAAAATAGACGGAGAAAATTAAATGGTACCGTTATTCAATCAGTGCGATTGCTCAAGATTTCATGAGTTTCCCTTCAATTTATAACTTAAAGTTACCTTTTTTCGCGCTATGCCACTCCTGGGCAAAGCCCTCCATCCACTCCTTCCTCCTTGGCGACCTCACGCGTCCTCCTTCCAGTTTTAACGGAACCTATCCAGCTCATCCCGCCATCTCCTACGTGGCCTGGTGCGACCCCGCCTCACTGTCTCAAGGCACCAGTTTTGTGCTATTTGGGCCCACAGTTAAGGCAGGCTCATTTTCCCGAAGATTTGGTAGCCAAACTTTCTACTGCCTGCTAAACCAATAAAGAAAAGTGAAGGCTGTTTCTCTAATTGGACATTACAACCTGCGCCATATAGTCTTTTGTTACGAATAGAAAATTGCGAAGATGATTACCTATTGACCAATTACTAGTAAGCAGTAACGGGCTACTTAAATATCACATATAACGTAATTATTCAGCCTTCAACGTATAAAGTTATCATATGTTACCACACGCTATTTAATAAACCAATAAACTTTAAATAAGCGTCATTATGTGTGATTGGCGATCGTGAACGCATGTAGCAACATTATGGCACGTTATTATAACTGGCAACACTGTTATTGTGGTGTGGTAACACTCTCACAGACTGTGTTATTGGTGGCTCTATGGTTCTTTATTTGAAAAATAAATTGGCAGTTGCGAGATTTTGATGCTCCATTGTTTTTTGTTTAGTTCGTCATTAGTTGCTATGCTTATTACGTTTTTATTTTATGAGAGAAACTAATCTGTTTATTAATATTTTACTTTTCTTGCTGTGTTAACAACTGTTTCATAAACTGTTTTTTTTTTATAATAAGACCAGTTTTGCGAATGGTCCCATGTAATTTTCACTATAGTATTGATCTAGAACGCCGCTTGACAGCTGGATCAACAAACTGAAGAAGTGAAGAAGGCACAGATGTTTTGCTGATAGGTACCTAACATGTACTGAATATCAGATTGGTCATAAAGACAACCACTGTTTTCTGATAACAGCAATTCCCGCATTTTTAAGAACTTTCGGATTCTAAACTCAGTCATTAAAAATGCCTCTGATTTACCAAAATTTTTGACAGGTTGTTTTTCGCTGAGATCGAGACTGCGAATCGATATTGAACATTTTTGACTAAAGACTCATGCAGACTACCGACACTGGTAATTGTTCCTCGTTCTTCTTCTTCTTCTGACCATGATGTTTTCTTAGAAATTGTTTTGTTAGAGTCGCGTTGCGCTGTCGTGTTGCGCCGGTTTGCACGACGTTTAAGGCAATTGGCCCTCAGATCTTCGTTAATTATCAAATAAATCCTAAACAGTATTAAAACCTTCTCCACCCGACTAAAAAACCGCTTAGGCTGCATTTTTTCCGCCTCCCACTTATCTCCATAATTTTCTAATAGTAAACTACAAAATATATGACTAATAGTCGGTAAGCGCGTCCCGACAGGTAAGGGGCGTATTCATGGGAAATTACCCCAAAAATGGGGATTTAAACACCCACTTAACCCATCAGCGAGTGCTGCCCTCTAAATGGGATAGCGCCGGGTGCCAGTATCCATTGGGATACGAGAAATGGTGCTACGTTATTAGGAGACAAGCCGTGAGACCGAAAAATACGAAAATCAATACGAACTTTTATTTTGCTTCTAGAAACAACGGTCTAGGTGTGTGCGATGTCCGTCTATGAATTAATGAATTAACTACACTATTGTATTAGGTGGAGGAGCTCGTGGCTAAGTAACAACAAGCCGCACGGGTTGATCCAACAGGTTAAGCTACGCTTGTGATGTTATGATGATTCTACGTCAGTGGATGGGTAACCATCTTTACATACCGAGACTCCACCGTGCCTCGGAAAGCACGTTAAGCTGTTGGTCCCGGCTGGCATTCTTGGATCTTTGACAGTCGTTATGAGTCGTCAGAAGCCCGAAAGTCTGACACCAGTCTTACCAAGGGGTATCGTATTACCCATTTGCTGGGTTTTGGAGGTCAGATAGGCATTCGCTCCATGTAAAATATGCAGCTGCATCCGGTCAGACTGGAAGCTGACCCCAAGATAGTTGGGAAGAGGCTAGGCAGATTTGACTATTGTATTAGGTGAGCCTGCGATGATAGTTGTACGTGTTTTTAAATACATAGTAAATAAAATAGAAGATTAGTAAGACGTCAGGTTTAGCGGTAGAACACGAAGAAAGAAAAGTACACGAAGAAAACACATTGACGGTCTGAAAGAAACACTAAGGGCCACCAACTTTGACACGAAGCAAACCTAGGATCCTCTCTAGCATTGGACTAAAGTAACTGGAAGTAATGGGGGAGACCTTAATTTGTCCAATAGTACGATACTGCAAGGTGACAGTAAGGGTAAGAGGGGAAACAGTTATAAATCGGAGGGTAGAGCATCTTCCATTGCGCTCCTAAATGCAAGGCTGTGCAGTGTATGTAAGGTTATCTCTCACTTCCAGTCGACATCATTGTCCATTATGTCCCTATGTTATTGACTTATTGATAAATACCTCATCTAGCGAAAAAATCATCAATTTATTGTGACAGTTTCTTCATGTGACTGTAGTACATTACCCGACTACGGCGGGTAATGAAAAGGAGGGCTATGATTTTGACCGGTATGTATGTGTATATGGTCATCTGTTCCTCTCATATCTTCTAAACTACTCATCATAAATTGACCAATGAGGTAGAAACGTCTTGATCGTCCGCTGGCTATAGGCTATGTGACGTCACATTAAATTGACATTTATGCCCATACATCAACCAGATTCAAAATCCGGAGCCACACGTGTTATCCCCAACAACTCCGGATTTTGAATTTCTCTGTCTGTGACTAAAAGGGGATAGACAAGAGATTGTCTATCCCCTTTTAGTTGACTTTTTGTCGTAGTTGGGTTTTAGTTTTTAAAACATTTTTTTTATCTTACACGTTGTTAGGAGCCAAAATTTAAAGGCTCTACTCTCCAATAAAACCTTCCGTGACGAGCTACCACAAAACAATGGATACACTCCCAACAGTTTAGACCTCCACCAATTTATATAAATACGAATATCGTTAACTAGAGTATCATACAAAACTTTCATTATAAGTTAATTTATTAGTTAATAGGCATTATTTCCTGCAGCATTGTCTTAACTGACAGATGTTGAGGTTAAACGCAGTTTAAATTGGTCGATTTGGTTAGGGGATGCGTTTGCGCATGTTTTCTTGCACCTTTACGATTTTGATCGGAGTTTAATAAGGTGGTTTTGGGACTAATCAGGTGGGTGCAACGTTTTTGAAGTGGGACTCAAACGGTATTTTATTTAAATGATTTCGAAATTAATAATTATTATTTAAGTGCTTAACCTAATAAGCATAATCAGTCTATAATGTTCCCACTGCTGGGACACACGTCTTCTCTCTATGAGAGGAAGTGGCCATAATGTCGGAATGTCATACGTCATGGCTTCGAATTTTTGGTTCTAGTACATTGTTTTTTCACGATGGTTTCCTTCACCGTTTTGAGAGTAACGGTGATGATAATAAAAACAAAGTAACCGACATACCCCGAAGAATTGCCAAACTTAAGTGGTAATGGGCAGGGCACATTGCTTGCAGAACAGATGGCCGATGGGGTCGAAAGGTTCTGGAGTGGCGACCGCGTACCGCGTGGCGCTGGAAGGCTTCCAAGGTGGACCAATAACCTTGTGCAGGCCGCAGGAATCCGCTGGATGCAGGAAGCACAGAATCGGTCGAAGTGGCGGTGCTTGGGGGAGGCCTATATCCAGCAGTGGACGTCTTTCGGCTAAAATGATGATGAAAGTGTCTGTCTGGGTTCGAATTGAACCCATCTAAAACGCTTCTATATATATTTCTGATGTTATTGTAGTAGGCAGAGCTCCTTGTAAAAGATTTCTTCTGCTGTTTGGTCCTATACTATGTTTTGGTTTAAAATGTATGATAGATGGTAGAGACAAACATTATGAGACATTTCAAATGTGTTTCTATAGTTGGAAAGCCCCTTGGACTCTTGGTGTTGCAGGACTGCCGGCGTGGAAAACAGTGTCTAGCCCAAACTTTTATCTAAACTATCTAAATATCTACTAATTAATAAAAAGAGAAAAGATTTGATGTTTTGTATGTTTGTTTGTAATGGATAAACTGAAAAATACTTAACCGATTTAGAAAATTCTTTCGCGTAGGCGAAAGAATTTTATTACTATTATATAATTCGTGTCATGGTATTTAATCCGTATCCAACTAAATAGTTTCATAATCCAGGTTGACATCAGGCTATGACCCTTAGGAGCCGAGAAAAAGTAAAAAAGTTAGAAAGAAATAGAAAATAAAGCTGTTTTCAGACCAACGCGATTTGTCGTGCGACGCGACACGAACAATATAAAACTCCACGGTATAACAATAACCGGCGGCGTCGCGTCGCGCGACAAATCGCGCTGGTCTGAAAGCTTAAGTCAGAAAGAGCGCAAACGAAAACGAAGTAATAGCAAGGGCGGGCGATGCGATGCGACGCGGGGAACAAGAAAAATCACGCGGACGAAGTCACCGGCAGAAGCTTTAATTGATATTTAAGCGATGACACAAGAATAAAATCAATTACAACCAACAACCTTAACAATAACGTTAAGATATCTCAAAGTGTTATAAACACCCACCAATCTACTTACACTACCAACGAGGCTCCATAAAAATACCTTAACCCACTCGATCTTCACTCGTTTACGGCCAATAATCACATACACATGTAAAGGGGTTGTAAAATCATGCGCCCCATTAACCAATTGTGTCGGCTAGTTGATCTAAATGGGGTGAGAACCACCCCTTACTAATATGTCTCGAGATACCGAGCTTGTTAGTGTAGGTGTGTGTATGTGGGTGAGTGTGTGTGTTAAGGGGAAGTTTAGGGTTTATGTTGCGAGGACTGGTGGTCATAAAATTGGATTATGGAAACTGAATGAATATTTAAATTAGGCTACAGTAGTTAGGCATAAGAATAAATAGCTCATACAAGTCAGGCCAGGATTATTTCTTAAATGATTTCTTCATTTTATTGCTATCATAGCTTAGGTTGACACAAAAGTCAGTAGCTTAATATTATGTCCTATAGACTATCCAGCTAAGTAAGTCTGCAACTGTCCAGAGATGCGTCGGAAGAATTTAAAATTAAATTTTTCAATTCATCTCATAACTTATTTGGACTTGCTACAATTTGCCTCGAAGTGGTGTCTGTGTAAAGAGAGTTTCAGCCGAGTGGCTGTCTGTAAAGCATGGAAATATAAATTGCATTCCATAATGTTAATAAGATGTTACAAGGAAAAAGTTATGGAAGGATGTTGCATGGAAATATAATTATGTAAATGACCAGAAAAGTGCCTGTTCAGTATTAAATTATTTCGTCGACTATTATTTAATCAATCAATCTGTCGCTCTACAAAAGACAGGTCGTTTAAAAGTCACACTTTATTCCCCATCAAAAGTAAAAACCAACTGCTACTAAGCTTCGCCTTAACTTCGCTACAAATGTGTGTGTGTTTAACATAAACACACTATAAACCATACGCGAGTGTGTGTGTGTGAGTTGGTGTGAGTAAGCAAGAACAACTTGTTTGTTCAAAGATTTAATACTCAGTAAATTTCTTTAAGTTTACCTGACGGACGCGCCAGCTGTGTAGAGGAGCAAAAGCATATTTTGTATTTGGAATAAATACAATTTGAATTATTGGGTTTTGAGAGTTCAGTAGACAAATGTATAGAGAGACATTAAGATATAAGAATAATAATAGTTTAAAAACATAATCACTGTAACTCTCTAAATTCTTTGCTATTAATAGTTTTAAAAGATAATCCTTTAACTCCTTTAGTAGTGTTCAGTAATATGGAATTCATTATCTAATAACTACTAGAACTATCGCATAATTATACCAAAAGAAAAAACAAGTTTTCAAACTCAAAAACATTGCTCTGTGTACAAAAGAACATGATGCTAAACCTATGAAGAAATTGAAAGTATATTAGTATTAAAGACACAAATCTTCTGACAAAACCAATACACAAAAAATAAAGTAAGTAACTCCTCTTCTCAATTAAAAATTTACAAATCGCTACCTCTATTATCTGCCAACAATAAAACCCAACACATCACACACACTCACCCAATAAAATAATATACAAAAACTCAGATACACCCTTACCCGCGAGTTCAACTTAATTGGATATATCATAGACGTCTGTTTGCGCACGGCAATTGATTGCAGCATAACAACATGTCGGCAAATTGCCGAGACGTGCGACAGAGACAACACGACAACTTGAACCAAGAAGGTGTAAGATAGAAAGAGATAGAAGCAGTTTCACAGTGTCGGCTTTAACTTGAGCTCTGCGCAGTAACGAGACAGTGGCGAAAATAAAAAGACTTAAATGTTTATTTTTAATGGCGATTATTTTGGTTTAAAACCATTTAATCATGACTGCGTTAACGAGCGAGTTAGCCCGAAGGTTTTCTAAATCATTTATTATAATTGACCAATAAAATGTTAATTTTTATAATTATAGCCCTATTGGAAGTTCGATTTTTATTATTGTGGTAAGGTGTGTATGATATTTTATTTTAAGTTAATATCTGGTGTGGGGGGAAAATATCACTCGGTTTAAAATAGGTGGGTATACGGCTCCCGGCCCCCGGCTACGGAAGGTAATAATTTCTTTTCTCGGCCTGTGTTGATATATCTTCTAAGGGACTCAGGTGGATCGGTAGAAGGATCAACGAGTTAGTTATTATTGTTTTTTAAAGTACTCTTTCCTGGATGAACGAAGACAGTATTTTAGCGTAAAACTACAGATACTAATTTGACTTACTTCCATGTCTTACAATAAGAAGGTATACAATGCGTTTTTTTAAGTTTTGTTACTAACCAACCCGCGAAACGCGGATTAGATATTTTTTTTTTTTGTTTTTTTAGATTATAGCTCATTTATTCTTTATGGCACCTCTTTCACTTTTCTTTGGTCATGAGCTATACGAATATCAAAAAATATTTGGTCTAGGTCTTATGAGGGAGGCGTGAAAATTGATTCGGTGTTGCAAGTATAATAAATGAATACAAGACTGAGTTTTCTGTTACAATGTTAATAATGCGAATAGAATATTGATTTTTCAGGTTTAATGTACCTACCTAGGTAGAGTACCGCTGAAAAAACAATAGGATTTATTCAGCATAAGCTGAATAAACGCGAGGGTCATGCTGAATAACCGCTAGGGTGGAGCTGGAAAGACGCTACTTTTACGTTGCAAACATTAAAGGGTCACACTGAATAAATTATATCTAGGTTTCTGCCGAAAAACCGCTTGGTATGACACTGAAAGGCACTAGGTTTACGTTGAAGAAAATATGGGGTCATTCTGAATAAACGCTAAGGTGACGCATGACGCACCTAAAAATGCTAAATAGAGATGGACTGAAAACTGCTAGACCGATTCTGAAAATAAAACTAGGAAAAAAAACAGTGGTTTACATGTCGATATCTCGTCATAATAAACAGTTTTACATTCTCGTTCGTTCCACCCAGCGTACGTAACATTAATTTAATTGCCTACAAGATGGTGGGACACAAATTTAATTATTTTGAGAGCGTTCTAAATGATCGTAACGAGCACCTTTGAGGATTTTATTAATCGAATACTTGAGAGAATTTGTCTTGAAGATTAAAAGAAATATTGTTATCTACTAAAGGGAATCGTATTTCATAGAGTGGACTGGAATACAGATTGTTTTAGTGGTCAATCGATCGCAATACCCCTTAATGATTTAGCAGCACAATGAGCAGTGGTGGCCCAGTGGTAACGGCCGCGACTGACGAGTTGTAGATCGTAGGTTCGAACCCAGACAGGCGGTTTAATTTGTGTATATTATTTCATCACCATTGCTCTCAAAACGGTAAAGGAAAACATCGGCCGGCATGTCCTAAAACCAAAAATTCGAAGACATGTGACATCTATCAACTCTCTGTGTGAGGAGGCCTATGACCCAGCAGTGGAAACATTATAGGCTGATTATACTAATGATTTAGGTAGCTCTAGAAGAGTATCTACAAAGTCAAATAATTTATTTCAATTAGTCACGTAAAAGGCACGTTTAAACGCCAACATTTACAAACAAACTTGAAGTGATTCTAGTTGCGCCTTCCAAAAAGTAGTTTCGTATGGAGAACAATGAGCAAGGCACTCCACCTCTATTAAAATGTTTTACAATATTATAATTATATGTGAAGACGTGAGCAGTGGTGGCCCAGTGGTATTGGCCCCAACTTACGAGTTGTAGGTCGTGGGTTCGAACCTAAGCAGGCGCTTTACTTTGTGTAAATAATTTCATCAGCACTGCTCTCAAAATGGTAAAGGAAAACATCTTGAGGAAACCGGCATGTCTTAGAACCAAAAATTCGATGACATGTGACATCTACCAACCCGCACTGGGCCCGCGTGGTAGATTACGGCCCACTCGCTCTCACAGAGAGGAGGCCTGTGTCCCAGCAGTGGTAACATTATAGACTGATTATGTATGTTATGTGAAGACTATCCTCGTTGGTCTAGTAGTCGCAATGCTGAGCATGAGCTCTTGGGTTCGATTCCAAGGTCGGGAAAGTGTTATTGTTTTTTTTTACCAGGAATTTCTCAGGAACAGCCGGGAGTTTGGATTTATGCCCAGTTGATGGCAATAGGCTCGCCCCTATTACATAATGTGACTTTTGAACATTACAAGTAATATGTGGGTGTAGTTACTTTAGGTACACCTCTGCCTAACCCTTCGGGGAAAACAGTACAAGCGTGATGTTTCTACCCTCTATTGTAACAACTTCATTCTGTCGTCTTACTATTTCACCCTTCAAACCCCAGACTTCTAATAAAATAAAGAATGAATAGAAATAGGGGAGGGTTTCATCAAAATTCATGGAATATCTACAATTTATTCATGCAGTCTCGTTGTGGAGTCGTTTGATATTATATTGTTTCTGATGGTATACCTATGTTTATTTGTTAAAACTCTTTTGTTTTTGACACCGGTTTTTGTTTATATTTTAATAAAATGAAACAACAAACACCTACATTATGCAATGTTACAAACAGAAAAACATTTCTCTATATTATAGGTAAAACATATTTTTGGTAAAACTGTTTTAGATTTTTTCAAGAATGGAGGTTAAGCTACATAATGGCAATTGGTTATTTTGGCAGTTTTCGTCAAAATTTTGCAAATAATACCTATTTAGTGTACCTACCTAATTTAGTTTTACAGAGGTGAAAGCCAGGATAAGGCAAACAATCTGGTCTGAAACTACTGTGGCAGCATACATCTAGGTAAGTATATAGCCACATGCAAACTACGTATCAAAGATCTGACGTCACACAAAAATCCTGCATCGCGCAGTTAGAGTTTTCAGCGCGATCGACATTTATATACAAGATCCCGACTTCAACCGTTGGGAAGTTGCCCGCCAGACACGACACCCGTCTGATCGGAGGACCCTCCCTTTTCTATAGAGGATGAGTGAACTTTACACCCTGTTCCTCATACCTCTAAATTACCAAGAGAGAAAGCTTGCCTGGTGCTCAAAACTGAGCCTTCTCTGTATGAGAGCTAGGTACCTCTTAATTTTAAAGGAAAAAATACGGATTCAAGAACTCAAAATGTGGAATATGGCATTGTGGTATTTCTGCTCCAATAATTACCAAATAAATAAAAAAAAAAACATTTCTTACTTTCGTTTGAACAATAATAAAACCTAAAGTGGTGAACCAAATACAGTTAACTTTATAAACAAGTGCAAATACGGAACCCAGCGAACGGCGCTTTAAAAACACATCACAATTTATTTTTTTGGGGTTCCGCAATCAATATTATTATTTGAATGGAAATATATATTTATTGGAAGCAATTTTAATGTAATATAAATAAAATACACGCACAGAACGAGCCAACGAAATCTGATAGCCGATTAAAAATAAAAGTTTTGCGAAACGGTCGAGGTATACTGCAGATGGAAGGACCAAGAATAAAATTGGTTCCATTTCATTATTATTTAATGGAGTTTGATGATACATATTACTCTTTCATGTCTTCCAGATTGAGTAACACACTTACAATATCAATGCTTTTCATTAAGACAATTCAACAACATTCATTGCGTTATTTACGTTGTCGAGCATACAAATTATTCAAATAAATGAAGCAATGCATTAGCAATTTCCTTAAAAATTATTCGGATTGTGCTCGAAAGTATGATAAGTACGCAATTTTGGCGCTCACGCTGATTACTTTGAATATTATTTAAAAGAGTTTGGTAATATTTATAAATACTTTTATTATTTTAAAAAGTTTGGTAATATTTATAGATACTCTTTCGGATCAACTCGAGTGGTTTTTTTTTTTTTTTTTGGGTGGGAAATCATCAAATGACTTCTCCCGCTCTGGGCGGAGCGGAAGGGCGTGTCAGACTTTTACTGACTAAAACCCACCCGTGTTCCTTCCCTTGCCTAGACCGGGGCCACGGTTTCCCCTAAGGACTTATCGGCAACCCCAGTGGTAGGCATCGGCCCTAACGGACCCCTTCAGCTTCGCTGACAACTCTTTGAGGCGCGCGTGGAACACTACGCGCCGTCGACCCGGGCTTGGTCCTGATCGGACGGAGAGCTACCCATCACTCTCCGTCCGCAAGCCCGCGCCTACGGTGGCCGGAAATCAGCAATCGATTCCCGACGCCCGGGGCGTCTACTACCGCGGCGGCTAGGGGCTCGAGGGAGAGACCTTTGTCTCTGCCTCTCGCGCCCCGCCTCCTCCTTCACGAGCATTACTGCTTCGCAGAAGGAGGTGACAGCCTGCCATGCCCTCTCGCTTCGCACCATGGCCTGGACCAGGGCCGGACGTGAGAGGTCACTGCCGCCGATCGCCTGCACGAGGACACGGCGGTGCTCCGCCCAAGCCGGGCAGACCTCCACCGTGTCCTCCGGGCGATCCACGCAGTGGTGACACCCGGGCGTTTCCTCCTGCCTGATCTGAAACAGGAACCTCCGGAAACTACCGTGTCCGGTGAGGACCTGCGTCAGGCGGTAGGTGAGGGCGCCGTGGCGCCTCTCTAGCCACTCCTCAAAGAGGGGACTTATCGCCGCAATTGTGGCGTGCCCAGATCTGGGTTGCGACAATCGCACTCTCCAAGCCGCCATGAGATCCTGCCGGAGCTCTGTCCGCTGTGCCGTGATTTGTCGCGGCAGCGGAGTTACACCCCGGCGCTTCATCTCCTCGCGCCACTCCCAGATGTGGGCGAGGACTTTCGCCTCCAGATCCCATGGCGGCGTTCCGGCAATCAACTCGAGTGGTGGCGAAAAAGTTACGAGAACCTATTTCACTAGAAATTTGAGTAACCCTACAACCTACAGCCAGTTGTAGTATATTAGTTCACCTGATGATACTGACTCATTGAAACCAATATGAGGTTTTCAGTGCATTCGATGGACAGGAAATACAACTACAAGTAAAAGCCCTGTTTTAGATGAGAAAATATAAATCGACTGACAAGACATTTTTTTAAATGATTTTGAGCTTTTTGTTATATTAACGTCTAAAAAAGAAAACGATTTTTTTTATCAAATAAGTTGTACATTATAAAATCGGTATAAAATAATCTTAGTTACCAAAAGCCAGTTTCCATATTATTCCGGCAGCCAACCCTCAGTTACTTCATATCAAGTAATAAATCAATCTCACCTTACCTTTCCAAAACGCCACAGTATCCCTCGACCGTTCGCCAAATTGACCCGCAAAACGCCGATACAACTCACACATAGGACCGTGTCGAAATAAATAAATATCGCGCTTCTCGTAAACATGCAGCGACTGACTTTAACTGCGAGCCTTTGTGAGCTGGCTTAGAGATCTGTATGAGGAACTGGAGGATTTGACGGGTTTCTGAAGAGCTTTTGGCGAATGCAGAGGGCATTACCCACTACCACTGCTACTATGACTTGCCTATCGAGCCGAAACATGGACACTCACGGTACGGCTGGTCCAGAAATTCAAGGTCGCTCAGCGAGCTATGCTTGGCATCTCTAGATCTTCTCTAATTTTGGATAGAATCCGAACGGGGACGCTTCAAAAATTTATGAGAAAAACGGTAATAGGGATGTTGCCAGGGAAAAAAAACTATTTAGTCCGTCAGTCAGTTAATAAAAAAATATTAGACACGTATTTTTTTCTTATCATATTAATAGGTTTAGATAAAACGCATTAAAGCTGGGGTCAGGCTCGCTACGTCACAAGTCAGTATAAAATGTACCGAGGAGTGACATGGTGCCACATTTTAACTCAATGTATTGCCGTAATCTTTTGATGATGTAAAAAAAGAAAAAATACGTGTCAAATATTTTTTGATAATCCACCGAACGGTAAAAAAAAATCTCAACATCCCTATTGCATTCAAATGCTCATTTACACTAGGCAACACCTAAATAAATGTCGTCGTCAATCGTTTCAATCCATTTAGGTGTCGTCTAGTTTTAGTGAAAAGGGGCATTAGATATTTAAACCTAAAAACATTGTCGTTTGCCAGTGCGTTATTAACAGAAATTCGCATTTTGGTTTGACTCTTCAATTTTTAAATTGAATTTACTAAGTACAGAACCCAGAAAAAATACGCGTGCAACCTAACCATTTTTTATCTTTGTGAAAATTAATTTTTGCATTATAATGCACCACCGTTTTGTCTCTGGTTCGCTTCGAGATTAAACGATTGTTCGTTATTTAGAGCCTTTGCGAACACGTTTTTATTAAATTCCGAATGAAGGACCATAGAGTCGTTTTGTTTTTATGCCAGAATTGTTTTTTAAAACGGCAACACTATATGGTATTTAATGATGTAATTTTCGCGAAAGGTACACATATTTTATTTTGTTTTTTATTCTTTTGTTTGCTTGCGTTTAAAGTATTAATCGGTTCTCAAGTTTTTGGTTTTGATCAATGAGTCATTAGGAGTATTGTGACTTTATTTGTTTTTTTTTTTTCAAAATAATATTACGTTTTTACACTTGCATCATCAGGTAAGTTGTGTTCCATAAAGTCACAATACTCCTAGTATTGTGACTTTATTTGTTTTTTTTTTTTCAAAATAATATTACGTTTTTACACTTGCATCATCAGGTAAGTTGTGTTCCATAAAGTTCCATTGCGCATTGTTCGATTATCCATTTTCTCACTATTCTTCGGCATTCGTCCTGTTTTCAAGGCCTCTTTCTCAATTTTCTCCAGTACTTCCCATTTCTACCGTTCATTTCTTAATTTTTCTTTTCCAATAATCAACTTCACATACAAACATCCTGCAGCAACAAAGATTTGTCATTATACTATCTACTTACTGTAACTAAAGCAGCTGCCACATATTTTCACGTTCTTAGATCAAAATAACGAAAAGAACTGCTCTAAAATAAATAAAAACGATATCTTCACGCCAACTCTATTACAATTTAAAAAAAGAATAAAATATATACCTTACCAGCCAGCAACACCAGCAAGTGTACAAAAAAAGTATGTACTCTACTTAATCATTGACTCATAAACAGCAGGTACATTAAAAAATAATTTGAATTCAGAATAAACCTCTTTAGGTACAGACCCTCGTCATTTTTGGGGCCTAATTTAGGTTCGAAAACACTAACGTGTAGGTGTTATAACAAATTGACAATCTCAAAAGGATATCAATAAAATAAAACACATTTTTATGTGGATACTAACAAACTGAAATTAAGATCTTTTAAACAAAGTGTTCATACGACACTTTTGCCCTCAGTTTTTGACGTAAACCAATATCACACAAATGTCATTCCCACGACAGTCAAAATCCAACCTAATCCGCTAAATCACAAAACTTTAATTTGCATAAAACTTTTTCCAAGTTATGCCTTTTTGATTAAAACCAGTTTCAATCTGATTGTCACTCCAAGAGATAGCAATAAAAAGCCAATAAAGTCTGGTACAGACCAGCGAATGCTAATAATCTTATAATAGTGTCCGCTATAACACATCTCACGGTAACGGAGGCTATAAGGCAGTTATACACTGCCGTATTTTGCGCTCGCATTTGCAATAAAATAATTAGCTTCAGGTAATTATTTTGAATATCGTTAGCTGATGTAAAATTGTATTTCATGGTGTTTGTTTTTGTCGATTGCTTGGGGTATATTATTGAACAGATGTTGATATGATTTTTGTGGATTCTTTAGATTATTTTCATAAGTGTATTATTTTTATTGCAGTGTTTTGTTTATTTGCAGTGGTAGCCCAGCATCGAACCCAGGCAGGCACTTTACTTTGAGTATTTAATTTCATCGCCACTGCTCTTAAAACGGTGAAGGAAAACATCGTGAGGAAATCGGCATGAACAAAAAAATTGGAAGACATATCACATCCGTCAACCCGCACTGGGCCCGCGTGGTGGATTATGGCCCATTCACTCTCACAGAGGGGAGGCCTGTGTCAGTTGCGTTGTTGATTTTTTTTAATTTTTCTGCTTCTTTTTCCAAAATCTTAAAGTACCTCAATCTTCCATCAAATATTTTGTATTAACATAATTACGGAATAAAAACTAGGAATGGACCAGTGTCCTTATCTGCTTAAAGCGAGGTTTTTTCAAATATAATTATGATCATAAAATAAGAATGTCCCAATCATAACCTGCTATCTAATTACGCAACACATTTTCGTAAACGATTACGACTAATGTGTTTCATTTTGACAGTTCATCAACATTCATTGCGTTATTTACGTTGTTGAGTAGATTTTTTTATTGAACTTATGAAGCAATGGATTAGCAATCTCTTTCAAAACTATTCACATTCAGATTCAGATTGATCATGTATTACGCAAATAGGGTACTGGCCAAAGAACTATTGAATAGACTATTCCTAACTATTCAGAAGCTACTTTAAATCCATAAAATGTAAGTTACAAAAACCACCAGTAAAAACTGTGATCTGTTCATACGACAAACTGCATTATAAATACATTTAAATTTTAACAGGATTATTTTTAACTACACACATCAAAAGTGTCTAGGGATCAACATATATTTTTGCAATAACTTTTCTCCTGATTGATATTAATTAAAATTTTCTTTAAGGATTCATCAAATAAAGTGTTTTCGTTTGTCACAGTAACGATAAACCAAGTCACCTTTGCATTAATAAAGAAATTTGCCATTTTCCTAATAAAGGGATTTTTGACATTTGAACCACTAACATTAAAGTTCGAAAAAAAGACTGAAATAACAGTTTTCTTTAAAATTTTATTGGGTAACTTAAACAATTAATAATCCGTGTTTCTACCGCGAACACTAACAACACAAGAACATCGGTTTGGCATACTCAAAATGAGTTCATCCAAATCACGCTGTGGAATGGCCGCCCATGTTCGTTGCAACAACAAAAAAAGGTCTTCTTGCGACTGGATACCCTCCATATTCGGCAGAGCTCTTCTCTGTAGCATATCCCATGCATGCTCAATCGGGTTCAAGTCTGGCGACTGAGCAGGCCAGGGCAGGACATTGATGTTAGCTGCGGCGAGAGTCTGTCTTACAACTCTTGCGGTGTGCGGTCGTGCATTATCATGCATTAACTGAAATAAGGGACCGATTTGCACTTGTAGAGGAACGATGACGTCTGATACAATCGTCTCAGCATAAATTTGAGCGTTGAGGTTGCCTCTAATCCAAATCAACTCAGTTCTTCCGCCGATCCAAATACCCGCCCATACCATGATGGTTCCACCACTATAAGGATGGACTTCCTGGCAGGATTTTAATCGCTGTTGGCGTCCAGGGGTTATCCAGTGTCGTATACGTCTTGTATCCGGTCTCATACCAAAACGAGACTCATCAGAAAAGCACACGAAACGCCATTGTTCTTCTGCCCAATTTCTGTGTTCAAGAGCCCATTGATATCGAATCCTACGATTGTGCATTGCTATAGGTGGTACCCGTAGCGGTCTTCGGGAATGAAGGTTCACTTCATGCAAGCGGTTTCTGACTGTTTGGTCGCTAATTAAGTTCCCTGAAGAGTGATGAAGCCTCACGGCTAACATCATGGCGGTTATTGTTGGAGCTCTTCGAGCTAAGATTTGAATGTATCGGTCTTGTCTCCGTGTGGTGCAGCGATACCGTCCTCCATGGCGCTCAGCCACGGTACCAGTGCTTCGGTAACGTGTCCAAAGTCGACTGATAACACTCTGACTTGTATTCAGAGCTAAAGCCACAGTACGTTGCCGGGAACCAGCTTCTATCATTCCCACGGCTCTGAGCATTTCTTCCCTGCTTAAATGACGTCGCTGCTCCATAATAACGTTGGTTTTAATCAGTAGTAGGGAAACAGTAGCACTAATAATGTCTTCAATGCGTTGTATGTTTTTATAGGGAAAATATTGACAGCTGATTTTCATCTTTTACTCGAATTTGATTCACAGTTCCTGATTCAAATTATGAAATGCACCAAAAAGGATCCATATAAATTTATAAAATCATAAATTTATTACAAAGCCACATCTCAATCTCAAGAAATCCGCATAAAAATGCTTGATCCCTAGACACTTTTGATGTGTGTATATATTATATTGCTATTATTGAAATAGCATTTTACAGAGTAAATTATATTTGATACAGTATGGGGTAAATTTAAATAGCCTACTTTTGTGTTGAAACTTAAATATACTTATGCTGTAAATGATAATTATATCAGTCCTTACTGACATGCGCATGAATATGATTGGATGTACTCATCAAAAGAATACAAAAAAAAACCGGGAACTTGCCCAAAATTGCCCAAACATTTTCCTTTTTATTACTTTAATTTTTCGGCTTGTATGTCCTAAGGTTTCTCGTAAAAAAATGTTCATGCAACGGTTACAAACATTTATGAGATCAGAATTGTCATAAAAACCTTAAGGAGGTAATTTTGTTTTATAATTAAATAATAAACGCTGTGTGCAGAATAATAAGGAATTTTGTGTGTTTGTAATAAGGATATTATTTTTTGATGTACCTGTTGGGTTTTTAGTGCAGGGTTATAAAGATGTAGAGAGAAAGTTAAGTTATTTAAATGTTGTGTTTCCTCTTACTCCAGTAATTTTAGCTTTGACTAACTTTTGCCTGCAGCTTCGCACGCGTGGATGGGTGAAACCCGTATGAAAATCCATTCGTTACTTTTTGAGTTTATCGCGTTTTAGACAGACAGATGCGGGCGGCTGGGGATTTGGTTTTATACGAAAGAAAGAAAAAAAAAAGGAATTAATAATCATAAAAAATATATAAAAATTGTTGTGTGTGTAATTTTTGTGTGTGTGTGTTGGTGTGTATAATAATTATGTAGAGATAATGCCGAGATTTGCTGAGTGCTTTGTACTTACGTGCTTGATAAACTGATAATTGTAAACTTGATATAGTTTTTACGGTTGTACGTTGTTTTATAGAAAATAATTTTATAGAATTTCGTTTCACATAAAATTTTTCATATATTATCATTTCACAGAATAATCAATACGCAGAATACTTACTTTGAATAAACTTTAATCATTGATTTTTGTTACAAATAAAATTAAAAGTTTCGATATTCATATCATAGAATAACAAATCAAATATTCTTTATTCTCATACTGTTTAGTTAGTATAAAGCTTATTACCAAGAAAATCCCCAGTACCCTATATTTTTGATACTGCAACCAATTTCGATGTGGCGCTCGCCGGCCGCTGCCGCGGCACCGCTCGCTTCGCTCGCTCGGCTCGCGCGTAGTTGGTCACAGTTCAAACCTAACCTAACCTATATGGTCGGAGTGCCCTAATAGTTATATTAAAAGACAATACACTACACACACTATATACCGTAGTATAGTTATATGAAAGCGGTTCATCTGTTGGAGTGCCCTAATCTTGATACTGCGACCAAATCCGATGTAGCGCTCGCCGGCCGCTGCCGCAGCACCGCTCGCTTCGCTCGCTCGGCTCGCGCGTAGTTGGTCACAGTTCTAACCTAACCTAACCTATATGGTCGGAGTGCCCTAATAGTTATTACTAGACACTACACTACACACACACACACACACACTATTTTTGTTTATAGCATAACGTCTATTCTTACATTTTCGTTGAAATAACTGAACAAACAATATTCGTTAAAAAATAATTCTACTGTTTGATAAGTTTGTTAAATAAAAAAATGTGATTAAAAATTCATTGAATTGTGTTTCTGTGAAATAATATTTCATCCAAGTAAATAGTTGTTGAAACAATAATATTCGAAATAAAAATATAGGAACTAAATAAATGAAACATTTTGGTGCGAAACGAAATTCTATGTAATTTCTGTCTGCGAAACAAGGTGACACCAGTTTTTACGGTGTCACCTTGTTTCGTTTGTTTCTATTAGGGCACTCCGACCATATAGGTTAGGTTACAACTGTGACCAACTACGGGCGAGCCGAGCGAGCGAAGCGAGCGGTGCCGCGGCAGCGGCCGGCGAGCGCTACATCGGATTTGGTCGCAGTATCAAGATTAGGGTACTCCAACAGATGAACCGCTTTCATATAACTATACTACGGTATATAGTGTGTGTGTGAGTGTGTAGTGTATTGTCTTTTAATATAACTATTAGGGCACTCCGACCATATAGGTTAGGTTAGGTTAGAACTGTGACCAACTACGCGCGAGCCGAGCGAGCGAAGCGAGCGGTGCCGCGGGAGCGGCCGGCGAGCGCCACATCGAAATTGGTTGCACTATCAAAAATATAGGGCACTGGGGATTTTCTTGGTAATAAGCTTTATACTAACTAAACAGTATGAGAATAAAGAATATTTGATTTGTTATTCTATGATATGAATATCGAAACTTTTAATTTTATTTGTAACAAAAATCAATGATTAAAGTTTATTCTAGAAGGTAAAAGAAAGCAAGGGAGGCAAAGAAAGAGATGGCGAGACATATTTACTCAACGTTGTGGACCGGATTGGATGCAAAAAGCGAGAGATAGAAGCGAGTGGAATAATTTAGGGGAGGCCTAGGCCGTAGAGGCGACTGCTACGAATAGCGATGGCAAATGCTAGTAAAAGAAAGGAAAAGAAGGAAGTAATAAATTGAGAAGGAAAGCTAACGATTTCTTTTACAAGTATTTGAAATATGTAAACATATGATTACACTTAATTAAGTTCGAAATTGTAAGTAGTGGAATAAAGGGCATTTTTATTTTATTTAAGTAAAGCCCTAAGGTAGGATACCTAATATATAAATAATTTGGCTAATGTTTGTAACAATAGACCGCTGATTTTAGTTACAGTAGGTATGTGAACCGAACAACACAAAAAATATATGAATCAAGTGTGCAGCATACTTGGGTATAATAAAAATAAAACCACATAAAAAATATTAAAAACGGAACACACTTTCCAGTGAATTCAGTCTTTAATTATTTTTTTATAATTTCCTGTAAATCTATACAAAAATAAATAAAATAAGTGTCCGTTTGAAATAACAAAATAACAGCTTTTTACTAAATGCATACAGTTTATACGGTAGCTACAACAAAAAAACATTTAATTTTTCGTTTTTGTCTGTTTGTTCCGGCTAATCTCCGAAACGGCTGGACTGATTTTGCCGGTACTTTCAATGGCAGATAGCTGATATTATTATTATTGGAGTAACGTAGGCTACTTTTGTTTTAGAAAAAGAATTAGGGCCGCGCGGACAGCAGCTTGTTAATATATAAGCATGATTGGTAGTTGTAACTTGTTACTTTAATAACCCAACAGCTAAAATGAGATACATACCAGAATCTTTCAGAAACCATCTTCCACTTTTTCCCGAAACCATTTAAAATGCTAACCAATAAACTTAAACAACCTAATCTCAATAAACAAAACAAATATTACAGAACTAATTAACAACCCACTCTATAACTTCGTAGTTCGTACATCTTCGTAGCTCTTCGTCATCATACTATGCCCGTCTCTCTCGCACGCGTGTTAAGTTGTATGTTTTGTCTCGTTTCAACGGCAGCCGAAGCCCATTCACACCTGCACATTATTATATTTGTTTATTTGTTTGTTCGGAGCGTTTTATTTTAGTGGCGCTTGGTGGATAAGGGCGCGCGTGAAATTTTGGAATTGTATGAATTTGAGACAATTTGCCAGGGCTTTTGCGTTTTCGTATGGTGTGGAAATTTATTTCTTATTTGTCTTTGCGTACAGAAGCTCTGAAAAATACGTGAATCGTTATTCGAAACGAAACAAACACTAGCAAAACGTCAGAATTTTAGGCCACAAAAGGGATGAATGAAAGTCAATTGCATGCAGCTGAGATGAGAATGCTAAGAGGGATTGTGTGGTGTTACACGAATGGATAGAATAAGAAATGAGTATATAAGAGGAAGTCTGAAAGTGGCACCGGTGACCGAAAAGTTGTGCGAAAATCGGTTGTCATGGTATGGGCATGTGATACGGAGGAATGAGGAAAACGTCGTGAACAAAGTTTTGAGTATGAATGTCGATGGCTATAAGAGTAGGAGAAGACCAAAGAAACGATGGATGAACTGTGTGAAAGATGATATGACTAGAAAGGGGGTGACTACCGAGATGACGACTAATAGAGAAGTATGGAAAAAAGGGGCATGTTGCGCCGACCATAAATAAATTGGGATAAGGGTGGGAGAATGATGACACTAGCAAAAGTCAGTGACAAATTATTACCTCAACATCAAAAAACGCACTAGCCCCCTTACCCTCAACCATCGCAGTTCTATACATCTCGTTAACGCCTGCTTATAAATTTGTCTGTCTGTCCGTCTGGTCGCGCGCACCTCGGGAACTATATTACCTGCTAAACATAATCTGTGCAGCGAGAGTTATTGCACCAGTAATTGTTTGCTAAAATGTTATTGAGTGTTTTTTTTTTGCATTTCTTTTGGGTCATTCAACTTTTGGGTGTTTTTGTATTTTTGTGGGGTTACAATGTTATTTGTATCTTCACTAGCTTAATTGATTGGCTGTTATCCACGCCACAAGCCTCTCTTGTTGCGCAATTTGGGTGCAGATCTATTTGTTGGCGAACAAAAGTGAGTTACTTCATGAGGCAAAACCATAAAAAAAACAACGTGTTGCACTCCGGGAGTGCCGGCAGAAGTGAAAATTTGAACATTATAACGTTGTGCATTTTTAAATAAACACTTTTTATTAAGTATGTTTTGACTGCTTTTTTTACCCATCAATATGGGTAAAATTTCTTACCTCGCAATCTTTACGTGACGCAATGAGAGCAGTGGTGGCCCAGTGGCAACGGCCCTACTTACGAGTTGTAGGTCGTGGGTTCCAACCCAAGCAGGCGCTTTACTTTGTGTAAATAATTTCATCACCACTGCTCTCAAAAACGGTGAAGGAAAACATCGTGAGGAAACCGCTAGTCTTAGAACCAAAAATTCGATGACATGTGACATCTACCAACCCGCACGGGGCCCGCGTGGTAGATTACGGCCCACTCCCTCTCACAGAGAGGTGGCCTGTGTCCCAGCAGTGGGAACATTAATAGGCTGATGATGATGATGATGAATCTTTACGTAATGTCCACAACGCCGGTAAAGAAGTTTTTACTTCAAAAACATAGTAGGTAAAGTTAAAATCACAAGAAGAAATGTCTGTTTAAATTAAGCTTACAGAGGCAAACATGTCCAGCTGAACAATTACAAAAAAAAAATCACATAAAAATAACTGTTGTACTCACAACCGACACTTACAAAATTTATTGACCCATTATTTTTCTCAATACAAACATTTACTAATATTTTCTTGTAACTCTATCTCTTAGATTGGATAGAGTCATTATCATTACGCTATGTAACCCGATCGTTCGAAGGTAAGCAGAGGAGGTGTAACAAACCGACAACTGATGAGAACGAATGGTTCTGTACGTGAAACAGACATACGGATAAACATGTTAGAGTATTTTATTGTCGCCATTAGGGTTTACTATAAAATTGGGAGGTTTTTATTTTAATGATTTTGTTTTGGTAATGTAGGATTAGGTTACACTTGGAAAGTCAATAGTTATGGGTGATTTTGTTTTTTTAGTGTCAAATCACTGTGATGTTTTGAATTTGTAAACATCTCTGCTTTAAATGCTTTCTATTGCTACTCTATATGGGTGTACCGTATAGGCTCTGCCACCACCCACTAACAGAGAAGCAGAGCAGTGATGAGAGCAGTGATGGTCTCGAGTTCGAACCCAAGGCACGCACCTCTGAGTTTTCGGATTCATGTGCGTATTGTATAATTATCACTTGCTTCAAAAACGGTGAAGGAAAACATCGTGAGGAAACCGGCTTGCTTGAGAGATATTTATCGAAGGCATGTGAAGCCCAAGTTAGAGGCCCATGGACGGCTTTACATCTCTGCCACCAGGTTAGTCACTGACCAGACGAAATGAAGAAGAAGACCACCCATTGTATATTGGTACCTATCTAGTATGTATAGAATTTAAAACACTTAATTATAACTACGACCACTGATAGCTGATAGATAACACAGTATTTCATTACCTAGGTATGGTATGCAGTAGAGTTTCTTGTGAAATAATTTTCCGGAAACTTATAAAATCAGAGCAGTGGTGGCCCAGTGGTATCGGCCCCGACTTACGAGTTGTAGGTCGTGGGCCGCGGTCACTATCGGACTGCATAGAAAAGAAAGAGAAGCGCGATGACACAACGCAGGTAATTTATTGCATATTATGGAGCAATTTTGAAAAAAATAATAATTAAAACACTAATAAGGTATCTAATAATTATGTTGCTCGTAATCTGACAAAAAAGCAGAATGATTGCATGTATATTGTTATGATTTTTAATCGTTAAAATAATTTTTTAGAAGCATCTTCGTGATTTTTTTCTAACGCATCTAATTATTCACATTCAACACACTATTTTACTAGCATTATATCCTGAAGAATATCATATATTTTTCTGATTTTGTTTGCAGTGTTTCATATACTTTTAGGCATTTATAAAAATTGCATTTAGGCACGTTTAGGTCCTGTAGTTCCCTTAATTCACCGTTAGTTTCTCCATCCACAATGAAGCGTTCCTGCTGCTTCCTTCTTTCAAAAAACGTTGCGTTCACTCTCAAAATATCCTCTCGTATATTTCCATCTCAACACTTTATCATAAAGTAATGGTACGTCAGTTCAGCGTGTAGGCTCCGTCAATAATGTTAGTTCGTTTGTCCGTTGCTTTATCGAAAACAGTGGGCGGTACGATTGAAAGGCGTCGTGATTTGATTTGAAATCACGGTAGCTTATGGTGAAGTGATGGTTTCTCACTTGTAGTGTGCGCAAGGGCATGGGAAACTAAATTATATGTATGTAGTTGTTACGGTAACCAATAATAATTTTACATTATACATCCTATACTATGAAACGAACAATATTTGTTTAAATATATCTTTATATAAATATATATAATTCTTCCGCAAATGTGTTTGTCAATTAACTCCTCCTAAACGACTAGACCGATTTGAATGAAATTCTGTATGTATATACGAGTGGGTCCCTGGATGGTTTGAAAAGACAAATGGAGCCGGTAGTTGGCGCTGATTGGGCAGGACAACGTCTGCCAGGTCCGCTAGTCTTTATATAATAATATATAATTCTTCGGTACGTGTTTATCACCCAACTCCTCCTAAACGGCTGGACCGATTTGAATGAAATTCTGTGTGTATATTTGAGTGGGTCCTTGGATGGTTTGAAAATACAATTGGACCCGGTAGGTGGCGCTGATCGGGCAGGACAACGGCTCTAACGATTTCGATGAAAGTTGCAATATAGGGGTTTATGGGGGCCAAAAATCGATCTAGCGTTATGGTATAAAATAATTAAGTAAATGTGGTCTCTGTACTTCGTTTTCAGGTTACCACTGGAAATCAGCGCTGAGCTGTTGCTCCCATAGGACAGCATCATGCTGAGAAAGCCTTCTTGTCTCAGAGACGACGCGCATGCAGCAGCCAATTTATATTCTATGCTCGTGAGGTATGTCTCAAAACCAACCTTTTTTTTCGAGTTATCTTATCTTTTTGTATGATGCACGTATTTCTGTGTTAAGTATATAAATCTATTTTACTTTCTTTCTTTCAGGGATCCTAAATTCAGCAATGAAATACCCACAAAACGCGAATATTTTGGCTCAATTTTATTGCTCAGGTACTCAGCCTAGCATTGCGAATCCTTCAAGAACTACTACCGGCCATATCATTTTAATATCACTTGTTAATACAAATCCAATTAAACCAACAGAATCTTCACCTCTACCAATAAACGAAACCTCCCGACAACGCCCGATCTCGCCCGAAGGCTCCCGATCTTAATCGAGGGCCGTTCGGGACATTTTACGCTGTGCCTGCGCCGTTTATCAGTAACCTGATACTTTTACAATGAACGTAAGACTTTTATATGTGGTAAGAACCTTTTAGTTTCGGAATTGAAATGTTTAACGTGATTTTTCATTGTGTACGTGGGTTTTTGGGGTCCGTGGGTAAATTGGGGAATTTTGAGAAGGTGATTTCTTGTAATTTACTGTGATGGTCCTAAATTAATAAAATAGTCCTACAGACCGTATTTCGGACATGGCGGCCAATATCAACGGCCAATCTCCCGCCTTCGGCGCGGGAGATATTATAGTGCGCAAGTGTGTGCGCAGACACAGATGCACTCTCTCTGCCCTCACTCTCATAGTCCGATGGGACGGCAATCCGACACGACCGGAGAGAGATCAGGCGCAGGACCAACGGCTTTACATGCTTTCTGAGGCTCGGGGGTATCACACCGCCAACTTCCAAACTCCGAGTTGCTACTAAGTAGGTAATTCCTAATAGAAAACCCAATAACACTGTCCGACCTGGGAATCGAACCCAGGACTCCACGCTCAGCAGTTCGGCTTGCGAACACGAGACCAACGGGGCAGTTAAACTATTATGGTCCTAGATTAGAAGATAACTAAGTATACATAAGAAAAGAGCGACAAGAGGGCTTCAGTGTTTCAGCTCTCCATCTTCGCTGTCATATGCTTCTTTATAAATTAGTTTGGCACAAATAGAAGCTTCCTTAAACTCTGATACTCTTACTCACTACTTTCCTCTTATTCTAGAATACTACTAGGCTGTAACAATCAATCTGCCTAGCTTTTTCCCAACTATCTTGGGGTCGGGTATAATATGAGGGATTTTGTAAGTTTATTTCCCGGTTTCAATACAGATAGAAGCGTACATTGGCCTCGTCCTGGTACTACAGAAAAACACCAAAGAGAAATCTAAACTTTTCTTCTACCAAACGAAAGCATACAGTAGAGTCCGCGACACCACTGAAGTCTAAATCGTTTATTTTATTATTTTTATATAATTTTTAATATTATAAATTCAAATAATTATTATTTAACAAAATGAGAAAATCTCAATTATAAATGACTTAACTTATTTTCAATTAGTGACATCATAATAGCATCACATTGCGTTTAAAAAATAAAAAACGTATGCGTCTCGGGCGCCCGACAGAAGTGATAACTTAAACTAATCTAAGTTGAACTATACAGACAGATTGGCGCCGTAACGCGTTACGTAACGAATCTGTTTACCCTCCCATAAGAACTTATCACTTCAAAAAATTGTTCCATAATTTTCCGCCGGCCTTTCGTGGCGCGCTCTCTAAAACCTCATTCCTTCCTTTTTTATTTTCTTTTAATCAATAAAATAACATACAGCCCTTTCACACAAAACACGACACATGCTTTATTTCACCTGTTCCAACAGCACGTGTTAGATTGAGTTATCCTCTCATACCGATATACCTACGGAACTCATGAATTATGTGAGATGTGTCCACCGACACATGCCATGGTTCGTGTTTTTATTTATTTGTATTGTTAATAGTGTTGGTATGGGAATTAATTTGAATACCATTGAAAGCTTTTGTTTTAGGGGTCTGAATTCTTAAAAAAAAAATTGTACTACATTAGGATTTGTCCTAAATTTTAAGGGTACCCAAAAATATAACTCTTTCAAAAATGATGAATTGCCTATTTCTCTACTCCTAGATTTAAAAACAGACCATAAAGGTACCATTCCGTACCTGACCGCAGGAAGCAACTGCAGGCGACGTGTCACGGCTTCATGTCACTGCAGTCATGATTCCGAGCCCGACAGCAGGCGGCAGCAACCCGTATTTCAGTTTATCATCATCATATCAGCCGAAAGACGTCTACTGCTGGACATAGGCCTCCCCCAAGCACCGCCACTTCGACCGGTTCTGTGCTTCCCGCATCCAGCGGATTCCTGCGGCCTTTACTAGGTCATCGGTCCATCTTGTGGGGAGGCCTTCCAACGCTACGGTATTCCAGTTGGTTGATAGATTTTTTTTCTATAAAAAACGTCTTATCGCTCCAGCGTTGGCAGCACTACTGTTCCGCGGTCATGCTTCACGTGTCGTCTGTCGCTCATCCGTAGCTGCCACGTGTCGCTAGCTACGGAAAGTATTTAATAGAAATTCATAGAAACCAGTTGTGTCGCGGCGACACGTCGCCTGCAGTTGCCTTCTGCGGTCGGGTACGAAATGGTTACTTAAAACTTTGTTAGATATTCTTTTATGCATGCAAAATAATTACCTAGTATGTTCCATAAAGGGCTTACCTATCAAAAAAGCTTTTTCAAACAACCCCCAATTTAAATGGTTGACTCCAAAGCATTACAGTAATAAAGTCATACATACAGTCTTACATACATCATACGCATACACAAATCTATGTCTAGTTATTTATTTTCATAAATAGTTATTTATTATTCATAATAACGTTATTTATTTTATTAATGTCTGGCAGGGCGTTAAGTTACCTTTTTATTTTATACATGTTCATGTTAAATGGTTATAGATAAACGATCGATCGTATCAGGGGTTCGTTCCCGGCTGAGTTAGTGTTATGTGGCTCTATTATTTCAGATGAAAATAATGTTGAATGTCGCTGGTATGTTTATCATTGAACGTGTTACATCACGCCTGTATTCCCCGAAGGGTTAGGCAGAGGTGTACTTATAGTACACCCGCAATTCACCAGATATGTTTTAAGTCCCATGTAATAGGGGGCGAGCCTATTACCATCAACCGGGCACAAATCCAGACTCCGGGCTGCTACTGAGAAATTCCAGATGGAAAAACCCAATAATGTTTTGCTCGACCCGGGAATCGATCCCAGGACCTCATCACAGGATCCAGGCAGTAGCGTTTGCGAGCACTAGGCTACGAGGCACTCGAGTCGAGGTGAGAGTACCTACGTACGTTTCTTGATAATGTTATAAATTCAAGTTCAAAAGTCCCTCAAAACGCCCGCCCTTCACCACTTCCTAGTGCTTTAGCTGGGAAGAAGAAGTGGCGCAACAAACTCCCCAGTAGCACAGCTGTCTGTTCAGTTAGAAAAAAAAAGAACATTTGTCATACGAGCCTATCAGTTTCAGCAAGTTTGGTAACAGGGGTTGACTACTTAGCGCTAAACAAACTTAAGTATTTACAAACCTACCATTTAACATTCATCAGAATAGTGAATGATTGATTGATGACTGATGAATGCGAAATGGGTATGCAAATACTATTTCTGTGTGTTTCTATAATGTTGGGAACATTATGCTGCAACTGCTGGGACACAGACCTCCTCTCTGCGAGAGGGAGACGGCCGTAATCCACCACCCCGTAATCCGGGCCCAGTGCGGGTTGGTAGATGTCACAATTCTTCGAATTTTTAATTGTAGAACATGTCAGTTTCCTCACGATGTTTTCCTTCACCACTTTGAGAGCAGTGGTGATGAAATAATTCACACAAAATAAAACGCCTAAGCTGTAAGGGATCGAACAACCACTTGGCGACCACTGCTCTCAATTAAATGCCATCGTGTAAATTACGCTTTAGTAGCTCTTACAAAATGACTAGCCCTTCACCACACATCACACTACCCAATTGAATCCACCCAACATAGATCAAGGCTCAAGGCAGCATCATCAAAAACCCCAACGATGTACTATCAGCATCGGTTCTCGGAACCCCTCGGCAGGGTCGCGGGGATTCGGCCCCCGCTGTGACGGTAATTCACGCCACTCACACCTCGCCGGATTGCGGGCTTTGTGCGTGGAGCGAGAGGTCTTGGTACTTTGGTAATGGATTGGTAATTTAAAAGGGTTTAGTTGAGTTAAATAGATAAGAAAGCTAACAGTGTTCTTCAAGAATTTACCAACAATTTTCAGGATCTATAAAGAGTTGACGAAGTAATTAATTAGGTAAGAGTAGGTTTTGGAAAGTCAGATCAATCCTCTAATCATAAATCTAATGTCATATCTCATAGCTATTGTAATTGGCACCTCAACACAATCAAAATGTATCGATTCGTATCTTATTCGACATGAGACTAACAACAAATTAAATGGCATAATGGCCTATTAGGGTCAATATCTTGAGTTTTGCGTGTTCATAAGCATAATCAGCCTATAATGTTCCCACAGGCCTCCTCTCGGTGAGTGGGCCGTAATCCACCACGCGGGCCCCGTGCGAGTTGGTAGAAGTTTCTGTCTTAGATTTGACAAATTTGCACAAGCAGCTAATTAATTGAATATTGCTTTGATATCTTTACATTATGGTATTTCTTTTGATAAGTCCGCCAGCTAAGTAGTATTCAAGTTAACTGTCCCTTCAAGTATCAAGACCGCTGAGTCGTTCCTCACACAGTAATATATTGATGATGCTGTAACAGTCTATTGTGATCTTTTGTTAGATTATGATAAGTGAGATAACTTATTCCAACTTAATATAAACGTCTCGAGGTACACCCTAGTGTGGAGATGGCTTTATCTTAAGCACTGCACGGAATTACTTATTACAATGTGTGGAGGGGCTTAAGTTAAGTAAATTAAGTTATAAATACTCCGTTGGTAAGTGAAGACAAAGTGGTGTTTGGCTTTCAAGTGCAATTTATTTTAGGAAGTGTATAGGGTGCCGCAAGAATTCGTGCGGCACTATTGTGGTGCTGCCTCAGCTCGGCTAAAGTGCCGTAAGCATTGGATTGTCACTGTCACTTGTTATTTTGTTTGATTGTTGACGTTAGTTTCTTTCATCTATAGCCGGCTAAACTTAAGTGCCATAATCCTTTGGCTTAGCAAATGAAAATGGCTAAAAGGTAGGTTAGGTTAGGTTAGAACTGTGAGCACATAAGGCACAACCCGAGCGAGCGTAGCGAGCGGTGCCGCGGCAGCGGCCGGCGTATGTTCCATACCCCACCGCCGTATCTCTACCCCACCGCCGTATCTCTACCCCACCGCCGTATCTCTACGTTGACGTCGTGGTGGGGCTTGCGCGCTCCAAACTTTAGGTCTGTGCCGGTAGTTTACTTTGCCGGAACAGGTCTAGAATGAGGAGCCAGACCAGGAGAGATACAGAAACCCGCAGGGCAGCATGTGGCGAGCTGTTGGGCAGTAGCGATCCCACGGACCCTATCTCCCGGGAGAAATCTTGTTCCTCATCCTGGCTTGCCTTTATTGGCCGGCTGGAGTAAACACTGACGAGGAACAGAACTCCCACCTCATTCTTGCCTTAATTGGCCGGCTTGAGTGGAGATTCGCAAGAGCCAAAGGGCTCGGAGGAAGGAAGTATTCCAGTAAGATGCTGGTAGGGATCTTGACCGTACTTCCGAGATTGTCCTGATAGCCGTGGAATACCGCTCCACTCCTCATAAGCACCTCACGACATGTTGCCTCCTTGTCGCTACGACACTTTCTGCTAGCGACCGTTTTCGGGGGCCCATTATTGAGTGTGCAAGTCACCCCCTGCCACTTTATCTGCGTACATTATAAAACATTGATCAGGCAGGGGCCATAGACCTTCCATAGTTCTAGGTAACCAATCCACTATAGCCACCCAAACCCATAGCCCTATATTTTTTGTTTCCAATAGTTCTGCACCACCCGGGGGTTGTCCTTGGGTGCACTAGCATAGTGCGTACTGGGATAATCGTCGGTTGGTGCCTCGTTTCATTTAACACGTCTAACGGGCCTCTGCGAGTTGGCTTCGGCCCCTCGTACGCCTTCCAAAGGTCCGGGACCGTAGGGTCCCGAGAATAGTTAAAAAATAATACCATTTATTTCAGGCGACACAGGCCCATAGAAAAATACCTTAACTAAACATACATATTTTAATATAAAACAGAGTGTTAATAAATAAGGCTTAGACTATGTTAGTAGCACTTCACTTTGCACTAGCTACAACACAATGACAAGGCAATGCCAGTGACAATGACAAGGCAATGCTTACAGCGCTTTAGCCGGACCGAGGCGGTGTTAATAAAGTACCGGTAGGGGCACTTTTGAGCAGTGGTGGCCAAGTGGTAACGACCCGCGACATACGAGTTGTAGGTTGTTGGTTCAAACCCAAGCAAGAGCTTTACTTTGTGTAAATAATTTTATCACCACTGCTCTCAAAACGGTGAAGGAAAACATCGTGAGGAAACCGGCATGTCTTAGAACCAAAAATACGAAGACATGCGACGTCTACCAACCCGCACTGGGCCCGCGTGGTTGATTACGGCCCACTCCTTCTCACAGAGAGGAGGCCTGTGTCCCAGCAGTGGGAACATTAATAGACCGATTATGTGGGGCACTTTATCCGATAGGGATAGAGCGCCGCTAGTGGCATACTATACACTCCCTTAATTTTATTATGTTTTCTGTGAAATTTTATGTCTACTTGTGTGATTTGTTGTTGGTGTTTTTATCAAGCAATCGGTACAGCTAACATGAGACTGAGCAGAAGATTTCAATCAAATCAGCCTTAAACGGTCCACTGCTGGACATAGGACTTTCCCAGGCTGCGCCACAACACCCTGCCCTCCGCCTTCCGCGTCCAGTCTGCGCCAACAGCCTTTTTAAGGTCGTCGGTCGGTCCATCTAGCTGGTCCCAAACTACGCTTGCAGATTTACTACATACAAATTAGGTACCCCAAGATTCTGATCCATTTAAACTCAGACCAAATAAAAACCAAGAAGTGCCGAAAGGTTCTGGAGTGGCGACCGCGTACCGGAAGACGTAGCGTTAGAAGGCCTCCCACAAGATTCGCTGGATGCGGGAAGCACAGAATCGGTCGAAGCGGCGGTGCTTGCTTCAATTTACACTCAAAAACATTAAAAAATTACGAAATACAGTGAGAAAGGCGCACGCGCGGCTATGACGTTTTACCTGTGTTTGACGTGCGCGAACTGCCAGTTTCAATATTTTTTTCAAATGTTGCCTATTGATATTTTTGAATTTGAATGATTTAGTTTGACAAGAATATCCGTGTGGCCATAGAGTGAAAGTGCCCACAGACGATGTTAACCTATAATGTGGCATTTCTTAAATACAAAAATTGTACCTAGGTCAGACTAATTCCTTTCTAACACAGTTTTAATTTTGGTTTACTAAAGATGCACTATTTATTAATCTATATAATATGTAAAAAAATCAAGATCATGCAAAAACATTACCAAAAAGTAATAAAAAATCATATTATTATTGAAAACAAAAAGCTATAATGCTATTTAAAATTCTCATTTTTTCTTAGTAAAATTACCCCGAATCCATTAGAAATTAGCAAATTTTCAACAGGGGTCAAAAGTTAGGATTTGTAGACATCCGCTAAATGACGACCGCCCGCGCCCCAAGTAAAAAAGCGGTAATTTACACATTGAAAAAAAAAGGTGCTTCTTAAAATTACCTCATAAATAGAGTCTTAGTATGAAATCTAACAACACACTCAAGGACCGGAAAGGGTGTTTTTTACATGTTGTAATGTGTATCACAATATTTTGTAAGGAAATAAATATGTAATACTAAATTCACCTCAAGCGTTATCCACATTAGTCTTACCACAAAAAGTATGTACGCGTTTATCCGGCTCACAAGTCACAGTTTGTTTTACATGATAATTGTGAAGACTTACTGCGCACATTCAATATGTGCCGGATTTATTATGTTTATTATGCTTATAGCGCAGTTCCACGTTAATCTTGTGGTTCAGAATATTTTATGAGGCTGTAATTGTTTCACTGCAAGGCCTCTTCGAAATGCCTTTATCTTATATCGGAATTTAGTCAAGTGTTTTAATATTCCTTGCTGCCTCACAGCATTTTTTTTTCTTTTTCCTCACGTTTAAAGTTTATTTATTTATTTCAAGGTCAAATTCAAGTAGGATAGTACATTATAAATAAAAACATATCTTAAGGACTAAATAAATGGTCGACAGGTGAACTCTTTTGGCAGCGGTTACGTGCAAAGTAGCAAATATTCCCCCCTAAGGGGGATTATCAGGGGGGAATTCAAAACTTTTTTTTATAGATTCCACTTTTCTCCCTAGGGGAGTTTTCAGGGGGGATTTGTGGAATAAGCCATGAGAAAATACTTACGGTCTTATTCATAAAAAAACCTTATCGAAGGTTTTAGACATTACTTAGTTAAAATGCTTGATAAGCCTATAAAACCTTCGATAACATTTTGTATTCATAAACGTTTCATAAACCTTCTATTACTAATATGTCGTTATAAATCAAAATATTGCCATTTTAATGAAGTCGTCCAACAAATTGACCAACACATCGAGTCGTCAAACGAGAATGTCTGTCTGCGCACCAAAAAATTGTGACCATAGACATTATTACGTACTGTAAACTATTTTATTGTCTACAGTTTCGACTCTTTTGACACGGCGCGTCTTTCAAAACACGTATTTGTCAATGAATTTGGTATTGAAGCGACGAAAATGTTTGAATAATTACATGCATGTACTAAATAAACAAATGGAATCAATACCGTAGACTAGTTCCAATAAAAGGCAAAGAAGTGAAACTTGGTTGGAGGAGGATAAGGTTTGTACCATTACAGCTAGAACAAATTCAAAGTAAGTTTTGTTTTGTAAACATTCTCATACTTACATGCTTGCTTTTGCTTCTGTTCCTTAGATTGTTTTGAAAGAATTAGTCAGGAGAGGGTCTCCTTAATGGAAAATCAAAATACGGACGCAAACACCAACGCGAAAAAAGTGGCGGCCTGGCATGGTTTACGAATTAGGTACCTATCTTTTACGTTACATATTTCCTAACTAAGCATGTCAAGAATTTTGTTACAAAACTCATAGTAACAAAAACCCGCGGCCCTAAGAATATCTATTAAGGACTCGTAATATTAGTTATTCTTATGCCCCTACTGATTTAATTAATTTGGTAATAACCATAATTTACAAACAAACTATTACATTCATTTTGTATTTCAGGTTAGAATGGTAAGGATGGCGCTGCTACAAATAGCAGAAACTGAAACAGCCTGCAGAAAAGAATTACATGAGGCACAGAGGGCAAACCAATGAGAATTAAGTATAGTCATTGGGGCAAACGAAAAAGAAAAATTTTTGTTCTAAGAAAAAATCGAAAAGTCAAATTGGAGTATTACAAAATAAATTAAACTGATATATTAAACAAGTTTTTTTATTAATTAACTACTCGCTAAAATGTCTTCTTATAAAAGTTTGTAAAATAGCATTAGCATTTGCGTTTCCCCTTGCAACTTCTTGAATTACTTCACTTGTATGATATTCATTGATATTACTACCCTCTAACTGCATGTCTCCATGGTGAACTGCAATGTTGTGAAGTATACTGCCACTATGGTTGTTTTCACATTTCCTAGTGTTCATGTAAAAGGCATTGAAAGCGTTTTTTTCACACACCAAAGCAGCGTTCCACAGTATTATGTTGTTGCAGTGCTTCGTGATATATTTTCCCGCTTCTATTTTGAGGCGTTAAAATAGGAGTGAAGAGATATGCCTCTAACATAAGATCATCTCACGAACAAGGTTAATTATGAAAGTCGCTGTAGATTTAATAAGGACAATGCTTCCAATCGTCGTCGTCCAAAGAAAATGGATCACTTCTATTTCTGTAAACCTTTCTTCAAAGCGGACGGTTCTCAAGACGTACAATTCTTTCAATAGTATCCAAGCTTTGCAAAGCTTGCATTTTATATAATAATAAACTAAATTAGTTAAACAGAAATGCAAAATAAATTAAACATGAACGATTGTTTACAAAACTGACATTTTGTAGACAGTAGACACACAGGTATTTGTACGTCAAATGTCGTTTTCTAGTAATCAGCTGCTGTTGAGTCTGCCATTTTTTCCTTATAGTACTGTTAAAGTAGGGTTCTGGCTTCTATAACTTTATAGTAGGTTTATAGAACGTTTTGGTGCTAAAATGCGTTTATGAATACCATTTTTTGTAAACCAGACTTTAGCAAGTGTTTAGATGTTCGATAACTTTTTATGAATAAGACCGTTAATTTTCAACAGTTGATAAATCATTCGTTTGTACTTAATAACAGCCGCACGGGTCGATCAATCAGGTTAAGCTACGCTAGCCGGGGTTGGTCCGTGGATGGGTGACCGTTTTTACAAATCGAGATTTCTCCGTGCTTCGCAAAATACGCCGTTGGTCTCGGCTGTCATTGTCTTTGACAGTCGTTACGGGTCGTCAGATCAGAAGCCCGAAAGTCCGACAACCAGTTTTCCAAGGGGTATTGTATTACCCAGTTACTGGGTTGTGAACGTCATATTATAGGCAGTTGCTCCATGTAAAATACTGGTATTCAGCTGCATCCGGTTACACTGGAAATCGACTCCAACATAGTTGGGAAATGGCTAAGCAGGCCCATTTGACTTAAAAAATACAGTTCTTTAGTGTAATATTTCTAGAGAATGGACACCTGGACAGCAGTGTCATCGTGTGTGCTAATAGCAAACATACTACCAGTCGGTCTGCCCAACTTGCTGACCATGGCAATATCTTCGGGAGATTAATGTTCAGCATTTGAGGTTTCCTTGCTGGTATGACGATGAAAGATATTTACCTCACACGTTACCAAACGACTCTATTAAATCCCTCACTTTCCCTTTTGTCTCATTTTCATTCAAAACGCCGTAAAAATCTTCTTAAAGTATAACCAAACAGTTTTACATAGGGACTTATGTACCGCCCGAAGTAAAACATGATTTGAATTTTGTGACTTAGGAAATAAGAATGATTTTCGTTTGAAGCTGTAAACGAGTTATTTTGTGTGGGCAGCGAAATAGTTCTGCTATTGTACACAATGTAATCTGGACCAGGATGTATGAAAACATCGGTGCACAGATTTTGAAACAGGCTTAGGGTATGATTCAGAACGGCAGTGCTGCTGCAGCAAACATTGATAAAAAACATTTTACTTTCCATTTCCAAAGGATATCAAATCAATCAAAATCTCGGAGGAGCTCGTGGCTAAGTAATAACAAGCCGCACGGGTCGATCCATCAGGTTAAGCTACGCTTGCCGGGGTTGGTCAGTGGATGGGTAACCATCTTTACATACCGAGACTCCTCCGTGTTTCGGAAAGCACGTTAAGCCGTTGGTCCCGGCTGTCATAATTATGTGGATCTTTGACAGTCGTTACGAGTCGTCAGAAGCCCGAAAGTCTGACACCAGTCTTACCAAGGGGTACCGTATTACCCAGTTACTGGGTTGTGGAGGTCAGATAGGCAGTCGCTCCATATAAAATACTGGTATTCAGCTGCATCCGGTTAGACTGGAAGCCGACCCCAAGATAGTTGGGAAAAAGGCTAGGAAGATTGATTTTGATCAAATCAATAAAAAATATTTATGTGGTAGGATATATAAGGTGTTACAAATAACATGGCGTGCAAATGCATTTACAATCAGTGATGTCAATTAATCTAACTTACAAATTACAGATTCTATTGATCTGCCTTCTAATAGTCCTTATCTTTTAAATAGGAATAGTTTGAAAAGTATTTTTTTAAACATTGTCAGCGGTAAGTCTTGAAAACTATTTGGTAAATGATTGTAAATAATAATCAACATGCAGTATTTGTGTGCAGTATACATTTTTCTTAAATAATTTTAGTTTTATTTGTGGCAGCCGAAGTCTATCTTTATGCCGTCTTGGGCTACTTGGCCTATCAGTGTTAGTTTCAAATAAATTGTAGTTTCTCTTAACAAAAATACATATTTAAAAAATATATAAGTAAACATGGCAGAAGTAGAATTTTAAGTTTTTTAAATAGTGGCTTACAGCTGTCTAAAAAGTGAGCTCTACAAATTGCTCGGATACACTTTTTTTGAGCTTTAAAAACTCTGTCAAAATCTACTAAGTCAGCCCAGTAGTACTCGCAACCGGCGAGCGTGTATGACCAGATGTATGAACGTAAACGAGGCAAAAGGAGTATGTAAGGATCGTAGCAAGTGGCGTTCTGTAGTTTCTGCCTACCCCCATGGGAAGAAGGCGTGAGTTTATGTATGTATGTGTCTTTCCATATTACAATGCCGTATCTAATATAGTGTAACTAGTGTAAGACTATCTTTTGAGCCACATTTTTCAAAAGTAGTTAGCCATTTGTCATTTCCCAGTTACCTCATCCACTCCTCCTCACATCCTCACCACAAACTGTCACCTGATACCTTGAATATGGCATTTAAGTCTTGTGCCCGTTTTACTACATTATAATAAACTACATCTCGGAACTGATGAGTATTACTTACAATATTAGTGTTTATACACCATCTTTGTATCTAGATTTTATATAAAAGCTTATTTTGTTTTGCAATACGGGTGTTTTTTTCGTTTCGTGTGGTCAGTGACTAACCTGTCAGAGTTTTAAAGCCGCTCATGGACCTCTGACTTGGCTTCACATGCCGTCGAGAAATATCAAGCTTCTAAGTCAACGCAATAAAAAAATACGGTCATTTACGTGACATATTTTGATACTCGCAAATAAATTAACCCTACGTTGATTTTAAAATCATGATGGCAGGAAGCAAGGTCGCACAGACGTCACAGCATATGACTGTAAAGAAAAAGTCCGAAAAAAGTTAATTTGTAGTTTTATCAACCGATTACAAACTTACATTTGCAGCTAGAGAATTGACCGTGATAAATGTGATCATAAATAATAATGTCGATGTATGGGAGAACATGTTTTTCAACTACAATGCTAAGTTTTTTTTAGGATAAATTCTTCCCAACTACGGAACTCTTCCTAGTGCGTGGTCCGACACGCACTTGGTCGGTTTTTAGCTCGGCAGTGTTTTGGTTGAAACCGGACCCACTTTTAAAGTCAATTGATTTGAAGTCGATAGCACCAAGTCATATAAACAAAGAAGACAAAGTAGGTAATCAAATTAACAATCTCTTGCAAAACTAGACGAAATAACATTCACTGACCGCACAACCTGTCTGCCCAACGATAATCTTAACTCTAGCTTGACTTAAATAAACTTCACTATTTATGGTCAGCCTAATTCTCACGAAAGTTTTTATACAACGCACATACATCACGGCTTAACGAATAGGACTTGACCACTAAATAAAAATATGCAGAAGTTCCAACGCATGATGTTGGCTTAGAGACACCAAAAAAGGAAACGAAATAAAATTAAAATAAACCTATCAAGAGCGAGTCGGACTCGCGCACCGAGCGAGGGTTACGTAAGGAGCTTCATTCGTTTAGTTAGGTAACTAAATAGTTCTGTGCCCAGAAACTAGTCCTCTAAATTGTATGAGCGCCCATACAACTCAGAGGACTATCTTAATTGGCGTCAATTATGTATGTATGGGGTCACCCCTTAATTTTCATTTTTTTTTAATTTTTCGTTTATTACATCTGTACGACCTTGCTTAATTCTAAGTACGGTCACAGATTATTACAGATGGGACTCTCCGCAAAATCATTTAAATAAAAAGCGATTCTTTCTACGACACAATAAAGTGCGATTCAGGTCGCACAACGCTAATTACCTACAGTTATATTCACCTACAAGTTGCCTCTCTTTCTAGCGCGTAACTCTTATACCTTCTGACCACGTCAGGGTTGTCATCTTTTAAAGAATAATTAGATAATTAAGTAGGTACCAGCTCTTGGTGTATTTTTAAATGTACCACCAATCCGTAACCGACCGCAGGCGACTTCATAAAAATGCGATTCGATTTCTTAAAAATACAATAGACACCAGTGTCGCGGTGGCGTCACGTCACCTGCTGCTGCCGCCTGCGGTAAATGGAGACTAAACAAATTAAAGTACGTCGGTACTTTAATTTGTTTAGTCTCCATTATTTATTAATATGTACCTACCTATGTAACTGGGCAAATAAAAAAGTATGTACGAATACCCTGTTGTCTACATAATAAAAAATTTACTAAGTACATAATATTTAGTTATGGTTACACTAAGTCCGTGGTGTACCTACCACGGATACGACCAAAAAAATATTTAATTATGTACTTTCCTACCTATACTTATCGAAGCCTGAACCTGACCTTGTAAACAGAACTTGTAAGTACCTAACTATACTAAGTATAATAATAATAATAATGAATATTTAAGAACTACGTAAATACGTGTGCCTTATATAAGAATAACCATTAATGTAAACGTTTGGTACCTATACTACCTACCAAACGTTTACATTAATTGCTAGTCATAGGTCATTACTAATTACTTAAAGGTAGACGTGCATTTCTTTACCTTTTCGTGTCCTTTGGAAGTGAGAAAAACGTGAGGTTCGTATTATTATATAAGCAGCCAAATGGGATGCAATAAACTGCTGCCTTCATTTTAGTATTATTAGTTTTAATATCTTGCGACAAACGGCGCGCGGCAGCCCTACTAAATAGGCACAGTGAGACGAGCCCGCCGGGTACTTGTAGCTTCATACCTAAACTGCGGAGTGTCCCATCCCGATATCCCTGGTACGGTACGGCAACGGGAACTACCATATAGGTTTTCGACCCAAAACCTATATCGTACTTCCGGTTTTTCTCCTGTTGACTCAGGACCTTGATTTTTGTACAACTAATAGGAACTATAGACTTCAGTATCTGGTATAAATTTCAGCTTAGTAGGTCCACCCATTCCTGAGAAAATCGGTGCTGACACACGGACAGACAAGAGAATGATCTTATAAGGATTCCTTTTTTTACCTTTTGAGGTACGGAACCCTAAAAAGATAAAGAGGTTAAGGCACACAATAGGTATACAAACCTCTAAGCATGGAAAGCACAGATCTATAATCATCATCATCATCACCTTCCTAGCCTTTTCCCAACTATGTCGGGGTCGGCTTCTAGTCTAACCAGATGCAGCTGAATACCAGTATTTTACATGGAGCGACTGCATATCTGACCTCTACAACCCAATTACAGGGTGACGTGATACCCCTTGGTAAGCATGATTGTCTGTCTGACTTTCGGGCTTCTGACGACCCGTAACAACTGTCAAAGATCTACAAAAATGACAGCTGAGACCACACGAACCATTGATCTATAATATCGATATCAAATACTTTTCTATACACTTACTCGTAGTATATGATTTTCGTTCTAAATAAAGCATATAATTAAAGTGTCCCTAAATGCAACAAAAATATACTTTTTTTTTTTTTCTTGCATTACCCCACTGCTGGGCAAAGGTTGACTGCAATTGACTTTTAAAACTTTTGCACAACAAAAGTCAATTGTAGTATGCGACAAAACGTAGGTAGCTAAGTACATGTGTAGCTCGACTCCCACCGTGCGCCATATCGCGCACGCGCACCAGCCCGCACGAGGACGCACCGCCACGCACGCGTCTTGCGCTATCACGCACGTTAGGTTTCCCACGGTGCGTCGTGCGGGCTGGTGCGCGTGCGTCCGCGATATGGCGCACGGTGGGAGTCGGGCTTAACAGGATCCGCTGTTGGCCCAAAAAAATATACGTGGCGAATTCTAACTTATATTATAAATGTGACGGCGTCATATTGTAAACAGCACGTGCAGCGGGCCGAGTTACGCAGGTGCAATGCGTCACTAAGGCCTCCCTACTTTCCCTACTACTCGAGCTGCTCTACATAAACGAGCGCGCAGCGAGGAGGGGATTCCCCCCCGACCCTTGCTCGATAACGATGCGCCAGCCCGCGTTGTTGCTGAGCCTGTAGCTTTAAATTCCCCGATTAATAATAATAATATAAATTTGATCCAGCCTGTCCCTCTTGCTGTCCTCCCGTTAGCGAACACCCTAAGCCGAGGTTCGTACCCCACAGGGGGTGCCCTTAGCGAGTGTTCGCCTAGTTTGTAATTAGTATAGTTTATGCCCCTGGCTGGAGGCTTTAAGTTTTTAGGAGCTTAAGGCAGCCACAGGATCGATCGGCCAGCGATCGACGAGATGCCCTAGTTAAAAAAATAAAATAAAAAAAAAGGATCAGGCTCGGCCCGGTGCACATGTTGTAGCGTTTAGATACTGAATTAATTGTAGTCTGAATTAAAATCATTGGAAATATAATTTGATTTAGTGTGTTAGTAAGCTTTGGGAATAAAAGATGATTTCTGCTATATTTCTTACTTTCATTTAAGATGTCGGACCCTCTGCCTTCAAATGCAAATGTGAGTTTGTTTATTTGTTTGTTTGTTGATGTAGTTAGATTTGATAATTTGATAATGTTTATTTCCAGTAAAAATGATTACATATGTTACAAGTACATAGTATGGTACAACATAAAGTGCATTGGGTATTACCTATCTCCTGGCTCCCAAACTAGGTTAATAGCCTGTGACTTGAAATGAAACCAGGGGACCTGGGGACCTTGGGGACCAGTGATTTCATAAGGGTATACATAGGTGATCAAAATGTTTTCAAAAAGAGCTGTTTTCACCACTAACATAATGAACATAACAGTACAATTATTTTTTATGAGTATTGAAACAAGAAAAAAAAGATGGCACATTAGTAAACCATGACCTAGAAAAGGACATAGGCTACTTTTCATTCTGGTTGTAACTGAATATTCCCGGACCGGCAGGACACTGATCTTAGCTGAGTGAACTTATTAGCTTTAGAATCGAATGAACCTTCTACCAATCTATTCTACGATATGGTCCCAAACCAGGTGACATGTTCAAATGTCACCTCAACGACTATTTAGTAATAAATGTCGTTTTATAGCTTATTAATGTGTATTATAGGATTTTATAGTCGTTTAGAGGAGATGTATGGTAATAGTGACGTTATGGGGTTATTTAGTGGACACTGTGGACACAGGTACAATGTGAAATGTGGGGGATTTAGAGAAAAAATAATAGTTTTGTTTTTTTTGCAAGATAGGTTTTTGTTGTCAACTAGTCAAGAAACCGGATGTTTCTGATATATTTTTGGATTTACATTTACATATTTTTCCTTCGCTGACGTTGGATACAAAATTAATTGCAGTGGTATCAATGTGTTCCTGCCCTTATATACTTACCATTTTTATGCAAATAAATATTATTTATATTATTATATCTACCAAAAGAGAACTATGTTTCGTGGTTTGCAGAAATAAGTATTTTTTTGTGTAATTTAAAATTACACAAAAAATATAAATTTTGGTATAAAATAATCCTGTTTTGAAAATAATTTCCTTTGATTGAGAGTTACTGGTTTTACGCGAATTTATTTGAATAAAGTTATTCATTATTCAGTAGGTATTATGTAAATGGCAATTTAAAGCTTACCATCATGTTTTTATAGAAATCGATAGACATTACAAAACACATTATTTATACTTCGATATTTAAATTAAAATGGCAACTATAGACATCATAACTTATTAAAAATCGACATATTCGACCATTTTATTTTGTATTGGTTTTATCTTCGAATTTATTTATTTTGGATTTAGAACAAAGACACGACACCTGGAAAGAAAAAATACCCATAAATACATTTTTTTTTTAAGTCATTTATTTACACTAGTCTGAAAATCAGCACTTTTCGAACGTCAAAATTCCTGACAGTCACCGAAAACGCCCACCCTTCACCACTTCCTAGTGCTTTCGCTGGGAAGAAGAAGTGGCGCAACAAACTCCCCAGCAGCACTGCTGTCTGTTTAGTTAGAAAAACTTGATTCTATACAATAGTATGCAAAATAATACCTGGTTTATACGATGGTATGAGTGATTGGACCCAGTGACTCTGAATTTCGGACCGGCATGCAGTGGGTTCATGAAGACGAGACTGGCATTAGATCAGTGAATCAGGCGGTGGAATTTAAGCGGAGCCAGAAAATAGACGGTTACGTTAGTCAACTGGACTGACTAACTGTACTGTCACTTTACTGGGCTCGTATAACCCTGCCTTTACGCAGAATGTTGATGCACGTTGTAACATTTTTTTTAAACACTGATTTGCATGCACTATATTTTTATCCTATCTAAACATGTTTGTGCACATATGATTATATTTTAAAACCATATAGTATACCATGTTTAATGCAAATAAATTATATAAGATTATGATTATGATAAGCGAACCACCACCACACGTCGCCAAAAAATCTCATAGAAAACCTCGTTTTAGTGACGTGACGCGATCCCGTCAACTATTACAGGGGGTAAGGCTATGGTCACCTATAAACGCCGCGCCGTTGGGCGCTTGCACGTCACACGCCGCACGCCGCGTCACGATACTTACATAAAGAAATGTACTGTTGCGGTCTTTTTCACACGTCGACGTCAGCGTCTTGTGGCGTACAGACGTCGATCGGAACGTTGACGCTGACGTCGGACGTCGCATATAGCTTAAAATAGGAGACTAAAGCCTAAAGACAGCATCCTCATCATCATCGGCTGCCTTGTTCCGCCCACTGTCGTAAAAGCCTCCTTTCTTTGGTTCCATGCGTCCCTGGTTTCCTAGTTCCTGGTCTGGGTCGTAGATTCTGTACATGATTCTAGACCCAGTTGTAATTATTCGACAGTTAATAAACAAAAAACTGCTGTTGCAAATATTTTTACTGTGCAGGTTTTGCACTTTTGTATGAAACAGCAAATAATTCTATACTTTTAGATTATAGGAAACCCTACAAGAAGTCTATGGTTTTTTAATAATATGGCAAATCTCTCAATATTGTGGGTACATACTTACATTTCCAGTTGGAATGTTTTTCCACTACAAAAAAAAAACAAACCAATTTCTTCGCTGGTCTAGAATCACCTTCAGGCCTGATCATCACTTACCATCAGGTGAGATGCAGGCCAAATCTCCCCGTTGCGGATAAAAAAAAATTTTGAATTTATGGTAATACGAGTAGCTTGCACGAGTTGCACGTCGATGTCTCTTACACCGTTTTTGTATAATCGGGTTATTCTGAAACCGTTTGTAAATTATTATTATTATTTTTAATTGGTATTGTGAATGTGAGGACTATGCGGATATTTTTTTTACTGTGTCATTTTTTTTTCCTTCTCAGTTAGTTTTAATTATGGTCTGGCAGTTTGAGTAGTCGATGCGGCCTACCCAAATGTCCTTTCTTTGTTATTGTTCGTCGAGTTGAGCTCCACGATTACTGACAAATGCTTGCACTGACTGGACAGTGTCGTTCTTTCCTCAAAAGACCATTTCAGACAGTAAATCCACATGGTCCTCATGTGGCCTGACCAAGATTATGTCTGGACTTTAGAGTACTGTGACCTCGGAGTTTGTTTCGGCCTTTCTTCTCAGAGGAAACGCAGACCTCGTCTAGCTTATTTTTAATATTTTTTTAATAAACGTGTAAAAGTGATTCCGATACCCTATTTACAGAATAACCAATTTCATTTCACCATCACGTCAATGAAACCATAGGCATAAAAGAATATGTCTCACGAAAGTTATATTAAGTTTAGAAAATCTATTCATTAATTATGTAGGAATTCTATAAGATTTATGAATGTGTACAGTTTGTCTGTCTGTTCGTCCACTCATAAGGTTTAATGTTAATTATTAAGAGTCGCGTTTATTGCTTTATTAGATAAATAAATTTGTATCTTCTTTATTATAATTAGCGTCATAATTTATACTTAAATCAGTTCTGTGTTGTGGGAATGACGAAGTGAGAGGTTGTTAATTTAATTTTTACAGTTTTTACTCCAAATTAACGTGATTCTTTACCTACTTTTCGATTTACAAGATGAATATCATAAATATCCAGCAGTTATTTTTACAAATTTTCGAAAAAAGAAACACATGCAGACAATTTAGTGTATGTTTTTCGCGTCCAGATATGGGTTTATAAAGCCAGATTATGTGCTGGGCTTATAAGAAATTTCAAAAAAAAATTGGCTACCTATAATAAATAAGACGGAAGACGTAGACAGAAAGAAAAGAAAGAGAATCCGCACTGGGCCCGCGTGGTAGATTACCTACAGCCCACTCCCTCTCACAGAGAGGAAGCCTGTGTCCCAGCAGTGGGAACATTAATAGGCTGATGATGATGATGATGATGAGATTAGACACCTGTGACTGAATTTTAATGGGTAGGTATATACTTATCACCTGTGTTTTTTTTAATATGACACGTAAAAGTGATTGCGATATCCTATTTACAGAATAAACAATTTTATTTAATTTCGTTGTTTCATTAAACAAGACATTGATTCTCTTACTACCTATACCTACATAATATCTAAGTTATTTTAATACTCAATACTTTATTTTATTCCACAATGTAAGTGCTTAGTGCTTACTTGAGAAACAATCGTGGACCCTGTCGGGCACAGCAAAACAAAGATAGTAGGTAGAGATGAGGACTTATCGTATAACTTATAATGTAATTATAACTTATTCTAAAAAAAAAAAAATGTAATTTATTTTAGAGTTTCAAGGGATTTATCATATAAATATTCGTTTACACTGTAATAAAATTTACTTAATATTAGATTTTTTTTAATTTATTCGTGAATAGAATGTGAGTTTTTTTTCACTGATTGATTCGGGTAATTTATTATATTTTTTTATTGACATAACCAGAGGGCTTTTTCTAAAAGCGTTATTTTCGTGCTGGTTTTGTATTTATTATCTGTTGGATCTCTGCTCACACCACGCAACTAAAAGCGTAAAAATACCTACTAATAAGGCTTCCACTCATTGATTATTCATAACCGAAAAACAACAAAATTACAATTTTTATAACTTTACGGAGGAATTTTTACTGGACTATATATTACGGGAGCGCAGTATGGGGCCTTTTAGTGGACTACTGTGAACCGTGACATTGTCTCATGAGATTTAAACCAGAAGGTCTATTACAATATACTACAATAATGGAACTGCTAGACAAAATGCTGAAAAGGACAAAAATAAACACCCTATAAATACAATCACTTTGATCTGGGGGCCTACTCTCTCCTCTCCGTCCGTCCGTCCTCAACGAATATCGGGCCCATTCGAAAGTGCTTCGAAACTTCGGAGTGAATCAAACCATACACCTTTTTCGTAAACGATTACAACTAATCTATTTCAATTTGACAGTTCAACAACATTCATTGCGTTATTTACGTTGTTTAGCAGATATTTTTTTCGAATTGTTTCAAAACGATTAATATTCTGATTGATTGTTTATTACGCAATTAGGGTACAAATTAACTAATGTTTTCGGACGGGTACAAACACGTCGGTAGTAAGGATAATCGTTAAATCGTCTAATTCTTAGGTCGGGCCCTAACAGGCCCTAACTAATCTTATGTGCCGTAGGTTATTCGGAGTGGGAACCCCCTTACTCCGGCCGAAACTACAGATTCCGTGCTTAGTAAGTAGATCTGCTGATTCTTACAAGGGTGTTCATAATTTTCTTATTGTTATCCATATTATGTTGCAATTAAACCTTTTCTATTAAATTTATTGAATTAATATTTTAGGTACTATTAATTAATAAATTAGGGCTTTCCGCGGTAAGGCCTACCTACTTCTACATTAGTTAAGGCAAATCATGTCATGTAGCTATACGATGAAAACGAAAACATTATTCCACATCCTAACTAATATTATAAATGTGAAAGTGAGTTTGTGTGTTTGTTTGTTACGCTTTCACGCTAAAACCCCTGCACGGATTTGGATGAAATTTGGCACATGGGTAGACCATGACCTGGATTACGACATAGGATACTTTTTATCCCGATATTCCCGCGGGATCGAGACTTATACGGGTGAATCCGCGGGACGCAGACGTTGAGAATATTTAAGATATTTTTGTTCTATGTACTTGAGGTCGCGATTTCTCAACTATCTTTAAAGACTATGTGCGTTATTAATTTTGTGGTGACGATTGTGACTAATTGTTTCTTTCTTTAACATTAAATTGAGAAATGGTGACTTTTTTAGTCTTTGCTTAGTATGAACTGGACCTTCTGCACTTTCTACCCAACAAAGTTAACGTCTTCATATACGCCTATAAAGCAAGTAAAGTGTATATATTTTATTATTATATCGTTTCCCAGTAGCATTTGAATTAATTTCATATGATATAAATTAACGAATTTTAGTTATTAATTATGGTGATAAAGATTTCTAGTTAATTTTTAATAGAAGAGTTTTAAACGTGTGTTTGTGAAAATGAGTTTGTGTGTCACTTGAAGATTAAGGCTGCCTTTTCTTAAGGGATGTGATAGCTAAGCTATGAAACTATGTGATTGTTTCCACTAATGCTAAGCTGTGTGCCGGAGCGAGTAAGATGTGCTATGAAGATGCGTCGCCGTGAGGTAGCTGTGTGAGGAAGATGCGCAGCTCGAGCTATGCGATGCATCGACAGTAGGGAAGGCATGGGCAGCGGCTGCAGCCGCTCTGCACAGCTACGCCACTCGCACATCCATAGCTCCCATAAATAGCACGCATCGTTCCATATAAAACATAGCTTAGTTGAACCCGTTTCCACTAGTGCTATGCTATGTGGACTAATGTGGATAATGAATATGATTGGTGGATATCAAACACATCCATATAACAACGTAGCAAGCGCATTTCTCGCAGGTGGAAATGCACCCTAAGTTGTGAATTGTTCTGTCTTGGACAAAATTACATTTAATTCTACATACTTCGATATTTTGCCTATCCACCTCAACAGTGATTTTGGGCGTAAATTAAGTTTTGTTTCATAATAGTGTGCTATTATGGGTCAGTGATAGCTTGGCCCGAGTCGACTAGGCCCGCAATAATATTACGTCGTCAAAACGCCTAAAAAGTGATGTGTACCGTCGGCATGAAAAGTATCGACCTCTTAAAGTATTGAAGATTTTTTAATAGTTAGATGTTTTTAATGAATAAATGTAATAAATATTATTATTTTAAATTAGATATATTGAATGCTGGTTCTACAATAAACACTGTTTGTATTTAAGTACGTGTGTCTTCATAAGTAATTTCAGTAATAAAATTAAATGTATTTAGCATAGTTAGCCTATAATGTTCCCACTGCTGGGACACAGTGACACAGGCCTCTTCTTTGTGAGAGGGAGTGGGCCATAATCCACCACGCGGCCCAGTGCGGGTTGGTGGATGACACTTGTCTTTGATTTTTTGGTTCTAGGACATGCCGGTTTCCTCACGATGTTTTCCTTCACCGTTTTGAGAGTAGTCGTGATAAAAACATTTTTTACACAAAGAACCCACGACCTATAAATCGTAAGTCACGGCCTTTACTAATAAGTCACCGCTGCAAAATGTATTTTTTACAAGCAAATAGGTAATTTATGGAAAAATGTGATCGTATTCAGCCTTTTAAAATAAATTCACCATATCAAAGTTCTGTTTTATTTAAATTAAATAATAAAACGTAGGTAATAGTTACTTATTTGGCACATTATTTAAATCCAAACGTGTGCACATATAAATGGCGTTCTTACAATTATTTTAAAATTCCAATATCAATAAACTTTACCACATCGTAGACCAGAAAACTTAAAATTCACAACTGACAGTGTTTTTATTAAAATTCCTTAATAATGACCTCAACAATGCCAACAAAACCACTTATATACCGAATATACATACAGAGGTATGAAACAATCGCAAATTAGCAAATAAATTGAATTTACAAACTTTTCCGTAACCCTGTATATTGCACACACTCACACATAATCACCATATTATGCTCACACATATATTATATCCCATTTAACTATAAATTCACACACACACACACACACTCAAACTCATCATTAGCACATAAATACATTTACGCAATTCAATTGGCCACACTCACCCACACTTACGCAAAAACTGACATAAAGTATGTAGCACACTAACTCACAGTAACTAGTACTTTAATTAAACGATTTAGAATCTAAAAAGTGTATGTAACAGGATGCTAAGCATTATCTTATTGGTTGAAGTGTTTTGACCACAATGGGTGCTCATTGAGTTCTATGAATCGTCCCTGCGACCAATAATAGTGTTGGTCCTGTCAATAAATTTTGACAGCTCGATAAAAATCGTTATTGGTTGACCTCTGTTGTAAGTTAGGGTTGGGCTACAATGATGTTCGAATTAGGAGTACCTAGTTAGTATTTTGTATTGAGAACTATTTATAATGCTTTTTCTAAAATCTATTAATTTGGTTTTCTTAAAATTTGTTACCAAATAATGTCTAGACGTATTTTTAATTTCAAAGTTATTTCAGATAATTCAAAAACTAAAAAAAAATCTAATTAAGTTATCGCATAGCTTAACGTAAACGTCCTTTAACGATTTAAATGCGCTATCATATTTATATACCTACCTAACAATGAACAAAACAAGAATGCAATTGTAACACTTTCCACTAAAACCACTAACAGTACACATTTACGTCACTCACCAACTTAGCCACTTCTCCTAACTCCTACTACTAGGAACTAGTGATACGCACGTGTGTACCCGGGCTAAGCGACCGTTAAGTCATAGCGTAGCATTCGATACACGCGCGGCAGTTTAGTGGCAGCCAATCATGTGCTACGACTGGCATATTAAAGGATGTCGTTGGGTCGTAGTGGAAGCTAGGAGATAGCTACGATTTGTGATGGTGGTTGGAATTACTGATAAGCAAGTATATTAGTAGTAGTACAAAATATCATAAAAATTGTGACCTCCATATTTAAAACTATGCCATTCTGAGGAAGGCTGAAAAGTATGGTTGTATTATGTGAACAGATTAAGGGTCGCGTAAAAAAAACGCGGCAGAAATGCACGCGTCGCAAAAACGCGCGTCACTGTTGGTCCCAGCTGTCATTCATGGATCGTTAGAAGCCCGAAAGTCTGACAACCAGTCTGACCAAGGGGTATGGTATTACCCAGTTACTGGATTGTGGACGTCAAATAGGCAGTCGCTTCATGTAAAATACTGGTATTCAGCTGCATCCGGTTATACTGGAAGCCGACCCCAACCCCCGAATTGACATCATGTGATTAAGTATGTTCCTGCTTCTAGTTTGCTCTCTCTCCATCGCGCATCGCCTCGCTTCCAGTACGGCACATGCCGTCACCATCCAATTCAAAGGATAACAGACACTGTGATACGCAATTAAATTTCTAACTTTCCTTCTCAGAAACAAACAATTCGGACATTCGTTCATTTGAATATTACTTGTTCCTAAAACTTGTAGCGGTACGCACCACAACTAGTGACTTGGTACTTTTTGGTACCTACCTACTAAGAGTTGGGTTTAGAAACGTGTCGACCGTGCCGTCTAGCGGGGTAACTATTCAGGGGTTCCAGAGGGTCTTCTGAAACCTTCACAAAAATAAGTAAAATTTTCATTTTTACTTCCCCTATCGAGATGGCACGTTTCTACCTACCTAGCCAAAATTTTGTGTTCTGTTTTTACTACGGAAAATAGTAAAAGAAATAGGTTTATAGTTTGGAAAATGCGATATTATTTATTGCAAAACTGCTATCTAATTGCATAACACATTTTCGTAAATGATTAAAACTAATCTGTTTCATTTTGACAGTTCAACAACATTCATTACGTTATTTACGTTGTTGAGCAGATTTTTTTCGAACTTATGAAGCAATGGATTAGCAATCTGTTTCAAAATGATTCAGATTCTGATTGATCGTGTATTACGCAATTAGGGTGCTGATCATAAGAAAAAATAAGTTTATTTATCTCAAGAAAGGCGCGCAATTTCATGTTATCAAGTTCCATTTGTTCATATTTAAGACAATATGTCTTACGCAATTAGATAGCAGTTTTGTAAATGAATAAACTAATCTGATTTATTTTGACAGTTCAACAACATTCATTGCGTTATTTACGTTGTTGAGCAGATTCTTTTCGAACTTATGAAGCAATGGATTTGCAATCTCTTTGAAAATGATTCAGATTCTGATTGATCGTGTATTACGCAATTAGGGTGCTGATCATAAGAAAAAATTAATCTCAAGAAAGAAGCCCAATTTCATGTAATCAAGTTCTATATGTTCATATTTAATTGTTGACAAAGAAGCCTGACAATGCACCTGACGTCACATAGTAGAATTTTCGCCAAAAACGCCAAAAGATTTTTTTTTCTGCCGCTACAAACTTAAGAATTTCTCCACCAATTTTTGGTAAAAGAAACGTAGATAAAGGTGGAAACAAATATCCCAAACATCTAGTTTAAGTAGACAACACCATTTAAACTATTTTAAACAATCACTACATAACAAACACAAAATATAGATCCCAAAACAAAATTAACGAGAATCACTTGCACTGCTCGCGGGCGGAATAAACAATCCAATGTATTGTTATTCTAAATGGTAGACCGATTACTAATTCTTAAGAAAGCTGTTTTTATTTTACTAATGGCTTCTCACTTGTTACTAACAGGGTGGGCAGGACAAGAAGTGGTTATAGATGTCCTAATAAAACTGAAGTGACGTTTTGTAAAATCAACGTTTTTCTGAAAGAACGTTATAAATTAAGGAGACTAAATTAGACAATTACGTCAGCGCCCTAATTGCGTAAAATGCGTTTTGAAACGAAATAGCTATTCAATTGTGTGCTGGGGAGTTTCTTGCGCCACTTCTTCTTCCCAGCTAAAAGCACTAGGAAGTGGTGAAGGGTGGGCGTTTTTGGGGGACTGTCTTATGTAATTTTGACGTTCGAAAACTGCTGATTCTCAGTCTAGTTTGAATAAATGACTTTTGAATTTTTATGTTTGAATAATTCATCTGCTCAACAACGTAAATAAAGTAATTAATGTTGTTGAACTGTCAAAATGAAAGATATTGCCCCTGGAAGTTAATATGCCTTGCCATTTTCCCGGGGTTATTCATCGAAGCGCACCAACTTTGGAACGCACGAAATGAAGCGCACCAAAAGTATTACTCGAAACGCACCATTCAGGTGCGCTAACAAAATCAAATAAAAAAATATTATAATTTTATTCCCCGAAACGCGTCAACGATGAAACATAGAGAAGAACATGAAGGATTCCTAATAAATTATATCGATAGACGTTTTAAAATTCAACTGTTCTAACTAAAATCTTTATTTATTTCGTTTTAAAAGCAATTTATAATCTATACTAATATAAATTCATTCATTCATATTTAACATATATAACTATTTACACTACGTACTAAGGCTCCCTAACTATACAAATAAATAAAAAATTAAAATAAAACAAACGGATACTTAGGCGTCGAAGTATTCGTCCGCATCGCTGTCATCCCCAAACTGTTCTAGAATTGTTTATTTGTTCAAACTACCAGGAAAGCAGAAATGAACTGGATCTAACTCCTGGAGCCTCATGCTTCATGGGGATACAGGATTAATACATTCTTTAACCTGCACTTGATTAATATAGATCCAGTTCATTTCTGCTTTCCTGGTAGTTTGAACAAATAAACAATTCTAGAACAGTTGAATTTTAAAACGTCTATCGATATAATTTATTAGGAATCCTTCATGTTCTTCTCTATGTTTCATCGTTGGTGCGTTTCGGGGAATAAAATTATAATATTTTTTAATCTGATTTTAATTCATTAGCGACGTTTTATTGAAAATTGTTTCTTTCCTAATTCCTTTACGAAACTTTCCATCCAGTAACATCAGACCAATTTACGGAAGTTAGGGACTTGGGGGTGAAATTCAACACTGGGCTAACGTTTCGAGATCATGTCACAAGCTGCTGCAGAAAAGCCTACCGTAATTTAGGTTTCATGCTCCGTATGGTGCGTGGTTTTAAAAACATTAAAACGGTTATCGCCCTATATAATGCATTAGTTAGGAGTCAATTAGAATGTAACGCAGTCATTTGGGCTCCACATGAATCTAAATATAGGCTCATGCTGGAGAGAGTACAGAACAAGTTCGTGAGGTACTTGTACTTGCGCTTGTATGGTGTATACCCATTTTATCCGCTTATGTACCCAACTTTATTTATTTTGGGTATGGTGGGATATAACGAACTGAGGGTCAGGAGGGATCTCGCACTCATCTCGTACATGTTCAAAGTATTTAGAGGGAAGGTTCATAATGCGGACATTTTAGGGCACATAGGTTTGTGTGTTCCGGACAGGTACGTGTGGCGACGACGGCAGCCACGGCTGCTGGCGGAGCCGCGTGCTCGGTCCAATCTATTAAGTGAGGCGCCACTGACGCGTGCGCTCCGCTCTCTCAACCTTATAGCTAATGACTTGGACATATTCTGTTGTTCTCTGAGTGAGTTCACAAGAAATGCGCTATTTGTAATATGTTACAAAATTTAAAGTAATATTTTATTTATTATGACCATAGATATTTACATGATTTAAAATCTAACAGAATTAAAATAATAATAGTAATATGTACAAGTATATAAAAAGGGGGGGGGAAACGGTCATAGGGCATCAAAAAATTCGTCCGCATCGCTGTCAACAGGAAAAGTGCCCAAAAGGCTGGCAGCATTGCCACGTTGTATGGCAATGCTGATTCTTTGGCCGAAGAATAGGCAATAAAATTTAAATATATTTTTTTAAGTAATAATAAGTTAACATTAGAGTTAGATAAGTACACTATCGCATTAGGTTACTCTGTAATGATAGATGTAAGTTGGAAATAAATAAATAAATAAATAAATTTATTATTCCATAAGTGTTATGTTTTAGTATTCATAAAAATGTTTCCAAAATAAGTAATTGTCTTGTAACTACAGTTCTGACCATCAATTTGAATAGTTTCGAAGTTTTTCTATAATTTACGACTTTTTATTTTAAATTTATGTTTGGTAGAATGTGAGTTATGTTAATGGTTGGTGTTTAAACACAAACGTGCTGTTAATAAGACATTAGATATCGTTTTATAGTGTTAATGGGTTAACGCGAAACTTTTATGTTAGTCGTGGGTCGTGATCGAAAATTGAATATGATATCAGTGATTTTTAGTCAAAAAACAACCGACTTCCAAAAAAGACACTATAAGGTCAAAACTTTAATTTCGGAAGTCGGTGTTTTTGGTTTTGAAATTTCGTTTTTAGCCACCGACTTCCGAAATGAATGTTATTTTTTTGACTTTGTAGTGTCTTTTTTGGAAGTCGGTTGTTTTTTTTTTTTTGTAAAAAGTTTTTATTTGTCACTTTGTAGTTGTGGTGCCTAAATTCGTTCATTCAATTCGAATACCACTAACTCAAAAACTATCCAAGCAAAGTTAAATTAATATGGGACCACCTTTGATTGAGAACCTTCTCCTTTTTTGAAGTCGGTTAAAACAACGTTGCGAATTGATAACACTTGTTTAATTATCAACATAAAATGTATGTAATATCGTGAACCCTGCGGCCGGATGAACAGTAGCCATGTCTCGTCCATTAAAGATATTATTTTCGTCAATATGGTAACTATTATAACGCCAAGAGAATAAACGACAGTGTCCTTCAATCAATTTGTTTTGTCATTATCTAGCTATCTATCTATATATATATTCTATATATATATATATTCTATCTGTATGGAAGCAGAATTGGAAAAATAAAATGGTTTGGAAATTATGAGCGTCGAATCTTCCATATTTCGACACTAATTTTATGTTAACTTGTCTTTGGGCGTAAATAAATAACTTATGTAGTAAAAAAATGGCAAAATAGAAACCGTACAGGGTTAGATAATTTATTCAAAAGCTCAAATAATTTTATTTTTGAGTAAATACTTCCAGTAGTTTTTCCGTAATATCTATACGCCCAAAGGTCTGTTCATGAAACTTTACGCGCTCGTTTTTATTATAATGCATCGTCTATTTCACTAAATAAATAAATAAATAAAAACTAGATATGTAAATAACAATTAAATCAAACTAAATAAATCAATAATTATAGCATGCATATTAGTCACGCACACCAACGAGTTCGAGCCGTGGGCTATTGTACCCTTAAGAGGCTATTCTGATGTTGTAATTGCGGCATTTCAGTAATTTTAAATCTACAATCTAGTAGTTACTAGGTACCTTTATTATTATGATTCATCTCTTTATCGCAAGAGTTCTACTTGCTAATCTCAGCTACCGCATTCATTTCGCCCCCATTCCCACAAAACCCCACTAATTGCAGGACCTTCTCTAACCCAGACCCAGACAGAGGTGACCCCGCGAATTTCCTCGAACAAGTCTTATCAGAAGAAAATCAACAATAAACTACATATTACTGTAAAAACCGTAAAACAACGACAATTGTCTCGCAACCCGTTTGAAGAACGACCATTTTGTGTTCCGATTTCCTAAAAAACCGTCATAGGTCATACGTGGGGCGATGTGGCCATGGTTTGTGGTAGTTCCTGGCTAGTCCTTGGTAATATTGCTTGTCAAGTACATTTGATGTTCAAAAAAATAATGTAGGTTCATAAAGCTTTATAAAGCACTAGGAAGTGGGGAAGGGCGGGAGTCTTGGGAGACTGTCTAATGATTCTCCGCCTAATTTGAATAAATGACTTGAAATTTTTGATTTTGTTACTGGTTTGACCAGTTTCTAACTTGATGGTTAACAATGGTGACGTGGTCGACGATGGTGCACGCTTGCCTTGATGTTTTCGGGAATGAAGACGAAAGTTTGACATCCTGTGAAACCCTACGATAACTCTGGTTCCCAATAACTGGATGGCGATACATAGCAGGTCATCCGCGTTGTGTGTTGATTGATATTCAGTAGTCTTACCTGGTTCAAGGTAAGACTTGCAGTCTATGGTCTACCATCATCTTCATGGTCTTGTCCCATGCTACGTGGGGGTGGCGTACCACGTTTTCCTCTTCCACTTTCCCCTGTCAACCTATCATTCTCTCCCTTCTCTTTCATATCATTCCTCACACAATCCATCTATCTTTTCTATGGCCTTCCTCTCCCTCTCCATCTATCAACATTTATATATTCTACGGTCTACTATAGTTTGAACTTTTTCGACTCTACGTAGTGAATTTTGCACTTAGGTATGCGAAGCTGCTTTAGTTCAACAAATACGATAATATGCTATCTATTGCTTAAAGATACCTGCAACACCAAATACATTACAAAAGAAAAAAAAATGAAAAGTCCTGTTGGTACGGCTACATATCAAGCTATACATTTCCAGTATAAGCTGACCTATCATTGTACGGAATTCCTATACAATGTGAGATCAGTTTGATATGTGACCGTGTGTAACTAATTCTGTACAAAATTTCCTCATTCTCTATGCAAGTTGGTATCCCTACAACTATAAAGTTCCCAGTGCTACTCTGTCGCTAATAGCACTTTATGTCCAACATAATAGCACTTGATGTGCCACATAATGTTGTGTGCGATAGTGTAACGTGTTCCTGCTACATCAATGAGTTGACTTATGACCTACAAGGAGGAGATTACATGGAGATGCAGTGAGACACAGTGGCAGGACTTGATGTAGATAAATTGTATTTTTGGTTATTTGGTTGGTTAGAACACATTCTGTTTTTTTCATATTTCTTTACGAAACTCAAACACAGAAATTATTATAGAAGAATTGTATCCTTAAAATATACTTTTAAAAGGCCAACACATTTTACAGAATTTTTTAACTTTGAAATAATATGCAACAATTCCATTTAAATAACGAAGTGTATAGAGTGCCGCGAGTTTCTTGTGGCACTCTAGTGTCACTGCCTCGGCCCGGCTAGAGTGCCGTGAGCGTTGCAATGTCACTGTCACTTGTTATTTAGGTTAGGTTAGGTTAGAACTGTGACCACACAACGCACGAGCCGAGCGAGCGTAGCGAGCGGTGCCGCGGTAGCGGCCGGCGAAGTGCCAGGGTCCGTTTAGGCACAAGAGAATGTAATGTTTTGGGAATGTGGTGTTTTACAGCGATCTAACCTCGACAATCAAACAAAATACCAAGTGACGTGACTAGGGTGCCTGTAGTGGCACTTTATCCGATAGGGATAGAGTGCCAATGGTGGCACTCTATACACTGCCTTTAAATAAAGCTAGAATTTTGTTAACTAGGTATAATTAGTTGTTGATTAACTTGATATTAAAATTATAAAAAATTATTTCACTCATATGATATAGATAAATATAATAGATTTTAAGAGAAGAAAATGATTTTTCCATATTACAATCTAAAAAAACTTTTGTACTTATGTAGGTTAGTTGTTTTATTTTTTTTTATTGAAAACAACTAGACTAAAAACCAAACAAGACCATACATAATAGCGACAGGTAGTGGATATTTAAAAAATGTTTAATTTGGTGTAACCTTTTACTATGTCTTTTAGGCATTCCACTTTGCCCCACCAGTGGGGCGGCTTGGTGGAGCAAAGTAGAATAATTCTAAATAAAGGCATATTATTAGTACAATTTCTTGGACAGTTCCTACCTATTGAAGGTGACAAAAAATAATGATTGTATTCTTTGAATAAATCATTAGTTAGTTATGTAATATAATTTACATAAACCCATGTAAGCCCGGTGTGTCGCGGAATCGACAGAATTCCGGCAAAACTTGTCACACGCCACACAATCCTGACGATGCGGATGCGCTTGTCCAATGAACTGCTGTGTCGACACGGTAACAAGGAAGGATTCGTTTTGAATAGATTTGATACGATAATTCTGCAAAATAATTATTTCGAAAATGATAATGTCTGACAGAGGATGATTGATACCACTGTGAGACAGCTGTCCTTACCAAATGAAAAAGAAACCCTTTTAATATGCTTGTACATATTATTACTATTATTTTAAGTCTGTTAGTCATATTATGTTAGTACTGTGTGTGTAAATAAAGAGCACAAACTAATGAAAAAAAAATTATATTTAAAGACATCTATTATAATTATAAATTTTTTTTTAAATTAGGGAGAATATCAAAATTTATTTCATCGATTGACTTTTTTTACGTCTAAGGTTTACAATGGTTAAGTAATTTTTAGCACGGAGAGGTTCATTAATCGTATTTTTTTAGTTATTCAGTCCTGCAGATAAAATGTTCTTTATTTTCTCCGGTAAATTGCAGTCCCGCCGTTTAAGTTAATTAGCTCCGTTCTCTTTAACAGTCGACTCCATACCTAGATATCCGTGGTCGACTCCAATGGAAAACCCCTCATCCAACGGAGCTTATCTAAACAGTTTCTGAGTACATCCAGATGAGTGATAGCAGCAAATGAGCGGTACGCATGTACCTACTCAAGTAGGTACATGTGACTATATGCGATCGACGTGTGACAGGGTCGTTATGTTGTAGTGTATGCTCATCTGTTGAGACGTGGACTTTCTTGTCAGATTCCTGATCAGGTTTCTTCTTTCTTTTGTGTGCTCCAATTTTCTCTCTTTTGAGTGGCATGCATTTGGGTAATTGTTAGTAGTAGACTGGATGCCTGGTTTTAAGAGCATGCATTCTGAAAGGGCATCGTCCCAAATAGCTGTCACATATTTCGCTGTTTGGATTAAGTTGGCAATATTACTGTATGGAAATAATAAAATAAAATAAAATAACTTTTATTTCAGACAACTTAGTCCATATTAGGTAGGTAGTACAATATAATATTATTTTAACATTCTTAATAAGTAGGTAACAAAAACAAAAAGACAATGAGATCGTGGCTAAATAAAGAACTGCACAAAACAAATCACAGGGACAGTATGACACTACATTGAAATAAGAAATGTGGCTAACTAGCGAAATAGAATATTAATAATGAATTACAACTGTAACATTGAATTTTATCCTATTTAGTTTTAAATGTAAAAAAAGTCTACTTATAGAAACTTTCCAAATACCTTTTTTACACGGTTACAACATCAAATTCAGTGTTGTAATAACAATTCATTATTATTATTTTAGTTCGCTAGTTAGCCACATTTCATATTTCCTTAAAGTAGTAATGCCAAATTAATCAAAACAAAAAAATCAAATATCTATTTGCGACGTTGTCCACTTTTAGAATAATCGCTCTTAACTTTACTTATAAAAGGTTAATATTATAACGTAAAATAATACTTATTAAGTAATAACTAATATAATAAAATTATAGATTAGAAACGTTTACTGACAATTAAATAAATATTTAACTTATATTGTAGGCATCCTTGTATCTACTAATTAATATAGTGCAGACGTGCTATAATATTGTATGTATGTTCTTCATACATCATTTTCTTACAAATCGCCCTACATTCTAGTCAGAAGTGCAGTATTTGCAGTAACGTACCGCAAAGTTAAAGTTCACGTATAAAATACGTGCAGTCTTATTACGGAGAAAATAAACTCAAGTCTTCCTACTACGCAACCAACTAATTACTTCCAAAGCGAATTACCAAAAGCCCCGTAAAACTATGTTCAAGAAGATCACACAAAACGCCTAAATTCTTCACCTACAAAAACGCGTTACGTCCTTTTTAAATCCTTCAAAGTTAACCGCAATATTCTAGAAATTCATTAAATCTTTCCTCTAATCTTGTCCTTTTCGAAATCCACTTCTGACTCGAATTTCAACCCGTGTTAATCCACTAGAGCAAATTGGTTTAAGTTTAAAAAAAAGTGTAACTTTCGAGAGGTTGCAAAAAAACTTCTTTTGCGGCAGCCGTGAATAGTTGAATACCGTGAAATAAGCGGTGTTGTTGAGAGTCAAAAAGGTGTATGTAGGATTTATTTAAATGGACATAGGGAGGGTCTTTTGGTTTGAGTGTGGAAAATTGCAATTTTCGGGTTCATTTATAAACGTTGTTTAAAGTTAAGTGACGTTCAAACGTCAAAAAAGTATGGTTAAACAGTCGCTAATCATTTCTTATAAATTATCTTTAAACAACGTTTATAAATAAACCTCAAAATTGCAATTTTCCACACTCAAACCAAAAGACCCACCCTATGTCCATTTAAATAAATCCTACCGTTTTACCTACGTGCACGTCTTTTTACATTGTTCTCACATGTATAATTTCAACATGAATGATGTAACCAATTTTATGTAACAATTTTTTATTTAAAAGAGTGTCCGTGGAGTTTCTTGCCCGTTCTTCTCCATAGGTACCTACTACGTTTTGGAATGGGCAACTAGCTTCATATTTTTCTGACTGACTGACTCCTTGACAATTCAAAAGTGCCTGTATATGGTTTAATTGAAATAAATGGTTTGAGTTTGAGTTACCCGTATATGTTTAAATTGAAGCATATTTTGTAAAATTATTTAAAAAGACATACCTTTTGTTCAGATTCTAATTTATCTGTTAGTGTTTATTTATTTATTTATTTATTGATAAGACACTTCAACGACTTACTCACTAATACATACATAAACATAAATCACTTAAAGTTTTAGGTATTGTGAATTCGTCACTTACAGAAGTGCACAGCACTAGCATAGAACGTAATGATTAAAGGACGTATAATTATGATACCGTTAGTTGAATTTACAAGTTACATGTTACAAAATAAAATAAGTTACAAAATAAAATAAAATAAAGCAAGATAAAGCAAAAATGGGCTATGTTCTCAAATACAAACAATGGGAAGCATTTAACATTTTTTTTTTTTTTTTTTTACAAATTCCAAAAAGACTGAAAAAGAAGTAAATGGAAGTAGATACAATTTTAATATTAATAGGCGGCTTGTGTCGCACAGAGGTCTTGAGACTCTGAGCTGGTAAGAAGTCTCGTACGGAATTGACGGAAAGGGTCAGAGTAGATGTCGATGCTATTTGTTCGTGTAGCGAATTTATTATATTTTCGCATTAGACGGTTCATGGGTGCGTTGCTACCAAGGTTAGTACGACTTGCAGTTGTGGCAAAGGTAATGGTTTCACGACCAGATCTAATAGTTTTCTGTCGAGGTACAGCTATATTTAATTCCGCCAGAAGATCGGGAACATTTAGCAAACCGTTAATGATCTTATAAAGTAGGATTTGGTCTGTTACGTCTCTTCGGTGTTCAAGTGAACACATTTTAAAATGACTTAGTCTATCACCGTAAGATGAATCACGTGGGCAGCTAGGGCTTCTAAAACGAAGATATCTGGTGAAGCTTCTTTGGATACGTTCAATTCTATTTACGTGAATACGGTAAAAAGGGTTCCAAACTGGAGATGCATAGTCCAGTAGACTTCTCACAAGGGTATTGAAGAGCACCTTCAGGGTAGAGATGGACTGGAAATCTCGACATATTCTTTTTATAAAGCCAGACATTTTTGCAGCTTTGGCAGTGATATTGTCAATGTGTTTGACGAATGTGAGCTTAGAGTCGAGCTGGACTCCCAGGTCACGAATCGTGTCCACTGTTTGTAATGTTACCCCATTCAGTGAGTAAGACGTAGGTAAGGGTTTCCGTTTTTTGGTAAATGTGATGTGGTAGCACTTTTTCACATTGAGGGACATGCGGTTTTTTAAGCACCAATCGTGGACTGCGTCGAGGTCAGCCTGAAGTAAACGGACGTCGACAGATGAGTTTATTTCCTTATAGATCTTTAAATCATCAGCGAAAATGGAGCAATTGCTGTGTTTTACTGAGAGAACTATGTCATTGACGAACATGAGAAAGAGAATTGGGCCCAGGTGTGAACCTTGGGGGACTCCAGATGTAGAGAAATAGACTGGTGACTCATAGCCTTTTACAACCACTCTTTGTTTTCTCTCAGTGAGATACGATTTAAACCAGAGAAGCAACTGACCAAATATGCCAAATTCTTCAAGCTTCTTTAACAGGATCTTATGGTCCACCTTGTCGAATGCACTGCTGAAATCAGTGTAAATTGAGTCAATCTGGGCACGAGAGTCCATCAATTTAGTTACTTTATTGACGTAGTGAACCAAATTAGTAGTCGTAGATTTACGAACACAGAAACCATGTTGTTGGGGTGCCAACTGAGGATTAATGTGTGATGAAAGTAAAGGACATAACAGGGATTCAAAGACTTTAGCAAAAACTGAGAGGAGCGAGATAGGACGGTAGTTCTGCACGTCATTAGAGTCTCCCTTCTTAAAAATCGGTATAACATTTGCCATTTTCCATTCCGTCGGAAACTGTGATGTCGCAATCGAATGGTTAAATATTATTTTAAGTGGTAAAGACAGACTACCAGCACACTTTTTTACAAATACCGGCGGCAAACCATCTGGCCCTGGCCCTTTGCAGATGTTAAGTTTTTTTAGTGCTTTCAGGACATCTCGTTCCGTAAATACTACTCTTCCCAATGCATGTTGATGATACTTGGGTCCTTTTTGAGCTACAGCAGGTGAACCAATTGAGGGAGTAAAGTTGGAGGAGAAATGCTTAGCAAAAAGGTTGCAGACCTCATCACCAGTAGATACTGTTTCATTACCTAGACACATTTCCGAGGGAATATCGTTAGACTTGGACTTTTTCGCTTTAACGAAGGACCAAAAGAGTTTCGGATTATTTCTAATACTCATTTCAGTGAAGCTGATGTAGTTTTTGTGACAGCTGTTCATCATGCTTTTAGATCTCCCCTCCAATATTCTATATTCAAAGTGGTCCCTTGGGTTTTTATACTTTTTATAACGTATTCTAAGTTTTTCTTTTTCATTTAGGAGTCTAATGAGAGGTTTAGAGAACCAAGGGGGATAGTTATCACTCGGTTTTTTTGATTTTGGAACGTGCTTGTCAACAAATTCATTAAGGTACGTATATAGCTCTGTCACCATAGCATCGACATCGTGCAAGTCTGAGAAAATATCGTTCCAGTCAATATCGCTAATCTTGGCATTGATTAACGTATAATTGCCTTTTCTGAAGTTGTATCTAACAGGAATTTTAGTCTTTAATAATGCAGGGGACGTGTTTTTTATTAGTATTTAGTAAATTCATACAATTTATGGGGTCTTTTTCTTGACAAAATTGTAATTTTGTGGTGTTTATTGGAGCTCATTTGTGTGATTTTTTCACTATGTAATATAAACATAATCTAAAATATTTCTATAATCAGTTATTAAGAAAAACTCATTAACACTACTCGTTTAGACTTGATCTTCAGTATAGAATCATTAGAAGCCGTGGTCGCCTTGGCAAGCATGCTTGATCATCAGTCTTTGTGTTATTAATTGACACCAAGGTGGTTCAACTCGAACCTATTTAGAATTACTCACAAAATATAAACTTCACCAATTTATAACTATTATGTATCACAATACCAATGGTTATAATTCTACTCATAGAGTGCGTTACATTCTCTTGTTATCCAGGGGGTGTGAATACCGGTGCATGCTCAATTGGTTGCAAATTGTTGTTAGATATTGGTGTTGTCTGTTCAACGATGTAGGGTGCGATCTTTTTAGAGCGTTAATTCGGAAAGTTGGCAATGTCGCAAATATATTATTAATCAAAACAGCTAAATATTTGACAGCTACAGGGCCGTAGCCAGGAATTCATTCGGGGGGGGGGGTTTGGGTTGAGATTTTTTTATAGAAGAAATAAATAATTTCTGAATTCGAGAGGGTAAATAAAGAGTACCTATACATTTATTAAAAAAATATTATCGGGGGCCCGGAAATCTAAATATTTCGCTATGGATAATATAAGATGCAAGAGCGACCGAAGCGAGCTCGAAATTTTTAGCGTGACATTCCACTCGAATAAGTTAGGTTTTCTTTGTCTTTGTACAGAAATAAAAGTAAGTTTATCGATTTAAGCAGAAAAGTTTGAGATTGAAGAGAATATAGGATGCAAGAGCGAACGAAGCGAGCTCGAAAATTTTCTGCACCCCACCTTGGATAGATTAGGAGTCTCTCACAGAATGCTGAAGTTGTAGGAATTCACTCAATACAAAGTCAGACTCGATAAAAATACTGATTATAAAGTACTGCAATCCGAAATAAATAGATTACAATTATCAGATGTATTACAGTACGAAGGTACAATAGGAGGGTCGATCTCTGGATTAAGATTATGGTTTCTCACATTTCGGGGGGGTTTGAACCCCCAACCCCCCCCCCCCCCCCCTGCCTACGGCCCTGGACAGCTTTTGCTACGTTGCCAAGTTTTGGGATAAACGCTCTTAATAGAGAAAGAAAGTTCTATTTGCAATTAGATTTATGTTATTAATTAGGTACTAATTTTTAAATAAGATATACATATACGTATTGTTTTAGTGAAGACCTCCAAGCCTCCAATAGAAGATGTAGGTAATAAACAAACGATCGATTTGTTCATTCGCCTCATAAAGTTTGCCCCACATTTGATATTCCTTGTTCGCCCCAAAGTTTCTATTTTATTTTAAAAACAAATCAAAAGATCACAAATTCCAGACGTAATAAAGCTGTTCCTTAACTTAAATTCTAGGTATTAGCAAGTTAATTTTAAGTCTTAATCATATTTAATCGTATTTCATGCTAAAACGGGTGCGCCAAAGTTCACCTAAATTTTCAACTCCGATAATTGGAAATCCGAAAATGTTCTTCCTAACATTTTTTATCCTAACAATCACAATTCCTAACTACTCTGTCTCTAATGTTCATAATTCCGAACCATTCAACTTCATAATGTCAGTAGCAATAAACATCTATTATACTTTTATTTGTTTTCCTATATTTTCTCAACATAACCATCTTTTACACTATTATTCAAAGTCATATCTTTTTTGTTTAGATTAGGATTAGGTTAGGTTAGGTTAGAACTGTGACCAACTACGCGCGAGCCGAGCGAGCGAAGCGAGCGGTGCCGCGGCAGCGGCCGGCGAGCGCTACCTCGAAATTGGTCGCGAAATTTTTCTAAGTATGTTTTTCATAGCGCCCCCAAGACGACACCTTGACCTGAATTTCATTCATTTAAGACAAAAATCAGTGAAACGACCTTTAATCATTCTAAACAGTTGGTTTTTAGACATAATTATCTCAGGTATAGTTATAGTAATAAATATGTAACAACAATAACCAAAAATAAAATGGCTAAATGTAAAAATGTGAATAGTTGTTTTGTAATCACAAGAAATAGTTTAAAAACAAACCTTTTCCTTCAAAGCATGTGGTTCATGATTATGTTCTCTCAGTAGCATAAAAGCGTTTTATGATAAAAAACAGTAGGAGTTTAAATATATTTACAAGAATGATATTATTAATTACAATTTTCGGAAACATGAGTGTTATGAACATCGCCGGTAGCACTACAAATAGTATGAATGAAAACTTTAGGATGAAAAATTTTAGGGAGAGTGATCATTCGGATTACAAATCGTTAGGAAGAACAATTTCGGGTAAAGAACTTTAGGTGAGCCAATATGGACCCTGCTAAAACACTTGTATTTCAATTGTGCTCACGAATAATAATGACAGAACTGTATAGTCGACTATAAAAATAGAAAAAAAAAACATGTATTTGCTTATAAAGTACCTGTACCTACAGACAGATACGATGCGATTTTTACAAATAGTCCTGATACATTTTTTTTTACCTTACGGTATGCAAAATGGTAAAACAATAAAAAAATCTTAATTCAAAAGTCATTTATTCAAACTAGGCTGAGAATTAGCACTTTTCGAACGTCAAAATTACATAAGACAGTCCCCAAAACGCCCGCCCTTCACCAATTCCTAATGCTTTAGTGTGGAAAAAGAAGTGGCCATGCAACAAACTCCCCAGCAGCACAGCTGTTTCTTCAGTTAGAAAAAAATATTCTATAATAATAGTATGCAAAATAATTTACATTACGCAACACAAAACATAATTTAAATTATAATTTTTAATTATGTCAGCTAGCACAACTCAATATGAAATGAAATGAAATTTTATTTGCAAGAATTGTAGTACATTACAGATGGTCGGGTTTTTTTAAAAGTTTCTTAAACAATTCGCTAAAACTAGCATGCAAAATTACATTAATAATTGAAATAATCTATTCAAATTAATACACATACATCATAGTCATTTAGTATAATAGCTTGGTAACTCTACGTACTTATCTACATAGTACTTCATCAAAGAGTAATACTACTTTATTCGTATTATCAGATTATCGCTACTAAAGGCCTACTTTCAAACACTGCACTCTTGTCAGTCGAACACTGATCCCCAGTACCCACCAGATGTCCAAATTTTTTGCTGCACCCTCGTTCAGGCGTATGACTGTTGTATTCCTATTGTGTCCCAGTGTCGATTTCAATTAGCTACCCATTGTGATATTGTGGGCTTTTCATTAGCCATGGTCACTTCTAAAGTGGCCTTTTTTGCTCCCTTTTAAAGTCAGTTAAGAGATTTTTTTTGGTTAGTTCGACGGTAGTTGTGAATTGTAACACGCAACTGTGTGTGAGTGGTTGAAGTTGAGTAGATTCTCTCTTGACTTTACATAATATATGTAACAGTTTTGTGACTGACAGACGGATCATAGACAGATACCGAAAAGGCAAAAATGCTGAAGATGGATAAGTAATTATAGTAATTATAAGTACAGTATCGGATGTATTTCGATTTCTGCGATGCGACGTCGCATCGCAAAAATCAGCGACGGCTTCCTAAGATTTATTCTTATTTTTCTTCCGCAGCTTCTGCGTTGCGAATTCGCATCGCGCCGATTCGCAGTTTTGTGTACAAGCCCTAAGAAAAGAGTTTTGAAAATCAACCCTTCAGCGAGTCTCACCTGAAGTAAAACTATTGGAAATTTTTATATGCATAATGAAATTAAATTAAACGTGATCGGTTCAGTTCAGTCAGCGTCAGTTTGTGTTAATACTGTTTTTCTGGGAAGTTATGCCAGCAAATTTTATTTAACCCTATATCATCGTGTCATCATCATCATCTGCCCTAGTCTTTTCCCAACTATGTCGGGGTTGGCTTCCAGTCTAACCGGATGCAGCTGAATACCAGTATTTTAGATGGAGCGATCCTATCTGACTTTCACAACCTAGTTACCTACTGGGTAGCACGATACCCTTTGGTAGGACTGGTTGTCAGACTGTCAACTCATTTCTGTATATAACGTGAGTGTTATCAATTTTCACACTTTTTATTAAAAATATGTCAATGCTTATAAAAAAAGAGTGATAAAAATAAGAGTCAAAAGTAGAAAGATGTCATGTCAATATAGTTTCAAGATTCAGGGTTAGTTTCTTATAAGCTTCAGTACATAAGTAGAGCAATGCTTTGCAAATCAATTTGAACTGTATCAAATCGAGTGACAACTCTACATTACATTCAATATCATTTATAACTGACAAACATACTTAAATAGCATTCACATCAACAACATTGTTAAAATTTAACGCAAAATTAGAACTCAATACAAAAACCATTAGTTTCTCATTCACACAATGGTGACAGATGTCAGAAACTCACAAAAAATATATTAGAAAAGGTGTCGGAATATCATAAATTGTCAAAGACACGTGGACTCGGTGACATCTTGTTTTGTTAAGTTTAAGTCTATTACTTGGTCATTTTCATGATCTTTGTGTGAAGTGTCAGCTGTCCGGTCTTATAATAAGTTTATAAAGAATTTTACGCAACATTGATATTTGGTTTGGCCGACAAACTGTCCGAAGAATTTGAGTTACATCGACCCTGTAAAAGACCATCAGCCTTGCAAACTTGCTACCCAAAAAATTTGGGAGTTAGTATCCCCATCCATCTACTGGTTACCGTATCCAAATCCGCTGCTTTATGGCTAATAGAATCCTGGGTACTTAAATTTTCAAATTTAGTGACACTAGTTACACTAAATTTTGTGACAATAGGGGTGTACGCCACGTGTAGGGTCACGCCTAAATCAATTAACTACCTAGAAAGGTAATTAAAGTAGCAGGAGCTTACGTACTCTTTTCCAAGATGTGTTTTCCAGCAGCTTGCACCAATTCATCTTCCCGGCCTCTCTTCCAATAAAAATTTATCTTGCAATTTATTTATCCAGTTTAAAAACTATAAAGCCGTGAAGGGTGATCGATTTTGAACAAATGGCCACAACGTTCAAAAAGCATTTACCTATTCTAAATCCATCTTGAATAAATGGGTTTGTCATTTGCGTAAGAATGGACTCCCAAGCTAAAGAACGACACTTCCTACACTCCAAACGGAACCAGACACTATAATAAACCCATTTCTTTTCAATACGACACACCAGCATTCAGAGACCAAACGGTTTTACATAACAAAACACAGCAAAAATCCAAAATTGACCATAAATCCTATAAAGTAGACAGCAATTTCAATTTAATTTTATTCAAAAGTTAGGATATCTTCATAACCGTGATCGTGATAAAAAGATGGAAAACAGAAGGTCGACTCTATGGACAAGAGTTCCACACTAGCTTCTTACATTGTCATATCTGCCGAAGGAATAGAGATAATAGGGAGGTAGACTGGGTAAAAAAAAACTATTTAGTCCTTCAGTCAGATAATAAAAAAATATTAGACACATATTTTTTGCTTCATCATATTAATAAAAAATGATTTAGATAAAACGGATTAAAGTTGGAGAGTGTGGGCTCGCTACCACACAATTCAGTATAAAATCTAGCGGAGAGTGACGTCATGCCACATTTAAACTCAATGTATTGCCGTCATCTTTTGATTACATAAGAAAAGAAGAAATACGTACCTACGTATCCAATATTTTTTACTAATCTAAGTACATAACGCACGTAATAAAATTGTTAGTTTGCATTCCTATTGTACTGTGTTGAGTTTCATAACCAATATTATCACACTTGTAATTAGAAGCTCCTGGATATCGCTAAATGTTATTTACCACTATTATTGCACTGTTCGAAAACAGTCCTAGGAAGCAATCGCGTGGTGACTTTCATGTGTTCATGAAACACCTACCTACCAGAAAAAAACAACATAAACAGGGAGATATTTAAAATAATATACAGCGTAGCAGGGACATCGACGCGAAAGCTATTAAAATGCATTTAGTACGTGATTCTGAACCCTTGCTGACCTGCTTGAACATTAAATATTATCGGTTATTAAAAAAAAAAAACAGGTGTTCCATACATTTTGACCGCGTAGGTATTGCAGTTTTCTATGAAACAGTAGTTTTTTTTTTTATAACCGTCGAAAAATTTCAACTTAGGGTGGTTCAGAATCATGTACTGAATCCATGGTAAAAGTTTCACGTAGAATGATGTTCCTGCCACCCTGTATAGATGAGACTTATGCCTTAGTATTCTATGCCTAAGCCAGTTTAAGTTGAGTATTATGCTACGGCTACACTGTCACGTTATCGCGAACTTTACTTCGCGCGCTCTCCCTCACACACCGCTGGATGTCTCGCTGAGCAACAGAGTGCGCACGAAGTAAAGTTCGCGATAACGTGACAGTGTAGCCGTAGCATAACAGATAGTACTCAACTCAAACTGGCTAGTATAGTAATCAGAAGTACGTACCTACTGATTACAGCACAAGCATTATTTGTAGGCCTTCTTTATATTTTTCCTTCTTGACATAAGGTAGCAACTGAGCTACCATACAATGAACAGCCGCCATCAAGCGGCGGGAAGTCACCTATTCGTATAATTTAATATATATTGTAATGCAGTATTCTGATGTCACATATCTTTCGGGAGTCTGTTTAGAACTTAAATGGTGGCATAAAGTTTGTTGTGTGACGGCTTGGTCATCTTTGACAGGTGGAATTTTTATAAGCCGTTTTTCCTATCTGCTTTTAACGGACTTGATCGATCTTACGATCAAAATTGTTCTATTTTGTCTAGTGAGCTATTACTATTTTGTCACTAGGAGTTGCACGAACGAAGTCTGACCAGAAACGAAGACTCAAAAGGCTTGCAATAACAGACATATCAAGTTAGACTATGCCCTGCAAGTCTAATGCAAATAAAGAGAAATCATAATGAAAAAAAAAAATGTCTACTGATCAAAGACAATATAGGTTGATAGCATCAGTTCTTGAGACTAAAAATCATCGTTAATACAACACGCACAATAGAAACGGGTTTTGTCTACGGAAGAATAGACAAAATGACAGATAAACAATCACAATCTGTCATCTTGTCTATTATTCCGTCGACATAACCCGTAGAAAACCAGTTTCTTTGGTTGTCATGAGACGGGACGCGTGAAGAAGCATTTATCTCCTAGGTGCGTTACCGTCACTGAGACAAAACTGCAATGTGCCTAATAACACCGGTGCTCATATCATTTGAATCAGAACACTCAACTCTGCACTTGACGGCAGAAATGGGTATTATTCTTCCTAGGACGAGATCCTTCACAATTATAGCTATTCCTGCTACTTCATACATACTTGACATAAAATCGTTTATTCTGCAAGTGGGCAACGTCGCAAATAAATGTCAAACATTTCGCTGTTTTGATTGTGTACTCTATGGAAATAAGAAATGTGGCTAACTAGCGAATTAGAATATTAATAATGAATTGCAATTATAACATTGAATTTGATGTTGTAACCGTTTTAGGTATAAAAAATTTCATATTTCCATATAAAAATATTGCCAAATTAATCAAAACAGGTACTTAAATACTTGACAGCTATATGCGACGTTGCCAAGTTTAAGGATAAATGCTCTTAAAGCCTGATTTACACTGAGATTTAATTGACTGTGACATACCATGAACCAATAATAAACAGCGCGAGCGTTTAGACGATGCAAGTCATATGCTGCTTCTATTTTATTGCATGCTACAGACAAGGAACTTGCATCGTGTAAATATAGCTTTATCCTCCTTATACACCCACAATAATAGAGACACTTTGTAAGCACCCAACACACAAAATAATTCTAAAACAAACACACATCAAAATATAAAGTTACACCATAATTTACAGAACGTAGTCAGTGTGAAAATATCTCCGTAAACACACAACCAATCATGTGAGCTCATGTTTACATGTCTTTTAGAGACATAACTCATTAGGCAGCATTACAGGCACGTAATATAATTCTTTACAAAATAACTTTATATAAATCAGATGACACTAAGCGCCGTGTTTGGTGCGAGAATGAGTGGGGTTGGGGAGGTGATACAGTTGGAGGGTGATGCTATGCTATGGGAAGCGAGAAATGCACTCTCACAATTGTATTCCTAGCTTTACTGGAGCTACCGCGAGTTTACAAATATTTCTTCAAGCCAACACTTGTTCAATGTACATGGTTTTTTTTATTTCTGCCCTAAAGCACTAAGAAGCTTTAGGGCAGCAATAAAAAAACCCGTGGTTTCATAGTGGAAAGATAAAAGAAGAGATCAAAAGTTACAAAATTTTATGATTTTTTAGCGCTAGATTCTTTTTGAGCAATGTTGTAATGATAAACGTAGTACATTTAACTCAATGTGATAAACCCTGTCTGTATCTATTGATGACCCTAGTCATCGAAACTTTTGCACAAGTTTTGTGCTGAAAAGGAAAAAGGACCAATATAACCAAAACAGACCTTTAGGAGATCTGTTGTATTTGCTGATCCTAATATCTGATGATGGCTTATGATTGAGCTATTAATGCACAAAAAAATGCATAGCTGTCCACAGGAAAAAGAAGATCTATCCTTTTAAGAAAATTCGAAGATACTCAAAAAGCCCTTGCTGATAACGATGTTAGTCAATCACACAATTCTTCCAAAACAAAAGCAACTCCACGAAAATCACTGAACGCTGCGCTGCTTTAGCTATGAAAACATCGCCCAAGATCTCTTCTCCATCGCTGCCACTACATCCCATCCCTAACACATCTCCACTCAAAAAGCCACAAAGATCCCAGATATTGGGCGCACGTACACGGCAGAGCCAGGTATCGTATTACGGCTAATTTGAATAAGTTATAGCCATCTTGTTCTGTCTGATGTCTCTATTATTTAGGGAGGCAACCATCTTGACAATAGGGCTGGGACATGCGTAGGTACGACTTTTTTGTCCCGATTAACATGTTTGTCTGGATATAAAATCTAGGGATGGGTGTTTGTTTTGTTAAACTTTATTCCTTAGGGAGATTTGTGGTCGTATTCTAGGGCCATGCTCAAGCATGTGTCCCGATTTAACTAGTTTTGAGATTACTATCATGAAATCCGAAAATAAATCGAGATTCAAGCTGGATCCTCGTTCTAGAATACGATTCTTCGTGTATTGTTATTGGAGAAATATTGTGAATTTATGGCAATCTTGTCTATGTCAAAGATCAGTACATATTATAAAACAAAGTCCCCCGCCGCGTTTATCAGTCTTTTTTTTTTGGGTGGGAAATCGTCAAATGACTTTCTCCCGCTCTGGGCGGAGCAGAAGGCCGTGTCAGACTCTTACTGACTAAAACCCACCCGTGTTCCTTCCCTTGCCTTACCAGGGGCCACGGTTTCCCCTTAGGATTTCCCGCAACCCCGGAACACGATAAACTCAAAAACTACCAACAGATTTTTATACAGTTTCCACCAATGGACGGAGTGATTCATGAGGAAGGTTTAAATGTTTTGTGTAAATTGGCTGAAATATGACGATGATTCTTGAAGATATCGGAAAAAATCATGCTGACTGAGAGCTTCAATGGCGTGCGCGTTAATTTCTGACCTCCACGCTTGCGAAGTCACGGACAAAAGCTAGAATATAATTCGCGTACCTAATAAAAAGTTTAAAGAGAATTATGTATTTCTGTGTCTATAAGTCAGTTGACTTTCTTTCAAACATGCTCTCAAAGTCTCAATAGGTTTTATTCACACCTCTTCCAGACTTTTGCAGCCCTTAGTAAACCAGATCACTACAGCCATAATGATATGATCAGTTTAAAGTGTATGCTGCTCATACAAGCCTATTGTTGTTGTGACACCCACACAAATGTCTTACTCTACGTTTTGTGTCACACGATGAGGCCCTAAGAGTCGCGCCACATCTGCCGAACGTTCGGCGCGGTAGGTTCGGTTGAATACGCTCCTAATGTTTTTCGAGTTACCTATGACACATCAGCCGAACGTTACGTCTGTTCATGAGCAAGCGTCACATGACGCGACGGAACGTTCCGCGCCGAACGTTCCGCAGGTGTGCCACTGCACTTAGGAACATTTCTATTTACGTGAATAAAAAAAAAACGTGACTAGGAAAAAAATACTATTTAGTCCGTCAGTCAGATAATAAATAAAAAAATTAAAAATAGATTGTTTTATCATAGTATGATAAAGCAATCCATTTTTAATATTATTAATAAAAACTGGTTGTGACAATGAACAAGTAGCCCAAGTAAACTTTAGGCAGCCAGCCCCGCTTCTAACCTTGCTATTTGGTATCCAAGTCATGAGTTTTTTTTTGTATATCTCTTGGGAGAAGAAAAATATAGAGCTAAAACGTCAGTCACCAAAGAATATCGTGTTACGCAGTAACTGGGCTGTCGAGTTGTGGTCAGATAGGTAGTTGCTGCATGTAAACTACTGGTATTGACATACCTATATATTAATTACTGACTGACTACTGGTATTCAGCTGCATCCGGTGAGACTAGAAGCTAACCTCAGTATTGTTGGAATTGCTAGGAAAAGTCTAGGCAGATGAGATGATGATAAAAACGAAAACGTGCTTTCTTCTTGAATATTTGGCATGATTATGACCGTAAAAGAAGCAAAAAAAGTATGTAAGGAACTTAGCAGGCAGGTGTTGTTCTATAGCTTCTGCCTACCTCCACAACAACAATGCGTGAGTCTATGTATGTGTTATGTTTTAAGAAATATTCTACGTCCTACGTCCTACAAATGTATGACAAAATAATATTATACCTTCACACCATAATCTTACGCAAATCGAACATGGTTTTCGATCGTCAATTGTTTCAATACTCGTGTATTTTCGACAAGGAATCGAGTTACAATATTGTAACTCCATTTTGTTTTAAACGTAGCTGCGTAGGAGTTGAGTAGGATAGGACAAGATTCTTTTAATACATTCTTTAAGTATTTTATTAAAGGAAAAACTATGTTTTCGCGATGTGTTTTGTAGGTGGATTATAGATGTTTTATAGAAAACGCTTGTAACTAAGTTGAATTGAAACATAAGTTGTTGTTTTGGATTATTTCATTGTAGTCCTTGGGAACAAAAGAGCTACAAGTGGGTGTCAAGGCCTGGCGTTGACACGAAAATTCAATTTCAATTAAAAAAACTATGCTGTTTTCATCATTTCGTTATGAATGAGAAGATGAATTCTGGTCGAAGCTTATTTAAAATATAGGTATAAGTGGAATCATCGATACGATAAAGAATTAGAAAGAAGCCACTAGGCTGTCTTCCACCTATTTGACTAATAAATTAAGTCAAATAGGTAAACGCGGGTGAGCATAAAAAATGACTATTACTGGGCCCTTTTAATGAGTACAAATCTGACGACTACTGGTACAAATCGCGTTTTTTTACATAGGTTTTAATAAGCATTTATTATCAATAGAAAGAATAGAACATTGATATATGATTGATAGATAGAGAATTAGGTAGAATGTAGCGGAAACACTTACTGATGTACCATTTTATACCTGTTTCTACATTGTTGGCAATTGAATGAATGAATCTGAATCTGAATCACTCCAAGTTATAGAAATGAACTTAAAATAAAGGTTAATTTTCTTATTTAGTTATGCAAAAAGTTTTATTCTAAATGAAATAGTTTGCACACAGCAGTTCTTTAAAGTCAGTGAATTTCAAAACCTGAAGAGTATTGGTACGTTTACCTTACATATTATACAAACTTATATTTTGTGAGACCAATACTTTAAAAGTTGACAACATCACTTCAATGAACAAGAATGAGCGTCGAAAAACTACTAGGTACCTAACAAAAACAAGACTAATAAAAAATAAACAAACCGATCATTGTTCTATTTCAGTCTCACTAATTTCGTCATAAAACAATAATACCATCATTTTGTTACAAACAGAACAAGAACAACTTAAAGCCCACAAAATAATAAATTAATGAACCCTACACAAAGGACTTATTCATAAAAAACATGGCCAATAATGAAGGCCAAACACAGTTTGAATGGTCACAAGACCAGTATTTGACCATAGAACAAGACAAAAGACCGTTTGTGGCCGCGACAGGCCATTAAATGGCCATATATCTTTGTTGAGGACCATAAATTGGTTGGGCCATTATTCTCCTAATAATTAGCAGAATCCTGGTACAGTGGGTGTTTTTGGGTTTCGGGTGAAGTGGTGCAGGGATGCATTTGGGAAGAGGAATGCAGACACTGTGAATAATGTATACAGGATTTTCAAATCTTCAGTCCGGTTGTCGAGAACATGCCTTATGCCAGCCACACACGTAACGATTTGCTTGCGCAAACTTAGGCTTGCGCTAACTTAGGCTTGCGCAAACTTAGGCTTGCGCTAACTTAGGCTTGCGCAAACTTAGGCTTGCGCAAACTAAGGTTTGCGCAAATCTAACTTGACATGTTTTCAAAGAAATTTGCGCAAATTTCTTTCCACACACGTAACGATTTGCTTGCGCAAACTCTAACTTGACATGTTTTCAAAGAAAAAGCGCGAATTTCTTTCCATACACGTAATGATTTGCTTGCGCAAACCTAAATTTGCGCAAGCAAATTGTGGTGGGACAATTTCTAGTAGAAATATAGATCAAATTCGCAAAAAACATATTCGTTAGTATGAAACTGGCATGGTGTCAAAAACGCATTGTCTCGACGGCGGTGGCCAGTCCAGTGTTCTTTGTAAGGTTTCAGTAAACTATACGTTTTAAATTAGACTCTTCTGGTATAGGATCCGCTAACTGACTTTTATTAGCACTAGCGCTACAGTGTCTTTACCAAATCATGATAATGTTTCGATCGGCAAATGGGGATGTAAATAACGGTCTCTTCTTTCAGTTAAGAGCGTTTACAAAGTACGGCATTTCATACAAACTTTCAAGTTCCTATTTTTCGAAATGACTGAACCGATTTTAATGAAACTTCATACGCATATGCAGGATACAAAGGTCTAAAAACTTAGTTAAGAACATTTTCAAAACGTCTTATTTAAAAGCAGATAACTGGAAATCTCTGTTTCTATGGAAAATTAAAAATCGGTCTAACACAATTTTTCGAAAATGTTCTTAACTATGTTTTTAGACCTTTGTATCCTACTTAAGCGTATGAAGTTTCATTAAAATCGGTTCAGTCATTTCTAAAAATAAGGGCTTGAAAGATTGTATGAAATGCCGTACGACGTAAACCATATTAATGTTACTGCTACCGACTATTGACTGGTTAAATAATTCGAGAAAATTAGCTCACCTCTAAGCCGCCGGCTAAGTTAATTTATTTGTGGGCCAATCGACAACTCCAGAAATACGTAAATTAGGCAATTGGCACATTTTGAATGTTTATGCAGTAAAGTTAGTGTACTTTTTTCGTAACTTCATGCGAATTGCCTCAAGAAAAAATTAAAAAATTATAGTACTTATTTGAAAGTGTCTATTCACCCGTTTTGGGCTAGTAAATTCGTGCGAATCAACCAATAAGCCACATCCTCAGCTAAAACTGAGCTTTTGACTATCACAAAAAATCTCATTGCAAGACAAAAAGCTAAAAACACCGCCATTTAGGTTTTGCTACTCATCCAACTATCAAACTCAAGATTTAATCTTAATCTTAACTCAAGCACCAATGAAAATGATGTTGTATACAATATTCTAATGGTCCTTTTACCAGCAGTCCGTCTCTGTGCCCACAATGGCTTTGCCCAGCGGGGGGCAACTCCGTAACGCCTGCACGTCAGACGGACACCATTGTAGCGTGAGATTTTATCTACAGCACACTATTATGATGGCTAGAGAATTTGTGGGTAGATGGAAGATGAAATTGTTAAATCTTTGTATAATAGGGGAGCAGTGGTGGCCCAGTGGTAACGAGTTGTGGGTCGTAGGTTCGAACACTGACAGGTACTTTACTTTGTTTAAATTATTTCATCACCACTGCTCTCAAAACGGTGAAGGAAAACATCGTGAGGAAACCGGCATGTCTTAGAACTAAAAAATCGAAGACATGCGACATCTACCAACCCGCACTGGGCCCACGTGGTGGATTACGGCCCATTGGCCCAGTCCCTCTCACAGAGACTCCTCTCTGTGACTGTCCCTATGTCCCAGCAGTGGGAAAATTATAGGCTGATTATGCTTATAATTGTTTATAATAGGAGAAGCTGGTTATAGTCTTAATGTTTTAGGAAACAAGTTGATAAAGTAAAGAGTAAGGAGTTTGTTGTCCATTCTTCTCCATAGGAACCTACTACGTACATGCTACTTTTTCTATTGTAATGTCCTTAATGTCCTTCCTATTGTAAATTGTTGTGCCCGACAGCCATGTAAACTATATAACTATTATTTCAAGATCTTGTAAACACATGAGACATGCAATAAAGAATTGAATTGAATACGTCGCTACTTCATCTTTCTGACTGACTGACCCCTAGACCGACCCCCTGTTATTGATGATATCAATGCTTTGAGTTTTGAGTTTTTTGAGTAAGTAATGATTTTATCTTAGTGGTTACTTTGATGATAATAGGAATAATTACCTAATTTGAATAAAAAATCTATTGCGTGTCGCCTGTCTTACGTTCTACACATACCTACATAAACTCACACTATTTTCCTATGAGGGTGGGAAGAAACCACAAAACGCCACTAGCTACGATCCTTTCATACTCCTTTTACTTTTGTTTCTAAAGGATGTAAAATAAATTGCAAATGTACAGACGCCAGCACATCAAGTTACTACAATTTATCAAATTTCTTTAATAGATTTTCAACTTTATCGTTTAAGAATAAGGTTCAATGTTGATTGGGAAAATTTTACAGATTGGAGTCGGTTGACGTGCTAGCGTCTGTACATGTAGTATTTTTTCAATAACTCGCTTGTATTGCTTACTAAAACAACAAAAAAAAAGATGCATGGCCGATGATGATCCGGCTCGAAGGACGGAAAACATTAAGAATTCTCTATAATTATGACGTCTGTAAGTTAATGTGCAAAATAATTATTTTCCTATGTTGATGACTGATATAAGTTTACATCAAACTAGTACCTAGTGGGAAAACGCCCATTGAATTGTAATTTACAAATGTAAATTATGCATGTAACTTAGGAAAATCGCTTCATATATACATATAAACATAAAATCTATTCTCTTGCTACACCATTAAAATAATAAACTGAACACACATTCAAATAACTACATACTTCCGTTCTCCTCCAAACAATAAAATCAAAATCATAATACAAAATAAAGATTACAATTCCCATTTAATTTCCATTAGTCTCCCCCACAATTCTAAAGTAATTTATAAACGCGTGCGCAATTAATTCTGCGCAGCTCCTTATTTATTGGTTCAAATTGAATTAGGAACGGGTGATGTGATCTACCCTCCAGTTGCTTTAATGTGGTTGATGGCAGTTGTATCTGAAAGCTGGGTAGAATTGATTTTGTTATTATTGACTGGGTAGATTTTATTACCCTAGGTTAGTAGAGTTCTAAGTGGGGCCTTTTTTATTATTTGTCATTTGGTGAATGATAACGAGGGTTTTGAGTGCCCCTTTGGTTTCATCGTAAGCGCGACGGCTGAGATTGAGGTCCCAGGTTCGATTCCCAGGTAGGGCAAAGTAGATATTTATTATAATTTTTTATTTAATTCGAACAAAAATGATTCATATTGTTGTTAGTAATACTTATAAAACTATGTTAGTAACATTTCTCATTAAAATAAATAAAACAAAATTATTGGATCATCCATTATAAATTTCTCAGTAGCAGCCTGGAGTTTAGAAGTTGGTGGTGTTAGACCCCCGGGCATCGGAAAGCACGTAAAGCCGTTGGTCCTGCGCCTGATCTCTCCCTGCTCGTGTCGGATTGCCGTCCCATCGGACTATGAGAGTGAGGGAAGAGAGAGTGCTCCTGTGTCTGCGCAAACACTTGTGCACTATAATATCTCCTGCGTACCTGGCTGAGTCTCCTTTGAGATTGGCCATAGTGACCGAAATCTATCGGGAGGATATAATTACTAAGGTTTCAAGGACAGATTTTCTGTTTGACCTTTAAAGTTATCTAATTTGCGTTTGGTCTAACTAAATGTTTATTCAAATCGTTTTTGTCCTTTTGCGGATCTTCATTTAATGCTTACTTACTTTCTTCATATATAAAGTGTTAAAAAATTAACTTTAGAAACTTTAAGAGGTGCTTTAGACCATGAAACTGAATAACTTTTACTACGGGACCAACATTGAAATCGCGAAAAAAAAACAGCTGTCCCATACATTTAGAGCAGTAGGTAGGTTGGTATTAAACTTTACTATCGAACAGCTGATTAACTTTTCGCGATTCCAATGTTGGTCCCATAGTAAAAGTTATACAGATTGATGGTCTAAAGCACCGTAAAGTTTCTAAAGTTAATTTTTTAACACCTTAGGTACCTTGATAAAATCTGTTAAGTTCTGAACACAATGAGATAATTAGGTATCATTTCGAGATAAAGCAGATAGCTATAAAAAACTGTGCGAAAGTCGCATCTCAATCATTTTAGTACCTTACCGCCATAGCCATTCAAGTAACACAAGAGCAATTGACAGCCCTCTTTCTCAATACAAGAGTCTAAAACCTTATACATCAGTACATCAATAACCAATCGATACTCAATAGAAACCTACTCTTCATTGTGTAACAAGAAGATCTTATGTCGACAATGAAAACGAATTTATTTGCAACAAATTGTCACTCGCCATTCTTAGAAGGCGCCATGACACAATTGTTTCCAAATTCGAAATCTATCTGTCCATATAAGTGTTGTCACACTACAAAAATCAAATTTGCGAATGATTTGATCTTTATTGCAAAGAGTTTATGGAGTTTGACAGCTAGGGAGCTGTAGAATTAATGTTGTCTATGGATAAAGACGTCAAGTCAGGATTTAACAATGCGCTTTGATTGCCGTCAACCATTGAACATTATTCACGGTCATTATATTCTATTTAGTTCGATATTAGTGATGCAACGGAACTGGCATAACGGAAGCAGAAACGGAAACAGATGTCAAAAGTAAATCTTAACGGAAGCGGAAACGGAAACGGAAGCGGAAACGGAAGCGTTAACACTATGAAAAAAAAGCACAATTGTACATTTAAAACTTTTTTTATTAAATTTGTATTTTAGTAGTCAAAATTTATGCAAGTTATATTTAATAAAGAGTAACTTGGCCGCTTTTTCACCTTTCAGCCTATTTCGATGTTCTTCATATATTAAACCAGCTCCGCTAAATAATTGCTCACTGGCTACACTGCTGGGGGGAGCTGATAAGTATTGGCGAACTATTGGCAAAATATGGGGGTATTTGTGCGCATTTCCATTCCACCACATAAGGGGATCCTCATGAAGAGGTAGTCTTTTTTCTTTCTTGTACTCCCGAAGGTGTGACTGTATCTTTAAAAGTAAATTGTCATCATCGCGTCATTCGTCCACGCGCGGCCCCCGCAACCGCCCGCGCCGTGCCGCCGTCGCGTCTGCTGCACCGCTCCTCATCGCTTTCTCCCCGCTTCCGTTCAGAGTTCTGTTATAAAGTTTGCGGAACCAGAAGCAGAAACGGAAGTGAAAAAACATGCGGAACTTCTGCAGTTGCGGAAGCGGAAGCAGAGTTCTGTTGCAACACTATTCGATATAACCGTTTAATAGTTTACGAAGAGTTCCCCTTAGCATGCTTATTAACAATACAATAAAAATAAATAGCCATAGAGCCACTTTACACCTTCTCAGAATACGGCAGTTGTTTAGAAAAAAAAATTCAAACGTTCCTTCCCTTTATGGTTTTTGTTAGTTTTAGTTTATTGATAGCTTACCCACATTCTTTCTCCCCTTTCGCTACTGCCAAGCTATTTTAAACTTTATTTTCTTAAACATAACGTAAAAGTTTACTTTATGAAATGCAAATAAAAAGTTTGTCAATACTATAATGACGCTTATGAAGTGGAAAACGATATTATCAATCTGTCAATCCCTTTTCACGGTTGTGTTAATATAAAATTAATATTTTTGTCGCCAAAAAATTTCTTTGCCATATGACAAAGGTTGTTTGACAAATAATTCTCACATGAAATCGTAAAGTTGAGAAGCGTGAAATTCAAGAGGTATAATATTGTTCTTGGAAAAGCAAATGTGTTAGAGATTTTGAGCAATATGGTTGGTGGTTGATTGATTGTTACTTTATGTTGTAGATATAAAGCTTGTTAGTCGAATGGTGATTCAGTGTAGGAGGAGGTTCAAGCGTTTCCACCACAGGCGCGTTTTTATCGTGCGATAATAACGCAAGCGTAATTGCGATATCTGTTTTCAGAAAATTTTGTATTAGGACGGCCACGAAGTTATACACTGCTGCGATTATAACCACGCAATATAAGTAGGACGCTTGCGTTTTATCGTCCTTCGATATGTCGACATGTGTGCTTAGAACATTTTGTATTAGGACGCATGCGATCTTACACACACCTGCGTTAATAACGTTAGTTCGGTGTAATGCGAGTCCCGTCTAGTGTAGGTTACACACAGACGTTAGAAATATCGGACGATAAAAACGCAGCTATGTGCAAGAAATCGAGACGCATTATCACAATAACGCTTGCGTTATTATCGCACGATAAAAACGCGCCTGTGGGAGTTATAGAGAGTTAGAGAGAGAAAATGATTTTTTGTCAAACATGCTTGGAAATTCGAACATTATTCTGACAACCTTCTTCGATATAAATCGGAAAATAATTGCTGTATTGGTCAAAAACAAGCGAGCGCTCGTCCAGAAAAAAATTATATCTGTTATTTAAAAATGGAACTAACTTTTACTTCAACACAAAGCAACCAAGGAGGTAACTTATCAAAGATTTTATTTAAATTTCGAACTAGCTTAGCAAATTGAGCTGTTTAAATAAAGAAGAAACAAATAAACATAGGTATCGGCGCGTGAAAAATTTTCTTTGTTCGTCAATGATTCTGGAAATTCTAATTCATTTATTTAGGTTGAATTTCCGCGCTTTGTTTGAGAAAAGTACTATACAAGCCTTGGCCGTAGCCAGGCATTAATGGACTCACTTATGTTCATGATGGTCCATCAATGCCCTTATTGCTGGCCGCGACAGTAATGTACTATATCTTATAAAACACAGCTATTTGACTTTCCTTTGCATAGTCATTTCGAATTCATCAATGGGTAACGAAAACCTAGACATAGAAGGCCAACAATTAAAAATCCACTCCGAATTTATTGCCCAGACATTTCCTCAAGTCTGCAAACACATAAACATGCTACATGACCTGTTTATAATTGAGTAATTTAAACGGTGACAATTGTATCTTATCCGCCATCTTTATTAGATCTGTCGTATGAATCCTAATAAACCTTGCACGTCAGTATGGGAAAGAGAACTTTGTTTTTATGATTGTAAGGTTGAATTTCGGTTGGTGATGTATTAGGTAAGTGATTACGTAGATCTTTCAGTGATACATATTGAATAGGAAGGTTTAGTTCACATCTGCGATTGTTCTCGCGACTGATTTATATATTAGTCGTATTGCAATTTTGTGGACCTTTTCATGTTGGCTTTGCAACTTTACGAGAAAGGTTTTCAATTTATTGCAATTTTTATTTACAGTACGGTTAAGTTGATTTTCACAAATGATGAAAGTAGCAGAGTTTGTGATTCGCAGAGTGATTTTATTACAAAGTTCACATCATTCTAATAATTATAATTTTAAATGGTTAAATAAATAAATAAAAATAAATAAATATAAGAACCTGTAATATCCTACTTTATTATCCTACTACTTCAACTTCTATAACTATCATTCTTTTCATTTTATTTTGCAGCCCTTTCCACCTACTATGGCAATAAATATAGGATCTAACTCAGACCAAATAAATATCCAAGACAGAGCGCTGTCATGTGTGCACTGTGGTGTAATTTGATTATAGTGTCATTGTAAAAGGTTGTAAATGTGTGCGTGTGAGCGTGTATGCACAGAGCGGAGGTGTAGTTTTGGCATGCTTCACTGTATTGTTCGCAGAGCTCTGTCTTGGTTTTTTATTTGGTCTGAGGGCTCTAATAATTTTATTCTAGTAAGATCAAATTACCTGGAGCTGGCAAATTGCTAGTCACACGCAGTCATCTTCTAACTTAACTATTACTTGACTGGAATTCTGTACCATAGAACGAACAAAGTTATGGGCCAACAAAATTTTATTCACTGTCGTGCCATCGACACCGTGAAGAAGAAGAAATCACAGCGACAATCGCAAATGTGGCCATATCCTCATGTCCTTGTGTGGCATAGTGTCCAGACCACAAACAAAGGTCGCGACTGATAGTAAAAGATTATTATTTTACGATTTCATATTTAATAGTACTAGCGGGTAAGTTTATGAATGAATAGATTAGCTTGAATCAATTTTATAGCTTGAATATTTTTAGCTTGAAGGCTATTTGGCCTGATTCTGATTACTTTGTATGCAAACATAGTAGGTACAATTTTAATTTGGCTGGTGCAATGGAAATACCCATTCATTTGTTAATAGAAACACCCATTCAATAACAACAAAATGTTATAAACTTTTAAAGTTATAACGTTACCTCTATCCTGCTTTAACGCAAGTAACGCAACTTTAGGCGGGAGTTTTGACAGATGACATCTTTTTTTCTTAATTACCTCAATACCCTAACCAATTTACGAACTAAACATTTTTATAAATCTCTCCACAAACAAAAAAAACGTTTACAAAAAAGGTTTTGTAAAGTGATCCACCGTCACAAGTAAACCATGGACAAAAACTGTTATTTTAAAGAATTAAAATGGGCGTTCTAACGCTGTCGGGAGCGATGCCAGCAAATTGCCATTATAATTGGCCGTTTAAACATGTTTGGATTCGATTTTCGAAACACGTTTGGTTGCAAAAACTTTGAAAAAGGAACGCATCTGTCATTTTGTTGAGTGATCGATTTGAAATGAGGGATAGTTTGTGATAATCATAGGTTGTGTTGTTATTGCAAATTTCGATTTGGATAGTAAGGGATAGTGATGAAAAAGGTAATAGATACTAGGAAGACGAATATTGGTTAACTATGAAATTGTTTACAACAAAAATGGGTTTTAGGAATCAATCAATAATATAGTACTGGACTATCATTTAAGAATTTCTTTCGATTGCCTTTTTCATTATAGGCAAATATAGGACGCCAGGCGAATTTAAGGCACTTGACCGGTACTCTTTGATAATGCCTACTTTCAAACGTACCCCTTGTTGGTCTCAATATAACCTCATTGGTCTCAATACATTGTATCGCTTTGCAAATAATTATCATGTACTAAACAGACGAAGGAAGGATCCCACCCACTCCAATGGAAAGACGACAATGGCAATGAACAAGATTGGCGCAAAACAAGGAAAAATACTTTCAAAGGCTTTTGCAGTAATTTGAGAACTGACAGACCAAGGAATCCGCACAGACAAACTTAAAAATATGCACAACGAAGCCCACATGAAATTGATTCCGGACACTGCTGATTTGATACTCAACTATCAAAGCAGTCAGTAATCAATCAACGACAAAAAACTATCCCCAATATCGTCCATTGTGTGAAACCGTCAAGTCATTACTCTCCAGCCATTCTAATGATCACCTTCGATATTCAAAAACGACATCACGTCATAGATTAAAAACGTCAAGCGCCGGACTGCATCACAATGCATTACGCACACCCCACCCTAGTCGCAGGAAGCGAGCACGTTTGACGCACCTATTAAATTATTACTATGACACCCGTTGGGAATTCTGATTTTCTTGACACGAGTATATGTGATACGTGTAAACTACAGTGTAGTTAAAATTGTGGCTCCTGGTGACACTAAATTGACTAATTTACCTCGAAATTGTTGTTATAGTGAAATATGGTTGTGTAGAAGAATGTGTGATTGAGCTGTAAATTTCTGGGAGGCGATAAAAATGTTGTTAGGGGTTCGGAGACATTTAAATGAGGATACGTTGGTCAAGGTGATAGATTTATGTTCTTTCTACGTGACTTGTCTCTGGTAGACTACCTACGCTATGAAACCTGTAGCTTATGTATCTTCGCTTTAAACTGCAGAAGTGAACATTTTGAAAATGTAGTAACATTGATTACAATACTTCAGATGTTTGTCTCAAACAATTCCCATAACAGACAGGATCGATAGAGGATATCGTTGAAAGCAACGGATAAGTAGCAACATCTTCTATGCACCTCGAAATATGTACGACAACCATCTGAATTTCGCCTAGCAACTAAGTTCGGCCCCCATTCACATAAACTCAAACTCAAAGCATTTATTTCAGATAAACCAATTACAGGTACTTTTGAATTGTCAAGGGGTCGGTCAGTCAGAAAGATGAAGCTAGTTGCCCATTCCAAAGCGTAGTAGGTTCCTATGGAGAAGAACGGGCAAGAAACTCCACGGACACTCTTTTAAATCAGAATATTTTTACAAAATATTGGTTACATCATTCATGTTCAAATTATACAAGTGAGAACAATGTAGAAAGACGTGCACGTCAAAAGCGTCCATAATAAAAATAAAAAACGAAAACAATTCTAAAATTGAAATAAGCCCTGGCAGCCAAGAGATGACCAATAATAATAAATAAGACTACTATTATCATCTTTCAGCAACTCCTTCCCTACAGTCAAGGCAGATTTGTCGAATTTCATCATAACAAAACGTTCTACCAAGTATCATCTCTTATTGCAGTTCTATAGACAAAACCACAGATCTCACAAACCATTACAAAACGGAGTCAAAACATAACCATTCTTTTGCAACAACTGTTACAATATTTTTACTAAACCTTGCTACACTTGGCAAGTAATAGGATCCTACGCATGTGATCTGTGCGCTAACTATGGCATTAAAAGGAATTAGGTCTCTTGTAGGCAGCGCGAGTCAAAGGATGCGCCGTGGTGACAATGACGTAATGACGGAGAATAGATCAAATGGCGCAACGGTGGCGTCATATTTTAAGAAACGGCATCCATATTTAACACCCGGACGAGGTATTGGTGGAATATTTTCGTACCATTGGCATTTTAAAGAGTAAATCAGATCATGTGTTAACAAACCACGAGTTTTTAAAATGTCTGATGAAGTCTCTGATCGGAAAAGTCAAATATATAAGTTGACTCGAGATTTCTTAATAGACTAGGTAAGTTGAAATTAAATGGTCTCAGGGAAAGTTGGGTATGGTAGTAAGAAAGCAGAAATGTACGGGTTACTTCGGCATGATGTGAAGACCAGCCATACCCTTATGGCTGGTCAGGCAGGAGAACAGTGATGACTACTCAGCTAAATAATCGAAATCGTCTCTATACTGGCACAAACTATGTATGACGGCAATCCAATCCCAATACTGACAAAGCTTACTAAGATTTTCTTAATAATTAGTACCTACTACAATCTGTCACCATACACCTAATTGTTATTTTGTAAGATTTGCTTTATAAGAGAGATTAGAGATCTCTGAGATTTTTTTATACTGCATGTTGATATAATTATTATATTATGCCTATTAGACATGACTTATTGGAACTGTAAAAACCTATCCCACAATAAAAAGATTTGATTTGAATAGTTTTACGAAATTAATGCAGAAAACTGTTAACAGTGTGTTTTCATGTAACCAAGAAGAGTTAAATATCAAGATAGAAAGGAATTGATAGACATAGAAGACCACCTATACCAACCCTTTCAAGATTCAAACGATGTTAAAATTGTATAATGATTTGTTTAGAGTTATACTGTTATAATCGCCTGCCTTGCATATTGATGGCAACTCATAACGATCATATTCGCAGAGACAGCTTGTGATCGCAAAAATAACGTGTGCATGTAAAGATTGCGGGACAGAGAATTCGTGGGGCAGTGGTGTTAGAAGAATTAGTTTTTTGATGTGTGATCATTCCTCTCCCTTTCCTGCAATCTGTGATAGTGATTTTGTGAAAAGGGACGGAAGTGTGTAACAGGAAGCCGGGGAAGCACGCGCTATTTGATGGGATTTGACTAATGAGCGTGCGTTGTGGTAGAATTGGCCGTCAGATGATACCAACACATTTTCCGTAAGGTTGGTACTAACTGACAGCCAAGATGACAGATGTTAATGATGTTATTATGCGACTAATTCTCACTCATTTTTTTTTAAAGTTTTTTTCACAAAACTATGGTAGTTATTGTTTATCACTTTATTTAACTTTTTCATATAAGTTTTATTTATTCTAAGTGGAAATTTTCAAGACGGTCTTGTTAGATTTTACTGGCGTTTGCTTAGCTCCTGGTTTTTGAAGCTTGACCGAATCTTTGAATACACAAAACAAAGCGAATTTAAATGCGACCTGTTTTAATATGGTTGAATTAAATAACCAATCAACATTTCATTATTTTTCAATCGATTAAATTAGATTGGTTTCGGCAGCCGGGGCTACCTAAGTTGTGTTTTATATCAAGGATTGCTGTAATAAAAACCCTGCTCTTATTTTTTTAAACTTGTCTTCTCTAACAGAATCTACCTATTCCACCAGAGACTAAAACAAAAAAAAAAACTTGAATCAACTCCATACCTTTACAAAATATGATATTCAACCCGTATACATTCAATAAACAACGTTGCATTCAATTCAAAACTACAGGAACACACGGTGTGGTCAAGTGCGTATAACTATGCGTGGCGAGGCAACAAGACGCATTTAAACATAACTAATTCGTGTTATGCGCTTAGAATTAATTTCGTGGAGAATGCAAGTGATGCAGCAACTAAACGCACGGTTGGCGGGAGTTTTGACAGCTGACAGTTTTGGTTTTAAATTGTTTTTTTTTTGTGTTGGTGTTATTGGGTCTGGTGCACAATGCAATGGTTTGTTTTAAATTGACAAAACATTGTTCTATTTTAAACAAGGTGTCAACTTGATGTCAATTAAATTATACAAGATGCTATAAAATGTACCTATTACCTATACTTGGTTTCAATCATATAGGTAACAAATTATTTGTTTTATATTTGGTTTCTTCAATCATATAGGTAACAAATAATTTTGTTTTTTAAGGCATACGTTTTTCTCGTCGCCAGAACGAAACATTGTAAGTTGCCAATAGCAACGAAAGAGTGCATAATTATGGTTAATAAGTTAAGTAACATGTTCATAAAAAACTAGCTTCTGCCCGAAATTTTTCCCGCGAGCCTTTACTCTTCCTCAAGAATTTGGGCTATCCAATGCAAAAATAATCTTTTAAATCGGACTGGTAGTTCTAGAGATTACCCCCTACATACAAACTTACAAACAAACAAACAAATACCTCTTTATAAAAATACATAATAAATTAGTATTAGTATATTAGTAATTAGTATTAGGGCCTATTTCACGATGTCCGAATAACCACTAACTTACCGAATAAATTCAAAAATGGAACAGAATTTGTATGAAATTATCCACCAAGTAAGCTAATATGAACTTAATCGTAGGTGGTGAAACAGGCCTTTAGTATATTAGTATTAGGGCCTATTTCACGATGTCCGAATAGGCACTACTTACCCAATAAATTCAAAAATGGAACAGAATTTGTATGAAATTATCTGGCAAGTAAGTTAATAGGAACTTAATCGTAGGTGGTGAAACAGGCCTTTAGTATAGATTGTCACTTCGGTCTTTCGTAGGTACCTATTATCTAAGGCATGCATGTTAATGATGACTCACAATTTCCAATCTAATTGGAATACCAAGCTCTATTGAATAACTAGAAGAGGCGCATATCCTAGAAAGCACATGTCTATTTCTATGGCACTTCAATAATGCCTTTAGAAAGTATGTGATTCTATAATAACCAATAACCGATGTTACTCGCGTCTCTAATGAAGCTATCATTATATCATCTCTGTCGACGCCAAAGGAAGTATAGGCGTGATGGTACTGTTTAAGTAAGGAATTGCAACATTGTTAGGCAACGTGCAGCGAGAGCGGATCATTTCAAAAGGGTCGATAAGTATTGGTATTTTACATTCGTTCATAGATGATTACGAATCTTCGACAATGAAACGCTTTGTCATTTTCATTAGGTACATTCTTAATAGCGTTTACGCTGAAAGTTAGCAACGTCGCAATTAGCTGTCAAATATTAACCTGTTTTGATTAATTTGGCAATATTACTGTATGGAAATAAGAAATGTAGCTAGCTAAGTACCTACCTAAAATATTGATTATGAAATGCAATAATTAATATCTTAATACCGAATATTTAGTTTTAGATGTAAAAAATGTGTTTGGAAACTTTCCAAATGCCCCTTTTACAACTAAAACAGTTACAACATCAAATTCAGTGTTATAATTGCAATTCATAATTGATAATATTCTAGGTACATACTTAGTTAGCCACATTTCTTATTTCCATACAGTAATATTGCCAATTTAATCAAAATAGCGAAATATTTGACATCTATTTGCGACGTTGCCAACTTTCAGAATAAACGCTCTTAACTACTTCTGAATGAAAGAAAGAAAGATGTATTATAAAGAAGTAGAAAGAATAATGTTTATTTGGACACAGGGGTGCCATACAGAGTGGATTTTTGAGATGGCAGCAAGGACAGCTACCTTAACTGTTGTAGCTACAGGAAAACGGTCTTAGGAGACTGTCCTTAACTTTTTGAGACATTTTGATCTGCATTCACAGATTTTGACAAAAATGTACAGTCAGCAAGAAAATGGGTCGTTTTCACAAAAACTTTTTTTGATGCCAGTCGATCCTGTTTCATATACTTAAGGATTAAAAACCTCTATTGGACCAACTGAGGTTTGAGTACTAGAAAAGTCAGAAATCCCAAAAAACTTTTCCCATACATTTCGTAGGCAATTTAGGTATCTCCACCTGAATAGGTTTTCCTTGCTTCGGTCAACCAGGGGTCCGGAGTCTGTTTAAAGACTTCCAGATTACCCAAGGCAACTCATGTCTAGGTGGGAGTAAAGATGGTAACTAAAATAGCTGACAATCAATCTGCCTAGCCTTTTCCCAACAATTTTGGGGTTGGCTTCCATTCTAACCGGATGCAGCTGAATACCAGTATTTTAGGTACATGGAGTGACTGCCTATCTGACCTCCACAACTCAGTAACTGGGTATTACGATACCCCTTGGTTAGACTGGTTGTTTCGGGCTTCTGACGAACCGTAACGACTGTCAAAGATCCACGAATGACAGCCGGGACCAACGGCATAACGTGCTTTCCGAGGCACGGAGGAGTCTCGGTATGTACAGATGGTCACGGACCAACCCCGGCAAGCGTATCTTAACCTGATGGATCGACCCGTTCGGCTGTTATTAATTAGCCACAAGCTCCTCACACAACTAAAATAGCTGACGCAAAAGAAAAATATATTGTATAAAATGCCTTTTACAGATTAATATGGTCACCGTTTACAAACAAAATAGATATGCCCGACAGTTCTCAGTACTTATTAATATTACATAATCGAAGCTATCAATACCAATCGATAGTAATTGATTAATTAGGTACCCAGAGATAGTACGGCAAGTTCCTATGGTTATTAATAGGAATAGCGCCAACAATTCCTATGATATTCTATTAGCAGTCCGTGGACTATTGGCTATAGTTGGCTATAGACGGCTATAGTTATCTACTAGCACAGTTGCATCAGTTACGCGTTCGAACTACATTATTGAACAAACATTCATTTGTCACTCATTGGTTGTCTCCGGCTAGGGTTGGCATAAGAAATCTGAACATTAAAATTGTCGCTCTAACAAGAAAGAACTGTTCTTTACAAACCCTCTATCTATTTCAAAGTGCTTCAAATATGGTATGCTGTAGGGTTGTACAGTGTACACACCGATTTCTCTCTTTCAGTGGTCAGTAATTTGACATTCGAAAGAAGAAGACAAAGCGTTGTGTAACTATAGAGGCGATATACAACGTTTATTAGTGAGGGGATAAAAATGCTGCTCTAATAAGAAAGAACTGTTCTTTAAAAATCCTCTAGAATCTATGTCAACGTGCTTCAAAAATGTTATGCTGTAAGTTGAAAGATTAACATTCATATTGTTGTAGGTAGACCAAGGGGGCTCCCCATGACATGTCTTCTAGGGGATGAGAGAGAGCGAAATCTCCAATTTCTCCACCAGTATCAGTAACAGATCACTGCCACACTTGGCAGATAAGTAGGCTGTATTCTTTAGCTATAGGTAATTCATATAAGCTCTGGCCTCAACCCACGACAAATGTATTTTTACCGGAAAAGATGATGACGAAAGTGACTCTAATAGGAATGTTGACTGGGTAAAAAAAAAAAATGATTTAGTCCGTCAGTCAGATAATAAAAAAATCTGTCAAGTGCGAGTCGGACTCGCACACGAAGGGTTCCATACCATGTCGTACAAGATTTAACACTATGAATTTTTGTAATACTTTCGTAAAGGTAACAACAGAGGCGCTATAAAAAAACAAAGATTTGTAAAGAAACTGTCTAATTTTAATGAGAAAATGTTGTTGTGTTAAAATATAGGTGTAGGAGTATATTTCATTTATTTTAAGAGAAAAATATTAAGTTAACTTTATCCAGTAACATGCATTAACTAAAGTCAAAGTTATTTATTTGCTACTAACATAGTATTAGTAGGTATAAATAGGTATATATGGTAGGTAAGCAGGTAGATATGTAGGGTAGATAGGGTAGGTTAGGTACCTACCTACCCTGGTAAGAAGGGTAGGGTAGGTAGGTAGGGTAGGTAATTAGGTAGAAATAGGTAATTAGGAAAGGTAGATGCGCCGTAGATAAGTACTTAGTGCTAACCGTGCGAAGCCAGGCCGGGTAAAGCTAGTTACTTATAAATAAAAGGATTTCTCTTGCTACATCAGACTATATTGTACAAAATAGAATGTAAGTAGTAGGTACGCCAAATTTTAATTATAACTGTGCGTTTGCACTGGCGAAACATTCACAACAAAACATGTTGGAATCTCTATTTTCTGTCAATTTTTCATACAATGTTTGACAGGAACTAGAGATTTCAACATGTTTTGTCGTGATGTTTCGCCAGTGCAAACGCACGGGTCAATACAGGTATTTATTTACGTTATTTTTGATAGTCATACAGAAATCTATTATTTCATCTTACTTATTATTTTTACACATCCCATCGGACTATGAGAGTGAGGTAAGAGAGAGTGCACTCGTGTCTGCGCACACACTTGTGCACTATAATATCTCCCGCGCCGAAGGCCAGTCTCCGTTGAGATTGGCCGCCATGACCGAATATTTTTACACCAATAATTTTTCTCAATATGAAATTGTATCCACAACGGTTTAAGCTAGGTAACTGAATAGTACACTGTATGTGCCAGCATTCATTTCAATGTTACTGAATATATTGTCTATTGGAGTGTAGTTTTGACACGAGGTACACACATCAACACCGTCTAGGGATACTTTGAAAAAAGTCGATAAAGTTCTTAAATTCAAAAAATACTGGCCGGTTTTAAAATCTTGTGAAGAAAGTTTATTTTGTAGACCTTTTTGGATGATCGAAATTTAAATGATCGAAATAGTATATGCTGCCATGATAGTAGGTAGTAGTAGGTACTTACTAATTCCATGTCATTACTCCGACTATTAAATAGTTATCTGTGGAATTTATATCGCATAATATTAGCATGAAATACAAAATTATTACTTTAAGTTGCAGAAAATCGCCCATATTATATAAAATACGTTATGAATCGGCGTTTTTAGTATTTGTTGATTATAAACAGTATATGTTACATGATACACACATGTTTCAAATTCCTAATTTGTTTAGTTGTTGAGATAGAGCTCGTACAAAAATGGTCTAAAACAGACAACTTCTACAGCCCCCTAATTCATCATTTTTGAAGATAAAAACAAATAAAAATTATATTTATTCTCTACTCGATGAGCTCTAGAAAATGATACCCCACATGCCAGGGTCAGATAATTTTTTTTTCAAAATTTAATTTTATTGTATGGCGACCCCCCTTTATTTTTTAATTTTATTATTTGTTGCTCTTGCGGCAATAGAAATGCTCAATCTGTGAAATTTTCAACTGCCTACCTATTACGGTTCATGAGATAGAGCTCGCTGACAGACAGACGGACAGCGGAGGCTTATGAATAGGGTTCCGTTTGTCACCCTTCGGGTACGGAACCGTAAAAAGGCAGTGTATAGAGTGCCACCATTGGCACTCTATCCCTATCGGATAAAGTGCCACTACAGGCACCCTAGTAACACCGCCTCGGCCCGGCTAAAGTGCCGCAAGCATTGGATTGTCATTGTCACTGTCACTAAGTCACGTCACTTGGTATTTTGTTTGATTGTCGAGGTTAGATCGCTGTAAAACACCACATTCCCAAAACATTACATTCTTTTGTGCCTAAACGGACCCTGGCACTTCGCCGGCCGCTACCGCGGCACCGCTCGCTACGCTCGCTCGGCTCGTGCGTTGTGTGGTCACAGTTATTCTAACCTAACCTAACCTAAATAACAGTGACAGTGACAATGCAACGCTCACGGCACCCCAACCGGGCCGAGGCAGTGACACTGGAGTGCCACAAGAAACTCGCGGCACTCTATACACTTCGATAAAAAATATTAGACACATATTTTTTGCTTTAAAAAAAAACCATTTACTAGCATTACCTCTCAGAAGATTTGGATATGGAACGGGAACGTAGGGAATTGGCAGTGAGATGCAATATGCTGGCTCGCAGATTTGCACGGTGTACAAAAGAAGTCAAAATTGCTCTTTTTAAGGCATACCTACTGCCAGACATTTTATACCTGCAGCCTGTGGGTCCGTTATACGCGTAGATCTTTCAATGCCCTACGGGTCCTGTCCAATAATGGTTTTAGGATGCTGTTGGGGTTGCCTCGCTTTTGCAGTGCATCAGGTATGTTTGCTCAGGCCAGCACGGACTGCTTTAGGGCGATATTAAAAAGAGTGGCCTCCCTGATGCGCCGCGTGGGCGGTAGCATCAACAGCATTCTAAATACTATATTGGGAAGGGTTGATTGCCCAGTTGTGAGGCACTGGAACACCGTTCACGGATCTGGAGGTGCCCTGTATAATATAAAAAAGCGTAATTAAAAAAAAAAAAAAAAAGCGCATAAATAATTTTTCTTTCTTTAATTGTAAATAATGATAATTAATAATTTACTAACCTAGATATAAGTACTAATTACTAACAATTTATGGAATCTGTTTTTTCTGAAATAAATTATTAATAATAATTACAGCATATTATAAGGAATACACCATCATATCTATGTTTTCACGCCAACGTCATGTTGCCGATCAGCCGCTCAGTCAAGCACTAGGAAGTGGTGAAGGGCGGGCGTTTTGGGGGACTGTCTGATGTAATTTTGACGTTCGAAAAGTACTGATTTTCAGCCTAGTTTGATTAAATGACTTTGAAATTGAATTTGAGTCACGGAATGGGAGAATGGAATAAGAGAGCAATGGTGGCCCAGTGGTAACGACCCCGACTTACGAGTTATAGGTCGTGGGTTCGAACCCAAGTAGGCGCTTTACTTTGTGTAAATAATTTCAGCACCACGGCTCTCAAAACGGTGAAGGAAAACATCGTGAGGAAACCGGCATGACGGTGAACGGCGAACCAAAATATCGAAGACATGTGACATCTACCAACCCGGACTGGGCCCGCGTGGTAGATTACGGCCCACTCCCTCTCACAGAGAGGAGGCCTGTGTCCCAGCAGTGAGAACATTAATAGGCTGATTATGTAATATGTATGTACATATATGTAATGCCAATAAACGCATTTTTTTTCTTTCACTAACAAACACTTAAGTCTTCACGAGTTGCTTTTCAGAATAACACTGATGATGGCTATATTGATTTAAAGAAGTTTTTTTTGTAATCCGTTAAATCGATGATCATGAAATAGTGAAATGTTAATCACAGCAGCCCTATCCCGCAACCCTCAACAATTAGGCATTCGCTCAACGTGTGCCTGTCTCTTAATGTATGGTCGTTAAGTCATCGTACGTGCTCTGATTGTGATGCAACTGATATCACTGAGTTTAGCTTCACGCTTGATAAACTGGAGTAGGCAGAGATTAAAGCTAAAGGGATGAAGGTAAAAAGATCTGGTAATCGAATTGGGAGAAACTATAGGTTAATAAGAAGAGTAAATATTCTAATTTTCATTTTATCTAATTTGATTCATAATTTTTTTGTATAGGTAGGTACTCAAATGTTATTGTAGGTCCCATCAAATTTGAAGGAAAGGAGCTCGTATTTTGATGGCATGAAATCAAACTAGACTCATGCTAGAGAACCGTTTCGTAAAACAAGTAAAAAAATTCAGTGATTTTGCAATCTTACAAAACTCAATAGATGTACCTATAGCTGTTAATTAGTTTCACATTCTGTTTCAGTTCAATAGATATTTTGTGCTTTTCATAATCATTTCTCTAGGTTCCTGTATTATTTCAGTATTTAGTAGATTTTATACCTTGTTTTTTCAACAGTGCAACTATAACCAAACTCATTTGGATGGAATGGCGTATACGATTTAAGAACTACTTATTGGAATGAGAAATTGGAGAGGATAAGCCGGAAACAGGCTAAGGCCCCCTGCGGCTGTAAAGCCCTAAGGCTTTGATGATTATGATGAAAAACCATACCTATGTTTAACCGGGTTTCTTGAAACTTTTGCTTGCTTTCACATTCAGCGCTGGAGCTCTGTCTCGCATGAGCATTATGAGTGATGGCCGTTTTGCGTTGATATGACGTATGTTTTCCCTTAACTTTCTTTACGTCAAGTATACCGCAAATAAACATATTTTCTTCTTTCTTCTTTCTATATTATCGTCTTCTAATGAAATGGCTATTAGAACATTAGAATTTATAAACGGATGGCTGCTGCAATCAATTACCACAGTTTACTAAGAAATTTATATGCGTGTTACCCAATTAATTATCTCGTGCGTACGATCCTGTTCGAAGTCTTCATCATCACAGCCTTTGGCCCCCTGCCAGGTCCGAGTCACGCAATGGAAAGTGTTCATTACTTCATTAGCTAAACTGACGCCATCACGACTTTTCTACTTAATCATTATGTCATAGCGTTAGTTGCGGTTGTGACAAGTGTCTTCATCCAGGATGTATACAGCCTCAAAGTCACGCCCGTAGGTATAAGAAAGTAAAAATCTGCCTAGTCTTTTCCCAACTATCTTGGGGTCGGCTTCCAGTATAACCGGATGCAGTTGAATACCAGTATTTTACATGGAGCGACAGCCTATCTGACCTCTACAACCCAGTTACTGGGTAACACGATACCCCTTGATCAGACTTTCGGGCTTCTGACGACCAGTAACGACTGTCAAAGATCCACGAATGACAGCCGGGACCAACGGTTTAACGTGCTTTCCGAGGCACGGAGGAGTCTCGGTATGTAAAGATGGTCACCCATCCAAGGACCAACCCCGGCAAGCGTAGCTTAACCTGATAGGTTGATTCATGCGGATGTTATTACTTAGCCACGAGCTCCTCTTCTTCTTCGGGTTCTGGTTCTGGAGTGGCGACCGCGTACTGGAAGACGTAGCGTTGGAAGGCCTCCCACAAGATGGACCGATGACCTTGTAAAGGCCGCAGGAATCCGCTGGATGCGGGAAGCACAGAATCGGTCGAAGAGGCGGTGCTTGGGGGAGGCCTATGTCCAGCAGTGGACGTCTTTCGGCTGATATGATGAGCTCCTCTTGATGTCACTCTACCAATTAAAAAAAGATTTAAAAAAAGCTGAGAGGTGTCAAGGGACACCCGGATAGAACGAAGTTATGGAATGAACCTCACAAAGGCATGCCACTAATTAGTACCTGTGGTTGCTCACAGATGGTGTTATAATAAAAAATAAAAAGTGTCGTTACAACTTTTGGTCCCAATTTTTTCCGTCTAGCCCCCTTTCGCAACACGCGAAAGGGAACTTCGTTCCAAAAGCAAAATGTTTGCTTTAGTACCTACCATCGTAGTGATTGAATAAACAAATATGAAGGCATTACAAATGCAACAGTAACGCCAATAATATTACTGTTATCAATGACATAATGGCTTCATTCACTTCCAAATTCGCAAAATAAGTAATGATATCATTCAGTCAAGCGACAGTACACCACAAAATGTGACATCATTTCCGAAAACTTCCACACAATTCTAACCACTACGTTCTTTTCGTAAAGGCGATTATTGTTTGCAGTTTCCAGGTCAGCTGCTACCAATAGCGGAAATATTTTTGATGGCGTCATAGTAATAAAATGTTTATGGCTATATCTTCTTATTGAATACTAATTTGTACAGCTTCTTAAAAGTAACTTCAAAAGGTGTTATTTTTATTGTTCACAGATTATTACTTTGATAACTAAATGGACTACAGAGACATAATAATCATAATAATTGATTGGTACAATCATAAATAAATACTACTTGTGAAACAGCTGCTTGCAATCGTGAGCATTATAAAAGATACATAAGAGTCCATAAGAACCTCAGCTCAAATTCACTCTTTATCTCTCTCGCGGACAGAGAGAGCGAGACTGAGTGGCGGGGAGAAGGCTCTAAGGCGCCGATAGTTTAGCTAATTTCTTTTACGGTGTAAATAAGGGTAATAATAAAATGTAAAAAGAAACATATTATCTGCTTTTATAGTAGTTAGTTCAGTTATTAAGCAGAGTTTCATGATCTAATTTGAAGTACTTTGTATCTGTCGAAAACAATTTATGGAATCTTTTTTTCGTCAAATATGGTACATTTATTTCAAAACTAATGCTGCAGTATTTTCGATATAGCGGAGGATCACTAAGCAATTTGAGGTGTTATAGACTCTTGTAAAGAGCAATTCAAGTTATATTTTCAAGTAAATAAATTTTTTTATAGCACTGTAGTTCCAAAAATGCATTTTATTTTTTTCAGGGGCTATATAACGCTTTTAAAATACCAGATACTAAGATGCAGCTTTGGAAGACGTTGCGTTGGAAGGCCCTCCACAAGGTGGACCGATGACCTGCTGAAGGCCGCAGGAATCCGCTGGATGCGAGAGCACAGAACCGGTCTGAGTCAGAGTCAGAGGCCTTTGTCCAGCAGTGGACGTCTCTCGGCTGAAATGATGAAGATGCAGCTGATTAGATTCTCGACAGCTATGAATACATTTAAGCAACAAAGAATTGAATACCGGGTAGACACAGAAACTACTTTGACCTCAAATAAATAGGGCTAAGGGCAGAAAGATGATGATGATGAACTAGTTCATGTCGATATTCCTAGAAACAGTCTTCACAATACCATTTCAACTGCCAATCATCTTCGAAATCACATTAAGAACTTATCCAAACATCAAAAAGTGACTTTCTAAAATTTGCGTGCACGCATCTCCTTTAATTCGAGGCGATCAGCCGCGACGTATATCTATCTCTGCCTGTCATATAGCGCGCTCTCACTCCCACGTCATTACGTTATTAGCCCGCATGGTACTCCAAGAGCTGTGATTAGCAGGTGATTAAGGTTCATTCAACATAATCATGTAATTATTTATTTATGTTTTAGAGTCGAGTGGGTTTTGTACGTAGTATATGTAAGGTTTTTAGATAAACTTTAATAATAATAATTATGATTGATGGTGTTTTTTGTTTACTTTATTATTTCTTGGTGTGATTTAATAATATCATGTACGTTTCTTTCATTGCAGATAGACCAAAGTTTCAGCCGTCGCGAATTGTTATCATCTAGCTTAAACAATCTAACACACAATGACTTAAAAGCCAGAAATGGACGCAACTGTCTGACTGTCGGTCTGCCTTACACAAAAAAAGAAGGTAATACACCATTGATCAATCCAAAATTAGATGAAAGTAAGAATATAATTTTGTATCGGAAGCTACATGACAGACGACATTGTATGGATAGATACTGAAAGGAAAGGGTGACAGTTTAAAAAAGCCTTAGCTAAACCACTGGCAATACAGAATCTGTTATTAAGAAAATGGTAACGTCCATATAACACCAACAAACCAAAGGCGTTAAAATTCCCTAATTGAAATACATTACTTTCACACCAATTACTTGGGACGATTTATCTGAATTTGTTGCATTTACTGTATCAGTGAACTCGGCACGCAGTAACGATATCTGCTCACGATCGGTAATGAAATGAACGAGAACGTTCCGTAGCACCGGTGGGACATACGGACAGACAGATGGGAGAACTGATTGAAGAGAATTAAAAAAATATATAATTTGTATGGAGATGTACTCGAGTATTTAATTCCCGATAGGTTCAATATTTATTTGTGGCGGTAAAATACGTTTATTTGCGGCTAACATGACGCATAGAAAGAACACAAAATAAAAAATTAATAAACAAGTTGAGGGAAAATATGCGTCACATCCACGCAAAACGGCCATCGCTCAGCATAATGCTGCGACCCTATGCGAGACAGAGCCCCAGCGCCGGTTTTCAGCGACAGCCGGCGTTGACGTTATGACGTCGACCGGTGCAGCATACAATGAGATATTATAACACAACATCACGAAATGCTGTTATTTAATCTATCATTTTTAAATCATCCGTACGTCGAGATTGAATTGAAGGGCGGTATTGAACCTTATTCAATACCTTAATATTATTCTGTACCCTCAAATACGGCGTACCGTGCGGCAGACCGCACATCATGCAGCCGGCCGCACCGGTTCGCCACATGCGGCTAGCCGGTAGTGCGTTCTTGGCCTACTCAAGATCATATTATATTAAAAGTATAAAATGCATCGATTGGCAATTTCTACAACGAGAAACAGCGTATAACAGTATTAGGCCAAACTCGATGTCAAGTAGTATTTAATAAAAAACAGTTCGCCACATTCTTCCCCCGTGAGTCCGTCACATATTTACCGGCTAGTTAGATAGACATTTTCCACCGGAAACACACAACATTACAACGTTGTTTATTGTTGTTTGCGCGTACGAACAAATAACAAGTCTGTTTGTACGCTCATGTTATAATTACTGGCACCTTTTCATGGATTTCTTCTCTTATGTGTGTAGCGGTTACACCGCCACATACGAACTACGCAACAAAGACATGACGTCACACAATTCCTACATCGCGCAGTTAGAGTTTACCGAGCGAAAAACATAGATAAGACTATCCGAAATCAACATATGGGCAGTTGCCCGCCAGACACAACACCCGTCTGGTTGGAGGATCCTCCCTTTTCTATGGTGGATGAGTGAACTTTACACCCTGTTCCTCATACCACTAAATGTACTTTGGTGAGATCTTTCCACATATGTACCTCATCATAATCAGCCTATTAATGGTCCCACTTCTGGGACACAGGCCTTCTCTCTGTGAGAGGGAGTGGGCTGTAGTCTACCACGTGGGTTAGTAGATGCCACATGTCTTCGAATTTTTTGGTTCTAAGACATGCCGGTTTCCTCACGATGTTTTCCTTCACCGTTTTGAGAGCAGAAAAGTAAAGCGCCTGCTTGGGTTCGAACCCACGACCTACAACTCGTAAGTTGGGGCCGTTACCAGTAGGCCACCACTGCTTCACATAGGTACCTACTTAAAGAATAATTCATAATATTTTTTCTTTTTATTCATAATATGAATAAAAAGAAAAAAATTGACTCCGAATACCCCCGTGCTTCGGAAAGAACCTGGGAGTCGAACCCAGGATCCAGGACCAACGGGGCAGTTGTATAAGCTTTTGTAGTACCTCGATAGGCGACTGCAAAGCGCACTGTCCTAAGTTCAATCCCCAGCGGTTGCACTATCGTTAAGAATTCACTCCTGGCATTAACAAAAGATTCGATCTTCTTCTTCTTTTCGTGACTAACCTGGTGACAGAGTTTTTAAAGAAGCCCATGGGCCTCTGACTTGGCTTCACATGCCGTCGAGAAATATCTCTCAGGTATGGCCGGTTTCCTCACGATGTGAAAATGCCATCTCACATTAGGCTGTTCTATATTTTTATTCTATTATTGAATAAATTGCCAAAGACGAAATTGAATTCATTCGTACTTGACCGGCGGATTGGAGTTAAATTGTAATAAGTAGTTATAGGTACCTTTTCTCTGACTCCTTGGTCTAGCCTTGGTTTGATTCCCAGGTCGAACAAAGTGTTATTGGGTTTCTCCATGAGGAATTTCTTAGTAGCAGCCCGGAGTCTGGATTTGTGCCCGGTTGATGGCAATAGGCTCGCCCCCTATTACATGGGACACAAACATAACTGTATACTATGAGTACCTCTGTCTATCCCTTTCGGCATTACAGGCGTGATGTTATGTACTTTATCTCTGTGAGAAGAGGGTTTTGCCCTGTACGACATTTACAAGCTGATAGTTTAATAATAAGTTTATTTATTGAAAAGGAAGTATATACACTGGAGTGGCGACCGCGTACCGGAAGACGTAGCGTTGGAAGGCCTCCCACAAGATGGACCGATGACCTTGTAAAGGCCGCAGGAATCCGCTGGATGCGGGAAGCACAGAATCGGTCGAAGTGGCGGTGCTTGGGGGAGGCCTATGTCCAGCAGTGGACGTCTTTCGGCTGATATAATGATTATGATGATGAAGTATATACAACGGATTAGTCATTATTATGAGACCCTCAACTATTGGTCTGGCTGACTGGTCTTGCAATCTCTTAAGGCAATTTTACGCATAATTTCATTAATTTACTATTTCAAATAAATTCATTTCAATCATCGGCAGTGTAAATACATAATTAATTCCAGGAAACAATCCTAACTATTATTATAAATTGTTTCTTTGTTACGCTTTGACGCTGTAACGGCTGAACGAATTTGGATGAAATTTGGCACATGAGTAGACCATAACCTGGGTTAAGACATAGGATACTTTTCATTCCGATATTCCCACGGGATCGAAACTTCTGCGGGTGAAACCGCAGGGCACAGCTTGTATAGGTTATAAAGGGAAAGATGTCATCTTAAGTAAGATTGGGCCGAACATGTCTGCCAAGATGAACTGTGGGCTAAAAGAACCACTGATTGGATCGCTAAAATGCTAGATTACACGACATCGTGACAGACCAAGAGGAAGATGGAGGGACGAAATTGACTCCTACCGAAAGTACTGGTCCACAATAGCAGAAGATACATGTGTGGAAAAGGGGAAGGGACGCCTTTGCCCAGCTGTGGGACATTACGGGTTAAATATATAGATTTACCTAAGAAAAACAGTTAGAGCAGTTGTGGCCCAGTGGTATCGGGACCGACTTACGAGTTGTAGGTCGTGGGTTCGAACCCAAGCAGGTGCTTTACTTTGTGTAAATAATTGAAATCACCACTGCTCTCAAAACGGTGAAGGAAAACATCGTGAGGAAACCGGCATATCTTAGAACCAAAAATTCGAAGACATGTGACATCTACCAACCCGCACTGGGCCCGCGTGGTAGATAACGGCCCACTCCCTCTCACAGAGAGAAGCCCTGTGTCCCAACAGTGGACATTAATAGGCTGATTATATTAACCCAAGAAAAAAGGGCAAAAATTAAAGCCTAATTTAGCTAACTGAGCACGGAAAATGTAATGAAAATTAAAAACCTACTGCCTATTTTAAAAGAAAAGTAAATTAAATCCTAATTCAAAGCAATCAGAATAGCAAGGTGCCGTAATTAATGAATCAGTCGATAATTGCTTTACGAAAAACTAATTAATTCTGCCTTGTTCCTATAATTACCTATAACGGATAATTAGTATTGCTCTCCGTCGCAGATAAGGATTCAAATTAAAAGAGAAATTATTTTCTCAATTTTAGGTAGTAAGGCGATTATTACTCTGGTTTAGTGATAGAATTGATGGTGTTAGATTTGTATCCCATATTGAGGAAGGGTATTTTATCTCTAGTACCTGGCCGGCCGAGGTCTGCTTGAGTGAAAATAGAAAATGCTCATTTAATAGTATAGGATCAATCAATCTTCCTAGCCTTTTTCCCAACTATCTTGGGGTCGGCTTCCAGTCCAACCGGATGCAGCTGAATACCAGCATTTTACATGGAGCGACTGCCTATCTGACCTCCACAACCCAGTAACTGGGTAATACTATACCCCTTGGTAAGACTGGTGTCAGACTTTCGGGCTTCTCACGACTCGTAACAACTGTCAAAGATCCACAAATGACAGCCGGGACCAACGGCTTAACGTGCTTTCCGAGGCACGGAGCAGTCTCGGTATGTAAAGATGGTCACCCATCCACTGACCAACCCCGGCAAGCGTAGCTTAACCTGATGGATCGACCCGTGCGGCTTGTACTTAGCCACGAGGTCCTCACCATTTAATAGTATAGGATAGTTCATACTAATTCAGTGTATAGTACTTACAAATTCCATGCTACCATGATAATAGGGTAGTTACTAATTCCATGCTGCCATGTCATTATTCTATGGTAGTCATCTTGTTCTAAACTTTGGGCAACAAAGCACGGCTCAGGTGAAAATACGGAGAAAACAAATTTTCCCAAATATGAGACAAAGCTAGATCGATTTTTGGTCCCGGTAAACCCCCTATATTGCAACATTCATTGAAACCGTAAGAGCCGTTTTTGAGAACGTGGTTACAAAAATATATATTACAAACATATATTACTCATTTAGAGCAGTGGTGGCTCAGTGGTAACGACCCCGACTTACGAGTTGTAGGTAGGGTTCGAAACCAAGCAAGCGCTTTACTTTGTGTGTAAATAATTTCATCACCACTGCTCTCAAAACGGTGAAGGAAAACATCGTGAGGAAACCGGCATGTCTTAGAACCAAAAAATTCGAAGACATGTGACATCTACCAACCCGCACTGGGCCCGCGTGGTGGATTACGGCCCACTCCCTCTCACAGAGAGGAGGCCTGTGTCCCAGAAGTGGGAACATTAATAGGCTGATGATGATGATTACTCATTTAATACATACTTTATGATACAGTAGCCACCTATAGTTTTATCAATGTCCCATTGCATGGAAGAACTTCCTTTTCTTGCAGTGAATCAACACATTTAACACTGAATTTCATTTTGCAGATAGAATGAAATTCCTGTAACTATGATATCATTGATGCATTAAAATTAGAATGCCCCTCAGCTAAACGAGTTACATTGAACTACAACGATCACAAAATAACAAACACCTGAACAAACAATCAGAAAACAAGAAAATGGCAGAATTTGGGGTTTTTTCTACAGGGTTCTGTTTTGGCGCGTAGCTAAAATTGGTACTAGCGCCGCCATTTTTTTGCACGAATGTGACAGCAGCGCCTCCCTGTCAACGTCAGTCGAGCGCCAAAAGATTCTTGTAACAGTGTGCTCAAGTACAGTCCGACCGCCTATAGAATGCATTCCTGACAACCTGTCAGTTGGATAGCTTCTATAGTCGACAGCGGCTCAGTTGCTAAAGAAGAAAAAAAAATCGGGCAGTCTTTGGTGACTGCCGATAGAAGTGAAAACTAAGTAACTTTTTTATTCTCGCGTTGATGTCTTTCGTTCAAGCGTGACGATGACGCGAGTTCCATAATTTTTGTTCACCCAAAAAGTGCTCAAAGCGCCTAAAGACTTAAAAAAAAATGGATCAAATTCTCAAAACACATATTCTTTAGTATGAAACTGAAAGGTGTCAAGAACGCTTCTCTCGACGACACGGACGGACTAGCGGGTATCACAGAATAGTACGAATATCGAAAATGAGGTATCAAGTCATTTCAAAAATATGGACAGACAATTTTATTAACATCATCACTGCCAATAAATATATAAAATGCAATTCTTCACCGAATTTCAGCGATCGTTTTACAACCTCATGTTTACAGTTTTTGTTTTTGTGAAGTTGTTTACCGGGAACTGTTAACTGCCCTTAATAATTGGTTTACTATCACCTTGTTAGCTCGTATCATGCCAGGAGCCTTGTTATGGAAGCTGCGTTTACACCGAAGCGTAGCAGGGACCATGCGGTGCAAGTGAGTGTTCGCCTGTTATAAAGTAGTTGGTTCGGAACGAATGTTTGAGTGTTCATTTAAATACCTATTTGTTTTGCAATTATGGATTGAGATTTAAGTTAGATATGTAAATAATATACAGCAGTTCCACAAAACAATAACCGTAGCTTTGACTTTCTCCATTTACCATAACGTAACGTCTGTGCCTATTCCATATAGGAAAATAATACAGCCAGATTGAGTTCGTGATGTTTTAGTCCCATGAAATAAGGCCTCACTATTAACATTAATCGGTTAATAATATGGATTAGACATAACTAATAGTAATTAAATTCAAGACCCGACGCTCAGCAATTGAGCTTGACAACCATAAACTAAAAATGACCGTTTGTGATGAAACTTCGGTAAGTTGTGTGCGCCGGAGAAGGTTCGTCACAAAAAAAAACAACGAAAATGCATTGCAAGATTGCAACGCCGCGCGGTCAAATGCTAATTCTGATAAAATATAGTGGCTCATATTCGCTTCGGTGTAAATCTTCCCATCCTAAATAAGTAGTTAACATTAATATATTGGTCACAATCGACCATCTTCTACCACACGACTATAAACTGACCTACTAGGAATTCATTAACACACCTTTAAATGGTCGTTAAACGTTTCAATGTTTAGGATAATTACTTAGAGATTGATTAATAACGTTTCTTTTGAAATCGTTTCTGTTCCAATGTTATGGTATTAGAATTTTATTTATTAGCCCCCAATAAGGTTTTTTTTACCAGCTCTAAGATGACTACCTCGTTGACCTAGTGGTCCTGAGTTCGATAACCGGGTTGGGCAAGGTGTTATTGGGTTTTTTCATTACAAAATGTAACTAATAAGATTCCGACTCTTATTAGTTACTGAGCATTTTGCTCAAGCAAATCCCGATTTGCAACTGGGTTCATGGCAGCAGGCTCGCCCCCTTTTATGTGGGACGAATGCGATAACTAACATAATATTGGCGACTTGGCGTACACTCTTGCTTCTAAAAAACTCGCACTAAGCCCTCTGAACACAATGGGTATTCGCACGCGCGACCGACGTACGCGACTGACATCAGCATAGGTGGAATCCAGGCCTAAGCCAGGAACCAGCCAGCCGTGCGGCTGGGCTAGGAGTCCCGAAAACTAGCTCGCCGTCCGATAAGGACCAGGCCCGGTTCGACGGCACGTCGTGTTCCACGCACGCCTCAAAGAAATGTCAGCAAAACTGACGGGGTCCGCTAGGGCCGATGCCTGCCGGGGTTGCGGGAAAGTCCTAAGGGGAGATCGTGGCCCCTGGCAACGTACAGGCAACTGAAGGAACACGGGTGGGTTTTAGTCAGTAAGAGTCTGATATTCCCTTCCGCTCCGCCCAGAGTGGAAGAAGTTATTTGATGCTTTCCAACCAAAAAAAAGGAGTTCAAGAAACTACATTATTCACTACAAATTCCCGCTAAAACTAAGCACCTGTCTCTCTACCTACCTCCTCAGCTCCTCACACCAAAAGCGATACGGTGATTAGCATGTAAGTCTGTTAGTTATGAATCACCGTAATCTCGATTAGTGAAATCAGAAACAAACTCATTAAATGGTGTGTAGTAATAATCACGAGATCTCCACGCTAAGCCCGCGCCGTTGGGAGGTGTTAAAAAACAGATTGGGACAAATAAAAACGTTAAAAAACTGTTCGGTTGTGTAGGGTGGCTGTGTTGAAGGAGGTTGTCGGACAGTCCTACTAGTTGATCGCCGTTATTTATAAACTTTGCTAAAAATGGGAATGGGTTTATGCGTATTACCCAGTAACTGGGTTGTGGAGGTCAGATACTTAGTCAGTCGCTCCATGTAAAATACTGGTATTCAGCTGCATCCGGTTAGTCTAGACGCTGACCCTAAAATAGTTGGGGAAAGGCTAGGCAGATGATCTATAAACGTGGCTGAAAATACATTTACATGGCCTGGTTATTCACATATTTTTTTCAGTTTGGGCCTGTGTAAACAAAGTTTATTAGCAATGAGGTCTATATAGTGTAAAATGAATCGTGTTTTTGATAGGTCAGCAGGGGCGTAGACTCCTTACAAGCCGATTCCTATCGGCTTCCCTTCGGTAATTCGGAACACAACCACTCTATCGTCATTGAATAATCACACTATAAGTATTTGAATACAATTAAAACATTACAAAACGCCTACATAAAAATTTTTGTCTTTATATCCCAACAACAAAACATTTCGCTCTAAAATAACTCGTAGGCGCGTACGGGTTATCGTGAATTCAATTTCTATAGAAAATATAGTCCGTCTTGACGTCACTCGGTCACGTGACACCGCCCTTTCTTAGCAGCCGAGTAAGCCGGTTTGCAACGAGTTACTATAGGGACAGTAGGCGAAAACGCGCTCGTGTGAACGAGAAAGAACTATGTATTGCTATTACTCACTCGTTCTCGCATTTGATATTCGGTTGTTGTCGTTGAGTATCGTAATGCGTTCGGCTCGATGTTCGGACATCAAAACATTATTTCATCATTCGATTGACAATGTGTTGGTTTTTGTCGTAATCGCAACCATATAATTTGTTTACAGTCTGTAGTTAATTTGCATTTTGTATTCATTGTATTCATTGGTTTATCATTACTAGTACGAGTAATATTTGTTTTCAGGTATAGAAAAGTGATTAAGATAGTGTTTGTGTTATGAGTTTAGTGAAAGAAACGTACGTTGATTGAACTACGTTGTAATTAGGTATTTGGGGTAAGTAGAAAGTTTAATAAGTTGAACTTACATCATTAGAGTAGATTTGAAAAATGATTAGTACTATCAGTAGGATTAGGATGGCGGCAAATAGTTTTGATTGTTGCTTGACGAATTATTTACTTTGTGAGGAAACATGCTTTCCAAGGTTTGAAAATAAGAAACACATAATTAATACTGAATTCTTTATTAATACCTACATTATGAAACAAATTCCTTAATTAAAAATACTTTTTGTATTATAATTACATTTGATTTCACTCTTAGAGTAAAATCAGATGTGCTGTCATCTTGTGTTGAAACGCCAAACTAGCTTCACAAATCTCAAAATAGTATTTCTACTCGCCGACAGATGTCGTTAAACGAATCACAGAACAACTTGATTATTTTTCGCTAATTCGCATGAAGCTCCTATTAGAAAAGTAAATCGAAATAGGAATTTAATGAAACGGTTTATTGACACCATTATTTCGTTAGATACACAAGAAGTAGCTTTTCGCGGCCACGATGAAGGTCTGAATTCCAATAACCGCGGTAACTATATCAAAACTTTGTTATATCTGAGGAAATATGATCCGTAATGAACTCGCATTTAGAACTATGATCTTCAGTTCAGAACCCCGTGTTTTCTGGTCTCTCTAGTGATATTCAAAATGATTTAATACATTGTATTGCATCCGTTTTACGAGACCACATTAGATTAGAGATAGATAAAGCTCAATTTCTGTCTGTAATGATTCACGAAACTCCAGATGTCAGTCATAGGGAGCAATTAACTGTAATTTTTCGATATTTATCAGAAACTGGAATTGAAGAACGATTCCTGGGTTTTTACGATGTTAGCGAAAGTCGAACTGCTGAAGTTTTATCCAAACAGTTGTTAGAAATACTTGACCAGTATCGTTGTAGAAATAAGTTAGTTGGTCAATCTTACGACGGCGCGGCAGTTATGTCTGGCGAGCCACGGTGGAGTACAAGCGAAAATTCGTGATGCATGTCCATATGGCAATGTTTGTCCCATGTTACGCTCATATATTAAATTTAGTACTGAGCCGTTCCCTTGAAAATATTCAGGAAATTAAAACGTTTTTTGGACACGTAAATAGTATCATCTTATCATTATATAGTAAATAGTAACATCTGCCTGTACAAGACTGAAGAGCCAGAAAGCTAGCCACTAATTGTAAGTAACTGGACTTCACGCACGGCTGCAGCCCCTGGTAAGCCATCTTTTTTTTTTTTTTTTTTTTTTTTTTTTTTTTTTTTTTTTCTTTTTTTTTGGCTCCGGCTTACCTTTTCTATTACGGCACCCTTCGCCACTGTAGGTCAGTGAATATAAATATCAAGATGACTCCATAATCTATTTGTAGAACCAATGTTAACATGAGTTTCAATCAGTAGAGTGGGCTTAGAACGGCCGCTTTAGCAGAATCATAAGTAATAAGAATCACACAAACTGTCACAAACTGACAATTCATAATATTATCTGCGTTCAATTCATATTACGCTTAATCTGTTTGACAGTTATAAATAATAATGAAATAACATTTAAACTGTAGAAATAAAAAATAAAAATGTCATTTTATTAATAAAAACTGTAAAGAAAAATTATCCGGTAAAATTCATTACAATTAAAATTCTTCATTTTTTTCATGCGGCAATATTTAACACGTGGATCTTGTTGTCCCTAATAAATAATTTTGAATTTGAATTTGAATTTGAATTTGAATTGAATATTTACTCCAAATAGAATTGAATATTGATTCAGCTAAAATATGTGTCACCATAGAGGAATTGCTGGGAATTCAGAAAATGAATTGCTTTTAGAGGAATTGCTTAATAGGGCCGTTCTAGGTCCCCAGGATATTAAACAATAAGGCAGAGTCTTTCTTTTTTGTTGTTTCTAGCAAGTGAAGGATGGCGTGAAAATTAATAAAACATAGATTGAGTAAATGTAACAGGCTGGTACCTAAATGCAGAGATTATTGAAGAGTGAAGACATGAATAATGTATCACAAAAGCTAATGGAATAAAAAACGAAGCCTTGCTTTAATTTAGCAACTGTTCCACAGACAACTTGGCTCTCACAGACAAGCGCGACGCGACAGAACGATGCGAATCTAGTAGAACCTTTAAAGTACCTAGAATTCTTAGTTTTTCTCATCGGAAAGCCAAATTTTTTTCATTCCAAATCATTACCATATCAATATTTTTAAAGGAAGTACCTACCGCAATGTCCCTTCAAATTTCTCAATCATACTGCCCCTACAGTCCACTAAAAACACAAGACGACAATCTTACGGGATCTTAATTGGGGTCCAAGCTATGCGCGGCATCCGTCGGCGTCCTGGCCCAAAACAATTCTTTTATTCTACCAACGGGCCCTGCAGTTTGGGGGCCAGGTCGTGTGTCACTGTCGGCGACGGTCCGTCTCCCTGTCCAGCATTTTACTTTTAAATCACAATGCTTTATGTAGCCTGGAGTTGCTCGTAAAAAATCATGTTTGTTTCGGGGTAAAAATAGTGGTTTCGATGTTGTTTTGTTTGGCTATGGTGTGGGACTTTCTTTTGGGATTTGCGTGTTTGATTTCATACTTTTTCCCATGATCAAGAATCTATTGATTTTCTGATGGCCCATGGCAGCAGTCAAAAATATTTAAGATCTCTGATTTGGCCTATTGGAAGTGTTAATAGGTATAGTTAAAAACAAATATTTCCTGTTGAAACCGGTGAAGGTAAACATAGTGAGGAAACCGGCATGTTCTAGAACCAAAAATTCGAAGTCATGTGACATCTACCAACCCGCACTGGTCCACTCTCTCTCACCGAGAGGAGGCCTGTGTCCCAGCAAAGGAAACATTATAGGCTGATTATGTTATGAGTTATGTTTATTTCCTGTTGTTGTAAAAATGTACATCAAACAGCCTGCACGTAATATTGAATTATACGTTCGCACACTGGGCAGTGAGCCTCACTACCAATTTGCAAAGTAACTAATCTAAGTACCGTCATAATGTGCTGAGGACTTCCACATAGTGACTTAATTCGCCAGGAGTTAGACCAACCCCTCTGTCTCCCTAACCATGGATCACAGACAGATATCTATATGTCATTATCATCATTTGCCTAGCCTGTTCCCAGGGTCGGCTTCCATTCTAACTGGATGCAGCTGAATCCCAGTATTTTACATGGAGCGACTGCCTATCTGAACTGCTCAACCCAGTTACTGGGTAATACGATACCCCTTGGTAAAACTGGCTGTCAGACTTTCGGGCTTCTGACGACCTATAACCACTGTCAAAGATCTACGAATGACAGCCGGGACCAACAGCTTAACTTGCTTTCCGAGGCACGGCAACCGCAGCAAGCGTAGTTTAACCTGATCCGGACCTGCGGCTGTTACTTAGCCACAAGCCCCCACAAATGACTATAGTATTTACACAAAAAAAGGTCAATCTATTGGATATCCTATCGCCCATAGTAGATATCGAACATTATACTTTATTTCATTTTTGTTTCACAGTTTGACAGTTTGCCATGATGACAGTAAGAAAGCTTGCGTAAGCAAAACTCTCATACCATTTATTAATATCAATGGAATGCCATTATAACATCGCTCTTTGAACTAACAAAACGATATCTCCTTATTAGTATAATAAATATTATAATAACTGCCATCGAGTCGCGATGCAGGGCCGTACGTCACGCACGCGCCGAAGCGGACAGACACACAGGCAGACAGACGGTGCGAAAAATTAATAACATTTATTTATTGGCCACTGAACTTGCGCTGTGGTTGTTTTGTAATGACGTCACTTTGCAAGTGTGTTGAATAATGAGAGGTATGAGGTAATGAGAGGTACAGAGTGCAGAAGTTCACTGCCAAGGAGACAAAGTAAAAAATGTTAACCAAGTCCGTTTTAGGTTTCCCGTACTTGGAAATAGAATCCGGGACTTCAGTCTCATCTGTTGCCCTCGTCAATTGCTGAATCCACATCCATACTAATACTAATAACACAGTAGGAAATCACCTTTGATCTCGTTGTAAATGCCGACACCGCCGCGACAGCTAGCAGTTCGGGAACGCGTCTCGCCCCTCACGCCCCGCAACGTAAGCAGTTCGGTACCCGTCTCGCCCCGCACGATTGCTCTGTCTAGACGTCTTCTTGACGACTGTTTGATGTTTAGACTGTGCTAATAATATTATAAATTGCAAAGTAGCTCTGTCTGAGTATGACGAAAATTGGCACACCGGTAGACCATAACCTGGGTCATAGGATATAATGGAGTTTTTATCCCGGTCGTAAGTCAAAGTCAAATAATGTATTTCAATTTTATGCATATAAAAGGTACTTTTGAAAATAAAATCAGTTGTTTATTTTACCAAGATATTGAAGTCTTGTTAAAATACAATAAAATAAAAAAAATAATTAAAATAAATAACTGATTTTGTGAAGAAGTTTGAAGTTTCCTAATGCCGGTGACACTCTTCGAGGGTTAACTTTAGCGCAAACGTAACTGTGCCCCTCCTGGAGTCAACTTGCAATATGTATGGCGGCATGGCGTATGAGCTCTATGAAAATGGAATGCTCTATGAAAGTTATTTACAAATTAAATATTAAAAATAAAGTTTATAAATTAATTGGAACATGTTATTCACTTATTGGAACAGTTATCATCAGACGTCGTTTTCATTATTTGTATCGGAGTCAGTTGAACGAAAAATCGATTACACTTCTCACCAAATTAATCGCTGGAACGAATCGTTTGGCTTGAGATATAAGCGGTAAGCGATTTCTAAATAGTATTAGTAGTACATACTATTCGTTTTTTTTATGTAAGCAATAGGTTGGCAATGGAATGGACGTGATAAACTTGCTGGAAGATAAAATCCCAATTTCAATACACGTTCTTTTTGTAGAAAACAAAAAAGTTGCTAGCGATTCTGTTTTGGACCGATTAATCTACAGTTAGTTTATGATGACATGATTACATGACATGCGTCAAAATCATACATGTCTTCCAACATCGTCGTGAAGTCATTAAAAGCAAAACTTTTTGTTAAAAGGTTTTGGCACACCCTGGACTGTGTCAGCCGCGCTTCTAACAAAATGAAAACGTTCCCAAACTACAGTCTGCGTTCTTGACACCTGTCAGTTTCATACCAATTATATCGACGATACGATATTTGTGTTTTGCGAATTTGATTCTTATTAGTAAAAGAAAGAGAAAGAAAGAGAAAGAAAGAGAAAGAAAGAGAAAGAAAGAAAAAGAAAGAGAAAGAAGGAGAAAGAAGGAGAAAGAAAGAGAAAGAAAGAAAAATGCGTTAATTGACATTACAACAACAAATCGAAAAAGAAAAATCACCCGACAAATATAAACAACTAGCTGCCCGTCCCGGCTTCGCACGGGTAAGCACTTATTCACGGGCGCCTACCTACCCTAACTACCTACCTACCTTCATACATACATACTCGTACCTACCTACCCTACCTACATACATACATACATACATACATACATACATACATACATACATACATACCTACCTACCTACCCTACCCTACCCTACCTACTTACCTACCTACCCACCTACCCTACCTACCCTACCTACCCACCTACCCTACCTACCCTACCTACCCTACCTACCCTACCTACCCTACCTACCCTACCTACCCTACCTACCCTACCACCCTACCTACCCTACCTACCCTACCTACCCTACCTACCCTACCTACTCTACCTACATACATACATACATACAAACCTACCTACCTACATACTTTACCAACATACATACCTACCTACCTGCATACCTACCTACCTACCTACCCTACCTTCAACTACCTATTATAAGAACCATCTCCATACTATAACAAACACAACAAAAAAAAAATAAGCCAAATCGGTCAAGCCGTTTTCATGTTATGTCGTGACAACGGAAAACGGGTTTCATTTTTATATATATAGATTAACTTTTACGAAGTGTATAGAGTGCCGCGAGTTTCTTGTGGCACTCTAGTGTCACTGCCTCGGCCCGGCTAGGGTGCCGTGAGCGTTGCATTGTCACTGTCACTTGTTATTTAGGTTAGGTTAGGTTAGAACTGTGACCACACAACGCACGAGCCGAGCGAGCGTAGCGAGCGGTGCCGCGGCAGCGGCCGGCGAAGTGCCAGGGTCCGTTTAGGCACAAGAGAATGTAATGTTTTGGGAATGTGGTGTTTTACAGCGATCTAACCTCGACAATCAAACAAAATACCAAGTGACGTGACTTAGTGACAGTGACAATGACAATCCAATGCTTGCAGCACTTGAGCCGGGCCGAGGCGGTGTTACTAGGGTGCCTGTAGTGGCACTTTATCCGATAGGGATAGAGTGCCAATGGTGGCACTCTATACACTGCGTAACTTTTAATGCCAAAAGGGCCTCAGCTCAGCATAATGTCAGATGACAACACAAGGTGACCTGATGCTGATTTTTAGCTGTAGCCCGCAAGTGTCATACGCTATAATAATAAACACAAGTGCATGTGCCCGCTATAATCAAATAACAGATTTATAACATAAAATAGCTCATAAAAAAAACAAATGAAATGTTGTGACATACTCGTACATGTGTGTGCTGTGTACTAAAAAGTGTCATTTGGACACTTTTTTGTACACAGCTATCTTTATCCGGAACGCATTCTCTCGACAGTCGACTGTAGTTCACTTGCTACACTTCACTACCTATGCATTTTGTTTGGCGGCTTGGTTTGGGGTGAAATATGACGGCTGATAGATTTGTGTGGAAGTAAGAGAGTTGCTACACTGACATCAAAATTGAGATACGCTCAGGAGGATAAATAAGGGTATTTTTAGCCTATACGAAATGACTATCTTCTTATCCCTTGCGCCAAGCCCTTAAGGACAAAGTGAGACAAACTTTTTTAATTTGCAATGATTAACACTGCCACTGCAGTCATTTGTTTTTTGTGTTGCTCTCAACAATTTATCATTTATTATTTAAATATTAAACTGACCAGGATATGGACACTGTTGATTTTAACACGCTCTTAACGGGGCACGAAAGTAATAAAATTTTATTACGCATAAGTAACTTAATGATCTCTTTTTTTGGCAGTATTTTTCCAGACACTGTAATTCCTGTTAGACAGAATAAACCGAATAAACCTGACAATGATATTTGACATGTCTTATGTGAGAATTTTTAAAATATATACACTAGATAAACTTTTTACTAAACATACAGTGTGGCATCGACGCGAAAACTGTTACCATGGATTCAGTTCATGATTCTGAACCGCCATGCGTTGAAATTTTCAGCCGGTTTTTTTTTTTTTAATCTGCTGTTTCATAGAAAACTGCAATAACAACGCGGTCAAAATGGAGCTTATCAGCAGGTGTGTCAGGTGTGTGATCAGCATATTTTTTCAAATATGTGTAAATGAAATCTTAGCTAGGTAGGTTTACACATTGTCAGTCCTTGGTAGAGGAGAAAATTGAGAAAGAGTACAAAGTGAGGAGGAAAAAGTTTCATTTGTCCATTATGAATTGCCCATTACAGTAAACGTAGACAGTTTATAGCAATAGACTAGTCATTAAATAATAATCCGTCGTATCTTCCCCCACCGCCAGCGCCCGTAGAGTTTACTTTTCCAAAACAGGTGAGGAGACCAGACCAAGAGGAGGTACAGACAACCGCAGGCTAGCATGTGGAGAGGTGTTGGGCAGTAGTGACACCACGAATCCTATCTCCCGGGAGAAATCTTGTTCCTCACCTCTGGCTTGCCTTTGTTGCCTGGCTGGAGTAAACACTGACGAGGAACAGAGATCCCACCTCATTCTTGCCTTTACTGGCTGGCTTGAATGGAGACTCGTAAGAGCAAACGTGTTCGGAGGAAGGAAGTATTCCAGTAAGTGCGCGTAGGGATCTTGACCGTCTTCCGGGCACTGGGCTTGTTCTGATAGTCGTGGAAAACCTCTCTACTCCACCTCAGGAAGTATTGCCACCTTCTCTCTCCGTGACTATGTGCTAGCGACCGTTTTCGGGGGTCCATTAAGTCTCGCCCTGCCATTTTATCCGTGTATTATATAACATTGATAAGGCCGGAGACATAGTCCGTAATTCTAGGTAACCAATCCACTATAGCCACCCGAAGCCATAGCCCAATATGTTTTCCATGTTCTGCAATAGTCCTACACCATCCGGGAGTTGTCTTTGGGTGCACTTGCATAGAGCAAACAGGGATAATCGTCTGTTGGTGCCTCATCATCACTTAAAATTGTCTAAGTAACCTCTGCGAGTTGACTTCGGCCCCTCGTACGCCTTCCAAAGGTCCAAGGACTCGCGGTTCCCGAAATTTATGTTAAAGATATTTTTTTAAATAATAATAAGACAAGGACACACTTATTAGATTCAGTAGAGTACAGTTTTCTCTGTCTCATTCGCGTATGCAATCTTTTTATCGGGCCCAACAAAATGGGTGTCGGCCCCGGTACGAACTTTTTTTAAAGAACCAGCTACCGACTACATCAAATAGTACCAGTTTACAAGTGACGATCAAAGACTATTGCTATAGTACTGGTGCTGGTACTGGCAGCTAAAGAGCGAACAAGTTTCATTAACTAAAACCTCAGAGTAATGTTATTACTCTGAGACTAAAACCATCGAAAAGTTACTGAAAGTAACTTGCCAGTGACATAATTCATAAACAAGATAGACTGCAAAGATAATTAAAAACTTATTAGCAACAGTACTACTCAGCTTCCAGACATAAAAGCGCGATTTCCAGTTAGCTGGACAGCGGTGTAGTGCAGCGGTGAAGCGGTGCAGCGCGGAAACACACAATACTTCATATTAATTGTCTAGATAATCGGGTAACAGGTGGTATGCTTCTAGTCAGGTAAAGTTTTATTTGGGAAACTGGAAATACTAACCTTATGTAATTTTGAAAAGATTAATTCCAGATGGTAATAATTATAATTCTTTGAATAAGCTACTTAGCTAGCTCAACATATTATCAAAATCAAATATGAAAAGTCATTTATTCAAAGGCTGAGAATCAGAACTTTTCGAACGTCAAAATGACATAAGACAGTTCCCCGAAACGCCCGCCCTTACCGACCTTAGATTCTTCTATATAATATTCCGACTAGATTGCATGAGTAGGGATGGGGAGAAACCAATGGAGTTTCTTGCCCATTCTTCTCCATACGAAACTATCTTTTGGAAGGGGTTTAAATTCAATCCTCCCTTTTTCTTGTAAATGACTTTCAAAAGTGCCTTCTAATGTCTGATTGAAATAAACGATTTGACTTGACTTTGGTACCTAAGGGCTAACCCCTTAGCACAGATAAGGAGGTCCTTTTTCAGAAAAGTCTTAAGCTGGGAACAAATTATCAGAGGCGTCCGTAAGCCGCGGCTGACAATCGCAGCTTATTTGTACCTGGATAGTACATTTAGCACTACACTGTGCAAACTATCGGTCGTAAATCGCGGGCGTGACCTTGGACGGCCCTTGAGCGTTCGGGCGTCTGATAGAAATCTGGCCGACTGGAGCTGGGAATAACGTCGGTCGTGACTGTCAGCCGCGGCTTACGGATGCGTCCGATAATTTGTTTCCAGCTTTACGGTTACAATAAACATGAAGAATCATCACAAAAAATCACCATAAATTAAACCTCATCCTCCCAACTAAAAAGGTCGAACTCGTCCAGACCCTTGCAGCGGGGGCGTATAACCATTATATATTGCTTTTAATTAGCTATCAGACGCCACCATTTTGTTAGGCGCCTAACCGATCGTAAGTCAATGATCACTGAGTTTAATTATTAACTGAGTTGAAATAGAGCTTGTTTGTTCATAAACGATGTGTGGAGGAAAATGATTTCTGATGAAAGCTGGGAATTAAATGATAAAAGAGATTGATGAAATTTTGTAGCGCTTTCTTGAAAGTATATTTGCAGACTACCGTAGCGCTTTGTACATGATGAATGAATGAATGAAATGCACAGACCCCAGTTTGGTTTAACCAGACTCGAACAATCGAATGAACCCCAAGATTTGCACTAGCCTCTGAAACCTCATGCTTCATGGGGCTACAGAAACCTTTGCATATCAAGAAGTAGACCGGGGGGCGCGGTAATGGTAGGGAAGACGTGCCCTTAGGATATGGAAGTATTTGAGAGCCGTACCGGATATGCATCCTAGAGTAGGCAATGGAATAGTGGAGAGACGGGGTATTTTTATGACGTCGTCGCCCGGTTAGTTCAGGTTCAGGTCCAGCCTCACCGGTGCAACTGCTCTTTGCTGTTTCCAATGTCTTCGTCTAAGGGCTCGCTGCTATCCGTTTCTGGTTTCTTGTAAAGCTCGCTAACAGTCTCCTTAATCTTATCTCGGTCTTCAGACGAGTCCATAAAAAAAAAATGCTTAGGTTCTTTACACTGTCACAGTTTGGTCTACCTAATCATCATTCTCCTGCCCTTATCCCAATTTATTTGGGGTCAGCGCAACTTGTCTTTCCTTTCATACTTCTTTAGTCTTCAACTCGGTGGTCAGATAGGAAACGCCGAACTCATCTAGCTAATTTTTAATATATGTTTTAATATGACGTGTAAAAGTAATTCCAACATAATATTTATAGAATAAACAATTTCATTTCATATCATTTGGTCACCGTGACCGGTGACAGTCAGTCTCACAGAGTACATTTTGTCGGTCTACCTATGTCTACTATAGGGATGTTGACTGAAAAAAAAAACTATTTAGTCCGTCCGTCAGATAATAAAAAAATATTAGACACGTATTTTTTGCTTTATCATATTAATAAAAAATGGTTTAGATAAAACGCATAAAAAGTTGGGGAGTGGGGGCTCGCTACGTCACAAGTCAGTATAAAATCTACGTCAAGTAACATTTTAAGTCAATGTACTGCCGTAATCTTTTGATTAAGTAAGAAAAGAAAAAATACGTATCCAATATTTTTTAATAACCTACCTGACGGACAAAAATGTTTGCAAAATCCCTATAATTCATTGATTTTATATAGGTACAGATTCTGTAAAACTCCATAGCAAATAGCTTACAAAGGAAATTGATGCTTATTTTTTTATGAATTCGAAATCTTTTTGAGTCTAATATCGAATACACCCCTTAACCCTTTCTTACCACCTTCACGATGACACATCCAATATTTTCCTATCTAATGGAAGAAAACTACCATTTATTAATATGTTTATCTTAATATCGGAATGCAGGACGCTGCAACAACACTTGGGAAGTACAGTCAAACACAGAGATAAGTATGCAGGCAGCTTACTTACTACTCCATTTTAAATCATCCTGTGCGCGTGCTGAGTGGTCATGCTCAAGTCTTTGAAATTGGAATGTGTTTTAAGTATGTATATTGTACATACACACAATAATAATGACTTTTAGCTCGTGTACTGCAAAGTTCGCAGTCACGAACGAGTTTGTTGCGCCACGACTTCTTCATTGGCATTTTGGGGGATTGTCTTATCCTCAAAGTGCATTCAGCACTTTGAGGATAAGACAGTCCCCCAGTTAGGTTAAATGACGTTTGATTATGAAAAATATCAGAAAAAGAGAACATTTTTGGTCGCAGCCCGGAATCCAGGTTTGATACTTCTTCTGGAAAAATAGCCATGATGTTAGCTTATATCCTACCCCGGCCTGTTGGTCTCGTGGTTGCAAGCGCGACTGCTGAGCGCGGGGTCCTGGATTCGATTTCCGGGTCGGGCAAAGTGTTATTGGGTTTTTCCATTAGGGATTTCTTAGTACCAGTTAGGAGTTTGGAAGTTGGCGGTATCTCCCCCGTGCCTCGGAAAGCACGTTTAGCCGTTGGTCCTACGCCTGATCTCTCTCCGGTCGTGTCGGATGGCCGTCCCATTGGACTATGTGAGTGAGGGAAGAGAGAGGGCATTTGTGTGTGCACACACACTTGTGCACTATAATATCTCCAGCGCCGAAGGCTAGTTTCCGTTGAGATTGGCCGCCGTGGCCGAAATGTGGTCTGGAGGACTTGTATATCCTATGAAAAGATGTGCATTTCTTGCCTGTACATGACACTGTTTCGTCGACTGTACCTAATCAGGTAGGTGGCCAAAGTGTAAAGTCAATAGGGGACGGAAACGGATGTGTGTGTGTTTGTCCGTCAATATATTAACCGGTGCTGTTAGTGTGCTGTGTCATGTGGGGTAAGCAGAGAGCTAGGTAGTTTGTTTTAGCCTTTAAGTAGTTTGATAACACCTAATGCGAAAGGAGATCTAAAATAGTTTGGAAATTCCAAAAGTGCACGCCTCATAACATAACACACATTCATAAACGAAAAAGAAATTCAAAACATAGATTCTAACAAAAATTTAAAAATCACTTTTCATGAAGTATGTTTTGACTGCTGTTTTACCCATCAATATGGGTAAATTTCTAACCTCGCAATCCTTACGTAATGTCAAAGACTATTTATTTAGATATTTACGTTGTGGATTGCTAGGCAACACGTTAAGTCAAGGATGGAAATATTTAGATAAATATATTATATTTTAGTTAGTATTTTATTAATTATAATTAAACTACTTTGAATAAAACAGCCATTTTCAATAGGGTTCCTTCTATGGCCGAAACGAATGTATTAAAAAAAAATTTACTCAATTAATTGATTTTATCGCAAGCTACAATGTTTTCAAGTTTCATAAATTGACGGACAGGAAATTTTTTTCAACAATTTTGATGTTTTTTTCATTTCTGCTGCATTAAATCAATTGGTAAAAGTACAGTATTAATCTCCATTTAATCATCTATACAATGCTATATAAATTAAGTAGGTTCTGTGTACTAGCAGGAGTGTAACAATAAAAACAGTTGCAGAAATGGGGCAAAAAATATGTTTCGATCGTAGAGTACACTCTAATGCTTCGCATTAAGAGTCGTGCAAAAATTATTTAACGTTAGCAAGAAAATATTTTTACGAATAAATAAAATATTATAGTGTGTCTTTGATTGTAAGTTTTGGCAAAGCTCGATACTACGAGTAAGTAATAATTTAAAATTCTACGTACTTGAACTGAATTATGAGGTTTTTATTAATTTTATTTATTAATGTTAATGTTAGCAATCTGTTTTTTCATTTGAATGCATATTTTGTTATTATTATTGCCACGCATCAATTACCAAAAAATATTGAATAACTTTAATTGTAAATATATTATCCTTTTTGGTTTTGTAATATGTATAACCGTAAATGGTGCATGTTGTAAGTAATTGTTGCACTTATAAACGTACTACAATTATGGAAATAATTTTTAATGTATTGTGCAAACAATTGTTTGCTAACCTACACAAATAAATAATTATGTCAAAATATTGGAAGCGCACCAACTTTGAAACGCACCAAATGAAGCGCACCAAAAGTATTCCTCGAAACACACCATTCAGGGGCGCTAACAAAATCAAATTAAAAAATTATAATTTTATTTCTCGAAACGCACCTACGAAGAAACATAGAGAAGGATTCGTAATAAATGATATCGATAGACGTTTTAAAATTCAACTGTTCTAATTGCTGCATTTGACACTATTAATCATCATATTTTTTTTGTCATAATCCAGTCAATTAATAATAGTGTGTTGCATTAAACATAGAAAACAGGAACCTATGTCAATTTTGGAAAGATATAATCGTCACAATAAAGCCTATTTTTCTTTCGCTCCACTAAATCAGCAAGGAAACTCAATATTTGTGAAGAAAACATGATGTGACAAACAGACGGACAGACAGGAAGCGATGAGCGTTGTTTAAAACAAACACAAACCTCTCTGTGGACATTAGTCAAGTATTGGAACGGTTTTGAGAGAGAAACTGATCATTTTCTCAGCCCTGATTTAGGTAGATGTACATACATATTACGGAGGATGAGAAGATGGCGGAGCTTGTGGCTAAGTCATAACAGCCGTATGGGTCGATCCATCAGGTTAGGCTACTCTTGCCGGGGTTGGTCCGTACATGTGAAGCCGTTGGTCCCGGCTGTTATTCATGAATCTTTGACAGTCCTGACGGGTCGTCAGAATAATAAATAATAAATAAATAATACATTTATTAACAATCATGTTGGTACAATTCATCTATCCTAAACAAAAACACAATATACAGAGTTTTGAGTATATAAAAGATATAGTTAACGACGATGTCTGTGCTAGTATTAACTGTGTGACAGACACCGGCGCCTTCCTCCTACAACCATGATTTGCTTTTGTAATAATATAATGATTCAAATAGTTCTCGTCCAAATTAAGTTGCTTTCATTCTTTTAATTAAAAGTTTAATTAAAATAATAAAGAAGCCCGAAATTCAGACAACTAGTGTTACCTTATTTAGATTGATTTATTTATTTATTTAAACTTTTCGCACTCAATAAAGGTACAAAGGCAGACTTAATGCCTTAGGCATTCTCTACCAGTCAACCAAGGGTGGTGAAGAGGTTTGATGGCGGGTGCTCTGTTTGAGAGGAACAAAGAAAATTTTTGTTAAACATTATTACTAAAATAGGTATAAAAGTACATAATAATCATCATCATTGATTGATTTATCTGTCTAGCCTTTTCTCAACTATGTTGGGGTCGGCTTCCAGTCTAACCGGATGCAGCTGCTCAGTATTGTACAAAGAGTTACTGCCTATCTGACCTCCACAAACCAATTACTGGGTAACACCATACCCCTTGGTAAGACTGGTTGTCAGACTTTCGGTCTTCTGACGACTCATAACGACTGTCAAAGATCCACGAATGACAGCCGGGACCAGCGGCTTAACGTGCTTTTCGCGGCACGCACGCAGAAATGAATATGATGGCAGTAGGCACTTTTCCAGAGGTACCACTTCACATAGTGCTCTACTGGAAGACGATTTCCCCCACAATGAGAGCCTTTTTAAGATTCCGTAGTAAACAAGGAACCCTTATAGTTTCGCCATGTTCGTCTGTCTGTCCACAGCTTAGCTCAGAGACTCTTTGTACTAGAAAGCTGTAATTTGGCATGGATAATGGATATACATATTAATCACGCCGCCAAAGTGGTAAAATAAAATCTTCTTTTAGGGTACCTCCCCTACATGTAAAGTGGTGCTTATCCAATGGTGTGGGGTGTCATTGGAAAAAACGTTCAAAAATGTTGTGAGTTTGTGAAAACTATTTTTGAATACAATAATCCGTTTGCGAAATATTAAGCTTTAAAGTGCAATTTTTTGTTAGAGTCAAGTGTCCTCCCTGCCAGCTAACCAACTGCTAGCTGGTTGGAAAAGAAAAACTATCACAGCTAAGTAGCCTTTACAAATTAACGAGTAATAATCGACCAACTTACATTTGCGGTTGCAAAAACATGTTCTCCCATACATTCCGTATGGGAGAACATGTTTTTCAACTACAAAGTTAAGTTTGTTCTGGCAATAAATTCATCCCAACTACGGTACCCTTCATTGTGCGTGGTCACTGGTCAGACCCGAACTTGACTGGTTTTTATTATTGAAATATATTATGAAAAAGGTAATTAAACAACCAAAAACCGTCTTTCCTCTAAATTATAACCATAAACATGTTTATGTGTTTACACGTTGTAGTATGTCTGGTTACTGGTTGCTGGTTGGTGGTTGCGGGTTGCGGGCAACCGCGAGTATTTGCAGGCTGTTAACTCATTTAATTTATTGCTGTTGAAACGTCCCTGTTAAATTGTTATATTGATGGCCCCGCGGCTCTGGACAGGGCTGGCACAAAGACAACAATGTTAAAAAACATAAAATAAAAAAAATATTTTTAAATATATATACGTTTTTGGGTATATTTGGAAGCTATGATTAACATAATGCGTCGTTAATCTGGTGGTCATAAGAGTAACTGCTAAACGTGGAATATTGAGTTCGATCTTTGGGGTCGGGAAAGTGTTGCCTACAATCTGGATTCGTGTCTGACGTGTCAACAGACTTGCTTATTTATTAGGTGCTTGGCGAAATATGGGTGTAGTAATAATGTAACACCACTTCCAAACCTTTAGGGGAGACCAGATTGATGATGATATTATTTTACATTGCATAATACATTCAATTTGAGAGGATTCGGCTATACAATAATTTAATCCAAAAAATGGTCAAAGACTGCTCAAGTATAGCCACATTCTTATTCTAAAATTTATTTTACTTTTAAAAACTATGTAGCTTCATACCTAAAATGTGGAGTAACCCCATCTGTACTCATCTGTGCCTTTACGCTAAATACAGGTTGGTAGCAGTTCCGTCATAGTTACATCGACTATTACCAAGATTTAATCAGTGTGCACGTGCTAAAAAGGTCGCCATTACTTATAGACTGGCAGGCAACTTGTTTATTATGTCATCAATTATAAGTTACATGATTAAATGCGTTAGTAAGTATGGAATTAAGTGACTTTGTTACTTGTTGGTGATTTTATCTTTGCTAGATTTGCGAAGTATAGATTAGCAACAAAACTTGCAGAAGTTGAATTTCGCAAGCAATTCATGCTTGGAAAAATTAAGGAGGTATGTTTCGGCGGCAGTGACCTCTCGCGTCCGGCCCTGGTCCAGGCCATGGTACGAAGCGAGAAGGTATGGTAAGCCGTCACCTCCTTATGCGGAGCAGTAATGCTCGCGAAGGAGGAGGCGGAGCGCGTGAGGGAGAGGAATTTCGCGCCCTCACCCCCTACCCACCGCAGGAGATGCCCTGGCCGTCGGGAATCGCGAGCCGATTTTCGGCCTCCGAAAGCAATGGGTAGCTCGCCGTCCGATAAGGACCAGGCCAATGAGGTATATTTGCCGTGATTGTTTTATACAGTAAGAATTGCTTGCGGAAGTTGCTGATCATCTATACTTCGTTTAAGGCCAGTCGTCCACGACGCTACTCATAAGTCGCGTCTGTGTTAATCACGTTTGTGCTAACTCTGTGTGTCTTTATATTGTTGTGACTTGTCATGTCATCTCCCTCAATAGAACTATTAGTCGCCATCTCAGTAATCACCCCCTTTCTAGCCATATCATCTTTCACACAGTCCATTCATCGCTTCTTTGGTTTTCCCCTGCTCTTATATCTGCTCTGCTGCTTTAAGTAACAATAAATAAATTAAAACAATATATTTTATACAAAAATAACTTAGACGTGCCAGCCCTCAGCATAGCCCCGCCTATTAGTTCCTCAACTCATGCTCAGAGGCGAAGTGGGAGCCAATTTGAGCTCAACACCAGACAAACACACACACAAACACCTACACATGCACGCACACTCACCCACGGGGGTGTGTCGGTGTGTATGCTCATGTTTACATTCAATACTTAGTTCAAAATCATTTAGGTTTGTAATGTTGTAGAATCAGCATGTATTGAAATGAATTTGTAAAAAAAGTATTGTAAAAAGTTTGGAATTACTAAGTCTGTAATGAATTTTGAAAGTATGTTTCAGGCACTCTTGGAAAGAGGCTTTTTCCGATTAAAGAAATCTCTCTATGCATAAAATATGCAGCTTATATTATTCCCACTGCTGGGACACAGGCCTCCTCTTTCTATGAGAGGGAATGGGCCATACCCCATGAGGGCCCAGTGCGGGTTAGTGGATGGATATCACATGTCTTCGAATTGTTTGGTTCTAGGACATGCCGGTTTCATCACGATGTTTTCCGTCACCGTTTTAAGTTTTAAGAGAGTGGTGATAAAATAATTTTACACAAAGTAAAGTGCCTGCTCTGGTTCGAACTTCGAACCAGAGCAGGCACTCCACTCGTACCCATGATATACAATTCGTAAGTCGCACCCGTTACTACTGGGGCCACCACTCCTCACGGAACTACTTGCGAGGACATAAACAAAATCATCTTCATCTGCCTAGCCCTTTTCCAACTATGTTGGGGTCGGCTTCCAGTCTAACCGGATGCAGCTGAATACCAGTGTTTTACATGGAGTGACTGCCTATCTGACTTCCACAACCTAGTTACTAGGTAACACGAGGCCCCTTGGTAAGTCTGCACCCTAATTACGAAACGCAAACTCAATTTTAAATTGAAACCAATTGAAAAAGATTGTCAGTCCATTGCTTCATAAGTTCGACAAAAAGAATCTGCTTAATTTTTTTTGTCGAACTTATGAAGCAATGGACTGGCAATCTTTTTCAATTGGTTTCAATTTAAAATTGAGTTTGCGTTTCGTAATTAGGGTGCAGGTTGTCAGACTTTTGGGCTTCTAACTACCCGTAACGACTGTCAAAGATCTACAAATTACAGCCGAGACTAACGGCTTAACGTGCTTTCCGAGGCACGGAGGGGTCTTGGTATGTAAAGATGGTCCATCCACGGACCAACCGCGGCAAACGTAGCAAAAACACAATGAGAACAATAATAATAATAACCGGATAATTTATAATGACAATTTAATAATCTATAATTTATCTAGACCAGTAGAAGCCTCACTTATGCAAATTTTATAAAAGTACTTGCGTTCCTACTCATATTTGTATATCCATACTGTAAAAAACTTCTGTTACCAACAGTACTCAACAAAACAAAACAGTAACCAAACACAGAATACCAGTTTGTCGAGCAAGTCGGTTAACTGACGTTGAAATTAAAGATATAGGATAAATATGCGCGGGCGCTGTCAATAATTTCAATAAACATGGCGAACGACCATAACTTTGTTTTGTGTTGGTTTAATTTGTTCGCTAAAGTAAATTATTGAGCTTTTGTTGTGGTAAAGGAGGTTTATTTACGAAGTGTGTTGTGAAGACTTGGGAGAGGAAGGCTGAGTTGATGCTGAATAGCCTACAGATTGAGGAGTTTCTTCGTACTAAGATAAGTTATTTTTACTGTTCAAGGGCCATCCTAGTTTTTAAATTGATTTGAAGAAGATAGTTGAGGTAGACTAGATGTGGCGCCAGTGAACGCAACTTGAGACCGAGGTATCTGTAGCAATGGACTAGTACAAGCCGATTTATGTGAAAGTATGATATTTAAGTTTGCAATAGTTAATAAAATAATGGAAGTGTATAGAGTACCGTTAGCGGCAGTTGATCCCTGTCGAATAAAGTACCGCTATTCGCGGCATAATAGTTGCGCTGCCTCAGCCCGGCTAAAGTGTCGAAAGCATTGCATTGTCATTTTCACTGTCACTGTCACTTGTTATTTTGTTTGATTGTTGAGGTTCCGTGGTTGAGGTTAGTTCGCTGCCCTTTGTATTGATTGATCATATTTGTTTTTGATAATTAATTATGTATATCAAAAGATGAGTTTATTTTGGGGAGAGTCTAATGTTAATTTCTTTCATCTATAGCCGGCTAAACATTAATGTAGCCATAAAACAACTTGGCTTAGCAAATGAAAATGACTGAAAGGTGACTATTATGCCGCTAGCGGCACTCTATACACCACCTAAAATAATTATACGTTTATGATAGCAATTTTAGAAGCATCAGTTAGCAGTTTCATGAAGTTTCAGGCGCGGTATAGAATTCTCAAACTGTACGCTCAAACCTATAAGGACAAACCATTGTTTTTCGTGAGAGTTTCACCAAAAAATTTAAATACCTGGCGCTTAAAAATGCTCCTACTGACTCACCTTAACAAAGATTGTTTAAAAAGCTACCAAGAACTCTGCTGACCTCTCTAAAACCCACCGAGTCGAGCTCCAAATTTGTTAACAACCCAAAAATAACTCATGTTCCACGCCCGAGGGTAACTTCATTAGATCATTATTTTATGGGCCCCAAATTTGGGCATTAAAGCCTATTATTTGGGCCAATATCAGGCCAATTATGGGCCTTCTCGGAATGCCGATGATTTGTATCGGGTAGGTATGCGCTGATTTTAAAAACTAGCCTTGGATGGGCGTGAGACGGGGGCAGAAAAAATAAAATTTGGTGCTTGTTAATTATTTTAGAGGAAGTTGATGTGAAAGCTGCAGTTTACTTTGTAGTTTGAGTTTGTTTTGTAGTGATCATACTAATAATTGACCTCATAGATCTAAATTCATTTTCATCGAATAGTAATGAAAGATCTAAAAGACCATATTTATGGTAGTTTCATAGGTGATTCAGCAGTCCCTAGGGTCAACATAATTTCAAAAAGTTGTAAGTCATTTTGAAGGGTCATAAGACAATTTCCTGACGTCATAAGGCAATTTCTAGGATCATACTGCAATTTCAGGAGTCATACTGCAATATCAGGGGTCATACTGCAATTTCTAGGGGCATACAGAAATTTCTGGTGTCATATTTCAATTGCTAGTGTCATATATAAAAGGCAATTACCTGACGTCATAAGGCAATTTCTAGGATCATACTGCAATTGCAGGAGTCATACTGCAATTTCTAGGGTCATACAGAAACTAGTATAGTAGCAATGTAGCCTTCACGATAATTTTAGACGGTTCAAGGCAATTTTAAGTGCTACTTCGTCATTTTATATCCAAAAGAATACTGTATCTTCCATTTCCACATAATATTGAATGGTGTGTAAGAATCAAAAGCTCTTTCAAACAAAGCAGACAAGCAAGTAGGCTGGGATGAAACTAAGAAAAACAAGAGCATGGCGGCTACAGACGGTAATTAGCGCAGCGTATTGCTGAACATCGTGCTGCGCCAGCGCCGGTCATGTAGGGACTGCAGAACAATGAGCCCTGAGGGCTAAATATTGTATTATATGGAAAATGTTGGATAAAAAAGAAGGAAAAAATATTAACTTTTCTTTGTCATCGCTTCGTTTTAGGTACCTACTGAATATTATTTGAGTTTTTTATGACAGTCAAACAGCTAGCCCTCCTGATGATAAGTGACCGCTGTCTATAAATATCTGGAATAACAGAAATAGGTGGTGTGCTGCCATTCTAGTGATATCATCATCTTCCTGCCCTTGTCCCATGTTACTTGGGGTCGGCGCAACACGTTTTCTTCTTCCACTCTCCCCTGTCAACCGTCATACCAACACTCACTCCCTTCTCTATCATATCATTCCTCACACAGTCCATCCATCTTTTCTTTGGCCTTCCTCTCCCATTCTAGCGATAATGCTGAAATATCTTATGAGCCTATTATTTGTAAAATAAATAAATAAGCCTTTATTTCTTCCATATCTTACAAAATAGATGACACTTTAAATAATAAACTATAAATGTTCGATGTGGTTTAATATTTTTCTTATATCTAGTTGTTAGTATTATTAGTTTGAAGTTTCTACATTTGAGTTTGAGATATGGACCCCGTCATGGAGGAAGGCCTCCTCTAGCATATTCCATTTAGTTCGGTCTTTACCTATTTCCATCCATCCTTTGCCTGCTATTTGGGTGATGTCGACGATCCATCGTTTGTTAGGTCTACCAACTTTCCTCTTTCCTTCTGGCC